>CM070909.1:3517096-4739596 GCA_036417435.1 Inia geoffrensis | reverse complement strand
AATCGGACATAATGCTAGTTAGGTTAAGACTTATTTCTGATATGTTTTCTAAAATATCTCAGAATATTTCTAAGTAGTAGTATTTCTAAAACTCATTTAGGTAGGTTAATAGCGTTATCAGAAACCAGAAAGGAAAAATTAGTGAACAACCAGGTAACTCTGATCAGAATTCCAACCTTTTCTTTTAATACCTGGGTTTGAATAACCAACATACACTGTTTCTTAGCCTAAGTACTTTTCTGTGAAATATATAGTTTCTGTATCACCTTTCTTGAGCATTGACATCTTAGTCCAAAAGAAAAGATTAACAGAATAAACGATGAACTTTTCCTCTGGGAGGGTGTGTATACCTATGTACACAGATAGGCGTTTACAGCTTAAAGAGTTTATCTCGGCAAGTTTCCTCCTGTCCTTTTTTTTTTCCCTCCTTCCTTCCTTCCTTCAAACAACTTTATTCTTCATGTCATGGGACCATGGGAGTTCGGCTGTCTGCACATGCACGTGGCATGGTTCAAGAGGGAAAATATTTGGATATAAAGTACCTTTCATGCTTGCTGGTCTTAATCTTAAGAAGAGCGTAGAACAAGAGATTCTTGAGCAGAGTGTCGTTTATATGATCTGTATAATATCTACTGCTCTGCGAGCTGTCAGATACTTAGTGCTCAACTTCTGACTGTGCAGGAAACAGACTTCACACCAAATTAATGAATATTTGACCTGGGAACAGTAGCTAAACTTTGATAAACCTCATGCCTTTCAGAAATGGAGGCGTTCTTAGGACTATTTCTTCATTCGCTTACATGGATCAAATAAGTAACCTGTGGTCTTATCTGTCTCCTGTGATCAGTTCTTGTGCGAGGCTTTCATTCTCATTCCTGAGAAATACTTGAGATACATCCTCTGCCTTGAAAGTGGATTTGCATGTGCTTTCTTAGCTCTTCTGTAAGATTTTAGACTCACACTAGGTATCAGGCATTAAAGACTGCGTGTCATGTTCTAAGATAATAACTATCCACGTGCACTTTTGCTGCAGGGTCCTATTAAAGTCCGCGGGGAAATGTTTCTTACCCACGTGAAAGTGAGGTGCAGCATGTTGTCACTTTCCGGTGCGCCCCTTTGCCCTTTGCTCTCTCCCTCACGCTTCCCCAGAGCTGCCTTGCAGATGACTCTCCATTTGTCCTAAGTACGGCTTGACATAAGAAACAGTGCCCTACATATTTTCAGGGTCCCTGTAAGTCATCTCAGAAAAGAGAAATTTGATATCACAGACAATTTCTTGATAAGTATTTTTTCTGCTGTCGTTCTATCCTGGAGGGAGGAACTGGCTTAGAAATGTGCATATATTACTAGGTGAAAATGTAAAGAGCCCAAATGCCCAGCAATATGGGACTCGTTAAACATCTATTCAACTGAATACTATGCAGCCAGTTAAAATGAGGTTTTAGAGTAATACTTAATGACGTGAAAAGAAATGTTCATAACGAAGGTGATAGCTGAAACTTATTGAGTGTTGATTGTATGCCACGCACCTTTCTAAGAGCTTGTATTAACTCGGTTAATCCTAACAACAGTCTTATGGGGAGAAGGTATTGTTATTCTCATTTTAAAGGTGAGGAAATTGAGGCCCCGAGCAGCTTGCCCCAGCTGAGCTATAGCTGGTAAGAGGCAGAACTAGAATCCAGGCCCAGGCACTTTGGCCCTACCCTTGCTCAGGCATCATTATGTGAAAAAATACCGAAGAAAAATCTCTCTAAACTTTTTTATGGAACGAGATAAAATGTTTTAAATTCACCTAGAAAAGAAAATGTGTCAAAGATACCCAATCAGATTTTGACAAAGCAGAATTGGTAGAGAAGGACAACGTGTCCTACCAGATATCAAAATATACCATAAGATATGGCAATTTAAAAAATACCATATCGTAGCAGAAATAGAGAATAAATCGGAAAAGCATGCTGCTTTTTATGTTCATAGGGAAGAGGCTGAACAGGCGCACCTAAGTATTAACAATGACTATCACTGGTTAGAGGGATTTATAGGTAATTTTTCTTTTCTTTTTTTTCTTTTTGTGTTTTAGATTATCTACAGTGAACATTTTTGTATCATATAATGTTAGCAAATGTATTTTTAATGCTTTTAAAACCTCAGGTTTTAACAATATTGCTGTTTGATTTTATGCATAGTGTTTGTACCGTGCATTTTCTGAATTGCTTGCTCTGCAAAGGGAATTCTCTAAAATGTTTTATACATATATATATATATATATATATATTACATTCACCTGGGTTTTAAATTAACCAAGCACACAGAATTACCGATCCAGGCCTCCATTTTGGTGACCATGGAGAAGAGGCAGTGGGATAATAATCCTCTTCTGGTCTAGGGCTGAAGAGAAGGATTTCAGAATCTTCAATTCATTTCCAAAACCTGAATTGTTTATTGGCGGTGTAAAGAAAAGCTATTGAACTTTAATATATAGCTTCTGTCTGATCACCTTGCTGAACTTTATTGTAAACTGTAATCGTTTTTCAATTGATTCTCTTGGGCTTTCTAGGTATATAATGATTTCATTTACAGATAATGATAACTTTTCCCCCAATATTTATGGCCTGTATGTTATATAACATCCCCCCCTCAAATGGAACAGTTGTTAAAAAGGGTGAGTAGTTTTATGGTAACCTGGAAAGATGGGTCCTGTATATTGATGTCACGAAGTGAAAAAGTAGAGTTAGCAGAGTTCTGTCCTATATGTAGTGTAATCCAGTCCTCATTTTAAACAATAAAAACAAGCGGCACTGCAGTAAAGTGCTTAATTTAGGGAGATTACTCCTCCCTCCAAAATTCCTGTGGAAATTTAGGTGCCTCTCTTAGCCTGCTTGGGCTGCCATAACAAAATACCATAGACTGAGTGACTTAAACAACAGAAACTTATTTTCTCACCATCCTGGAGGCTGGGAAGTCCCAGATCAAGGTGCCAGCTGCCTCGGTTCCTGGGAGAGCCCTCTTCCTGGCTCACGGAGGCCTCCTGCTCTCCATGTCCCCCTGCGGCAGGGGGACTCATCTCCCACTTCCTCTTCTTACAGGGCCGCAGTCCCATCAGATTAGGGCCCCACCTGATGACCTCACGGGACCCTAACTTATCTCCTAAAGGCTGTCTGCAGACACAGTCGGCTTGGGGGTCAGGGCCTCAACGTGAATTTTGAGGGGACCCAGTTCCGTCCATAATAGTGTCGAAACTTTCTTCCCCCAATAGCCTCAGAAATCCTATGTTTAACTTATTTTATTTCAGACAGGATTCGTTTTATCCTTTCTTAGGACATTCTTAAGGCACGTGTTACTTTGCAGTGTGTCACAGAAATTTTACCGAAATTTAACCTTATGCATCATTTCCTCTTAGACACAAAATCGAATGAAGCTCATGGCCGACAATTATGAGGATGACCACTTCAGATCCTCCCATTCCAGTCAAACCAATCATAAACCCTCCCCAGACCAGGTAAGACTGCTTTTGATTGTCTTGTGAAAACCGGTATGCTTTTATTTTGATGTATTTTGTACTAGCACATTACAGATTCTGGGGTTCAAGTTAGAAAAATAAAAATAATCAGTTTCTGAAAACTTTTTTTTTTTTTTTTTTAACACAGAGTCAGTTTCTGTAGAGGAAGGTGGTACATGATTCTGAATATTTTAAGAGGAGATACTCAGCAGATTTGAGGACACCAAAGAATCCTTGAGATGAGAAAAAAATTTAATCTTCTCAGAGATACTCACTAATTTGTAACTGTCCTGCTTTTCTTATTTAAGAAACCGTGCCTCAGTAGAAAAGCAAAACTCTCCTTGTAAGCTCAGTGTAACGGTAACCATTGAATATTATTTAACTGCAAATTTTAAGATCTCTGCTCATCACCTAGTAGACGTGAAGATCGAAACTTAGTTTCTTCGCTCCCATTTCCTTGGTGGATCCTTCCATCTGTGTCATTCTTAAATTGTTGCCTTCCATTTCTCATCAATGCAAAAGAGGCAGTGATGAGTCAGCCTGAAGGGGAACCATATTCAATGCCAGTTTTTTTTGCAAGAAGGAAACTCTCCCAAGATCTTGAATATGATGGATGGGGGAGAGTAGTGAACAGATTACCTCATATCCCATTGCCGAAAGTCAGATTTCAACATCTCCATCACACTCAATCTTAAAATATACAGCTGAGGGAGAAAAATAATAGTTAAGTAATTACATCCATATGACTAAAGAGTCAAGGAAAACTCCCCCGCTGAGCATCTCCTCCAAACGATAGCATAGCTTTGTCTTAGGAGAAGAAAAAGAAATATTGCAGGTGAAAGCAGCCATCATTATCGAAAATGCCGTTTTTTCCTAAGATTCAGAAGGTGTAGTCATGGTTTGATGACATTTCCTTAGCCAGTTGAGGCAGGCCTTATATTTTAGAGGGGAAACAAACAGTACAACCTTAGACACAGGCAGAATGGAGAACTGTCTGCCTTGATGTCAGCAGTCTGTCCCTCTGCCAAGACGTCATTTTGCCTCTGCTCTGCCGGCTTCTTGGTACCTGGCATTAAGTCTCTGCCAGTGTATATAAGATGAGTATTAGATCCTTTCCTAGAAACAGGTTTCGCTAATACATACAAGGAATTGGATACCGCTCAGTAGTGGGAGGCAAACAGGAATGGGGAAAGGTTGAGGAAAAGGCGAAAACTAAAGAAAAGCCTCCCACTTGATAATGTTGCCCAGATCCAGCAGTGGATAGAGAGAGCGTCTCGGAGAGGTCGGAAGGCTGGAAGTACAATTAGTGACAAACTAATTACGAGTCAGAGCCTGATGTAAAAAGGGTCAGGAGGTTAGAGACTGTTTGCTGCTGCTACAGTGTGCTTGTGTCTCTGTTTTGAATACTAACCAGCTCTTTTCGTTCCCACGCTGCTCTGGGGTCTCTGCCGTCCCGTAGGACGAGGAGGAGGGCATATGGGCATAGCCGTCCACGTGCTCCTAGGGCAGCCATTTGTTCAGCACGGTGAGAAACGGCTCTCCTTAACTACAGACATGCGTTCTGTTTGCTTGCCGTCCCTTTTTTTCACACGATCATCTCACGCCTTGTTTCTCTGTAATTCACTAAATCCTTGGTGTGCTCTCTGCCTTCTCATTTCACCTGATTCCTGTGTGTATTGCTGTGCTTCTGACATAGTGGGCTTTGGGGTCTGTGGCTTTTTTTTCTTGTTGTGTGTTAATAGTCACTTTTATAATTTCTTTTATGCATTTTTGGGAGAACTTCCAGGGCATGTAACTATTGATAAATTTCTCCTGTTGTTATTTTATTTATAAACTACTCTGTCTAGCATGATTTTACAGTGTCCTGGTAAGGTTTATAGTGACTTACATAAAACTGGAAATAGAAAATTGATCAGATACCCTGCCAGTAGGTTTGGGATATACTTTTTATGATAAGTTAAAGTATATAGTCCTAAAAAAAAAAAACAACAACAACAAAAAACCTGTACTGTGGACTAAAACCTTTAGTTTCTGTCTATAGAAGAATGTCCTGCATTCTCAGGGTCAGTAATTCTTCCAGAGTCCCTACCCTGGACAACCCCTAGAGCTTGGATATTACCCCCAAACTGTCCTTATAAATAAAGAGAAATAAAGAAACAAAAGAAGGCTTTTTAAAAAGTCGGTCTACAGAGTTCTTTTTCCCTCTTTTATGGATTGCTGCCGTGTTAAACAGTTGCCAGGACACTGTCTAGATTCTCCTTTCCAGGCCAATTGGCTAGAAAATATAGTCCAGCTGTGTCAGTATCTCTCTTTGATCTGATGCCCTGGAGGTTTGACTGAGGAAATCCTTTTCTAAGAAAAAATAATAATTATGATGAGTAAGTTCACACGTATCGGTGGCCTTGCACCCCTGGATTCACTGCCCGTGCTTATTGGCGATCCCACTCTTCTGGAGTTGTTTCTTCCTGAAGGGTCTGTGTCTTGGTGTTACCCTCCTTAAAATGATGAGAGTCGTGTAGACCTCTCGCTGCAAACACAGCCGAGGAGAACAGTGAGGTAAGTTGTGGAAAGAAGCGTGCACTGTGAAGACGGGAAACTTTCCATGTGGCTTTATCCTGAGGCTGTGAAAGAAGCTGAAATGCGTGATGCCAACCACAAAGCCCTTTGGGTCTCTCTTCCTGCCCTGCAAAGAGGTTCATCCGTACCATTTTTCTAGATTCCACATACGTGCATTAATATACAGTATGTCTCTTTCTGACGTACTTCACTCTGTATGACAGACTCTAGGTCCATCTGCACAGAAGTAGAGGACGGGCGTGTGGACACAGGAGGTGGGGAAAGGGGTGTGGGATGAATTGGGAGATTAGGATTGACATAAATGCACTACCACGTGTAAAATAGATAGCTAGTGGGAACCTGCTGTATAGCACAGGGAGCGCAGCTTGGTGCTCACTGGTAACCTAGATGGGTGGGATGGGGGGCGTGGGAGGGAGGTCCAAGGGGGAGGGGATATATGTATACCTATCTCTGATTCACTTCGTTGTGCAGCAGAAACTAACGCAACGTTGTAAAGCAATTATACTCCAATTTTAAAAAAAGCTCTTTGAACCCTGAACGCCAGACAAAGCCGTAGCTGAGAAAGTCTGTGTGTTATTAATTCTCTTTATCTACACTACACGCTACGGGGGGGTCAGTGGAGTTGGTCATCGTGGAGCCTGGTGGGGCCACGCAGGAGTTGCATGTAGTTCAACAGGCTCCTCCCCCAGCGTGAAGCTACCTTGTCTGTTCTGGCAGAACACAGGAGCTTCTGCGCAGGCCGCAGCAGGAAGCCCAGCCCCGCTGGTGTCATAGGAAACACGGCCCATAGGTAACCGCACCAGGAGACTGAGAAATGAGCCACCTTCACATGACCTTGTTCCTGAGTCTCTGTTCTCCTTTCTCTTCTCCCACAATAGAATCTAACTCCTAACAAGTGTTCAAATGCTACCAGTTTTTTTTTTAATTATTGCACTATTGATCTTACTGCACTAAAATATTAACAGCCCTTGGTTTAACAAAGTGCAGTTGCAATTAGCTGGCCACAGCTGGAGTTTCTATGGCAGAGTATTTCAAGTTTTCTAAAATGTGCTGTGAATATAATTATAAAGGTTTTACCTAAAGAAATGCATGAATGATCGCTAAAACACCGCCCAAGTCTTGACTTGCTATCCACTTTACTTGCTAATTCTACAGAGAACAGATTTTCTTAACAAAGTTTCAAGCTCTGGAAGTTCATGATTTGCCTTATCAAACTTAAGAACATAAATAATGTTTTGTGTGTAAAAATGTTTAAACACACCATGTGTACCAGCAAAGTACGAGCCTTACTAGATGTAATCACTTCTCAGACTTATGCTTTATGGCCCAGAAAATGATCATCTTGGTGAACTTACCATGTGCTCTTGAAAAGAACTGATATTCTTTAGTTATTGCACACAGTCTTCTATAAATATTGATAGGTCCAGGTGGCTGACAGGGTTGTTCAGATCTTCTATGACTCTACTAAATATTGGCAGGCGGGTGGGGGGCAGTCTATTAAATGCGGAGAGAGGAGTATTAAAATCTCCAGGTATAATTGGAATTATTCTATTTGTCCTTTGAATTCTCAATTTTTGCTTCATGTATATTGAAGCTCTGTTATTACTTGCACACCCATTTTTGATTGTTGTATACTCTGATAAGCTGACCTCCCTGTCATTATGAAATATCCCTCTTTATTTTCCAGGAATATTCTTTGTCTTCAAATCTACTTTATTAGTCTTAAGTCAACAAGGAGCTGTGGGGGCTTCCCTGGTGGTGCAGTGGTTGAGAGTCCGCCTGCCGATGCAGGGAACATGGGTTCGTGCCCCGGTCTGGGGAGATCCCACATGCCGCGGAGCGGCTGGGCCCGTGAGCCATGGCCGCCGAGCCTGCGCGTCCGGAGCCTGTGCTCCGCAACGGGAGAGGCCACAACAGTGAGAGGCCCGCATACCGCAAAAAAAAAAAAAAAAAAAAAACAAGGAGCCGTGTAAACTAACACGAAAAGTCACTCTGTCTTGTCTGGCAATAACAGACATTCAATTAATACTTATTGAATATTGACTTTCTAGTGTTTTCTGGAGAGCAAATTGCCAGATAACATCATTTCCTTTATATATAAAAGTATATGTTTCTTTTTTATGCTGTTATTTTAGACATCTCACAGAGCAGCGGTCCCCAACCTTTTTGGCACCAGGGACCGGTTTCGTGGAAGACAGTTTTTCCCCGGACCAGGGGTTGGGGGGGTGGGGGGATGGTTTCGGGATGATTCAAGCACAGTACATTTATTGTGCATTTTATTATTATTTCTATTATTTATTTCTACTTTATTGTTATTTCTGTTATTATTACATTGTGATATGTAATGAAATAATTATACAACTCACCATAATGCAGAGTCAGTGGGAGCTTGTTTTCACTTGCCACTCACTGATAGGGTTTTGAAATGAGTCTGCAAGCAATTGATTTATTATGGTCTCTGCGCAGTCAAACCTCTCTGCTAATGATGATCTGCATTTGCAGCCGCTCCCCAGTGCTAGCATCAGCGCCTCAGCTCCACCTCAGGTCATCAGGCATTAGATTCTCATAAGGAGCTTGCCACCTAGATCCCTCGCATGCGCAATTCACAGTAGGGTTCACTCTCCTATGAGAATCTAATGCTGCCACTGATCTGACACGAGGTGGAGCTCAGGCGGTAATGCAAGCCATGGGGAGCGGCTGTAAATACAGATGGAGCTTCGCTCGCTAGCCCGCCACTCCCCTCCTGCTATGCGGTGCAGTTCCCAACCTAACAGGCCACGACCAGTAGCAGTCCGTGGCCCGGGGGTTGGGGACCCCTGTCATAGAGGATGAGATGCTATGGATAAAAAGGTATTTACTTTAGGAAGTTAGTAACCTCCCAGCTTAACTGTGCATTGGCCCTGGGCTTGTGATATTTAACACTGAAGGAAGAAAAAGAAAAAGAGCCTTATAATAATATAGTGAGGAGGTACTCCAAGTTAAACCATAAGAGGAAATAATAATCTGGTTGCACACACAGTGTAGAATGGGTTCAGCAGAGACGTAATAGAGGAATGGGAGCTTTATAAGCCCCTGACTTCAATGATCTTCGCCTACATTTTGACTATTCTCCTGACATTTATTTAAACCAAAGCTCATTCTCTACGTGGCAACCCCCTCCCCCCCCATTTTCTTGAGATATAAGTGACAAATAGCATTGTATTAATCCGAGGTGCACAACATAATGATTTGGTATATGTATATATTGCCAAATGATCACCACAGTAAGTTTAGTTAGCATCTATCACCTCACATAATTACGGTTTTTTTCTTGTGATGAGAACTTTAAGGTCTACTCTTTTAATAACTTTCAGATAAACAGTAGACACCATGCCTTATATCCCCAGGACATATTTATCATATAACTGGAAGTTTACACCTTTTGACCCCCTCAACCGTTTTACCCACCTCCAAACCCCACGACGGGCAACTGCCAAATCTGTTCCCTGTATCTATGAGTTTGGTTTTTCTAGGTTCCACATGTAAGTGAGATTGTAGAGTATTTGTCTTTTTCTTTGTCTGACTTATTTCACTAAGCATAATACCCTCAAGGTCCATCCATGTTGTCACAAATGGCAGGATTTTCTTCTTTTTTATTGGCTGCATAATATTACTGTGTGTGTGTGTGTGTGTGTGTGTGTGTGTGTGTACAGTTGGCCCTTCAACAACACAGGTTTGAACTGCACAGGTCCACTTATACATAGATTTTTTTTTTTTTTTTTTTTTTTTTTTGCAATAGTAAATAGTATAGTGCTACACAATCGGCAGTTGGTTGAATCTGCAGTTATGGAACGGTGGATACAGAGGCACCACAGAACAAAAGGCCAACTATAAGTTATACACAGATTTTTGACTCTTCAGAGGGTCAGTGCCCCTAACCCCTGCATTGTTCAAGGGTAACCGTATATACACCACATTTTTCTTTATCCATCAGTGGACAGTTAGGTTATGTGTCTTCGCTATTACAAATAACACTGCAAGGAACACAGGCATGCAGATATCTTTTTCAAGAGAGTGATTTTATTTCCTTTGGGTATATACTCAGAAGTGGAATTACAGGATCATATGGTAGTTCTGTTTTGAATTTTTGAGGAATCTCCATGCTGTTTTCCATAGTGGCTGCATCAATTTACATTCCCACCAACAGTGCACAAGGGTTCCCTTTTCTCCACATCCTCACCAACACTTATCACTTGTCTTTTTGGTAGTAACCAACAAGTGTGAGGTGATATTTCATTGTGGTTTTGATTTGCATTTCCCTGGTGATTAGTGATGTTGAGTGCCTTTTCATGTACCTGTTGGCCATCTGTATGTCTTTTTGGAAAAACGTCTATTTAGATCTTCTGCCCACTTTTAGTTGAATTTTTTGCTGTTGAGTTGTATGACTTTTTTAGAAATTTTGGATATTAGCCCCTTATCAGATATATGATTCGCAAATATTTTCTCCCATTCACTAGGTTGTCTTCACTTGGTCGATGGTTTCCTTTGCTGTGGAGAAGCTTTTTAGTTTGATGTCGTCCCACTAGTTTATTTTTGCTTCTGTTGCTTGCGCTCTGAGTGTCAGATTCCAAAATTCATCCCCAAGATCTATGTCAAGGAGCTTACCACCTATGTTTTCTTATAGGAGTTTTATGGTTTCAGGTCTCACATTCAAGGCTTTCATCCTTTTTGAGTTAATTTTTGTGTATGGTGTAAGATTTTGGTCCAGTTTTATTCTTTTGCATGTAACTGTCCAGTTTTCCGGCACCATTTATTGAAGAGACTGTCCTTTCCCCACTGTATATTCTTGGCTCCTTCGTCATCAATTAATTGACCAATATATCCATGGGTTTATTTCTGGGCTCTCTATTCTGTTCCATTGATCTCTATGTCTCTTTTTATGCCAGTACCATACTGTTTTAATGACTGTAGCTTTGAAATATATTTGAAATCAGGGAGCATAATGCCCTCCAGCTTCGTTCTTCTTTCTCAAGATTTCTTTGGCTATTTGGGGGTCTTTTATGGTTTTATACAAATTTTAGGATTCTTTGTTCTGTTTCTGTGAAAAATGCCATTGGAATTTTGATAGGGATTGCATGGAATCTGTATATTTCTTTGGGTAGTATGAACATCTTAACAATATTAATTCCTTAAATCCTTGAGCACAGACTATCTTTCCATTTATTTGTGCCTTCTTCAATTTCTTTTATCAATGTCTTAACAGTTTTCAAGGAACAGGTCTTTTACCTCCTTGGTTACATTTATTCCTAGGTATTTTATTCTTTCTGATACAATTGTAAATGAGATTGTTGTCTTAATTTCTCTTTTTGATAGTGTGTTATTAGTGTATAGAAATGCAACTGATTTTGTGTATTAATTTTATATTCTGCAATATTACTGAATTCTTTTATAAGTTCTAACAGTTTTTTGACAGAGTCTTTATGGTTTTCTGCATATAACATCAGGTCATCTGCAAACAGTGATAGCTTTACTTCTTCCATTTCTATTTGGCTGCCTTTTAGTTCTTTTTCTTGTCTAACTGCTCTGTCTAGGACTCCCAATACCATGTTGAATAAGAGTGGCGAGGGTGGACATCCTTGTCTTGTTCCTGATCTTAGAGGAAAAGCTCTCAGCTTTGCACCATTGAGTATGATGTTAGCTGCGGACTTGTCATTATATTGCCTTTTTTATGTTGAGGAATGTTCCCTCTGTTTCTGCTTTGTTGAGATTTTTTTTTTTTTTTAATAAATGGATGTTAAATTTTGTCAGATGCTTTTTCTGCACCTATTGAGATGATTCTGTGATTTTTGCCCTTCATTTTGTTAATGTGGTATATGTCACATTGATTGATTTGCAGATGTTGAACCATCCTTGCATCCCTGGAATAAACCCCACTTGATCATGGTATATGATCCTTTTAATGTATTGTTGAATTTGGTTTCCTAATATCTGGTCGAGAATTTTCCCACCTACGTTCATCAGAGATATTGGCATGTAATTTTCTTTTCTTGTGGCATCTCTTTCTGGTTTTGGTATCAGGTAATGCTGGCATTGTAAAATGAACTTGGAAGAGTTCTCTCCTCTTATATTTTTTTGGAAGAGTTTTTAAAAGATTGGTGTTAATTCTTTAAATGTTTGGTCGAATTCACTAATGAAACCAGCTGGTCCTCAGCTTTTCTTTCTTGGGAGGTTTTTAATTACTGATTCAGTTCCCTTACTTGTTATTGGTCTGTTCAGATTTTCTATTTCTTCATGATTCAGTCTTGGTAGGTTGTATGTTTCTAGGAATTAATCCAGTTCTTCTAGGCTGTCCAAATTGTTGGCATATAGCTGTTCGTAGCAGCCTCGTGATTCTTTGTATCGGCCTGGTATCAGTTGTAATGTCTCCTCTTTTGTTTCTGATTTTATTTATCCTGTCTCTTTTATTTTCTCCTATCACATCCTACCTGTGAAACTGACAAAGCATGTTTTCTCCTGTGTCCCCTATAAGGCAGTTTAATATTACTTTATGGCCATTTAGTTTGGTGGTAAATAGCATGCTTTGGCTCCAGATCTGATTTGAGTCGAGCTCGGTAGCTGTGTAATTTCCCACAAGTCACTCAACCTGTTCTCTAAGCATCAGGTTCCTCGTTTGTTAAATGGCAGTAATAAAACCTATAGTGAAGGTTCTTGGGAGGATTACATGTAATAACGTATTCAGTGCGCTTAGCCCTCTGCCTGGCACACAGGAAATGCTCAGTAAAGGACTGTGTGACATTGGTGGTGATTGTGGTAAAAATCCTCGAATATTTACAAGATCCTTTGATGGTCCTCTTCACTTTATAGATTTCTCCTCTCTCCTAATGTAGTAACATTCCTCCCACTGCACAAGTAACCCACCATCCTAGTAATTAATTTTTCCTGCAGCAAAAGAAATGTCTTCTTCACTGAATCATCAGTGATGTCACCCGTACTGCCTGGGCAACAGTGTAGACACCTCTCCCAGGTATCTGTGCGGGAGGTCAGCCACAGATGTTGTCAGACCTAATCACCTTTAAGAAGCACCCTTGGCAGCAGGTGACACTTTCTTCTGAAGTGTTCTGACCTGAGGGTTATTTTCAGGCCGTAGAAAGAAGCAGGAGCGCCACCCCTGCACGGTGGCTGGCAGTGATTCCTGACAGGCTTGGTGATCACACGAGCTCAGCGAGGCAGGGACCTCTTCTTAGGCCACGTGAGTGAGTTGTGAGTAATCTGGGGGAGAGACCTTTCTCTCGGTGTATTTTTATTTATTTATATTTTTTATTTTTTTTGGCGGTACGCGGGCCTCTCACTGTTGTGGCCCCTCCCGCTGCGGAGCACAGGCTCCGGACGCGCAGGCTCAGCGGCCATGGCTCCCGGGCCCAGCCGCTCCGCGGCACGTGGGATCTTCCCGGACCGGGGCACGAACCCACGTTCCCTGCATCGGCAGGCGGACTCTCAACCGCGGCGCCACCAGGGCAGCCCCTCTCAATGTATTTTTAAGACAGAGTTAGCAGTGTTCCACAGGTACATCCTACATTTTTGTAGTCTCTGCTGAATGATTTAAGGTGACATTGTCCTGTGACTCACTTGATGTATTTCTTAGACTGAAAATTGCAGTGTTTTAAACATCTCTGGAACATAAGCTCTCAGATGCATGGGTTCTTACCTTAACAATTACCAGCATTTGACTAATAAGGAAGTGCCGTCTTCCTCCTCTTTGTGGTATCATTCGTGACTCAGACATTCCTCCTGGACAATAAAAATATCCTTGTACTTCATGCAAAATAAAATTCTTCACATCCTAATTGTTTTTCACAGTCCTCTGAAAATGGGGGGACCTTACGGAGCCCAGTAAATAGTTTTTGAAATAAAAAACTGGTGAGCTTTCACCCTAAAGAAAAGTTGCATGTATTTTATTTAAAGTTTTATGCATTTGTAGTAGATATTTTAATCTTTTAATTTACTCTGTACCCTAAAAGGTTATCCTGTAATCTGACACGGTTATGACATGGACTGCCGGCTTCCCAGTCCACCTTCTAGAATACATTGTCAGGTTTATCAGCCACCCCTCAGTTAACATGTGGTGGGACCCCTTTTAATACCAGTTTTGGAAGCTAGGCCTAACACTTGCCTATTATATCACATTTTTATTTTATAGAGTTATGTTTTGGAGGATATGATTTGACTCACATTGTATCTGAACTATGTAACGACAGTCTTGTTACGATAGGGTTCTGCAGTATTTCTTTCATTAACTTGTCCTCAGCTTCTCCCTAATTTGTTATTTTCTATACATTCTCTCTGTCTTTAGGGTTTTACTGTCTGTTTTGGGTTAAAGGAATATTTTCTTGGACACAAAAATGCATCATCAACCAAAACAAAAAAGCTATTCTCCCTTGATGTGTCTGCCGCCTTCCTCCTGATCCTGGGATGACGAGACTCAAGTTTCCAGCTGGATCTGTCAGTCAGCATTTCTGGGATAAATTAAGTGAGCACACGTGATTGAGGTGTAGCTGGACTGTATCACTGTCTTCCTATTATCCTAGGAGATCAAAGCTGAGCACAAATAGAGGCTTAGTCTTTATAATATTCAAAACAGATGGCTAGTTCTTTGCGGTGAAAATTCAGGTTTCAAGGCAAACCACTTGTTAGCAAGACTTCATTTCTTTTCCTTGAAAGATAGTCAACACTGAACATACACCTCTCTCTCTTCTTCAAGAGTAGAATTACAAACTTTCTGCATGAGGAGGGATTTGGCAAACCCCCAAAGCTGTTACACTGTCTGGGTTCCTTTTCATGTGAATACAAAATAAGTTATTCAGATTTTTCTTTTGGCATTTTGCGTATTAAATGAAAAAATCTTAAATGTTGAAATTCTCATAGTCATTTTGTTGATGGGTCACTACTTGAAATCTAGTAGTCACACTGTTACGTCCTCCAGAAGTGAACCAGAGTGTTTATCCCTGACTTCATATTTTTACAAACTAAAATGCACATTCTCCGCAGTCTGTTACTGACACCTGGGTCCTGAGGTCATACAGAAGAAGTCCGTAAGTGCGGTTTGAAGTTTTTATTGTTTGGTTTAAAACTGACTGAAATGAGAAAATTAACTCAAAAATATTTATTGGGAGCCTCCTATGTACCTACACTGCACTAGGTACATGGGTTGAAATACATGTTTCAAGACTATAAAACCAATACTGAAGGACAGATTTTCTCCAACAGAGAAAAGAATACGGGGTGCCATAGGAAAACCCAGGTCTGCACCAGAGACTCAAGGGCTCACAGAGGAGGTAACACTTGTGCCGCATCTTGAAGGAGCAGTAGGCGATTGCCAAGCAGATATACTGTAAATCTGTTGAACTCTCAGTAGCTCCCTGTGGACACTGCTTAGAGTGTGAATTAATTCTCTATTTCTGCATAACACACTACCCCAAAACTTGGCAGCATTGAAAGCAATACACCCCTGTTAGGTCAGTGGTTTCTGCAGGTCATGAGTTCGGAAGCAGCTTGGCTGGGTAGCTCTTGCATGAGTGTCTCCGGGCTTGCAGTCAGGATGTCAGCTGGGTCTGTAGTTGTCCAAAGCTTGGTGGGGACACGAGCATCCATTCCAGGATGCTCACCCACAGCTTATACCAGCAGGAACCTTCAGTTCCTCACCATCCGGACCCGAAATGGGTGATTCAAGAGAGGGGAGCAAGGAGGAAGCCACAGTGACTTCTGTGACCTGTTATCGGAAGCCACACACCACCACCTCTACTGTGTCTGTTCCTTCAGCGCAAGGCACTGAGACCGTCTGTGCTGAATGGACCAGAGCGTCTTAGGCTTTACTTTTTGAGGGGAGGCATGTCAAAGCACGTGTGGACTCACTGCCAACCTCCACAGGTGTTGGGGCAGGGTGACAAGCCACACGGCTGGTGCCGCCAGCGCGGGTGGATCACGATGACCTTTGTGTGCCATGGCGACCTGTGGAGGGTGGGCGGGAGGGATGTCAGAGCTTCTGTCTCTGTCCTGGAGGAGGCCATGCGGCCTGGATGCCGCGGCAGTGGACGGGATGGAGGAGGATCGCCAGTGTGCTCATCACCGGGAAGCTTGGTTCTCAGAAACGTCCCAGGCAGAGAACACAGCCCGAAAGCCCCACTGTGGTTCAGAAAGGTAACTTGCCTACAGGCACTGTTCACATAAACAGCCCTGCACAAGCCCGTGTGTTCCATGGTGGCTGTGGCACTTGGACGCCGAGTGACTTCGGTCCAGCCACATTCACGGCCCGGGTCACCTCCCTGGGCGTTGAATTTTTCATTTAGAAAGTTGGGGCAAGGAGGCAGGTGTCCATGACCTTGATGATTGCTAAAATAACTTTCTCTGTGCTCAGAACGATATACTTAGTGTTTTATCCTTGTTTAACCTTGAGAATATTTGACTCAGTAGAAACATTTGATCTGTTCACAAACATCTAAATCAGGTTATACCAATGTCAAGGGATTTTCACTGAATATTTGCTGGAGCTGAAACTAAGTTAATTCAGTTTCTTTATCAGTTTTCCAGGCGTGAGGTTGAAAATGTCCATCTTTTTCCATATTCTTATTTTACTGAATCATTTTAGTATCAATTCTTTTCCATATTTAAACTTTATAATGACTTTATTTCTCAATCAGGGATTTTGTGCAGATCAAATTTTACTAATTAGAACTTTCTGCAACTGTGAATTTTCTTTTTATGCCCATTGCCAAATCCAGTTTTCTATTTAGCCAATGTTTTGTTTTGTGTTGATATTACTATTAATACAAGTACTGTTCATTGTGAATTGAATTTTTTAACAGTAATTATTATTTATTTCTTAAGTAATCCGTAAGAAAATTATAAGCATTTCCTCCCTAATAGTATAGTTACCCTGTTATCTGGAATAGGTCCACTGTAGAGGTTGGCAGACCTTTTTATAAAGGTCCAGATGGTAAGTGTTTTATACTTTGTGAACTTTACTCTTCGTCAAAGCTATTCAGCTCTGCTCTTGCAGTGGGAAAGCAGCCTCAGACAATATGTAAATGAGTGAAGGTTAAGATGACTGTGATTAATATACCTTTATTTGTGGGCGCTGAAATTTGATTTTCAGATAATCCCCACATGTCACCAAATACCCTTTTGATTTTTTTTCCAGCCATTTGAAAAACCATTCTTAGTGATGGACTGTACAAAAACAGGCAGTGATGCCGGATTTGGTCCATGGACTGTCATTTATTTACTGACCTCTGGTCTGTTGTGTTGCTTTTCCAGTTCTTCTTTGTGCGTCTCATCTCTTCATGTGCCATTTTGTAGCCATCCGGTCATTGGTGGAGCTCAGTGCAAATGATGGGGTTACGGTGTCCCCGGGGTCAGAATGTCAGCTGGAGTTGTCAAGAGTACCTTGCATTTTACATGTGCTCAAATCCTCACACAGATGAGAATTGTCAGTCCCATTTTACAGATGGTAAAACAGGTTCTTGGAGATAATAATGGTGAATAATTATTGAAGAGGCTTACCATGTGATGGACACGTGGATTATTACAGTCTCATAAGGTATACTATCCTCAGAGTAATTTGTCCCAGGTCTCATAGCTAGAAGGTTGCAGGCCCCAGAGGTAAGCCAGTCTGTCTCCAGAGCCCATGCCGTTAACTGCTTTGTGGCTTTGCAGTGTTTCACAGAGTCATCAATGCAGTGCAAAGATATTGTAGCACACAACATGACTGATACAAATCTGTCTCTGTTAAGGGTAGCCTCTGGGTAAAAAAGCGTTTTTTCACCACAGTTCCTGAAACTAGATGCCCAGTAATTAACATAATCACCAGCCAAGGGCCTGCATGCATATGGCTGCGGTGTGTTTGAATGATCGTGTTAATGGCCGTGGCCGTGGCCCTGGCCACAGCCAGTCCCATCGCCTTCCCTGGCACTAAAGAGTGACACCCCTGTGTCTGCTTAACATGTGGTGCTGTAAGGTGTGAGATGCCACAGCTGCTCTTGCCAGAGAAGTGTTCAAGTAGATAAAATTCCTAGTTAAGACCATGAGATGCTGAGGACCACCTCAGTGAATTCCATGGCTAACTGACAAAAATTTTTCGTGAGGGAAGCAACTAACCTAATCATAGGTAAGACAAGCAGCTGGGCAAACAACCGTGCTTCCCTGGAACATACAAGTTGTCGTTGATGCAAGAGATGCTAAGATGCAGGAGTTCCAGTTCAGAGGAGCCTGGGCCCTCCCAGTCAGACCACGTTCCGTGTGTGTGTGTGTGTGCGCGCGCGTGTGCACATCAACGTACGAGTGCGTCTTAACACGTGAACCTGTTGCTTTATTCTCGTGCACAGAAATGTATGATCATTGAGACAGGCATGGTAATGGAGTCAGGGAAAGCTGAAAACCTCCAGGTACATAGAACGTGCCTCACTGGACTCACAGGATAGTCTGAAACACACGTGCCCACTATAGGATGACTGCACTGTGCTTTGAAATGGCACATCTGGGAAAGGATATGTGGATGGCTTGCTAGACAAATGACAGAAACGTATCAGACCAAGTGTCATGAGCTTTTACTGCTTAAGTGAATAAGATGGCAGAGACATTGCTCCCCGTGTTTCTATTTCTTGTCAGCAGCAGCATCTCATATGTAAGAAGGTTATAGCTGCTAGAGCCCACAAGGCAACTGAGCATGAAGAATCCCCCCCAAACTGTGTGATGCATACGTTTGGGCAGTTTGCTTAAAGCGCAGAGAGAGCTCTTCCTCCTGTTCGTTGCTGTTCAAGTCCACAACACCAAAAGTATACTCCCTGGAAGGAAACCAGGGAAAGCGCTAATAACACGGACAGATAAACATGGTGAAGAAAGGTGTCTCTACGTTCTCCTCTCCCTTTTCTTCTTTGCTTGCTTTCTAGAGTTGGGAGTTTCTGTTTCACTTGTCCGTTGTTTTCTGTTTTCTAAACACCCGTAAAGTGTTAGGTCCTCTGATTCTATCAGAAGCACGGTCTCTATCCTTTGTATTCCCTCACTAAAATTGCTACAAAATTTGGATGTGGGTCCATGTGCGTGATAGGTTTTTCATGAGTACTAAGAGGTGGGGCTAGAGCCTGGTAGATAAAACCAATACGAAGATTCTGCACAAACTTAGCTTTTTTCCCCGCTGTCAGGTCACTTTACAACTATACCAGGAGTTACTTCTTTGTTACATCAGGTAGCCTCCCATGCTTCAGTCTAGATGTACCCCCATTTCTGGTTCCTTGGAACGTTCCCCTTGGACTGGCCCGCACCCCATTTTTTTACTTGCCAGTGCTCTGCAGTTTTTCCCCCAGGGTCTCTCGGCTCAATCGGAATGTGTGGGTTTGCTCATTCTCAGCATTCCGTATCTCGCATCCCAGTGGGACCGCCCTGCTCTGACCCCACACTTCAGAATTGATCTTCAGTCAGCACTTACTGAGCCCTGTGTTGGATCAGGGGGATCCGGGGAATCAGGGCACAGGGGCCCTTCTTCCGGAGAAGGCCTTGGAGTGCCCCGGATTATTGAATCTTGAATTACCCTGGCTGGTTACCTTATATAATATCAGCCACAATTTGTAGGACTTCTGGTATTTCTGAGCTGAACCTCTTTTGTCATAGTCACTGTTATATCCTCCGATAATAAAGCTTGGCTTAAACCTCAGCAGCTAGAAACATTGAAATGGTGATGTCTATGAGAGTTCGTGTCACGCTTAGGAATTTTAACTTTCAGAAGTAGGGGGAAGAGAGATTAATTCAGTGATTGTGTGAAGGTTTTATTCCCAAATAAAGAAAATGGGTAGAGAAAAAGTCTTTCCTAATTTTTGTTTTTCCCAAATCTTTTTCTTCCACCCAAAGCCTGGATTACTCCCAAGGTGGAAGGGGTGATGTCTGGAAATCGTTAATCCATGGGTCTTGTTCATGGTGTATAAAATTTTCAGAAAGAATTTGCTTTTGCAATATGATTTCCTGATTGACTGTGGCAGACATAAATCCAGCAAGGACAGCTCTGTCAGAGCGGCCAAGATCCCTCTTAGATTCTTAGATATATGACAGTTCTGGGGTGTGTGTGTGTGTGTGTGTGTGTGTGTGTGTGTGTGTGTGTGTAGTGGAAATGAAGATTCTTCATGTGGGTGGGTCAGGAGGAGAGATGGAGAAAGGGGGGCGTGGGCACAAGCAGAGCAGCGGGTGGAGGTGGGGCGCACCAGGCCAGCCCCCAGAAGCCAACACTAGTTCAGCCCGGAGTGAGTGAAGGAGATGCCCTTGGTGCCCCCTGCCCTGGTACTGGTTTCTGTTCTTGAAGGGCTCTTTTATGATATTCTGAAACATTTCCATCCTCCCAGTTAAGCAGAGTGCTAAGCTGTCCTGAAGCTGAATTCTGGGCTAAGGGCCATCTTGCGCAGATCTTTCTTCCCATCCTGCCGGCCCCCTCTCGCCACTGCAGGCGTATACATGTGCCTCCTTATACACACTCACAGGTGTTGCAGCCTGTCACAGGTCGTGCCTTGTCTGTTTCCTACTTCAGCATTAAGAGATTCAATTCCTGTGTGTAGCCTGTCTTTCTCTAGTAGCACAGATACCCGTCTCCGATGTGTACACACAGCTACAGGTACATGTCTATCTTCCCCTGCCTTCCAGGTGATAGGGAACCCCTCCCTCCCACCTGTACCCCCAAGGCCAGGTTCCTGTGAAGCACTGTGTGAGGAGAAGCCAAAGCCTGCGGACACACAGTGACTGGAGCTGCAGCCGTCGCAAGCTTTCAGCTGGAGATGCTGCGTGTCTGCAGCCTGTGCTGTGGGATGTGATGCTGGAGCTGCAGTCATGATGGGACTAGTGGCCAGTTGCCCGTGTCTGCTCCTCTCGCTTCTCTGTGTGTACACGCGCACACACCTGCTTTGAACCCAGCCTTGAAATAACTGCCAGTCACAGGGGAGTCTCCTCCAGAGCGTGGCCCCCGCTTGGGAGCCCTTGTACAGATCAGCTGTCAGATCTCCTCGTCACCAGATACGCGTACTTGGCTCTTTGCTCCTCTGTCTTCCTGTGGCCCACAAGGCGGAGCGATTGCGTGGGCTCCCTGTAATCTAGATGCGCATCCTTGGGTACTTATCGAGATCCGGGCCAGGTCAGGAGGTTCCTTTTGTGCACCCGGCACAGCTCGGGCTGGCCTGCCTTCTACTCCCAGTGGCTAGAGAGAGAAGAAAATGAACTGTCCTGGTAAGGTCATTACTGTGTTCCACGCGGCAGGCAACAAGCATGTTACTGCTTTTCACATCCATCCCTCTGTCTTGTGAAGGTGTAATAGTGCTGAGAAGTGCTTGACTGCAGCACTAACGCAGCCCAAGCACTTCAGGTGCCAGAGCTCAGAGGACCGGGCGGAGCAGGTGTTGTCAGCCGCAGCATGCGGGTGTGTGCACGGGCACGGCAGGGTGGAGGCCACCGTTTTTGCCTGTGGCCAACTGCCTACCTGGCTTTTCCTTTGAAATTCAGCATCAGCCTTCAGTTGCCTGGCCTGTTCAAAAAGTGTGAACCTCTCTTCTCCCACTTTTGCCTTATTTTCTTTCCCATGCCCAGACTTTCTTCCCCATAATTTGTAATTCATTAGTGTATAGCCCTGGAACTTTACTGTGGGGAAGTCCTGTAAAATATACACACACACACACACACACACACACACACACAAATATTTAACCGACTACATTGTTTACTAAAACACAGTAAATGCTGATTCATTGTGGAAAGGCAAGCCTCAAGCCAAGAACGAAATCGAAGGTGCTTTCCCATCTCTATTGAAAGAGCAGAGAAGAAGAGCTACGGGACACGCGCCACTGGTTACCTCCCTGTGCCTCGTCCACCCACCCCCGCAGGGTGCACACTATGCGTCCCCTCCTGTCCCCTCCACTAGTCAGCGCGTGATGGCCTCGGTGCCTCATGCAGCATTTTCTCCACTTACCGCCCATTGATGTGCACTGTCTTCGTCTGTACTCACTTGTCTGCCTTCTTGTTGGTGAATGACCTTAATTTCCTCGATTTTACAAGTTTCCAGATACTGAAGCAAGTCCTTGCCATACCTCCAGCCTTAAGCTGCTCTCATGGCCACGAAGCAGCCTCCTGCTCAGCAGCAGGCTTCTTTCCTCAGTGGCGGGGCCCACACACTCTGCTCTCTCTGCGAGTAGGATTCCTTGTACCGAATACAATAGGATAGGTTTTAACTGAATACGGAGTAAATGGGCAAAATGCAGTTAGCAGCTCTGTAGTTCAGATTTCAAGATTCATTTTATTCTAAACTCTGTTTCCTATCTCCTTACAACGTTGAGTACAGAACATTTGTCTCCGTATATGGGTCAAGAAATAGGGAATGTTTTGTTTTGCTGGAGTGGTAATGCATGCTTAAAGGAAAATTGACAACAGATTTCTGAGTTGTAAAACTAAGAGGAAATGATCACATTTTATTTTTTAAATGATTCCCACTGTTTTTTTCATGTTTCAAACCTTTTGCCGTTTTCAAAGACACATCTAACTTTAACAAACCGTAAAGCTCTTTAAATCTGAAACCTTTGGAGAGAGTTTTTACTTTTAGAACCCAGCATTTCTATAGGTGGTTAAGATTTCTGATTAATGTTTATTGACCTCAGTCACCTGGTGTCACCACACCAAACTTGGATCCGCTCCCCCACATGCAGCAAAGCCAATCTACTGACACTGGGTTGTGGTGAAGGAAAGTGCAGCGTTTATTGCAGGGCCAGGCAAGGAGAACGGGCAGCTCGTGCTGAAAACCCACACTCCCCGATGGCTTTCAGGGAAGGGGTTTTACAGGCAGTGTGTGTGAGGGCGAGGGTCACAGGATGCATGATCAGCTCGTACGCCGTTCTCAGATTGGTTGGCAACAAGGTGAAGTTTTGAGCATCACCAGTCTTCCGGTTTCCACCAGCCTGGGGCCTACATTCTCTGATGGTCAGTAGCTTTCATCTGTGGGGGTCTGCTTCCTCTAAAAACAGCTTAGGAACGTGTGTCAGGCGTTTATCCATATCTTCCAGGGAACGGGGGGGTTTGGTGGCTCTGCCGTGTGGCTGATGTGCAGTCTGCATTGTTACCAGGTTCCTGACCCAGAGCTCTTCTTTGCTTCTCCGTCTTCACATTTCCTGGTCATTCCCTCTGGAGTCAGCCTCCTGAGACTCAGCAGAGGGCTGAGAGACTAAAGCAAAAGGCTTTCACTGCGAAGGATATAGACACAGGGGCTTGCACATGGTTTCAGTCCCTCTTCTTTGGTGCTCTTCACTCTTAGGGGAACAGGTTCAGGACGAGAAATGGCATAAAGTTTCCCCTAGAGAGGTTAATCACAACCTGTCGGCAGAGGAGGTCAGTTTTAGGGGGACTCGGTTTCACTAGTGGCCCTCGATGTGAACTCCTTGTGGTACTTACTCACTTGTTAAAGAACAGTGAGGCAGACTTCATTCAGGACCATGATGATGGGTTTAGGGGCCACTGCAGCGGGGTTTTGCAGTGAGGGGGAGAGAGAGACGGTGCCCAATTCTGAATGCAACAAGGAAAAGTGGGAATGTACAGCCAAGGAGCAGGTGGGGGTCAGTGGATGGACACTTCCTAAGGAGGAAACATCAGGGATAGGGGGAGATTCTGGCTAAACCAACCTAACTGGATTCTTGCCTAAGGCAGGCAGAGTGATCAGACGTCGCCCGGGGGATAGCGGGCGATGAGGGACCCCGTCAGATACAAACCAACTTAGAATTCCTGGGGGAATTGGACAATATAGAGATGAACATGAACGCCCAAAAGTCCGGGCCCAGTTGAGGAGAGAGGTCAGGGGAGCCTGACCCACATTTGGTCAAGGAGAAGACCTTTGTCCCCAGGATGTAGGTGAGGGGAATGAGAAAGTTAATTGAACCTCAGTGATTGCCTTGTTAGCTATTCCATCAACTAAACAAGTGGTAGCAGTAGATCATCTGTAAGAGATGCTGAGGAAGGGACCCTGCTTAGTACAGAACTAATATTCTAAGTGCTTAGTAAATATTTATAGCATAAGAAATGTCATTCTGGGTTTTGTATTTGTCGTGACTTTTTGTTTTGGAAGATAAATGTACGACAGTCCCATTCTATAAAGTTTGTTTGAGGAGTCAAATAGACACACATGAAAAACGGTCATGAAGTGGGTGGGGGGTCAGGATTTGGAGCTCTGAGCTTTCTTGCCATTAGCTTTAGGTTATGTTTTTAACTTTTCATGAAACTTCAGAAATTGACTCCCCCCTAAAAGAGATTTTTTTCCCCAAAGACTGTAGCCCTCTCACTAAGCACAAACTCAGGCTAAAGCTGGTGAGACTTTCCAGATTCCCATCGTTAACAGTAAGGTTTGTGTTTTGATGAAGGTCATGCAGGTGTATCTCCTGAACCCTTCTGTAGCCTGGCTTTATATCAGTTACTATGAGGGTGTGACCTGAGAGGCGTATGTTTATCCAGTGTCTCTCTTGCAGGAGAGGTATAGGATAGAGGGGCATTCTCGAAGGCATGTTTGTTTTCAGCTTGCTAGGATTACAGATGAGTAAGGGCCATAACACCAAAAACATTTAGGGGGTCCACTGAGTATCCTTCTGTTTGTGCTCCAAGTGGGAAGGCTGAATTAGAAGGTTGGATCTCAGAGACCACTAAGAATAAGCAAGTTGTTGAATTTTATAACCTTATATGTGAAGACTATGTCAAAGTCAGCCTCAAATCAAGGTAAAGAGGTTGATTTAGCAAGTTAAGGGTCTGCCTAAAGTAAACTTCAAAACTAAAGCTGAAACAAAGATAAACCCTGAATATACGCATCTTTATTCTTATACACGCTCAACACGTTAGTTCCATTATTTCACGATTTTTTTTTAATGCAGAACAGGACCACATCTCACTCTTAATACTCCTGTCAGCAAAAGCTGGCTGTGGCGTGGCACAAAGGCATTCACTGAATGTTTGTTAAGTGAATTACATAATTTTTTTAGTGTCAATATGCGTGGTTTGATATGCAGTCTATCTAGTTAATGTAGCAAAAATATCATGACAGCTTACTATCTTTGTTCAAAGAACCACATTCTTGCACAAAGTAGCTGCATTTAAGTGAGAAAGTAACACAAAGGTCCAAAACGTTGTGAGAGACCCAGTACCGTCCTTCATCTTCCTCATCCTCACGCACACCGCGACCAAGAAGGTAAAGTGAGTTCTTGAGAGAAAAGACCTTGAGGCTAGACCATTGAATTTTATTCCCTTGCTTCCTTTTTCGCTTTTCAGAGTTTAGCTCTCTGCTGGGGTCCCTGGACAAGAATGTCATTAAAAGAATAATGTTTCTGGGAAGTTAATACGTTAGTTGTTCCAGGACTTCTTTGGTGAACCTATACTGGGGGACAGTGGTGTAGTGATGACCCAGTGAGAAGTCAGAACTGCTGCTGGCATTTACGCAGTAACCCAGGGACAGCTGAGCCTGCCTCCAAGGACTTCCGCAGATAGAAAGAAGAGTAAGAGGATTGTGTAGCGACAGAGGAACCACAGTAAATTGAAAAATAATTTGCCAGGAACACAGTAAACGATCAATAAATGTTAGCTTGAAAAACAGTGGCATCTTCCAAACAATAAAATATTAGTACTGCAAGGGCAAATGCCTTAAGTCCCAAGTGATATTCAGTTCAAGGTATACCTTTCCTCTCAGAATGAGCTCCCAGAATGTGCCGTAACCAACCCACCTATACTTGGATTAAAGATCTAGTACAGAAACAGTGGAGTGGGGAGAAGGGGGCAGACCATGGAATTGACTGGAGGGGCCTTTCACTGAACGTCCCATCCTGGTCCAAGAACATGTGTTCCCATGTCTTAGATAAATGCGTTGCAGAAACGGGATGCTGTAGAATTTTCAGTTGCCATCTGTATGGAACAATAGAGGAGCAGCTGGTCTGTCTTCCAAAAGATCTCTAGCCATCCAACCTGCTCAAGTGGAAGGGAGGTTAAAATAAACACCTTCCGGAGGTCACTGTCTTCCATCACCATGTGTCATCAAATGCTGGCCTCTGAAGCCAATTTGAGGGTCTGATACATAAATAAATCCTTGCAAGAAGAAACAAAGCTTTCAGTAAGTCAACCAGAAAGCTCTCATTCCCCTTTATAATTTAAATTATTTTCCTTAACAGCTCGGTAAATGTAGGATTGGGGGAATATTGACATTTTTGGGGGCATTATATTTGATAAAAGCAGAGGTTATCTTGACAAGTTCATTTTTTAACTTCTTTATGCCAAAGGAAAGATAGGTAATTCTAATTCTGCATCGCTGTAGGACTAATGTGGTCTGACTGCATTACTGACAGCTTTTGGTAGGACTTCTTGCCAATGTACTGAGGTGGTATGTGGACAAAAGACATAACCTCTGGATCCTGTAAGGCATCCTCCTCCTACTTGGCAAGTGTCCCTCTTGCCTCTTGAGATTAGGCAGTGGCAGTTCTACCTTGTGGGAAATGCAGTTTCTTTTCTGAGTGGCCTGCCCAAGTTAGATGGGGAGAAGGAAGCGATAAGGACGTTTCCCACGTGATTGACATGGTTAAATGTGTCCCAGAGAGGCCACGGTGACTTTTTTTTTTTTTTTTTTTTTCCTTGATGGATAGATTTGAGAACTGTGCTGGTTGGGCAGTTTCATACACTTTCACCGAGTAAGCTCTATAGTTGTTTTGTTTTAAAAAAGCGGCTCCTTTTGACATGAGAAGAAAGGGCATCTTGGTCATTGCATGGAATGAATTTTTATCCTCGAAAAAATTTTCAGATTCCATCATTTTTTAACTTTTCAATTGGACTTTGAAAAATTTCAGAGTGCAAAACACTACATATTTTGTAATCTGTCAGCACCTCAGCATGAAATACATTTAAATCAGTTTGAGATTCATCTCTGATAAAGAACAGGGACCTTAAAAAGTCCACTTTTTCATCCCCAGTCATACAGCAGTGAGCTAGTATCTTTCCAGATTCCATTTTATTGTGAAAAATTTGACCTCTCCACTACCACCATTTATCACGTTGCCTTCTTCCTCAGAGCTCGTGCTTTTTTATGTCAGTTTTCCAACTCAAAACAGTAATTACCTAAGATACCAGCTCTTTCAGCCTTGCAGCCCAGATGTGACAGCAACTATACACAGACACACACGCACAAAGAATGGGAGTAAGTTGCACAAATGCAATGAAAATCCCCGAAGTGATTCTTTTAAATCAACGTGTCCATGAAAGAAGCTAGAGGAGGCCAAGCCAAAAACACGGGAAATGAAATGGGGCTGCAGTGCGCGGAGGCATGAGGGGTGTGGCAGGAGAGCCGTGGCTAGACAGTTGAGATATTGATGTGCAGAAGGTGAACGTGCATTTAAAGGAGTTGCCTTGAACTTGCCATTAAAGATCCTGCTTTGGAACTCTTTCTAAATCTTCTGCACTGTGAATGTGCATTTGTGGCCGGGAATAAAGTACGAGTCTTTTTCGAGAGATTAGTGTTGTTTGCGGAAAGCTATCCAACTTCCCCACTCTCCAGATCCTCTGCAAAACAGTCTCGTCCTTCTGTGGTTGGCAGTGTTGATACCACGGGTAACACAGGACTCGTACCACGAGCCTGCTGATTACGGGTCCCTTACAGAGCCCAGAGCCTTCCACCCCAGCCCCTGAATGTGTAACCTTTATCCTTAGAGAATTGTGTGCGTGTGTGTGTTTTAAAAGCAATAATAATGCTGAATGTATTCACTTTCTCTGGTTTGTCTAGACAGGCTCCAATTTCTATATTGTATTATATACCACGTAGGCCTAAACTCTGAACTCTGATCCCTCTAGTAAGTTAAAGATCGTTTTAGACACTAAGCCCTGGCTGTTCCCTCTCTTAACTATTTTATGGAAATAGTATTAGAAACAGAGGAAATGTGATATATTTATAAAGCAACCATTAAAAATCATGTTTTCCAGGGATACGTAATGTGAATAGTACTCACAATATAACACTAAATGGATAAAGAGGGTATTAAGCAAAACGTGAAGTATGATACTGTTAAAAGTTGATTTATGTAAGTTTATAAAAAGACTTGGAAGAAAATCAGCAAAATGTTGCAAGTGGTATTCTTGATGGAATACCTATAGGCTATTTATTATTTCTTTTATATTTTCTCCCATACCTTTCAGAGTAAAATATGCATTGATTTCACAATAAAAAAACATAAAACTTTATTTTAGAAACTCTTAAAAGGAAAGCAGCAGGGCAGTCCTCTGAGGCCAGGAAGAAATCAGTGTCACTGTTGAAAGTAATACCAGGCCTTGTTTCTGTTGACTTGAAGATTAGTGAGCTCCTTGTTCATTAGGTGGGTCAGAGGTGTCCTGCTGGTGAAAAGTGCCAGCCCGGTGACACACAGCAGGTGCAGACCCTGCCTGTGAGCCCTGGGAACGTTTGGGACCTGCCAGCATCTGGCGGGTTGGCGGCTCCCCCAGCTGCTGTGTGTCAGGCAGATGCTGTGCCAGCATTTCAGCGTTGGAGAGCCAGCCCAGCTCTGCCTCAGCCCCTCAGGCTCGCCAGTACCGAGTGTCATCGGGCCCGAGAGCTGCCCGATGAAGTCATCTGTCCTTTGATGTGCTTTCAGAGGGAGCCGAGGTGATAGTTACTCATCCAGGGTAAAGGGGACGCAAAACAGAGTTAGCGCAGGACTGCTACTCAAGAGAAGAGACCCAGCGTCACACTGGGCCCGGGCTCAGGCTCAGGGGTCTGGCGTTGTGTAAGGATTTATCTGTCACCCATTAAAAGGAGGATCGATGGCCTCGGCCCAGTGAACGAGGGAGCTCCAGCCAGGAGGCAGATCTAGTCACGAGTTCACTCACCACATCTCGTGGCCGAGAAAAACACGCACTTTCTCCAGAGGCAGAACCTTCCTTCCATTGCAGGAGGTGAAGGAACACACGTAGCATGTGGCATCAGGCTTTCGGATGAGCACGTTTCACTAGCAGTTTTGGGTGTTTTTTTTTTTTAACATCTTTATCGGAGTATAATTGCTTTACGATGGTGTGTTAGTTTCTGCTTCATAACAAAGGGAATCACTAGCGGTCTTTTGTAACCTCCTTGTAAATAGACGGGATGAGCAATTGTGAAGGAACTGGAGTCTTTCTGTATCAGGGATGCCACCTCTGCAGAAACAAGCTCACCCTGCGCTTGATCCCCAGCCCAAAGTCAGGACTGCATCTCGCGTTGATGTCCGTGCCGGTGGTCCCCACGCGGCCCCCAGAACGGTGGGTGGGTGTGGCCATGTACACGTGCAGGTGTATGGACCTGCTTTTCTCTACAGTCCCGAAGACTGTGGTAGTGATTACACGCGCCCTAGCCTTGCTCCGTTTCTTTGCCTTGGGAGAGACATAAAGAGACTGGAACTTCTTGTTGCAGATTGACCTTAACTTTCCTCCTTTTTTTTCCACCTCAGATCATCCAGCCCCTCTTAGAACTTGACCAAAACAGAAGCAAACTAAAGTTGTACATTGGACACCTGACAGCCCTCTGCCATGACCGAGACCCCCTGATTCTTCAAGGACTCACTCCACCAGCTTCCTATAACTTGGACGATGACCAGGCAGCATGGGAGAATGAGCTGCAGAAGATGACCCAGGAACAGGTAAGCCTCTCACCTGAGCCCTGGCGACACCCTCACAAAATTCAGCTGCTCTTTAGGTTGATGCAGTAGACGCCGCCTCGGAGAATTCGGGGCTCGGGGTCAAGATTCTTAACAGTGGTCGGTTCTTCAGCGGATATTAGGAGCTACCATTTGAAGTAAGCCCCACTTTATTCTTCCCTCAGTGAAACTTGCCAAAGAATCCGAAAGGGCTGGTTCGGAAGGGAGAGGGTTAAGGGGAATCTGCTATTTCACAGAACTGATGGCCACTCATGATTGTGACCATGGGAAGGAAGTCCGAGTTGGGGATATTTGGATGAGGATCCTTGGCAAGTCAGCTGTCTCTAGGGGACTGTGGGTCACAACCTACTAAGTTTTTCAATAAAAGGACCATTAGATGAATTAGTTTAGGTTACCCTTCTCTGCCCCCCTTTCTGTTTACTGTTGCCTGTAAAATCCATTGGTTCTCTTTTTTCCATGTCGTGATTATTTTAGTTCAGTAGAGAAAACGAGAAGGCTGAAAGGAGACAAAAGCCATGAATAAAAGAAACAAGGAGAAAACGGGGTGAGGGCAGACGTGGAAAGTAAAAGAAAGAAAAATTGAATAAACACTGAGAAATAAAAATAGAAAAGAAGAAGTCGAGCAGCTTTAGAACAGCAGTCCTAAGCTGCTTTTGTTCCTGGCTAGAGTGGGGCTGATGGTGTCCCAGCCCCTTGTAGATGTTACTGTGCCACCAATCTGCTAAAGCTCTGCACCAGAGTGTCAAAGCTGTGCAGTGCCTTCCAGCTGAATGCCTCCTATTCGTTCACCCACAACGCGTGAGCGGAGGCTGTGTCGAATAGGGCACATCCTGTGGTGTGAGGTTGCAGGGAGTGGTGACGGCCGCGGGTCGAGAATTGCATGCTGGGGTCAGGGCGGGACTGACTCCCGGGTGTGGACATTGCCTAAAAACAGACCCTGTCGGTCACCCACCTGATTTGTGTGATGGAAAAGGTAAGGCCGACCTCTCAGATTTAGCGTGTTGCCATGGAAATTTTCATTTCTTTCTTCTCAAAAGAGGGAGAAATTTAAAGGACAGAATTAAGTCGAATTTCTAGTAGCTCCTTTTGATATTAATAACCATGAAGTTAACATGACATTGGAAGCCCGCTGGAAACAGAGCACACAGCCAGTTAATTTTAGAAACTCCACTTCAAAATTTTGCAGAGAGACAGGGCATCTTAAAGCACGAACAGTGATGTATCGAAGTTTAACTGGCATTAAATTATTTCTTTGTGAAACAACTTGTCTTTGAAATGAAAAACAGTATTTTGGCTCAGTCCTGTTTTCCAAATGTGCCTGAATGGAAGTAATCAGTCTTTCTAAGGGGAAAAAAAAAAATACCTTCAGGGTGAGGCCAAGGTAGAAAATCTCAAGCTAAGAGTTTTCCAGAAAGTTGTGAGTGAAAAACCAGGAATTCAATAGAAGGCATATGCCATCCCACACGTTATCATCCAGACAGTTTTGCTCACATACATGAATCATGTTAACGTTGTCACGTTTCCCCTTGGCTGAGAACCTGCTTCAGTTACTGAAGTTGCTGCATGAGGCGTATGAAACTGTATCTTCAGTGGCATCCCTGGAAAACCTGGGGAGCAGGTGACTAGGGTCACCTGTAAAGGGGCACAGCAACTAACCACACCTTCCATCAGCTTCTCCAGAGCAGCTCGAGTTCGGTGGAGAAACCAGCCCATTCTCTGCCGCCTCCCTCCAAGTAAGATTTTAAGGGAGCGGTGCAGGCTGTCGAGAAAGATGACCTGTGATAACACAAAATGACTTGCCTATTGTGAGCAAGGTTTGACTTTAGTTTCTGAAGCCCAAGAAACATGAGGTAGAGATCACCGCTAAGTACGCACGTTGGTTTATTTTGTGTGTGTGTCTTCTTCGGGGAGATAGAGCCTTCTGCACCCGACATCTGTGCTACTCAACTCTGTATGTCCCATGCGTTTCACTGCCACCATGCTCCCCTCGGTCCCACAGCCCCATGAGGACAGGACAAGAGCCTGTCTGTCTTTTTCAGCACTGTTGTCTGTACGAAGAATAATGCCTAGCGCATAGTATCTGCTCAGTAAAGGTTTGCTGAGGGAATGAGAGAAAGGGAAGGAGAAAGGCAGGCAGGATACAGTCTGTACTTCTTATCAAAGCACACAAGGCCTCCTTTCATTTGGCCTGATTCTTAGATGCACATCTCTTCTTACCCTATCCCTGAAGCACACAACAGCTGACAGTCTTTTAAACTGTTAATTTGACTTACAGTTTTCACATTTGTGTCCTTTTGTTCATAAGGGTCCCTCTGCCTGCTCTGCCCTTTCCTGCCTTGCCTCCCTGGGGACTGTCTAAATAGGAATCTGAGTTTTTAAACTCAGCTCAGACATCATTTCTTTTTTGAGTTCTTTCCTGAAACCCCAGGCCCAGTGTGCCGCTCCCTCCTGGGGGCTTCTGTGTGACCTGTGACACTCGTACTTACTAGTTTTCATATCTGTCTTCCCGTTAGTCTAGGCTTTCTGTCAGCTGAGGACATGAACCATATCATTTTCATCTTAAAACTCGCGCCACGTCAGGTACTTGGCACTTGCTTTACTAACTCAGATGAGTGAGTGAATTCCAGTGAGTTCTGCATATAGTTTATTACTTTGTATCTCATAGTTATGATTCTCATTCCCTAACTAGATGAGTTTCTTCACTGCCAGAACCATATCTGATATTTCTAAAGTGCCTGGCACAGTACTGTACATGTAAAGAATGCTTATTAGTATATACCTTGCTGATTGTTTATTTGGTGACCCAAGACAGTTTCCTCAGTGCCATTCAGTAGCTTTGGATAATCGGACTGTTGATGTCAGGAGAACCACTCAGACTCCATCCTGAGTTATGACCCTATTATCTGCAGCCGCCTGGCCTACAGAAATATTACTTTACATCTGAAGATTTCCCAGAATTGTTTTGTCTCCTTTGCCCTCTTAGAGGCTGGCTATCTTACCAACTAAATATATGGGTTTGTTTATTTTTCTTACCTTATTGGTTTTTGCTTTTTGTATCTTGAAGCTCTGTTATTGAGTGCATACACGTTAAAGATTGTTATATCTTCTTGATGACTTGACTCTTTTATCATGATGTAATATCTCCTTTCAAAGCTGGTAATACTCCATGCTCTGAAGTCTGCTTTGTCTAACATTAACGTTAACCATTCCAGCTTTCTTTAGAATTGTGAGTGCATGATAAACCTTTTTTCATATATTTGCCTTTAAGCTGTCGATGTCTTTATAGCTACAGTGAGTTTCTTGTTGACAACATATATTCACCAGCCTACGGGGCAAGGCTGTCTCTTCCTCCTTGATTTCAATAGGCCAGGCTGCCAGCCAGGGCCAGAAGGCTGGAGCTGCCACCCCAGTGGGCCTGGAGGACAGCATCCAGCCAAAGAGCCTTATTCTCAAGCCTTAAAATCTGATGCGGGGGCTTCCCTGGTGGCGCAGTGGTTGAGAGTCCGCCTGCCGATGCAGGGGACGCGGGTTCGTGCCCCGGGCTGGGAAGATCCCACATGCCGCAGAGTGGCTGGGCCCGTGAGCCATGGCCGCCGAGCCTGCGCGTCAGGAGCCTGTGCTCCGCAACGGGAGAGGCCACAACAGTGAGAGGACCAGGTACCGCTTAAAAAAAAAAAAAAAAAAAATCTGATGCAGGACTTCCCTGGTGGTCCAGTGGTAAAGAATATGCCTTCCAACGCAGGGGACGTGGGCTCTATCCCTGGTTGGGGAGCTAAGATCCCACATGCTGCAGGGCAACTAAGCCCGCGCACCTCAACGAAAGAGCCCGCGTGCCACCAACTGCAGAGCCCATGCTCTCTGGAACCTGCGTGCCACAACTAGAGAAGAGAAAACCTGCACGCCACAAGTAGAGAGAAGCCCGCGAGCCACAACGAGCAGTGCAGCAAAAGATCCTGCCTGCTGCAGTGAAGACCCGACGCAGCCAAATAAATAAATGAATATATATTTTTTTAACTAATGGAATTTGACCTGCTAGGTTTTGGACTTGTTTGGGACCCATGATCCCTTTCTCTTCTTTCCAGGGTCTCCCTTTTGGAATGGGAATGTCTAGCCTATGCCTGCCCCACCGTTGTATTTTAGAGCAGATAAGTTGTCTGGTTTCAGCAGGTCCACATTTAAATTTTGCCTCAGGATGAATCATGTTTTTTAAGTCTCACCCACACTTGATTTAGATGATATTTACGTGAGATTTGGGATTTAGAGTTGATGCTGCAGTGGGTTAAGACTCTTGGGCTGTTGGGATGGGGGTGAATGTGTTTTGTGTGTGGGAAGAACATGAGTTTGGGGGGTACAGAAGGCAGGGTGTTATGGGCTGAATTGTGTCCGCTGCAAAGTTTATGTTATTGAATCCCTGACTCCAAGAATGTGACTATATTTGGAGATAGAGCCTTTAAAGGTAATTAAGTTAAGAAGAGGCTGATAGGTGGGCCTCAATCCAGTCTGATTGGTGTCCCTGTAAAAAGAGGAGATTGGGACATACAGAGACGCCAGGGCTGTGTGCTCACAGAGAAAAAAAGAAAACGTGAGGACACAGCAAGAACGCAACCATCTGTAAGATAAGGAGAGGCCTTAAAAAAAAACCAACCCTGCCAACACCTTGCTCTTGGACATCTAGCCTCCAGAACTGTGAGAAATAAATTTCTGTTGTTAAGCCACCCAGTCTGTGGTATTTTCTTACGGCAGCCCATGCAAGCTAATACCTTGTTTTTGAAAGATATTCTTCTCTGGGTATAGAATTCTAGGTTGACTTCCTGTTTGTTTGTTTTTCTTTAATATTTTAAAGATGCTGTTCCATTTTCTTCTGGCTTCCATAGTTTCTGTTGAAAAGTCTGCTGTATTTATGTGTGCTCCACCCCCACCCTCTCATGTTTCTTTTTTCTCTGACTGCTTTCAAGATTTTTTTTTTTTAACTTTTGTTTTCAACCATTTGAAAAGAATGTGCCTATTTGTATTTTACATTATATTTCCTGTCTGTGCTAAAATCCTTTTTGAGATCTCTGTGTCCCTTGGGCTTATGTCTTGTTGTCTTCCATTAATTTTGGAAGATTCTTGGCCCTTATCTCTTCAGATATGTCTTTCGTCCCTTTCTCTCTTCCCTTTCTATATCTACAATTATGTATTTGTTAGACCATCTGATATCGTTCCACATCTCTTCGATGTCTGGGGGCTTTTGTTTGTTTCTTTGGGGGATTTTTTTCATGTTATGTTTGGAGATTCCTATTATCTGTTTGGATAATTTCTATCAATATGTCTTTGAGTTCATGTGCTTCTTTTGTGTCTCATTATTTTTTATTAAGTGGTAAATATTATCTGTAAAAGAAGAGTAGAAACTGAGATTAATAACATTTATGTCTGGAAATAGGCAATTCCTCCTCTCCTGTCAGACCCTTAGCATTTGGGAACTGAGTCAAGTCAGTAATTGAGCTGGGTTTGAGTTCCTTGCATCACTGCACAGGCTTTACATTTTCCAGTGGTGAATTGTACATTTAGTGCAAAGTCTGGAGTGCTGATTTTTCCTGGATTTCAGTAGCTCCTTCATGCCTACACCACAGGGCTCCCCCTTCACACTTTTGTCCTCTCCCAGTGCAGGCTGCTCTTACCTGTTAATGCTAAATATAGTTAAAGTCTTCTTTGTACCCAGTTGCATTTTTCTTTTTTCATCTGCAGTGGCAACCAGTGTCCTAAACTGGTTTGCGTTTTTACAGTCCACGTCTTTACCTTTTTAATATACATATTTGTTTACACGAACAGTGTGCAGTATTGTTCAGTGTGATATAAATTTGAAATAAATGACATCATACTACTCAGGCTCTCTCTCTGTTCATTAGGGTTTACTGAACCTGAGCCTCCTAGTCACTTGCTATTGGAAGAAAAGAGGTTGCTGAAATTTTTCAGATAAATGTAAGTCTCATACCATTTTAAGTACGGCTCTGGAGCCCTAGAGAAACTTTCTTTGAAAAAGTAGATTGAGGTCGTGTCAAAGTAGAATGCTGTAGTGGTACAAGGTGGCTAGAATTAAGAAAAAGGTTTCATTAGGTTCAGTTTTAGATTTAAACGGTTTCTCTGTTGATTCTAGGACAGCTGCATATTTGACCGCTGTCTGTTATCTTCCAGAATCACAGCTCATAACTGAAATTCCAGGTCCACCTTTCCCACACCACACACCTTCTCCAGAAGGTGTCTTCTTTTCTTTGCCAGGCCCTCTTGCCAGCTCCTGGGCAGGAAAGCTTGTTAGTGTTTCCATAAATCTGGCACTGACACTATATATTTGGTAGGACCAAAGATTCTTGTGTGTTTGGCAGGCTGGGGTCAAGGATTAGGCCCACGTGGCCAGCACTTTTGGCAAGGCCAGGGCTGAGGATTCAGCTGGCATGGTGGCATTGGGAGGCAAGGACCAAGGTGATGGTGCAGATGGTTGGGAGACTGGCTGCATACAAGGAGACTGGGCAAATGAGTAAGTATCTTGAAGCTCATGGGAGCAGGCTGGTTACTCCAGGAGGAGGAAGTACCAGCTACAGAAGGGTGAAGGCAACCCGGTGGCGTTCGGCTGCTGCTGGAGGTGCGTCCGTGTGGACTCAGGGTTTTTGACAGATAATAGATTTAGCTTTCTCTGTGTGTACATTTGTGTGCTCATCTACATGGATACATGCGTGTATTTCCTAGTTTTATCTGCTGAAGCACCTAGAAGCAGTGATACACCAGTAACAAGGAGCTCACCTGGCTCCCAGCTCTTGGTTTATAGATGCCTTTTTTCACCAAAAGGAACCAGGGCTCCTTGGAGACATGGCTCAGCCTAGGACTGTGTGTGGCAAAGTACAACATAAATCCAGAGCATCTTATACCAGAAAGTAATGGAGTGTTCCAGGAGTGGTGGGGGTGTGTCAGAAGGACATGGAGGGGGGACGTCCCTGGTGGCGCAGTGGTTAAGAATCTGCCTGACAATGTAGGGGACGTGGGTTCGAGCACTGGTCCGGGAAGATCCCACATTGCCACGGAGCAACTAAGCCCTTGTGCCACAACTGCTGAGCCCACATGCCACAACTACTGAAGCCCATGTGCCTAGAGCCCGTGCTCCAAAACAAGAGAAGCCACCGCAATGAGAAGCCCCCTGCACCGCAACGAAGATTAGCCCCTGCTCACCGCAACTAGAGAAAGCCCACGCACAGCAACAAAGACCCAACACAGCCAAAACAATAAATAAATAAATTTATTTTTTAAAAAAGAAGAAGAAGGAGGACATGGGGGGCTCCCAATAGCAAAATCTTCAGGAAGTTGAGCAGCAAAATTAATAATAGTAACAAATTACAGCCCACTGAGTAGAACAGGAATCTATGAGTCTGTACTGGTGTAGAGAACTCAGTAAGCAAATACATGGTGGGGCAGGGGCCATGCCCTGTAGAACAGTGCCAGCTCATACATGGAGAAAGAGTGGCGGAGTTAGAGAATCGCCACTTGGCAACCATCACAGTAATAACTGATTTGAACCGGAATCATCAATGAACGTGAAAACCAGTGGGTGAAAGTTGGTTGAGGAACAGGATATTTGTGTAGTCGAAAAGTTTCTCTTCACACACGCACACAAAAAGTTATTTCAGTTAATTAGCACACAATCCTTTTAGTTGATTTACGTTGGAAAACCTTGGCAGACACCATCTAAACCCAAATGACTGAAGGTAACATCACCTGTAGTGGGATAAGTGAACGTTATGTCTTAATTCTAGGTATTAGCCAAATGGCACATGTGTTGCTGAAACTTCCCCCAATTCAGCAAGCACAGAGACATTAAACGCGAGAGGAAAAAATGAAAAATTGTACTTTATCAAAACTTTAGTTCATCATAAGACTGGGAGGAAATATTCACAATGTATATATTGAACAAAGGACTTCTATTGAGAAGATATTTTAAAAATCAGAAACAAAAAGACAAAACAGCATAATTTTAAAATGGGCAGAAGACTTGAACCAGACAGTTCACAAGAGAAAATACACAAACCAAGCACACGAAAACAGTGCTCACATAAACGAAAGCCACAGTGAGATAGCAGGGCAATTCCAAGAAAATGGCTAAAATTCACCAAATGTGAATTTTACACATTCACCAAATGTCCACAAGGGTGTGGAGCAGCTGGAACTCTACGCGCAGTGGTGAGGATGGTCCAAGGCTTTGAAAAGCTGTTAGGCAGTTTCTTATTAAATTAGATACACACCTGTCCTGTAACCCAACAATCCCACTCTTCCTTATTCACTCAAGAAAAATGAAAACATGTCCACAAAAAGATGTGTACAAAATTGTTCAGAGCAGCTTTACTCGTAAAAGCACCAAACTGGAAACAACCCAAATGTTCATTAACAGAAGAGGTTTTCTTTAATTATCATATATCATATAATGGCGTACTACTCAGCAACAAAAAGGAACGAACTACTAATACAAGCAACTTTATGAATGAATCTCAAAAACACTGTTAAGCAAAAGAAGCCAGATGCAAGAGAATACCTGACTAACGTCTGATTCCCTTTGTATGGCATTTCCAGAACAGGAAGAACTCATCTGTGGTGATAGAAACTAGAACACTGGACACCTGTGGGAACTGACTGAAAGGGGTCCCAGGAATCTTTCTGGGACGATGGAAATGTTCTGTGTTTCGGTTGGTGAGACGGTCATGTGGGCGTATATACTGATCAGAATTCATCAAATTGTACACTCTGATGTACAGAGATCTGTGCATCTTGCTGTATGTCAATGATAGTTGAATTCAAAACAAAAACAGAAAAGTCACACCCCATTTCCAGTCTCCTCTTGAACTTTCTGAAGCAGTTCGACTGATAGGCAGATTCTGCTGAAAGTGGAATTTCTCCCTGAAGCACACGTCCTTTTTCCACCACGAATGCCAGCCCCCTGACGGCCGACTACGCTGGAATGAGCCCTCACTGGCCAGCTCGCTCCGTGGGTCACGGCTGTGGACTCCAGCCCCTTTCCCCAGCACCCAGTCCAGTTTTGACCTTCAGGGAAGTATTGTTTCACAACTCGGCTCGGACCTCGTCGTCTCCTTGGAGCCCGTCTTCCATTTGTTTTCTCGATTTTGATCGGTGGCTGCTTGGCTTGTGCCCTCTCTCTTCAGGGCGGTGAGTCTGGGATGGTTGATGCCGGGGTGGCACTGGGCCCTCACTCTGGGAGCTCGTGGGTCATCAGTCACGACGTGACACTCTTCTCTCGTGAATGCATCTGCACAGATCGTCGTAGCCCCCAAGCGGGCCACGTGGACACGGGAGCTTTTGGGGGCCACGGGGAGAGAAAACAAGAGAGAGAGAAAAGATAAGAATGGGTTCTTTATGGGCAGCAAACTCTGTCCTGGTTCCCAGCCTGCATGTTTCTGATCTGGTTTTCTCCTCTCTGCGATGTTTGCAGTGTTTCCTCGGCCCCGACGTTGAACCCTTGTCCAAAAAGACTAAGAGCGGCAGAGCATGAGAGGCTGAGCGAGGCGACCAGCAATCTAGCAGCAAGAGCTGCAGACCCTGAGGACAGGCGGGGTCTGTGCCTGACTGGGCTTGGGGATGGAGTGTGTCTGTCTGTCTGTCTCACGTTTATGAGAAAGCCCTGTGGGGCAGCCTCACTCTTTCTCTCCCCTCTGCTCTCACGGTCTGGCACTCTCCCCTCCTGACAGCTTTCCATTAACCTTTTCATGCAAAGAGCAGAGTATCTTGCCAGCTGGATGGTGAAAATCTGGCAGACAAGAGATTGTTCTAAAAAGGAGAAAAAAAAAAAAAAAAAGAGGTAGAAGTGCTGGGAGACCCCACGAGAGAGGACAGGGCCTGGCCAGCTGCTGGCTTGGGCCCTGAGACCCTGAGCCTGCTGCCTGACTTCTGGTAAAATCCCCTAAAACAAGGTTGCCGGGAGGAAGAGGAAGTGAGGATTTGAATGTAGAGGAGGTGAGGACCTCGCTCACACAGTAGAAATGACACAGGTACTAATCTTTCTTTGCAAATCACTCCCGACCTGAGGGCAGCTGAACGGTGGACACAGGAAAGGATACACCTAAATAGGAGCAAACTTAAAGGCTTTGTGCTGAATGTGCTGCATCATCTTGTTTGTGGAGAGAGAGAATACTGTATTAAGAGACTCAGCTAGACCAGAACTTTTTTGATACCAAAGACCTCTCCAGACCATCTCCTCCCTTCACTTATCTCAGAGAAGCGGGTTCTGCTGTTTCTCTCTTGTCCACAGTCTCTCCCTCCCCATCCCGACCCTCGTCGCCAGGGCCTCTGCCCCCAGCGGGCCAGGGCTAAATAAAAATGAACACGGGGCTTCCCTGGTGGCACAGTGGTTGGGAGTCCACCTGCCGATGCAGGGGACACGGGTTCGTGCCCCGGTCCGGGAAGATCCCACGTGCCGCGGAGCGGCTGGGCCCGTGAGCCAGGGCCGCTGAGCCTGCGCGTCCGGAGCCTGTGCTCCGCGACGGGAGAGGCCACAGCAGTGAGAGGCCCGCGTACCGCAAAAAAAAAAAAAAAAAAACGTGAAACACCTAGTCTGAATTCAGGTCTCCTGTGCCCTCAGCTTGGCAGCAAAGAGGGTAGGAACCTTTCATTTTGTTTCCATTAATAGCTTGATCGTGCACTGGGCCCTTTAGAGCTCTGAAATGGGAATATGGAACATTTTTTAATTATGAAGCTCTGTATTTATAGAGCTCTTAATATCTTTTAGCTGCCGTGTTTTTCCTCTGTGTTGAGAGTATTCCCACGGAAGGAGGAGGTCAGCGCCTGTGATTCCCCGGAGCTCCCGCAGGAGCAGCTAGTTACCATCTTGGAGTTTTCATGGGCCTTGACAACTCCTACAGTCCAGCACATCGACTTACAGAGATAACGCAGGGAAATTTACCCCTGCGAACGTCCTGCAACTGGCCCGGGGCAGGCACTGCCACCCCGAAGCCCGTGGAGTAGAGAAGCCTTGGAAATGGCAGTTTTCCCATCTAGTCAGAGCTTTGAAATAAATTGTCCTTAGCTCTCCTCAAACCACTATTTAATTCTTTACCGAAGACTTGGTGGGACAGTCTAGAAACAGAAGTCACTTAAACGTCTAGTGGGCAGCGTCCAGCATGGTCCCAGCCACACCTCTGCCCCAGCTCCGTTGTCACGCTGGCCGTGTGTACGTACAGCAGAATTCTTAGGGGAAACCTGTGTGAACTTCAAAACAGGAAAAGGTGTTGGGCCACACCCCTCTCCCAGTTTACAGACAGCGTTGCTGTTCCCCACTAGACTCCCTGTGCCCCCTGACCTAAAGCGCTGCTTCCCCCAGAGAGGGGGAAATACTGCCACAGCCTCCCTCCCGGTGTCCCCTCTTCCCAGCGACCCCGTCCCCACTTGCTGCTGTTCTGACTGGTGTCCCTACTGCTCGCTGAGCCTCTAAGCGACTCTCCTGCACCTCTTGTAAGAACATCAGGGCCGCTGGAGCAGTGAGGCTTTTCTCCCTGAAGCCCTTCCAGTGCTAAGTGGGAAAGATGGGACCAGGCCACACTCACTTGCCACTGGGGCAAGTGAAGATGTGTTTCTGACGCAGGAGTTGGGACGCAGAAGGCGTCTTCCAATGTATAAAATGTTACGAGTGATGGTTAGGTTTTGTGATGGTTGGGTGACACTGCTCACCAACAATACTGTATTAGTTTGTGAGGCCGCCACAACAAAGTACCACAGACTGGGTGACTTAAACAACAGAAGGTCGAAGGTAGAAGTCCAAGATCAAGGTGCCAGCAGGGTTGGTTTCTCCCGAGGCCTCTCTCCTTGGCTTGCAGACAGCCGCCTTCTTCCTGTGTCCCCACATCGTCCTTCTTCCGTGCAGGTACGTCCCCAGTGTCTCTGTATGTGTCCAAGTTCCCTCTTTTTCTCAAGGACACCAGTAAGATTGGAGCGGGCCCCACCCTAACAGCCTTATCTGAACTTAACCACTTTAAATCGCTTCTCCAAATACAGTCGCATCCTCAGGTTTGGGGGTTAGAACTTCAACATGTGAGCGGGGGGAGGGCACATGACTCAGCCCGTAACATTATGGCCAGTAGCCCATGGGGCCTCCTGGGGCCCTAAGTACCGCTTAAGTAATTGTTCCAGTGTTTCAAACAACCAACTTCCAAGCAAGCTCTGGAAAGGGCCGTGCACCTAAATCACAGGGGCCCGCCTATTAAGAGGCAGGGGGTGCTGGAGAGCCTTGCTCACATCCACTAATTACAGAATCCTCCCTCGGGTGGGGGGAGGTGGGGATGCAGGGCCTGCTGGTGATGTCAGTCCAGAGTGCCCTGTGACACAACTGAGAAACTGGACCTTTCTTTCAAAGCTGTGTAATAGACACAAAGGCATAAAGTAGGAAGCAGATGCTTGCTTAGTGAATGAATGAAATCAGGAATTTTCTGGAGGTAAGATAGTGGCATTCTGCCGCACCGTAGGAGTGCCATCTTACTGCTTCGTCTCCCTCTTTGTAAAGACCACTTCGGCACAAGAGAAAATGCCCCACCTAGCGTGTGCTCCTGGTGAAAGGGAGCCTGTAATTTTAACACTGAAGATAACAGATCTTGCCGTAAATTGAAGAGATACTCAAGGCGCCCTAAAAATCAGGTTTTGATGGACAGGATTTTTCATGGGGTTCTTCTTAAAGATAAATAGTGGTTTTAATGTTATCAGACAAAAAACAAAAAAACTTTTTCTAATAGAAACTCTCAGCCAAACTTAAATGCTAAGATCTTACTGCCATCTTAACGGAAAAACAGGCTATGGTGGCAGCTTAAGGTAGGGGGTGGGGTGTTTGATGGAGCCCCTGCCTGACGGTCACTGGTTCAGTTTATTCCTTTGAATCAAGCATCTCTCCGAGGTTAGTACCTTTTTAAATGCAGGCGTTTCTAGGAAGGGCAGCACGGTGTCTCCCACGTTAGCCTGCCCAAGGCTCCTGAACACTAGGATGATAGGAACGGTGAGTGGCTGGCAAGAGGAGGGTTCAGAAGGGAACAACGCTGCCACGTTCAAAACCAGCTTAGTCTCCACTGTGACCCAGGCCTCGTGATAAAGCATCATCGTCCGTAGGGTTGGCTGATGTCGGCCTGTCGCGCAGCTGAAGTCCACACCAGCCCCTGCAAGTGTCTCGCCTAGATTTGAGTCCACAGACATTTATTCATAAGGTTAAGTTTGGCACAGATGGGCGTCAGGATGCACCTCGTGGGAAGGCAGGGAGTCACCGAAAAGACGGGGTATCGAGTTTTCTGGAGCGTCCCGTGATGAGAGCCAGACAAGGAGCCAGGAGAGGAGACCCTTCCGACCCTCCGGCCTCGGGAGCTCAGCTGGGTCCCGTGTTGTTCCGTCAGGAGCAGCTGCATTTACTCAGCCTCATCCCCTGAGCCCCAGGCTCTTTGCATGTGAGGGAGCTGAGGCGGGCACGACGGGACTTGCCCCGGAAGATGAAGCCGAGTGGCCAGATGGGGCCTGGACGGTTCCCTCCGTCCCGGACCTGTCCCCACCACATCCCCCTGTAGTCCCCGGGGGAGAAACCCCCCTCCGCCTGTCAGAGGACGGCCCCGAGACAGGCGTGTCCTCGGTGGTCGCGTTAAAGGGCTGCCGGGCGTCGCCGTCGGGCTCAGGCCGCGTGTGTGGAGGGATGGACGCCTGTCTGTCCCAGGCCCCGTGTGCCGACCAAGTACTGGGACTTTCTTCGGGGAGGAAAGTGAGTAGGAGGTCATTAAAATGCCAGTCCGGAGATTTCTTTAGCCGCTCTCGGGGCTGCGGCTTTGCCAGCCCCGGCCTGCTCCCCGCGCGGTCGGCTCCTAAGCTCTGCCCTGTCTGGTGACACGGGCCGCGGGGTGGCCGGAGAGCCGCACGCAGGGGCCGCCGGGCCGTGTGCCGGGGGCGGGCCGCGCCGCACCCCGTCAGCCCCGTCTCCGCGTGCCCGCGCAGAGCATCCTTGCTCACCGGGCCGCTGCTGAAGGTTGAGCCCGCCTCCCTCTCCAGCTGCCTCGGGAAGCTCGGGGACCCCCCTCTGCGGGGGCTGGGAGAGGCCTCCCGGGAGTGCTATGCGCTGCCCTTCGCACCGCGGCCGCTCTTGCCGCGTGGAGACCCCGCTGTGGGGGGCCGCTCGGGCCCTGCAGCACCGTGGCTTCGCCCACGCTCTCCAGGGGACTGTGCTCCCCCGTGTGCTGAGCCTTGAGCGTGCACTGAGCCAGACGGGACTGGAAGGCCCCTGGGTCTCTCCTCTCACCCTTCGTCACCTATAAGGAAACACGACTGCACAAGTCCTGAGCTTTAGGGGGCCGAGGGAATATTTTTCTTTCAAATCCAGCTTTGCCCGGGAGCTTTCAAATCGCATCACATCCTCTTCCCTTTAGCACCTAAAATTAGTAACCGTCCCGGCCCCGCCCCACCAGCCTTCTCCACATCAGCACAGGCGCCTGTCCTCGCGTCGTGCCCACCCCATCACCGTGCATGGTCCTCCAGACGATGGTCATGTGTACCCGGGGGTCACTCAGAACAGCCCACACGGCCCCGGAGCCTTAAGCGGTAGTTTCACCCCTTCCATGGCCCTTCTGAATTGCTGGGCCAGGAGCTTGTAAAAGGTCATTTTGTCATCTCTCCAGGGAGTTGGGAGACACCACCCAGGGAATGTGTCAGGCTGGCACGAAAAAAAAAGCAAAAATCAAACAAGATCCATGGTTCCCTGAGGGAGCCTTGCCAGTCTCTTCCCCGTCACACTGGCCCTAGAATCGGGTGCCACGTGCTGGACATGGAACGTGCACTGAGCACATGCCACTGCGGTGGAGGCCACTTCCCTCTGTGGACCTGCTCAGCCACAGTGATTCGTAGGCATGGATTAGCGGTGTGCTGGTTTAGCACTTAAGTCTCAGATGCAGCAAAGCCTTGTTCTTGTCGTCCTGATGGCCTCAGCATTAGATTTCTTAGTTGTTTGGGTGGTTTGTTTTCTGTTTTTGATCCTCTCCCTTTGACACATTTCGTTTCTGAAAGCCAAACCGAACACACTGGCCTGGCTGGCCTGGCCTGGACGTGTCCGAGAGTCTCAGAACCCTGCTGCTGCTCTGATGGTCCCTTTGACAGAGAGGGACATTCTTCCCCGTGTGGATAACTACAGGCTCCTAAAGTGAATGTCTCTATTCACGTCAGTTAATGGGTTTGTAAGAGGTGGTGTGAGGTGTTACCAATTAAAATTCTGCCTGGCAGGAATTCTGCTTCCCCATTTCAACCTCTGTACTTTTTCCAGCCTCCAGTGCTGTCCCAGCAAGTCTGGACTGGGGAGTGGTCCGTCTCTGCCTCAGGACGCACTGCATCTAAACGCCCCACCCACATGGGTACCTGGCTTGCTCTTTTCAGCTTTATTGGGATACGACTGACAGATAAAATTGTAAGATGTTCAAAGTGGACAATGTGATGATTGCTATACGTACATACATTGTGAAACAATTCCCCTCATCAAGTTAATTAACACATTTATCATCTCACATTACTTACCTTTTTTAAAGTTCTACTTAGCAAATTTCAGTTACACAATACCGTGTTATCAACTGTAGTCACAAGTGGTTTGTTGTTTGAACGGGACGATACATCAGATTCCTTTGGTGTTCTGCAAGGTTTTTACACAAGAGAAGATTCCCCATTCTCTCCACCCACCCCCCACCCCCCACCCCCATTCTCTTGATTCTTGAAATTTAATGTATAGGAGGCCGATCAGCCCAATGTAAACCTCCTACTGGGTTTGGGGTGGGGGGTGGTCTCTTCCCACTTTTATCTTTTGTAGCCATGTCTTCTGTCTCCTCCTCTGTTCACTCCCTTCCCTAACGCGTTCAGAGAAGGTATGACACCTATATCAAGACAGACCCTTTCTGGAAAGACAGTAACCTGGGAGGTTGAATATCACAAAGAAGAGCTCAGATTATCTCAGCCAGGGAAGAATACTTCAGGCAGGAACGCATCCAGCATTTTAGAAGTGTCTAGACCTAAGTAGGTTAGAAATTAAGACAGTATGTTAGTGACATCTGCCAGTACAAAACAGAATTATCAGCAAGCAAAAGTTTGTGCTGGTTTATGTACAGGTAACTGTCTAAACCTGGACTGTTGCATCGCTGTGCCTGGTGCCAGCGCCTGCTGTATCCAGGTGTTAGCAACCTGTGTTTTGGTCCCTAGATCCGTTGACCCCAGTTCACCTGGGTCACTTGACTCCAGGTTGCTGACTCTCACAAAACCGTGACTGACACTCATCTTCAAAAGATGATAAGCAGCAGTGACATGCGGACTCTTAAGAGGTCCGGTGGTTAGCCAGCAAGACCAGCTTTCTTGTAAAACTTGCCTCTGAGGCAGGAGAGATACCCTCTTTTTCTCTCCGGAGCACATGCGCGTCTGGAGACAGCAGTTTGGTCCCTGACCGCTTGCTGGCAGGGCGTGGAGGACGAGCCCCAGGTTGCCTGGGCCGCACACGCTCCGTCAGCCTGAACGGCACCAGGCCCGTCACCTGTGCAGGCCTAGCTCGCCTCACTTTAAGGTTAGAGAATTGAACTGCGGGTTCTGTTAGCTCCCTTCCAGGCTTTTGATTCTCAGTTTCGGACTCGGCCTGCTTTGAGGCCTGGTGGTTCCGCTCTTTGATATTTTGTAGGGGAGGGGGTTAGTGGAGACACTAAATCGTGTGCTTTGTACTGGTACAGAGTCACGAAAAACCCTCTCTGCCTTATTTCCACTGGCGCTAGGGGGTTGCCGGTGCCACACTGCAGGATTTTCAGTGCTGTAGCCGCAGAGAAGCTCTTGGTTTGTTTTTATCTTTGTTTAGTGTTTAACCATTGAAAGGTCTATAGCTCCCCTAAGGCACATGGCAAGCATTCATTCAGTAGCTGTTTAGGGAGCACCCCCTACGTGCCAGGTTTAACGTGCTCTTGGCATTACTGGGAAGTCATTCATGATTCTCATGCTTTGGGAGGCCTTAGTGCCGGGGCTTTCCTCCTACCTTGCTACCTGTCGTGAGGTGAGGGAAGGAGAAGAGGAAGGTCCTTTGTTTCACCAACTGAACCTTGAGGAAATCGCCGTGCAGAGGCCTGTTGCCGTCAGTGGAACTGACAGTGGATCCCCTTGGTGGAACGGACCCTCGTTTTTATTGCATCGTTTTGTTCCAGATTGGTCGTGGAGGAGCAATGACACCTTGTTGACTTCTGGCCTAAGCAACAACAGTGTCTCCTTCTTTAGGAAGACAAATCCAGACCCTGCCAGGCAGAGGGGTTCATTGCAAGGCAGGGGAGGGGGAGGGGAAGGCCCAGCAGCAACTTCACAGGCACCACCGCCTCCGGTCATCTTGCAGAGTCGGCGCAGGGTGGCAGCTGGGGTCGGGGGAGACCTTGGGAAGGAAACCGGGAGATTCAAGCTGCAAGCTCGGACTTGAAATACAGGGAAGGGAGGGCCTTGGAGTTTTTCAAGGGCAACTTTCATTTTCCCTGTTACTAAATGCTAGAGGGACTCTACAGAGCAAAACAGTGACCCAATTCCTGTAGAAAAGTAAATGAAATATTTACTGCCTGGGCATGAAATATCCACCGTGCTGTCAGGTCCCTCTGACCATGTAAGTTTTATATTTTATTCAGCAGATAATTATGACAAAATACATTGCAGTTTATTCTAGTTGTTCGAAAATCCAAACTCGGAGTATTTCATGTCTTCATATCTCCTGGGTAAATGTAGTTAAGCAGCCCGCTAATTGGGGCTGGGGACGGTAGCCCAGATCTGGCTGGGATAGAGGACCACTTCGGCTTGACTGTCACTTCTGGAAGGCTCCAGTCATCATGTCCATTTACAGCCCAGACCTCACGGCCTCTGCATCCTGGGACCTAGCTGTCAAAAACTTCAAGTTCAGATTAGTGTCTGATTAAACCAAACTGAGCATCTGTTGTATAATTCCCCACCCACCACCAAACCAGCTGCAGAAACGAATTAATCGGAGTCGCTACCAAGCATGACTGAATCTGTTCAGCCAGGTTTCTGGTAACCATCCCTCCTTTAAACCCATCCCTCCATCCTCCTCTCTCACCTCTTCCTGTGTCTGTGAATAGAGAACTATTTGCCTTGAAATAAGGCTTTTTCTCTCTTTTAAGCCTTCCCTTTTTCACGGGTTTCTGTTCGCTCTCCCCTTGGCCTTGACTCCGCTGTGGAGAGAGGCCGCCCCTGCCCTGAAACCCTGACTTGTGCTGGCGGTGGATGTTCTGGGCAGTTTCAGGTCTGCCAGCCCGTCCTCCGCTGTACCTCTGCCCCTCCGTCCCACCCGGCTGTGTCCGGATCACCCTTCCACTGTCAGCTCTGCTCTCTGACAGCTGTCCCGATGTGGAAAGCAGGAAGGGTGCTGGAGTGGTCTCTCTCACAGTCAGCCTTTCATGACGTGTTTTTGTGGAGTGTGGAGGTTGTGAGGTATCCTCTCTGAAATGCCTTCTTCCCTGGGCAGCGGTGGAGGCTGACATGCCCCCCCGCCCCCGCCACCGCCTTTCTGCCACACACCCTCCCCATGTGTGTTGCTTTGAGCATCCAGATTGGGTTGCTGTTGCATTTGTGATTCTTGGCTGGAGTCCCTCTAGAAATCATATTACTACTCTGAGGGCTGGAATAGCTACTAAGAACAGAATACATTATCATAACATTCAGCAGACAAAGCCAGAGAGTTCCTGCCAGAGGCCACCTTGGTATCCTGTGCTTGTGCCACATTCTGTCTTTTGGGAACTTTAGCAACGTGGGTGTTGCCATGGACAGTTGATGTGTCCTTGCTACAAGGCTGCACCATCAGACAGTCCTGATGTGGGGATGCTTCCGGTTCATCTGAGAAAGCTCTTGGGAAAGTTATGGGTGTTTTCCCCCAGGAGTAGCATCTTTTCCTTTAGTTCATTCTCCAGTTGTTTTTCGATTGTCCGCTATGTGCAGGTTGTTTTGGTAGGCAGACTTGGTATGCAAGAAAGAATGCATTGAGGAGCTTGCTGAAGAGTTGGGGAATTGAACATGTAGCGAACTCTTGAAACAGGAGACAAAGTGAATACTTCAGCAGTGTTCACCTCTGAAAAGGGATGTCTCCACAGACAAAAGGGGTGAATGATCTCCACCAGGAAGAATAAGTTCGATGGGGAAGAGGGAGGTGTAGGAGGTAAGATTGTCCACACCCCAGGGTGAGGGAACCTCATCAGAGTGAAAGAAAAAGGCAGAGGGTGGCACGGACGTACCAGGAGTTGAAACTGGAAAAGTAGGATGGGGCCGGAGGGTGGCTGCCATGCCAAAGAGATTGGACTCTGTTGTAGGGGGGAAATCTCTTAAGATCTTGGAAGAGGAGTGAACCTAATCCAACCTGTTTTTGAAAGATTACTCCTACCAACCAAGGTTGAAATGACTGTGAAGCCCACTGCAGTAAGCAAAAGATGCTGAGATATGAGAGCCTGTGTTAGGGTTGTGACCAGGAGATCAGCAAGGAAGAAACTAAACCGAAAGAAAGATGGCCTGGAAAGGGCGTTAACAGGAATTTCACAGAAGACGAAAGGGCCAATAAATATATTTTTAAATGTTTCGCCTCTATTTTTGGCTTCACCACAAACGAAAAGAACTACAAAGAACTGCAAACGAAAGCAGCCCTGTCATATTGGCAAGGTTGGGGTGTGTGTGTGACCCCAGTGGACCAGGAGGCTGGGAAATGGTCACCCTTATTTGTTGACTGAAGATTAGTCCAACTGTTCTGAACAGTTTGGTAACATGTCAAAAACTTTAAAAAGGTGTATACCCTTTGACCCAGGAATTCTAAGAAAACAGTCATAGATATGCAAAGATTTATGTACAGAAAATTTCAACACATTAATATTTATAGTAGTGAAAAACTGAAAACAAACTACATTTCTAATAATGGAATTAGTTAAATAAGTTATAATACATCCATTAAAAGGATTACAGTGGGGCTTCCCTGGTGGCGCAGTGGTTGGGAGTCCGTCTGCCGATGCAGGGGACACGGGTTCGTGCCCCGGTCCGGGAAGATCCCACATGCCGCGGAGCGGCTGGGCCCGTGAGCCATGGCCGCTGAGCCTGTACGTCCGGAGCCTGTGCTCCGCAACGGGAGAGGCCACGACAGTGAGAGGGCCCGCGTGGCGCAAAAAAAAAAAAAAAAAAAAAAAAAGGATTACAGTGCAGCCCATTTAAAAATTAGGTTTTAGAAGAATACTTAATCACATGAAAAACTATTTTTAGTCATTATTAAGTGAAAAGAACAGTTTATTAAACAGTATGAACACTATGAATTGATGTATAAGTGAAACATTCACAGAAAAGTGTTTATCAGGCATTTGAATGTTAGTCTGAAGCTCGGGAGAAAGAAGAGAGCTACAATTATACATACCTTGAAAATGGTTAAATTTAGGTCGTATGAGGGTTATTATACTGTTCTGTTTTGTATATGTGTGCAGTTCTCTGCTAAATAAAAAAGTCTTACAGAACCCACCTGAAAAGAAATAATTAAGTTGGCAAAGAAGTTAGATTAAATGTGCTGGTTCACTAAAGCACGTAGAGCAGACCCGGCCGGGATCCATGTCCAACAGGTTAGTTGCTGTGATTATGGAACTTCATGGAGCGAGGGTGGACAGGGCGACCCAAGGGCAACAGAGGACAGTCTTCCTTAGGCCTCAGGGAACCCCTGCGTGTCGGGCAGGAAGCAGAATGGGGAGGAACAGCCGCAGGACAGGGAAGAAACACACAGGTGGACAAACGGACAGGTAGAGGAGAGCCAGGAAGCCCGGGAGGGAGAGTCCAGAGCAGGTGTCCCCAGGGCTAAGTGTCCAGGGGGGCTTGTGTTGGACGAAGACCAGCGACCGACAGGTTGTGCTGTTAGGGGATCCCTGAGGTTCGGTTTGGTTTGGAGTCTTAGGTTTGGAGGTGTGACACCTACACAGAAGACTACCTGAGTCATATGTGTACAAGTCTGTGAGTTTACACGCCCGTGGAACGAGCACTGGGCACAAGAGGCAGAGCTGCTGTCCGGTCACAGCTGCAGCCTCCCAGAGCAGCCTGCCCTCAGCACCACAGGCTGGCTTTGCCTGTCTCTGAGCTTTCTATGCCCAGAATCACCCAGTGTGAACTCTGCTGTCTGGCTTCCGTTCCGCACCACGTTGTGCGTGGGTGTGGTTCGCCCGTCCTCACCGCTGACACTCCGCTGCGTGAATGTCCACAGTTCCCCATTCGGTTGCTGATGGACGTTCGGGTTTCACTCCCAGGATTGGGCTCGTTCTCTGGATTCCCTGTTCTGTTCCTTTGGTCTCTGTGTCTGTTCTCGTGCCAGTCGCAAGCTGTGTTAATAGCGGGAGCTTTGTGTTGTAGCAAGATTTCTCCGTGATCGTTCTCCAAGCTTGTTGCTCGGGCTGTTCTGGGCTCTGCGTTCCGCCTCACACTCCGAGTCAGCGCGTCAGTTACACACACACACCTGCCGCCGTTGTGATTTGAATTACGCTGAATCCATGGGTAGTTTGGGCAGCACTAACACTTTTACGATGTTGAGTCTTCCAATCTGTCATCACGTCTCCCTCCATTTGAGAGCGGTGTTGCTTCTCCAAATAATGTCGTGTGGTTTTCGGCATAGAAGCCTTAGTTTAGCAGACTTTGGAGACAGCAGTTTTGGTGAAATGGCAAAAACTAAATTCTGAGTTGTTAAGGAGGGAAATGAGAAACAGAGGTAGCAAATGTGGACTCTGTTCTTTTAGATGTCTGATGGTGAAAGAAAGGAAAATTGGTCTAGCCTGTGAGATGCAGACTCAGAAAGTTTGGGGTGAGAGTGCCCTCTGAGGCTGTGGTCGAAGATCGGGGAGCGCAGAGGTCGGAAACAGAGTTAGTTCACGACACAGAGACGTGGGAGGTGGTCAGGGTAGCCTGGAGAAGGAGGAAGAACAGCAGTGTCGTGGGGTCGTTTTGAGGTAAGCTGTGTCAGGCCTGCGTTACCGTAGTAATGAGCCCTCAGGCTCGCGGCTGCTGGCACCGGGAGCCGTCCTGAGCCGTGCCCTTTGCCACTGACAGCAGCAGGCCCACGTGCAGGACGCTGCCCTCCCGGTCGTCCTGACCCACATGTCCAAGCCCCTGTTTCTTTTAGCAGAGCCTGTATTCTGTTTTCTCTATTGGAGGCACATACTTGTACATCCCTTACTACAAGAGTCCCTTCCTCCAGAGCATCTTAGTTCACTTAAGGTTGAATAGAAAGAGGCCCAAGACACTTGAGGAAGGTTTTGTGTTAGATATTCTATATATGGAGGAAACGGAGATGCTGAGGTATGGGATTTAATGCTTACATTACAGAAGGAGCTTGCGGGATTCGTGGGAACAAGTTTGTTTTGAAGTTTAGTGGAAATGAATTTACTTGGAGATGTTTTTAGGGTTGTTGTTGTTTGTCTTTAGATGCAAAGCTTTCAATACACACAGGGAAAATTGCATCTCTATCTAGCAGGGAGATTGGGTAAAGCTGCATGCTACGTATAATTATAATGTTTTTAAGAAAGTGAACAAGAAGACAGTGTTTTTCACTGTAGTACTTGCGGTGGTGGAACTGGCCTGCCAGTATTAGAAAGCAGAGAGTAGGATATGGAAGATCTCGTTGGATTACTCAGTCATATTTATATCCACCAAATTTGGATTTGTAGCTTTAACAAGGAAGGGAAGAGGGACAGAGAAGGATATAATTCATTGTGGCTAAGATGTAATAAGCATTTTCATTAAATCCCAAATATCACATGTGCGCGCGTTTGGGGAAATTCTTTCCTGGTGTGAAGTCCAAGGGGCCCTTTCTTTGCGGGGGGGCGGGGGGGGGGGCGGTGAGGGATGGATAGGCAGACCTGAGGGTGGGAGCAGGGGTGGGGACAGGAATATCTTGAGTGAGATCTGAGAAATTAAGTTTCAGAAGCTGGAATATACCTTTCCCAGTTCATCCACGGGACCTGCCACATCTGAAAGCACGCAGAGGCTTCCTTTCTTACACGCGCTGCGCATATGCTAATGAAACATTTTAAAGTCACGAGGTACTAATCCTTCTCAAGATTAGTTTTCCCACCTGTGCTGTGTAATACAGCTGTCTAAAGCCTCTCGTTTGGTTTCTTCACATTGCGTTTCTTTCCTAAGTGGTCTGAAGTTTTAACCACATGTTCCCGACGCATTCTGTGCTCTTTGGACTTCAGGATGTGACTAAAGCTTTGCATTTCAAAGTCAAAACAAAAATCCTCATTTAAAAAGCAATTCCAGTTTCACAAGAAAGGCTGATCTTTGAGAGTTCTTTTCAAGACAGGAAATTTTAGCATATAATGGATCAAGTGACAGTGAAGTCTCTCCCTGCTCAGCCGTGCCCACGTTTAATGCTGCTTCCAGATAAAGTGCAAACCAGCCGTAACCCCTGGAGACAGGAAGGCCTGCGGGATGGAGAGCAGCTCCCACCAACGAAGGAACACTGCCTTCTCTAAACTTTTGATTCTTCTGACCCTCTCTGTGTTTAAACACCTTTTCCCAGGCAGACCATTCATTGGATGTTGGAAAAACCATGGCCTTATGTAGTCGACCTCTGCTTTTTTCCCCTGGTCTTCTTCCATCACTTCTGGCTCTGCGTCCTCCTCCAGTGCCGTCACCCTTCCCACTTCTTCACCCCTGATGTTTGTGGGTCATAATCACATTCCCGTTCTCAGTCTCCGCTCCTCCAGGTCTCCTGTTTGTTTCCTCTAACCCTGCGTCTTAGCCGTACCTGCCATCGTTCTCTTAACTTAACGCTAGCTTGTCTCCGCTGTTCTGCTAAAGAGGTGCTCGCCTCGCTGAGAGCGTGGAGTGGCCTGGGGGGTCCTGGGGGCAGTGCCTGCGCCTGGCCGGCCTGGGGACACCTGGCGTTGCTTCTGCAGAGACCCAAACCTCGGGGACCAGCCAAGCGCACCTCCTCCTCCGTGCCTGGTCAGCTCTTACTGTTTGTCTGTTTGGAATGACCCTTTTTTCTGTCCTCTAACATCTACTGCCAACTCCCCTTCCTACCCAAGCTGAAGGCCGTAGCACTCATTCATTCCTCTCTGTGGCCTTTACAGCACTTTGCATGCAGGACTCAGGCAGTGTTACGCTTTTACAGTTTTTTTGAGGTATAATTCACACATCATACAATCCACCGTTTACAGCGTACAATGTAATAGGGTTAGTGTGTTCTCAGAATTGTGCGACCATTACCACAATCAGCTTTCTAACATTTTCTTCATTCCCTCTGATCACCCCGTCCCACCCCAGCCCTGGGCAACCACTGATCCGCCTTCTAACTCTGGATTTGCCTTGTCTGGACATTTCATAAAAATGGAGTCGTACAGTGTGGTCTTCTGTGACTATCTTCTTTCAGTCCAGATAATGTGTTCATGGTTCATGTTGTAGCATGTATCAGAACTGCCTTCCTTTTCATGGGCGAATCAATCAATACTTTCTGAATGAATGTTTTTACATTTCTATTTTTTATATACATGTATTTTATTTACGTATTTATTTTTGGCTGCGCTGGGTCTTCGTTTCTGCACGCGGGCTTTTCTCTGGTTGCGGTGAGCGGGGGCTGCTCTTCGTTGTGGTGCGCAGGCTTCTCGTTGCGGTGGCTTCTCTTGTTGCGGAGCACGGGCTCTAGGCATGTGGGCTCAGTAGTTGTGGCGCACGGGCTTAGCTGCTCCGCGGCATGTGGGAACTTCCTGGACCAGGGCTCGAACCCAGGTCCCCTGCATTGGCAGGCGGATCCTTAACCACTGCGCCACCAGCGAAGCCCCAGTATAATTTTTAAATTTAGATCTTTAGCCACTTTTAAATTTATGTTTACGTATGACATGAGTAGGAATCTCACCACAACTGGGCCCAGCTTTCCTAATACAATTCATTGATTTCAAATGCATCTTGATCATATTCTAAATCCCACTGATCGAATTTTTATCAATGCAATGCTCTTCTAATTAGTGTGCTTTTATACTGTTTTATAATCTGGTAGGGCAAGTCCTACATCATTTTTCTTCCTTTAACATGTTTTCTTGGCTCTTTCTATATAGTTACACTTCAGGATAAATTTTAGAATCAGTTACCAAGGTTCAAACAGAGCCTGTGGGATTTGGTGTGGAAATGTATTTAGAGTATATTTTTAGGTGAAAACAAAATCAGCTTATATATAGTCTATATAACATCATTGCCATTTTGTTTCTAAAATTACATGTATGTATAATAAAACAAAGTCTCAAGGAATATACGACTATATATAGAAGTGGTTATCTCCTGATGCTAATATTATAGGTGATTTTGGAGGGGTGCCTTTTTTTTTCTAAATTTTCTACAATGCACGTGTAATACTTTTTAAATCAGAAAAATGGAACCCTTGAAAAAAATGTTGTTCAACTAAAATATATTCATTAGTAACTTCATGATTATCAACTTAACAGAACCCAAATTAGAATAAAAAATATTTCATGGGCAATAGCTACATGACTTGTGAAGATTCCTGGCTCAGAATATACACCAGAGTTGTCCAGAGAATTCCTGGGAAGGATTAAGGTAAGAGACTGACGCAGTACAACCTCATAACCTCCTCACTTACTGCAGCTGGTTGAAGAGACCTGAGAGCTGCAGCATTTTCACCGAGCAGTATTTCTGGGTTACGGCCTATGCGGCCGTGTTCACAAGGCCCCTTGCCTCTCTGCTGTCCCCGTTTCAGAGACTCTTATTCATATGATGCAGCCAGAGCTTGAGGTACACCAAGACTCCGTGTGGTCTGAATCTGGCCCTTGCACGTCCTGGTCTTTTAGCAAAACGTTTAGCAGAAAGAAGATTTGCCAGATCTGTTCCCAGCTCGTTGCTATATCGATGTTTGAGAAAGCAGCATAGTCATTCTTGGCTCAGAGCGTCTAGATTCTGTCAACAGTGTAATTGAAACTTGGATTCTTTTTGCATTTTAATCTACATGCTCTTTTCTGGGTAATCTTATCTGTTTAATAAAAACAACAGTAACAATAATGACAACAACATCTAACATTTCCCAAGCATTTTCTGTGTGTCTGGCATTGTCCTGTACTTTATATGAATATCTCATTTATATATATATATATATATATATATATATATTTCTTTTTTTTTTTTTTTAGTTTTGGCTGCATTGGGTCTTTGTTGCTACATGTGGGCTTTCTCTAGTTGCGGCGAGCAGGGGCTACTCTTTGTTGCTGTGCACGGGCTTCTCAGTGCGGTGGCTTCTTTTGTTGCAGAGCGGGGGCTCTAGGCGCGTGGGCTTCAGTAATTGTAGCTCACGGGCTCAGTAGTTGTGGCTCACAGGCTTAGTTGCTCCGCAGCATGTGGGATCTTCCCGGACCAGGGCTCGAACCAGCACCACCAGGGAAGCCCCTAAGCTCAATTTTTAATTTACTTCCTCTCCTAAAATCTGCTCTGCCTCCTGTATTTTCAGTCTTATTTGTCTGACTCTCTGTTCTCTCTCACATAACCCTGCCTCCTGCCAGTCCCACCTTTGGAAAACCTCCCACCCACCTGGTCCCCCCATGTTCCTGGGCCCACCTTAGGTTTAGCCCTGCTTCACTCTACCCGGGCTCGTGACAGTAACCTCCCTCGACACGTCCCTCCTTCCACTCAGGCTGACGTGCTTTATCTTCCCAGTGTCTTCGGAGAAAATGAAGCTGATCACATCACTCTGCTGTCTTAAAGGTCTCGGACTTGCTGCTGTTGTTGTCGTCCTTGTTGTTCTAACCAGATGAAATCTGAGCCCCATAGCTCTGTGTATGCTGTCTGGCCCCAGCCTGCCCCTTCAGCTCCACCTCTGTCGCTCTGCGCCAAGCCCCAAGGTGGCTCTGCGTGTCTGCACTTGCTTTATTGCTCGACCGCGTCTGCTGTCTCTGATCTCCTGGACACACTCCTGTTCGGGAACATCTCGGATCCCTCCAGGGTGAAGCGGACATCCTCCTGTCTCCCCCGAAGCGTTTTCAGGCCTCGGTCACGGCCCTTTCCCTGCTGGGTCCTAATCAGCTGTGTACGTGCAGATCCGTTCATCTTTCAGCACCTAGCACATAGTAGGCCCTCAGTACATGCTGGTTTGGTGCCTCAAGGAATGTCAGAGAGAGTGTTCAAAACAATAGGAAAGGGGCTTCCCTGGTGACGCAATGGTTGAGAGTCCGCCTGCCGATGCGGGGGACGCGGGTTCGTGCCCCAGTCCGGGAAGATCCACATGCCGCGGAGCGGCTGGGCCCGTGAGCCATGGCCGCTGAGCCTGCGCATCCGGAGCCTGTGCTCCGCGAGACGGGAGAGGCCACGACAGTGAGAGGCCCGCGTACCACAAAAAAAAAAAAAAAAATAGGAAATATACTTGTAAACAAACAGAGGACTAGCATGTCTCTCTTTGGCTCAGACAGCAAGGGAGTGGCATGTGGCCGGTGGGGAAAGCCTCCCTCAGGCAGGGACCAGGGTGCAAGACGAAGATCCTGCCTGATCACGTGTGTAACCCTCCCTCTCCTGGGCCTGTGAGTGATGGTGTCGGCCAGTGGGAGAATACACGTGGAGCGCGAGCCCTGGGGTGGGAGCCCAGCTCTGCAGGTCACCCTCTCGGGGCCTTGGACCAGTCACTAACCTTCGTTTTCAGGAAGAGACATTTGATATTTACTTTTATACTTTCCTGATTGTTAATTTTGACACAGGAAGACTTCACATAGAAACTGCCTCTTTTTTGTCATTTCTCTTTTCTTTTTTAGCTTTATTGAGCTAAGATGGACGAAATTGTAATATATTCAAGGTATACACCCTGATGGTGTGATGTACACAGACATCATGAAGGGATTCTCCATCCTTTCGGGCGAGTTATTAACACATACGTCATCTCACGATTTCCTTTTTTTCTGTATGAGAACACTTAAGTCCCGCTCTCTTAGCGGATTTCAAGTCTGCAACACAGTGTTATGGAGTCTAGTCACTGTGTTGTACCTTAGACCTCAGACCTCATTCATCTCATAACTGAAAGTTTGTGCCCTTTCACCACCCGCTGCCATTTCTCACACCCCCAGCCCCTGGCAACTACTGTTCTACTCTCTGTGTCTCTGAATTTGATTTGACTTTTTTTCCCCCCAGATTCCACATATAAGTGACACCACGCAGTATGTATCTTCCTCTGTCTGGCTTATTTCACTGAGCACAATGCCCTCCAGTTTCATCCACGTTGTTGCAAACGTCATCTCTTTGTTGGCGGACAATAATTCTTAACTCAGTGCCAGTAGGGTTGTTTTATTTTACCTGAATCCATCTCTCCTTGCAGATTCAGAACGAGTTAGAGAAGGGTGAGCGGGACAACTCAGAGCTGCAGGAGTTCGCCAACGCCGTCCTGCAGCAGATAGCAGACCGCTGCCCCGACATCCTGGAGCAGGTGGTCAGCGCCCTGGAAGAGTCATCGTGACCGTCTCCGTGGGGAGCGGCCAGCCCAGTACCGTAGCCCGCTCGATGAGCCCAGGAGCCAAGAAGGGAGAAGCACGAGGAGGGGGGCGCTCAGAAGGCTCTTGGCAGCAAACACACACTCCAGACACTGCCCTGTCTCGGTTAGTCCCGCGAGTGTGGCTCCAGCACCGTTTCTGCGTCTGTCCTCCTGTCTCCCGCTGTTGTCTCTGCGCTAATTGTCCTGCTGTCCAGGGCGGGTGAGTGGCCGAGCCTCCGTGGAGAGCTGCCATCCAGCCATGGGCAGTGACACCGTGGACGCGGGCGGCTGTGCCCTGACAGAGGGACACGGGGGAGAGCCCTCCTCCCTTCTGTCCGTGGCGTGAGAACTAAGTCTGGACTCTGCAGAGCTCAGCTCACCGAGAGACGCCTTCCCTGCAGACCAGGGTGCCGCGTGTTCTAATGTCACAACAGGTGCTTTCTCGTAAAAGGCTAAAAAAGACAAAACACAGTCTCAAAAAGAGTATTAAGAAAGGAGACGGCGGGGAGAGAGAGCAGGGACAGAGAGCCGACCGGCTCTTCTCTTTCCCATCCGTCCTGGTTACTCTCCACCAGGGCCGTCTGTGCGGGGCTGCGGGCAGGCCGCGCCGGGGCTCGGAGATCCTGGCCTCCGTGCCTCGCTGGTGCCTGCGCTTCTCCTAGCCTCTGGGGCGAGTCCCTCTTGTTGAGGACCTTGGTGTGTCGGATCACATCTGTCACTGAAAGAGAGGCAGGCGGCGTGGTCACCCGCGCACCTCTGCTTCTGTGGACGGCGACCGGTCCTCGGGGCCAGGCCGGCTTCTCCCAAACACCCCCGTCGTCAGCAGCCTAGGCCCCGAAGCGTGCTTCTGCCTCACCCCACTGCCCGTGCTCCGCGCTCAGCCGGCCCGGCCTCCCCCCTCCAGCGCTCCTCCTGAGCCAGAACTACTGCTTCGGATGAGGGTTTCTCCTCCCACACGCATCCCTTCCCCCTTTCGTTCATTCGGATAGGCGTTATGAAGTGCCTACTGTGTGCCAGTCGCTGTCGGGCACCCATCCTGGAGGAAAGCCTCTCTGCAGGGAGGGAGGGCAGTCGAGGATTCTGGGAGACCCACCTGGTCAGGTCAGAGCAGTAAGAGGCACACCCTCCCCCTCCCCCATCTTAATAGAAGGTATCTTTTCCAGAAAAATCTGCCACAAGTCAGACTTGGCTAGCTCCATGTTGCAAATCAGAAAATTGACCCCAAAGTTGCATATCCCGTGGAAGGTATTGACGTCTTCCCCAGGCGTAGATAATGGCAGCCTTAAATATCAGGCACCAAGAAGTAGATCACTTCACCCAGCTCTGTAGCCCCTTGACCACCTCTCTGGCCAGACACCCACCAGACACTCACATCCTGGTAAGAGTTGGTGGGCTCTATGGGTCTGTCTTGCGTTTTCTCCTTTCTCCTCCCCAAGTTCTCCGATGCTGCCTGTTAGGTCCTCACAGCCGTCAGTCCTGTATCTTCCCGCCAGCAACCTGTGACTGTACCATTAACGTATATGGTCACAGCTCCAGCTGCCCTGACTCCCTGCCATAAAACAAGGTCTCCCTGTGAGAAGCTGTCGAGTACCCCTTACCGAAAGTTTAAATGGACTCTGCTCATAAATTTCTTACTGAGATGCTTCCCGATAGCCAGGCTGGCTGGAGAGGGGGTGCAGCGGAGGTTAGACAGCAAGTGGTGGCCGTTTGTGGTCAATTACCTCAATCCCGCTTGTTTATGGCACTGCCCATAAATCATGTCGAAAGCCCCCAGTATTTTAGGGCTGGAGTCTGGGAATCTCACACTGTCCACCACAGAGCGAGAACTGCGGTAGAAAGACACCCTCCCCGGGACCACAGCAAACAGGGAACAGGACCCAGAGGCCACGTGCAGAGCCGCGGCAGGCCTGGCCGGCTTCTCTCTAGCTGGTCTCCCGGGTCCTGCCGATTCCACGTCACCCGTCAGGTTCCACCCCTGCCACCTGCCCTCCTGCCTGCTCTCCTTCCTGTGGCTTCCCCTCCAGGGCCTTATGGGATTCCCCTGGGCAAGTGCTTCTGAGAAGAACAGTTTCTGGGCAGATGCCATCTGTCTGTCTCTGAACCATAGCAGGACTCTCCTCAGTGCATCTTGGGTGGTCATCCTAGCATCTCAAGTGGTTCTCGGGGCTGTTTGGTCCTGGATGCAAGTTGGCTCTGGCTGAAGTTTAATAGTGAACAAGGACCTGCCTTGATACCACAGGCAAAGTTAACATAGTTTTTAGCATTTAGAGCGTCTTACTAAGTTTAGGTCATTCATTGAGCCAACATTTGCTAAATGCACAGTTCCCATCACACGAGATCTGTCGTTCCGTGACCTCTTCTGATATTCATGGTTTCACAAGTTCACGCAGCTGCTACCGAAGATCTGTAACCTGGAAAACACACTGCGGGTTTACCTGTGATGTTCACCAAACTCCTCCATCCCATTGGCAAGTCTCGTTCCCCTTAGCACCCTGAAGCTCTGTACCCAGATCAAAGTCATCCTGAAGGGGGAAGCAAGAGGAAGAGTGGGTGGCATCCGCCCCGGGGGCTCAGGACAGAAAAGGACAATGCGACCGTGTCCTCTTCCCATGTACCTCCATCGCAAGCGTTCACTGAGCTCTTGATGCAGTGTCTGAGATTTGCAAGGACTTGGATACTGTTTGAAATGGAAAATAATTTAAGTGGGCTTTAACATGTGAAGAAAGGGGAATGGGAATCCCCAGATCCATCTCGGCTCTAACCTTGACCGTGTACCTTACCATCTGAAGGCGCCTCTCTTCCTGACACTTGGGCTTTAGAAATACTAGTGAAGCAGACGGGACCCGAGGCACCTCCAGTGTGGATGGCGGCAACGGGGCTCGGCCCTTTGTGTCCATAAAGGTCTGTTGGGTTTTCCGCAGGAGCCGCTGGCTCACCCGCTCCTCAGAGGGAGAGGAGAAGAGGAGGTCGTCTCCAAGTTTGGGCCGATGGCTGGTGGTCAGGATCGGTGTTGGGATTGGCTGCTGGAGTCCTGCTGCTCCCGCCCGGCGCCCTCCTGTGGAGCCCACTGTGTAAGCACAGGCCCACTGGGGGCCTCGGGGCCTTTGAGGCAAGAGCAGCGGAGGAGGGCGTGGCCATGCAGATGTGGCCCTCGAGTGGTTTTTCCCGAGTCCCCACGGACCCTGCGCCCCACCCCCGCAGTTTCATCTCCCACCGGCGGGAGCCCAGGGCTGCGGGAGGGGAGGGGCGGGGAGGGCGGGGGGGGGGGGGGGGGGGCGGGCAGCTGGGCCGAGCAGACCTGGGCCCACCCCCACTGCCGGCTCCGGGACGCACCGTCAGAGAAGTGGCTTCAGAGGAATCTGGTGTTTCCCCCACGTGAACTAAGGGAACATTTGGGCAAGAAGAAAACATCCAGGGGAATCCTTCTGAACATAATGGCTGTCTTACTCTTTTTAAGCAAAAACTTTCCAAACTTTTTAGTGTCAAAACTGTAACCAAGTGTCTCCTGGGTTTTTCCAACGTGTTTGGCGAGTGCTGTGACCCTGTTGTAGGTATTTCTCCTCCTGACTCTTGGGGGGAGAGATGGTTTTAGGGATTGATTTGGGGGGAATGGGTTTTTGTCCCACACCCACCTCCTCTTTTGTTTCTCTGCTTGTCGATGTTGTCTGTGTGGTTCAGAGAATTGGGGCGGTTACCTTGTGTCCGTTGTTGAGATTATTAAGATATTACAAAGTAGTTGTAGGACTGAAAAATTAAAGAGCTGTGTTTTAAAAAATCCCTCCAATATCATGTTAATAAAGGAATTCAAGCTATGGGGCAGCCAGGCTCCTTCCATCCCCCCCGAGTTGGCTGGGATGGCAGCTGAGCTGGCCTCTGGGGAAACACGGTGACCGTGGTCCAGGCAGGCGACCACCCAGGGAAGGAGGCAACCGCTGAGTTAGGGGAACAGGCTCCTGGGCCCCGGTTTGCCCGTCTACCTTCAGGACCTCTGCGGGGGTGTTTCCAGATCTGTGAGCCCACGCTGGCCGCAGCCCCGTGTGCCGGATGCTGTGTGGTCACCTGGGCCTGGCGCTGGACCTCTTCCTGCCCACTTGGTGCTATATCATCCCGTGGCCCATCCAAGACGGGCCGAGCCCCGGCCAGCCGGGAGCCTACGGTCTGGATGGGGGAGTCCTCCTCAGGGCCCAGTTCCTTTGGCTTCAGTTCCTCGATCCTTTCCCTGAAAGCTTTTTAGACCCCAGGTCTCCCAGGCCCAGTCCGGTCCGTCTGGGCCCTAGCAGTGGCCTGGCCAGGAAAGGAGGTGGCCCCTGCCGAAGCCAGAGAGCCCCCCTCCGGGGCTGGGGCAGCCCCCCACCCTCCCACAGCAGTATTGTGCTCTCCACCTCGGCACGGTGGACCCCTGGGGGCGGCCCGGGGCCTTCGAGCCCAGCGGGTGTGCAGCGGGTGGACTCGGGCCTCCTGGGATGGCTCCCCGCTGCTCCAGAGGGAGAGCTGCCCTTTGATGAGGCCCCAGGGCGCCGGGCACTGACCCCCTGTAGCTTGAGTTCCTTCTGGCAACAGTAGCGGCCGAGGGGTGGGGTCTGAGCGAACGCACCGCTACCTTCAGCTGTGCACCTGCCCTGTCGTGTGGCTGACACGACCGTGACGTTACAGAGAAACTGAGTTAGAGTCAAATTTGCCTTGATAATTATTGTAAACACTTTGTTCGTTTTTTTTCTTTTTTATTCACAAACTAAATCCATCAGGAAATTATAAAGTTATTTAAAAATCATGTGCTGTGTCTTTCTTTGAGCCTCATGCGGTCTGCTCATCCAAGTGGAATGTGTCCTCAGATGCTTGCAAAGCAGGAGCGGCCCGCGGTCCCCACAAGGTCAGCTCCACTCGGGGTACCAGGGATGCAGGGATGCCCGGGTCAGGGGAGGGAGGAAGAGTAGACAGCACCCTGGCCCTGACGCAGAGAAGGGGGCGCCCCTCTGGGTGCCCACCTGGACTCCAGCTTGGCAACCCCCTCATTGTGTTTCACAGTCCGCACGCCAAGGCCCAAGTCCCTGTCCCCGATTCAGCTCTAACGGTTCCAGAGCTTAGAACAAGTGCCCACAGGGGGGGCGCGGCTTCAGGGGGTCTGGTTCAAGGGGTGCTGGAGCTCCCCTGGGGCGTGCACCCACGTGTAGACTCAGAGGTGTGAGCCGCGTCAGCCGACAGAAGGCGGGTACCAGGAGTACCAGGCTGCCGAGAGCATCTGCTCAGGAAATCTCCAGCTTTGGCATTTGTCTTGGGCCTGATGCTCAGGGAGAAATTATTCTGGGCACTCTGGTGAGAGCTGGTTTTCTGCTTTGCTTGTTTCTGTGTCTCCCCCACGCGGGGCTGGCCTGCTCTCGTGCAGGTCCTGCTGGCCCCCGACCCGGGCGTTGGCACTGGGGGCCGAGTGCCGCCACCCCGTAGCCCTGCCACGCCCGGCTCTGCCCGGCCTCACCCCCTCCAGCCTGGGACGCAGCGCTGCCCACAGGGCTGAACACCCGCTGCTGCCCGTCCTTCCCTTGTAAAGCGGGAACAGTTCCGCTGGCAGGATGTGGATTTTGCTGCACGAAATCACCAGCGTGAGCAGGTGTGTCCACAGCCAGCCGTCAGGTGGCAGTGGTCGCTGTCCCAGGGTTTTCCATTCATCCTGTCTCACTGCTTGTTGTTGCGCCCCGTGGTCACCAGCTCAGCTGCAGACAAAGAGATGCAGAGACCCCAGGGTTTAAGGAAAATGCGTGAGAGGAGAAGTTTCAGTGGAGAATTCCGTCCATTCGCTTGGTTTTTTCTCTGGATCCGGAGAAGATTGCGATTATTTGGAGCATCTCGGGCTGACCCAAAGACACTTAGGGGCTGGTTAGACCCTGGGTGAGGGACCATTCTGAGGACGCTGGCTTGAGATCCACACGCTTTCCCAGGTGTCCGGAGGTGGGGTGGGGGGGGGCCTGGACTCGCAGCCAGGAGGCTCAGCTGCCCTCGACCTCATCTCCCAACCTTCTCTAGGTCACAAGCTGTAACGGGGATAATGGATGATCCTGTTTCACCTGTTTGAAAGCTGCTTTAAGAGTGTGAAGCATAGAATTGCTTTCTTCACATCTGCGATTTGCTTTAAGATCATCCAGCCCGTGTGCCGCGGAGGCAGTGACAAGCAAGATGTGGACACGGGGAGACCGGCTGTGAGCCATTGTACAAGCCGGGCATTGGGCACCCAGCTCTTCACCCTGCTCTGTCCACCGTGTGTGTCTTCTTAAACATTCACACCCTGCAGCTGTGCTTGCCCGGGATCCCACACGGACCTTCCCCCAAGACCCCCGGATCCCTTACCCATGCTCAGCGGCTCAGCTTAGGGCTCCCGGGACCGTGGCCTGGGCGCCAGTTCAGGACTCGGCACATCACGTGTTTGTCTCGTGGCACCTTCGTGGCCGTCGCGTGCGGTAGGTCCTCTTGCCCCGTTTCACAGATGAGCCCAGGGCGGCCACACAGCTTTCCCAGGGCCGTGCCCTCGTCCACGGCAGGGCTCTGTCTCCAGAGCTGTGCTCTCCACCCCTGTCAGTGGCCACCTCTGTGGGCGCGTGGGGTCCACGGGGGCGGGGTGGGGAGGGGAGGTGGGCAGAGGAGGGCAGGCCGTGCTCTTCACAGGCCTCAAGTTTGACCTTGGAAGACAGTTTTGCCAGCAGAGGGGTTCAAGGATGAGGGGGAGGCAGGAAGGGGCACGGGCGAGTGGTCTGGTGTCCCCAGGGCAAGGTCACTCGCTCGGCTGGAGGGCACAGCGGGGCCCAAGGTCAGTGCCTGGAGGCCTGCGATGCCCTGGAGAGGAAGGCCTGCTAGGGAGCATGGCACACGTGCCCAGGTCCCCGCTGCAGCCACCGCGGGGAGCTGACCGGGGAAAGGCAGCTGGGTGTCCGGGCTGGGAGGGAGCAGTCCGCCAGCCCGAGGCTGTGGGACGCGCTGGGAGGAGGCTGGGCCCTGGTCCCGGTTACACAGCAGGGAGTGAGGGGCCTGGGGGTTGACCCCTGTCGGTGTCCCCAGCCTCCCTCCCTGTTCTCTGAGTGGCTCGTGGCCAGTCCAGGGCTCAGAGCCAGGGAGGGGCTGAGGGTGTGGGGACAGCTCCCCTGGCCAGAGGGTTTGGGGCATCGAGGCCAGCGGGGGTTCAGAGGGTAGAAAGGAGCCACGGGCTCACCAGCAGGAACCGGGCAGGGGGCCCCCTGGGGGTCTGGGCCCGGAGGGACGCCCTGCCTTCCCGCCGCCATCCACACGGCGCCTGGCACCCGCTGCCCGTCCTGGGCGTCCCCAGGCTGCCTGTGCCTGAAGGGACGTGCTCCGCGGTCCCGGGAGGGCGAGGACAGCATCCACCCATGAATTTATTTCTCAGGATTCCCGTCAGGCTTTGGCGGGAAGCTGCGGCATCCCTGCCTGGGGCTTGGCTGGGCAGCGGGCGGCCTGCCTAGCACGACGGCAGGGCCTCCACCCCCGGCCAGCTCGAGGAGGAGGGTGGCTGGAGGGCTCGGTCAGGCTCTCCTTGGGTTGTCACCATAGTGTGGACATCAGGATGAGCCACCTGATGCTTTAGGGAAAAAGAAAACTCAAGTAACCACTCAGCCTTCCTGTCCGGGGGGCCATCGAGGGACCGAGTCTCCAGGCTGCCTGGCCCCTCCCCACGCTTGGCCTCTGCGGGGCCTGCGGAGGTACGGGGAGCAGTATCCCCACCCTGCCGGACGGGCGGGCAACCAGGGCAAAGTAGGGCTTGGCCAGTGGGGCCCTTGGCCATGAGCGGGAAGGCCGGTGTGCCAGGAGTCGGAAGACGGGGTCCCCGTCCGGTCTGTACTGCGCGTCAGGTGTGTGGCCCTGGAGAGTCCACCTGGCTTCTCTCACCTTCAGTTTCCTCATTTTTAAAATAGAGATAAGGATGCCCACTCCCACAGATGGGGGACACGGGACCTGGAGTGGGAAGTCTCCTGCGGGGGGTCACGGGCCTCTTCACCTGCCCCGTTCCAGGCCCCCCCATCCTGGCTGCAGTGCCCTCCCCCAGGGGCGTCAGATGCCAACAAGCATGTTGCTTCCGCTCTAGAGGGAAAAACCCAGATGCCAACGTGCCTGCCTCATCAGCCGTGGCCGTGCTACCCTCCCACGGGGATGGGCTCCTGAATGCGGACTTTGTCCCATTTGGCAAAAGGGACCTGGGAGACTGGAGCTTGATGCCGGGTCCCTGAGCCAGGACGTCACGCCGTGGGCTCCAGCCCGCAGCCCCCGACGTGGACCGGAACCTGCGGGAGGTGCGGTGTCCCCATCCAAGACCAGCTCGGGGGTGGGGGGGCAGCTGAGCCCCGCTCCCCCGCCCAGGCCCGCGGCTGGAAGGCCCCCGAGGGCAGGCGTGCGGCTGCTCCTTCTCTGGGGCCCCTGCATGCAGTGGCGCATACTTGTGCTCACACCGGAACTGCTGTGCACTCGTCGGCCTCCCACGAGCCTCGACTCCAGGGCCGTCCCACAGCGGGCCCAATTCCGGCCCGTGTGGCTGCAAGTGTACTGGCTGGGTGGCCGTCAGGAGGAGGCCTCCCCTGAGGGCCAGCCTGGGAGGACCCTGTCTGCCCCTCGCCCCGGTCACAACCCTGCCTCCAGGCTGGGAGGGGAGCGGCTGGGACTGAGCCTGGAGCCCGGGACCCTGCTGAGGGCCTTGCCGTGGCCTCACCATCGGCTCCCCTGGGATCAGGTCCTCTGGGGCCTTGAGACCTTCCTTTCTTTCCAGCAGCTTCTGAGCAGTCTGACGAGGCTCCTTCCTACGTCGCCGACCGCGGTGGGCAGAGACCCGGAGCCTAAGGCAGGTGTCGCTTTTTCAGAGGAGGGTCTTCGTGCTGAAGGCTTGTTTGGTGTTCGGGGAAGTTGCCAGGGACTGCGGTGGCAGCCAGCCTCTCTAAAGGCTCCTCCCCTCCCCCTGAGCGTGTGCATGTGGATGTGTGTGCGCGTGTGTGTACGGACAGCCACACGACCGAACTGCGTGTTCACACGCACACGTACCCTCAGGCTTTGGCCCAGAGGGTCTCCCTGCCATGAAGGAAATGAGTAAACAACTTCCACATTTTTGTTCCCCTCGGAGGCTTGCAAAGAAGGTGTTAAGGGCGCAAGATTTAAATCATAAACTTTATTAAAAGCCAAACAGCCCAACGTGTGGCTCTTGCCAACTTGGACCGTGTCTGGGGCAGGGCTCCTGAGCTGATCCAGAAGAGGCACCCGAGGGGGAGGACGCGGCCGGGCGGGAGCCGGGGGGGTGGCCTGCGTGCCGGGATTCTCCCCTCCGCGTGCCCTCACGCTCCCTCCTCAGCCTCCGGGACTCAGAGCCCCAGCTGCGGAGCCCGGGCGGCTTGCTGGGCACTCTCCTGGCCCGACGCCGGGGTTCACGTCTGTGTCCCACCAGCTCTCCTGGGGGCCCCTGTGAGGTCTGCGTCCAGGTTTGCGTCAGTCGCCGTTGCCCGGGGGGTGACTCGCGTCCCCGGGGCGGGCCCCCGGCCCACCAGCTCCCACCACCACCAAAGCGGTTCGTGGTCGTCCTGCCGGGTGGCCCCCCCGTGAGTTTAAGAAACGACACTGAGAAGGGAGTTACTTGTAGAGCACATGCGGTGCCCTCGGTCGCCCGGCTGCAAGCGGAGGGCAGGAAGGGCTGCTGATTAAGTGCCTGCGATGAGCTGGACGCCAAGCCAGCCCTGGCCACGCGACGGACCAGGGTCCCATCTGCGTTTCAGACGGATGCGGCTCACATCTGTTCTCTCATCAGTGTACCCTCTGCATACAAGAGCGTCCGGAGCATCCTAGGTGCTCAATAAAAACGCACTCCACGAATGGATGGGAAGGAAACAGAGCTCAGAGCGGGATGCCGCATCCACGGGCTCACGCAGCCCGGCTGCGGCCAGCTGGGTAGACCCCCGGGCTGCCCAGCCCCCGGCCTGGCTGCACCTCTCCTGCCTTCCAGACTCTTCTGCCTCTTCTCTGGGTATAGCTTGTGGGGCTCTTTCAAAGGCCACCGGCAAGTGATATGGCAATTCCCTCCCACATTAAACGAAACTAAGTACCAGATGACCTGGCAGCTCTACTTCGGGGTCTATACCCCAGAGAACTGAGGGTCTTAAAGCATATTCACAAAAGCCAAAAGGTAGAAGTGATACAAGTGTCCATCGATGGATGAACAGATGAAACAAAGTATCCATAAGATGGAATGTTATTCAGCCTTTAAAAAAAAAAAAAAAAAGAAAAGAAATCCTGACACAGGATACAACATGGAGGAAACTTGAAGACATTATGCTAAGTGATTAAGCCAGACCCAAAAGGACAAATATTGCGTGACTCCTCTTATGGAGGTCCCTAGAATAGGCAAGTTCACAGGAACAGAAAGTAGGAGCGTGGTTGTCAGCGGCTGGAGGAGGGGGATGGGAAGTTAGTGTTTACCGGGGACAGAGTCTCAGTTTGGGAAGATGAAAAAGTTCTGGATGTGAACCGTGGTGATGGTCACACACAATGTGAATGTACTTAATGCCACTGAATTATGCACTAAAGAATGGTTAAAATGGTAACATTTATGTTATGTAAATTTTATCACAATAAAAAAATTAATTAAAAAAGAACTACAAACAGAACGTAGAATGGAGTTGTTGTTGGGGATGACATGAAACTTTTTGAGCGTAGATTGTGGTGATGATCATTCAACATTGTGAATTCAGTGTAACTGCATTGTGTACTTACCAATAGTTAAAATCATAAATGTTATATGTTTTTTTGTTTGTTTCTTTGTTTGTTTTTTGCGGTACGCAGGCCTCTCACTGATGTGGCCTCTCCCGTTGCGGAGCACAGGCTCCGGACGCGCAGGCTCAGCGGCCATGGCTCACGGGCCCAGCCGCTCCGCGGCATGTGGGATCTTCCCGGACCGGGGCACGAACCGGCGTCCCCTGCATCGGCAGGCGGACTCCCAACCACTGCGCCACCAGGGAAGCCCTGTTATATGTTTTTTATCACACACACAGAAATTTTTTTAATTTTAAAGGCTGCTTCACACCAGATCCCTGCAGTCTTGGGCACTGCTTTGGTCACTGTTGCTCCCCTGCCTAGAATCTCTCAAAGTTCCTCTTAGCCCAGGATGAAGCCTGAGCCAGTCCGCCCAGCACCAAGGCCTGTCCACTGCCCGGTCACTGCTCATTGGCTCCCCGGCACCAGCCTCCCCGGGGCCTCCCCGCTCCCTTGCTCAGCCCCGACCCCAGTTCAGGGCCAGTGTCCCTGAAACGTTGACAGTGTCCTGGCAGCTCCTTGCTGGCCCATCCCAGACGCACCCTCCCTGTAGCCCCAGGCTGTCCAGTCATTCTTTTGCCTCCTTCTGGTCTGCCCTAAAAGGACACCTGCATGCTTCCTCTGCTTTCCAAACAGGGAACGGGGCATAAGGAGGTTGAGTAAACTGCCTTTTATTAGATTTGTTTGGTTTAGAGCAGAAACCCTGTGAGGAATTCACTTTATATCGGAAGTAGAGAGCAGCTGCTTTCTATTAAGGGGTTGCCCAAACTCCCCTCTTATTACAGGATCCCCTGGACTACACACAGCCCCTCGCACTCTCTGAGGCCACCAGTTCTATCTTTGAACAGATTTTTATGTTAGGAAATTCTTCCCTGTAGACTCGTGGGTGATTAGAGCTGCAAAGGATCTTAAAAACAATCCTGTCCAGTCTCTTCATTTTCAACAGAAGGAGGTCTGGAAACACGAAGCACGGCGGTCGTGGTCCCACGGCAACTCGGGGGCAGGCCCAGATCCCCACCCTGCAGGCCGGGCCCCCTCCAGCACCGCACTCGAGCCCCCTGCTCTGGGGCCCCAGCCCCGCCTGAATCACACGGCAGCCGTGGCCGCAGCTCAGGGCGTGTCATCCCCAAGGTCCGCCTGAGAGCTGGTTGACTGGAGGCCAGGCACAGGCTGAACCTGGATCCATCTCCAGCCCTTCCTACTTCAGCAAGAATCGGTCTGTGCTACCAGAAGCAGCAAAGGTCAATGCTGTTTACTCCGACCAGGCCCGCGCACCCCACTGATGCCACCCATGGAGGCGGCATCTCACATTTTGTTTAATAAATAAATCCAGCGTCCAGCGGAGATGGCAGAAGACAGTTGATGCTTCCAAGCTGTAGCACTCACTGGGATTCTCAAATTGCCAGCGACTGCAAAGTGTAGATGTGAACCCTGGGGATGAGCTGGGGGTTCACCCACTCCCCACTGTGGAGCCAGAAACTACAGCTGCTACCTACGTTTGTACCAAATTTAATTGCTGTGTCCGACAAAAACACCAACACATACTCAAGTTCATGCACAGCCTCTGAAAAGGCTTGAGAAAAACCCCAAATACCTTGGAAGTAACTTTCAAACAGAAATTCTCAGCCCAACTACAAGGCTTATGGAGCAGACTTTCAAAGGAGCTCTCAAGGTATCTGAGAGATGAGAAAACTCAAAACTACACTTAAAAATGTTGACTTCCTGCATGAAGAGAAGGAATGTCACAGACTGTCCCTGATACTTTGGGGTGAGTGTGGGGTGACGGCCTGAGCGGCAGGGCTGGGGCACCCACACGTGCATGGCACCTCCCACCCCCAACAGATAGCCCACCAAAAAAGAAAATGAGTCTAATCGGGGATGATTTATTTTTAGTGAACCCATGTTGTGTCCTCGTACTGAATGATTTCTGTTCAAAGTGTGTCCAGAAACACTTTAATAACCGCCTCTAAATGTTTTGCTGTAAGATTAACATTACTTTAAAAATTTTAAAAAGCAGTTGATGTTTGACCCCCCCAGAGCAGATGTAGGCAATGTTCCTCTGTAGTGAGACAGACAGGCCAGCCTCACGGGTGTCACTCAGGACCCTGGGTTTAGAGGGACTACCACACTCGTCCTCTGCTCTACTATGACCATCGTGGGATTCTTAACCATTTTTTTTAAATAAATTTATTTATTTTATTTATTTAGTTTTGTCTGCGTTGGGTCTTCGTTGCTGCACACGGGCTTCCTCTAGTTGCGGCGAGCGTCCCCTGCATCGGCAGGCGGACTCTCCACCACTGCGCCACGGGGGAAGCCCCTCGGTCTGTAACCTTTGAGAATGGCTTTTCTCAGCAGAATGTCTTTGAGATCCACCCAGATTGTTGCACGGATCAGTGTTGGTTCCTTTTGGTCGCCGAGTGGTATGGACGGGCCACGTTTTGTTCACACACTGACCTGTTGAAGGACATGTGGGCCGTTTCCGAGTCTGGGCTGTTTCCAAACAGGAGCTGCCGTGAACTTCCACGTATAGGTTCTGTGGGAGTGCAAGTTTTCATTTCTCTGGGATAAAGGCCCAGGTGTGCGAATGCCCGATTGTACGGTGCGCGTATGTTCAGTGTTTAAAGAAACCGCCAGACTCTTTTCCAGACTGGCTGCGCCATTTTGCATTCCCACTGGCAACTTATGAGAGAGCCAGCTTCCCACAGCCTCACCAGTGTTTGATATTGTCGCTCTGTGCATTTTAGCTTTTCTCGTGGGTCCGGGGTGACACCTCACCGTGGATTTCACTGGCGTGTTCCTAGTGGCTGGTGATGAGCACGGTGATTTTTGTACGATGTTGTGGCTCACATTTTCAACCTCTGGCTGCCCAGCGGCCCCAGCACCCCTTGCTGAAAGACTGTTCGTCCCACTACCACACGTAGAATGGATGGCCGGTGGGAAGCGGCCGCATAGCACAGGGAGATCAGCTCGGTGCTTTGTGACCCCCTAGAGGGGTGGGATAGGGAGGGTGGGGGGGGGGGAGACGCAAGAGGGAGGCGATATGGGGATATGTGTATACGTATGGTTGATTCACTTTGTTATCCAGCGGAGGCTAACGCACCATTGTAGAACAATTCTACATCAATAAAGATGTTGGAAAAAAAAAATAGACTGAACTGCTGGGGACAACCGTCCCCCCATTGAACTGCTTTTGCAGCTTTGTCAACAGCATTTGGGGGTGTTTGTGTGGGTCTGTTCCCAGGCTCCGTACCCTGTTCCACTGATCTGTCTGTCCTTCCATTAAGCCATGCTGCCTTGATTACTCCAACTAAATTGTAAGTTTTCACATCAGGTACAGTAATTCTTCCCAATTCATTCTTCCAAACTGAGTGGACTTTAAGACAGTATTCCCCCTAGATTCCATTCTAGGCTGAGACAAGCCCAGGAAATTTCAACACAAATTGGGTGATTTGGGAAATGTTTTAGGACTCTGGAAAAAGGTGTGTTTTTCCCCACAAGAATGGATGGACACATTTCCTCTTTTTCTTTTCTTGTTTTTTGTTTTTTCTTATTATGGTAAAATATAAATAACATGAAATTTACCATTTTTAAGTGTCCAGTTCCATAGTGTTAAGTACATTCACACTGTTGTGCAATCATCCGTCTCCAGAACTGTTTCATCTTCCCCAACTGAACCTCCGTCCCCATTAAACAGTAAAGACTCCTGCCGCCCCTCCCCCAGCCCCCTGCTAAGCACTGTTCTACCTTTTGTCTCTATGTATTTGACTCTTCTCGGTACCCTCACATAAGTGGAGTCACACAATATTTGTCCTTTTGTGTCTGGCTTATGTCACTGAGCACAGTGACTTCAAGTTCCATCGATACTGTAGCTTGAGTCAAATTTTCTTTCCTTTTTAAGACTGAATAACGTTCCACTGCGTGTTTCTACGCGTTGTGTTTATCCATCCATCCGTCAGTGGATGTCTGAGCTGTTTCCACCCCTCTGCTCTCGTGAACTCGGGGTCCTGATGCATCTTCTCCATTCCTGGGTTCACGCCCAGGAGTGGACCGGCCTCTCCTATGGCAGACTCTGGACTTGTTCAAACCTCTGCTTCCTTCCCTCCTCCCGTGGAGACCCCAGGGGCCACCAGCAAGGGGGTCCACGGGGCCACCAGGGGGAGCCTCCCACCCTGGGATCCAGTGGGTCTTTGCTTTCTTTGCAGCCTCTGGCTGGTGGGGCAGGAGGGGACACAGCGCACAGGAAGCAGCAGCCCCCCGCTGCTCCGGCCTGACCCGGCCTGAGCTGCTTGGCGGGTAGCGCTCTTTCCCCGGAGCTCCAGGTACCGCCCCAGAATTGTTTTATTAAAAGCATCATGTCGGGGCTTCCCTGGTGGCGCCGTGGTTGAGAGTCCGCCTGCCGATGCAGGGGACGCGGGTTCGTGCCCCGGTCCGCGAGGATCCCACGTGCCGCGGAGCGGCTGGGCCCGTGAGCCATGGCCGCTGAGCCTGTGCGTCCGGAGCCTGTGCTCCGCAACGGGAGAGGCCGCAACAGTGAGAGGCCCGCGTACCGCAAAAACAAAAAAAAGCATCTTGTCTCCAGCCCCGGGGGCCAGAGAGCTGCCCTTTTTCTTAGTTTGGGGGAAATCGGTTTCCTGCCTCCTTGTGCGCTTGAACAGATTATGGAGAAAAGCACTTTATCTTCGGCATTTCTCCCACCGTCTCCAACCCAACCCGCCCCCCCCCACCCCACCGCAACCGCCACCGCCACCGCTATTTATAGAACTGGGCCAACGTGACTCCCGCCCCTGAGTGATGGTGGGCGTGGGGTGGAGACCTGGGGTGTTTGGCGCGGAGTTTGGAGACGCCTCTGTCTCCACATTGGCTCTGGTACACCTGGGGACAGGTGAGGCCTGACCTGGGTCCCCCTGGCCTCGCTGGGTCTCAGCGTTCTCACCTGCAAGATGGGATGACAAGGGTGCCGTCCTCAGAGTGCCGTCCCTCCACACATTTCCTGGCGCCACATACTAGTGGGAAATCCATAAAAGCTAACAGTTATCCCTGTGACACGGTGTAACTGACCAAGCACCCTCACTCGTTGCCATGGGAACTATCCTAACCCGGAAGGTTTTCCCGAGAGAGCCGGGCTCCCGGGGTCTGCGCTTCCCGAACAGTGGTGCTTATGCTGGAGAGGGTGTTCCCTCCCCGACCCCAGAACCCGCAGCCCCACCCGACCACCGCACCAGGGCCCCGAGGAAGGTGGAGGGACACCCAGGGGGCTACTGGAGGGCGAGGAGGGCTGGCTGGGCCAGGGCTGCAAGCAGGTGAAGGTCTCCCTTGGTTAGGAACGCGGCCCAGGTGGTTCCTTCTGTTGGCTGCCCTGGGCGATGAGCAGAGGGGTGGTGCCCTGGGGCTGCCCCACAGCTTGTCCGTAGCTGAGCGTATGCCTGTGGCTTCAGCTGCTCAAAACATCCTTCATTGCTACCAGCCTGCCAGCCCCTCCCGAGCCCACCGAGACGGGAAAGAAAGTCAGACTGGGCTCTGTGGTTAAAGCTGGGCCTCGGCGTGGGGCTGGGCTGGGGTGATGGGGCCGCCCGTTCGGAATAGGACAGGATGCACCATCTCTGGCACCGTAGGTCTCAGGACCACCTCTCGGTAGCGGGGAATCTGGAGCCCAGTCCTGGGCAGTGCGGGGCCTCCTTGTCACCCCTCCCTCACTGGGGGTGACTCTCTTCCCTCGGCCCCCAGGGGACAAGGCTGAGAGGTCCCTCTTTTGTTTCAAGCAGTGAGGACTCCACTCGGCTGGTGGGGACCCTCCAGCCCGTGGCGTTGGCGGCTGACCCAAGGCCCTCCCGGCACGCCCGCCGGCTGCCCACTCTTGCTCCACTCGGGCCACCCCTGCTCAGGCCCCCCAGCTCCAGCCCTCCCTCCCCTCCTCCAGCAGCTCTGAGCCAGCTCCTCCCCAGAGAGAAACTCCCCTCCCTCCCTCTCTCTGGCCCAACTGCCAACCCGCCTGATTCATCTCTGTCTCCCCACATCAAAGGCTCACGGGCCAGGGCTTGGCCCTACGTCAAAACGTACGTGCTCCATAGCTGGAGCACGAGTGTCCTCTGTCTGTCTGGGTCGCTGTCCTAGCGGCCACGCTCAGGGTTCTCTAAGTGCAAAGGGAGAGGCTTTTAAAGTACTGATGGTGACCAGGTCGGGTCTGAACCTTTAACAGTTAGAATGAAGGCATCTTGGAAACACACACTCAAAGCCCATCCCAGAGAGTGAAATTCCTGGGGACCCTGGATTGCCAGGCCTGGGTTTCAATGACCTGGGCCTTCTCTGTCGGCTTCCGGAGACCCTGTCCCTGTCACTCACTGCAAACCCAGGTGGACATTTAAACTGAAAAGCTGAGCGAGCGAGCGGCTCCTGGCTGCCTGCCACCAGCTGGGACAGGCGGAGCCCTGACAGAGCCTTGGGGAGCGAACTGGAGGTGGGCGGCCGCCTGGGTGTTGAGATCTAAAGGTACTGGGAAGGCTCCCAGCGTCCCACCTACCCCCAGGGCCCTGAAGCATCTCCTCCATCCAGATGCTGCGGTGCCTGAAATTCCACCACAGGAGAATCTGCTGTGGGTCTGGTAGCTCTTCTGTTTCCAGAAATTCCTGCTTAAAATGCACCCCAGATGGCAGCCCACGACTGAAATCAGCCGTCGGGATACAGGTGTGGTTACCAGGCTACAAGAAAGGCAAAAAGGAAATGAAGCTGGGCCGGGGGGAGGGGGGCGGTTAGGAGTTTGATAAAGGAGGGGGTGAGGTCACTAGCCAGCACTTTCCCTTCCTGGGCAGTCACCTCCCACCCTGTTCTCTCCTTATCAGTTTCCCTCCCACCCACTCAGGTTTGGGAAATGCGGGTCAGCCCCTCCAGCCCACCAACAAGTCTCTCAAAGCCAATGGCATTTATATGTTTCTTCTCTTAGAATCAAAGGTGTTTAAGGCCCATGTTTGAAACTTGAAACACTGAATATGATTCCAGTCCCTTTGCTGTCTTCGTTCTGTCTCACTGTCTTCATGGCCAGAGCATGAAGTCTCAAGAAGGGCTTCTAGGAAGGCAGAATCCCCGGAGTCTAATGAGCATTGAGGCTGATTTGCTGTTTCCTGTGACTTGTTTTCATTGATCAACCTGTTTACGGACATCCAGGGTCAGTGCAGGTCCTGAACTGAGTTACGTATTAGGACCCAGAGGCTTGGAGACAGAGTGAAAAAGATCAGAGAACAGGGCAGGGTGTTGGGCTAAGTGCTTAAAATTTCACATCGTCCAATGTAACTCTTGTCCGTTATGATGCTACATTCCCATGTGTCACTGTTCGCCTCTTGTGGTACAACCATTTTTTCTCAAGCCAGACAAAAGCTCCAGCCAGGAAACTGCCAGCAGAGCTTCCCAGCTCAGAAGGTGGAATTCAGGAGTTTATAAATGCTTCTGATGATGATTACAGGTCGGGGGGAAAACCATTACTTGACCGTGAGATTTTCTTTTTCATCCTCATTAGTACCGTTTGGCGAAAGTTAACTCTCAAACACTATGGTGATGGCGGACCTGGAGCCCCGTCTCAGCTGATGCATCGCCAAGGCCCAGGTGGGCTGGAGTCGGGCTGGGGAACCAGGTGGGCTCCCCTCCGCCCTGCCGTCCGCCTGGGCCTCTGGGAGCCAGGGCGCCTCTCCTCTCCTCTCAGGCTTGCTGGGTGTGGACCTATGGGACCCTGTGGCCGAGTCTCAGACTGAGCTGAGGACCAGAATCACCTGTGGGGCCTTAAAAGTACAGACACACCTGCTCAGAAGGCCTGAGGTGCGAGCCTGGGAGTCTGTGTTTGTAACAGTCTTTCCTGGGAGATTCTGATAAACCCGCAATCCAACCCACCAGGGCCCTAGGAAGCCTCCCAAGCAGCAATTTCGGAGCCCGAGGATGGTGAGACACCCTCTGGTCAAAGACTCAACATCCCCTGGAGAGGAGGGAGGAAGGCCCCTCAGGGCGTGGACTGCTAACCACTCCTCCGAGCTCCCGGCCCCCTCCTCCAACACCAGGAATTTCTCACCCGCCTCACTTTTCTTCTGATTTCAAGCGTGTCCAGGGGCCTATTGTGAAGAGCACATCACTTGACCCCAGGGCCCCTGCCGGCCTGCTCTCCTCCCAGTTAACCGTGCAGGGATTATCCCAGAGGCTCCATCCCCTCCCACCTTGACCCTGGCCGTCTGGCTTTCATAGTTATCAGTTCAGTTTGCTGGAGCTGCGTCTCCAGCCACCCTGACCTCTAACCCCGCTCCGGGTCGCTGTTTCCTGCCGTCAACACTTGACCGCCCCACTGACCCTCAAAACGAGATGGACGTGGGGTCAGAGTCTCGTCTCCCACCCACACCTCCAGCCGTTTCCCTTTCCCTTTGACCCAGTCTTGACTTTGTGAGGTTAGCGAGGACACCGCCACTGCGGCCCCAAGAGAGGAGGTGACCTGCGCGGGGTCCACCCTGTCCTGAGGGCACCGGGATCTACAGCGGGGCACCTGACCTGGCTGTGTGCCCCTGACACGGGCACCGTGTCTCTGTGCCCTCCTGCATCCGTCCATACAGAACACACGAAAGGACTTCAGTCAAAGCTGAGAAGGGGAAACAGGAGGGACCTGGGGACACTGGCATCTCAAAAGGGATATGTAGCATTTCGTGTCCGTGGCAACTCTAAACAGGGCCTCCTTTTCCCCGCCCACGAGGGCTTCCTGTCCACGCAGCCTGGGGCCTTGGCAGGTGATGCTGACGGAGGCTAGGGTCTCCCGATTTTGCCAGTTTTTAGTGACACCTTTAGCTGCCTCATTCTACATATCTGTGAAGCAGTAATTCATTCAAGAAACAATTTAGGACCCTGTATGTCTTCTCGTAGGAGAAAAATGGGGATGATGATCCAGGGGTTCAAGGGCTAAGAGGCACAGCAGAGGCTGTGCCCAAATGTGAACGAACTCAGGCCCCGTCTACTCGGAGTAGTAATACTGTTACTAGTTTTTATTGAGTGTGTACCACACACAAGACGTGGCTCTCGGTTTCCTCACCTGCATTGCCTGACTTAGGCCTCAGGTTCCCCCCAGGCAGGCTGCCGTCTTACTCCCTTGCAGGTGAGGAAACCGGGGCTGAGAGACAGCAGTGGCGTCTTGCCCAAGATCACACAGGCAGTGAGTCCGGTCTTCCCGGCGGGGCTGACGTGGAGCCCCCTGCTCAGCATCCTCGTTAGATCTCACCCTGGAGGGCACTTGGCCTCTCTTTGGGGAGAATTGGCCACAGGAGACCCCTCCAAGTGCGGTGAGCGGAGCTGTCCTCATTGGATGGATCTTAAGCAAGATAAAACGTAACTCTGCACATATCAGCGGTTGAAACTGTCAATACTTTAGCCTCCTTCTGCCTTTATACAGATTCCTTGGGCTGCTGGCCTCCTGGGGTGAACTTTTTCCCAGGAAGTCAACTGCAGATCGAGCTCATGACGGCGGAACTTCCTTCTCACCTGCTGCCTACAGCGCTTAGAATCCCCCTGACCCACACGTCCCAGAATGGCTCAGTTACCGTTGAGTCCGTGGGGGAATCTATGGATGGTATCTGGACATTTGGGTCCGAATCTACCATTTTTGTCAGCCCTCGTTCTCAGAAAGGCATCCAGATAGGAAGCAGAAAATGAACGCCGAACGGCACAGGCAATGTGCCTATGAAATAGCTGTTGGGAGGCGGTTACTAGTTTTGCCTCTCTGTCGTCTCCGCTTCAAAGGCTCATCAGGCTGGTGCCCCCAAGAAATTTTCTGTGCATCCCTATAAACCCTTAGAAAGGGCTAGAGAAGCAGACTGGGGTGGGGGGCGGACTTTCCCACTTCAGGGCGCTTGTCTCCTCCATCTGGAGCCGCCACGCCCCCCAAAGCGCTTCCTCCCCGGGCTGGGATGGAAAGGGAACGGTCACCCTCAGCGTGCACAGCCCAAGGGGCAGAGGTCAGCCCTAGACCTAGTACCCCGGCAGGCTGGCTCCTCCTGTCTCTTTCTGATGGGGTTTCGTTAGCTGTTCTGGCTTGGAAGGGGCCTCCCAATGTGGCTGGTGGCCTGTGAGGGCGTGACCAGGACGGGGGAATAGGGTCTCCAATAAAGAGCAGAAGTCTTTACTAATTTCCATATGTCCAAATACTTGCTTTCTCTTTCTTTGTTTAAACCACAAATGCCAAGTCAGGGTATGTTTTATCTGGGGGAGAAGGCAAGAGACCCCACCCAGCAATCACAGACAAAACATGGGCAAGATCTGTCCACAGTCCCATCGGCTCTCATCTCCGGGCTGACTCAGGCAGTGGGGCACTCACCACTTCCCTTGGGAATCCAGCCCAGGACTCGGGGTTCCTCGTGTGAATGCTTTCCCAGCTACTCAGCCACATGCTCCTTTCCTGGGGGTTGGGGGGGGTAGCTGCAGCTTCCCTCGCTGGACCACAACTGTTGACTCATCTTGGACCGAGATGAAGGTGGGAGGTGCAGGACCACTCCAGGGACAGCTGGGGTTGCTGCCATCTGTCACCTGCCCTCCCCCTGGGTGGTCAGCTAGCGGGGTGGGAAGCAAAGTGGCCCGTTCCTGTGCTCCTTCCTTTAGACTTTAAACTTCCTGCGGCTGGGAACTGCTCTCAGCCATCTCTGTGTGTTTAGGGCTCAAGAAACGTGAGTGTGAAGTGAATCCCCAAATTCTCCCAGTTTGTATTCTGCAGTGATCAGGGCGTCCTGCATGAGGTCTTCCCTTGACCTCCCGCAAAGACCCTAACCCCAGAGCCAATGCTTTCTTCTCAGGAGGAGAGGAACTGAGCCTATTTGTAATCTGACAAGGTGGATTCAAAGCTTTCATCCTGCATGAGGCCAGCTACCCTCTGTGTCTCATCTGTCCCCAAAGATAAAGCCGTGAACTAGTTCCCCTCCGTGAAGGGGGTGGGGGGGTCATGGCAATTGTAGGCCATTCATTTCAGGTTGCTGGACCTGGTCTCATAAACCCCATTCAGTGTGAGGTGAGAAGAGTCGTCAGGCACCTCCGGCCAAGAAGGCACAATTCCAAGAAAGACTTTCCCTCTAATTAGTCTGGTATTTGCTAAAACTGCTCTTACTTTCCTTATTGTAAAACCCAGAGGACAATAGCTTCTTATTGCCAGCCCAATACGGTGGGTTCCTGGTCCCTTGTTCCCTGACCACCGCCCGCCCCCCGCGGTCCCTTCCCCCACTGAAAGGGGAAGGTTGTCACCCTGTTCAGTTACTAATTAAAAAAGGCCAAGCCTTCGATTACTGCTATTGTTTTTTTTTTTTCTTCTCACTGTACTGCATTCAAAGGCAATTTCTTTAGCAGAGCGACCTCCTACTCACTCAGGGAAGAGAAGGGGGTGGGGGTTCAGAACTTTGAAAAAAAAAGCAGTTGGAGGGCCGGCCTCAAACCATGCTGGCCCCATTGGTTGGTGCCCTGTTACTGGGGTCTGGAATAGGGTCCAGGGCTGGAGCTGGAGCTCTGCCTACTCCCTCTGGGGCAGCTCACCCAGGGTGCACTACCCAGACTTGGGGACATCGGTCCCAGCCGAGCCTCTAGTGACTTTTCAGGCACCAGTCAGTGACTATGGACTAATTCAGGCCGGACGCTGTCCCAGAAGCGATGGGAGCGCGCGTTTCCCATGTGGAAGCTCTCTTCTTGGTGAACCCGCGCCGCGTCAGCTTTCCTTGTCCCAGGGATGGCTCTGCTGGGTGCTGTCGAAAGGGGTCCAGGACCAGAGGGAATGGCTCAGGTTTGTAAGGCAGAAATAACAGATCACTCCACTCCTTGGGGAGATGCAAGGAGGATAGAGCGCGTGTGAGTGTTTGATGTGAGTAGAAAAGCTACTACGTGAGTCCCACAGCCTCCAGCCCCGCAGTCCCTGAGTTGGGGGCTCCCCGCAGGAGCGCTGGACGCCCCGGGGGCTGCTGGCGCGTGAGACCCCAGGTGCTCCCGGAGGACCGGGTCGAGTTCCGGCGAAGGAGCCGGTGGGTGTGCGGAGGGTCCGGGGGGGCTCCCCACGCGCGCTCGGGGGTCGGGGCCCGCGCAGGAGCGGGCGCGCGGGGAGCTGAGGCAGGTGCGAGGCCGGGTGCCGCCCGCGAGGAGCCCCGGGGGCGGGTTGGCTCGGCGCGGCGGGGCGGGGGCGGGGAGGAGGCGCGGGGCGGAGCGCGGGGCCCGGGACCCGCCGGCCGGCGCCGGCCCTGCACTCAGAGCCGCGGCCGCCACCGCCGCAGCCAACTCGGGCCCAAGTCCCCGGCCGCGGCGGACAGGAGCGCGCAGCCGGCGGCCCGAGCCCCGCGCAGGGCCCGGCCTCCTCCGCTCGGCCGCCGCCCGCGCCCCGCCTCCGCCCATCGGCTCGGACCCGGCGCCGCGCGGGAGCCCTCGGGGCAAGGAGCGCGGGCTCCGCGGGGGCGACCAGCCGACCCCCGGGGCCGGACGGACACTCGGCGGGACCGGAGCGCAGCGCGGAGAGTCGGCGTCCCCGGCCGCCCCGGCCCCGCGGGCGCTAGAAGGGCCGGGCCGGGCAGAGAGCGAGCCGGAGCCCGCGGGCCTGACAAGCCGCGGACGCGCAGGTAAGCCTGGCGGCGGCCGGGAAAGAAGAGCCCGCGCCCCGCCGCCCAACTTCCCCGCGCCCGCGGGCCGGTCGGGGCACCCGGATCGGCAGCGGGGAGGTGCGGTCCGGGAGGGGCCTCCCCTCCACCCCCCGTGCCCGGGGACCGCGAGCTCGGCCCGGGATGGGTCTGAGGGGCCGGGGCCCGGCGGCGCGGGGGGCGCGCAGGGGAAGGGGTCCCCGCCGCCGAACAAAGCTGGGGCCGCGGGCTCTCGCCGCGCCCGGGCCGCCTCCAGCCGGCAGGTAGCGAGGGTCCCCGCCCTCCCGGCGGGCGGGTGTCGCCGCTTTCGGTCCCCGGGCGGCGACCGCGGAGCCGCGGGGAGCCGCCCCCGGGCGCGCAGGCTCGGCCCCGGCCCATCCGCGCGCCGCGAGCCCCCGAGCTTCCCGCGCGCTTTTCCCGGCTCGCTCGGGCCCAGCTGGGGTCCGCGGTGGGGTCTGCGCCCCGCGCCCGCCAGACTGTGGCGAGAGCTGCATCTGGATTCTTTTAACCCCCGCGAGCAGTGCTAGTTTGGTGCCTGGATTCCTGCCTAAGCCCGAGCAGGTCTCCGGCTGGTCTTCCTAGTTTTCTGTTTTCTTTCATTGCGCCTCCGCTCGCCCTGCCTCTTCCATCCCAGCCGGGAGAGGTGCGGGGTGGCCATTCTCCACCTCCTCGTGGAGCCTCAGTGGATATTTGGCCACGCACTCTAGTTAGAGCCCCCGTTCCTAGATGTTCTCATCCTGCAAGTCTTCGTGAGAGGCCATTCCACTTGCCTGGAGCGGGACTGCTCCTGTCTTACAGAGAGGGGAGCTGAGTGGTGACCCAGCTGTTCTGGGGAACTTGCTCTCTCCACTTTCCCCCGGGCCTTCACTGCTTTTGCCACCTGACTGCTTGGCAACAGTTTTCAGTGGCTACCACCCTGGGCAGAGTTTCAGCCTGGTACCTGGAGGAGAAAGGCCAGGATCGTGTTACCAGTCTAGCGGCCAAGGAAGTGCCCACTTGCCAGAGCTGTGATGCCATGCCATCAGCATGAGTGTGGAAAACTCCAGTGGGGCAGAGTCACGCTTCTGGCCCAGCACCAGCACCTAGGCAGGCACAGGGCTGGAAGCTCAGGGTGACGCCTCCTGAGGCTGGCCCTAAGGCAACATAGGGGCCAGGGCGCAGCGGGCACACTCTGGGAAAGCTGAGGACCCTTTCCTGGACCCCGGCCCTCCTGCAGCTGGCTCAGATGCGCAGTTTACTTATGAAAGGCAAGGCTCCAATCTCAGGCGTGGGTGAATGAGGCCCGGCCCCGAGCTTGTGCCCACACGCCCGCCAGGAGCACACGCGCGCCCCCCGGCAGACCCGCCGACCTGTGGAACGTGGAAGGCTGAGTGGTGGTTTCCTCTGTTTCAAAATAGCATCTGTTCTCTCTTCACACAGAAGATCTGTGGTTATAAATAGCTGGAGGAAGGAGGTGCGTCTCCTGGGAAGGAAGGGCAGTGCTCAGAGCCCTCTGCACGCCTGCGGGAGGAGTGGTGTGGCTGGGCTCTTTGTGGGGACGTCCAGTCCGGGGCCCAAGGCCAGAGGCAGACTGGGGCCAGGTCCCTGCCCCAAAAGGCGCAGGTGGAGCAGACGCAGGGAAGGAGGTTTGTGGAGCAAAGCCCCTACCGAGGTGACATGTGGATAAGGACCTAAGGGCAGCCCCCCTTCGTTCCTCGGGCGTGGGACCCGCTGGGGTCTGCCTGCCGGGAAGCGGGAACCAGCCCTGCTTTCCCAGGCCCCGACTTCCCGTGTATTCCAGTATGAACGTGTGAGCAGGCGTTAGCTCAGTGTGCCCGAAAGCAGCCCTCTTCGTGTCCTTTGGTCGTGCTCATGTCTCCAACGGTGTCTTGTTGGCTTGAAACAACTGTTTTCTGAAAAACAGATTTCTATGCCCAAAGCTTCAGCCAGGTTGCTGGGAGCCACATGCTGTGGAAGGAGAAAATCTGGGACTCTTCCTCACCTGCGTGTTTCACCTGGTCTTGCTCTAGCGGCGGCCGGAAGATTTTTTGTTGGCTCTCCTTCAAGAAGGACAGGAGCCCAGGCGAGGCTGTTCTAATTGTCACTCCTGGGATGGCTCTGCGGGTCCTGGATGGCCACGCCGGCATGTCTAGCAGGGGACGAGGGCTCTACCTGAAGCGCTAGTGCTAACCGCCTCCGGAGTAAGTGCCAGTGAGCCCACAGAGCTTTCCTGTTCGCTGCTCTGGTCTGTGCTCCCGAGCTCCTTTCCAACCTGCCTGTCATTCATCCCCTCATCACCTTCCGAACAGGTCCTCAGACGCCACCCGTGCTCCATCCGCACACCTGAACATGGTCCTCAGAGTTTTCAGTGGTTGGTTGGTTGGTGCTGTGTTTGTAGCCCCTTCAAGTCTCTCAAGACTCACAATAGCAGATCTAGAAACCCCGAGTGAGGAGAGGACATGAGGGTTCCCCATCCTCACCCCAGGGGCGTCCCTGGCTGGTTTCCATTAAGTGTCTTCAAACTGCCTCCAGCAGTCCAGAGAAATCCAGCAGAGGGGTTGGGAACGGACACTGTGATGAAGGTGAAAGGCCCTATCGATTTTCGTCTGAACCACCTTTCATGGTAAAAGTCACCTTCTCCCAGCTTAGCTGGGATGAAGTGAGAGAGTGGCGTGGACATATACATACTACCAAGTGTAAAACAGCTAGCTAGTGGGAAGCAGCCGCATAGCACAGGGAGATCAGTTCGGTGCTTTGTGACCACCTAGAGGGGTGGGATAGGGAGGGTGGGAGGGAGGGAGAAGCAAGAGGGAGGAGATATGGGAATATATGTATATGTATAGCTGATTCTCTTTGTTATACAGCAGAAACTAACACACCATTGTGAAGCAATTATACTGCAATAAAGATGTTAAAAAAAAAAAAGTCACCTTCTCCCCATCTCTGAGGGGTGACTGTCCACTCCCCCAGGCAGTGAGTTGGCAGAGCTGGGACAGCGGACCTGCAGTTTGGTCCAGTCTGGCCAGCCTTGGCAGTGACGGCCCACTCCTCCCAGCCCCCCAGTCGGCTCTGTTTACCTGGGTAAATTTAAGCCTCCACCCGCTCATCCCAGTTTGACCCACTGGCTCTTGGTCTCGCCCTGCTGGCCGCTGGGCAGCGTTTCCAGACTTCCTCGCCCCTGTGGTTGCAGCTGGGTCTTTCCCAACTGTGCAGCCTGAGTCCTCCTCCAGACTTTGGAAAGCTGGCCTCTCTCCTCCCGTCTTCTGCGCGCGGGGCTTTCTTCCCAACTCTTTTTGGAAGCTGGTTAGTACTGGGGAAGCTCTCCCCCGAGCCCTCCAAATGTCAGGCGCAGAAGTTTCAGGGAGCTCAGGTCTGGTCACCGAGACCCTCGTGCTGACTGTAATTGTCGCCCAGGGCCCCAGGGCCCCCTTGGGAGCAAGTGCAGGCCCTAAAGACACAGGGATGTTTTCTCAGACACAGGAGTGTTTCTTTTTGCACCCCGACTCTCCAAAACCCAGGAGGACCAAGCGCGCCTGTATGTCCTGTTGTTGTGTGAGGTTTCGAGGGGAGGGGTACTGGGAGGAGGGGTGCACTGTAGCATCTCCTCTGGGGGGCTCAGTTTTCTCTCCCGTCATGTGGGGCTTGGGATTAGATTGCCCCGGAGGCCCTTCCAGTTCTAACAGTCTGTTGTTTCAAACAGCTCTAGCTGGTTCCGTTTTGGAAATCCCTCTGCTGTGGACCAGGCCTGGGGGTGGGGAGGCAGCCAATCAAAGACGTCTGTTCCTGATGGAGGGGCAGTGACGGAGGGGCATTGGGGCTGCTTTCGCGGAGTTACTGTTTCACCCGCTGCAGGCCTGCGGGCAGGGCTTGTGGGCCAGCTGGAGGCTCAGGTTGTGCTCCTGGATTTGGGCTCCGGCCCGGAGGGGCCCCTGTGGTTAGTCGGCCTCCCAAGGATGGCTCGAGGCCCTGTGTCCAGCTGCTGGTGACTTAGGGGCCAGGGCCTGAGTTCCTGGGGGGCACCCAGGGTCCCTGAGCCCCAGAAATGCTAACCTCTCCAGGGTCACTCCTGTCTCACTAATTGATGAAGGGTCGGGGTGGATTTCCCAAGGTCTTGGCTTCGGTGTGAGAAGTTCTTGGTTTACAAACTTTAGCCCCCGAAGGTCACATCCAAGTTATCTGGAGTGTCCAGTCAGTAGATCTGCTCCGAGCCCTGCTGGGAGAGCAAAAGAGATGAGGACCGAGCTTTTCTGACACGGGCTCGGGGTGACCCTGTTCGCTGCCGAGTCTCACTCTGTCCTCCTTTTGGTGGGGACTTCGGGGGAGAAGCCTCAGAGCAGCCCTGGGCTCTGTTCCTGCTGGGCCCCCCCTTCCTCTCCCCAGCAGATACCCAGAGATGATGGCGTTCCTGTCTCTGAGGGAGGTTGAAGGCAGTTGATTCCCTTTGTGGAATCGTCTCTAAGATTATATTCCTCACCCATGCTCGTTGGGAAGTTTCTCCTGGGAAACTCTGAGTAACGAATTACTAAATACTTCACACAGATCTTGTCTGGCTACAAGACCTGCAATCAAAGTAATTAAACCTTTAAAGAGATTTTGTATTTAAGCGTAGGGCTAGAAATGCCCTGTCCGCTGGGGAGCAGGGGCTGGCGGATGGCGTGAGGGTCCTGGGAGGCACTGTGGCTTATGCCCCGAGTCCGCAGGCTGCGGGAAGCTAAGACGCTAGAGGCTGGGCCTCAGGTGGCCCTCAGAAGCCAGCCACGAAACCCGGCTTCTCTGTACCTCGGTTGCCTCACTTGTAAGTGGAAACAGTAACTGTCCGTCCCTCTCGCGTGGTTGCCGACAGGCAGTTGGTGGTGAGGATCTGGCTGTGCAGGGCAGTAGGCTGTGCAGGGCTGGGCGTCGTTGGCTGCGAGCTGTGAGGGAGGAACCTGGAACCCGCCCTGCTCCTGTTAGCAGAGCTGCCTGTGTCAAGCGTGTGCTCGCCAGTCCTGGAAGGGAAGGACTCTCGTGGGCGTCAACCGCATCCCATCCGGCGTGACGCCCATGGGATGGAGGGTCCCGGTTTGTGGAGCGACCACCGACGGGAGGGGATGGGTGTTCAGCGTTGGCTGTTATGAAGAGAAGGAAAAGTGGACGCTGCCAGGATGCCGATGGGGCCTGTAGGCTGGGGGTCGAGCAGGGCCCCGCCTCACACGAGTGTGTCCTTTTAACTACGCAGATGCCGGGAGAGTCCCTGCGTTTGGAAACCACTCAAGATCTTGTCATGTTGTCTTTTCTTGTTCTTAAAAAGGTAACCTCTGCAAAATCAAATCTGAAGTATGCTTTAAATACACAGGGGGAGATCCCCCGGGGGCATCTTCCTTTTCCCCAGGCCAGGTCCGTCCACCCTTTGGATGAGCCGCGGAGCACCTGTGAAGGGCCTCGCCCTCAGGTACGCCCAGGAGCCGGCCGGGCCAAACGGAGGGATGGAGGGGAGGGCGGTGGTAGTAGCCAGCTGTGGAGCAGGGCTCGAGTGCACACGGGAGAGAGAGGGTTTCCCACCTGGAGGCGTTCAAATCCACTGACTCCGCCCCACCAAACGCCTCTGCTGGCTGGACGTTGTCCCAGACTTTCCTTGTGACCACGGGGGACCTCGAGCTGACAAGTGGGGACCCACTGGCTTTGCAGGCGACAGGCCCTTCTCCAAGGTGGAGGTCAGACCTCACCTAGGGAGGGTTGGGTCAAGTCCTTTAACTTGTCAAAGCCCAGAGGCTGCCATCCCCAGCCCTGCCCCTAACCTAGTCTCCAGCTGCCCCACCTCTCAGAGTGTCAGGTTCGGGGCCATCACACATGGGCTTTCCTGCAGAGTTTGTGTATCTTTCTGGATACAGTAAGTCCCCTACATAAGCACCTTCACGTTGCAAACTGTCAAAGGTGCGGACGTGAGTTCACATGTCCAGTCACGTAAGTTAGTTCACGTGTCTGGCGTACATTGTCACGTGTGTGCATCCCCTACAAGTGGTTGTGCTTTTGTGTACTTTACTGTACAGTACTGTATAGAGTACAGTAGTACAGTATCTTTATTTCCAGCCCAGAACCCGTGCCATCAACGTCAGGCGTGAGTGAATTGCAGCTTGCCCTCTGTCTCCTGTTGCTGACGACCCTTCAGCTCTACCATCTCCCACCTCCTCTCCCTTCTCCAGTCAGTAACTCTTCCTGCCTGCTCACTCGATGGCAGCCCCTGTGTGCCAGCTGTTGTACTGGTGCTACTGCACTTTTCAAGGTACTGTACTGTAAGATTAAAAATGTTTTCTTTATTTTCTGTGTTTGTTTTTTATGTATTACTTGTGTGAGAAGTATTATAAACCTATTACAGTACAGTACTATCTATATAGCTGATTGTGTTCGTTGGGCACCTAGGCTAACTCTGTTGGACTTACGAACAAATTGGACTTATGAACGTGTTCTTGGAACGAAACTCGTTCGTATGTAGGGGATTTACTGGACTAACAGGGAGCTTGCACGCTTCCCAGAAAATACCCTCCTTAGCTCCGCTGCAGTTAAACCTAACCCAGACCGCACACCGTGATCTACCAAGCCCCCTGTGGCCAGTCCCACCCTCCTGTCCACGTGGCACAGGTGATGCTGTGGGCGGTCCTCTCTGTGCTGGATGGACCCCTACCCTCAGGCCCCAGCGGCAGAATTGCCCCCCCCACACACACACTCTCTATTCCTGGCTCTTTGCTCTAGAGCACCCATCACCGTCTCGAACTCTCTTTTTTGTTAGTTCTTGTTAAACATCTGCCACCCTGTGTCTTTCCTGTTCTCCACTGCATCCTCGGGGCTGAAACAGTGTTGATGGTGCCTGAGCTTAAAGGCGCCCCCAAAATAGCTGTGATTGTTGATCTTAGGGCAATGAGCTTTGTAATTGTATAGTATGTTCTTTGCTAGAAAAGGCCTATTTTGTCTAAAAAGATGCCATCCTTAATGATTTTTCTGTGGATTGAATTATTCATATAACAAATATTGGTCCAGGCAAGTCCCAGATGCTGGGGACGTAAGATACAGTCTCTGAACCTCAGAGGCTTTTGTTCTAGGAACTCCTTCTATGTACCAACAGCAAGTGTGCAGAATTCCAAAACCTCTTGAGTCTTTTATTCTCCCGTACTCTGTGCTTAAGACCCATCTGTGACAATGCACACACATTGAGGGTGGTTTGGGGATGCAGCAGACAGTGGAAACACAGAAGAACGGGAAACCACAGGAGCGACCCAGAGGCCAGACGGTCCGAGAGAGGAAGCGCTGACCTGACCTCTGCTCAGGCTGGTTGGTCGGCTGCTCCCAGGGGGACCTGGAACATTCCTCCCTGTGCCGTTGCTAGCAGGACATTTTCCACCCATGTGTGACCAGATGGAGACGTGGGGAAGGAACTGGGTTAGGAGTTCTGTTGAGTGCATTGCACGCACACAGCCATCTGCCTCGCTAGGCTGTCATTCCAGACGACTGGCACCATCTAGATGTTACTAGCATGCATGTCTTTGGTCGCAGGCTGCCCAGCCAGTGTCCAGTAAAGTCCCACTGAATATAATTTGAGAAGACCTGATAAGAAGGGTCTCTGTTTGCCTCGGGCGGCTACACCATCGCCCCGTCCTTGATGCTTGGTCTTGGCTTGGCCCCCAGATACCTCACTCTCCTAGGCTCCCTCCTCTCTCACTGGCTGAGGCTTTCTGGGTTTTCCTCCTCTCCCCGGACCTCTTCTCTTCTCTACACACTGCGATGGCTATAAGTACCGTCCGCCCTCTTGCTAATCTCACACTGTCATCTCCTGCTGGCCCCTCTCCCTTGACCTTCAGATCTCCCTTGACCTTCAGACTGGTATCTCGATTGTTCAAGCAGCACCTTCTCTAGAAGGTCTGAGGGGCATCCCAGCCTGACCTTCTGACCTTTCCCCTTAGACCTGCTCCATCTCACCCTCCAACTCGCTCGCGCTGTAGGCCCTGGATCCTCCTTGGTTTCTCTCCTTCTCTCAAGGCCCACATCCAGTCCAGCAGTGGATCGTTTTTGTTTTTGTTTTTTCGCGGTACACGGGCCTCTCACTGTTGTGGCCTCTCCCATTGCGGAGCACAGGCTCCGGGCGCGCAGGCCCAGCGGCCATGGCTCACGGGCCCAGCCGCTCCGTGGCACGTGGGATCTTCCTGGACCGGGGCACGAACCTGTGTCCCCTGCATCGGCAGGCGGAGTCTCAACCACGGTGCCACCAGGGAAGCCCAGTAGCAGTGGATCTTGACATGTCTAATTTCCCAGAAGATCCCCAGACCCCCGGCCTCTCCTCACCCCCTCCACCCCCCCTTTCCTGGCTCAGTCCACCACCAGCAGCCTCCCAACTGGTCTCCCTGCTGCAGCGGCAGCCGTCCTGCTCAGAGAGGTCAGATCGTGTCACTGTTTTGCTCCGAGTGCTCTGCTGGCCTCCCGGCTCATGCAGGAAAAAGGCGTCCCTTTTCAGTCTGTGCCACAGTGACATGTGCAAGCACGTAAGCATTTTCAGACATGTGTGTGTTTCTTCTGTGCTTGTCCCCCTTCTGGAAGGTGGTTCCTTGAGGGCAGGGGCTGCTTCTGTCCTCACCCTCGGGGCCTGTCGGGCCCGGCCGTAGCACGTGCCCAGGGATGTCGAGGAAAGGCGTGGGGAGAGGTGTGTACTGGTCCTGGTGAGCAGCTGCGTCTCTGCAGAGAAGACCCCATGCTTCCTCTGCCTTTGGGCTTATGAGCTGCCTGGTGAGTGGAACATGGGTGCCGCTTTCCTCTCCTTGTGCTCCCCAAACCATGTTTCTAAACCTTGTCACTGTTCGTCATTTTGCGCGCAATGATTCTTTGTAGTAGGGGCTGTTCTATCCACTTTGGGGTGTTCAGCAGCGTCCCTGACCCCTACCCACTAGACGCCAGTAGTGCCTGCCCTCTGCTGTGATGACAACCAAAAATGTCTGCAGACATTGCCCGTTATCCCCTGGGGGCAAAGTTGCCCCTGGTTGAGAACTGCTGTTCTAAAGGGTGTCTATTCCTTTCCTGAGAATCTTTCCTTATTTCCGTTTCCGTTAAATCCCTTGGAATTATTATCCATTTTGCATCCTGTTTGGGGGCTCTTGCCTGGGCGCGAGCCCTTATGTGAGGGATGTGAATTAGGGCCCCCGCTCTCCCACCAGCTGTTGGTCCCTGGTCCAGTCGCCAGGGACATCGGTCACCTGCTCCCGGAAGGTCACCCTGCCGCCCTGGGTCCGTCCCCTGCTCGGCATCCTTGAGTGACTCCTTGTGACCCTACTGAATTGATAGAATGTCTTGACTGTGGTGTTCAGTAGCCTTCAGTCCTCACCCTGCCAACATTCCCAGGCTTCTCTCCTCTGCTTCTCTGTGTTGCAGCCAAACTGGAGTCCCGTTCCTCGATGTCCGCTTGAGCCAGGCGCCCTCCTCCTCCCCCTTCCTGTGGGAACCTGCCTGTCCTTCAAGGTGCACTTCAGATGCCAGCCCCCTGACCGCCTCTGTCAGAAATGACCTCTCTGGCTGGGAGCTTGCAGGCTGCTGCAGTTCAGAGGTCATCTGTGTGGCCCTTTTCACACTTCGTCTTACATCGTGATCATTTGTGTTCACGTCTCATCCTCCCTACCAGGCACGTGGCTGGTTACGCTGTGTTCTCAGCAGATCTTAGGGGAGGCCCTCCGTGCAGCTGGGGCAGTGCAGCGGACCACTCAGGGGGGTGACTGGCCTTCCTGCTGACCGGCGGGTCGCCTGAGAGTGGGGCATTCTGCAGCAGAAGGGTTGTTGTTTGCTGTGCAGCTGTTTAGACAGCGTAAGCCTTCCAGCTGTGCAGCTGTTTAGACAGCGTACGCCTTCCAGGTTAGCACGGCTGTGATTTTCAGGCTTGTAAAGACCTTTGCCCTCCCTGCTTTCTGTCCCCCGTGTAGTGGAAAGCGCGTGGCCTTTGGGGGCAAGTGGATGGACGTGGGTTTGAATCCCCACTCAGCCATTCACACCTGATAGACCTCACCCTGGCTGCCAAGCTTTTCTGAGCTCCCTGTTCTTCATCTTTTGAACAGGGATAATAATGGCCACTTGAAGGACCCAACCTGAGTGGGTCCCTGGAGTAGTCCCAGCAATCAGCATCGTTACCACTCAGTAGTATTGAGAAACGAATGAGCTAGTGACGCCTAAGAAGGTTATCAGCCCAGTTGGAGAAAGCTGGTCATGGATTACTGTATTTCATCAATACTGAGACACATTGTCAAAATTTATTTTATTGCCGTATAATTGATTTACAAAGTCGTGTTCATTTCTGCTATTCAGCAGAGTGACTCAGTTATACATATGTGTATATATATATATTCTTTTTCATTGAATATAGCTCCCTGTGCTCTACAGTAGGACCTTGTTGTTTATCCATTCTATATATAATAGTCTGCATCTTCTAATCCCAAACTTGAAATCTATCCCTTCCCCACCCCCTCCCCCTTGGCAACCACAAGTCTGTTCTCTATGCTAAGACACATTTTAACAAATCTGAGATCAGGATGCATCTTAAGGGATTCATTTGAAAGTTAACATAAAGCTAGCTTAATAATCTTTTTTTTTTTTGCGGTACGCGGGCCTCTCACTGCTGTGGCCTCTCCCGTTGCGGATCACAGGCTCCGGACGCGCAGGCTCAGCGGCCATGGCTCACGGGCCCAGCCGCTCCGCGGCATGTGGGATCTTCCCAGACCGGGGCACGAACCCGCGTCCCCTGCATCGGCAGGCGGACTCTCAACCACTGCGCCACCAGGGGAGCCCTTAATAATCTTTTAACATTTATTTTACTGAAGTATAGTTGATTTACAATGTTGTGTTAATTACTGCTGTACAGTAAAGTGATTCAGATATATATAAGTATATAGATATATAGATATAGATGATATAGATATAGATATATAGATATAGATATACACACACATTCTTGGGACTTCCCTGGTGGCGCAGTGGTTTTTTTCCCCAATGCAGGGGAAAACGGGTTCGAGCCCTGGTCTGGGAAGATCCCACATGCCGCGGAGCAACCAAGCCTGTGCACCACAACTACTGAGCCTGCGCTCTAGAGCCCGTGAGGCACAACTACTGAGCCCGCATGCCACAACTACTGAAGCCCGCGCGCCTAGAGCCCGTGCTCTGCAACAAGAGAAGCCACCACAATGAGAAGCCCGTGCACCGCAACGAAGAGTAGCCCCCGCTCACCGCAACTAGAGAAAGCCCGCGCACAGCAACGAAGACCCAATACAGCCAAAAAAATAAATAAAATAAAATAAAATAATTTTTTAAAAATATTCTTTTCCATTAGGGTTTATCTTAGGATATTGAATCGTTCTCTGCACTATCCAGTAGGACCTTGTTGTAGGATTCATCTTAAAATCAATGTGTTTAATTGGGAGTACTTTTCTCTCTTAGTGGGATGGAATAATGGTGCATTTTAAGATAAATGGCATCTTAGATTTGGTGACATAAGTCAATGTCGTTGATCACTGTTTACTAAGATGACCTGTTGTCATTTCCTGGTGCCTGCCTTGGTGTTCCCTTGGAAATGTGCTTCTGTTGTTTGCCAAATAGAGTATTCAGAGTGTCACCTCCATGCTGACCATCTATTGACTAAGAGTTAGAACTGAGGTGGGAAATTCTAGGCAAAGACCAGATGTCCCACAGACCTTGGACCCGGATGCTTGAGGACGGTCAGCCCCCTGTGGTCACCTGTGACTCAGAAATCCAGGGTCACTGCCCCTGTGTTCCCAGGGACCTTGGACAGGCCTCCCTGCCCTCATTTGTAATTTGTTTGTTGGGGTTCACAATGTACCCCCGCAATGCCTACCTCACCAAGTTGTAGAATTAAGTGAGACGATGTGTGTGAAAGTGGCTTATAACCACTGTGAGGCACTGTTCATCCCTGCAGGATGTACAGAGTGGGTAGGTGACCCAGAGACTTTTTAAATCCACTGACGAGATACAGCCCCTGGTGACTCAGCAGTGATTCCTGCGTGGCACCTGTCCTCCCATTTCTCTATTTCTAGGAGAGAGTCTTTGAAAACTTGGTGGAAGCCTGTCTGGTGAGGCAGACTCCTATCGCAAAGGGTCAAAAGGAAGTTACGTACTATAACTAGAGCGCCGGGCTTTCTGTTGTTTCCATTTTATACTTTCCTGTTTCACTGCCTTGGCATTGGAAAGTATGTCAGAAAAAATATCAACATGAACACAAATGTGTTTATCATGAAAGAGGAAATCTAATCTCTATGTGCAGTGCTTAAAAAATCAACTTCTGCAGCCCAGTAGGAACCCGGTCCCGGCCCCAAAACTCACCAGCAGTGAGAATTCCCTGGCGGTCCAGTGGTTAGGACTCGGTGCTTTCACTGCTGAGGGTTCGGGTTCGATTCCCTGGTCGGAAAACTAAGATCCCGCAAGCCACGCGGCCAAAAAAAAAAAAAACCCCAAACCAAAACAAAACAAACAAGACAACACAAAATCACCAGCAGTGTGACCACACCCAACGGTGCTCTTGAACCAGCCACCCAAACCTTCTTGTCCTCTGTCTCCTCATCTGTTAGAGGACATTGAGAGGATTAAAGGAAACACATGGAAAGCACTTAGCAGGGCCTTGCCCATGGAAAGCCGTGCCCAGCAGGTGTTCACTCTAATTATGCTTCTAAACAACCTCGCAAGCCACTCTCGTGCAATAGCCAGTGACTAGCTCTGCCTACATCATCTGGGTTATGTCTGGAGAGAAGGGGTCACCTTGGTGTTATTTTCACATTTAGACGTGGCATTAATAAGCTACACAAACCTGTCAATTCAGTAATTGACAGTAATCTGACCTCAGCGACTTTGCATTTTCAGATACAGTTTGTTATACTGTAACTAAATCAAGAGAATCCTGGTCTCGACTTTGCCAGACAGCTTTGAACTGTCTGCTTTCGAGTGAGATTGTTGAGGTGCACTGCTAATCGTCCTTAAGGAAGAGCCTTAAGTGGCATCTAGCTTTTATGGGTGCAGCCTGGGAGGCCTGCTTCCAAAGAAACGTCCTGAGCTTCCTTCCACACGCTGTTTGCATCTGGAGGCTGGGGGAAATCTTGGCGGCCTCAAAACTCATAAGCTTCACACATTCTGTCCTCTGTTTCTTAATGTGCTGCCCCGTATTGCCGCAGCTGAATGGGGGAGGGGGTGTGCGCGCAACTTTTTCTTTCTCTTTATTTATTTATTGGCCAAACCACGCAGTGTGCAGGATCTTAGTTGCCCGACCAGGGATCAAACCCGTGCCCTCTGCAGTGGAAGCGTGGAATCTTAACCACTGGACCACCAGGGATTTCCCTTACTTTTTCTTTCTGATCAACTTTATTGAAGTATAATTTGCCTGCCATATAATTCATCCGTTGTTAAGTGTACAGTTCAATTAATTTGGACACACCCATGCAACTGCCTCCCGAATCAAGATATTTCCATTCCCCTGGTCCCCTTACAGTCTCTCCAGGCCAACACCCACTGCAGCTCAGGCAACCACTGATCTGACTGATGTCGTTCTAGATTAGCCTTGCCTGTTCTAGAATTTCACATAAGCAGAATTATACCAGAATTCTCAGGGTTTTGGTTTCAGCTCTTTGCTGTCCGGCTTTTTTTGCTCAGCATAGTATCTGTGAGATTTTTTCCATGTTGTTGAGATATTAGTAGTTCATTCCTTTTAATTGCTGGGTACATACCATTGAATCCACTTTGGATGGACATTTAGGTTATTCTAGATTTTGGTTAACCTGACAGTCTCTGTCTTTTAATTGTCCTGTTGAGTCTATTTACATTTAGTACCCTCTTTCAACTTTTTGTTTTGAAATTATTTGAGCTTTTTTACAGAAATGTTGCAAAAAGTAGTTTCATTTCCCCTAATGTTAACATCTTTCTCTAACCATAGCACAGGAAACAACAGGAAATTAACATTGCTACAGTATTACTGAGTACTTCACAGATCTTCTTCCAATTTCACCAGCTTTTCCCTAATGTCTTTTTCTGGCCCCCAGTCCAATACAGTCCGGGGTCTCACATTAAATTTAGTTGTCATGTTGCATCAGTCTCCTCCAGTCAGTGACACTGCCTGGTGCTTCTCTTGTCTTCCTTGACCTTGACACTTGGGTGTGTACACGTGCAGACTGTCCCTCCCTCAGTTTGGGTTGCCTGGTGTTTCCTCACGGGCTGGTCATGGTTGTACATTTTGGGCAGGAATACTACAGAAGGGACGCTCTGTCCCCTCAGTGCATCTTCTCTGGGGTACATGATGTCGGCATTCCTACCACTGAGGGTGTTAACTTTGGATCATTTAGTGCAATTTTTGTTACGGTTTGGTTAAAGTCTGCCACGTTGATATTTGTTTTCCATTCATCCCCTCCCTGCTTTTTTTTTGCAAGGGGCGTGTGTGTTGCTCTAGGGCTAACTGTAGCATCCTTAAATAATCAGGTCTATTTAGAGTACCTCTTCACAGAGCATACTTTGCAGATATGATAAACCTACAACAGCATAATTCTACTTACCTGCTCCTAACCCTTCGTATATTGTCATATCTTTTACTTTTACATATGTTATAAACCCCTTCTTATGGAGTTCGAAGTTTTGCTGTACAGAGTCAGTTGTCCTTTAAGTAAATTATTTGAAGAAAGAAAAGAGTCTTTTCTACTTACAGGCTTATTTACCATTTTAGGCACTCTTCATTCTTCCAGGTTTCTAGCCTTATGGATATCCTTTAGCATTTCTTATACTGCAGGTCTGCTGTTAATGAATTCCCTCACTTTCACTTACTGGAAAATGTCTCCACTTCATCTTTGTTTTTGAAGGACATTTTTGCTGGACATATTTTTTTTCAGCACTTTAAAGGTGCTGTTTCATTATGTTCTGTCCTCTGGAGTTTTAATGAGGAATCAGCTATCTTTTTCAGAGTCTTTGTTCCCTGTACATACTGTGTCTCTGCCACCCCACAATCCCCACACTTTCAATGCTTTATCTTTATGTTTCAGCGGTTTGACTGTGATGTGCCTAGGCATGGTTCTTTTTATGTTTATCCTTCTTAGGGTCTAGTGAGCTTCTTAGATCTATGAGTTAGTGGTTTTCATCAAATTTGGGGAATTTGTGGTCATTATTTCTTCAAATATTGTTTCTGCCCCACTTTCATCCTCTTATCCTGGTACTTTCATTACATTTATATTAGGCTGATGGATATTGTCACTCAGGTTCCTGGAATTTAGTTCACTTTTCTTTAATCCTTTTTTTCTCTCTGTTCTTCAGATTAGATCATTTCTATTGCTGTGTCTTAGTGTTCACTGACTCTTTCTCCAGTTTGCTGTTAAGATTATCCAGTGAATTTTTCATTTTAGCTATTGTACTTTTCCATGCTTACATTTTCACTTGGTTCTTTATATAGCCTCCATTTCTTTCCTGAGATTCCCTATCTGTTTCCACATTAAGATCAAGTTTTTATTAAATTCTCTGAATATTTTTTTAATGATTTAAATATGATTGTAATAGCTGCCTCGAAGTCTTTGTCAACTAAGTTCAACATCTAGACCATGTCAAATTCAATTTAGCTTAACTATTTTTTCTCAACTTTTTCCTATTTATTTATTTATGTCCAGTGAATTTTTTTATTGAATATTGGGCATTGTGTTACTATGTTTTAAAGACTCTGGATTTTGTTGTCAGTCTCTGAAATGTGTTGTCTCTTGCTTTGGCAGACAATTAAATTACTGGCTGATCACTTGGTGCTAGTGTAGGTGTGGTGTGGCACTTGGTTAGTACAGATCTGTCGGCAGCACAGACTTTAACTTGGCAGAGCTCAAACCCCAACTCCGTCTTTCCTGTAGATCTTGTTAGGGCTTGGTTTGAGATTTTACTAGACTGTGCTTAGAAGAGGTCTTACTCAAGGGCAAGGTCCTTACTCCTAAGGCATATCTCAGCTGGACTCCAGGGGTGTTAACTACTACTTATTTTTTAAAGATATATAGATATAATTCATACACCATACAATTCACTCATTTTAAGTGTATAATTCAGTGGTCTTTAGTATGTTCACCGTGTTGAGCAACCATCATCACAATCAATTTTAGAACATTTTCATCCCCAGGAGAAATCCCTCACCCATTAGCAATCACTTCATTTTCCCCAAACTCCCCTACCAGCCCTAGGCAAACACTGATCCACTTTCTATCACTATAGATTTGCCTATTCTGGACTTTTCATAAAAATGGGATCATGCAATATGTGGTGTTTTGTACTGGCTTCTTTCACTTAACGTAATGTTTTCAAGGTTAATCCATGTTGTAGTACTTCATTTCTTTTGTGGCCTATGGATAGGCCACCTTTTATTTACCCTTTCATCAGTTGATGGATATTAAGGTTGTTTCTACTTTTTGGCTACTATGAATAACATCGCTGTCAACATTTGTGCATGAGTTTTTGTGTGGAAATACGTTTTCGTTTCTTTGGGGCAGATACCAAGGAGTGAAATTTAGAATTTGGGTCATTTGGTAACTCTATGTTTAACCCCTTGAGGAGGTGGCAGACTGTTTTTCAAAGTGGCTGTACCATTGTAAAATGCCACCAGCAGTGTACGAGGGTTCTGATTTCTCAACATCTTGTCAATACTTGTTATTATCTGTCTTTTTATTATAGCCACCCTAATAATTCAGCCATGGGCTGAATTATTTCCCCCAAAATTGCCATGTTGCAGTCCTACCTCCCAGTGTGGTGATATTAGGAGGTGGGGCCTTTCGGAGTCAGCTGGGGTTAGATGAGGTCATGAGGGTGGGGCCCTCATGATAGGGATTAGTGCCCTGATAAGAGCAAGAGACACCAGAGATTGCTCCTCCTCCCTCTGCCATGTGAGGACACAGTGGGAAGGCGGCCATCTGCAAACTAGGAAGAGAGCCTTCACCAGAACTCAGCTGTGTTTGCACGTTGATCTTGGACTTCCAGCCTCCAGAACTGTGAGAAAATATGTTTCTGTTGTTTAAGCCCCCAGTCTGTGGTATTTGGTTATGACAGACTAAGACGGGTATGAAGTATTTCACTGTGGTTTTGATCTGCATTTCCCTGATGTCTAGTGATGTTGAGCATCTTTTCATGCTTATTGGCTACTTGTATATCTGTTTTTGGAGAAATGTCTATTCAGATCCTTTGCCCATTTAAAAAAATTTGATTTTTTGTCTTTTAATTATTGAGTTGTGTTATTATTATACGGTAGCTTATCAGATATGTGATTTGCAAATCCTTTCTCCTCTTTTGTGGGTTCCTTACTTTTGGGTGCATTGTGTCACTGAAGAAGAAATATGTTGAGTAGTCAATACAGGTCTCTGAGACATCCTGCATTAGTTATTGATAGAGAAAGTAACCTGAGCATCTTTAGAAGACCCAGTCCAGCCATGACAAAACAGAAATCTTCAAATTATTTGCAGTACTTAATGTTGTTTTCTTAGATAATAAGTAGGAAATCCTGTAATTGCCACTACCTGGTATCCTGAGGGTTGCAGGATCTCAGAAGCCTGGGGACTTTCCTTTGGGGCAGGTGGCTTGTGCACCAAAACCCCATTGACAGTTGGCTTGTGGAAGGGGAATGCTGGCCAAGTGAGGCACCTGCCGTTGGAGCTCGGGGGTCTTTAGGGATGTTCAAACTCCACAGTCACCTGAGCTTCACGCCCTTTGTGTCTTGTACAATTTAAGAAGTTTAGAGGTGAATGAAAGCCCTCTGAAAATAAAAGTAGACTTTTTGGAAAGGCAACACGTATCATTATGTGTCATGACCACTATTCTCTCCCTTCTCACAAAATACTACCTGGTGTATATGCCTTTTAAATAAACGTGGATTGAAACGTGTGTTCTTGATGCCTCTTAAGATAATTGGAGCTGATTAGAGATAACATGAAATTCGAATTGGATATTAAATATCCTGAGAAGTGTTTGTCGTATTTCAGTGGCATGACTGTCACTGGGGGTCAGGCAGCTCTCCGTGCCAGGCAGTTCTTTCCGTCCACTGGCAGCCCTGTCGTTCACGGGAATCACGTTCCGAGAGCAGGCGGGAATAGGTTGATGCTCCGTATTCTAGGACAGTCGACCCACTCTGCCGCATGCCCCTCTTTATGGGGGTGAGAAGGCTTTGAGGATTAGAGGTGAGGGGGACAGTCCTGACTCGGAGGCTCTGGGTCGGGGACCAGGCTGTCTGACCTCAGGCCGGCACCTGCCTTCGTGACCGCCGTGTGCCCTGCCGCTCGCCGAGGGGGTGACATGTGAGGACACGAGTGTCCACAGAGGCCCAGGTCACAGCAGGCACTGCCAGGCTGCTCTCGTTTTGCCACCTTGTTGCCCCGACCGCCCCATCGGGAGGGGCAGGGGGAGACCCAGGGCCTGGAAGAAGGGGTGCGGGGACTGCTCACTCTGGGGCTCAATGATGGCTCCCAGGGTGTTTCTGTTCAGTCCTGTTTACTGAGCTTTCCGTCCACACGTGGCTCCCAGTGGATGGGCCCTGAGTTCTCAGGAGCTCTCTGGCCCCTGCTTCTCCACGTGTTGCCATTTCAGAGCCACAGGGGCCTGTGGGCACATCTCGTGTCACATCCACCAATCTGCCCAGGCTTCCTCCTGGGTGCGTGCCCCGGGGACAGTTTCTGCCAGCGCCATGGTAACCGTACATCCCACGCTCAGGCTCAGGATGTGGGGCGGGCATGTGAGGAGAAGTGCCGGATGAAACGAATTCACAGACCTACGAGGGTCTCCACTTGGTAGCTCTCGGCCACCTCTGTCCGGGCTCTGCAACCGCCCGTGCTTTCTTCCCTTCATTTCCTTTCTTCCCTTCATCTTTTTCTCATCGTCCTCTTCAGCGTGGCAAGTGCAGAGTTAGCTACTCAAAATGCCAAAGATGCTGTAACCGGAGGAGTTCTTTGGAAGAGATTATTTAATTCAAGAACTATTTATTTTATTTTGTGGCAAAGATGCTGTGCTAGGTTCTGCTGAAGCAGACACGGCTAAGACAGTCCTTGCCTCAAAGGAGAAACAAAGAAACCGAAAGACACATAGTACAAGGCAGAGGCATTTATCAGCTCTGATGCCTTGGGAAAGACCTTGACCTTCTCTGACCTTCAACTTCCTCATCTCTGAAGGGGATTGAGAGCTCACCTTGAGGGGTTATTGTGAGGTTGTTTAAGAATGAGATGAGAATAGTTTTCTCGCAAATGATGTGTTTCATCTTCTCAAATGGCTCTAAGGTGTTGGAACATAAACGCTTATTGCGTTGTCTGGACTTAACTACTCACTCAATGGAACCATCCATCAGCTATTTCTTGAGGCCTGGGGGCTCCGTGAGAAAATTACTGAGATGCTAAGCTTGACATGAACCAAGGGCTCTTGGACTACTTTGGTTTTATGCTTTGTGGCAAAGAGAGAAAAACAGTGCCAATTGCCTGTGATACAGGGCCTTTCAGACAGTCCCATGAAACAGTGAATTTACAACAGCCCTCCTGCTTTGCAGTGTTTGTAAGAACTTTGTGTTTCAATGCTGAATCCTGGCGTCATCTTTCTGAAGACATTTTAAATTGCAGTTAAACTCAGTGTGTGTGGTACCAACAGTGGACATTGCTCAGCTGAAGTGACAACAGTGTGAACAACTGTGACCTGTTCCTCTCATTCAGTGGCAATGACAGTTCTGTCACTGAAATGTGTTTGGCTGACAGCATTGAAATTTGCATTTGATTTCAGAGTTGTTAAACTGTGATAGAATGTTCTGGAGTGTCGACTTTGATGCATGGTGGCTTCCTAGGACTGTGTGCTTTGTGAAGGAGTGTGAAGGCCCAGGCGTTGCTCTCTGTCTTCGGAGGGGGTGCAGGGGGAGGAGGGGTACAGGGAGGAAGGGGTGCAGGGAAGCCTTGCTGGCTGGGAGGCTCCTTGCCCATATGGCCCCCAGCTGCCGGGTGGCTCTCTGGCCGGTCCCTCACGCAGATGTTCACTCAGCGCCCAGGCCAGGCTCTGGCCGGCTCTCAAACATCCAAATAACGGAAACCATCTCAGAGGAGGTTGTGTTTTCAGCCAGCAGCTCTGGCTGTGGTTGGCGGTGGCTTTAACTGTCCACATGGTTACTGGAGTGGCAGGAGGCGTGGACGGCCAAAGGAGAATTGAATTCTGACTCTAGGACTCCCCTTCCTCCAGATGGCGAGATGCTGCGAAAGTCACCCCCGCCTTTCTTCTGGATCACACTTGCCATTTGTAACTGGGGAGGGTGGTAAATTCCGTACAAGGGGTTGAGCTTCAGAAAATGGAATAGAGGGCAAGCTCCAGCTAGAATTGCTGTGGCAGAGTGTTGGTTGTGGTTCTCTCTAGGCGATAGGGGGTCTTTTTGTTTGTTTAAGTGAAGTATAGTTGATTTACAAAGTTACGTTCGTTTCTAGGTGACAGTTTTAAGTGCTATATCTTCCCCTTTCTTATTCTTATTTTCTAAAATTTCTGGAGGCGAACATGTAATAAAGTAAAAGCCAAAAGTGACTTTTAACCATGCAAATGCTAATTAACTGTGATAAAAACTGTAAAATAGGTAGCTGTGTCCTGGAATAGCAGCCTAGACCTGGTCTCTTTACTTGAGTAAGGTCAATTACACCTTCTCTGTGTATTAAAAGGAAGCTTCGAATGCCAGTTGTTAGACCAGTGTTAATAGTTACTGTCGGTGGTGACACGCAATTTAAATGAAAGGACCGCTTCCCTGGTCGGGGTGGGAATTGGGCTCTTTCTTCCTGGGCCCTGGAGCGGTTTCCCTTCTGTGGCGGCAGCAGGGCGGACGGAGCCTCCGTTCTCCCGGGTGGTGGAACTCTGTGTCAGCATCGTCGGCTGCCTAACCGTGCAGGGTAAGAACTTGTCGCACGTGACTCACAGGCACAAAGGCCTCCGTGTGGCTTTTGATCCACGGGGCACTGCAAGCTCTCAAATCGGGCGAGAGAAAGCGGAATACTTTCCTTTCAGCGTCAAATCTGGAAGCATAACGACTTAGCAGTTGCCTGTGTTCAGATAGCGGCTCCTGGAAGAAGGCCTTCAATTTGTTCAGTTACCTGATAGGCTCGCAAACATTATTGTGGCTTTTCTTAATTGTGGTAAAACGTACATACCGTAAAATTTACCGTCGTCGCTGTTTCTGAGTGTTCAGTTCTGTGACTCTGAGTACAACCCCATTGCTGTGCAGCCATCACCACCGACCATCTCCAGAATGTTCTCATCTTCCCAAACTCAAGACTCCGTCCCCGTTAGCTCAGTCCCGTCCCTTCCCCCAGCCCACGGTAGCCACCGTCCTACTTCCTGTCCCTCTGCGTTCGCCAATTCCAGGCACCTCACATGAGTGGCTCATGGTGTCTGTCCTTCTGTGCCTGGCTCGCTTCATTCAGCACAAGATCCTCGAGGTTCATCCATGAGTCCGTATACTGTTTACCGGTCAGTCATCAATGGAACGTTATTGTTTTTTAAAGTTTCTCTAGTTAAGGTCTTTAACATTTTTTTAAAAACTACCTGACAGGGCTTCCCTGGTGGCGCAGCGGTTGAGAGTCCGCCTGCCGATGCAGGGGACACGGGTTCGTGCCCCGGTCCGGGAGGATCCCACATGCCGCGGAGTGGCTGGGCCCGTGAGCCATGGCCGCTGGGCCTGCGCGTCCGGAGCCTCTGCTCCGCAACGGGAGAGGCCACAACAGTGAGAGGCCCGCGTACCGCAAAAACAAACAAACAAACAAACAAACAAAAAAACTACCTGACAATGTGCCTGTCTGAAGTGCCTGTATGATTGGATCCATCTCTGTGCCTCTAGGGCAGTTGCCAACTGATCAGTAACGGGTTGAATGAATGAATAAACCGGCTGGTGCTTTGATTTGAATGTTTGCCCAGGAGTCAGAACCCAGCTCTTCACCTGAACCTGATATTCTGGGTAAAACTGAGCTACAAATCTGTACTTCCTGAACATCCTTATCTGTGACATGAGGGAGGTAATCTTTGCTACTCGATTATTTGCCAGATCCTATGCTCTTTGAGCTTTTCAGGTTAAGGTTGCTGTTGAAACACTCAGGATTAGCAATAACACGTTTCCCCCCCCCACCACAGAACCTTTTTGTGAATTTAAGAAATTCAAAAGCCACTTCATTTGGGCTTCCCTGGTGGTGCAGTGGTTAAGAATCCTCCTGCGAACGCAGGGGACACGGGTTCGAGCCCTGGTCCGGGAAGATCCCACATGCCGTGGAGCAGCTAAGCCTGTGCGCCACAACTACTGAGCCTGTGCTCTAGAGCCCGAGAACCACAACTACTGAGCCCGCGAGCCACAACTACTGAAGCCCGCGCGCCTAGAGCCCGTGCTCCACAACAAGAGAAGCCGCCGCAATGAGAAGCCCGCGCACCACAACGAAGAGTAGCCCCTGCTCACCACAACTAGAGAAAAAGCCCACACACAGCAGTGAAGACCCAACACAGCCAAAAAAAAAAAAAAGCCACTTCATTTAAAACCATTCAAGACTTGCCATGAATTTATGTTTAAAAAAAGGAAGGAAGGAAGGGAGGGAAGAAGGGAAGGAAGGAGGGAAGGAAAGAAGGAAGGAAAACAGACCCATAGTTACCCGGACAGGAAATAACGCGTGTCAAGCCCGCGTCCCCGTCCAGGGTCCTGCAGCTGCCTCCTTCTTGAACTTGGGCCACCGGCTTGTCCATCTCCTTTCCCTCTCCACTTCCTCTGTTCTTTTCTGAGACCCTAAATTACACTCTTTTCTTCTCCTATTTTCCTAAGTGCACCTGGTCTATTCTCTCTAGATGGGCAATTCCTGAAACTTCATCTCTGCCCAGACTCCTCCCCCAAGTCCCCCCCTGCGTTAGCTTCTCCTGCAGAACTTCGCGCATCTGGGACTGAGTGTACATTTCCTCTGCATCCCATCATGCTCCCCGAGCACCCCTCTTTACGCCCTCTTCCCCCCCGACATCTCCTTAATTACTCAGCAAATACTTATGGACGCTGGTTATACTCAGTGAGGGGTCCCAGGCACCCCTGGGTGCACAGTTAGCAGAAGGGAGCAGTCAGGGCTGTACTCTACAGCCTCTGACAGTTCTTTGGCCCCTGTTACCTTTGCTGTTCCATCGCGTATCACCTGCCAGGGCCTGCAGCAACAAAGCACCAACCACAAGCTGGGGGGCTTAAAATGACAGAAACCTATTGTCTCACAGTCCGGAGGCTGGAAGTCTGAGATCAAGGTGTCTGCAGGATTGGCTCCTCCCGAGGCCGTGAGGGGGGGATCTGCTCCAGCCCTCTGGCCCAGCTTCAGGTGGTTTGCAGCAATCCTTGGGGCCTTGGCTTGTAGACTCACGCTCCCATCCACCCACCTTCGCCTGGCGCTCTCCCTGTGTCTTCACATCGTCTTCCCCCCCAACCCCCGTGCTTGTGTGTCTGTCTCCAAATTTCCCCTTTTTATAAGGACTTCAGTCATATTGGATTAGGGCCCACACTAATGACCTCATTTTAACTTGATTACCTCTAGAAAGACCCTATTTCCAAGTAAGGTCACACAGTGAATGAGTGAATGAATGAATGAATGAATGAGTGAGTGAGTGTGTGAAGTTGGTCTCAGCCTACCTCTCCAACCTCCGTCCGATTATTCCCATTCAAGGGCTTTGTCCTCCGGCCAGACGCTTGGCTTCTGTTTCCCTTCTAGACCTCAGGTTCGGGTTCCAGCCACCTCCCCAAGGCCCTGCTCAGCTCCACTTCCATGACGCTGCCACCTCCCCTTCCCCTAACCCTCGTGACACTTTCCTGGGCCTTTTCTGTGGCACCCTTAGCTGCAGCTTGCGTTACAGCAATTCATCGCAGAACCTTACTGTTAAGAAGGGTCTTACAGATGGACCGAGACCAAGACACTTGCATTTGATTCCTTGGGACGTTTTAAGAATCATGGCAGATCCCTGAGCCCCTTCCCTTAGGGATTCTGATCCGGCAGGTCTGGGGAGGGGCCCTGGAACCTGGAGTGTTAAAAGCTCCTCCGGGAGATGCTGATGCACACAGCCAGGCTTGCGAGCCCCAAATCCTTTCCAGCCTCTTTGTCCTACTCACTCAGAAGCTGAGCCACAATTACTTCCCCAAGGGCCGTGATTGGTGGCAGAGCCATCAGTGATGTGGTTCTGTTACGTTTTCAATCAGATTTAAGCAGCTGAGGAACAGAGTCTTCATCTCCCTTGTCTCCGTTACCTACTTGGTACCCCCGGCACACCTCAGTCAAGACAGTTCACAGAAAGTGCTATTTGGTGCCTAGACCAGTGGCCATCCTGAAAGCTCCAAGGCTCCATCTCTCCTGACTCTTCTTTCCAGTGTCCAGCACATGAGATGCTCAGTTGATACTGGTTGAATGGATGAAACATCTGGTGGGTACCAGGCACTGTGGTAGATGCTGTGCATATACATCACCTGATTTCATTTCCAGCCATGACCCTATGAAGTAGGTCTTAGTATTCCCATTTTACAGATGAGGAAACTGAGGACCAGAAGGTAGCTCACTTGCTTAGGGTCATGTAGCGAACAGTTGATGTAACGGAGTTTTCTTTTCTTTTTCTTTCTTGTTTTTTTTTCGGCCGTGTTGGGTCTTTATTGCTGCGCGTGGGCTTTCTCTAGTGGCAGCGAGCTGGGGCTGCTCTTTGTTGCGGTGTGCGGGCTCTTCGTTGAAGTGGCTTCTCTTGTTGCGGAGCACGGGCTCTAGGCGCGTGGGCTTCAGTAGTTGTGACTCACGGGCTCTAGAGCACAGGCTCAGTTGTTGTGGCGCGTGGGCTTAGTTGCTCCGCGGCATGTGGGATCTTCCCGGACCAGGGCTCGAACCCGTGTCCCCTGCATTGGCAGGCGGATTCTTAACCGCCGCACCACCAGGGAAGCCGCCGATGTAACTGAGTTTTCAACCCCAGTGCTCTGTCCTCTGTGCTGCAGACTTTACGTGCTCCCAGAGCTCAGCCCCCCTCAGAAAGCTGTAGGCCCCTGCATATATGTAGTTCAGAGGTATTTAAAAGCCCCTGATGTTTAGAACCTCAGCTTTGTTCTCAGCCCTAACTTAGCCTGGCTGCCCCGTGAGCTCAGACATGTTATAGAACATATAGTCCGCCTACCACTTGAAGGCTTGTGCGTGCATGACTCAATGCTAGCAAAAGCTTTTACAAGTATTTCATCCTCTCTCCCTTGTTTTTTCAGTGCTGTTAAAATTCTCCTCCCTTTGCATGGCAAGAAGTGCCAGACAGGGCAAGAGTTCAGAGAGCGTCCCAGCATGAACTGTTCTAATACCAGGTTCCAAGTACAAGCTAATGGTTGAGAAACCCGAGTAGGGGGTGCCCTGGCCCCGTACACCTCGTCCCCCGCCCAGATCCCCTGCATGGCGGGTGGGATCCCTCCGCCCCCGGGGCCTCGAGTGTCCGGGACTCGGTGTCTAGAGATGACAGGGTTCTGATTTGGGCCGTCAGGAATGAGAGGCAGATCTAAGGAGCCCCATCTCAGAGTTTCAGCTTTGTCATCTGAAATGTTTCTGTTATTTTTGTTCTTTCCAATACGATGTTTGACTTGGATCTCGGCCTTGAATTTATATTCCACGTAGACAAGTTCCTCGTTCCTGCGGCCTCCCTCCCGTTGCCATTGCTTCTGTGACCAATCCTTCCTGACACTGCAGCATCACCCCACCTGATGACCCCAAGGGTACAGGGCTGAGTCCAAGGGACCCCCGCTCCCAGGCGCTTTCACAGAGTTGCCAGCCCCCCATCCCATACCCGCCTCAGCCTGCCTCTGCCCTGCCCCTAGTTTTCAAATATGCAAATACATTTCTTTCCAATCCTCACTCATCTTCCCTTCTTTTAAACTGCCTCGAAAATTATCGCTAAAACAAGCCCTCCGGTCTTGTAAATAACCCAGCTTCTTACTGACAAAGCTGGGATTACAGAGCCCATCCCAGAGGGTGCGGCAGGGGCCATGGGGGAGCATGCGGGGCTTGGGGAGATGGCGGCTGTTCTCTCTGAGCCAGGGCAGCAAATTGCATATCATATCTGACTACCTGGGGAGCTAAGTGGAGGCGGGTAAGTTCCTCAGGGGTCCTGGCCAGGATGTCCTAGTGTCGGATTCTGTAACATGCAGCCACTTTGATGGTGGAGGGCTTGGAAGCCCACTGCTGTCTGAATGATCAGATCTTCCAACACGAGGCCAACGGATATACTATAGGCAGATCTCTTTACAGTAAAATTCAAAACACTATTCAAATTCTTTTGCAGTTTAGTACTAAACTCTCGCTGATTAAATTTGACTGGAGTCTGTAGACCACGAGCCGGGTTTGAAATTTTTTTTTTTTTTACTGTAGTGATACGTGTTTAATGGAATCTGACCTATATTACCTCTGCCAAGAGGAATTCAAAATTACCGATCGGAGTTAATGTGGTACAAAGAACTAACAACTTATTCTGAGGAAATGAACAGGAGGGAGTCTCTAATGAAAGCATTGAGTCAGTAATTTTTGTGGCTTAATATTGCCACATGTAATTCCGTAGGTTCAGAATAGATTGTCAAAGACAGGGTGTTATAGTGGAAAGAGCAGAGGATTAAGCATCAGGAAATTTGGACTGGTCCCTAGCTCTGCAACCTGGAAATTGACCTGATCTCCCTGTGTACCCATTTCCTCATCTGTAAAATGGATTGAGTGGGCTAGACAAGATGTTTTTGAGACAGTTCTTAATTAGGGGCCAGTCTGGAGGTCCCTCCCCCTCCCCAGATATCAACTACACGCATGTTTTTATTTCTTTTAGTTCAACTTATATCAGTAGAAAAGCAGACTTCTATTTCTTAAAAAATAATAATAATAGTAAGTTTAAAGCCACAGGACTAGATAATCACTGCCTCTAAATCGTTGTGATTCAATACGAGGTCTACCCTCAAACTGTCCACACCCCTGGATGCTACTCTCATGTTTTTAGGAATGCTCCCTACACCACAGGTCTGAGCCTGCCAGGTTCACAGGTAGGGAAGCTCATGCCCTGGGACCCTTATTACATCAGAGTCCAAACAAGAAGGCCCACTGGGCAGCAGGAAAGGGATTCTTATCAGTGTACCGGGTGTAGGCAGCAGTTTCTAGAACAATCAAAAGAGACAAAGTTCTCCAACCCCATGGCTGTCAGAGCTGGACTGACAGCTGGTAGAGAGCTTTGGGAGAGAATGTTAGTGAACGCTGAGACTCTCTGGGCTTCCTCAGCTGTGTCCTGTGGAATCTAGTCCCTGTGGCTCTGAAATGTGGACCAGGAGACTTGCATGGATCAAACTGACCAGGTAATTTGAGAAGAGGCAGTGAGAACTGTGATGGTGGGATACAGTTTGCCAGTTATCAGTTTTCCCTCCTTTTGTCCCCAGCCATTCTCCCTGGTCCCTGCAGGAGGGGCCACCACCCAGGGGGTCTCTCCACGCCGGGAGGGAGGGCAGCCTGCTTAGTTCACCTCTCCTCGCCTCTCTTCCATTGCTTACCCCAGTCCTCTTTAGATCTGTGTTCTTTCACAAAGCAGCCCCTCACTCATGGAAGTGAGCACCTTGGTTTATAAAGCCAGGAAATTATTCCTCAGGACCAGAGAGAGAGAAAGACAAAACAAGAAGCAACAACATGGGCTTCCCTGGTGGTGCAGTGGTTGGGAGTCCGCTTGCCGTCGCAGGGGATGCAGGTTCGTGCCCCGGTCCGGGAAGATCCCACATGCCGCAGAGCAGCTGGGCCCGTGAGCCACGGACCCTGAGCCTGCACGTCCGGAGCCTGTGCTCCGCAATGCGAGAGGCCACAGCGGTGAGAGGCCCGCGTACCGCAAAAAAAGAAAAAAAAAAAAAAAAAAGCAACAAAAAACACAAACAGAAGATGTAAGTGGAACACGTATATATTCTACATCGTTTCCTTTAACAGGAAAACTCCACAGGGAGAGAAGTTGCATCTGTGTGAAATGTCTGGCGGATTTCTTTCACATAGGGACACTCAGAAACATTACTAATGAATGATGATGATTTGTCAAGTGATTGAAACTGTTTCAGGGACGGACCAAGGGAATGAAATACGGAGACATTTCTGTATCCTGGAGGAAATTGCTAGGCAGGTCATCCAGGTGTGTTTTCCTTGGGGAGTTGTGAATTCCTTGTGTGTCCAGCTATCACTGTGTAAGCATAGTTTGCTTTCTCAGAAACATATATCATTATTACATATATCATCATCTTATGTGTAGATGTACATATATACGTAGACGCACGTATACATATATCCACACATATACATACACATGTCTATAATGAAAGTGTGCTTCCTTGAGGTCACTTTGGGCAACACAAAGTATAGTCCTGAGACATTAAGAATAACCCAGAATTGGGAATTCCCTTGCAGTCCAGTGGTTAAGACTCCGCACTTCCAGTGCAGGGGGCATGGGTTCAATCCCTGGTCGGGGAACTGAGATGCTGCAAGCCGCGCAGTGCAGCCAAAAAAAAAAAAAAAAAAAAAAAAGCATAACCCAGAATAATTATCCTTAATAATGTAATAATAATCATCTTAAAAACATTTTCATAAGGGTGGGGTGTAAAGATTGCATTGAAATTTACAGAACCTAAAGGAAAAGATGGGTGCCTCTTCACCTCTATGCAAGTGAACATAATCAGTGTTGTACTGATGGAGACTGTATATAAGTCAAAGGAATGGGGTAGCCTAAATCCATCCTGTCTCTTTGTCTTGCCTTATTTTTTTTCCTCCTTTTCTTTTTTCTTTCCTTTCTAAGGTGGGGAAAGGTGGTGGTTGTTTGGGTAGATTATTTGTGAGATCAGGGAGAGTGAGACAAGGAAGGGAAGGTGGCCGGTCACAGCGATGACTGACTGCCATTGACAAACAAATGCCGCACGGCATGAGGACTATTGACCATAATGGCAGACTTTAACTTGTCCTTGTCTTTTAGTAGCCTCTGACCCCGGACTCAGCAGACCCGGGTAAGAGGAGCAGGGCTACATGTCGGCACTGGTGGTCTGTCCTTTGACCACCGTTACCATGGCCACTTGGGAGATGTCCAAGGGGATAAAAATCAAGAGCGGCCGAGGAGAGTTAATACCATTTGGTCCCCACGATCATATCATCAAAGATGTATTGAATGTTTAGTGTATGCCCGGACCCGGAGGGGCAAAATGATGAAGGAACTTGGGTTCTCTTCTGCTTTGCTCACTTAGTCCACAGCTCAGCTGGACTGGCCTGCACCTGCCTCACTTTTTCACCTGTAAAACCAGACAAAATACTAGACGTAATCCTCGCCATCAGATCCTGGAGGGCTACCAAGCCGGTTCCCCGGGGCTGCCGGACGGAGGCCGCTGGGGAACTCAACCTGGATAGGACACACGCCCCAGGGGCTGGAGTGGAGGCTTTCCCAGCGAGCACTCACCCCCTCCAGGATGGGCAAGGAGGGCTCTGCCCAGAAATGCAGGATCTGGAATTAGAAGGGGGGCTTCTGTGCCCCGAGCGTGCGGGAGAGGGCTCCCACCGCGGGCTCTGCACCCGCAGGACGTGCCGAGGTCATCCCACTCTTGGTGGTCGCCTGTCGTCTCTCCAGGAGATGACTTTTTCAATTAGCAAAGCGTAAGCAACAGAGTTCGTCAATGGCATAAACCGAAATCACGCTTTAAAAAGATTCTTGAAATATTCTAATCACGTATGTTTCCCTGACTTTGAAATGGTTACCTTGGGACAGGAACACAGCAGTTATCAGAGTGACTTTTTAAAAACCTGGGTTTTTAATAGGTTTCTCACTAGCAAGGTTAGTGCAAGGTTGTCTCTGTCCCATTTGTCTTCCTCAAGTAAGAGCCTCCCGAGCCTGTGTGCGGAGAGTGTATCTCTCCTCCGCTTGCTCCCCGGGTGTCTGTTGAACACCTGCTGTTTCCCGAGCGCTTTCCTGAGTGCAGTGGTTACCAAAACGAAGGCAGTTCTGTGCTTCGGTCGTTCGAGACCTCGCTACCGGGGCCTAGTGTTTCTATAAGTCGTAAGTTCCATAACTGCAAATTCTTCCACCCAGGGCACTTCGGAGATTCATCAGCAAGGGTGGGCAGGAGTGACCAAAACTGAGGGCACAAGAGAAGACACCCAAGCTTTTTGCCTGGGGCAGTCAGGAAAGGTAGGCAGGTCAGAGGATGGAGCATCTTAGGGGAGAGTGTGACAATTCATGCAAAGGTTAGTTTTTTGTTTTGTTTTGTTTTGTTGCGGTACGCGGGCCTCTCACTGTCGTGGCCTCTCCTGCTGCGGAGCACAGGCTCCGGACGCGTAGCCTCAGTGGCCATGGCTCACGGGCCCAGCCGCTCCGCGGCATGTGGGATCTTCCCGGACCGGGGCACGAACCCGCGTCCCCTGCATCGGCAGGCGGACTCTCAACCACTGCGCCACCAGGGAAGCCCTGGTAATTACTAATTTTTTCTCCTCCCACAAAGGCTGTAAGCATTGTGGGACTGGAACCAAGCTTGGTTCATTGCTGTACCCTCAGCCCTTGGTACAGAGCCGGCACCGGGCAGACACTGGATACAGGCTCTCATACTTATTAGTTGAATGCCATCCAGCTGCCCATGACTGGGAGAGCCTTCTAGGGTGAGGGAGAAATGCAAAGAAGACACACGATGCAGTGTCAAGTGCTGATACTGGAGCCTCAGACAACGTGGGGACACAGAAATGGGGGGCTTCACAAAGTTCACGTGAGCCCGGCCTTGGAGGGTGAGAAGCGCTCTTCAGTCAGATGGAGAAGAACATTCTAGGCCTGGGGCATAGCATGCATTGGAGTTCAGGAGGATGAGGGCTAGTGGGAGGTTAGCCTCGAGGCGTGACAGGGGCCCCGACGGCCTTCAGGACCTTAGTGAGGAGCTGGGACTTTATTCTTTACCGACAGGAAGCTGGTGGAGGTGTTTAAGCAGGATAGCAGTGTGATTGGTATCCATTTTTAGAAGACATCTCTGGGGACAGAGAGGTAGTGAACCCTTCCCCTTGAAAAATGCATTGTTGGCGAGCACCCAGGTGACTCCCGTGTAAAGGTCATCCAGAGACCACACCTGGAGAAGTGGCGTGTGAACCAGAGGTGGGGTGTGTGCAGGCTGGCGGCGGAGCGGGGACAGCCCTGATGAGGGCCACGCGGCCGGCTTGGCCGGGGCGATCTCCAGAACCTTCCTCTGAGGGTTCCAAATCTGGGGCCTCGGCGATAAGAAACCCCACGAAGTTTTGCAGACCTGCCTCGTGCCTGCTGTAATGGTCGGCTGTGGGCAGCAAGCAGGAGCCTGCCTTCCCCAGGGACCTGGCTGGTCACAGCCCCAGGTGTTCCGCTGAGCACTTCAGTACTATCCAAGCATCGTCAAGGTCATCGAGAGGTTGGTAGGCGTTTGTTGGAAAAGTTAGGGGCCTTCTTTTACAAGTGGTCTTTGATGAACTCGATAGTGTATTTCAGAAGTACTTTTAGGTCAGTCATGATAGACAAATTGCTCCTGAGCTAGATGAGAAAGGTGTAAACACGCCATCTAAGTACAACACTTAGTATCAAAGCATATACCCTGCTTGGCTTTCATTTGCCCTTAAAAATCTATACAAACAAATGTGAACAGACTCTGGACTCTAAGAATAATATTTCCTATGGACATATATGGACAGATAAGCGAAACCCTGAGGGAGAAAAAGAACGTCTATGAAAATGAAAATGAAGCTCCTCCACAGCTTTATTCTCCTTTGCTCACTGGCGTTCGTTTCTCCCACTTTGAGATAAAAGTCGTTCAGTTTCTCAGGAGATGCTGATTAAAAGCTGAACAAAAGGAAAGTCAGGCTAGACAGACTATCTACCTAGTAGGTACCTACCTACCTACCTACCTGTCTCTGGCCCTGAGTATTCCAGCCATGAGCACAGGTCTTTGTGCAGGACTGGGGTTAAAGGCACTTTAAATAAACGCTGACAGTGGCCCTGGGACCATGTCCTCCTCCTTGTTGGTCTCCCAGCTCCCGCTCGCCCCAGAAGCCCACATGTGAAACTCAACGCAGGATGCTCTGGGATCGGGTGGACCCTCTCCACCCCTAGCACCGGGGTCCTTGGCCCCGGAGCTGCCGTTGGCTTCTGTCCAGCTGTGTCTGCGTCGGAGCTGATGGTCCTGGGAGCCCATGGAGGTGCCTGGCAGCCTCCCAGGAGCCACGGTGAGTGGAGCGTGTGCTGGGTTTTCACACTCGTGGAGAGAGGGTGAGGGCAGGTGCCGCCCTCAGGGCGGCGTCTTGGGCCCTGGGGCTCACCGAGCCCAGCGTGCAGGCTGGGCTCAAGCCCCCAACCCTCTCCCTCTGTGGGATCTCGGGGCAACGGGGTCCCGGCTGCAGGGGAGCCCCTGACCCGGGGGCCTGTGCCCTGGGCTCGTGTCTACCCGGAGATGCCTGCAGAGGTGTGCCCCGCCCCCCCGCACAGCCCAGCGGGGTTTCTGTCTGCATTTCACTGGCTTCGAAGGGCAGGAGGAACCCTTAAATCACTCCTTCTCACAAACCCTTTCTCTAATAGAACAGAGTGACCGGAGAGGATGCAGGGACAACTCAAAGCATCCTGGACATCAGGGACCTGGGCTGGCCTGGCCTCCCTCGAGGCTGTTTAGCTGTGCGTCACTGACAAAGTCCAGGCCGGCCTGGCTGACCCGAACCAGGGGCCTGGGCTGGAGGGAACTTGGCCTTGGATGGCGTGAACCTCAGCTCCGCCTCCTGGGCCGCAGCCCGGCCTCCTGCACCGAGCACTCTGGGAAGCAGGACCCCCCCACTGTGTTTCCCCCCGAAACACACAGGAGACACTCCTCTGGGCACCGAGAAGGGGGTCTGCAAGGAAGCCCAAGCAGGGCCTCTGCCACGATCACTGCCAAATAAAACATTTACCAGGCGAAAGATAGCCTTGAGCCCACACTAATTTGTATTTTTAAAAAGTCATTCATAGGGGCTTCCCTGGTGGCGCAGTGGTTGAGAGTCTGCCTGCCGATGCAGGGGACACGGGTTCGTGTCCCGGTCCGGGAAGATCCCACATGCTGCGGAGCGGCTGGGCCCGTGAGCCGTGGCCGTTGAGCCTGTGCGTCCGGAGCCTGTGCTGTGCAACGGGAGAGGCCACAACAGCGAGAGGCCTGCGTACCGCAAAAGAAAAAAAAAAAAACAACTCATTCATAAACTTGAGCATTTAAACTATTAGTTAGGAATTAATCCAAATAAACTGGCAGGCTCTTGTGATGTGAACCCACCGTCATATGGGTTGGTCAGAAAGAATACTTGTCAGCGTTTTTATAGGCTCTTAAAGCGGTTTTAGATCCATAACCGATAAAGCCGGGCTCAAGCGCTATCAGCCCTGCCGCGTGACTGTCAGCACCATGTAGATAAACTCATCATCGCCCCAGGGAGGACCTGGAAGAGGTTCTGAAGCTGGAGACCCAGGGGGAAGTAGCCTCAGTTGCCCGATTACCGTGGACCCTCTGGGGGTCCAACCCGTGCTGACAGATGGTTAATTTCAAGATCTTATACAGATCAAAAATAAGATCATCAGCCCCAAATTGGGGGCATTTGTCACCTCACCACTGTTGTTAACTCTGAAAGCTGGAGTTGGGTCCAAAAGGATACAGTCCACTGTCACGGGGCCCCTCAGGGGAGGGAAGTGGCATCACATGAGGATCGAAAGGCAGCTTTGCCATCCAGATTTTTCTGTTCTGGATGACTTTTTTAATACAGATTTTTGGGTCTTTTAAAAAAAAAAATTTATTCATTTGGCTGCACCGGGTCTTAGCTGCGGTGTGCGGGATCTTCGTTGGGGCGTGCGTGATCTAGTTCCCTGACCAGGGATCGAACCTGGGCCCCCTGCATTGGGAGTGTGGAATCTTAACCACTGGACCACCAGGGAAGTCCACAGATCTTTGAAATAAAGATTTATGTATCACTTTTAAGAACAGCCTTAAATAGGCAGGCATATTGTAGTAATAATAATATTTAAAAGCTCCGGTGTAGAGATTGCCAGTCAACTACAGGAATGGCAGCCATTGCTCTCTGGCCACCACAGTCTGGATGTTTCTGGGAAGCTCCATGGCTGTTGGGAGGTGCTGGGGATAGGCTTGTAGGGCAGGGCAGGGAAGCCCAGGGCCTCAGAGTCAGGAATGCGGTGGTCCCCGCAGGGCCTGTGGATGCTGAATTGAGATTGTTAGGCATGGAGATGGTGGTTTAGAGAATTAGGTGAGTTGGAATATGAGTGGACCCGTAACGATGGAAAATGAGTGAACAGGAGAATTTCAGAAATATGAAGCAATTGCACAGAGACAGTTGGGGCAGGAGTGAGATGTCACCTGGTTTATCAAGAGCAGGAGAGGAAGAGCTGAAGAAAATACTGTGGAGAAATGAGGCTCCGTTTCTCCTGTAGTTCCCCACCCAGTGTGATCTGGAGAAGCAGTGTTTCATAACTTCTTCGGGATAGAGACGGTCCACTGTCTCTCCTGTGATGCCCTTGAATGTTATCACTTCACCTTTAGGAGAAGAAGTTCATCTTCTCCTAAAGCAGGATGAAGACAGTTCATTCCTGGACTGATAACATTTCAACCTGAAGATATAATTTCCTTTTCTCTTTAGACCTTGAACAAAACTTTCTCGTTAATTTGAAAGCCCATATTTTGTACTTCTTAATTCTAAATATGTTCTTGTATTTTGAATGGAAAATTAAGAGAGTTGGTCTTAAGTTGACTTTTAGAAACCTTTGTGATCTAATGAGAGTCTGAAAGAGGTTTACATTCCAAGGTACTAAAAGTTTCATCTGCCCTGAGAAATCTGAGATGTGTTGCTGTCCGTATTTTATCAGATTATTGTTTCCAAATTGCTATTTTACTCTCCCCCAAACTGGTTTTGGTAAGAAGATCGGCTTTGAAAACAACTGATATTCTGTTCAACAGAGTATGTTACAAGGATGGAGAAATATAAGAATAATGACGAATACAAAATAATGGTGGTAAGCCCAGGACAGAGGTAAGCCAGCATTCTGAGTGGTGGGTGACTCAGGACGTATATTGGGAGAGGAGGCTTTGGGACCCCTCCCCTGTAAGGCAGGCTTATCTCATGAGTTGCCCTTATTTCAGGAGCCAGCCCCCCTCAGGCTCTACTTCAGAGATGATCCACTGTCTCCTGCGATGCCCTTAAATGTATCACTTCACCTTTCCAGAGAAGCTCATCTTATTCTGCAGCACGGTGAAGGTTACTCATTCCTGGAGAAACTTGTCACTCTTTGAAAGCCAGCAGAAGCGATTCAGCAAATGTGTTTGTCACGATTTGGGGAGAGGACCCCACAGGGTCCACCCTGACTTGCTTCCTTTAGGGGAACTATGTGGTCCCCTCCTCCTGTAACACCCACCAAAGGAACTGTGAAGGCCACCATGAAATACTAGTATGCTGTCTGCATCGTGTTTCGTGTCAGATATTAAATGTAAGAATTGTGTTTCTCTCCATCTACTTCTTGATTGTTTAGGGTCCTTCTGAGAGAGAACTGCAAAATCAATGAGGCAGAACATGTCAGTAAGTCATAAATATTGATGAAAACAGGCCAGAGGTATTGTTTTGCTTTTGGTAGTTGCTTTTATTTTAGGGACTTTGAAGAAAGGACCTGAAAATTCTCACTCAGCCTGGTATTTATTTTGAAACATACGCTGACCTCTAACTTTCAGAGCCAAACAGCCTAATCCTTGAATCATCCCAGAAAGAGTTTAGGAATTTGTGATCGTGTCCTTTTTACTGGGGATCTGTAGACATCACTAACCAGCTGGTTTAGAAGGATGAGCCGTTTCTCTAGGCTGAACTAGAAGGATGAGAACAGAGGGCCAACCTGAGATGTTCACCTTTTATCAGTTGATCTTTAGTGAACGTTCCTGTACGAATGACATCAGAAAAGGTCCTTCCCAATGTACAGGGAAGACAAACTCCCTTCTGTTTGCATTTTTAAACGATTCCAAACAGGCTGATAAAGATGGTTGGTGGCTTGTATTTTTATCCATGCTTTGCCTTAGGAGTTTCCTGGACACTTGCTCAGTGTGAGGGGAAGGGTCAATGTATATAAATAAGGAGGAGGGGATCTGGCGACATTGGGAACACGACCTCTTGGCCTCCAAAGCCTGGGAAGCCCCAGTGAATGCTCCCACTCCCAGCAGCGTATGGATCCTCCCCTCTGCATACAGAGCGGGGTCAGAGGTTAATGAATGAGGGCTCTCCCCACACACGGGAGCCCGCTCCATAGTGGTTTTATAAATAGGGGCTTAAACGGGGTCAGAATAGGGCCTCTCTCAATCTTCCTGAAGCGACGGTGTTCAAAGATGCCATCCTTCCACGGGGCAGGGAGAGGTGAGGCCTGGTGTGCGGAGATCTGGGTGGCTTCCCCCAGCCCCAAGCATGTCGAGCAGGACCAAATGGAAAACAAAGCGGGGGAGGGCCTCGTTGCCCCTATTCTTCTCCGTAATCCCTTAAAAAATAATTGCAGACCCAACCTCTGGCCTCCAGCACATTTTCCACTTGATTAGAGGCCTTTGTGAGGTGGGAAAGGGACCCGCAGGCCTGTACATTGTGCGAGGCCTGAAATGTCCAGCTGGGATTTTTTTCCATCAAAAGAGGATTTTAGTAAAACCGTTATCAGGGGCTTAGGGGAGCGGAGCTGCTGAGCTGCGCGGCGGGCGGATTAGCACCAGCCGGCCTGTCTGGGCTCTGGGAGGCGAGAAGGTGTCGGCGGCCCCGCGAGTTCACGACAGGTGCAGAGGCAGGAGTGGCCGAGGGCGTGGGGACCCCCAGGCGTGGGGCGCTCGTGGGGCTTTCCCTCCGGGCATCAGGCAGAAGGTGCCGGGTCAGGGGCTTGGGGCCTGCACTGAGGGGCCTGTCTGCTCCAGGTCGTGCCCACCGCATGCCTGGCTCCCACCGCAGGCCAGTCTGCACCCCCATCGTGGTCTCCATTGACTCAGGGACCGGGTGGCCCGGCCGGACCACTTCAGAGGGCCAGTGATGGCCGCGTGGCCCCTGTATTGTTGTTGGGAGGACTGAGCAGACAGAGGAAGGTGAGCGGCGTGCGCACGTGCGGTGCTGGCCGCCTGGCTTTGCTCACTGTGCCGGGGCCTCTGGGGCTGGGGCTGGGGACATTACCTAAAACAGAAGCTATCTCCGTGGGGTGACTCAAGTGCTGGCCAGGACAGAGCGCAGAGGCCCGACTCCTGGGGATCGAGGGACAGAGTCCAGGCCAGGGGAGCCTCGCGACACAGGAGGTGTTACGTGACAGCCCTGGGACGCTGTCGTTCTGGGTGGTTTTCTCTGCAGGATGGGGAGAGTGGGTAGCATAGAACCTTTGTCCTGATGGTGACGGCCAGGAGGCTGGGCAGTAACAGCCACACTCTGGGAGTGGGACCCGTCACCTTACCGGGGGCCCAACACCCTACTGCCAGCCAGCTCCTCAGGCCAGCCCGGGGACCTAGTAGTTGGAATTTTTGTCTCGTGTCCGAGTCACACAACCAGAGGAAGAAGGACTGTCTTCCTGAAAACACGAGCAGCCCAAGAACGCCGCTCCCGGAGACGGTGGCCCCAAGCGCCCCTCCCAGCTCCTCCTGGGGTCCAGGCTGGGCATGCTGGCCGTTGGCGTCCCCGGCACTCACCTCACCTGGTCTCTGTTTATCGCCCTGGTCCCCTCCGTGTCCTCTTTTCTCTCCTCTGCCACCTGTTTTCTTTATCCGGGTTGTTTCCCTGAATCTGTACTCGTTCTGTGTGTCACTGACAACAGTGTATTTCAGCCTGAGAGTCCACGAAGCTGCCGGGAGGTTTTCTGGTTTCCTGCGACCTTCTCGGTTGCTGGCAGGAGCAGTGATCAGCCTCGTGCCTGGGCCCTGAGTTCTAGAAGCTTCTCCTTTCTCTTCTCCCATTTTCTAACCAAAAATGACCTTTGCGTCACCGTGCTGGTGGCGAGCCTCATCGGGATGGCACGGCGTGGCAGGTGCAGCCACGGGACACGGCCACCTCCACCTTCCACACTTTTATTCCACATCTGCACCAACTGCCTTTCAGATCCTTGCTTTCATTCCCCGAGGCCAGACAGTCGGGGCCAAGATGGCGGGAGACCCCAGCCTGCCCCTCGTGTGGCGTTTTACGGAATCTGGCCAAGTCGGCTCCGAAGCTCTTTCTCCATTTCTGCTTCCTGTTCCTAATGTTTGCTTTTTCCAGGGGAGAAATTTAGGTATGTGAGCAGCCTCACTGCTTTATCAGGGCTCTTCATCATTCTCACTTTCATGGGCTCCTTTAGAAGATACTCATGTTGATAATAAAAAACTAAAAATTGATACTCCTAAGAATTTTAAAATATTTGTGTGTGTGTGTGTGTGTGTGTGTGTAATAAAAAAAAAAGCCAGCACTTTTGCTCCTCCTGTTAAAATGGATGTTTCCATGTATGAGTGTAAACTTCTTCCCAAGTTGTTCTCCCAAACTCCCCGAATATGGCAATCTAACAGGATCCGTATGAGATGGTCTTAAAGAAAAGTTAGGAGTTGATGTTTGATTCCCGCCAGCTACATCAGGGAACCGTCCCGAAGGCGCATCTGATACCTGCTCCCAAACCGAGTGCCCAGCACCGGGGTCCCTGACTCCACCAATCCTTCAAAATTCCATTTCATCTTCTTGGCGACATGAGGTTGTCTCGCCAGCTCTCACTCACACCGGGAAGGTCTTTGTGGGGAGGTGACGCGGGGGGGTTGCACCTGCCGGAGGGCATCCAGCGCACAGGCAATGCTGCCACCTGCTGACGGGTCTCGGGGCTAGCAGGCGCCGTGGATAAAGACAGTCCGTCTTTTCACGTGGAAAACATACGTGGAGTTTTGCATGAACCGTACTTTACTTTTCTGCCCCACGGTGGGTTCTAAAATCGTCTTAGTGCACGTGGGGTAAAGGAAAGCATGAGGTCAGACGCCCGCCTCTGACACTGGTGTGGCCACGAGGTAGGGCTGCATCCCCGCGGGGAGGGTGAATGGGTGGGAGAAGGTGGGAGAGGCTTTGCGGGGGATGGGAAGGTCGAGGAACAACGCAGCAGGAGGCAAGATTGACTTTCCATCCCTGACTTTCACGAGGTGCCGTGCGACCTGTCTCCTAACTTACAGAGACGCAGTTTAGCTTCTGACGCAAGCAGGGGTGAGGCTGTCACTGCGAAACCCTGTGCTCTGTCTGCTTTACTGGAGTGAATTTCCGCGGGTCCTCCTGTGATTCCGTTGAGCATTAGACCCTTGCGTGTGGGGAAAAGATAGGTCAGCTGTCTTGCTTGCTATGGGTCACTGTCCTGTCGCCCTTTGACTCCGAGCACAATGGCCAGGCGTCTGGACGTCAGGGAGGCTGGGAAGGCCAGTCGTCTATCCGGTCCAGGCTCAGAAAACCCGAAGAGTTTCTCTGCCTGCTGTGTCAGGAAGCTGTGCTGGGAGCTCGACAACGTTCAGGCCACAGGCCGTACCGTAGATCCCTGAGAGACGCTAAATTTTGTGCATTCGAAATGAACTAGAAGAGCTCGAAGTTGTCACTTTAATGCTGTATTTTCATATAGTTTGCTCAAGGCACACCTACTGGCCTTTTTTCTTTTTCTTTTTGGTAGTTCATAGCAGTGGGCTTTGAAGCTAGGAAGCTAAGGTTTAGAAGACTGAGGTAAAAATGGAAGGCCCTGGTTAGTGTATCTTCCATCTAAGAAGGCTAAGAATTTGAGGGGTTTAACTGCTGCAGTTCTCCCTTATTTCAGCCATCTGACCAGTTTTGGCCTCGGTGATTTTACTGGAGATTCTAAGGAATATGAGGACTAGTTTTGGGGGTTCCTCTCGATTTAGAGGCCACTTCTCAAAAAGCAGAATGGAAGCCAGTGGCTGTTGCTACACAAACGTACACAAGCGTGTGCATAAAAATGCCAGTTTGGGGTAAACCTTTCCTAAGGAAAAACACTGTTACACACAAACATTTGTAGTAAATATCTGCATCATCTTTTTAGATGAGGAAAACAATGCTTTCCAAACCATGTGGAGTAATTCCACACTATTTATAAGAAATGAATCTGGACTGGGCTCTTTCCCCGCTGTGTCTGTGCCGTTCCTATCGCTCTGGCCCTGACTGGCAGGGGGTCACTGCTGGTGCCATGAGCAGGCCTGAGCCTCTGGAGGGCGGGTTACATCCCCCGGAGTGCAGGGAACAGAAGCAGTGCTGATGTGAACACAGGAGACTAGACCCTTTTACTCTTTCGGGACAGGAGGGATTTGTAGGTAAAACATCTGTAGAGTCAGGACGTTTTATCCTTGAGTGATGAGAAAACACCTCGTGCTCTCACAGCTCAGTTCTCCTTTGTGACAGACGGCCCCGGGCTTGTGGAGTTGTGACTTCTCAGCATGGAGGCCTTTGTGTGGTCTTGTCACTGTCCATGACGGAGCAGTGCTGGAGAGCTGGCCCAGGTGCTTGAGGACGACAGGGGACCAACTGGACCCTCACTCGTACTCGGGCCACCCGGTACCCTAAGCCCGTTTACCAACTCCTCGCACTAGCTTTCCGGCTCCTTGAAAAAGGAGTTTGCCTGAGTAACGTACACGTCTGGGTTTGCATAAGTAATGCTTATTAAATAATAACTTTCAGCATTCGGGGCATTTACTCCAGATGAAAATAACGTGCTCTAGCTCAGCTCTCTTCAGAAGCAGGGGGTCGGGTGTTGCTTGACAGCAGCTCAGGGAAGGACCCCCCGCTCCCTCCTGCTGGGGACCGGCCTCCCCGGTGATGGGTAAAGTCTGGGGTGGTCACCGGGCACAGTCTTTCACCCTCGTCAAGCCTCTTTCCCCGTTTATAAAATTAAATGTTCGGAATCCACCAGCTTTGGGGAAACACAAATCCGGAAACAGGGAAGCCAAACACGGTCGAGACTCCATGCGTCCGCGGGCCGCATCCACATCCCGCCTGTGTGACCGGGATGCTGTCCACTCTCACAGATGAAAGCGAATGCACAGGACATGGGGGCATTTGTCCTTTACGCAAAGTGGAAGAGTGATGAGATAATAAAAAACTTAAGTCTTCTTTTAAGAAAATATGTGCACTTTCCTGGGTTAACAAACAGGAGATGGAGGAATTCCACTTGGATTGTTTTGTTTGGGGGGGATGTCAACGTACCCCGTCTCGTGCCGTTACTTCTGCTCTCGTGCCGACGTCCTCTTGCCCTACACGGGAGGAGCGGCTTTGTCCGTGGTACCCAGCGCTCCAGGTGGTACAGGCAGCTCCACCAGGCCACATCAGAGCCACCCCTGCGAAAGAGAAGGCTGAAACTGATCAGTTGTGGACATTTAAAGGTACAGATGTCTGGAAATACCCCTTTTCTATCTGAGACCTGAGCGTTCGCTCTTTTCCCAGCTGTGCACTCACCTTGGAGATGTTCTAAATTCTGAATAGTTGGCAGTGATCCAAATATGAGGTCTCCTCTGTCTGACAACATTCACTTTTCAGAAAACTTAACTTGCTCCGTACCGTTTGAGCAAAAGCACCTTGACAAGACGAGACAGAGGTGTGGCCTGGGCACTGGCTCGGGATTCGATGCAGCTTTCCGATTTCTAATCCTGTGCTTTGCCCAGGACCCACGTGATCTCACCAAAAGCCTCGCCGCTGACTCCTCAGGGGTCACGGTGGCACACAATTTAGGTCTTGCCCTCTACAAAAGGGACAGAATTAACTTTTAAAAGGGGGTGATGCAGAGGGGGAAGGGCAGCAGAGGGGGCAACCACGGGTTGACTCGCCCCCTGGCCGCAGCAGAGCCCTGGGAGCAGAGGAACGGTTGTCAGAAGCTGCATGAGGTCTTGGTTTTGTTTTACAAATCTGATCTCTTAATAAGGGGGTCTTATCCTTTGGAAACACAGTGGTCCCTGGGGGCCACTCCCCTCTCCCCTTTGAAAACTTTTTGAGTTCAGATTCTCTAAGTCGGAAGGGAAGGGTTTTTACTTATATTGCAAGATCAGCATCTAATAACCACTGTAGGAAAGCACCTGGATTTGGGGGATAAGCCATGCTTCAATTTACATATTGTATGTCTCCATTTAAGAGAAGGCTGTTACCGTTAAAAAGAAACTGCCATAAAAGGAACTTTGGCTTTTTCAGATCTTTGCTGTTGATTTCAATCATGAAAGGATAACGATCAGTTTGAATTTTCTTAACTGCTTAAGGATGTACCGTAAGTTAGGCAAGCATCCTTGTCACTGCTGCCAAAGGTGGGATAAATCGAGTGGGCTCTCCCCGCCTTAGGACGGAGGAATTGGGCAGGAAGGTGTCTATGGCAGGGAGAATTATTCAGCAACACCCAGCACTCTTAGCTAGAGGCCTGTCGTGGTCTTGAGGAGGCTGCAGACACTGTCTGAACCCCGCCGACCCCGCCGTTCACTTACACATCATCTTTTCAGCAGACGTTTCATGGCTTTTGCCTCGTGAGTCTTGGACAAGTACGCGGAACCCTTTCCTGACTGCCACCAACACAGTGCCCTCCTGAGGTTTATTGCTTCTAGATGATAAAGTTTACACTAAGTTCCTATTTTGTTTTTTCAGTTCTGAAGTTTTGGCAAATACCTGAGCCAGGTTTTTTCTGTTATTCTAAAAATTGCCCTGAAGTGCCTCTTAACTTGTGTGCCACCCACATGTTACATATCCATTTATGTTCTTAGCGCTTCCATTCTTTGAAAGCATTTCCTTCCATTCCTGTAGGTATGGTGAGGCCAAACCCACTTTTACTCCCTTTCAAGTGGTGCCCTTGGCCGGAGCTTGTCCATCCTGGGTTCAGACAGCCAGCACTCACTTCTGGGAGGTCGCCTTCCTGGAAACCAAGGTGCGATCAGTAGCTGATCCTCCTCATGGAGTGGAAGGGGGCTGGACTTAGTGGCTGGCTGACTTTAGGCGAGCAGTATTCTCATCTGGAAAAGAGGGTACCTTTCAGCAGGTTGCTTTGAGGACTCGGAGAAATTTTCAAGTACCAGGCAGAGCACATCAATGGTTCTCAACCCTGATGCCTTTCTTTCTGTCAAAAAAGGTTGAGGGATGAGCAGTCACCTCTGACTGATGCAAGGAGGTTTATTCATCTTTCCCGAGACACTCAGATACATTCTAAACTACGCCCAGTTCAGGATGAGGACACCAGGCCCGTGATCTTAACTTCCAAACGGTAATTTACCAGCCTTGAGTCAAGCTTATATTTAACCTTTAAAGTAAAAACCAAGACAAAGCAGAGAAACAGAAAACCTTCCAGTTATAGTTGGTAGGATTACTTTTTGTATTAAATGAAGGAGGTGAGCACAGAGCCTAAGTCTTAGGAGGTGCCCAGATTCTTACTGACTGAATCTGCACAGCCACACGATCTCTTGGAGGAAGAAAAACAGCCTAAGAGCTCACAGCTTGTGGAAGCTTCATGTGCTGTAGAGGCAAATGCTAAATCAGAAAGCTGACCCTGATTCACAGTCTCTTCTTACTAGGGTTCACACTTTTTTTTTTTTTCCAGGCAGTAAGCACTGTAACCTAAGAGGGAAGAAAGACATCCACACCTTCCCCAAAGAAAAGGAAGATGGATCTAGTGTCAGGCTCCATCAGACCCACTTCTGATGGCTCTCCAAGAAGGAACAATGCCGCTTTTGTGACAGGCCCGTACAGCAAGCTTGGAAACTTTACAAACAGTCCTACCCAAGAGAAACCTGGTTCTAGCTCTCTTCCTGGAAAGAGGTGTTGATCCAGGAAAGTTTTGTGCTATTCTTATCGGCTCTTCCTGGGATCAGTATTTAAAAAAAAACAAAACAACCCTCAGAAACAAGTAAGACAGACCTCTGCGAAACAGGAATATGAAAAACCCCACTGCTGGCGCATTTATACACTTCCGTTACCACAGCCCAACCACAGGGTGTCAGATGATTTAGTTATTGTCTACCAAAGGGAGCTCTTTGCTGGAATTGTTGGTATTCAGCCCCAATTCAGTCTAAGAACCCTCACCAGGGTTCGAGTGGCCGCCTTCTTAAAATGCAAATGTGCAAGAACTCCAGGCCGGCCTCCCTGCCCCCAGGAAAGTGTCCAACCCGGCGGCGCAGGCGGGGCTGGCGGGGAATGCTAAGGAGGGGCCCAAGCCCCCCCCCCCCGCCCCCCCCCCCCCCGCCGCACCGCTCACACCGAGGCTCAGTCCGCATGACTGAGCGCCCTTAACTTTCCCAACAATGGCCCTGGCGCCCTCCCCGCCCCCTTGCAGCCTCCCCACACCCCCTCAGGGTCAAGAAACCTATCTTTCTTCCCACTTCCACATCTCAGGACGCATTTCTTGAACATCACCCCTAGATCTCACGTCCATGTGGAGAAAAACCGGCCACCCTGGTGAAACTGTGACTCTTACAAATCTGCTTAAAGAAGTTGTTTCATTTTGTTCAGTTTCTTTAAATTTCCATGTTGCGGACAGTTCAGAACCGGAAGTTATATAAATCTCCATTCCAATCACATTTCTAGCAACAAAACATGTAGATGTCAGTGGTGAACCTTATACGGGATACATTTTTCACCATGAGCTCACACCACACAGGCTGCACGGAACTCTGCATCTCATACTTTCACTTCGGGGACACAAAACAGCACCTCCTACTGTGGGCTGGACCCAAACACACACTGCCTTAAAAATAATGCACAGATACAAGGCTTTTGTTTTTGGTTTTGTTTTTTTTTTCAAAAACATACTTCATATTTCCTCTTTTATTATATAAATATCAGTTTAACCTTTTACTGTAAGAATATAAACGTTTTAAGAGGATCTTTGTTATTATTTATACAAATTCACAAACAGTACAATTAACTGATAAAGGTCTCTGGGTTTCTTTTACCCCATGGTCTCGCATGTTGCTGTGGAGGATTCTAAAAAACAATAAACAAACCAAAAAACTCCAACAAAAATGTACATCCTACACAAAAGTGATTTTTTTTTTTTAAAGCCGCAAGTCCCAACCCCCATCAAAATAAAGGCATCTACTCCTCCATTTAGAAACAGAATTTTTAAAAACCCACAAACTCCCGTTTTCTTAACAGAACAGAGATAAGACATGAATTTCAGTCTCCTCCCCTTCACATTTCAGCCCCGGGGGCTCTGGAAGCTCCTCCGCCCCCCACAGGAACCCTCACTGTGTGACCTTTTCGTGGGGAAACTTGCAAGAGGGGGAGGGCAGGGCAGAATCTGCATATATAATCATCATTTTCAAGACACAATCTGCACCTCAGACAAAAAAAACAGTCCAACTCTCATGTCTCCCACACATTTGTGCTATAAATTAAGACAAGATTTAGGATCACGGCTGGGCCCTCAAATCCCTATGGACAAGGAGAAAAAGGAAAGCAGAGCCAGAATGTGAAGTGGGATACACGGGGTGGATGGGGTTTGGGAAGACGCCAAAACAAAAAAGATGTACAAACCCGATGGGCATCTTTCCAGTCCAGGCACAAAAATGTCTCAGTCTCAAAATCTCTCTCTTGTAGAATTCCAGGGCTTCAGAGAAAAAAGTAAACTAAAACGAGGTAGCCAGACACACACACACACACACACACACATATATATGTGTGTGTATATATATATATATACATACACACACACATATATATATAATTTATATATATATATAATATATAGACTATACTCAGCAGAACCAAAAAGAGACCATGTCAACTTTCTTCAAAAAAATAAAAAAAGAAAGACAATACAAATGAAATGAGCGTGGGTAGCAGAGTACTGTCAAAGGACAGATGATGAGAGACTGGGATTAGTTACGAAGTGGAAGAAGGGTGAAAAGGCCGTTGTAGTTGGGTTTGCTTTTATACGTTTCGAAATAAAAACCAGATCACAGTATTCAAATGAAAGCTTAAGTGAAGGCAGACATTTTCCCCAACTCCCCAGGGCTGAAAGGACTGGTCACTCCCCACCCCCGTTTCCAAATGCAGCGAGCGAGCGCGGCGGGGATACAGTAGCTCAATCCGTCCTCCAAACCCCTGCTGGGAGGAGTGGCTGGTGGGTGGCGAGTCCATCTCCGCATCCTCGGGGAAAAGGAGAAGGTGTGGGTGGCGGAGGGACCCCGGACGCAACGAGGGGGGCGGGGTGGGGAGGACGAGCCTGGGGCTCCGCGTCATCGCTCCCACCGCGTCCGCGGCAATGCTCTGGGTCTACGTGTGCGTGTCGAGTGAGCGCGGGGGCCGCGGCGGTGGCAGGAGGACGAACAGGGCGGGGCCGGGGGAGTTGGTGCTGCCGCCCTCACCTGACCTTCTCACTGTCCGTCATCTGCCAGAGGCCCAGGTTGAGTACCTTGAGGCAGGGCAGCTGCGTGATGCGCTCCAGGCCGCGTTTGGTGATGCGGGTGCAGCCGTACAGGTCGATGCCGGTGAGCTGGCTCAGGTGCTCGGCGATCAGCTCCAGGCCCTTGTCCGTGATGCGTACACACTGCCCGATGTTGAGTGTGCGCAGCCCGTGCATCTGCCGCACCATGCGGTTGATGCCATCGTCACTTATGTGGCAGGAGCAGAGGGACAGCGACTTGAGGCCGTCCAGCCCCTGCGCTATGTAAGCCAGGCTCTGGTCCCCAACCTTGTCACAGAAGGACACATCCAGCCCCGAGAGGCGCAGGCTGCCCATGGCCAGATGCATGATGCCCGTGTCACTGATGTTGTCGCAGGAGCGCAGGTTAAGGCTGCGCAGGCTGCCCATGTGCGACAGGTGCAGGAGGCCTGCGTCCGAGATGCCTCCGCAGAAGCTGAGGTTGAGGAGCCTCAGGCCCGTCAGCCCCCGGGAGATGTGCTTCAGAGACAGATCCGTGAGCTTCTGGCAGTCCTGCAGCGTGAGCTGCTCCAGGCCCAGGCAGCCCTCGGCCGCGCTGCGCGTCATGCCAGCCAGGTGCCCGATGCCCACGTCCGAGAGGTGGCGGCAGCTGCGGAGATTAAGGCTCTTGAGGCGCTGTAGGCCCCAGGCGATGAGCAGGAGGCCGGTGTTGGTGATGTTGCTGCAGCCGCCCAGCTCCAGCACCTCCAGGCCCTTGAGGTACTGGGCTATGCGGCCCAGGCTGCTGTCGGTGATCTGCTTGCAGAGGCTCAGGTTGAGGGCGCGCAGCGAGCCGATCTCCTGAACGAACGCGTGGCCCAGTCCGTTGTCGGTGAGGTTGTAGCAGCCGCTGAGGTTGAGGCTCTCGATGTTGGCCATGCCCTGAATCACGTAGCTGAGGCTGCGGCGCAGGCTCAGGATCTGCACCCGGCGGATGCCCCGGGCCTGCAGGCTGGGGAACAGCGACGGGTTGGCCCGGCGCAGGTGCAGCTTGGCCTCCACCCCCCGCCACACCGACTTGTGGTAGGCGGCGTCCCGCCAGGCCGTGCACACCTGCGCCGCGCGCCCCTTGTCGCGCACGTCCAGGTAGCCGAAGATCATGGCCAGCAGCTCGGGGAACAGGCACGAGATGTGCGTCTCCATCTTCCTCCCCGCGGCGCCGGGGAGGAGGCGCGGGCCCCACTCCCGCCCGAGCGACGAGGCGGCTGGCCGGCCGCGCCGCGGGCCCAACGGACGCGCCTCCCGCCTTCCGGCTCGGCGCCGCTCCTCCTCCCGTCCGCGCGTCCTTCCTGCCGCCCTGCCCGCCCTCCCCGCCCGGCGCGCTCGGCGCTCACATCCCGGGCGGGCGCCCCCGCAGCCCGGCCCTTGCTGGGCTCAGCTCTGCCGCGCCCGGCCCGCGCCGCCCCGCCGCCGCCGCCGCCGCCGCGCCCCCGGCCGCATCCTCCGGCGCCGCGCGGGCCGGGCTGCGCGCACGGGCTGGGCGCCGGGAGGCTGCGGCCGCCTTTGTCCTCGCTCGCTTTTCAAAGCTGCCAGCGGGCCGCCCGCACTCGGCCGCCCCGGCGGGGGGACTTCGGGCCGGCGCGCGCTCGGCCCCCGCGTCCGCGCGCGGGGCAGCGCCGGCCGGCACGGAGCGCGCGCGCGGAGCCGACCCGGGGCGAGCGGCGGCCGCGCCGGGGGCGTCCGGGCCGGACCCGCTGCTCTCCGCGCCTCCGCGCCCCCGCCCCCCGCGCTCCCCCGCGCGCGCGCGATGGTACGAGCCTGCGCGCCGGAACTGCCGGCGTTGTCCTGGAAACCGAGCGCCGGCCCGCCGCGGGTTAACCCTGTGCGCGCCGTCGGGGCGGCGGCCGGGCTCGCCGCCACCGCTTCCGCCGCCTCCACCGACCGCGGGGAGCTGCTGGCCACGCCCGGCCCGCGTCTAGGCTCCGCGCCGCCGGGTCCGAGGCCTCCTCGCGCGCTCCTGGCCCAGCCTCCCGCCCGCTCCCTTTATCCTCCCGCAAGACCCTCCTCCCCGGACCGCTGCTCGGTGACCTCCCCGCTCTCCTCCCCGCCTCCGTCCCCGGGCCCCCGCCGCGCGTCTGTGCGGCCACCTCCTCGGTCCTCCCCAGTGGGCGGCTTCCCACGGTTCTTTTCTCTCCAGTCTTGTGCCCTAAACGGGGGAGAAACTCAGGACTACCCACGCGTCCCTTAGCCGAGCACGGCCTCCCCCCAGTGCGCACTCTAGATCTAGCCATTACCACTTCCTTCTAGCATGTTCCGGGTGTTTCTAGACACCGCCGCCAGTGCGCTCCCTCGGCTCCGTATGCATCACAACTTCCTACGCTTCCGCACTCGGCCGGCAGCCCTGGGCTGCGCCGCGTCGCCTCCGCCTGCCTCGCGCCCGGAGGGAGCAGCCTCACCTCAACCCTATCGCCACCGCTTTCTTTCTTGTCAGCCTCTTAGACGATGAAGGGCCCAGTTGTGCCGACAGTCAATGTGTTCGTATGTGCCGGTACAATTTTATCTTTTGACAAAACAGAGTGACGATTGGGCTTGGTTTAAGATGCTCCGGCAAATGTCTGTTCGTTTACAAACTGTTCTCTGGAACCATGGAATGCTCCAGTCTAGAGCGTGGCTCCTGGGTCTTAAATGCCCACTCAGAGGATAGGGTTTCAAAAGAGTTTGATTTTAATTACCTTCAAACCAGGAATTTTGGAGCCAGAAAATGACCCTCTGTGTTTTTAAGGAATCTGTGGATCCACACAACAAGGTGCAAGACAGCCTGGTTCAGCTATCAAAAAAGGAGAATGGTTTCATTGATTCTTTGAGAACCTGAACAAGGTTTTGACTGGGTTCCATATTCAGTATATGAGGTTCCCTTTTGGCCACTTCTCTTTTGCCCAGGAGACCAGTAGCGGGCCAAATGCATACAGATAGGTAATAGGCGTAATACCTTTTTAGACTGCCACCCACCTCCCCTGTTCCTAAATCAGGAAATGCGGAAGCAAAATCCTTCACCCACGATGCACGTGGTGCAAGGCCCAGAGATTTTTATAACCCTCCTGGAATCATGTAGGGTTGTGTTGGTCATCTAGAGGATTCCAAATGAGCTGTGCAGTGAGAGCCTCAATTCTGCGCTGCACCTGGGTTGGCACTCTTCTCCTGGGCTGTATCTAGGCGTACACTGGTCTCAGTCACTGACGCCTAAACTTTTACCTTACGCGCTACGTGAAGTGACCTTTTCTGTTGTTCTGTGGCTGTAGATGTGTTTGTGTTGATATCAAGGTCTTAATCCACAACACCTTAATCCTCCTTGTCGCAAAACAAAGTGCTAGACCACCAATGGAGGGGCGGGGGCGGGGGGGGGGGGTAGCTGACCTGAAGAGGAGGGGCTTAGTTAGCCGTGCCCCTCCTCCAGACCCGCTGCTGCTCTCAAGTCTGAAAAGTAGTTCAGATGTGCCCGGAAGCACTTTCTCGAGTTGACCACCTGCTCCTAGCTCTCGCGAAGTTTTTTCTTGAGTTTAACTCTAGAATGGTATTAATTCAGGACCTTTTATGTAAGGCGTTCAAACATACATGACAGGGATTTTCAGCAATATGATTGTGTTCACATTCAATAAACAGGAGGATAAACATCAAGAAGTATCTTAGAAAACGCACATTAGTGGGGAAACAGAGTGGCATCAGGTGAGCCCTCTGCTGAGTCTGGGGCATGGAGGAAGTGCCTCCCCTTTCTGAGGCTCAGTTTCCTTGTGTTTCACTAGGGCTGATTGACTGCATAATCTCCAGGGATCTTCTCAACAGTTATCCTCTGGGAAACCATGAGCCTCTCTGAGCCCCGTCTCAGCCCGACGTATCGCATTGTTCCTAATGCAACCCCGAGAATAGGGATAGTTTCACGTGCACAGGCTTCTCGGGGGTTTCAGTTTAGGCTGTGATTTAGGACACAAAAATAGGTGGAGGGAATCATGGACCAGAGACTGGTGGTCTGGAGAAGATGTATATCAAGGTAGAGGGTCCCGTGGACACAGCTACTCATATTTTGAGCCCAGGTTGAGACTACTGTATATGATTCAGCAGCTTGCAACCAAGGCGAAGTTTTTTTCTGAATGAGTTCTGAACTTCTGTTGAGAAGCAGAGGTGATAGCCCTGTGTACAGAGTCTCTAGAACTTTACCAAGAATTTTAAAGACACTGTTTTTTCAGATAGGGTGTGTTTTTCATCTGGGTGGGGCCTGGGAAAATTGTGAGGCCCAACCCAAAGATCAGGCTTACTTAAGGATGTATGCTTCCTGGGACTTCCCTGGTGGCGCAGTGGTTGGGACTCCACGCTCCCCGTGCAGGGGGCCGGGGTTCAATCCCTGGTCAGGGAACTAGATCCCACATGCATGTCACAACTAAGAGTTCTCATGCCACAGCTAGGGAGCCCGCATGTCTCAACTAAGGAGCCCGCGAGCCACAACTAAGACCTGACACGACCAAATAAATAAATATTAAAAAAAAAAAATGTATACTTCCTCACACAGAGAGGTGGGAAAGATCAGAAGAGATCCGTAGCTTTTAAACTCCTCATTCAAGAATATATGTGTCCAGGGCTTCCCTGGTGGTGCAGTGGTTAAGAATCCGCCTGCCAGTGCAGGGGACACGGGTTCGAGCCCTGGTCCAGGAAGATCCCACCTGCCGCAGAGCAACTAAGCCCGTGTGCCACAACTACTGAGCCTGCGCTCTAGAGCCCACAAGCCACAATTACTGAAGCCTGCGCGCCTAGAGCCTGTGCTCCGCAACGAGAGAAGCCACCGCAATGAGAAACCCGCGCACCGCAACAAAGAGTAGCCCCCGCTCACTGCAACTAGAGAAAGCCCGTGTGCAGCAACGAAGACCCAACTCAGCCAAAAATAAAAATAAATTAAATTAAATAAATTTATTTTTTTTTTAAAAAAAGAATGTAGGTGTCCAGAAACAGTGACCCAGAGTCTAGCTGGTGGGCGTTGGATCAAAGGAGTTAAAACAGGTTGTGTGTGTTTTATGTTAACTCTAATGTATTCATGGCACAATGGATGCCTCGCAGTAGGTGCTCTGTAAATGTGATTGAACCGAAGTGAATGAGAACGATAACAGTTATATAATCTCTTTACAAAAGACTTCATACATGTCAAAACTTTTCTGGACCACCAGTAACAATGAATATCTGAGGTTTATAAGATCGTGCCTTTCCAACTACTTCCCCACTTCAAGGCAACATTCTCTCTATTCCTAAGTAATTCTAAGGAGGAGAGTATCCTGGGGCACCTCTTGATTAGAGAAAAGGTAAGACATAGTGAGGACTTGATTCACTGAGTGCAAATAGAAGATTTAACTAGAAACAACAACCGAACAACCTCATTGAATAATGCGCAAAGGACTTGAACAGACAGTTCTCTAAAGAAGGCATACAGATGGTCAACAAGCAGGTGAAAAGATGCTCAACATTAAGCATTAGGGAGATGCTAATCAAAACCACAATAAGATATTATCTCATACCCGTTAGGATGGCTACAATGAATAAAACAGAAAATAACAAGTGTTGGTGAGGAGGTAGAGATATTGGAGCCCTGGTGTGCCGTTGGTGGGAATGTGAAATGGTAGGGCTGCTGTGGGAAACAGTATGGAGGCTCCTCAGAAACTTAAAAATAGAACTACCTTATGATCCAGCAATTCCACTTCTGGGCATATACCAAAAATAAATAAAAGCAGAGTCTAGACGCACCATTTGTACACCCAAGTTCATAGCATTGTCTGCAACAGCCAAAAGGTAGGAGCAACCCAAGTGTCCCTCACAGATCATGGATAAACACAAGGCGGTCTCTCCATATGACGGAATATTATTCAGCCTTTAAAAAGGAAAGAAATCCTGTCACACCACAGCATGGAGGGAGCTTGAAGACATCATGCTGAGTGAAGTAAGCCAGTCACAAAGAGACAAAAACTGTATTGTTTCGCTTATATGAGGCATGTAGAATTGTCAGAATCACAGAAACAGAAAGTAGAAGGGTGGCTGCCAGAGGCTGAGGGAGGGGAGCTGTTTTGGGGCACAGAGTTTCAGTTCTGCAAGATGAACAAGTTCTGGAAACTTGTTGCACAATGTGAATGTACTTAACACGATTGAATTGTATACTTTAAAATGGTTAAGGTGGTAAGTTTTACGTTATATATATTTTACCACAATTAAAAATGAAAAGATTTAAACAGAACCAGCATTGTGAAATGAAGATGTAAATAAATAGGAAAAATAGGTGAAAATTGTCCTCATGTCAGCAAATTGCTGGAACACCCCGAAATGTTTGTTCACTCTCTTCCAAATTATTGGTTCATTGTATCCTGTAAACAAGGGCTTTATCCACCCCAATAAACATAAGGGCTTGAGGTCTGGGTAACTGGAGCCCTCTCCTGAGGATGACTGTGCCCTTTCATGTACAAACTGGAAAAACTCATGTGAAAGAGATGGGGTGCTATTAATAATCGCCCCCGGATGAATGGACACCCCCTTCTTTTACACTGGAAATGCGGCTGCATTTGAAATATGTTGTTTGCAACTTTTGAGTGTTAACTGTAACATATATTTTCTTTTTTAAAAATTTTATTTTCTTTTTTTTAATTATTATTATTATTTTGGCTGCGTGTGTCTTCTTTGCTGCACGCGGGCTTTCTCTAGTTGTGGCAAGCGGGGGCTACTCTTCGTTGCGGTGCACGGGTTTCTCACTGCGGTGGCTTTCTCTTGTTGCAGAGCACAGGTTCTAGGCGCACAGGTCGTGGCTTGCGGGCTCTAGAGCGCAGGCTCAGTAGTTGTGGTGCACGGGCTTAGCTGCTCCACAGCGTGTGGGATCTTCCCGGACCAGGGCTTGAACATGTGTCCCGTGCATCGGCAGGCGGATTCTTAACCACTGCACCACCAGGGAAGCCTAACATAGATCTTCATATTTTCAGGCGCCCGACCAAAGGATTAGAAATACTTTGATCGAATAACCCCAAGTATCAGTTATTATTAACAAACACCGTAGGTACTTGTTACCAAGCAGGTAGCTATGACAACCCTAAAATAAAACAAGCCATATTGTAAATGTAGCCATTTCCAAGCACTGAACGCTTGGGAAGGTGGGTTTTCAATCATGTGGTGGTTCAGGAAATGTTCCTACAGCTGGTGTGCACGGCTCTGTGCCCTGGAGTATAGACAAAGATGCAGAGGGTATGTCTGCTTCTTAGGACCCAGTAACGCGCTACAAAATAGTTTCCGTATTATCAGTGGGGTAAGTGCCAATGGAGTGATGGTTATAAATAAAAATGTTCTCAGTTTAGAGGACCACTACAGAGAAGCCTCGAATTTGAATAGTGTTGATGAGAGGAAAGTCATCCCATAGGGTGGAAATTTATTTAGAGAACAGGCTGGCTGCTTTACCTTACTAGTTTAGGAAAAAATAAGAATTGCATAATAGCAAACATACATTGTCACACATCGTTCTGACTCCTCAGTATTGAAGAATATTGAAAATTTCCTTTTCAGGGAATTCCCCGGCGGCCCAGTGGTTAGGACTCTGCACTCTCACTGCTGAGGGCCCCGGGTTCAATCCCTGGCTGGGGACCCAAGATCCCACAAGCCATGTGACGTGGCCCCCCAAAAAGAGTCTCACCTTTTCAAAGAATTCTTAGCTTTTTCTCTTTATTCTCTTTCAAGAGTTAGAAACTTTATTTTACCTGTTGTCCATCCGGAACTGGAATTTGGCCTCTGAGGTCAGAAATTCTTAGTTCATGGTTTGGACTTCGCTACTGTTTTTAGAACAGAGATTGCCTTGGGAAAAAACTTATTTTAAATCAGCTGTCTTTCTCCTCATTTTGCCCGACAATAGAGCTTGGTGCCTCACACCCTGGGGGCAGTGAGAGGGGACCACTGAGACATTGACTGACCCCTGGGACGGCCCAGGTCCGAGGGGGGCTCCCCTAGGTGCCCGTGACTCGAGGCCCTTTGACACAGGGCTGTTCCCCAGGCAGTGTCCTGAGGAGTTAAGTGTCCCCCAGACTTGCAGCCCAAGTTGTGCAGTGGAGTCCCGGCTCTTCCATTATGCCTGCGTGCCCTCTGGCAGGGTGGCTTCAGCGCTTTGAGCTTCAATTTCCTCATCTATAGCATGAAAAGTCGCTCCTAGTCACAGAACTGTGGTGACAACTCATTGAGAAAAACCACGCAGGGGAAAGGGAGGGCCCTCGGGGGAACCTGGCCCTGAGGAGGGAGCTAATAAACAGCGTTCTGGTTTTTTCTTTTAGAAATGAACCATCAAAAAAAGCCCCACATAGATGTGCCCCCAAATGGTACAGATACATCCTTACTGAAAGTTAAACATTTAAAAAATGTTGTTTCCTGTTTTTAAGAGATGCCAAGGTTAAAGGAGCGGAAACAGCAAACTCGCGAGAGCGTGATGAGATGGTCCCTCACGTGGGGGGAGCCCCCTGTCTCAGTGGCTCTCATTCTCTCCTCCCTGAGTCAGGAAGAGTCGTGCTCCATTCCGAAAACCAAGACAGTCCCAGACTCGGAGTCTGCCAGACACACATCCATCCTTTTTCCTCCGACCTAGGTTTTCATCACCAACTCTCATGCTTTCTTGGGCTTCTCCGACTTGCATGTGTATCAGAGTAACTTCGAAGGTCTCTGAGTCAGATGTCTGGGGCGGGGGGTGTGCCAAGAATTTGCACATCCAGTGGGTTTCCCAGGTACTGCTGGAACCTCCCACCCTCTGGTTTTCTTTCTCCTGATTTAAAACTTTTGTGAAATTATACTTCTTGAAGTCTCTCCTTTTTTAGTAAAATACAAATAATATTTAAAATAATTATGTCCCCCCCCCCCCCGCCGCCACCATCTTTTGCCTTTGAGTCTCTGGTGTGAGGTCCGAAGTTTTCCCCGTGAGGTAGTGATAGAACGTGGGTTTGTAGTCACAGACAGATTTGGGGTCAAGACCTTGACTCCATCACTTATCAGCTCTGTGACTTTGGATGAGCTATTTCATCACTTGGAGACTCGGTTTTCTCGTCTGTAAAATAGGAGTAGTGATTTTCTTATTTTGGGAGCTTTGTGAGAATTGAACGGGATAATACACGGAACCACCTAGTACGGCTCCTGGCCATCGTCAAAATAGCTGGTTTTTTTTTTTTTTTTGGCTGCACCACGCAGCATGCAGAATGTTAGCTCCACAGCCAGGGATCAAACCCAGGCCTCTTGCAGTGGAAGCGGGGAGTCTTAGCCACTGGACCACCAGGGAAGTCCCCAGAATACCTGGTATTTATTGCACATTTATTGTGTGTTAGACATTCTTTGAGGGTCTTTACGAGTATGACTCAGCTCTTCCTCCCATAGGTCCACCTACGTGACTGTGAAGTAGGTTCCATTACTACCTCTGTTCCCTGGTGGGGAAACCACGGCACAGAGGTAAGTGCTCAAGACAATCCGGCCCGCAGAGCCGGGATTTCAACGCCATGGTCTAGACCTAGAGCCACTTTCTAAATCACTGCTCCGCTGCCCTGAGGATGCATGTTAAGTTTGTCAGTGCACCTGGCTAGGGTGCAGTTGCTATGCGACACCAAACAAGGAGTGTGCATGAAAGCAGCAGCTGCCAGTGACTGAGATGCCATGAACGGTCATGGGCCATGACGAGGGGTGGCTTTCGTGTGCAACACCTAAGGCCCTGGTTGGTAGACGGCCAAAGTGGGTCTGTGTGTGTGTGTGTGTGTGTGTGTGTGTGTGTGTGTGTGTGTGTGTGTATGAGACACAGAGACTGCGAGGGTGGAGCCTGTGGGCACTGCTGTGAGTGTGCTCACTGGGGTGACGTGCTCACACCTGGCTCCATCTCCAGGCCTCCAGCGGGACGCCTGGCCGGCTCTGGCCTCACTCAGGCCCCAGGAAGCCGCTTGTGTGTAATTATGTCACCCTCTAGTGGTTACTTCTGTATTAGCCCTTTATCCGAGGAACAGCCCCTCCCTCTAGGTACAGGTGACCTCTGGATGAGCAGACCCTCAGGGAACTTGGGGGGGCTGCAGGGGGGCAGTGCTGGGAAAAGAGGAGTGTGGCCAAGGGCAAGGAGAGAAGGGCAGGATCAGAAGAAGGCAACGTGCTCCGGGAATACGGATTAGTTTACTCCTGCAGAGAAGGCGGAGTTGGGAAAGGCAGAACATCTGGAGAGAGGAGGGGCTCCTACGCATCAGTTTTTTTAACCTTTTGTTTTTAATTGAGGTGTAGTTGATTTACAATATAGTTTCAGGTATACAGCAAAGTGATTAAGCTATATGTACATACACACACATATCTATGTATATACATACAAATATATGCACACAATATGGATCTATTCTTTTCCATTATAGGTTATTACAAGACATTGAATATAGTTCCCTGTGCTATAGAGCAGATCTCTGTTGTTTATCTATTTTATACATAGTAGTGTGTATCTGTTCATCCCAAGCTCCTAATTTATCCTCCCCCCACCCCCCTCTGGTAACCCTATGTTCGTTTTCTGTGTCTGTGAGTCTGTTTCCACAGCAACATGGATGGACCTAGAGGTTATCATATTAAGTGAAGTAAGTCAGAAAGAGAAAGACAAATACTGTATGATATCACTTATATGTGGAATCTAAAAAAATGATATAAATGAACTTATTTACAGAAACAGAGTGCGTATCCATCTTTACGGAGCTCTGTTTCTTGTTTGTGAGCATGGGTGCTGCACCCCGGACTCTCTCGGGAGCTTCCGTGCAGAGGGCTGGTGGGGTTGGAGAAGAGCTATTTTTAACCAGTTTCAGTTCTCTTTTCCGAGGGAAGTAGGCACAGGCCGTGGGACTTACAAGGGCTGAGTAAATTCCAAACTCTCACCACCTGGGTGGACAGCTGGCGTCACTGCTTCTCCCCGGCCTGAGGCTCTGTTCTCTCTGCCGGGAAAGGTCACTTTTGTCAGCATCCTCGCAGGTCTGTCATATCTTGATAGATATTTCAAAGGCAGGGAGGGGATTAAGACCCATCCTACTGAGAACTGCTTTGTAACTCCATATCGGGCCTGGGACTCTGCTGTCTGCAGCCTTACGGGGCCGGAGTTTGAAGGTTATTCCCTTCTGGAAGGGTGCTGGCACTGAGCCAGGCTTTGCTGGAAAGCCCTGTGTGGATGAACCGGAGCATTTACGTTTCTTACATCATGTCAGACCCAGAGGAGGACTAAGGGTCGGCCCCGATGCCGAGTTCACAGCCAGGTCCCCTTTTCTGCCAAGCGGATAGGGTTAAAGGTTTTATAAAAAAACAGCCAGAAGCTCAAGGGGTACAAAAGCAAAATCTCGCCTTGCTGGTGTTAACCCTTCACGCCCCAGAGAAGATGGCTGGAGATAAAAATCGCATCTTTACATCATGGGATCCGCAGCTTTCCTGATTGCCTGTCGTTCCCAAAGAGGCCACTAACTCCAAGCGTGGCTTCCCCCCCTGTGTCAGGGCATGAAAACAGCATGGAAACCCTGTCCACACTGTCCCTAAAGCTGGAAAAATTTGTCTCAGCGAAGTTCTTTGTCTGTTGTTTGCTGTTCATTTTTAAACAGTACTGTTTAAACGTACTGTCTAAAGCCAAAAAGTTCAGGTAACTCTTTCAAGTTGTCCGTGCCTGCTGTGGACCATCAAGAATTCCTTGATTTGGTTGGTTGTGGGGACTAAGCCGTCAGCATTTGGGCAGAAGAGGGAAACCTAAGATTGGACGATGCTTCCCTCTGAAGCTTCAGGGGTGCCGTGAGGACGTGTGAGGACAGCACTGGGTTTTACAAGTGGAGAAAACAAGGCGGAAAATGAGAAGTGACCTTCTCAAAGTCGTGGGGGTCTTTCCTGGGCCCGCACAACCTCTGGGAACCCCGCACGCAGGTTTGCCCTTGTACGATGTTTCACTAAAACTCTGTGCGTCTGGAAGGATAATAAGACGTGGGCAGAAGTCCACAGACGTGGGCTCACTTGTGACACTAAGTGGTGGGGATGCTAATCGATGAACCGCAGCAGGTGAGAAAAAGCAGCCACTCCAAACAGAGTGACGGTGGGAGTGGCTGTTAAAAGTGCTGGGTGGAGGGCGGATAAAGAAATAAATAAGAAATAAATTATAAAATATCTGAAAAGAAAAAGTGCTGTGGGGAAACGGGAATCCCCATCTTTGGGATCCCCTGTTTGCCTGGTTCTCCATTCTCCCAATTTTATATCTAGGTGTTAAAAGTTTGACATATTTTGAAAAATAATACGTAAGCTAAGAAGCTGTCCTAGCAGGCAGAGTGGAAGTGAGTGAGCTGCACTGTGACCTCAGTAGCAGCCTGTGTTGCACTTCACGTTAGAGACGGCGCATCTGCTTCCTTAGGCTACTACCTGCCCTGCATAATGTTCCATGTAAACGTAGCATTTACTACAAACACCCTGTAAGGTGTCATACACCCACGGAAAGCCGTGGCTACTATGTGAATTAATATGCTACTATTTTTCTGTGTTATATAGTATAAGATAGGAAGTGCTTAAGATTTGAGCATGTGTTAATCCTTAACCACCATAAGGAATCTCATGGTTGAAGAGGGGAGGGAACAAATTAGAGGTATGGGATTAACAAACGACTATATATTGATTAGCCAAAGAATTTGTTTGGGTTTTTCTGTAACATCTTATGGAAAAACCCGAACGAACTTTTTGGCCAACCCAGTATAAACTAGAGAAGCAACAAGGATATATTGTACAGCACAGGGAATTATACCCATAATCTTGTAATAACGTATAGTAGAGTATAATCTGCAAAAATACTCAGTCATTATACTGTACACCGGAAACTTACGCCAATATTGTAAATCAACTATACTTCAATTTGAAAAAGAAAAAAACCACGAAGAATCCCATGGTTTAAATTAGATCATCTTAAATTATCCTTGGCTCTGGGAGAGAGCTGCATGTTCCATTCTGATGCATGGATCGTGTTCCACACTGATGGTGGGAGGTGTTTGTTTTGTTTTGCTTTGCTTCCCCCCCCCCCGCCCCTGCCACGATGTATGACTTGGGAACTAAGTGGGAACTTAGTTCTGCCACCAGGGATCACACCTTGGCCCCCAGCAGTGAGAGTGCTGAGTCCTAAGCACTGGACCGCCAGGGAATTCTCTGTTTTGTTTTTCCTTAAAAAAAATTTTTTTTTAAATTCTGGTCATTTAAATTCTAAGACAAAGCTGGAAAAGGGAGAGTTGAAGACCCGAAAATAATATCTTCTGTCATTTGCTATTCTCCCAGGAAAAGCAATGGCTCGCAAAACAATTAAACAATAAAAGTTGCAGGGATTAAGTCTGCGGTGTTACACGTGAGAAAGCACCCAGATTCCATATGCAAGTTGAGCTGCTTCAAACCCCTTTCTAAACAGGAAGGATGCAAATATATGGCAGCATTAGGTTGGAGCCTGAATGTTTTCTTAAACATTTCTTAGATGTTAGGGATCCTGAAAGATTAGACAAGCAGAATATTCCATCCCGGGTGAGTGGCACCGAGTGCCTGTTAGGAGAACGTTTCCTAGCTGCTGCTTGAGTGGACCTACCCCACTCCCTCCCCTCCCCAAAAAAGAGTAAACTATCTCTAAACATCAAAATAAAATCAACAACAGCGATAAAACAACTTTAAAAAGGCGTATCGGAGATCCACCACATTCTATTCTGCATTTTTCTGCAGCACCTACCAGTTTGGTTTGCTTCATGGTTAGATGCACCTGGATCCGGGTGGTGGTTTCATGGGTGGAGACAAATGTCAATATTCACCAAGCTGTGTATTTAAGATTTGTGTATTTTCCTCTATGTATATTTTGTCTCAGTTTTTTTTTTTAAGCTGTTTGTTTGTTTAAGTCAGAGGGGGCTTAACAGGTCAAGGGAGGTTTACTTCTATGCGTACAAATGATCACAAGTTCTGTTTATTCAACGGGCCAATCAAACAGGTAGAGATTCTGCGGCAGCTGGAATTGAAAAGGGCCAGGCACTTTGCCTTAACCCTAACCCGCAGCCCTGCGGCCACCCTTGCCCAGTAACTGCCACACCCTCCCCGGACCTTTCTGGCCTGGCTGCATTTGCTGAATTAGGGCAGGGAGTTTGTCTTTCTGCTCAGCCACATCCTGAAGCCCCTGGTACAGTGTATGCAGTTGGCACTCGATAAATATTCTTTCAGTCTGATCACTTTTCTTTGGTTAATCTGTGTTGCAGGTGGGGAGTAGAGTGAGAGAGAGAGGGAAAAGGAAAGCTGTTTTTAAAGCCTAGATCAGAGACTCTGTGTCATGGGGAGCACCCCGGGGCTGGCCAGGAAGTGGGACAGAGAACGCACAGACCTTTCTAGGTCTGCCTCCGTCTTTGAGGATGTTTCCTTAATGTTGGAAAAATACAGTCGTTTCATCGTTGCCGTACCGCGCTCCATGCTGTTCCCTATGGAGCCCAGTCGGGTCACATTATACTTGCTGGGTTCTGCTGTGCAGTTTTCCATTGTCATTTTGGTTGTTGATACTGGCTTTTCAGGTTGGGTGTGTGGTTTCTCTTGACACAAACACGAGTACCTTTTATCGCTGAGATTTTCCTAGGGGTCCGGCCATTTTAAGCTGGAAATTGTCATCGGGATTCGTGTTCACGTTCCTGTGGGTGAAAAACACAGGCCTTTCTGCGGGGCAGGGGATGCAGCCACTCTGTGCCACAAGGAGGACAAGGGCACCACGGGAAAGCCGTGACACACGTCAGAGCGCCAGACCCAGCTGGCCTGCCAGTCCCTGACACCCCGCATGGTGGCATCTGCAAGGGTGAGGCCCTTTGCAGAGGAGCAAGAAGGCTCCTGCCTATGTGTCCTGGACTTGAACTTGGGGGCACTGGCTACTGGGCGTTAGACCCATCTAATGAGGGTCCTCATTAGAATTTTCCTCTCTGGCAGTTTTTCAAATCTGTTTTGTTACTGAGGTATAACCGACATATAAAATAGGGACCTTGTCACAAATTTGCATCACCCTTGCTGAGGCCATGCTAGCATCGAAGGTACGTACAGAAGATATAGATCTTCTCTGTGTCTTTCCAGTTTTAGTAGATCTGCCGCTGCGGCGGCAGTGGGCACTTCAATCCGTTTTTGTAAACGAAATTTCTAACTGCTCTTGAAACCCACAGTGTTGTTTTATTTTGCTGGTGGAACCCAGCGGGTGATGTTGGGACAGGGCTGTGGCCACAGAGCATGGTTAGCTTTGGGAAAGCAGCAGAGCCAAAAAATGCCCCCTGATTCAACACTTCCGCCCTCTGGGTGACTTCAGCCCGTATCCAGTTACAGAGTCACAGGGTTTCTTTGGCAAAAACACGTTTTTGCGCTAGAGTCCTCCAGGCAAAGCCAGTGTCACCTGGCTAGTGGAGTCTGGGGACCTATCTGCCTCACACATGATTAGAGGCATTGTTTGTTCAGGGCTCCTCTGCAGAATGTTTATTCATGGAGAGGTAGAAAGAAGCCCCAGCAGCCCAGCTGGCTTTCCAGATCCTGGGTGGAGTTTGTAACCCTGTTTTCTTCTTTCATTGGATGTGGCTGTCACAGAAAGAGAATAAATATGGACCCCTGCTCGCCAGCAATGCCGTGCTTCCATTGCATTTAAGACATAATGAAAGTCAGGTGTGCGCTCAGAGATACAGAGCTGAACCAAGGCGAGGAGTCCTACACATCTGTCCCCAGAGCTGGTGACACTCCTGGGCAGGATCCTCTGGCCTCCCTCAGTTGGCCGCTGGCTGAAAGATGTGGTCCTGCTGAAGTGTTCTCATCTTAAAACTAAATGACATATGAAAGAGGAAATACAAATGCCTAAGAATCATCTAAACGTGTCTGCCCTTGTGAATAATCAAAGAAATGCAGTTTAAAACGAGATAGTACTTTTTAAAATAAATACATTTATTTATCTATTTATTTATTTATTTTTGGCTGTGTTGGGTCTTCGTTGCTGCACACGGGCTTTCTCTAGTTGTGGTGAGTGGGGTCTACTCTTCGTTGCGGTGCGTGGGCTTCTCATCGCGGTGCCTTCTCTTGTTGCAGAGCACGGGCTCTAGGCGCGCGGGCTTCGGTAGTTGTGGCACGTGGGCTCAGTAGTTGTGGCTTGCAGGCTCTACAGTGCAGCCTCAGTAGTTGTGACTCAGGGGCTTAGTTGCTCCGCAGCATGTGAGATCTTCCCGGACCAGGGCTCGAAACTGTGTCCCCTGCATTGGCAGGCGGATTCTTAACCACTGTACCACCAGCGAAGCCCCAAATGAGATAATATTTTTTACCTATCACAAGATGAGAATTTTTTTTAAATGACACTATCCAATCATCTTAATTAACTTTTGTTATTCAGAACTAAAAATTACTTTAGTGTTTTATTAGACTTTACCTTCATGAAAGGTTGGAAATTTTTTAGGCAATTTATTTTGAAAGCATAATAAATTGCCTAATAGACTTAATAAGCCAATTTAACTGGATTGGTGGACTGGTCAGTAGATGCCAGGGCTGTGAGGGCTGGAAAGGACTTCAGGGCTTATGTGGTTCAGCCCTTCATCATCTCCATGAGGCCTCAGGGATGTAGAGCCAGGTGTGTCTGGAGTCCCAAGTATGAAGGGCTAGAACTGTGTTAGTAAAACACAACGTGCTGTTGCTTAGGTCTTGCTGTAGGTGAATAGCTTAATATAAGATTATGCTTTCTTTTCTTTTTTAATATCTCTAGGATATTGTGCTTTACTGTCTTTCCAGACAGACAAAATGTCATAGGCCTCAAAAAACGGGAATCCAGGCCTGTTTTCCCATCCGCTCTCTGTCCTTATACGACTGTGTGTCTGGATGCCTCTCTGTATTTTTAAAAATTTTTTGTTAGGGCTTCCCTGGTGGCACAGTGGTTGAGAGTCCGCCTGCCGATGCAGGGGACATGGGTTTGTGCCCCGGTCCGGGAGGATCCCACATGCCGCAGAGCGGCTGGGCCCGTGAGCCATGGCCGCTGAGCCTGCGCGTCCGGAGCCTGTGCTCCGCAACGGGAGAGGCCACAGCAGTGAGAGGCCCGCGTACCGTCAAAAAAAAAAAAAAAAAAATTTTTTTTTGTTAGAGTTGATTACAATGTTATGTTAGTTTCAGGTGTACAGCAAAGTGAATCAGTTATACATATACATGTATCCACTCTTTTTTTAGATTCTTTTCCCACGTAGGTCATTACAGTGTTGAGTCGAGTTCCCTGTGCTGGACAGTAGGTTCCCATTAGCTACCTATCTTATATATAGCAGTGTGTGTATGTCAGTCCCAGTCTCCCACTTTATCCCTCCCCGCTCTGTATTTTTAATGAGGATTGCCACCTGACCACCGTTGCCGTCTCTTCGGTAGACTTACTTAGCAACCATTTGAGCAACTCCAAATACACAGAGGTGTTTACAGTCTGAAAGGGGACTTTTAAAAGTCTATACATGAGTCTAATACAAAGTAGGATAGGCTATGAGAGTTGGTGTTTGTCAAGCTCATACTAGCTCCTGTCATGAGCAAGTGCCAGCTGTAAATCGGCTCTAAAATCGTAGAAGTTCATTTCTAGCCCCTGTGAAACCCAAAATGCATGTTCCTTATCGGCCAGCAGCTCTCCAGGCAGCAACTCCAGGACCTGGCCTTCTTCTGTCTGTGACTCTGGCCTTAGTCCTCCTTGAACCCGCCGTGCTTGTCCATGTGAGGCTGAAAGAAGCAGGGAGCATGGGGTACAGCTTGTGGGGGGTTTTCATGGGCCAGACTCGGAAGTTGCCGACATCATTTCTTCTGACATTCCACGTGGAAGAGCTCAGTCCTATGACCATTTTAGGACATCTGAGCACTGGAAAATGTGATCTAGCCATGTGACCAGCCTGTGAGCTCTGCCACGAATAGCTGTGAGGGTCCCAAGTGGGAAGATGTCGTATGGGGTGAAGTAACATCTCAGCAAATAAATACGTAGGTACCCAGGGATGCAGAAGTTATTAATACTTATTTCTACGATTAACTATCATTTTTGCTGCTTTTAATAAATGCATTGCTGCTGACTCCTCGTAGGTGTATATGCACTTCAGGCCGTGTTTTCAGTTGTGGTGCCTCTCTCGGGTCAAGGACATGTTTGCAAGCTGGCCGGATCCAGTGGAGATCAAACCTTCCCCAACCACCCGATGCAGCCTTGGAGAGGAGCCTGAAAATCGTGAGCTCTCCCCAAAGCCATGTGCAGACACGCTCCCATCAGTATTTTGTTTAATTTTTATTTGTTTATTTAGCTGCACCAGGTCTTAGCTGCAGCACACAGGATCTTTCTTTTTTCTTTTTCAGTTGTGGCATGCGGGATCTAGTTCCCTGACGGGGGATCAAACCCCAGCCCCCTGCATTGGGAGTGCAGAGTCTTAGCCACTGGACGGCCAGGGAAGTCCCCTGCCATCAGTATTGTTCATTTCAGTTCAGCCGTGACCGAAGGCAGGCGGTCTGAGGGCCTGCGCTGGTGGCTGGTCCCCACTCCTGCCATTTGCCGCCCTCACGGCTGTGTAACACAGACCACACCTCCTCCCGTCCTGCCCACGTGGGCTGACAAGCTCTCCTTCTGCCCTTATTGTGTTCCTGCGGGGTCGGCCCCCCCCGCTGGGCCCCAAGCTCTGCGCTGTCACTGCACAAACAGCAAACATCGCCAGCCTTCCTGACTGCAGATCTGATGCTGCCTCTCTCCTGCTGGAGTGTCTTGGGTGTCCTGCAGATTGCAGATGGAGGCCCAGACTCCTGGAGTCGGGGGTGTCCCGGGGTCTTCAGTCAGGTGGTCCCAGGATGAGGGAGCCCACCTTGCCAGGAATTGATGATTTCTGTTTTTCTTTGAATTTGGGTTTTCTCTCTCTCTCTCTCTCTCTCTCTCTCTCTTTCTCATTCTGTGTTTTCTAGTTGAATTTTGGACATGAAATTGTTATATGAGGTTCCTGTCATCCTCAAAATGCGTTACATGTTTCCGACCTTTGTCCAGTGGGAAGGCCTCCCCCTCCCATGTCCGCCTGTGGGAATCCTGCCCGTCCTCTGAGAGACAAGTTCAAACACCACCTCCATCAGGGCTTCCCTGGTGGTGCAGTGGTGGAGAATCCGCCTGCCAACGCAGGGGACACAGGTTCGAGCCCTGGTCTGGGAAGATCCCACACGCCGAGGAGCAACTAAGCCCATGCGCCACAACTACTGAACCCACGTGCCACAACTACTGAAGCCCGCACGCCTAGAGCCCGTGCTCCGCAACAAGAGAAGCCACCGCAGTGAGAAGCCTGCGCACCACAAAGAAGAGTAGCCCCCGCTCACCACAACTAAAGAAAAGCCCGCGCACAGCAATGAAGACCCAACGCAGCCAAGAATTAATTAATTATTTATTTAAAGAATTAAAAAAAAGAAAACACCACCTTCATCATGAAGCATCCCTTCCTTAGGAGTTAATCTGTCTTTCTTAGGATTAATAATCGGATACACTTACTAGGATAACAGCTGGACAGCCATTGGTACCTCCACTGTGATGTGTTACTCTGCTCAGTATTGTAATCTGGCCTGTTGCCCCGCCCCTGAAAGATAAGAACAATTTCACTCATCTTTGACCAAGACGTAGTAGATGCTCGATAAAATTTATTGAGTTGGAGTCACAGAAAGAATTTTCTTTGAATTACTCTCTGGCGTTTTCGCTGGGTCTGACCTTTTTCCTATACTGAGTAGCAAATACGAAATAGCTAGTCCTTCAGTTCTGATGATGGGAAATTCCTCCCCATGTCATTACTGCATCTGCTTTTCCTAGTGATTAACTGTAAGGATGAGAAGTTACTGGAATAGAAAGTTTATCTCCCTGGCTGGCAGGTGGTGACCCTGGGCCGTGGGTTAGACTGGTTGCCTTTACTACCCATGTGCCCGTAGTATCTGGCGTGTTACCTCGGTTATAGCCCTTACTACACGAAACGTGACTAACTCACAGATTTCAGATGGAGCTTGGGGTTTTGATGATGGGGGTGATGATTTGTTTTTCTTGCCTGGCTGCCACCCTAGACCAGCTCGGTCCGTAAAGTCCCTGTGATGATGGAAATGTTCTGTGGCCTGAGCTGTCCCCAACAAAAGCCACAAGACCCACGGAATTCCCTGGCGGTCCAGTGGTTAGGACTGCGCACTTCTACTTCAGGGGGCGCAGGTTCGATCCTTGCTTGGGGAACTAAGATCCCGCATGCTGTGCGATGTGGCAAAAAAAAACAAAAACAGGGCTTCCCTGGTGGCGCAGTGGCTGAGGGTCCGCCTGCTGATGCAGGGGATGGGGGTTCGTGCCCCGGTCCGGGAGGATCCCACATGCCGCGGAGCAGCTGGGCCCTTGAGCCATGGCCACTGAGCCTGCACGTCCGGAGCCTGTGCTCCGCAACGCGAGAGGCCAGAACAGTGAGAGGCCCGCGTACCGCAAAACACACACACACACACAAAAAAAAAACAGCCACAAGACCCACGAGGGTACTGAGCCTTTGAAATGTGGCCACTGCCACTGAAGACCGGAATGCTTAACTTCAAGTCATTTTAGCTTTTTTTTGGCCGCTCTACACAGCATGCGGGATCTTAGTTACCCAACCAGGGATTGAACCCGGGCCCAAGGCAGTGAAAGCGCTGATTCCTAACCACTGGATGACCAGGGAAGTCCTGAGTCATTTTAACTTTCAGTAGTCACGAGTGACCAGTGGCTACCGTAGTGGAGGGACGGTGATACTGCATTCCTAGGGGAGTGACATCTTATGGGCCTGTTGTCCTCTCCTCTGTGGTGCTAGGTGCTCAGTGGCCAACAGTCAGTATCCGTCGAGAGATGGACACTCGCCAGGGGCCGCAGAATTCAAGGAGCCTGCCGGCGTCTGTGTGTCACCTGCATTCTCTGCAGCCCCCATGAGGCGGCCCAGGCCACACGGCCACCCGGCTCGGCCTCTGTCCTTGCAGCCTTCGCCAGGCCAGCAGGCCACCAGGGAGCAATTTAGCAGGAGGGCTGGGAGCCTGTGAAAGGGGCCCGGCAGAGCTGTAAAAGAAACAGAAGAATCTCGGTGGTGAACTGAGACCCTCAACGTGCCCAGGCTTGAATCGCGTGACCCTGATTTTTCCAGAGGCAACCGCACAAGTCATTTAATTCCAAAAACCATAACCTGTAAGACCCCGGGACCTGGCCTGAAGGACTCCAGTGTGACCCTGGTCTGGGGAAGGGAGATGTGGGTACTGTGCTGGCAAAGAGAGGGAAGAAGGGGGCCGCCTGGCTGTGGGTGTTCTCCCCCTGAGGAAGGAAGTGAGGGCTCCTGTAGGGGTGAGCACTTTCTGCCTCTGGTCCCATTAGAAGGATGCTCGACACCTCTTCCCCCTGAGGACCTACCTCTCCCGCAGCACAGTCTAAGGGTCGGTCTGAACCGGGGGACCAGCTAGAGGTGGCAGTGGGCAGACTGCATCACCTAGAGTTGCTGGCAACCAGGGGGCCACGTCCATGTGGGCTGTCAGTCCCGGGACAGTCAGATGCCCCCTCCTCTCCTGCTCTGGGTGGAAGCCCCTCCGGCCGGTCCTTCCTCAGCCATGTCCCTGGTACCTGGCTGGTGGAGGTGGAGGCCCAGGTGTCTGGCATCACCATGGCAGCCCTGTGGATCCAGGCTGCTGCTTCCACTATTCTTTTCACTGCAGTAGGCATCTCCCGCTTGTTTATAAAAATGAATAAAATAACTATCCTGTTTTTCCAAATGGAAATTGCCCATTTGGGGAGCAGAAGGTTGGCAACTTCAGTAAGAGTTTAAGAGCACAAGAAGACTAGAGTAAGATGAGGCAATGACTTAACCAAACTCTCTGTTTCTGCGATGGAATGACGCAAGTGTTTAGAAAAAAGAACCAGTGTATGTAACTGCTTCCAGAAAACCCCATATGTGCAAATCCAGATTTATAAATAGTTCATAATGATTGTTCACATGGTAAAATGACTATTATACGCAATATATAATACATATAGTAATGTTCCTTTAAATAAGAGAGGCACTTACTTAAAAGCCTTTGGGAACCCGACAAGCAAAATGAGTGTGTGAAGCAGCCAGGAGAGAGGCGATAGAGAGCAGTGGGGAGTTTGGAAAATTAGCCTGTGTGTCCCCTCCCCCATCCATGAGGCATTTATATTTCAAAAATTTTTAAACTTTATGTTAGTCAAAGAGATTTGATTGGCTGACAGTTGGTGATTCCTGTTTATTTAAATAGTAAGATTTCCCCAGGTCCTTTTTTTTTGCGGTACGCGGGCCTCTCACTGTTGTGGCCTCTCCCGTAGCGGAGCACAGGCTCCGGACACGCAGGCCCAGCAGCCATGGCCCGCAGGCCCAGCCGCTCCGCAGCATGTGGGATCTTCCCAGACTGGGGCATGAACCCGCATCCCCTGCATCGGCAGGTGAACTCTCAACCACTGCGCCACCAGGGAAGCCCCTCCCCAGGTCCTTTTAAAATACGCTTTGGTTTGCAAAAACAGGAACACATTTACTTGGTAACATATGATAAACATTTTAATTCTAGTTAGCCCATGGCTTAGAGAGAGGTCATTGGCCTGCAGGTGACGGGGATCCAGAGCTCCATTTATTGATTTGTTCACTCTATCCCAGCCAAGGAATGTGCAGAAGTGGATGACACTTGCCCAGGTAAATGCTTTGCCCCAGACCAGCAGACCCAGTGAAAGCAGATGACGGGAGAAAGGTGGGAGCACCCAGACATCTCTCCCTTCCCTTCCCCGCTCCCCTGAAAACAAAGTCCACAAGTGTGGCTGCCATGCTTCCTGTACCATACTCACCTGTGGCCATTCTTTTCTAGAGCATCTTTTAAAGTTAATTTATCAGGATTCGTGAGGAGGAAAAATTCCTCTTTCTTATCTTGCGATGGACTTTTGCTTGGTACCCAGGGAGAAAACTCTGCTTTTCCAAGTGAGGTGAGGGGAAGTCAGCAGGGATCGGCCCCTCTGGGAGCCTTGCAGGGACCAGAGTCTGGGGACTTGCACCGCCTGCTCCTTGGGTTGCATTGCAGCAGATACAGAGGACACGTTTACACTTCCTGAGGCCCTGGGACCTGGGGAATCATGTTTCTCTGAAACATCAAGAATTAGTCTTTAGGGCTTCCCTGGTGGTGCAGTGGTTAAGAATCCGCCTGACAATTCAGGGGACATGGGTCCGAGCGCTGGTCCGGGAAGATCCCACATGCCGCGGAGCAACTAAGCCTTTGTGCCACAACTACTGAGCCTGCGCTCAAGAGCCTCAACTACTGAGCCACGTGCTGCAACTACTGAAGCCCATGTGCCTAGAGCCTGTGCTCCACAACAAGAGAAGCCACCATGATGAGAAGCCCATGCACCACAACTAAGAGTAGCCCCCGCTCGCTGCAACTAGAGAAAGCCAGTGCAGCAACGAAGACCCAAAGCAGCCATAAAAAAAAAAAAAAAAAAGAATTAGTCTTTAGCGGGGTGGTCTCAGGATCCGGTTGTGTGTGCTGACACCCTGTGCCACAGGTGGGGTGGGTTTGCTCTCTCCTTCCCAAACAGTGGGAAGTTTGTCACTGTGGCAAACTTATCACTGTGGAGGACAAACTCATTTCTGGGTAAGGGCAGTTTTGCATTTCTCTGAAAGGCCACAATTAAAACCTCACCACTCCTACCCACTCTCTACCCTTCACCTCACCCCCAAGATGTGATTTGTCCTGCAAGCTAGAGACACAGGAGAAACGACACAGTGTTTGCGAGATAAGGGTTCCCAAGGGGCTGCAAAGAGTAAGATGGTGGAGCTGGGATTCCCCCTTCCAAAAACACCCCAAACTTACTTATTTTCATCTCCACCAACTGTTGAGAAATACCACAAAAAGGAATGCTATATGCCTTAAGGCTGAGAGGGTTCCTTGGGCAAGGCTTAGAAGGAAGAACTAGAGAGAAACCCAGGGACAGACAGTGACCCGTGGGAGAACCTGCTGAGGCTGCCTTAACTGAGCTGAGAAGGAGAACAGTCACCAGGGGACTATGTAGGAGGTTACGGAACTTTCTGATAAAAGTCTGGGTTCATCATTGCATTAATCTCTGGTCCCTCCTTAAGAAAATAAAGAGAAAAGTGTCTATGGAGAGACATACACACCGGAGAAACAGCTGGCTACAGGACTAAGTAGCAATTATTGACCACCCCCCACCCCCATAAAAAAAGGAGAGACAGAGGAGATTTTGCCAGGTCCTCTTTCCTGGAGCGAGTGGTCGAGGTAGCTGCTGTTTCTTGCATGGCTGGTCCAGGCCTTGCACTTGTGTAACCAGCACATGTGGTTTGCATTGGACCCCCTGAGCCCCTCCCTTCCTGCCAGCTCCACCTGCCCTCCAGCCAGCTGTCTCTGTACCTAAATTTTCCAATGTTCGCTGAAGGCAGAGGTTGGTTTCTTTTTAAGTGTGAGGACCCTTTTTTAAGTAAGAAAAAAAAAAGTTATGTGCCCCAGGAGACAAAATAGTTATATTTTCCACTGAGATAGTATATAAAGATTCCCTCAAATCATTAGGTGTTTTCCCATTTAAAAATACCTGTGTTGAGAAAGACAGATATTATATGACATCATTTACATGTGGAATCTAGAAAATAGTACAAATGAACTTATTTACAAAACAGAAACAGACCCACCAACTTAGAAAATAAACTTCTGGTTACCAAAGGGGAAAGGTGGTGGGGAGGGAGAAATTGGGAGTATGGGATTAACAGATACGTACCACCGTGTATAAAATAGATAAACAACAAGGATTTACTGTATAGCACAGGGAACTCTACTCAATACCTTGTAATAAACTATAACAGACATGCGTGTTATTTCCAGTTTGAGGCTGTTCTAGTCTTGACACATATTCTGGTGTGCACGTGGGCAGATTCCTCCAGGAGAGTGGAACTGCTGTGTCTTCAGGAACATGTTTTTAAAATGTCACAGCTTTATTGAGCTATAACTCACATACCATATAATTCACCCATTTAAAGTGTATAATTCAATGGTTTTAATATATTCCTTGAATTGTAATATACCAGCGTCATCAGTAGCACTTTTAAGTGAATAAGTATTTTATTAATTACAAGGATGTACATATACATAGACTGTCAGAGTGGAAGTACATGGACATATTTACTCATTCTGGAGACAGTGCTTGGTCTGCATGTTCTGTGGTTCTGTGGTCTCCAGATACCTTTAGCCCCCAGGGGAGGAGCCACTGGTTCCAGGCATTTCATGTAGAAATTTGCCATTAAAATCCATCCATCCATCCATCCATCCATCCATCCATATATATGTTACTTGAAAGACTCCATGCTTTAATTCGCTGCGTATTACTATGGATGGTTCTGTGGCAGTGGTTCTCACATTTCCTTGGGCATCAGAGCCACCAGATGGCTTGTTAAAACGGATTGCTAGGCACCACCCTCAGAGTTTCAGATTCAGTAGGTCTGGGTGGAGCTTGACAATCTCTGTACCTAATCGGTTTTCAAGCGTTGCTCATGCTGTTAGTTCGGGACCATATTTCGAGAAACTTGTAGCCGGCTGTTACCTTGGAAGTTGGAGGACTGCGTGCGGAAGGAATTCATTCAGTCATTCAGTAGATGAGATGGGGTATAAGACACAATTTGTTGGAGGGAAGAGGGAAGTTAGCAGGCTCTTGTAGTAGCTCAGAGTATGGCAGTAGCAATGGAGAGTCAGGAATACATTTTTAAAGTATTAGGGAGTCACAGTCAAGAGGCCTTGACAATTGCTTTGACATGGAGGGTATGGGTGAGGGAGGGCTCATGAAGGACACCAAGATTTCAGGCCTGGATCCAGGGGGAGAATTGGAGGACAGAGAACGGGCAGGATTGCAAGGAAGAGGTGTAGCCAATCAGTATCTTCATGTCTGTACTTCCTGGCTCTCTAAGAAGACTTACTCAACCATCATTTTGTGGTCAAAAGGTGACTGACCGCCCTAAGAAACTAGAAGCATGTGATCATGGGAGTTTCCCTGGACCACGGATGTTAGATGCTCAGTGGGGATTCAATATCGGATTTCAGAGGGACTCGTAACTTTAACAAACAAGAATTGTTCTGAGTACGTTGGAAATTATCGCACTCCTTCTTTATTGCACTCTCTCTCGGACCCTTCCAAAAGCAACTTGAAGTTTTCTTTTTGACCAAAGCGCATTGCTAGGTGCCGTCCTCGCTCTGTCCCTCTCCAACTCTACATCCTGATGTGGTCGTCCTTGGGCTGATCCGTCCTGCCTTTCAAGTGGGTTTGTTATCCTTGCTGGACCACAGCGCCTTGAGGAAACAGCTCCCTACACATTTCCAGACGCTGGATGGTGCTCGAGTCTCTGAGGAGAAGGTAGAGACACGGCTGGCGTCTCTGAAATCTCCATCTGCGGCCGACAGTGGTTCCCAAACAAGACGATAAGGAGCAAAGCAGCTTCTCGCTGGTCTGGTCGGTGGGCTGCAGCGTGTGGAGGCCTTGGTGTCCCGCCTCCTGTCTCCTTGAGAGCAAAGGAAGGCTTTTCTTTCCTTTCAGTGGGGTTCTGTCCTAATGACGGGGAGGAGATGGTGAACAGGATCGTTTCCAGAGCAAAGACACAAAACCACGCGTAAACAGATTAGCACGCACGTTACGTTCAGTGTTGGTGCAGAGACACTCGCAGGAAGCTGGGGAGGAGGATGGAGGGCCCTTCTTTGGAGCGGGCGGTCCGTTGAAGATGTGACCTCAAGGACAGAGGAGCCTGCCCTGCACAGACAGAGGAGGAACTGGTCCAGAGGTCAGCCAAGTGCAAAGGGAGAAACCGTGGGGACGGGAGGAGGCAGGCCTCAGACAGCTGGGGGTTCCTCCAGCAGAGTGGAAACCAGGAGAGGGTGGGAGGCCCGGCCGGGGGGGCTCTTGAAAGGCCTCGCGTACGTGTTGAGGAGCTCCGTGCTTCATCCTTTAGGAGACGGGGAGCCTTTCTTAAAAAAGCAGAGAAGTCTCTGGTCAAGTTTGAGTTTTAAAAAGAGCTCCTTTGGGACCCCCTTGGTGGTGCAGTGGTTATGACTCCACGCTTCCACTGCAGGGGGCACGGGTTTGATCCCTGGTCGGGGAACTGAGATCCCACATGCTGTGTGGGGCAGCCAAAAAAACATTAATTAATTAAAAATAAATAAATAAAATAGAAAGAGCTCCTTGGCAGCCGTATTCGTTGCAAGGCAATGCAGTTTTCCACCATCAATGTAGGGTCTTCTCCTCCCGAAGACACAGTCCCTTGGTCAGCATCCCTGTTACAAGCTATCTGAAACTTCTTTCCACTTTCTCCCCAAGCCTTGCGTTTCTTCGCGTAAGCGCGCTGCCCCTTTTGCCTCTGCTCCCCTCACACCTCACAGGGCCTGTCTCCCGACACTCATCTCTCAGCCTGGTTGGGATCGCCCATCTCAACATAAACAAACACCAGCTCTTTAAAACCATCATTCTATTTTTTTTTTTTTTTTTGCGGTACGCGGGCCTCTCACTGTTGGGGCCTCTCCCGTTGCGGAGCACAGGCTCCGGACGCGCAGGCCCAGCGGCCATGGCTCACGGGCCCAGCCGCTCCGCAGCATGTGGGATCTTCCCGGACCGGGGCACGAACCCGTGTCGCCTGCATCGGCAGGCGGACTCTCAGCCACTACGCCACCAGGGAAGCCCCATTCTATTTCTTATACATCAACTATCGTTCAAATAAAAGTGGAAAAAAAAATCCTATTATTCTATTTTAATTTCTCCAGCTTTAAACAACCTGTTCTCAATCCATGTGTCATTCTGTTTGGGGGGCAAGTCTGCTTTTTTTCTCCCACAAGGCTGCGTGTGTGAGTGTGTGTGTGTGTGTGTGTGTGTGTGTGTTTATACTAGTCACTTTGTAATCAGCCTGTATTTTATAAACATTGCTTTTGGGGCTGCTTCCTACAAATCAGGCTGTTGCCCTCAGACAGCCTCCCTCTTGGTAAGAGGGCAGTGGTGAAAAGCAGGGAAGCAGAGCAGAGAAGGCCTTTGCTCCAGGGATGGTATGTGATGTGTTTAACCTGTGTTTGGGGAAGAGGGGAAAGGTCTCGATTCCCAGCCAGGGTCTCCCATTCAATCACTGTAGGACGGAGTTCCCGGGCCCCACCACACCTTAGTTCCCTGTGGTTTCCCTGCTCAAAGTGAGGATAGCCTGTACCACAGAATTTTAGTGACGGTTAAATGAGGAAAATGGGTGTAAAACTTTTGGCTCAGTGCATGTAGAAGGTGTTTAATAAATGCTCACTAGTATTAGGTATTGTCACTGGTCATCAGTCAGGAACCGTTTATTGACAGGTGTACGTACAGCACGCAGGATGGGGCACCCAGGAGAAGGAGGGGGGCACATCCTACCTTCAGCAAACGCTGGGCCTACCGGAGGAGTAGGAACACACAGAGTTCCAAGGCAGCGTGTGCAGGCTTGGCGGTGCAGGCTGGACACCATCCTCCAGGGGCTGAGGAAACGCCAGGTCCGTGGAAAGAGCCTCCTGGCATTGGATTAACCAAAGGCAGCTTTACAGAGGAAGTGAACCTTGGTGGTGGACTTGAGGGTCGTTTGAGGTTTGATTGCTGGAGAGGCAGAGGATTAAGATGAGGTCTTGGGTGGGGAAGCAGGGCTTGTTCTCAGAGCAGGAGACTGGAATAGGGACCCCGTGGCGGAAGCTTCAGGCAAAGAGTTGGGGGGTAGAATGAGGCCGGGTTGGGAAGTTTTGGGGGCACAAGGGCTGGGAACCACCGTGAATTTTCAACCGGGGAAAACATTATGAAAGCTGGTGTTGGAGCCGCGTGGGTTAGACAGCAGAGAGCACTTCCTGGAAAGCGGGGAAGGGGGATGAGGACACCTGCATTGCAGGAGGTGTTGTCGGGTGTCCTGCAGTCCATGAGGAGCCTTTCTCTGCAGAGGTGGAAATGGAGTGGCCAGGTTGGCGGGGGGATAGCGGGGTGGGGAGGGAAGGCACAGGCCTGCAGCTCTGGTACCCCCTCCCTTCCCCCCCTCCCTCCCCCCCCCCACCCGCCCTGTAGAACTCCTGGGACCAAGGGCAGCACTTGGACAGCAGCCGGGAGTTCACACATGGACCGAGCTTGTCTACCTGCTGTGCCAGGACTGTTAACAAAATTGCAAATGACCTTTGAATTACAAGGCAGCAGCTCCTCGCTGGGTCGCAGAGTAAGAAGTAGCCAGTGGCGACCTGGAAAAGGCTCCCTGCAGGCTGTTCTTTCTGGGTAGGTTTCGGGGGGGCCCCCATCTGGGGCCAGGGGGCAGGTGTGGGAGGTGACATCACTTCCTAGGGAACACCTAAGCTGCTTGAGTCCTTGGGCTCTGGGGGAGGCCAGTCCTGAGCAGCCAGGGGTGGTTTTGTGAACAGCCAGTGACCTTGGCGGGCGCTTGTCCCGTGGGTGGGGTTTTCTGTGGCATCACTGCTCTGGTGTGTGGACAGCAAGGAGACGCCCCTTCAAGGGCGGAGCTGCTGCGTCGGCCCCAGCCCCCCAAGCCCCTCTCCGGGTCTCCCGGCTGCTCGGGGGTGGACACGGCCTCTTAGGGAAAGAAAACTTATGGCTGGAAAAGTCCTAATTCAAATATGCACCCCTTTGGCTGTGACAATAAAGTGGTCTCAGTAAGGACCCTGGACGTGCGCAGAGGGGCCAGAGTACAGCAGGGCTACACCCCACCTGGCCACTCAGTGGTTTGGGGGATGCTCCCCCGAAGGACCCTAAACAGGGTAAACCATCACCCTCATTCTGGATCCTTGTCCCCCCTTGATTTTTCCTCGAGGTTCACTGGACCTGACATATTACGTATTTATTTGTTCATGGCTGTATCTCTGGCACATAACCAGGCCCCCAGGACGCATTTGGCGAATGCCTATTTTGAATGAATGAAATAATGCGGCAGGAGGGCAGAGTAGATGTCTGACTAGCTCCTTCTGGTCCTCAGGAGGGGTCCTGACTGAGAATGTGGCATCCTCCCCTGGCCCCGAAGAGAGAGACCCTGGACACCACCCCCCCCCAGCTTAATCCTGCCCTGTCCGCTCGCTCGTTCGGCCAAACCGAACCGTGGGCCTCACAGCCTCCTTCCTCCCCAGCCGGGTGGGGCAAGACGTTTCCATTCTGCCCATGCCAATGAGGCCAGTCGCTGGGGGGGTCACGTCTGTCGTGGGAGAGAGCGGGTCCTGAGGGCTGCTGTGTGTGTGTTTTGGGGACAAGTGTTCAATTTCAGGTGCCGGACATCTAGATAGCAGAGAAAGAAGCCACCACACATGCTAGGGTCTTCTGTTTTCCTTTTCTAAGTTATTAAAACATATATTTTTTAATGAGCCGAGAGCTTGCTGGAAAGCACAGGGTGGTAGAACAGCGGCCCGAGTGATTCCCGCCTTGGGTGATGTTTACGAGGGCGGGATTAGCGGCTCGGGGAAGTTTGGCCTTAGCGTCTGTGCTGGAGCTGGGCGGTCAGAGCCGCTCTGACCGACTCCTGTCCTCGGAAACGGGCCCAGCGTGGCCTCCGGTACCTGGGACTTGCGGGAGAGGTTTCACGGGAGCCTGATGCGAGGGTGGCACAGAAATGAGAGAGACGGACCTTGGGAGAGAGAACTCGGCTCCCTGGTGGTGGGGATGGGCCGGCGGGAGCGGGTGTGGGGAGGGAGAGGACCAGGGGGAGTGGCCCCGGCCCTCCAGTCCCCAAGAAGGGCTGGTAGTGGGGTGGAGGGTGTTTGCACAAGCAAACTCTTTGAAGCTTCTCTCCTGTCCTCCCACTCTGGCCCTGGTCCCCTCCCCTCCATAAAGCCATTAGCTTCTGGTGCCAGCCCTATCTCTGCTCCATCTCTGGGCCCTGTCGATGCATTCACAGACCTCCTGCCCTGGGGGGACGGGGAGGTTTTATGGGGGGGAGGGCCTCTTCAGAGGAGGCGAGGTCTGTTAGGAAAGCAGGGTGTGGGGTGTTGCCGGCGGCCGGCAGGCCGGATCATTTCCGAGCTGGCTCTGCATGACAAAGGGGCTTTGATCTGCCCCCCACCAGCCCGACACACCTGCCCGCGGGTGCCCCCGCCCCGACGGAGACCTCCCGAAGAAAAGCCCGGAGGGGGTGGGGACAGCTGTGCCCCAGCTCCCCCGGGCCCTGCTCGGCCACCTTCCTCTCCTGGTGGCCCCGGGACAGAGATATCTCCCAGGCTGATGACCCAGAGCCCCTCCCGGAGAGCCAGGAGGCCCTGTGCTGCTCGGTGAGATGGGGGTGGTCTCGGAGTGTGGGGGCGGGGGTTTCGTTGAGGTGGGGTGCTGAGGGGCCCTGGGGGTGTGGACACGCCCTGGATGGGGGCTCAGGGAGGAGAGGAGGTGGGGTTGCATGGCCAGAGGCTTGCTCCAGGGTCTGTCTGCCTCCAGGGGCTCTGGGAAAGCTGTTCTCTGGGAGCAGGCAGTCTGATGCGAGGGTGGCAAACCCATCCCTCCTGGAGGGCACAGAGGAGGCATGGGCCACCGAGGGGACACTGCTGGCACAGCCTGGGGGCAGCTTTTACACTTCCCAGGGGAGTTGGCTCGAGAAAGTGAAAAGTCCCTCCCTTCTCCTACTGTCTGTCCCAGTGGACTTGGGCTGGGATTTGGAAAACGCGTTTAGCGGGAGAAGAGTGCAGATTGAGAGCGAAGGCTCCCGTTTGGCTGTAGGCAATCAACTCGCCAGGTGTTTTTAGCTCCACGCAACAGATACATCCCTGGGAGGAGCCGATGGGATTGTCCTGTCTCTTTGGACATTCTGGAAGGAGGGCAGGTGTGCATAGTAGCAGCCAAAGCATCTCCCTAAATGCTGCCCGGAACGGCTCTGCTCCGGAAATGCCTTGCTTTCCTCCCTTTCCAGGTCTCTCAGTCCCCTGTTTCCTTAAGCAGCGGGTCCCGAGCAGGGCTCCCCAGGCTGGAGCGACCCCCAGGGTGAGAAGGGGAGGGTGGGACGGGAGGCTGGGGAGAGATGGACCTTCCCCGGGAAGCAGGCCCTTCTGGTGCCCCTGGTCTGCATCGCACACTGACTGCTCCCTTTGGCCTCTTCTCTCCAGGGATCCCGTCTCGGAAGCCGTCGGCCCCCGGGGTCTTCCCCGGGCCCTGCGGGGGGCGCGGGCAGACCATGCCCAGCCCGCCTGCCCTGCTCGCTGCTGCTGCTGCGCTGTTCGCCTGCTGGGCCCCACTTCGGGCCGCGGCCAGCTCCTGGTGGTGAGTGTGGGCTGCAGCCCTCCCAGCCTGGCCCCCTGGGCCATAGAAGAGGGGAGAGGGGGCCGTTCCCTTTTCAGCAACCCCAGGAGAACAGACACAGCTCTTTCTCTCTCGAGCCCCCAGAGTTATGTAAAGGCTCCCTGAGGAGAAAGGATTAGTTCATTTGGCTTTTTCTCTGATCCCGTCCACAGTCCCCTTTCCCTGGACCTCCTCCATCTCCATGGGTTGTTAGAAACAGCTCTTTTGTTGCTCTCGGATCAATATGAATATTGATTTTTTTTTTCTTTCCTGCTGGCGAGGGCAAGGAGAGTAGGATTCCCGGTTTCTAAGTCTGAAGACCCGATGAGGGCTTTGCAGGAGCGTGTGTGGCTCCCTTTTGTGTTGTTAAGATTACTGTCACTGCCAGGTGGACAGGGGAATGGCAGGCATGCCCCCCGCCCCCTGTTTGGCATGGTCTGTGCTCTGCCCTCATTTTTGCTCAGGTGGCAAGACCACAGCCTTCCCCTCTGACTTAGCACCTTAGTATATCTGCTAGATGAGCGGGAGAGCCCTACAGGGCAGGGTCAGGGGCCGTGTGGCAGAGAAGGAAGTGCAAACTTTTAGAGTATATGGCCATGTATGTAAATTGGTTTCGATTTTAAAGGCCTAAGGGGAGTTCTCTTGAAAGGAATGGACTGCTTTCCGCACACATCCTGCACTTGGGCCCCACTGGCCTGGCCGCGCCTCCTGCAGAGAAGCGACCTCACGCGCAGCACGCCCACCCGGCAGGCCACTCCGGTCATCCCCCCTGAAGCCCTCTCCCAGCTCGGAGCACTCCTCCCTGTCTGGTCACTGTGGATCCAGACGCCCAAGGTGGTCTCGGGCATTCGACATCTCACATGTCGCCTGCGTTCGTGCCTCAGTTTCCCTTTGAAGGCAGGAACTCGGTTTTGGGTGACTTTTCTTCCCAAGCCCCCGGCTCAGGGCCTGCCCGCGGAAAACCCCCCTGGGAGGGGGTCAGGTGCTAGGCCTGCTGCTGCCCCTGGGCCGTGCTCACTCCCGGCCCTCTTGCTGCAGGTCTTTGGCTATGAACCCGGTGCAGAGGCCCGAGGTGTTCATCATCGGGGCGCAGCCCGTGTGCAGCCAGCTCCCCGGGCTCTCCGCCGGCCAGCGGAAGCTGTGCCAGCTGTACCAAGAGCACATGGCCTACATAGGCGAGGGGGCCAGGACGGGCATCAGGGAGTGCCAGCACCAGTTCCGGCAGCGGCGGTGGAACTGCAGCACCGTGGACGATGCCTCCGTCTTCGGGAGAGTCATGCAGATAGGTGAGCGGGGCGTGGGGCCGGAGCAGCTGTGCTTCCCGGCCTGGGAGCCAGGGCTCCACGGGGTCCGGCGTGCAAGGGGGGTGGTCTCGGGTGCCGTGCCGGCGCCCGGCCCCGGGGTCAGCTGCCCCCTCTGCTTCCCGCCCTGACCCCAAGCAGGCAGCCTAGAGGCGCTCCCTCTGGGCAGGGGGCGGGGGTCTAAGCTGAGTTAGAGCGGATCGGGAAGCCCGCCCACCACGACTGACCCCTGTCTCAGCTCCAGGGCCTCCTCGAGAGCTGTGGGCAGAGAGCTGAAAATTGCAGCCCTGAGCGTCTGGAGAGTTTTGCCCCTTCCACTTGGACACTGAGAGAGAGAGAAACTTTGGGCCAGATTGGCGATGGCTGTTATTAACCCGACCCGGACCCAGTCCCGGCTTTTTCACGTGACAGGGGACGCGTGTGAAAGTGAGGGCGGGGAGGGGCAGGCGGAAGGAGGAAGGTGCGAGGCCACCCCTGCCTGGATTCCCGCCCTGCCCCCTCTCCCACTCCTGGCCGAGGCTTCTTTGGCTACCCTATTGCTTAGATGGAGGTGTGATCTGGGGTCTAATGGTTTTAGGTCCTTTTGAAATGCAAGCCTCCCCTCCCTGGCAAGAAATCGAGAAATCCGGCCCTATTCTACTGGTTCTTATCCCCAGGGCCATAAAAGGAAGGCGTTAGAGCACCACGTCCCGGCTCACATTCTCCCCGAAAAGCTTCCCCCCTCGAAGGCCACATTCTGCAGTTCCCTGAGGCCGCGGTTTCCAACAGGCCGGGACCAGGGGAGTTAGGGACTCTGCGCCTCTTTTGCGAAGGCCCCGCCCTCTCCTGACCCCTTTCCCCTCCCTCCCTGCCCCACATTGAGAAGTGAGGTCCAGGGAAATTACACGTTGAACCTTGCTTCTCTCTTCATCCTTCAGCATCAACTCAAGGTCCTTGAAAGGAATGCTCCCGAGTCCCTGTAACAGTCCTGCTGGGCAACTTTCCCAAAACAATAGGCCTGGGGGTCAAATGGGATTCATTCATAGTGGATCAATTCTTCTCAAAGATGCTTAGTGCCTGTCCCTTCTTCCCTTCTTCCCTTCTTCCTGGTGAGTCCTGGTTAGCCGCTCTCCTCCCTGCCTGCCGGGTTTCAGGTGAGGAAACTAGGATGGCCCAGGTGTAGAAAGAGGCATTCCCTAATCACTGTCAGGGAACTAATATTTCTTTGGGACCTAGTGAATGCCTGACGTTGGCCACATCCTTTTCACATAATTTTGTTGCGTGAAGGCCCCAAAAGTGCGGCTTTGCTTTAGGGAAGAAGGCGTGTCGGGAACAGAAACTCCGTGGGGTGCAGGTGCGCGTGGTGGAGTGGCCAGTGAAAGCAGACGCTACCAGTCTCTGCCCTACTCTGCTACAGATGGAACCCCTCTGTTTGCCTTATTCTCACCGTCCCCTTTTGCAGCTTCCCTGCAGGCTTGTGCTGCCTGGAAAGCTGTCCTCCCGCCTCCTGCTGGGCCCAGGCATTCTGGCGAGTCCTCTCCCTGTGTCTGGCGGGTGGCTTCTGAGACTCCTTCCTTTGAGCCACTGCAAGCGTCCACCACCAGAGGGCAGCAGAGCGGCCTGGAGGGCACCAGGCCCCTCGCCTGGAGGCCAGGGAGGCCACGGAGGCGGGAGGCTCCTGCAGGTAGCTGGGCAGCTGTGGAACAGAGGACGTGATATTGTCCTGCTGTCTCTGTGTCCCGGGAAGATGCACGACCTCTCAGGAGCTCCCTGGTTGCTGGTTTATCAGCCTTTATCCTCTCTGTATTGTTTCACATATAGAGACGCCCCCGATTCTCTGCTGCTGAGAGCAGCACGAGGTCTGTCCTTAGGCTTCCCTGAGGCCCACGTGCTGCCCCAGGAAGGCAGAGCTGCCTGCGCTCAGGGCCGAACGATGCCCCCAACCAAAGGAGACAGAGTGACCACTGGGGATCCTGAGGGGATTCACCGGGACAGACCGGGATCCAACTACATGGCGGGCTGGACCCTCAGAGCCCTGACGTCTGCAGTATTACGCTCAGCTGCAGGAACGTTATTTTAAAAGGCAATTCTGAGAGGGGTGACTCAGCTCTGCAAAGCGTGTTTGCTAAAGAACGGTGGTGGAAGAAATCAGACATATGTAGCTTGGAAAAGAGAAAACATAAAAGGCGTATTCGTTGTTTTCAAATCCTGAAGGGCTGTCAAATGGAAGAGGGATTAGCTCCAGAAAAGGGAAGCTATAGGGAGGCATCTTTCAGCTTACTCAAAGAAAGAACATTCTGGTGATTAGAGTCATTTTAAAAAGATGGAGTGGGTGGCCTTGGGAACCCAACCCGATTCTCCAAGGCATGTTGTAAAAGCGATGCTCACAGCGGATGGAGTGTAGATCTGGGCCCGGTTTCAGACTCTCCTCCCTGTCCCTGGACGCCAGGTTGGGGGTTGAGGAACTGTTTTAGGGAGACTTCTCAGGCATGACTCCTTCAAAGGGGTGCCCGGGCCCTCCTCCCTATGACCCCGTGGCCATCTTACCGTCCTGGGAACTCGCATGGTCTAACTCCCTAGACGCATAGATCCTGTCTCTGGGCGTGGTTCACACTGGCTCACACATCAGTCCTGAGGGCTGGCTTCATGAGTGTGGCTTTTCCCACGTCACCTGGTTTTCCCTGGTGCTTCTCCTGACCCCTGGTTACTGGAGAAAGACTGACTTGCCCTGTCTGTTCTGGTTGCAAACTTCACTGTGTTGTGCCTATAGACCATCCAGAAGTAGGGCCAGGTGCAGTGACTGCAGACTGCCTTCCTCACCACCTGCCAAGACAGGATCGTGGGACGGCTACGCCTGACCTTGGAGGTTCAGAAGAGGGGGCACGTGGGGAGCAGAAGATCCTGCCTGGTTTAATCGCTGAGATCACGACTGAATCTCAGTTCCCTGCTAAGAATGCCTCCCCTCCCTCCATACCTGAGTCCATACTAGTATTATTTATCGTTTCTCATAATAGCTTTACTGAATGTAATTCATGTGTGGTACAATTCAGCATTTTTTTTTTTTTTGGCGGTACGCGGGCCTCTCACCACCGTGGCCCCTCCCGCTGCGGAGCACAGGCCCCGGACGCACAGGCCCAGCGGCCACGGCTCACGGGCCCAGCCGCTCCGCAGCATGTGGGATCCTCCCCAACTGGGGCACGAACCCGCGTCCCCCGCATCGGCAGGCGGACTCCCAACCACTGCGCCACCAGGGAAGCCCCAATTCAGCATTTTGAAGTGTACAGTTCAGTGTATATTCACCAGATTGTGCAACCATCACCGCCCTCTAATCTCAGGACATTTTCACAGCCCTATAGAGACACTGCACACCCACAAGTGGTCACTCTCCATCTCTTCTCCCTCTTCCCCAAACTCTAGACAGCACTAATCTTTCTGTCTCTATGAATTTTCATATCGTGGACATTTCATATAAACGGGATCATACATGGCCTTTTGTGTCTGTTCAATACGGATACAAAATGCCAAGTGGCTCACTTACCATAATAACTCAAGGTTCAACCATGTTGTAGCCTGTCCGCAGCACTTCATTACTTTTTATGGCTGAATAATATTCCATTGCATGGATAATGCCACCTTTTGTTCACCCATTCATTCGCTGATGGACAATATGAGTTGTTTCCACTTTTGGGGTATTATGAATAATGCTGCGACGAACATTCACGTACTAGTTTTGCTGTGGACATATGTTTTCATTTATCTTGGATATACTCTTAGGAGTGGAATTCCGGGGTCATATGGTAGTTCTACATTTAACCTTTTGAGGAGCTGCCAGACTGTTTTCCAAAGCAGCTGTGCCTTAAAACGTTCCCACCAGCAACACATGAGGGTTCCGGTTTTTCCATATCCTCATCAACTTGTCATTAGTTGCCTTTTTTTTTTTTTTTTGCGGTACGCGGGCCTCTCACCGCCGTGGCCTCTCCCGTTGCGGAGCACAGGCTCCGGACGCACAGGCTCAGCGGCCACGGCTCAAGGGCCCAGCCGCTCCGCGGCACGTGGGACCCTCCCAGACCAGGGCACGAACCCGCGTCCCCTGCATCGGCAGGCGGACCCCCAACCACTGCGCCACCAGGGAGGCCCGCAGTTTGGATTTTTTACAGGAAATGATCTGGATGAGTAGAAAGACCGTGCGGAGTGACCGTGGAGGTGGTCCCGCGGTGCTGTTGGGTTGGGAGGCGGTGTGGGCCTCGGGGGACAGAGGGAAACGGCTCAGACGATTCCGGGTGCTGTCATCCTAGTTCATTTCTACTCCTGGTCTTGGCCGCTGTCCAGCTAGATAATGCAGGCGTAAAAAGACAGATGTGTGACTCGTGGAGGGTGAGAAACAGACCTGTGAGGGAGAGGTGTTTGCCAGGATAGAGCTGCACTGTGGGTCCCATGATTTGTGCCCAGTCTCGTTCCGACCGTCCCACCTGTTTCACCAGTGCCTCCGTGCTCCCCATCCCGTCCACTCAGGCCGGCCTCCTAGGAAGGCACAGCCGGGGCGACCTCTCCGGAAGGGATGAGGTGCAGGCCGGGGCTGAAGGGGCTCACGGGCAGACGAGTCAACTTCGGTTCCTGGTCCAGGGCGCTTTCTAACCCCGGGGGCCTCGGCAGGGAGAGGTGCCCCCTCCCGGGGTGCGGGCTGGCGGGGCGGCAGGGGGCGGGGGCCTCACCCGCCTCCTGTCCACCCGCAGGGAGCCGGGAGACGGCCTTCACCTACGCCGTGAGCGCGGCCGGGGTGGTCAACGCCATCAGCCGTGCCTGCCGCGAGGGGGAGCTGTCCACGTGCGGCTGCAGCCGGGCCGCGCGGCCCAAGGACCTGCCCCGGGACTGGCTGTGGGGCGGCTGCGGCGACAACGTGGACTACGGCTACCGCTTCGCCAAGGAGTTCGTGGACGCCCGCGAGCGCGAGAAGAACTTCGCCAAGGGCTCGGAGGAGCAGGGCCGCGTGCTCATGAACCTGCAGAACAACGAGGCCGGCCGGAGGGTAAGCGACCCGCCCCACGCGCACCGGGACGGCGGGCCCCGCCCACACACACACCTGGACAGGGGGCCCCGCCCACATGCACACCTGGACAGGGGGCCCTGCCACACACACACCTGGACAGGGGGCCCTGCCCCCCCCACACACACAGCTGGACAGGGGCCCCTGCCACACACACACCTGGGCGGAGGGCCGCTTCCCCCCACACACCTGGACGGCGGGCCCCGCCCCCACACACACCTGGACAGGGGGCCCCACCCACATGCACACCTGGACAGGGGGCCCTGCCACACACACACCTGGACGGAGGGCCGCGCCCCCCGACACACCCAGATGAAGGACCCTGCCCCCGCAGACAACTAGACCATCGGCTGTTCCTGGGCTCTGCTGTGCGATGGCAGCTGGTCCAGGAAGGGGTTGAGTCTGACCACAGAGATTCTTACGATGCTGACCTAGCTTCCCACACTGTGGAACTCATCCTTGATTTCCAAAGGCTCCATTTCCCACGAGACACACGCAGTTGTCACTCTTTTAGCCTTATCTGTTTCTCCACAGGACATCCGTGCCTGTAGGACTTACGTGCAGTCTCATCATCAGCACCCCAGACACCTCTTGTCTTGACTGCCCCTCCTGTGTCATTTGAACAGCTAGGATGATTGGAAATTGAGGCCATCAGACCTCGTCTAGGGTTTATGGTTTGTTAGAGGCTCAGGTAAAGCTGAGCTGACTTTTCAGGGCTGCCACCATGCATATCCCGAGACCCAGTCCCAAAGCACACTTCAGTACTGACGGCAAACACACTTGGGTGCTTTAACCTAAGTGGAAGTGTGGAAGGCGACCATCCTTTGAGGGCCCCGTCTCATCAATCTCATGTAAGAGGCGAGGGTCTTCGGAGCCTCAATTTCAATGGAGACTAAAATGTAGGTTTGGGGAGAGCTGGGTTTATTGTCTGTGCAGAGCACACCTGGGCCAGGGCTCTGGGCTTCCTGTACGGGTGTTGGAGAGCTTGGGCCTCATTTGCCGGCACCGGCTCAGGAAGCCCCCATGTCTGAGCACACGGCCTGCTCCTCTCTCCTGAGCAGGGTCTGCCCCGACGGGGGTCTGCCTCTGCTACCGACTGGAGGCCTCGCTCAGCCAGAAGCTCTGTCTTCCACTCTTCAGGCGTCCACTGTGGATGTGCATCCAGATCTCCCTGGACAGAGGTCTGAGGCCCGAGTGCCAGGTGGCCGGAGGCCCTCCTGGCGAAGGGCCGGGGCCACGGACCTCTCAGGAAACTACACAGACCTCTCTCTGGGAGAGCTGTCCACACTCAGGTCTGTGTCAAGCCCGGGCTCGGGGCCCAGCAAGGTACTTAGTGAGGCCAAAGGTGAGCTCACGCTAGAACAGGAGCAGCCGTTGCTGGAGGAGAGGTACATTCAGAAATTTGATGTTGGTTCATTGGTGATTCAGTAACAGGATATGGATATACTTCTAAAAAGTGTTAATATATTAATTTCTCAAAAAATTAACTCGTTTCATAGGAGCACATATCAAACAAAGGGGATTGGTAATGCCTTTTCTATGACTTAGCATCCTGTGGTGCTGGTAGAACATGGTACCTGTGTGTAAGCCTAGCGCCATCACTAGCGTGACATCAAGTCAAAATTAGAATTGGTCATTGCCCAGCATCTTCCTTGCAGAGCCCACGTCCAGAGGCTACTTTTGTTTAGCCAGATATGGGTGTTCAGCTGCGGCGTGTCAGGAGTTCGGGCCGTCGCTCTGATCCGTGGCTATTGTGCTATAAATCCGGGTGGAGAGACCAGAACTCTTCTGCTCTGAGGGCATCTGTGGAGCTGCCTCAGTCTCCCACGACTTCCTCTCTGTTTGCCAGTCTTTGGGAGTCTAACCGTGAGAGACTGATTAAAAAAAAAAAAAGGTTAGGGTCTTCACCTTATCTCCTGAATGCCCAAATTCTACCCATTTTTCGAGATCCCAGTTCAAACACCACGTACTCCCACAGTCTTTCCCATCCCCCGTGGCTGGCAGTCTCTGCGTCTGAAGCGCAGTGGAGCCTTGCGGACTTGGCTGAGGTGTTAGATTTTGCTTGCTCCAGCTCCTGAGGAGCGGGCTGCCCTGGGACCTCTGCACGTAACAGTGCAGGGAAAATTCCCCGTGGCCTCCGAGCAAGAGGTCAAATTCAGGAAGGCTTTCCTGTCTCTGCTCTGGAGCTGTGCCTGGGGCCCTGGGGCAGATGCGGAGGTGCCCAGCCGCTCGTCCTCATCCGGCCCCACTTCTACTGGCTCCTCATTTCTTCACCCTTAATTGTTTGTTTGCTTTTTCCAGCCCTTATCTCGGCTGCGCCTTCCATCAGCCTGTCCTACCCCCTCCCCGGCTCGTCTGTCTGCCCCCTGCAGTCTCCTCACCTCTGCACAGCCCTTTATCTCTCCCCGGCCTCCATCTGCTCCAGGTAGGGAGTCTCTGTCCCTCTCTATGTCTTATCCCCCTTCCAAGGAGCAGGCCTCGCCATCAATCACCTCCCACCTCCTGACACCTACACAGAACCTTCCTCAGGAAGGACTAAGCGGTGGCTGGCATTGAAAATGCCCCAGACCGGTATTTTACAACCAGATCTTTTAAAAGGATAGGATATCTAGGATCTGACATCTTGACCACAGAGTAAATCTCGGGCATACTTTGCAAGAAATTTCTCTTGGCCTTTGAGAGCCTCTAGTGACTCTGTTTTACAATACTGAAGCCAGGGGCGGTGGGTTGATACTGCCTTGTCACTCAAGGGCCTCTGAGCATTTTCCAGATGAAAGCTGCCTCGTCCTTGTGACATTCCTGCCAGTGACCGAGCTCCGTCACACCGTTAGATGCCGAGGAGGGGCAAGGGGCTCTGCCAGGGGGCGAGATGTAGACCTAAGAAAAATTTTAAAACATTCTCTTGCTTTTTCAGTTCGCAGCAAGGGCCAAAATTACCAACCTCCTTCTCTTGCAAGAGGAGCATCTATATATTAGCAACAGTAAAATGTTTAAAATACAAACAATACCGTCTCTACGGTGTCTTTCTTCCTAGAAGAAGGTAGAATGGACACGTCTAAATAGTGAGGGTCAGTGACGCTCTCCCTTCCGGATTTGTTTTCCTAAAAGTCCTGTCCCTCCCAAATCTCCCCGTGGAGATGCTTATCTACCCCTCACCCCCAGTCACTCGGTGTCGGGTACACAGTTTTAGGCCCTTAATGTTTCCTCCTTCTTCTAACAGCACCAGCTGCCTGACATCCCTCTCTAAACCGAGGACCATTTCCAAGGAATGTCAGGCTCCAGCTCAGACCTGGGGGATTTGCGCCAGAGGACGATTGCGGGCCCCGTCTTTGAAGTCCCTGTCGGAATGGGGTGTCCGTTCCTTTCTGCCTTTGGCCTGGAGCTGCCAGCCAAGTGCTGGTGCCTTTAACCTTGGGGAGGGGCCTGCCTGACTTCTCCACCCTAATCCGTTTTTAAGCCCCAAGTTTGGTGAGCAGTCCTTCCTGGGTGGCCCTGGCACAGCTTATTGAGCCTCATGTAGAGCGACAGTTTCTCCACCCTAAAATAGTGGGAATAGTTCTGTACCAGAAAAAGATCAGGAAGAGTTTGGACAGGAGTAATATGAGCTGATGCCGCCGAAGCTCTCTCTTGCACCTGCAGTGGTCCCAGCCGCAGCGCTGAATAAAGACACAATCTGGGGACTCTTGAAAAGAAAGCCGAGAGAAACCCTTGACTAATGGGTCCTGCCTGCGTCGGCGACAATAGCTGTGGCAGAAGAAACTGTTGGGCAGCGGACCTGCATCTTTATCCCGCCATCTGCACTTCTGGGCCGGCTGCCAGGGCTAGTTGACACAATGCATCCGTATGCTTTCGCTGAAAGGCACTTTGTAAGCAGCTTTCTGGTCTGCTCTTGCTTTTGCATTTGGATTTGGGGGAGCCCACGTTCAGGCCCCCTCCCATTTTTGTGGTTCAGTGACTGCTGGGTGGATTTGTTTTCCAAGACATCCGCCCTAAGATGGACCCACCGGTCTGCTCTCCCATCGCAGAGGGCCTGCCCCTCCCCTGCATCACAGCCACTCCCAGGGGGTGTCTTGTCACAAATGTGCTGTGGTTTATGGTGAGGCTCCCATGACTCTGTAGAGCTAGTGACCAACTGTTAACATAGAAAAAGGGACCGTTTAATTCTTAGGGGACTTGACGGGATTGTGGATAGCTTTCGGCTAGCCAGGGCCGTGCCAGCGGTCTCTGTTCCAGGCTCCCGGTACGGCTGAATCTTTTTTCTGGACTGGGCTCCATATCGTGTAAAAGCTAGACTCATGTTGTTGGTTTTTATTTGTTTGAGACTTTGATCAACATAGAAATAGCCTTTTTTTTTTTTTTTTTCCTGCTGGTAACGATGACACATTTCTTGTGACAAATTTCAGGTGATAATAAATGGGTAACAAAAAGGGCAGGTGTGCCATCCTGGTAGTGACTCAGACATGGCCGTCACCTCCGCAGAAGTTTTCTATGTGCTGTTCCTTTTATCCACTTCAAAACCGGCCTTCTGCACACGTACCCTGCCGGCCGGCCCTCTCCTGCACTCGCCCTAGCCAGCCTCTGGGCATCTTCCATCAGGGATGTTCCTTCTCATCCCCTTCTCTCCCCTCCCCCTCTCCCCGCAGGCTGTGTATAAGACGGCAGACGTGGCCTGCAAATGCCACGGCGTCTCGGGGTCCTGCAGCCTCAAGACCTGCTGGCTGCAGCTGGCGGAGTTCCGCAAGGTGGGGGACCAGCTGAAGGAGAAGTACGATAGCGCGGCTGCCATGCGCATCACCCGCCGGGGCAAGCTGGAGCTGGTCAACAGCCGCTTCAAGCAGCCCACCCCCGAGGACCTGGTCTACGTGGACCCCAGCCCGGACTACTGCCTGCGCGACCAGAGCACGGGCTCGCTGGGCACGCAGGGCCGCCTGTGCAACAAGACGTCCGAGGGCCTGGACGGCTGCGCGCTCATGTGCTGCGGCCGCGGCTACGACCAGTTCAAGAGCGTGCAGACCGAGCGCTGCCACTGCAAGTTCCACTGGTGCTGCTTTGTCCGCTGCAAGAAGTGCACGCAGGTCGTGGACCAGTTTGTCTGCAAGTAGCCAGGGCCGCTCTCCTGTGCTCCTCCGCGCTGCCGCACAGAGTCTATAGGATATAAATCTATATAAATCTATTTTATATTTGTATGAAGAAAAGGATGGATGGTAAATAAGTGAAGGAAGGAAATGGAAAGGAGAAGCCTATTTAAGAGACACTGGGAATCTTGGAGGATTGGATTTTGCTGGTTCTCTGCTCCCAGTGGGTGGGAAAAGGGCTCTGTCCCCGCCTCCGGTGGGGACTCTCAAGAGGTGGGGGCTTGGGAATGTTCCCTGCCTACCCACCGCGGCCTTGAGGACAGAGGTGGTGCTTGGAGGGGGAACTTGATGATGTCTGGAGTCTTTGCTGGGTGGGTGACTGCCCTGCGACCCTGGCCTCTGGGCCAGGCGGCCCCGTGGAGTGGCGGGAACCCAGCCTCACGCCTGGCATCTTCTGGGTCTCATCCAGGACACCGACTGGTTCCGTGAGAGGCCCAGTGCCTCCTTGCACTTTCGTCCGTCTGCGTACTTGCAGAATCCACAGTTACAGAGAAGAGGACAGGCCCCACGCCGTCTCTGGGGACCAAAGGGGGACAGCTCCTCCCCAGACTCCGGGGCCTGCCTTTCCAGCGAGAATTACTTTTCCTCTGCGATTCACTGGCTCCTGCACCAGGAGGGAGGGGTCGTTTGACCTGATGTGTCAGGAAAGACTTGGACTCTCTGTGCCCGAGCTGCAGAAAGCCAGGTGGTGACTGGCGAGGGCAGATGGCATCGTGCTCCCGCGCAGGGAGCGGACGCTCTGATGCTCCTGCCGGCCCTCCCCGTTGCGGGAAGCTGGGGCAGGTGCGGCCATGCTCGGCCGGCCTGTTGCGGGCTCTTCACCTGTGCCCCAGATGTAGTTTCCCTCTGACATTAAACACCCTCCACTGAAGTTTCTCTTTCCTTACTTGGACACACGGTTATGTTTCATGGGTCCTTTTATTTTCGATTCTGATCCTTGGAACCCTGCTACACGGTGCATGCACGGAAGAGGGCAAGAGAATGGAGACGTTTCAGGGCCCTGGTCTGGTGTTACAGGGACAGGGGGACATCGTGAGAATTCATAAGGTGACACGTGCGTGCACGCCTTCTCCCCAAGGGCAACACAGAGTTAAATGATGGCCGTTAACATCACTGCTCTGAACATAATTCAGAGAGTTAGGGTTAAACCTCACACTTACCTCCTCTTCCCATCTTCCCCATTTTACCTCCCACCAGTCTTCCTGGGCTCTTGGTGACCACAGGCGTTGGGGGTGCCCTCTGCTGGCTTCTCCGTGTTGCCATGTCCGGTTTGGGGGCCAGAACTTCAGTTTTGGAGTATCTGGGACAGGAGAGAATGAGGCAGAGCTCAGGCACCCTAGAAAAGGTGGGAGTTTCTGGGAGAGACTCTGAGACAGGCTGTCCAGTGAGCCAGAAGCCACAAAGGACACCAGTTTTATGTTAGAAAAGCTTGTGTCTGGGGAAGTGATGGGATTACGGAATTCACTTGGTGATAATGAGCAAATGATGCTATGCTGAACAGTGTACAAGAGATTCTGCCTGAGGGTGTCCACGGCCCCATATCCTGCTGTGTCTTTAGAACCTAAAGAAGAACCTCGTGACCCGACACCAAGGAACGTCCGACGCAGGGCTGTGTGTTCCCCGTAACTGTCCCTCGCACGGCTACTCAGATTGGTTGACATTTTCAAGAGGAATATGGTCCACGAGAGAAAGCGTTTAAACCAACTGGCCAACCAACGATCAAAAGCGTGTCCTTGGCTTCAATCGCTGGCATTTAACCAAATCAACCAACCAGTCACCCAAATCAACCGTGACGGTCAGGGTTTTGAAACACTGGCTGGCTTCATTGCCCTTGCCTACCTCACTGGTCCACAGACCCCGAGAGTTACCTTGTGTCAGGTGCTCGAAGTGTTTAAGAGCTGAGGCCCAGTTCATCCTCAGACACTTCAGAAAGTTAGCTGGGAGTGACTTGCCCACAATCCCCAAAAGTGGCCCCGTGTTCACAAAGGGAGATGGATCACCCCTGTCACGCCGAGCTTATTCCTGCAGGGTCCTGGCAAGGGAGTGGGTGAATAGCCAATGTTTTCCTCCCAACCGGGGAGCAGGTTGTATGTTCAAACACCCATGTGATTGTTGCAGCCGCTGACAACCAGGTCTCGGGATTATTTAATCTTCAGAACGGGTTGGGATGAAGTTAGGGTTATTGTCACACGCTTGTGGGATCCTGGTGAATTGGCAGCTGCCTGTGGTGTGGCCGGTGAGGCAGTGGGAAGTGGGTGGAGAAGGTGGAGGCCGCCCTAGACAACTGAGCTTCTGGGGATTTCCCTGGCGGTCCAGCGGTTAGGACGCCGCACTTCCACTGCCGGGGGCCAGGGTTCGACCTCTGGAAGAAAAAAAAAAAAAAAGAGTTTCTGCTCAGAACCGTGGACCGTTTGAGCAGAGAGTGTGGCAGTCAGGCCCCCAGCTCCTGTGTATCCAGATGAGGACCTCCAAATCACGAGCAGGTGCTAAACCTTGGTGTGCTGTGAAAATGCGGAGTCCTAGGCCTGCAACGCCAGAGATTGTTATTCACTTGGTCTGGGGTGGGTGGAGCTAGGGCCACTGTTCACACCCTCCTCAAGGACCTGAGGGAACCCTGCGCTGGTGGTCCAGAGACTCTACTGGACCTACAGGCATTGAGAGCTAGCCTAGGACCCACGGGGAGACAGGCAGCTGGGCCCTAATTCCCAACCTGGTGCTCTTGGCAACGCTGTGCAGAATTCCCTGGCACCTGAAATGTATTAACATGTAGCCTAATTGAATTAATGAAATGCCTGGACCAAGCAGCCGTCTCAGGGAGCCTTTCTTTTTCTTTTTTCTTTCTTTTTTTTTTTTTGGCTGTGCCACGCAGCTTGTGGGATCTTAGTCCCCTGACCAGGAACTGAACCTGGGCCTTGGCAGTGAAAGCACGAGTCCTAACCACTGGACCGCCAGGGAATCCCCCAGAGAGCCTTTTTGGTGAGAGGGGAAAGAACCGATCTGCCCTGGGATCTTCCACCCGGGACTGGGGGGGGAAGCCTACAGATCCACTATGAATAGAATAAGGTGTTATTTACTTAGCTTTGTCTGCAGGCATTCACCTTGTCTTCAAGATGAAATTCGGAGAGAGGCATGCCCGACTGCCTCCACTTAAAGTAGATGGGAGGGTGGGAAGACAGCCACAGCTGGGGTCAAGATGAGGCCAGCCCTCCACTCACAAAGGCTTTGTGACCAGAGTCTCAGGAACTGAATTCGAAGTCCTAGTCTGGAGGATGCCTCTCGTTGTCATCCACGCCCCATCCTTTGAGCTGAGAAACAAAATGTGCTACTTGGTATTAAATCCCCACGTTGGTCACATTTCCTCTAAGTTCTGCCCTGCTTCGTCCCTTAAATCATTATTATTTTAGGGACTCCCTGGCCGTCCAGTGGTTAGGACTCTGCGCGCCCACCGCAGCGGGCACGGGTTCAATCCCTGGTCGGGGAACTAGGATCTCGCATGCTGCACGGCCAAAAAAAAAAAAATATATATATGTGTGTGTGTGTGTGTGTGTGTGTGTGTATATAATTTTATTTAAGCTTTGTTATCCCTAGAGCTCTGGGCCCATAGCAAGATGTCTGTGGGTGAAATTTCTCCACGAGACAATGATCTTACAGCTCCAGTGATGTATCCCCTTTCTTGGGAGGAGAGCCGCACTGCCCCAAGAAGGTGGGAAACGTCCTCATTTGCGCCTTAAAACAGGCTCTGACGCATTGCCAGACCCCCCCACTGACCCTGGTCACGTGTATTTTGGGACCTCAGTGCGTGCGTGCGCGTGCCTGGGGTATGTGTGCGTGTGCGCGCGCTTGTACACGCCCATGCCCACCATGTACACGGGAATGAACGCTTTCATTAATTTTGGAGGGGAGTTAGAGAGGCACTGGAGACATGGAATATGTAAAAAAACAATAAGTAAAAGTAACTGTCACCACTTCTGGCTGAGACGCTGCAGAACAATAAAGATTGTCTGTCTTTATTGGAAACCCCTGCCCTCTGGTTGGGAGGACAAGCTTCACGTCTCTGGAAGGAGCCTGGGGGGGCTGAGAAGGACACCCCCCTCCCCAGCCGTGGTTGCTAAGTATTATTGTGAGTCCCTTGTTATGTAAGAATCTGCACTGTAGTTTTACCCAAACAATAAGGAAAGGCGCTTTAATTCCTGATTTTACATAAGAATGCCAGGTAATTTGCCCCAAAGTAAGAAGGCTTGGCCCAGGTATGAGGGTCAGATGTTCGGTGCTTGGAAGAGCCTTCACACAGTGGATTTTCCCATAGATTGTCTACGCTCTGCTTTCTCCCCTGCCACCTGCCCTTTGCTCTTTGCTCTGTCCATTTGCAGCTCTGTCCATTTGCAGCTCTGCCCGAGGCGGCAACAGAAGATAGAACCAAATCAGTTAACTGGAGCTTCCTGAGTAGTTTTCATAAATAACAGAGTGGGAGAAGAGGTGGCTGAAATTAGGTTTTTAAATGATCTGCAAATTTAACTTGTCATTTACGTGTATTTCTACTGCTCCCCAGGATAACTGGAAATAGCCTTAAAGCTGCCACAGGCAAAGCTGGTAGGAAACTGCAGTACAGAGAGAGCTGGCCCGAGTGTGGGCCCTGTCAGCAAACCATCAGGAGGGGCTGCAGCAGCTGCTCCAAGATGTAAAAGAAAAGACAACTATAGAAAGTTGCCCTCTTTAGTGACTTCCCTGGTGGCACTGTGGGTAAGACTCTGCTTTCCAAAAGCACAGGGCCCAGGTTCAATCCCTGGTCAAGGAACTAGGTTCCACATGCCACAACTAAGAAGCCCGTGTGCTGCAACTAAAAGAAAGATCCCGTGTGCTGCAATGAAGACCCGGTGCAGCCTAAGTAAATAAATACTTTTTTTTTTTTTACATCTTTATTGGAGTATAATTGCATTACAATGGTGTGTTAGTTTCTGCTTTATAACAAAGTGAATCAGTTATACATATACAAATGTTCCCATGTCCCCTCCTTCTTGCGTCTCCCTCCCTCCCACCCTCCCTGTCCCACCCCTCTAGGTGGACACAAAGCACCGAGCTGATCTCCCTGTGCTATGCAGCTGCTTCCCACTAGCTATCTATTTTACGTTTGGTAGTGTATATATGTCCATGCCACTCTCTCACTTTGTCACGGCTTACCCTTCCCCCTCCCCATATCCTCAAGTCCATTCTCTAGTAGGTCTGTGTCTTTATTCCTGTCTTACCCCTAGGTTCTTCATGACTTTTTTTTTCTTAAATTCCATATATATGTGCAGCCTAAATAAATAAATACTTTTAAAAAATATATAAAAAAGAAAGTTGCATCCTTTAAACCAAGTTTATTTTAAAGCCAAAAGGGATGTGATTGTTTCAAGGGGACTGGCCCTCTAGCATGCTTTCTAGGACTGGGGGCTGTGCTCTGTCTGTTGGGTCAACCAGCCCTTTGGCTAGTCTCTGATTTGACGTTGTCGTCTCCCTTAGATTTACTGGTTTTCCAGAGACCTTTTTAGTAGAAGGGAAGTTTCATAAAGGAAGGACTTTAAAAAAAACTCTTTAGTTCCCAGCTCTGTCTCCCAGAATCTCAAATAGTGCCTTGCAGAGAGACGGTTCCATACATAATTGCTGGAGGAATGATGATTCTCACTCAACAGATGAGGAAACAGTGTAGTTTGTTCTCTCAAAGTTCCAAGTGATGGGCTTCCCTGGTGGCGCAGTGGATGGGGGTCCGCCTGCCGATGGAGGGGACGCGGGTTCGTGCCCCGGTCCGGGAGGATCCTACATGCCGCAGAGCGGCCGGACCCGTGAGCTGTGGCCGCTGGGCCTGCACGTCCGGAGCCTGTGCTCCGCAACAGGAGAGGCCACAACAGTGAGAGGCCCGCGTACCGCAAAAAAAAAAAAAAAAAAAAAAAAAAAAAAAAAGTCCCAAGTGACAGAAATTGATCTGAGGGCTTCCCTGGTGGCACAGCGGTTAAGAATCTGCCTGCCAATGTAGGGGACAAAGGTTTGAGCCCTGGTTGGGGATCAGATCCTGCATGCCTTGTGGCCAAAAAAACCCCCAAAACATAAACAAAAAAACAATTATAAAGATACTTCCCTTTGAAAAAGAAGGCAAAGAAATTTTTTAAAGAAAAAGAAACAACAAAAAATAAAGATAGTTCCCTTTGACAGTAATCACTCTACAGCACCAGCTGCTTCCGTCACACTTTCCTCAGTTCTGCAAGGTCTGAGTCCTCACCAAAAAGAAATATCTGAGAGGGAGGAAGATGGCCCGATGTTTCTGTAGATCTCCCACGGCTCCCGGGAGCAAAGGCAGCAAACACTGGAAACTTTACAAATGCCCTGCGGGCAGCCTGCTTTTGTCCCTTCCAATCTGAGAGCGTGCACTGCCCTGCCTTCTAGTCTGAGGCTGGGGACCGGAGGAGCGTTGAGTAGGAAGTGGGTCCACTCGCACGTGTAAGGTGCTGTGTTCCCTCCTCTTTCTATTTCCTGACTGTGGGGGCCTCTCCCCTCCCTGAGCCAGGGCCAGGTCCCCAGCGCCCACTCTGCGCTGGGCTCCCGCTTCCGCCTGGCCACACAGTGTCGCTGTTTCCCCAGCTCCAGCCCAGCGTCTGTGGCTCACACCTTAGCTCAAAAGCTGGGCGTGGGGTCTCTGCGGGTTGATGCCAGAAACAGGCTCTGGACAGCAGCACGGCTGAGTTTTACATGTTTCATTTGGACGAATTTGGGAAGAATTAGGTCAGTGTAATTTTACTAACTTTTTTTTTTTTTTTTTGGCCACGCCGCATGGCCTGTGGGATCTTAGTTCCCCAACCAGGGATCGAACCCCGGGCCCTCGGCAGTGAGAACTCAGAGTCCTAACCACTGGACCACCAAGGAATTCCCATATTTTACTTTTTTTTTTTTTTGGCGGTACGCGGGCCTCTCACCGTTGTGGCCTCTCGCGTTGCAGAGCACAGGCTCCAGACGCGCAGACCCAGTGGCCATGGCTCACGGGCCCAGCCACTCCGTGGCATGTGGGATCCTCCCGGACCGGGGCACAAACCCGTGTCCCGTGCATCGGCAGGTGGACTCTCAACCACTGCGCCACCAGGGAAGCCCACTAATTTTTTAAAGATTGAGTGTGCAAGGAAGATGAGGGGAGTGCCTAGTCCGGCTGGGATGGGCCACCGAGACATCCGTGACAGCAGTGGAGCTCGGGCTGGGAAGTGGCATGTGTCAGCCACGGTGGATCCCCTGCCCCTAAGTAGTTTCCAGGCAGCCGAATACTGTGCTTGCTTGAAGGTCATCATTGCAGAGGTGGGGAGTAACTATAGCTACCATTCAGAGGGCTGGCTGACTGTACCAGCAGCTTTGCATATATTATGTATAATTCTCTCAGTGCCTCTGCAAGGTCTGTGTGATTATCCACATGTTACAGATGGGAAGACTATGACTCAGAGAGGTCAAGTAACATCCTCGGACTCACACAGCTGCTGATTGATGCCGAACAACTCCAGAGGCCCTTCCGGTTCCTCAGTGGATTTCTGGGTGATCACAGGATGTAGTCACCTGAAATAAGAGGTGCCCGTTTCCTTCTGAGACTCAGGTGTGTACAATAATCTTCCCCATCTTGCCACCATGAATTTTTTAATATATATACATATTTTATTTATTTATTTCTATTTTGGCCGTGCTGGGTTTTAGTTGTGGCATGAGGGCTCATAGTTTCAGCGTGCGGACTCTTAGTTGCAGCATGCATGCAGGATCTAGTTCCCCGACCAGAGATCGAACCCGGACCCCCTGCATCGGGAGCACAGAATCTTACCCACTGGACCACCAGGGAGGTCCCGCTACCATGAATTTTGAATGAGAAGGGTGAATAGGGAAATTTCTTCTGATAGAGGCACATGGCCGAGGGAACTTGGCCGTCCTGAATCTAAGGGAAGAGAGAACAGGGAGTGCAGAGCTGAGGACACAGAGAATCTGCACAAAGGGAAGAGAGGGTGTTGAAAGACGTGTTGAAGCAAAGACGGATGGTGGGTGCTGAGCTTGGCGCTTGCTGTGTGCCGGGGACAGCGGAACTGACCAGGTCACTCGCCTTACGTGTGAATTACAGAGCTGCCTCACGGCGGGCTCGTTTTACACAAGACAATTGTTGTTGTTTCGTTCTGGGGGTTTTTGTTTTTGATTCTCTGACATTTTTAATTTGTTCTGGTGATGTAACTAACACAGCGGAAGGACTTCAGCAGTCAGACGAGGCGAGACAGCGGCCCTTGGAGGAGGCCCCTGCTAGGAGCCGTAAGACGGCCTCTTGGTGGAAGAAGCCTGAGCCGCAGGGATGACAGTGGGAAGGTTGTAGATCTAAGCGCAGAGGACGAGAGTGGAATCGGCTGGAGCGGGACGGGGTGGGGGGGATGAGCTCACACATCCCCTGGGTCCTCAAGTCAAACATGGGCTTGGACTTCAGCCCCAGGGCCAGAGCGCATCTACCCAGGGAGGTGGGGACATGCGGCCCTCAGGAGGGGCCCGAGGCCCCCAGCAGAGTTGGAGGACAGGCGGTCTCCACTGGGCACTTCCCTGGATTTACACAAACCCCATTGCCTTTGCCGGGTCTCATGAGTCTGAGGTTTGGGATAATGGTGCTCTTCAGAATTCAGAAGGGCCCTGAGAATGTGTGACGTCAGCAGACCAGGCCGTGAGCTGAGGTCTGGAAATCCCTCAGCTGCTCCTCCAGGAGGGTCCTGGGTTCCACGCCAGGACCCGCCCCTCCATCACAGGTAAGTACCTTCTACCACAGAGAAGGAGACACCCTAAAATCCTTCCGAATTACGTGCGTATTTTCAGCCCCAGGGAGCCCTCCCCGCTCTGGTCAGTACACTCTTGGGCTCAGATGTGCTGGCGGCCGAGTAGGACCAGGACGCCTTGGGAATCGCCTGCCACTCTGGACCAAGGGGCTGCGGCATGGGGGTGGGTTGGAGGGTGTCCAAGTGCGAGCGCTTCCCAGGCTGTGTCCACCATGGGGGTAAGAGCAGGAAGGGCAGCTGCTGCTGCAGACTCAGAGCCTCGCCTGTACTTCTGGGCCCCTATCCTCTATCTGTTTGGAGAGAAGGGAGCCCAGGAGCAAGCAAGATGCTGTCCATGGATCCCAGGAGAGGAAGCTCGAACTGGACGTTGAGTGGAGCTTGGGTAATTGCAGGGCCCGAGCTTGCCCTCCAACTGGCTGTTAAAATCTGGGGAGATTTAAGAATTGATGGGACTTCCCTGGTGGTCCAGTGGTTAAGACTCTGCGCTCCCAATGCAGAGGGCCTGGGTTCGATCCCTGCTCAGGGAACTATGATCCCGCATGCATGCCACAACTAAAGAGCCCGCCTGCCGCAGAGCAACCAAATAAATATTTTAAAAAAAAAAAAAAAAAAAGGAATTCATGGGACTTCCCTGGCCGTCCAGTGTTTAGGACTCCATGCTTCCACTGCAGGGGGGCGCAGGTTCGATCCCTGCTCAGGGAACTAGGATCCTGCATGCCACGCGGTGTGGCCAAAAAAATAATAAAATAAAATAAAAAGTAAGAATTCAGACTTCCAGGACCCAGACCTGGAGACGCTGATTGAGTGAATCTGGGGTCAGGTCTGGGAATCTGTGTTTTCAAAAGATACCTTGGGCGATTCTGCTCTGCGGCTAGTTTGAGACTTGCTGACAGGTTATTAGGTCTGACCAAGCAAGCCTTGCACACAAGTGAGACGGCTGTTTGCAGAGGAGCTGGGTTTAGAGGTAGCATGCGCAGGGCATCAGGCTGCTAGAGGTCAGTGTCTACATCCTGGAGATTGACCCTGGACTAGGGGACAGTGGGCCGTCCTGAATTAGCGTCTCCCCAAAAGTCTAACATCAGTAGAGTCTGTCCCCAAACTCTCCTCCATAGTAAGATGTGTGGACGTAACTTCCTGGACGTGCTGTGGTCCATGGACCACATTGTCTGACCAGATGAGGAGAGCGTCTTTTGGAGGCAGGCCTGAGCCCTGAGCTTGGCTGTGTCTTGGTCTGTCTCCTCTGGCTTTGGAGAGACGCACAGGACACAGCGTGCACCGGCGCGGCCCTGTGCTCAGACTGTCCCAGACCACATGGACAACAGCCCAAGAGGAGCCTTTGCTGCTGCCGGTTCCCACGCAGGTCTGCTCAGGGCAGAGCCGGCCACTGCGCACCCTCTGCCAGCCGCTGTCCTGGGACCCGCCGGCAGAAGCCAACGGGGGCTTTGTGTTCTCGCTAAGGAGAGTCCCCAGGGTCACCTCTGCTTCTGCCTCCAGAGTCCTGAGTTTGGACTTGGGCACGAATTGAGAGCTCACCCAGATAAGAACTTTGTTAAGCTATCAAGTCGGGCGACTTTGTGACGGGCATAAACACTTGCTCCTTGATCTGAGTCAGAGATCAGAATTCCGGTCTGGCTCTGCTGTCGGCTCGTGCAAGAGCCCAGGACGCAGCACTAGGCTGCCAGGCTTTAGCTGATCCAGTGCCACCTGCCCCTCAGGGGCTCTGTGAGTCTCGGCTGCAATAGAAAATGGGCGAGTGCTTTGGACCACGTACCTGATCACACTCTTGCATTAGCTGTCATTTCAGGTCTGCTGTGGACGGACCCAGTAGTCCCAGGCTTGTTTTCTGAGCCCCTTACTGTATGTTCCCAACAAAGTAGAAAAACAAAAAAAAAACGCTCTCTCGGCCAAACAGATTTTTTGGTAACAAAAAGAACCAAGGTGGAAATAAAGGATATCTTTCTAATCAGAGAGAGGCTATTTGTCACCAGGACAGGTAAGCGAGAGTTATAGATTTCATTCCCTAGAGAAGTTTAAGAAAATAAAGGATATTTAGATGTTTGGGGTAATTTGGAAGAGTCTGGAGACACACAGAAAACCAGATATTCCCTGGAGACTTGTTTCAGCTACAGGACTGTGGGTCCCGTCTCCCTTTGGGAATTAACATCAGCAAGGGCTTGGAATTGGTGCAGAGGGCCTGGCTTCCCAGCTAAGTGATCTCGGGCAGTTTCCTTAGCAGTAAAACAGGGGTAATAATATCTTTCCCCCAAATAAGATAAAGGATGTGAAAGCCTTTTGTAAGACGTAAAGTCTTTTTAGAGATTGAGATATTGGTACATCGAACTTGTATCAAGGCAAGAAAGATCAAAGGAAACGTGATTTTTTAAAAAGCACGTGATTATGACACATAAGATCTTCAGAATCATCCCTTGATCAAAGCCAGCCATAAATGCAAGGAATCTAACCTGGATTTGTTTGGCCTTTCGTATACCTAGAAATCCACCGTTCTTCCCTGGGTCAACCTTGGTCTTTCCTGAGAAGAGGACCACTGTGCTCCTCCAAAGGAAGCCATTTTTAAAGTCTGTTTACCATTGTTTCCAGACCTGAGGGAACTTCAGAAGGACAGAGGAACCTTGACCAGAAGCAGAAGGGAAGCAGGCCCATACCTGGGCCTCCAGAAAGCGTGGACCAGTACCCAGGGCTTTACTCCGCCCTCCGCAGGATCCAGCGATTTCCCCTCGCTGGCCCGCACCCCAGGCCGTGGCAGCCACGTCGAGGGCCAAGAACTGGGGAGGCCCCTGCTCCCCAGTCACAGAGGGTACAAGTTGGAAGGCATTTTCTGAGCAGCACGTCTCTACTCCGGGCAGGGATTCAGCTATCATCGGCCCAGCCTTGATGTCAGGGAGCAAGCAGTTCTTTGGGCCTGTCCTGAATAGGAAAGCTTACACATACCCTTGTTTATCTGGGGAAATGCCTCCCAATTCTGAACAATTGATTTACGGGCTCTCTTTCTGAGAACAATGCCCATTCATAAGACGGGGACATTCTGTTCCATTGACTCCCGGCTGGGCAGTCACAGCTCTCTCGGGAGAGGGAGGTGGGCGGTGTGTCACCCCCACAAAGCCGGCTGTGTCCCAGTGTGTGCTCCGAATGTGAGCACACAGGGCCGACCTGGTCGGAACCTGCCCAGAGGAACACACCCTGTGCACGTGGCAGTGGCATGTCCTGTTCACGTACCACCTGCCCTTCTCCCTGAGCTGAAGAAGATTGGGTAACTGTCCTCTGCTAAGGTCACAGTCCACAGCTTCGGAAATCATCCAAGTCAGAAACGTTAAGAAAAGACTTCACTCTGGACTTCCCTGGTGGCACGGTGGTTAAGAATCCGCCTGCCAATGCAGGAGACACGGGTTCGAGCCCTGGTCCGGAAAGATCCCAAATGCTGTGGAGCAACTAAGCCCGTGCTCCACAACTACTGTGCCTGAGCTCTACAGCCCGTGCACCACAACTACCGAGCCTGCGCTCTAGAGCCAGCGAGCCACAACTACTGAGCTCGTGTGCCACAACTACTGAAGCCCGTGCACCTAGAGCCTGTGCTCTGCAACAAGAGAAGCCACCGCAATGAGGAGTAGCCCCCGCTCGCTGCAACTAGAGAAAGCCGGTGCGCAGCAACGAAGACCCAACGTAGCCAAAATAAATAAATAAATAAATTTATAAAAAACCCAAAAAACAGGGAGGGAAATTGTTTGGAAATCAGAACACTGAGGTCTTCATTTTGAGTTTCGTTTTTTTTTTTTTTTTTTTTTTTGCTTTGCTTTGCATGTAGAGAAGTGCTTTATTTATTTTTTTCTTTCAGTTTTTTTTTTTGAAATGTAATTGACACACACAGCACTAAGTTTTAGGGGAGCAGCATGATGACCTGACTTACACATATTGTGAGATGATGACCACGATGAGTTTAGTTAAATCCATCACCTAGGGGCTTCCCTGGCAATACAGTGGTTAGGACTCCACGCTCTCACTGCTGGGGCCTGGGTTCAATCCCTGGTCATGAAACAAAGATCCTGCAAGCCAGAAAAAAAAATCCATCAAGCCAGAAAAAAAAATCCATCACCTCATAGAGACTTTTTTTTTTTTTAATAAATTTTTAAATTTAAATTTTTATTTATTTTTGGCTGCTTTGGGTCTTCGTTGCTGTGTGCGGGCTTTCTCTAGTTGCAGCGAGCGGGGGCTGCTCTTCGTTGTGGTGCGTGGGCTTCTCATTGCGGTGGCTTCTCTTGTTGTGGAGCACAGTCTCTAGGCACATGGGCTTCAGTAGTTGCGGCACATGGGCTTCAGTAGTTGCAGCACGTGGGCTCAGTGGTTGTAGCTCGTGGGCTCTAGAGCGCAGGCTCAGTAGTTGTGGCACATGGGCTTAGTTGCTTCACAGCATGTGGGATCTTCCCAGACCAAGGCTCGAACCCGTGTCCCCTGCATTGGCAGGTGGATTCTTAACCAATGCGCCAACAGGGAAGTCCTCTAACAGTCATCTTGAAGTTGGTCATTGGTGGTCTGACCAGCGTCATCTTGATTGTTTTAGGCACAATTAATCTTCAGTTCCAGGGTCGGTTTGTTTCCATTTCTTTGAGGCCAGTTCTTGGAATTGTGGCAACTTATGTGATGGCTACAGTCTAGTCATCATGTAATTCACTTCTTCCACCTGGTGAGGTTTCAGTATCTATAAGACAGCTCGCAGGATATGGCTCAGAATATGATCTATAGCCCTTGAGGAGGAGCTAAAGGTCCTCGACTTTGCTTAATGACTAAACTATTATTATTTGGTCTCCTTTGACTGTTTTCCTTTGTTTCTGCATTTTCTCACGTCTCCAGTTGAACTTATTCTTTGGCTAAAGTTTTTCTGCAGACAGAAGGCAGGCTCAGGCCATGGGAGACAAGGACCACAGGGTCCTGCTCCCTTTCAATACTATGTGTTGTTCACAGACATATATATGTATGCCTGTGAAAATATACAAAATTACTGAAAGGAATAACAAATTAGTGACAGTGCTCAGCTCTGGGGAGAGAAGGAAGGGAATAGGATTGTCCGTGAACGTCATAGAATGTTTCAACTTTATCTGTAACATTTTACTCTTTTACATAAGGGAAAAAAAGAAACAGCAAAGATTAGTTTTTATCAGCTCTGGGTGGTGGGAACTTTTCATATTACACTCTGACTTCTCTGTATTTTTTCAAAAACCACCATACAGATAAGTGAGCACGAGATGAAATCTTTTGTGTAAAAAAGCACCCATGTGCTTGCTCCCCGTGAACTGTCTCTGGGCAGCTGGGGAGGGGACCAGGAAGCAGGGTCAGTGTGGGAGATGAATTTTCACTGCACGTTCTTATTGTGTATATATTTAACTATTTGAACATACTGTTTAAAAATAATAATTATAAAGAGCAAGCAGGGCTTCCCTGGTGGCGTAGTGGTTAAGAATCCACCTGCCAATGCAGGGGACACAGGTTCAAACCCTGGGCCGGGAAGATCCCACATGGTGCGGAGCAACGAAGCCCGTGCGCCACAACTACTGAGCCTGCGTTCTAGAGCCCGCAAGCCACAACTACTGAACCCACGTGCCATAACTGCTGAGCCCGCGTGCCGCAACTACTGAGCATGTGCTCTAGAGCCTGCGAGCTACGACTACCGAGCCCGTGTGCTGCAGCTACTGAAGCCCGCGCTCCTAGGGCCCCTGCTCTGCGACAAGAGAAGCCACTGCAGTGAGAAGCCTGCGCACCACAACAAAGAGTAGCCCCCGCTCGCCACAACTAGAGAAAGCCTGCGCGCAGCAGTGAAGACCCAATGCAGCCAAAAATAAATAATTTATTTTAAAAATAATAATAATTAAAAAAATAAAGAACAAGCAAACAAAAAGCATGTTTTAAGAGGCTGTTTTACTTGGAGAGGAAGGTGAGCACAGGCCTGCCCTCTAGATCAAGAGGCCTCATGTTCCTGGAGAAAGAAAGGACTTCTGTGGGTTCTTGGAGACTTTGCCCAAGCAGGCAGGGGTTGCACGCCCTCCAACCTCACCCTTGCAGTGCGGGCTGTACTGAGAGTGGTGAGCAGCTGGGTTTTTTGGTTTTTTTAATTAAAAGAATTTTTTTTCTTTTATATTTTGGCCGCACCGTGTGGCATGTGGGATCTGAGTTCCCTGACCAGGGATCAAGCCCATGACCCCTTCAGTGGAAGCGCAGTGTCCTAACCACTGGACCGCCAGGGAATTCCCGTGAGCAGCTGTTAACACGCCAGTTATGTAGCGGATGGGCGGGAAAAAACACTGAAAAATGTCCACTCTGGCAAAGGTAAGTATATTTTAGGGTGGTGAGAGAGAAGCTCCTTGGCCAGGCAAACATTCAGATGGTTGTCCTGTTCTCAACGTCAGAGCCCTCAGCAAGAAAACAAAAACAGAGTTCATGTGGCAGGGGGGTCGGACTGCGGATCTCTCCTTTGCGGCGGCGGCCAGAGAGCGAGAGTACGAAGTGTTGCAACCCGAGTCATGGCAGGACAGGCATTTAGAAAGTTTCTTCCCCTCTTTGACCGAGTATTAGTTGAAAGAAGTGCAGCCGGAATTGTAACCAAAGGAGGCATTACGCTTCCAGAAAACTCACAAGGAAAAGTACTGCAAGCAGCGGTAGTAGCTGTTGGATCGGGCTCTAAAGGAGAGGGTGGAGAGATTCAACCAGTTAGTGTGAAAGTGGGAGATAAAGATCTTCTCCCAGAATATGGAGGCACCAAAGTAGTTCTAGATGACAAGGATTATTTCTTATTTAGAGATGGTGACATTCTTGGAAAATATGTCGACTAAAATAAGTCACTATTGAAATGGCATCACGTGAAGCTGCCACTGAAGTTCTGAAATCTTTCATGTAAATAATTTCTGTGTTTCTTTTATAATAAAATGATGATATCCAAACTAATGATATTCAGTGTCTCTGAAATTTAGTTTCTCTGTATTGATTTAAACATTCCCAAATAAAAGTATATAAATGAAAAACAAAACAAAGAAAACAAAACAAACCGTCCAATCGATGGAAAGCAAACTGTAAAATCTAACAACGAACATGGAGGAAACTTGAAGCTATTGTGCTGAGGGGGGAAAGAAGTCAGTCACAGCAGGACAGATGCTGTGTGAGTCCACTTCTACAAGGTCCCCAAAAGAGAGCCACAGAGACAGGAAGTAGGGTGGTGGGTGCCCGGGGCTGGGGGAGGGGGAGAGGAAGCTGGTGTTTAATGCGGACAGAGTTTCAGTTGGAGAAGATGAAAAAATTCTGGAGGCGGTTGGTGGTGACGGTTGCACAGCAGTGTGAATGTTCTTAATGCCACTGAGCTGTGCACTTAAAAAATGGATAAAATGGTAAATGTTATCTTATTTGAGCACAATTTTTAAAAAAGTTGCCCGTCCAGCTGATGGACTTTAAAAGGTGCAGGGTGTAACCAATCTTATACTGCCTCACGATCTTTAACCAAACCAGCTTATATTTTTTTCCTACAAATTTCCTGACAAGAGCGTGAAACATGACTTTGACATTCATATACAAATTATATATATATATATACACACACACACACAAATGCATATTACTATGACACATAAGTAACCTAACATATACATGTAAAATAAACAAAACAACAAAACCAAACTAAAAACAGCAAACAACACTCAAGTGACAAAGGCAGTGAGTCTTCACCAGACTCCCTCCCACGGGGTGGAAACATCCCAACAGCCCACCTGTTTTCTGGGCCCACAGACCAGAGCTGCCGCTGAAAGCCCTTCCCCCCACGTGCATCCCCACAAAGCTGCCCTTGCTCCGGTGGCAGGTGGCTGGTGTCCCACTGCTCTGTGACCTTTCCACCAGTGCCCAGCTGGCTTTCTTTCCAAAGACGGTGTCATAGTCTATGTGCGCCAGCCTATCTGCAGCTTCGGGCTTTAGGGCGAGTCCTGATCTTTGGACGCGGAGCAGAACTGGGGCAGAGGGAGTCTGGTGTCTGGAAGAGATACCGCGCTCGGTCGCCTGACGCCAGCCCAACCCTGGTTTTGTAACTTTCTGCAGCGATGGCCCAACCCTGATGGCCTCAGTGTTCATCAGAACATTTTGCTCTGTTTTTGCTTTTGAAATAACCGTCTGAGTGGGAGCCCAGGTGGTTGTGGCTTGTCACCCCACACTGCCTCCACCAATGAGAGGGCCCCTGGGGGTGCCCGCTGAGGCCTGCCCTCTGGACCCAGAGCCTCCCACTTGGTGCCATGGGGTCAGCATGGGCCCGATGACATGGAAACGTCACTGCCATCAGACTCAGAGCAGGGAGAAATGGAAACACCTGATACTGCTTGGGAAACAGTTAAACTCGTTCTAGTCTGGCTGACCCTCGTCCTTAGAGCCCTTTTCCTTCAGTTGCAGTTTATTTGGCTACCGTATAGAGCTGGGAAAAATAGACAATACTAACAATTTCAATCCTCAACACTTTTTTTGTGTGTGTGGTACGTGGGCCTCTCACTGCTGTGGCCTCTCCCATTGCAGAGCACAGGCCCCGGACGCGCAGGCTCAGCGGCCGTGGCTTACGGGCGCAGCCGCTCCGCAGCATGTGGGATCTTCCCAGACCGGGGCACGAACCCGCGTACCCTGCATCGGCAGGCGGACTCTCAACCACTGCGCCACCAGGGATGCCCTGGACACATTTTTGTTTTACTTTTTGTTTTTTGTATCAAGTGATCTCTAATAATTTGTCAGAAACATCCCAAGCTTTGGTTGGGATACTGCCCTTGCCCAGACCAAAGAACCCCTCGACACAGCTTGTTTTTTCTGTGTCAGGAAAAGCAGGGCTCATTCTAGAGTCTCACATTATCTCCAAAACTCAGGCTGGCAGTGACATTTGGCCTCTTCCACATCTCTCACACTCCAATCTGACCCTCTTTCTGGAAGAACATGGACAGGCAGGTGCTAACATCACCTCCCTTTCTGAGAGCCGACAATCTGAGGGCAGAGGAGAACCAGCTCCCGGGAGCGAGAGTTAAACAAGGTCCCTTGACGGGACCTTGCTTGGAGGCAGAGGGGTCTTCACCTTGGAGGTGCCGTGTCATCACCTTCTCTTCACTGGCTTTCGACTCTGAGTGTCTGCCCTCGTGTCACTGCATGCAGCTGTCTGCGCCGCCCCGCAGGCTGACACCCTCTCCCCCATTCACTCTCCTGTTTTCACCCTTCCTCCTCACATCAGCAGTACACGTCTTACAAAACTAGTCAATGGAGGAAATTCCCTGGCGGTCCAGTGTTCAGACTCTGTGCTTCCATTGCAGGGGGCACGGGTTCAATCCTTGGTCGGGGAACAAAGATCCTGCAAGTGTGGCCAAAACAAAACAAAACAAAACAAAAAATTAGTCAATGGAGGAAATCCCAAAGATTTATTCATTGATTCACCATATATATTCTGAGCATCAAATTTAAAAATCACTAAAGGTTTGGACTTCCATTAATTGAAGAGATGACATAATTTATTTTTTATTTGTTAAATTTAATTTTTATTTTATATTCGAGTATAGTTGATTTACAATGTTGTGTTTGTTTCAGGTGTACAGCAAAGTGATGCAGTTATACATATACACATATCCATTCTTTTTCAGATTCCTTTCCCATATAGGTTATTACTGAATACTGAGTAGAGTTCCCTGTGCTATACAGTTGCTGTTTACCTATTTTATATATAGTAGTGTGTATATGTTAATCCCAAACTCCTAATTTATCCCTCCCCTGCCACATTTCCCTGAAGAGATGACAAAATTTACATCTCAATTGAAAAGACTACTCATTTAGTTTTCTCACTTTGACAGTGTTGTATTTTTTCTTTCCATATGAAGCTGGCGTGTTACCTGATGTTCTCCACTGGGGTAGTGTTCTGAGTCATGAGTCCATGGTGAACACTACACGTGGTGCCCGGTGAAAGGTCCACTTGGTATCTGGCTGTGCCCTCACCCACAAAGCTGCATCTCTCAAACAGAAGCCACTCCTTCTATGACACTGTTAATATTGTAAATATAAAAAATGAATGCAAGAGAAACATTTCTCCTTAATTCATGACATTAGCTTTGATGTTACTTCAAACAGAATGCTCCTTTCTAACTTACGCTGAATTCCATGCTGGCGTTAAATTCATGAGGACAGAAAAGCTGAATACGTGCATCGATTTGTCAGAATCTAGAGATGGGAGAATGCAGAGCAAACATGATGGGTATCCTTCCATGGAGCTGGTGTGCAGCCCCAATAAAACCCATGTCTTAGCGGGATTATTTACACAATACAGATGATATCAGGCCAAAATTTTAGATTGCTCTGCAGACTCCATAATTCTCCTTAAAAAATATATATGTGTAAAATCTTCAGAAATTTATAAGATATTTTAATAATTTAAGCACAGATAATAACATATAAAACACAAACAACATAACCACCACTGCTAGTCTCACACCCTAGATTTATAATGGTTATACTCTTGCTACATGCGCATCATCTTTTTTTCCTCCAAGGAAATAAAACATTGTGAATGTCGCTAAAAATCCCTGTAACAAGGGCTCTCAGTCCTATTCCCTTTCTTTCTCCATTCTACAAGCTGGTATGTGTTTCTTTTTAATTCCAATCAATGCCATTTTACACTTCATGTTGTTTTGCAACTCGGTGTTAGTCCCCTGTGTTTTTGAGATCTGTGCACACTGTTCTGCATGGATGCAGTCTATCCTTTTTAATGATACGTAGTATTGCAACGTATGCACACACACTCATTTATATATCCATTCCTCCACCGGTGCATTGTTTGGTCGTTTACAGTCCTTTTTTTTTTTTTTTTTTTTTTTTTTTATTGGCGTATAATTGCTTTACAATGTTGTGTTAGTTTCTGCTGTACAATGAAGTGAATCAGCTATACGTATACATATATCCCCTCCCTCTTGGACCTCCCTCCCTCCTCCCCCATCCCACCCATCTAGGTCATCACAGAGCACTGAGCTGAGCTCCTTGTGCTATACAGCAGGTTCCCACTAGCTATCTATTTTACACATGGTAGTGTATTTATGTCAATCCCAATCTCCCACTTCATCCCACCCTCCCCTTCCCCCCGCCCTGTGTCCACATGTCCGTTTTCTATGTCTATATCTCTATTCCTGCCCTACAAATAGGCTCATCTGTACCATTTTTCTAGATTCCACATATATGCATTAATGTACAATATTTCTTTTTCTCTTTCTGGCTAACTTCACTCTGCATGACAGACTCTAGGTCCATCCACATCTCTACAAATGACCCAATTTTGTTCCTTTTTATGGCTGAGTAATATTCCATTGTATACATGTACCACCTCTTCTTTATCCATTCATCTATCGTTGGACATTTATGTTGTTTCTATATCCTGGCTATTGTAAATAGTGCTGCAGTGAACATTGTGGTACACGTATCCTTTTAAATTATGGTTTTCTCAGGGTATAAGCCCAATAGTGGAATTGCTGGGGCATATGGTAGTTCTATTTTTAGTTTTTTAAGGAACCTCCATACTGTTCTCCATAGCGGCTGTATCAATTTACATTCCCACCAACAGTGCAAAAGGGTTCCCTTTTCTCCACACCGTCTCCAGCATTTATTGTTTGTAGATTTTTTGACGATGGCCATTCTGACCGGTGTGAGGTGATACCTCATTTTAGTTTTGTTTGTTTGTTTTTTTAATTTATTTTGTTTTTATTTATTTTTGGCTGGGTTGGGTCTTTATTGCTGTGTGTGGGCTTTCTCTAGCTGTGGAGAGTTGGGGCTACTCTTCGTTGCAGTGCGTGGGCTACTCATTGCAGTGGCTTTTGCTGTGGAGCACGGGCTTTAGAGAGCAGGCTCAATAGTTGTGGTGCCTGGGCTTAGTTGCTCCGTGGCATGTGGGATCTTCCCAGACCAGGGCTCGAACCCGTGTGCTCTGCATTGGCAGGCGGATTCTTAACCACTGTGCCACCAGGGAAGTCCCTCATTGTAGTTTTGATTTGCATTTCTCTAATAATTAGTGATGTTGAGCATCTTTTCATGTGCCTCTTGGCCATCTGTATGTCTTCTTTGGTGAAATTTCTATTTAGGTCTTCCATCCATTTTTTCATTGGGTTGTTTTGTTTTTTGATATTGAGCTCCATGAGCTGCTTGTATATTTGGGAGATTAATCCTTTGTCCAGTGCTTCATTTGCAAATATTTTCTCCCATTGTGAAGGCTGTCTTTTCGTCTTGTTTATAGTTTCCTTCCCTGTGCAAAAGCTTTTAAGTTTAATTAGGCCCCATTTGTTTATTTTTGTTTCTATTTCCATTACTCTAGGACGAGGGTCAAAAAAGATCTTGCTGTGGTTTACTCAAAGAGTGCTTTTCCTATGTTTTCCTCTAAGAGTTTTATAGTGTCTACATTTAGGTCTTTAATCCATTTGGAGTTTATTTTTGTGTATGGTGTTAGGGAGTGTTCTAATTTCATTCTTTTATGTGTAGCTGTCCAGTTTTCCCAGCACCACTTATTGAAGAGGCCTTCTTTTCTCCATTGTATGTTCTTGCCTCCTTTGCCATAAATTAGGTGACCATATGTGCATGGGTTTATCTCTGGGCTTTCTAACCTGTTCCATTGATCTACATTTCTGTTTTTGTGCCAGTACCATATTGTCTTGATTATTGTAACTTTGTAGTATAGTTTGAAGTCGGGGAACCTGATTCCTCCAGCTCCCTTTTTCTTTCTCAAGGTTGCTTTGGCTATCTGGTGCCTTTTGTGTTTCCACACAAATTGTAAAATTTTTTTGTTCTAATTCTATGAAGAATGCCATTGGTAGTTTGATAGGGATTGCATTGAATCTGTAGATTGCCTTGTGTAATATAGTCATTTTCACAGTATTGAATCTTCCAATCCAAGAACATGGTATATTTCTCCATCCATTTATGTCATCTTTGATGCACATATCATATTTATATATCCATTCCTCTACTGATGCATTGTTTGGTTGTTTCCAGTCCTCTTGCCATTACAAAGGCTGGTCCATGAACATTGCTGTACAAGTTTTCCAGTGCATCATGCAGTATCATGTTACTCAGCATCCCTCCCCTCCTCCTGAAAAATACAAGCACCTTAGCATCCTTTAAGTCTATACACACCACCCTCTCTTACATGCTATTTTGTGAGGTACTTTAGTTCCACTTTTTAATGTATATTCATCATCAGTATAATATACAGTTATACAGTGAATGCATATTTAGATTTATTTAAAGTTTTACCTATTTCTGGGAATCCCCTGATGGTCTAGTGGCTAGGGCTTCACACTCTTACTGCCAAGGGCCTGGGTTCAATCCCTGGCCGGGGAACTAAGATCCCACAAGCTGTCACATGGCCAAAAGAACAAACAAGCAACCAAAAAAATCAAAGTTTTACCTGTTTCTTTGGTCATGATTCTTTCTATCTTTCTATTATTTTTTGGAGGGGTCATTTATTTAGTTAGTTTTATGTATATTCACATATATGTGTGTGAGAAATAGATCATATAGGTAAAATACATAAAAACATGCACATACTACAGTATTCATGTATGAATAATATGATGTCTGAGATACACTTCAAGATAATCCTGGGAGGGGAGGAAGTGGGTGAGGGCATAGATGAAATAAAGTTGGTTGTATACTGGTAATTATTAAAGCTGGGTATGGATACAGGGAGCTTATACCATTTGCTCTATTTTTGTGCACGATTAAAATTTTTCATGTATGTTAAAGAATTGAGAAAAAAAAGAAAAGGCACCATACTGGCAGCAGAGGTTCTTTCACCCCTCCCCAAGCTCACCCAGCAGTGGTTTAGCTCTGTCACTTTTTGCAAGTCACTTCCCTCCTCTGGGCCTCAGTTTCCTTCTCTGTAAAACGATCAAGTTGGATCATATGATATTTAAGACCCCTTCCTGCTTTGACATGGTAAGAGATACCACAGGTCTTCTTTGTTGTTGCTGTTTCTGTTTTTCATTGAGATATAATGTACGTGCCACATAATTCACCATTTTAAGGTGTACAGTTCAGTTGTACTTAGTCTGTTCACAAGGTTGCGCAACCATCTTCACCAGCTAATTATAGAACGTGTCCCTCACCCCAAAAAGGAATCTGATAACGGCTGGCAGTCACTCTCTGTTCTCTTACCCCACACCCTGGCATCCACTAATCTATAATACTTTCTGTGTCTATGGACTCACCTATTCTGGACATTTCATATAAATGGAATTATAGCATATGCAGCCTCTGACCGACTCCTTTCACTTAGTGTAATGTTTTCAAGGTGCATCCATGCTGTAGCATTTATTAGTACTTAATTTCTTTTTAATTCATTTGGGAGGTAATCTGGGCAGCAGTTTATAGAATGGTTTGGATTGTGGTGAGATTGGTGGCAGGGAGACCAATTAGCAACTTATTGCAGGAGCCCAAGAAGAAGGTGCCCCTTAATAGGGGTGAGGTCTGATAAAGACTCAGAGCTGCTGAAATGACCAAAGCATAGTTGTAGTTATTAACCAAACTGGGGCCAAGAGAAGATGCCCATGTAGGCATATGACAGCATTCTCTAGAGCTAAGTTGCTTCCCAATGGAGTGGCATTATGAACTCTTAGATGTGCTGTTTATGGACTGTCTGCTCATCAGCCTGTCACTCAGCAACCCTCCCCTCCTCCTGAAAAATACAAGCACCTTAGCATCCTTTAAGTCTATACACACCACCCTATCTTGCATGCTAGTTTGTGAGGTACTTTAGTTCCACTTTTTTATATATAGCCATCATCAATATAATATACAGTATACAGTGAATGCGTATCTAGAGTTATGCATTCACTATATAAATATTTTTTCACTGTATATTTTTTAATTGTATATTTCAGAGTTCTCCTGTGATTGCACCCAGGCTTGAAAAGCACATGTCCGCATGGTTTGGAGAATGGTTTTTAAAACAGGGAAAGTAGAGTATAACAGAGAGATCCAGAGCTCTACAGAGTACAAAGAACTGTCCTTAGCATCAGCACAGTTCCAGGGGGATTTCCTGTTGTCTGCTTCTCTCGTCAACAAGATCTTCTAAAATCATTGCTCTGGACTTTCCATCTCCAGATTTTCTAGAGGGGCCAATTTAATCACCGGTCCCTCCTGGGTCATATATCCAGTTGGCACGGTAGTAACCCAGCTGGGTTTGCACTTGCTTTCAACATTACCCTGGCGTGTTCTCAGGTTATTTTCATCCATGTCCTGTGTGTGAGTTTCCCTTTCCCAAATTGTTGTGGATTGGATTATAGCTTTTTTCTTAATGGGCTAAATTTAAAGGAACACCAGCCAGTTAGAGGTGCCACACTGCTTATTTAATTGAAGAGTGAACTGAAAAACAGTAGGACTAGGAAGATAAGAAGTTTCTTGGAGGGGCTTCCCTGGTGGCGCAGTGGTTAAGAACCCACCTGCCAATGCAGGGGACACGGGCTCTATCCCTGATCCAGGAAGATCCCACATGCTGCGGAGCAACTAAGCCCGTGTGCCACAGCTACTGAGCCTGTGCTCTAGAGCCCGCGAACCATAACTACTGAGCCTGTGCTCTAGAGCCATCGAGCTGCAACTACTGAAGCCCGTGCGCCTAGAGCCCGTGCTCCGCAATAAGAGAAGCCACCACAGTGAGAAGCCTGCGCACCGCGATGAAGTGTAGCCCCCGCTTGCCACAACTAGAGAAAGCTCATGCACAGCAAGGAAAACCCAACGCAGCCAAAAAGAACCTAAATGGCAAATATTAAAAAAAAAAAAAAAAGCCAGTTCTTGGGCTTGGTGATGTGGTGCGAGTGTAAGGCTTACAGTTTGACTATTGCTCTGAGTCTGCCCTTCACAGAGCCATTAGCTTTTAAACAATCCTTTTGTCTTTTGGTAGTGGTAACCATTTTAAACTTTTAAGCAACTAGTGCCCGGAGCAGGCTTTCTTAACCTGGGATTGAGTCATAAAGTTCAACGTGAGGTCTTGGAGCAGCAGGGACAGTCATCTGGCAATTTGTAAATATGTGTGTATATATTTAGTTTTCTGCGGGTTATAGATTCTCAAAGCAGTCTATAACGCCAAAAATGTTAAGAGCAACTCTGTTTACCTTGCTTCATTAAGCTCCCTGCATAGTGCCCTTTGCTATAGAGTCTGCTGGTTAAGTGCTTGGGTAATATAGTCATAGCCCCTGCGTCTGAATCCTGGCTCTGCTATTTAATAGCTGTGTGACCTTAAACAAGTCACCGAAACTCTCTGTGCCTCAATTTCTTCATCTGTAAAACGGAGCTAGCAATAGTGCTATGTCATGAGGTTGTGCTGAGGATTACATGAGTATATACATAACTCAGAAAATGCTCAGCACATGACAAATATTCTATACATATATTAGCTATTGTTACTATAATTATTTTATTTATTTATTTTTTTTTGCGGTACGCGGGGCCTCTCACTGTCGTGGCCTCTCCCGTTGCGGAGCAACAGGCCCCGGACGCGCAGCCTCAGCGGCCATGGCTCACGGGCCCAGCCGCTCCGCGGCATGTGGGATCCTCCCGGACCGGGACACGAACCCGCATCCCCCGCATCGGCAGGCGGACTCTCAACCGTTGCGCCACCAGGGAAGCCCTGTTACTCTAATTATTACATAGACGTGTCACTGATGATAACGATGGTGAAAATCATGATGACTGATACCTTCCTGGAGCCCATTGAGTTGAATGAGAAGGAACAGCTACAAGAAATGCTGAATGACCAGCTGACTCTTGTGGATGAAGCTAACGCAGCTTTTCCCTTGACGGTCAGCCAGACTCTTAAGCCTGGGCAATCTGACTTGACTGCGGAGATGAGTGTGTTCAATTATAATGGCAATTAAAGCGGAAAAAGCAATTTGGTTTTTAGACTTAACTAAAATGTATACTGATTCTATTTTTCAGGCTGAGATGGAACTGACTCATTGCCACGGGTGGTTTCTCACCCCGTGGAATGAGCATTGTTGATGCTCCACCAGTGATAAACGACGGATGGGGAAACGTGAACTTTTGATGAGCTGTCCTCAGGCGCCTCTCTTCCGGTCCTCCCACAAAACACTGTGACAATCTAACATTTTCTTTAAGCCCACACCACCAGCCGCTGACGTCAACTGCTAAACGGGTTCGTGGAATTAGATTAGATTAGAATTTGTTCCAAAGGCCTTTAACTTTGTCCAGCTTTCAAAGTTTTCTTTAGAGAGTTGAATTTCAGGGACTTCCCTGGTGGTCTAGCAGCTAAGACTCGCACTTCCACGGCAGGGGGCATGGGTTCCATCCCTGGTCAGGGAACTAAGTTCTTGCATGCCGCACGGTGCGGCCAAAAAACGAAAAGGAGAGTTGAATTTCAGGGTTATCTATTTACCTTTGTTGGGCCGAATTGGCCTTCCCCCAAATGCCTGAGAGCCATGTTTTCCCCAGGTATTATTTTTGAGGCCTCTACTTTTTTTCTTTATCCCTTCCTTGCACAAGTAATTCCCAATCCCGGCCACATCCCCTCTAACAACGGCTGCATCTCTCCCTGACCTCTCCCTTTGGAAACAAACACTCAGTGAAACCCTGATCCTAGAGTGTCAAGTAGAAATTGTGCAAAGTGATTTTGTTCGGTTCCTGGCTGTCCATCACACCTAAAGTCCAACAGATCTATAGATAAATGCCTGAATATATTCAGGAGTGGAAGAATGAAGGCTAAGATCTAACCCCCATTGCTGTGTTTTTCAAAATGTGGTCCATGGGGACAGAAAGCACCAGCTATGTAATTTGCAAGACCCAGCATCAAATGGAAGTCCAGGGCCTCTTGTTCAGAATTTCAGGACAGGGACGAGAGAATACTAAACTATGTGTGTGTCCTTTTGTTTGAGTACAGGGCCCTGTGCCAGTGTGCAGGAGGGACGGCCAGGAAGCCGAGCCTGCGTGGAGCCCACGGTATCAGAGTCGCTAGAATGCGACTGGTAAAAAACTGGTATCTGGGCCTTCCCCAGCAGTCAAGTGGTTAGGGCTCCACACTTCCACTGTAGGGGGCCCAGGTTCGATCCCTGGTCGGGGAATTAAGATCCCGCATGCCACGCAGTGAGGCCAAAAAAAAAAAAATTTTTTTTTAAATCTGGAACTTCCTTGGTGGCACAGTGGTTGGGAATCTGCCTGCCAATGCAGGGGACACAGGTTCGAGACCTGGTCCAGGAAGATCCCACATACTGCGGAGCAACAAAGCTTATGCCACAGCTACTGAGCCTGTGCTCTAGAGCCCGCGAGCCACAACTACTGAGCCCACAAGTCACAATTACTGAGTCCAAGTGCCACAAGAACTGAAACCCACATACCTACAGCCAGTGCTCCGCAACAAGAGAAGCCACTGCAGTGAGAAGCCCGCGGACCGCAACGAAGAGTAGCCCCTGTTCGCCGCAACAAGAGACAGCCCGCACGCAGCAACGAAGGCCCAATGCAGCCAAAAATAAATAAATTTAAACAAACAAAAAACAAACAAACAAAATCTGATTTCTGAGGCCTAACAGGGTTAATGAATCAGAATCTCTGGGAACAGTGTTTGGGAACTGACATCCTTTTTTTTTCCCCCAGTGTTTGTAAGTAAAATTTTAGTGGAACATAATCATGCTCATTTGTTTTCATATTGTTTATGGCCACTTTTTCACTATAATAGTAGTTAAATAGGATTGAAACTCTGTAGTCAAGAAGACCTATTTATTCCTTGGCCCTTTAGAGAAAGTTTGTTGACCCCTGATGTAATAAAATAAACCTATGCCCTGAAAAGAAAAACCCAAACTTTGCTTTTTATTTCACGTCCTATTTTCTATTTTTTTTTTTTTTTTAATTAAGACTAGGTACATTGGGCTTCCCTGGTGGTGCAGTGGTTAAGAATCCGCCTGCCAGTGCAGGGGACACGCATTCGAGCCCCGGTCCGGGAAGATCCCACATGCCGCAGAGCAGCTAGGCCCGTGAGCCATGGCCGCTGAGCCTGCATGTCCCGGAGCCTGTGCTCCGCAACAGGAGAGTCCACAACAGTGAGAGGTCCGCGTACCACAAAAAAACAACAACAAAATACCTGGAGACAAATGAAAATGGAAACAAAACATACCAAAACTTATGCAATGTAGCAAAAGCAGTTCTAAGAGGGAAGTTTATAGCAGTAAACACCTATATTAAGAAAAAAGAAAGAATTCAAAGGAATCACCTAACTTTACACTTAAAGGAACTAGAGAAAGAAGAACAAACTAAGCCCAAAGTTAGTTGAAGGAAGGAAATCACAAAGGTCAGAGTGAAAAATCAATGAAATAGAGATTAAAAGACAATAGAAAAGATCAAAGAAACTAAGAGCTATTTTTTTGAAAAGATAAACAAAATAGACAAACTTTTAGCTAGACTTTCCAAGAGAAAAAAGAGAGTGGACTCAAATTAAATTATAAATAAAAGAGGATCATGAAACTTCTGTGAATAATTATGCACCAATCTATTGGACAACCTAGAAGAAATGGATATACTCCTAGAAACATACAATCTACCAAGAATGAATCATGAAGAAATGGAAAAATCTGAACAGATCAAATTTTAGTAAGGAGATTGAATCAGTAAATCAAAAACCTCCCAACAAACCAGATGGCTTCACTGGTTAACTCCAGCAAACATTTAAAGAAGAATTAATACCAATGCTTAAACTCTTCCAAGAAATAGAAGAGGGAACACTTCCAAACTCATTTCAAGAAGCCAGCATCACCTGATACCAAATAAGACAAGGACACTCCAAGAAAAGAAAATTATAGGCCAATATCCCTAATGAACATAGCTGCAAAAAACCTTCAACAAAATACTATCAAATTCAGCTGTACATTTAAAAGGATCATGTTCCATGATCAAGTGGGATTTATTCCAAGGATGCAAGGATGGTTCAGCATTTACAAATTAACCGATGTGATAGACCACATTAACGCAATAAAGGATAAAAATCATATGATCAGGGCTTCCCTGGTGGCGCAGTGGTTGAGCGTCCGCCTGCCGATGCAGGGGACACGGGTTCGTGCCCTGATCTGGGAGGATCCACATGCCGCGGAGTGGCTGGGCCCGTGAGCCATGGCCGCTGAGGCTGCGCGTCCGGAGCCTGTGCTCCGCAACGGGAGGGGCCGCAACAGTGAGAGGCCCGCGTACCGCAAAAAGAAAAAAAAAAAAATTATATGATCATCTCAATGAATACAGAAGAAGCAACTGGCAAAATTCAGATCCTTTTATGATAAAAACTTTCAACACACTTGTTATAGGGGGAATGTACTTCAACATAATACAGGCCATAGAAAAGTGGTTGCCAGGGACTGGGGGTAGGGGGTAGGGAGAGATTGGTAAAAAGGTACAAACTTTCAGGTATAAGATCAATCAGTTCGAGGATCTTATGTAAAACATGGTGACTATAGTTGGTAACAGCGGATTGAATAATTGAAATTTTCTAAGAGAGTAGAAGATAAATGTTCTCACCAAAAAAAAAAAAAAAAGTAAATATATGAGGTATTGATATGTCAATTAACTTGATGGGGGAATCCTTTTGTACACAAAAAATTCGTGCATCTTATTGTATGTAGAGTATACTTCAATAAAGCCTATTTTTATAAACTACAAAAGATGTTCCAAAAAGACGCTAATCCACACCCACATACACATCACCCAGGATTAATAAATGTTAAACATTTTTGTCTTTTGCTTTAGCTTTTCTCACATAGAAGAAATGAAATATTACTGATAAAGGTGAAGTTTTCTTAGTTCCCAGACCTATTTCCTACATCTCCGCACTGTCAAGCACATTCATAACGTTGTGTGTTTCCTTTCTGTCCATTAAAAAAAAAATGTATTAACAAATGCCTTCATTTCATTGTTGAAGATACTGAAGTTTAGCGAGAATGAATGCACAGGCCATAGTTAAACAGTGAGTCAGTAGCACAGCTGGTAATAGATGCTCTTTCGCCAGAGCCGTGTTACCTAACTTGTGTTTCAGGAGCTGCGAATGTAATTTACATAACTACGAGAATGTTTATACTGCTCTTTATCCTGGGTCTTAAACGTGACTACTACGTGGCACAAATGGGAATTTAGTGTGTTGTGACGTTTCTCCAAGTGTTTAAAATGGACTGCTTGGAAACTTTCAAATCCAAGATGGATGTGACTTTTATCACTATAGCTATTTGATATCAGTTTAATGACAAGCTAGAATACAGATATTTATGTATTTCCCTCTAAATTTGCCATAGAGATTACTAGATTAGTTTCAAAGCAGCTAACACCATGGAATCCCAATGCTTCAAAATCCAATTAGTTTGGACTTCCCTGGTGGCACAGTGGTTAAGAATCTGCCTGCCAATGCAGGGGGACACAGTTCGAGCCCTGGTCCGGGTAGGTTCCACATGCCGTGGAGCAATTAAGCCCGTGCGCCACAACTACTGAGCCTGTGCTCTAGAGCCCGCAAGCCACGACTACTGAGCCTGTGTGCCACAACTATGGAAGCCTGTGCGCCTAGAGCCCGTGCTCCGCAACAAGAAAAGCCACTGCAATGAGAAGCCCGCACACCGCAACGAAGAGTAGCCCCCCGCTCGCTGCAGCTAGAGAAAGCCTGCGTGCAGCAATGAAGACCAACACAGCCAAAAATAAAAATAAAAATAAAATAAATAATAAAAAGCTGTGTTAAAGAAAACATCCAATTAATTGGCTGCATTTCACAGTTTGTTTTACACTGAAGGGGTAACACACAACCCCAAAATATGCCACTTTGGCATACTGATTATTTTGAGCTGAGGGCACTTGGGAAATAGCAGATACAGGAAGGGTTCTCTGTCCTACCTCCCCCTTTCTACCTAAAACCAGGTCATAACATTTCCCATGAAAAAGGTACCTCCCTGTACCAGGAAGAGAGCATTCTTTATTTTTTTCTACCAGTTTTATTGAGATATAATTGACATTTAACATTGTATAAGTTTCAGGTGTGCCACATGATGATTCTGTAGAACATTCTTAGACTGGGAGTTGACCTAAACCAAAATGGACCTGTGCTAAGAGCCCTACTAAAGTAGCCTGATATCCCATGAGTTCCCCCCTCCCCATATATTTCCTAGGCATTGTCCCCCAATTTACTGTCCCTAGTCCAGGCCACTTTGTCTCGCCACATCCCCACAATTTTTTATTCTTTATGTAAAAAGGTATGTAAGCTTTTGGCTCTAATGTTCTCCTCAGGTCTTCATTTTTCTTCTGAAGACTCCTGCGTGCATGTAAAAACATTAAATTTATAAGCTTTTCTCTTGTTAGTAATGTCTTATCTCAGTTTACTTCTTAGGCCAGCCGCAGAACCTAAGAGGGTAGAAAGAAAGTTTTCCTCTCCTACAACATATGTATGAGACAAACACAAGGACTGGTTTGACATTTCTTGCTCTTTCTTCTTGGTTTCTCTTCTTTTATGGTCCATCTTTCACTTTGTCCAGATTTTTTCCCCTCGGTTCTAATGTTTATATTTCAGCAGCTTATAGATACGGCGGGAGAAGAGAAGAGTTTAGGTTGGTTTTAGGTATTTTGTAATGATGAAGCTGTTAATCTCCTTTTGTAATTTTTTTGGAAAGCGGTAGACACAGTTCTTTGAAAGAAGACAGCTGATTTGCCTCTTTTTTCTCCTTAAAAATAGCAATTGTTCTGATTAGAAAAATAATATAATTTTTCTTTTCTTTATTGGAGAAGAAAAACAAAACAAAACAAACCAGTTGGGACTCCAAAGCTTAAATTCACAATGGGGTCTGGGGCATTTTCTTTGTCCTTTAGCATTTGAAAGCTGTACCTTCATTTGCTGGTCGCTCTGGTTACCTCTTCAGTTCTCATTGGCTGTTGACTTGCAGATCACAATGCAGGCTGAGGCTGTCCCCAGAGCAAGTCCATCATCACCATTTCTGCAGCATACTGTAGCACCACTGATGCCACATTCTGGGGTGGCCAAAACCGGATTATGAATGTCACTTACCCAGTGATGCGCTTCTCTGTCAACAACTTCTGATCATTGTAGAGATGACCACATCACACTAGCTGTGCCTCAGGGCACTGTTGGGTCACTGGTGACTAGTAGGGGGAGTAGGAGTGGAAGGGACGCTTTCCTGGGTGCTGCAGAAGAGGAAGTACTCCACCCTCCTGTGGAGAAGAGGGGTGGAGGGAACAGGATGGAGGGAACAGACATTCTAAAAACAGGATGGAGGGAACACACATTCTAAAAATCCACAGCTGACACAGTTGTTTCTGAGGTGCTGGAGGATACAGAATTTTACTGAATTCCCCTTGGTTTTTGGACTGCTAGTTAGAAGACAATATATAAAGATTATGGGGCTTCCCTGGTGGCGCAGTGGTTGAGAGTCCGCCTGCCGATGCAGGGGACGTGGGTTTGTGCCCCAGTCCGGAAAGACCCCACATGCCGCGGAGCGGCTGGGCCCGTGAGCCATGGCCGCTGAGCCTGCGCGTCCAGAGCCTGTGCTCCGTGGCGGGAGAGGCCACACAGTGAGAGGCCCGCGTACCGCAAAAAAAAAAAAAAAAAAAAAAATATATATATATATATATATATATAAAGATTATGAACTGAAGCACAGTTGGGGAGAGAGACCTGAAATATCTGCTTTGGGACATTTAATGGTGACCTTTAGGTAAGAGATATGGATGAAGCCATCTGTTGATGTGGGACTCAGGGGATGGTCCTTCAGGTCAGGGATGGTGTCAGTGTCTTCACTGGCTGAGAAGGTGTGGGCATTCTGAGGGAATGTTGTTTCATCACTGGGAGCATCAGGAATTGGCAGTAGTGATCTGGGACTGGGGTCAAGATGACAGAGAATGTGAGGAAAAATCTTAGTGGGAAAATCATCAGGATCTTTCTCACATGTTTTAGCCCACGAAGGAGTGTTCCAGAGGAAAGCACTTTGTTTTGTCAAAGCAAAATCATTGAGAGAAGGATGCAGAAAAGGTTTGAGGTCTTTGAACGCTCTCTTATTTTATGGTCTTTTATGCAGCTCTGTCCTCTTTAGTAGACCTCTTTTTAAGCCTGAGGCCCCTGTTCTCATCTGTGCCCTGTGTGAGTCGGTACACGGGTCAGATTCGCTCTGCAAATACACTGGTGTTGTTTCTAAGGTGCTGTCGAAGTGTAAGTTTGTCTGCTTTGATTTATCTTTCAAGCTTAACTGGGTGGACTTAGTTCTAAAACGCTAGTATTAAGAGCATTTTATTCATGCTCTTTCTGATTTTAGTAACTTTAATCACTTCTTAGATTTTACATTTCCAGGCTGGAGAGTTCTCTGTTTTAAACATTTTTCCTTATATTGTGTATCGGATCTTTGGTCTTTTGATAGATCTGTAACGCTTTTTCCAGCCTCCTTCGTTTTCGGTTGGTGTGGTTCCAGGGAGGGACAGGCCTGGGGCATGGATGTCCTTGAAAGCTTATGGGTTTCCTTTAATCAGTATAACAAGACTTTCGACAGTTAAGGCAATATAACCTCCTTGGAGCGTGATAAATCCCTCTTAGAACTGAATGTGAAGAAAACATTTTCTACACCGGCCAACTCCTACACTTCCTTTTCTTGTAGAGTTAAGTATGTAGCGAAACCCGATCTTGGGGTCTAAGAAGTTAGAGCTCAATTGAATCTCACAAGTAGAAAACGACTCGCTCTGGGTAAACGGACACGGTATTTATTGCTGAATTAGTTTCTGACCTGCTATTACGCTAAAACATTTTAAAAATCGCTCTGAATTACATATATTTTAAGAGGAGCGGGCTCACATTCGTTTTCTGGAAGTCGTGGGGCACAAATGGTAGTGTCTTCGGGACGTAATAAAACGCAAACGCTGTTGTTTTGGCCAAAATGTTTCGGATTTAGGTCCAAAGCCTCCACAGACTACGCCTAGCAAACGCTCAGTTTCGGTTCCGCCCAAGGCGTGTGAGCTGTATCCATAGAGACCGGGAAGCTTCCTGAGCCGGGAGGCCCCGCCTCTTCCGCTGCACACGCTCCCGTCTCCGGAGGCAGGGAAGAGAAAGGACTTCCGTGTCCCCGGGCTCTCGGCGCCGCCCGATAGTGTTGCGGACCACCCCCCCCGCGGCTCCCAAGCCTCTCCAGGCCCGGGAGCGGCCTGGCGGGGCGCTTCCGGCTTGGGCCAGCGCGGCTGCGCACGAGGAGCGCTCTCATTGGCCAGAGCCGCCTCTTGCGATTCGCGTCACGGCGGCCGGCGGTGTGAGGATCCTCCCGGACGCTGGGTCGCGGCGGCGGCAGCGGGCGGCCCCACAGCTGGTTTGGGGTCCCGGCGGCCGCGGTTCCGAGGAACCCGAGACGCGTGGCGAGGCGGCGGCGAGCTCTGGTGAGTTTCTTGAGTGGGAGCACGGGCCAGGCCGGCGGGGCCGAGGGTTGAGGGCGGGTGTCCCGGCGGCGCGGCGGGCGGGGAGCGCGCTCCTCCATCCCCTGCTCTGTCCGCCCGACCCCCGGGCCGGCGCCCCTCAGGGCCGGGTTTCCTCCGTCCCGGGCCTCTCAGCCCCGGCTCCCTTCCGGGCCTCCCAGCCCTGGGTCCCCTCAGTCCCGAGTCCCTTCAGCTCCGGGTCCCCCGGCTTCCTTCCATCCCGGGTTCTCTCAGTCCCGGCTCCTTTCGGCCCCAGCTCCGTTTGGTACCGGCGCCCCCAGCCCCGGCTTCTTTCGGCCCCGGGTCCGCCCCCCGCCCCGAGTCCCCCCGGCCCCAGCGCTCCTCCGCGTCTCCGCTGGCCGCACTCCTGGGTGGGCTCCACTTGGGCCCCCGTCCGGCCCCTGCGGCGGGGAGACCCCTCACCGGTGCTTGCCCGCGCGCAGGCGGCCGGGTGGACCGCGTTCTGGGCCTGGTGTCCCGGGCGTCGGGCTGCCGTGTGTCGGTGTCGCCCCTTGAGGCTGCCACTCACCGGCTTCGGTGGGTCTGGGCGTCTGTGCGAGAGCTCGCATTGGACACCTCTGGCTCTGGGTCTTGTTTACTGTCTCCTCTGGGGTTTGACAACTTGACGAGGTCGCCCAGCAGAAAGCTTGAGAGGTCCCGCTGCGGTTGTATCGGGCACGCTGGCTGCGTTGCAGGGTATTGGCGTCTTTTTAGCAGAGTGGTCCTCTAACGTCTTTAGGTTTAGACTCTGGACTTCGCAGCCTTCATAGCTCTTCCCAAAACAGTCCTTCTTCCCTCCTCCAAAGAAATCATTGAAAACTCAAAGAAATATGTCATAATATTTCAAACCATGTTCCAAGTGAAATGTTAAGAATAGTTTCCTTCAACCCAAAGCTTTATTTTTGGGGCGGAGATCAGAAACTTTGTCAGTTTTGAAGTTTGAAGTGGCCTATCAAAGGGCACTTGCATGTCTCATCTTAACTACCCTCTGACTCTAATTCCGTTAGAATTTCATAGATTTTTCATTCCTGATTTTTTCATTTCTAATGTTTACTTCATAGAAATTTCACTTCTAATGCTGTTAGATGTCCATAGATGTTTTCATCTCCTTTCACAAATTTGTCGGTGCTGATTGTGATTATCCAAGACTAAAATCCTTTCCTCAGTAGTTGGGACTTCCACGCCTGTGGTGGCCGCTACTTGGTGAATTATTATGAAATTTGAAGAAATTTCAAGTTGATTTAAATATGAAAGACATACTTCTTTTAGTTTCTGTTTGTGATTGCCTACCCACTAGTTTATGTTCCTATCTAGACTTTAGGCTCCTTAGCAAGTTTTCTCTTACTGGGGCACTTAAGGATGAGAGGAGGATTTCCAGAGCCTAAATGAGAGAGTTTGTGTTTTTCTGTCCGTACATTCCCATATATTAATAAATGAATAGGGGATTTTCCCCCATCAATAGTGTCAGTTTAGCTCATGCACTTTCTTTGTTGTAAATTATATTTTGTTTTCCAAAATGAAAACAATTTTGTTTCCTTCTTTATTTCAGGGGTCGGCAGACTTGACTGCTTGTGGGCAGTGTCCTGCCAGCTTCCTGTTTTTGTAAATTAAATTGTCAATGGGACATAGCCGTATGGTTTCATTTAGGTATTGTCTGGTTGCTTTTGTGGTGCAACAGTGGAGTTGAATAGTTGGGACAGAGACCCTTATGGCCTGCAAAGGTAAAATATTTACTATGTGGCCTTCAATAGAAAAAGTTTGCCGACTCCTACTTTATTTCATTAAAAATGATGCGTATTCAATGTGGAAAATTAAAATGACTCAGTAAAGTATAAAGGAGAAAGTAAATATTATCCAGAATCACAGCACTTAGAGGGGTTTGTTTTTGTGATTATCCTTATAGAATCTGTTAGTGATTGTTTTCATATAAATGGGCTTATATTGCTAAGTGCTTATTTGTAATCTGTTAAAAACTCAGATTATTTTTATTTGGCTCTTGAATACATTGTATTCTCTGGATTGTAGATCTCACTAGAAGGGGCTTGATGAGCCAAGTTTTCCTGATTTGTCTTACCAGTCAAGATTTTAAAAAAAACTGAGGCACAGTGGATGCTTGGTGGCGGTGGAGGACACTACTTATTGAGCACTTACTATGGACTAGGTAGTTTTCCAATACTTAACATGTAGTAAGTCACTTAATACTTGCAGCAGCTTTGTGTGGGTACACAAACTATTATCCCTAGTTCCAGATGAGGAAACTGAGGCACAGAGAGATTAACTACTCTCTGTGTTAATGGTGGAGCTGGGGTTTGAATCCATGCAGTCTGGTTTCAGGACCCAGGCTCTCCATGTGCTGCAGAGCCTCTTAGAGTATTGCTCAGTGTAGAAAGTTTTTAGACAGTCCAGAAATATGTAATGTGAAAATTCTTCCTTGTGCTCTTCACTCTCTGTAGAAAACCACTGTTAATAAGTTTGATAAAGAGCTTTCCCGCTCTCTTTGTCTGAATATGCAAATGTTTATTTGCAAATCTGTCTACACATGTAGGTTTTTAAAAAATTAATAGACTTTATTAGAGCAGTTTTAGATTTACATAAGTTTGTGTGGATAGTAAAGAAAGTTCTCATATTATCCGCCCTCCATTTTCCCTTGTTGATAACACCTTGCATTAACATGCTGTATTTGTTACAATTGATAAACCAATATTGCTACATTGTTAATTAAAATCTACATATTAGGGCTCATTTTTCCTGTTGCAGAGTTTTTAAAATGAGATCAAACCAACCATTGTTCAGCAGTGTGCTTTTTTTGGGTGATTTTCAAAATATAGTGCTTCTGGACTTTTGAATGCAAATAAACAGCCTTTATTCACTAACATTCAGATTAATGACACAAATTTAGCCTTTTCCTTGGAGTGGAAAACTTGCCTGGAAGTTACTTCGTTTTCTCTTTTTCAAAAGTTAATCTTGTAGCACCAGCTGCTTTTCTCTGAAGAAAAACTTACTATTATTTTTTTCTTCTGTGGTACGCGGGCCTCTCACTGTTGTGGCCTCTCCCGTTGCGGAGCACAGGCTCCAGATGCGCAGGCGCAGCGGCCCTGGCTCACGGGCCCAGCCGCTCCGCGGCATGTGGGAATCTTCCCGGACCGGGGCACGAACCCGTGTTCCCTGCATCGGCAGGTGGACTCTCAACCACTGTGCCACCAGGGAAGCCCAGAAAAACTTATTTTTTGATGGGACATTCTGGCTCCTCTCTGAAGCCGTTCAGCTTCTCAGAGACTTCTTGCTGTTTTTCATCGGAAGAGTGGTGCACATCAACCCACTTAGCATCAGCTTCCTCCTCACTGAGACTGGTATTTTCCCATCCATCTTGATCGTTCTCAGCATTCTCTTGCTCAACTTCCAGAACTTCTGTTCCCGGAATGTAATCTTTAGCATCTAATTCTCCATGTTCTTGTACCCTTGATTTTATTGAGGCCTCTGTAGTCTTACCCTGGAATTCCTTCTGCAATATCTGAGGATTCAGCTTTTGGAAGAACTGAATCAGCGTCCTAGGAGACATTATCACATTCTTTCTTTGTGTTTTATTATTCTGGGTCAGGTTTTGAGGAAGCTTTTTTAGTCATTGAGCTGTTATCTCTTTCAGAGCTTTGTTTCCTACTGTCATGACTTCCCCAGAGTTCTTGTCATAAAAGAATGGGTGGCATGGTCATGAGCAACACCGGAATGCGCTCTGGGACTGCCAGGCGCTGAGAAGTGTATACAGCAGACCGAAGGATCTCGTTACTTCTCCTTGGTGCTGCTGCAGAAACCTGTGCACAAAGAGATAGAAAAAGCGTGTGAATTCCTGCCAATCTGGAGGTAAGGCCCAGGAGCACTAACTTCACTTTACGGGTCTCCTTGTAACTCTTTAGCTGCTTTAGTGGTTTTCTTGCACATTCTTGGGGCTCATGAATCTAATGGATAGCTGAAAAGTTAAACACTTCTAACTTCTTTCTTCTTTTGTTTCTGAAGTATGTTGGTAACCTTCTTTCCTTGTGTTTAGAGCCTCTCCCCCGAGGCATGCTGCGTTAGCATTCTGGGTCGTTGTCCTCTTCCTCTTGTTCATCTTGCCCTTGTTAGAATGTCAAGGCAGCGACCTTAGAGAACCACACAGTTGTGGGACTTCCCAGGCGGCCCAGTGGTTAAGACTTCGCGGTTCCGATGCAGAGTGAGAGTTCGATCCCTGGCTGGGGAATAAGATCCCACGTGCTGCACGGCACAGCCAAAAGATTACCAAAAAAAGAGACAGAAGCATACGGTTGTGACAACATTGACGGTCTTGGCGTCATTTCAGATGCCTCTTCTGTAGTGTAGGGATCACTTCCAAAGATATCTTGGGCGCAGTTGTGTTGCTGTCCCTTAACACGTGCATGTGTAATTCTGCAATACTATATTCACCTTATTCTTGTTTTTGCACTTTTATTCTCATCAGTCACAAAATGAGTGTACAGAGTCGTAGAAACTTACGTGGCAGCGTCGAGGTTCAAAGAAGATCTCTGGCAACCTTGATGGATAGATGAGGTATTCAGGAAGATCAGAGTATTGCAAAATGTTATTGGAAGGCCTGCATTCAAGACAGTGTAGCTGTAGGAGGGCAGATCTTTCTGTTCTTGAGGAAGGTTATCTAGATGTTCTGGGTGGCAGAACATCTGTGCCATAAACGTCACCAGTTTTGCCGGTTCTTTGCTGGGTTTATTTGGTTGCAACTTGAAAATCTCCCACGTTGAGTTTGTAGTGAATATTCTGCTGTGGAAACTCCTCAGTGTAGGCCAGAGGGTCTACTTTATTATTCCTGTAACTCCTTGCAGGTTGCTGGGCAGCTAGTGTTTATTTCTGCTGGCCAAGTTGGCTGCAGACTGGCTCTCCTTGAGCAGTTCTCAGAAGAGCTACACCACTGACACCAGCCAACCCTTCCCAGGCTGTGGCTTGGAATCTTGCTTCCAGGTGTGACCGGGAGTAGCACTTGGGAGCTTGGCACATGGCGCCATCTTGGCTCATAGTAGTGTGCTTTAAAAACCAGCACTCATGATGGCTTTCCAGGTCAATCCATTTGTGTCTACTCTGTTCTTTAAATCGTTTCTTAGTATTTTGTTGAATGTGTGCACCATAATTTAATAGTGTTCCTATTGCTGGCTGTTTAGATTGTTTAAATTTATTGTATATTATGCGTATGCATTGTATGTACAATTGTTGCGTGCTGATGGCTCTTTAGAGTAGCTCTCTAAGAGTCTAGTTACTGGGTTGGAGGAAATGCATGTTTTACTTTTTGATGTATATTGCCAGACTGCCATCCAGAAAAGTCACAGCAATGTTAACTCTTTACCAGAAATGTGGCTGAGGTCTAGCTTCTCCGTGCCATTTCCAACTTTTTTTTTCAGTCTGTATCTGATGGGCAGTTAAACATGTCTTGCAATGATGTGTTCTGTCTCACTGGGAGATGTGTTTTGTTTTGATAGCATTCTTTTGAAGTTGATTTAGAATTACTTTAGGCAAAATCTACATTCTGTAGTTGTTCTTTCTAATACTTACCCCTTAGATAGAGCTGCTCACCTATTTAGATTCCCTATCTAGTCCTGGAAAGCAGCGTGATTTTGCCATCCCTGTTAAAAGAATCTGGGCGACTGCCCAGTAGACTATACATTTCTTGAAGATGAGGAGCATATAACTTTATTCATATCTATTATAATCCTGGTGGTGAGTAAATGTTATATTCTTTTCAAAACCTAAATTGGATTGTGTTGTTTTGGCTTACTGCTGAGTGAAGTGCTTTAACTTTGTTAAAAATAATCTTTTCAAAGTCTTTGTGAATTGCCTTCTTGGCGTATATTCTCTATGTTATCTCTTTGTTTTTAAAAAGATTTTTTTGATGTGGACCGTTTTTAAAGTCCTTATTGAATTTGTTACAATATTGCTTCTGTTTTATGTTTTGGTTTTTTTGGCTGCGAGGCATGTGGGAATCTTAGCTCACTGACCAAGGGTCGAACCCGCATCCCCTGCATTGGGAGGCAAAGTGTTAGCCACTGGACTGCCAGAGAAGTCCCTCTGTATTATCCTTTATTTCTAAGATGAGATAACTAAGAGTGGTTGACATCCTAGGCCCTGTTTGTAAGGAAATAATTAACCAAATCTATTTAATAAGAACATTTGGTATTCAGTTTTGGAAGTTAAGGAATGGATTAATTAGGGTATTTGTTTCATGTTACCCATGGTTTTGAATTTGCTGTATTGGGATATACCATGTGGTAGAGGGGGTGTGTGCTGCCTAAATGGTATGCTTGACTTCAATAGACATTGTGAGGCTCCAGACAGAAGGAGAAGGGAAGCCAAATTCAGGAAACTGCCAGAATATCTTTAGGCATGGGGAAAATACCTGTGGGAAAGGACACTTCAAGTTTTTAAAAAGAAGACCACGTACAAACAAAAAAACCCACAGAACTTTCTTTATATATGACTTGTAATGTTACATATTCTTATGGGACTTATGAATTTTCCACAATATCCATGCACAGGAAAACAAAGCATACCAAGCAAAATGGTCTTGAAGAGAAAGAAATAATTAGCTTATTAAATTTTGACCAACTTCACATTTTCTTTTGTATACATTTTTTTGTTAGTATATTAGCTAATTATTTTTCACTGGTAGCATATTGACTTTAATCCTATATGTCCTGAAATTTTAGTGTCGTGAACATGCATGCATAGTTGTATTTGCATACCCATTCCTTTGGTCCAGGAAGAAGCAATGATGGTGAAAACTCCTTAGCATGGTGGAACAGAAAGTTTATTTTCTTGGAATTTATTTACATTTTATTTCACTGCAGAATTTCTGTAACTTAAAAGAGCCAGAAATACAATAATTATATATATATATATATATATATTTATAAAATAAAAATGAGGAAAAGGAGAAGGCATATTATTCTTTTCCCAAGTGGCAGCATAATTCAATGACTAAGAATAAAATTTGGATTTGAATTTTCTTGGCAGCCTAGATGAAAATGGAAATATGGTAAAATATACAGCACTGAACTGGAAGGAGGAACAAAACCAATTTTCCAGGGATAAATCTTCGCTTGATGGATTTTTAAGGAACTATTTAAATTGGGTGTTACATAAAGCTTTATTTCATTTATTTATTTATTTTTGGCTAGAGGCCCTTGTTAAAAAAAGGTGAGGATGATGCATTAACGTTTCAAGCCAATGAAAGCAATTTTATATGGAGCAGTTGGTTTGAATTTAGGCTGCAGATGTGTGTTTTAGTTGGCTAATACATATATTATTTTTTTTCTTAACGTATTTCAAACATACGGGAGAATACAGAGACTGAGATAATTAACCTTCACACATCTACCATACAGTTATATCATATCTCAACGTTTTCCCACACTTACCTGTTTTTTTTTTTAAAGAAAACCCTTTCACATACAGTTGAAGCACCTTCTTGGGTTATGTTTCACTTTCTTCCCAGAAGTAATGATATCTTGAATTTGGTGTTTCTAATACCTGTTTTTATATAATTACTACATAGGAGTGTATTCATAAATCAATATTATGTTTTGGGTATTTTCAGACTTTATATAAGCAATATATTCTACCTACTCTGTAACTTGTTTTTCATGAAACAAGTTTTTTTAGACTCATGAAATTGCTGATATTTTTACCATTTTTGACCTACAAAAATGGTAGTTTCATATGGTTCATCCTAGTTATAGTCATTACTTTTATCTGCTGTATAGTTGTATTATTATACGAATACAACCAGTTTAAATTTATTTTCATGTTGATAGGTATTTAGGTTGTTTCCATTTTTCCTGTTTTAAAAACAATGCTACATTGAACATTCCTGGTTAGAAATCCTTGTGCACATATTTAAGATCTTTGACAAGTTTTTCAAACTGCATGTTGGGAACCATTAATCGGTTATGAAATCACTTTAGGAATTAAAATAGTTCAGAGAAATATCAGGTTGTTTTGCAGTAAGGATTAAATGTTTTGTGAAATTTGTGTGTGTGTGTGTGTGTGTGTGTGTGTGTGTCTGTGTATGGTTACTCAGTTTGAAATGAAGTTCTCTGGTGTAAATTACCCAGAAGTGGAATTACTGGGTTTGAGATTATGGAGATTATGGGAATTTAAAGTTCTGTCAGATATTGCCAAATTGCTTTTCAGAATTGAGTCACTTTGTGTTTTTTTAGCATGAGAATATGAGAATTGCTGTATCTAAATCCTTATAGATCCATGACATTGTCAGATTTATTACATGTTTACAAATCAGATGAGTGTGAAATGATATTATCTTAAAATATTTCTTGATTAATTATGAGATTGAGCATGTTGAAATGTTCAGTGACTATTCAGATTTCTGTTTCTTAGCTGTCTGTCCCTGTCTCTCCCCCCGAATTGGGTTGTCCTTTTAAACTTGCTTTTAGGAGTTTATTGCATATCCTGGTTATGTCTGTGAAATGAATTGTAGGTATTTTCAAGTCTGTGTGGCTTATCTGTTAACTTTTTATATGGTTTGTTGAATAGAAAGGATTGTCAAATCTATCATCATTTTTCTTATTGGTTTGTGTCCTTGGTGCCTTATTTAAGAAATCTATTCCATACTCCAAGGTCATTTAGGTCTCTGCATTTCTTTCTAAAAGTTTTAGAAATTTGGTATTTTATATTTAGCTCTTGATCTTGCCTGAAAAAAAATTTTTTTTGTATATGATGTGAGTCAGGGATCTAACTTTTTTATATGCATAGCCAGTTACCACAGCACTGTTTAACACTGTGTTTTAAAATTTGAATTGTAAATCTTTTGAGCAGTTTCTGGTTCAACACAATGACAGCCTTTTTGTCTTTCATCAGGTTGCTTTAGATGTTCAAGTTTGTGACTTCTGGTCCAGAGTAATTGATTGGTGGATTACTTGATCCAGAAACAGAACCTAGAGGAGTAGATAAATATAGCACATTTTGTAGATCTCATCCAAATGTCATTTCTCTTCAACCACCTTTTATTTTATTTATTTATTTTTAAAATTTATTGTATTTATTTACTTTTGGCTGCTTTGGTTCTTTGTTGCTGTGCGTGGCTTTCTCTAGTTGTGGCGAGCGGGGGCTGTTCTTCCTTGCAGTGCACGGGCTTCTCATTGCAGTGGCTTCTCTTGTGAAGCACAGGGTCTAGGTGCGTGGGCTTCAGTAGTTGTGGCTCGCAGACTCTAGAGTGCAGGCTCAGTAGTTGTGACACACGAGCTTAGTTGCTCCGTGGCATGTGGGATCTTCCTGGACCAGGGCTCGAACCCGTGTCCCCTGCTTTGGCAGGTGGATTTTTTTTTTTTTTTTGAAGGAGGTGGATTCTTAACCACTGTGCCACCAGGAAAACCCTCAACCACTTTTTAAATAGAAGCTAGGTTTCAGACAGTTTGAGGGTAAACTTTTTTTTTAAATAAATTTGTTTATTTGGCTGCGTTGGGCCTTTAAAAAAATTTTTTTTAAAAGATTTTATTTATTTATCTATTTATTTTTGGCTGCATTGGGTCTTCGTTGCTGCGCATAGGCTCCTCATTGCAGTGGCTTCTCTTGTTGTGGAGCCCAGGCTCTAGGCGCATGGGCTTCAGTAGTTGTTGCGCACGGGCTTAGTTGCTCCGCGGCATGTGGGGTCTTCCTGGACCAGGGCTCGTACTCGTGTCACCAGCATTGGCAGGCAGATTCTTAACCACTGTGCCACCAGGGAAGTCCGAGACTTTCAGTTTTGATTTTAGAATTATACATGTAAATTTGAATCTTTCCGAAATGTCTGATAGAAATCGCTATAAATCACTTAATTTAAGAATGAAGGGGCTTCCCTGGTGGCGCAGTGGTTGAGAGTCCGCCTGCCGATGCAGGGGACGCGGGTTTGTACCCCGGTCTGGGAAGATCCCACATGCCGCGGAGCGGCTGGGCCCATGAGCCATGGCTGCTGAGCCTGCGCGTCTGGAGCCTGTGCTCCATAATGGGAGAGGCCACAGCAGGGAGAGGCCTGCATACCGCCAAAAAAAAAAAAAAGAATGAAAACTATTTTTGTTTCCACTTAAAAAGGGTTTTTAGTCTGAGAAGAGTTGCTGTGAGGTCTGCAGATAGTTATATATTCTAGGTTTTTTTTTTTTTCATTCCTTTTCTTTTACATTTGTAGTTGAAAGAAGACCTTGTGGTTTAGTGGAATTTAGTGATATTGGGAAAGGTTGTAGACACAAGTTTTATTTGTAGATTTCTGATTGTGATATTGAGAAAGATAACTAATCACTTCTTGGTTTCTCCATCTGCAGCATTGTAGAAACAAAAAACAAAAAAGAAACTTAGGTTGTGGAGGGTGTTATGCAGGATGAGATAGGGCCCTGAATGATTGTTATTTACTTATGGAGACAGGTCTTTACCAAAGTAGGGTTTTTGATTTTGCCTGAAACATTGACTGTACAGATCATATATTTTACCTGGACAGATTTTATTCGTGAAGTAGTTGGAACAAGAGTGTGGTTATATGGTATTATAGTGCAGATGATTTATGAAAGGAAGTTTTTTCATAATTTACATATTTTGGTTTAGTGTAGATACGACAATTTATATATCATGCGCTTGTCAGGATTTCTCTGACTATAACGTTCAGGACTGTTGTTCCTATCACGTATGTTTGCATTTTTGTGTACTGTTCTTTGTTTTAGAAACTCAGGGTTACTTATAGATCTTGGGAAATGGAAACAACCATTGTAACATGGCTATAAGAGTTGTATCAAATCCTTTTTTCTTTAATTTATTTTTGGCTACATTGGGTCTTTGTTGTTGCGCATGGGCTTTCTCTAGTTGTGGCGAGCGGGAGCTACTCTTCGTTGCGGTGCCGGGTTCTTCTTGAGGTGGCTTCTGTTGTTGTGGAGCACGGGCTCTAGGTGCGCGGCCTTCAGTAATTGTGGTGCGAGGACTCAGTAGTTGTGGCTCACGGGCTCTAGAGCCTAGACTCAGTAGTTGTGGCACATGGGCTTAGTTGCCCCATGGCATATGGGATCTTCCCAGACCAAGGCTGGAACCCGTGTCCCCTGTATTGGCAGGCGGATTCTTAACCTCTGTGCCACCAGGTCCTCGAACCCTTTTTATAAAGGTGTTTTTTATCCGTGACCATGACCAGTGGCTTTAATGGACTATTTGTGCCTTTAATGAAGCCCTGTAAGATGGTAAGGTATGGTCTTTGGAGTTAGATACAGATTTGAATTCATAGTCTCCAGTTAAGTTTGTGTTATTGATGACTTATTTGATCTCCTTTAGTGTCAGTTTCTTCATCTGTAAAATGGGACCCCATATCATAAGGATTGCTGGAGGATTAAATGAGATGATGGGTGAAAGTCCAACTACTTAGCCTGGTTCAAAGTTGGCTCCGGTAAGTGTTAAGCAGCAGTTCACCTCCCTTCTAAGAGATAACATCATGACCATGACCAGGAAAAATGGAACCACTTACCTTTGTGGGAGGCAGTGTTGTATAATGGAGAGGGCCTAATCTGGGTAGTTCTTGCTTCTCTATTTTGTAACTTCTATAACCTTGAATAGTCTTACCCTCAGTCCTCTCGTTTGTAAACAGAGATCATACTATCTGTAACAGGCAGGGTTTTGAAGTTAAATGAGACTATGTATAAAAGCTCATTTTATCTGGCACTTGGTAACCTCTAAATTAGCCTCTAAACTTTTACAGTGATAGGTAGTAATACTGTGCTTCTGAAGTAGGTCTCAAGACTGAGAGAGGTAGGCTTTCGCTGGCTTTTCTGCTTCACAGCATAAGATTTGCCTGATTTCTTCTCAGGAAAGTTGGTCAGTGGGGTTGGGCAGTAAGTTAGAAGAAGTTCCTTGTGATTGTACTTAAAAGTTGCCCTACTTCATGCTAGGAAAGAAAGTAGTGTAAATGATACAGAGTGTTGCCTGTCTTTATAGCTTCAAAATAATCTTTAAAAAATAAACTGCATTTGATTTGAAACATTTCTTTGTGCTTACATCAGTTAAGATTTTATGAACATGAAAGCTGGTAGTGCCTGTCTTAAAAATCTACATGTTGCTCCTTCTCAGTTATCAACTGTATCGTTTTTGGAAGAGCTGTATCAGTTAGTAACATATGTTGGGAACTTTTCCCATTTTATCAGTTATTCTTTTCCCAGTTATCAGGTTTTTTTATTGACATTTTTCTACTCAGAAATGTTCTGAGTGTTTGGGAAGAATTCCAATTTTAACCAATCATTTTATTGCCTCTGCTATGTGGCAAGGCTCCATGATCCTCCCCATTTCTTCTTTTTTTTTTTTTTAAAAATAAACTTATTTATTTAATTTATTTATTTTTGGCTGCATTGGGTCTTCTTTGTTGCGCACGGGCTTTCTCTAGCTGCAGCGAGTGGGGGCTGCTCTTCGTTGCAGTACGCGGGCTTCTCATTGCGGTGGCTTCTCTTGTTGCAGAGCATGGGCTCTAGGCGCGCGGGCTTCAGTAGTTGTGGCACGTGGGCTCAGTAGTTGTGGCTCGTGGGCTCTAGAGCACAGGCTCAGTAGTTGTGGAGCACAGGCTTAGTTGCTCTGCAGCATGTGGGATCTTCGCGGACCAGGGCTCGAACCCGTGTCCCCTGCATTGGCAGGCAGATTCTCAACCTCTGCGCCACCAGGGAAGCCCTCCTCCCTATTTCTTGATTGTTTCTTAATATTTTCAACATCGCTGTAAAGTACAGTGTACTGTCAGTGTTAACCCCTGGTTTTGTCACTTAAGTGCTATCATGCATTTATTTGAGAACAGCTTATGGTTCATGCTAACATAGAAGGTTGGGGATAAGAGCATTAAGTTGAGTGTTAGATTGAATAGATAGATTAGATTGCCACTTATTACTGTAGTTATCTCAGGCATGTTATTTATAACCTCTCTGGGCGTTTTGTCATTTCCAAAATGGAGGAAATAATTGTACCTATCCTCCAGGATTGTTGCAAGCATTTAAAGAGATAATCCATGGGAAATGTTCTTTGCATGTAGTTAACGCTCATTGCATGTTAGCTGTTCCTTCATTCCCCCTCCTCCTCCACATCATACAGCAAAGATTTTTAAGCTCCTTTGCATTCCAGACCAAGCTTGGTGTTGTGGATACAAAAATGGATTCCAAAAAAGGCTCCCTGACCTTGAGAAGTTTTGCATTGCAGGAGGGGAAGACAGGCACATAAACAAAAAAATGCAATAAATTCTGACAAGTACTATAATAGAAACATTAGTAAATGAGAAGAATAAAGGAGTTAGTGTCAGGAGCCTGGGGACGTCAGGGAAATTAGTTTCTGCCTATGAACTTATTCTTGAAGTGTGGGTAGTAATTCCCCACTTATTCATTCAGCAGATGTTTAGTGAATACACCTACTGTGTGCCAGAAGCTATTTTAGGTACTGGGGATATAGGTGTAAAGAAGATATATTGGGTTGGCCAAAAGGTTCATTCCTTTTTTCCGTAAGGTGGCTCTAATAGCACTTAGTTGTCTTCAACTTCATTCGAAACAATTTTGTTAGATTGTATTGTGACAGCTGACATATCAGCGTGCATGTAAAAAAAGAAAAAACTTGCCCAAATTGGTGAATTTTTGTGTAGCCATTTTAATATTGAAGATGGAAGAAAAAAGCAACATTTTTGGCGTATTATGCTTTATTATTTCAGGAAAGGTAAAAATACAACTGAAATGCAAAAAAAGATTTGTGCAGTGTATGGAGAGGGTGCTCTGACTGATTGAATGTGTCCAAAGTGGTTTGCGAAGTTTTGTGCTGGAGATTTCTCAGTGGACGATGCTCCACGGTTGGGTAGACCAGTTGAAGTTAAAAGTGATCATACCGAGGGGCTTCCCTGGTGGCGCAGTGGTTGAGAGTCCGCCTGCCGAATCAGGGGACACGGGTTCGTGCGCCGGTCTGGGAAGATCCCACATGATGCGGAGCGGCTGGGCCTGTGAGCCATGGCCGCTGGGCCTGTGCGTCTGGAGCCTGTGCTCCACAACGGGAGAGGCCACAACAATGAGAGGCCTGTGTATTGCAAAAAAAAAAAAAAAGTGATCATATCGAGACATTAATTGAAAACAATCAACATTATACCACGCGAGAGATAACCAACATACTCAAAATATCCAAATCAAGCGCTGAAAATAATTTGCACCAGCTTGGTTATGTTGATCGCTTTGATGCTTGGTTTCCACGTAAGTTAAGTGCAAAAAGCCTTGTTGACTGTATTTCCACATGCGATTCTCTACTAAAACGTAACGAAAATGTTCTATTTTTAAAATAAATTGTGATGGGAGATGCACAGTGGATACCGTCCAATAATGTGGAACAGAAGAGATCGTGGGGCAAGCGAAAAGAACCACCACCAACCACACCAAAGGCTGGTCTTCATCCAGAGAAGGTGATGTTTTGTATATGGTGGGATTGGAAGGTAGTCCTCTACCGTGAGCTCCTTCTGGAAAACCAACTGATTAATTCCAACAAGTACTGCTCCCAGTTAGACCAACTGAAAGCAGCACTCGATGAAAAGCATCTGGAATTAGTCAACAGAATATCCATCAGGATAACGCGAGACTGTGTGTTTCTTTGATGACCAGACAAAAACTGTTACAGCTTGGCTGGGAAGTTCTGATTCATCTGGCATGTTCACCAGACATTGCACCTTCAGATTTCTGTTTATTTCGGTCTTTACAAAATTCTCTTAATGGAAAAAAATTCAATTCCCTGGAAGACTGTAAAAGGCACCTGGAGCAGTTCCTTGCTCAAAAAGATAAAAAGTTGGGCTTCCCTGGTGGCGCAGTGGTTGAGAATCTGCCTGTCAATGCAGGGGACACGGGTTCAGGCCCTGGTCTGGGAAGATCCCACGTGTCGCGGAGCAACTGGGCCCGTGAGCCACAGCTACTGAGCCTGCGCGTCTGGAACTTGTGCTCCGCAACAAGAGAGGCCGCGACAGTGAGAGGCCCGCGCACCGCGATGAAGAGTGGCCCCCACTCACCACAACTAGAGAAAGCCCTCGCACGGAAATGAAGACCCAACACAGCCAAAATAAATAAATAAATAAATTTTAAAAAAAGATTAAAAGTTTTGGGAAGATGGAATTATGAAGGTGCCTGAAAAATGGCAGAAGGTAGTGGAACAAAAGGGTGAATATGTTGTTCAGTAAAGTTCTTGGTGAAAAAGAAAAATGTGTTTTTTATTTTTACTTAAAAACCAAAGGCACTTTTTGGCCAACCCAATATAATGTCTCTTCTTTCAGGAGTTTTCAGTCTAGTGAGAAAAGACCAGTAGTAAGTAAACAAAGAAATAAAAATACCAGAAACAAGTGCTGTGGAAGAGATTAAAAGGTGATGTGATAAGGAGTGACTGAGATTATGTGGTCAGAGAAGGATTCTTTGACCCTTAAGTTGAGATCCGCATGTGAAGAAGGAGCCCAGCCATGGGAAGATCTGGGCGATGAGCATTCCAGGCCTTGGGAAACAGGTGACATAGAGCCATTTGAGCCTTTGGGGTGTTTGGGGAGTAGATGGGAAGTCACTGTGGCTGGAATGTAGTGGGCAAGGGGGAGAGTGGTACAGAATGAGGCCAGAGTTAGGGGCTAATCATTTAAGGCTTTGTAAGCCAGGGTAAGAGGTCCCTTAGGTGTAAAGGAAAGCCATTGGAGGGCTCAAAAAGTAAGGGAGTGTGTTTTGAGAAAGATCTGCTGTGACCGCTGTGTGAGGACTGGATTCTGACGATAAGGGGGGTGGGGTGGGTGGGTGGGTAACAGAAGTGGAACCCTGGAGACTTTACTGGCTGTTGTATTAAGACAGGTGAGAGATGCTGGTGGCTTGAACCAAAAAGTAAGAGTGGAGGGAAACAGGTAGATTTGGGCTGTGTGACCCCTCTCCCCCATCACTGTAAAGTTTGTTTTTTTTTTTTTCTGTGGTACGCGGGCCTCTCACTGTTGTGGCCTCTCCCGTTGCGGAGCACAGGCTCCGGACGCGCAGACTCAGCGGCCATGGCTCACGGGCCCAGCCGCTCTGCGGCATGCGGGATCCTCCCGGACCGGGGCACGAACCCACGTCCCCCTCATCGGCAGGCGGACTCTCAACGACTGCGCCACCAGGGAAGCCCCACTGTAAAGCTTTTTATGCTCTTTTTTGGTTTTGGCTGTGCCGAGCGGCTCATGGGATCTTAGTTCCCTGATCAGGGCTTGAACCTGGGTCCTGGCAGTGAAAGCATTGAGTCCTAACCACTGGACTGCCAGGGAATTCCCACAGTAAAGCTTTTTTTTTTTTAAGAGTTAGGTGGTAACTTTTATTCCAACCTTCCACCCAGAGCAGAAGGTAAAGCTTTTTAAAGTGTTAAGTTTAAGAGGTCCAACCCCTTTCCTTGCCAGTTAATGTGATAGAAATCTGCCAACAAGGTTCTCTAAAGATTTATAAGCCAGTCAGGGTAACACATCTAGTACTTATTTTTAATAATGATTTGTAAAGAGAAAAAATGGCTAGTATTCAAAAGAAAACCTGCTGCCTTTAATATCCCTGCTGGTCCCACTGTTGAAATAAACTATTCCATCCTAAAAAAATAATCTGGTTTCATTATTAGTAGTTCAGATTTGCATCACATATTTTGTTTCACATTGAAGTCTGAAAGAAGAGGTCATGAGGGGCATAACATACTGATACTTCCATGTAGAACATTCTGTGCCACTCAGGTTTCCAATCAAGGAAGAACATGAACTTGATACCAGAAATCTCATTAACCATGCACTAACTTCAAACACATACTTCAGTGTGGAATGACAGACCACACTGGAATAATTTCAGTGTACAACTTTCAAGTCACTTTGAAATTGGCTACTTTCAACTTAGAGGAAGCCAACAAAATCCTGGGACATATTTTGCAGCCTGTCCTCTGCCACTGAATAATCTAATTATAGAACTAGAAAGCGATGCCACTAGACTCAGTACTTGCTGCACCCTACTTGCTGTGTCCCAGTTAATACAAAGGGACATTATACCACTGGCCCTTAGAATTTGAAGACTTCAGGTCCATGGCAGTTGGCAAGTCTTTAGAGAACCTTGCTGGAAGATTGTATCACATTAACTGGCAAGGAAAGGGGTTGGACCTCTTAAACTTAACACCTTAAAAAGCTTTACAGTGATGGGGGAGAGAGGTCCTCTGGGTGCTAGAATGTTGTTTGTTGCTGGTTACACAGCATTTATACTTTGTCAACTTTGTGTCTTTTGTGTGCTTTTCTGAATGTATTTTTTACATGAATAAAAAGTTCACTAGACAAAGAGGCCATATAGTACTATAGTATATTTCCACCCCCCCATTAAAAAAATGTGCAAAATACACATAACATAAAATTTACTATCGTCACCATTTTTAAGTGTGTAGTCATGTTGTATATCCATGTTGTTGCAGCCATCACCACCGTTCATCTACAGAACTCTTTTTTTTCATCTTGCAAAACTGAAGCTATACCCATGAAACGGTAACTCTCCATTCCCTCTTTGCCCCAGCCCCTGGCAACCACCATTGTACTTTCTATGAATTTGACTACTTTAAATAACCTATGGTAAGTGGAATCATAAGGTCCTCAGGTTGTAGCTTGTGTCAGAATTTTCTTCTTTTTTTGAGGCTGAATATTTTCTTGTATGTATAGACCACATTTTGTTTATCCATTGATGGACACTTGGGCCGCTCCACGTTTTACCTATTGTGAATAACGCTGTTATGAACATGAGTGTATAAATGTCTCTTCAAGACCCTGCTTTCAGTTCTTGTGAGTACATACCCGGAAGTGGAATTGGCTGGGTCATATAGTAAATGTATTTTTAATTTATTTGAGGAACTGCCATACTATTTTCCACAGCTTGCCTGCTCTTTTAAAATTGGGGGCAACATAACAATTAAAATTATGAAATAGGTGAAGTAATACATTGTACTATAATATAGTCTACCTTTGGTGGGAAGTCCAATATAACTGATTAAGTATGACATAAATAATACTAATTCCTTTTCTTCTGTTTTTCCCCTGGAGAATAAGACATTTATTCATTCATACAAGAAACCTTTACTGAATGTCTACTGTGTATCTGTTGCAGTTTGGCTCTCAGCAGTGAGCAAACAGAAACCCTTGCCTCATGGAACGTGCAGACAAGTACTGGATTTTAGAAAATAGCTTTCCTGGGATAGAGCTAAATTTCTAGACCAGAGGTATCAAACCATTAAGTTAGCAGTTTGTTCAGGTAGAGAAAATTGCTTTTGAGTTACCATTTAAGCAACCTTGGTGCTTTTAAGCAACATAATACTTTACCGTAGGCAGTATTATGTGAAGGGAAGGTGAAGTCTAAGGAACGTGAGTTTTAAATTTGCCATTGCTCTCCCACTGCGAAGGAAACTTGCTGTGAGCACATTTGACTGGGAGTCAACAGATGAGGGTCCGGTCCTGACTTTAACATCTAGTATTTGGTGTTCTCCTGGGTTTTTTTTACTTTGATCCTTATCAGTCCTTTGTATAACTTTTTTTTTTTTCCAAAGGATTTTGTCCTGTGTTGTTAACTATTATTATGCTAATATCACTTTTCTTTTTTAAAAATAAATTTATTTATTTTTGGCTGCGTTGGGTCTTCGTGGCTGCGTGCGGGCTTTCTCTAGTTCCAGCGAACGGGGGCTACTCTTCGTTGCGGTGCTCGGGCTTCTCACTGCGGTGGCTTCTCTTGTTGTGGAGCACAGGGTCTAGGTGTGTGGGCTTCAGCAGTTGTGGCTTGCGGGCTCTAGAGTGCAGGCTCAGTAGCTGTGGCGTGCAGGCTCAGTAGCTCCACCGCATATGGGATCTTCCCGGACCAGAGCTTGAACTTGTGTCCCCTGCATTGGCAGGCGGATTCTTAACCACTGCACCACCAGGGAAGTCCCTAGTAGTATCACTTTTAATCCTAGTAATCCCTAGTTCTGTTTTCAAGCTCATTCTCTCTTCTGAATTCCAGATTTGTGTTTCCTGGTGCCAAGTGAACATTTCTTTCACTTCAGACACCGTTTCTGAAAACAAATTCATTCTTCTTCTGCTGTGAATTTGCTTCTCCCCTGGATTATCAGTGAATGCCCTCCTCTATACGCTTGGCTGCTTGAGCAGAAAGCCTGCGTCATCTGAGTTCTTTCTTGTCCCTGTTCTCTGATTTCTGAACAGACCCTGGAGTCCTTGCCTTGCATATGCTGTTTTCTCTGTGCAGAATACCTTTCCTCTACTCCGCTTGGCAAATCCCCATTGCTTTTGGGCAGAGTTAGTGACGCCTGTGTGTCTGCTCCTAGAACGTGTGAGGTCAAGTTTTCATTTTACTTCTTTTGTTTCATAGTTTCATATTTGATCATCTGTAGAACAGACTCTCTACCGGGAAGAAGCCTTAGCAAATTTAAAAATAAGTTATTTATGCCAATACTTAAATTAGTTTGTGAAAACATTCTTAAAAAGTAATAGGAGGGCTTCCCTGGTGGCGCAGTGGTTGAGAGTCCGCCTGCCGATGCAGGGGACGCGGGTTTGTGCCCCGGTCCGGGAGGATCCCACATGCCGCGGAGCGGCTGGGCCCGTGAGCCATGGCGGCTTAACCTGCACGTCCAGAGCCTGTGCTCTGCAATGGGAGAGGCCACAAAGGTGAGAGGCCCACGTACCGAAAAAAAAAAAAGAAACCAGCAATAGGGTGCATGTTAAGCAGTTTTATACAGAAAATGAGTCTCTTTTCCAATAAACACTGCAGGTATAATAATTCATTCAATAAAAGTATATTTAATCTAGATATTGGGGGCAAGAGGCCTACCTCCTGTAGAGGAGGTGTAGGAATTGAAAAACTCACATTAGTATTTTCTTTCTTTCCTCATCCCCACTGGCCACTCAGAGATTTTAAAAGGCCTTAGATCTGCCCTACTTGCTGAAAATGCACCCAGTTGGATTTGTGTTGGACTTCTATGTCTGTTGATAAATTCAGAGCACCTCTCAGTTACTTGTTCCTTCCTACCAGCTGTTTGTATTGGATTCCTTTCTTTTCTCTCTCTTTTTTTTTTTTTGGCGGTACGTGGGCCTCTCACTGCTGTGGCCTCTCCCGTTGCGGAGCACAGGCTCCGGACACGCAGGGTCAGCAGCCATGGCTCACTGGCCCAGCCGCTCCGCGGCATGTGGGATCTTCCCGGACCGGGGCACGAACCTGCGTCCCCTGCATCGGCAGGCAGACTCTCAACCACTGCACCACCAGGGAAGCCCCCTTTTCTCTTTTTTCTAATCTTAGTTCTGTGTAATATAGTGTAGTGTTCTTAGAATCCTGACCAGCGAAAAATTTCTGAGGAAGTAGAATAGAGATTAACTCTTCTGGTTAACAGGTAATGGTACTCTGAAGTCTTACTTTCCATCTCCCATCTCACTTCCTTTTACTGTTAAGAATCAGAGCAAGTTAAAGCCTAGTTCTGAATACTTTCCCTATTTTTTATTCTTCTTAGCAAGAAAATCATTTATCCAAGTACAGCTGGACAGTTCATTGTTCCAGCTACTCTTAGAGATTAATGGCCTTGGATAAGTTGCCTAATCTCTGAGCCTCAGTTTCCACATCTGTAAAATGGGGATGAGGTACCTCAGAGGGCCATATGTAAGAATTATGTGAGATACCGTCTGTAAATTCTCTGGCACAGAATTTAACTTTGTCAATCCACAGTAAATGTTAGCTCCCTCTTCCCTGAAACAAAGTGAAATGGTGGGTGTGAAACAGCTTTGTAAATAAATATAAATCACTAGCATTGTTTCCTCTTTCAGCATTGGGTATTAATAGCATAGTTTATAATCTCATTATTAGAATATGCTGGCTCAGGCCCTTATGTGATAGGCACAGGCCCAAATTTGGTGATCCTTAAAGACTGTGTTTGTTCTTGTTCTAAAAACTTGAGAGAACTCCTACAACAAACTCAGATGTTTTATGAAACTAACAGTTGGCTAATTCTTAGTCTAATTCGAACTGTTGAGCTAACTCTTAGTCTTGTGTGTCCACATATGAACACTAAGTGCATCTTTTACCCTCTCTTCATACTATCCAGGCCCTCCCACATTGCCCCACTCCTCCTCTGCCGCAGTAAAAATTTTGAATCCCATGGGATTTATGAGCATAACATGTACCTTGGCTTCTTCCTGTTTTTGTCTTTCTAGTTGGATTGGCTGTGATAATCACCTTATTTGGATATGTAACTTAAATCTCTAAAATAAGCTTTTGTCCTGTGAGTTATGAGGTAGAGGGCCAAGGACTTGAAATTATTGAACTCCTAGGAAACTTATGTGATCCAGTTTAGAGAAATGTTGATGATCCCTGAATGTGTTTTTACCACTTAAGAACATTTAAATATCATCTGTCATGTTCATTAAACATTTATGTGCGTAGTACTTTCTGGGAACTCAGGGATATAATAGGAGTGTGCTCTTGCCTTCCAGAGTAATCTACTTGGAGTTCAAAGCAGCTCAAAAATACTGAAATTTCAGACATTAAGCAACTTAAATGCAAAACATAACCAATAATATGTGCCATGTCAGTCAGAGACGTTGTCTTATTTCATAAAAGTATGGTGAATTTTGGTTTCCTCACCTGTGAAGTAGAACTCAAAATACCTGAAGGGTCATTGTGATGGTTTAAATGAGATTGGGTATGTAAAACATAGTTGTAGTACATAAAAGCCACATATATTCTTTCTACAGTTGGGTATGTTTTTAATTGAAAAAGTATTAGATGGCATGTGGTAAAAAGGCAGGCAGAACAAAATGAAGAGTAAGCCGTCTCACTCCAGACCCTAGGTTCTTCCCTGTGTGCCTCTGGACCAAGAGCACAATTTCAAATAAATAGGTACCTATGTACACATGTATACGTATTCACGATTGTATACACTTATAATGTATAAGCGGGAACATTATACATGTCGTCTTTGATATCCTGCTTTTTTCATTTAAAAGTAGATTTTGGCAGTCCTCTTTATCAACAAGTGTAGGGTTTTTTTTAATACATTATTATTTTATTCTTAATGATTGCAGAAAATTCTAGTTTTAGTGTATAATAAATAATACAACATATGTCTTCCCCCATCACTCATTCAAATAATGTTAATTCAAAACTTTCTCTCCTTAGGGTCAACTCACTATCCGAAAAGTCCATCCTCCCAAGAAGAAGGAACAGAAAGACCCCTTTGTAAGAAAGGCGTGGGTGTCCCATGAATGAGACAGCAGAGAACCGACTGGAGTGCAGCAGGACTCCAGAGCCAGATATAAGGCTCAGAAAAGGGCGCCAACTTGATGGTACAAGGAGAGGTGACAATGACATCCACCAAGGAGATTTGGAGCCTCTTGTAGAGGCATCTGCCCTTTCTTCCTGTCAGAAAAAAGTAAGTTAAAGTGGAAGGCTGGTAAGTAAAACAAATTTATGGGAATGTAGATGGAGGAAGGATATTAAAAAGAAAGAGTACGGGGACTCTGCTGGAGAGAGGATGGCGTTTTGAAAAGGAACCCTGAGCACATTTCTAAGATTTTGAAGCCTCTTATTCTTAAGGTAGCTAGGAATTAGTTATGCCCTTTCTGTTGACACGTAAAACCATAATTAAGCTGCTCTATCTTATTTAAGAAAGGAAATGGGTTTTTGTAGTTACCATATACCCTTTATAATTCAGCCATGATTTAGTAATGACATTATCGTTTATATTTTTGGAGAAATCCTAATTGCATGCTGGAACTACGTCTCAGGTAGAGTTTATCTCCAGTGCATACCTTGGGAGCCAGTAGAATTCTGGGAAAATAATCTAATCTTTCCTTTCGCCTCGCAGAGAAAAGAGCAGCTTTTAAATGATTCAAGAGCGCAAAGGTGTAAATATCTGTGAGCAGGTCCCAGTGTCATTGTTAATAGACGTTTTGCCATGTGCTTTGGAACCTTGCAATTGTGTAGCACGTTCAGTGTTGTGTTTCTAGTACAGTGTTTCTCAGACTGTAGGTTATGCCCATTAGTAGTTTGTGAAATTTATTTTGGTACTACAAGCAGTGTTAATTAGACTGCAGATAAAGATATTAAGGTGCATATATGTAGTAATATACATTTAAACTATGTTATTTGATGAAATTGTTTAGCTTTATTTAGATATGTATGTGTCTATAGATATGAATAATATATACATTTCTTACTGTGGGTTGTAGTTAGAAACATATTGAAAGCCTCTATTTGGAACTGCATCTTTACCACCATAAGAGATAAAAGCTTATTGTGTGGGTAATAGTGGTGCTGGTTGGAACTCGAGAGGATTGTCTTGTCTTTTCAGGTCTTTTATAAGATTTTCACCAGAGCACTGTAGAAATACAGGCTATTGTGGCAGGAAATTTAAGGTTATTTCTTCTTTTACCCTTGGTAACACTTTGTAAGCCAGCTTCATACTCTTAGCTAGTTGTGCTACACTGAAAGACTGTTTGTGTCCCTGTGTGTGCGTGTGCCCCCGCATATACAGGGCAGGATTAAAAACAAGATTTGCTTACTATGAGTATAGTGTAATTTGGCCTTCAAACTACCATTACTCTTTTTTTAAACATTCTTTTTATCTGTTTATTTTTGGCTGCATTGGGTCTTCATTGCTGCACGCAGGCTTTCTCTAGTTGTGGCGAGCAGGGGCTACTCCTCGCCGCGGTGCGCGAGCCTCTCATCACGGTGGCCTCTCTTGTTGCAGAGCATGGGCTCCAGGTACACGGGCTTCAGTAGTTGTGGCTCGCAGGCTCTAGAGCGCAGGCTCAGCAGTTGTGGCGCATGGGTTTGGTTGCTCCGTGGCATGTGGGGTCTTCCTGAACCAGGGATCAAACCTGTGGCCCCTGCATTGGCAGGTGGACTCCCAATCACTGTGCCACGAGGGAAGCCCTACCATTACTCTTTTAAAAGAAGTTTGACAGATAGCTAGGGTAAGAACTTTCTTCCTTGCTTATGGCTTTGCTTTCTTGTTGATGTTTTACAATAACATGTACTAGCAGCTAAGACTCCCCTATTCAGGCTGAGCAACTTGACTTTCCCTCCATTGCTACTTAGGCCTCAACAGTTATCAAAGCAGTAAGAACTGTTGCTAGGTTTGGATGAGGACTGGGTTATCTTTTCTTTTTTATTGTAGTAAACACATGACATACGTTATTGCTAACTGTATGCACTTTGTTGGGCCGCAGATCTCTAGAGCTTTTCCATCTTGCGTGAGTGAAACATCTACCCATTGAATAGCAACTCCCCATTTTCTCCACCCCACCAGCCCTCGGCAACCACCATCCTACTTTCTGCTTCTATGAGTTTGACAGCTTTATTTATTTATTTTTTAATTTATTTATTTTTTTTTGCGATACGCGGGCCTCTCACTGTCGTGGCCTCTCCCGCTGCAGAGCACAGGCTCCGGACGCGCAGGCTCAGCGGCCATGGCTCACGGGCCCAGCCAGTCTGCGGCACGTGGGATCCTCCCAGATCGGGGCACGAACCCGCGTCCCCTGCATTGGCAGGTGGACTCTCAACCACCGTGCCACCAGGGAAGCCCAAGTTTGACAACTTTAGATACCTATATATCTATTTAGATTTAGATATAAATGGGATCATGTAGTATTTGTCCTTCTGTGACTGTCTTATTTGACTGAGCACAGTGCCCTCAATGTCTGTTCATGTTGTAGCATAAGACAAGCCTTTTTTTCTTAAGGCTGAGTAATGTTTTATTGATATGTATATATCACTCTGTCTTTATCCATTCATCTACCGATGGTTGTTTAGGTGGTTTCCACCTCTTGGCTATTGTGAATAATGCTGCAGATATCTCTTCAAGGTACTGTTTTTAGTTCTTTTGGATTAATATCCAGCAGTGGGATTGCTGGCTCATATGGCAGTTCTGTTTTTAATTTTTTAGGAACTTCCATACTGCTTTCCATAGTAGCTGAACCATTTTACATTCCCATCCGCAGTGTACAGGGGTTCTAATTTCTCCATATCCTCATCAGCACTTTATTTTCTTTTTTGATAATGGCTGTCCTAACAGATGTGACTGTGGTATCTCATTGTAGTTTTGATTTGTGTTTCCCTGATGATTAGTGATGTTGAGCATACTTTTCATGTACCTGTTTGCCATTTATATGTCTTTTGGAGAAATGTCTATTCAAGTCCTTTGCGCATTTTTAAGTTGGGTTTGTTTTTGTTTGTTTGGTTTTTGCTATTCAGTTATAGGAGTTCCTTATATATCTTGGATATTAACCCCTTATCAGATCCATGGTTTGCAGATATTTTCTCCTGTCCTTAGGTTACCTTTTCACTCTCAGTTGTCTTCTTTGCTATGCAGGAGCTTTGTGGTATGACATAGTCCTATTTTTCTAATTTTGCTTTTGTTGTGATATCAGTGTCATATTTCTTCATGCCCAGTGTCATGAAGCTTTTTTTTTTTTTTTTTTTAGGAAATGCTCAACATCCTTAATCATTAAGGAAACTCAGGTCAAAGCCTCAATGTGATACCACTTTATATGCACAAGAATGGTTAAAATTTTTTTGCAAGGGGGACAGTTAACAAGCATTCACAAAGATGCGAACCCTCATATATGCTGAGGGTAATATAAATGGTATAGCTGCTCTAGAAAAACTGTCACCAGTTCTTCAAAAAGTTAAACAGAGTTATCATATAACCCAGCAATACCACTTTTAGGTTTATACCCAAGAGAAATAAAAATATACATCAAAACAAAACTTTATATGTATGTTCCTAGCAGCACTATTTATGAGTCAAAAAGTAGAAACGGGGCTTCCCTGGTGGCGCAGTGGTTGAGAGTCCACCTGCCGATGCAGGGGACACGGGTTTGTGCCCTGGTCCAGGAAGATCCCACATGCCGCGGAGTGTCTGGGCCCCTGAGTTGTGGTCGCTGAGCCTGCGCGTCCAGAGCCCGTGCTCCGCAACGGGAAAGGCCACAACATGAGAGGCCCGTGTACGCAAAAAAAAAAAAAAAAAAAAAAGTAGAAACAACTCAAATGCCCATCATTTACTTGATGAATAGATATATTAAATGAGGTATATCCATAAAATGGAATATTTTTGGAAAAAAAAAAAAAGAAATACTGTTACATACTACCACATGGATAAACCTTGAAAACATTCTGCTAAATGAAGGAAGCCAGTCACAAAGACGACATATTTAATTATTCTGTTTATTTGAAATGTCTAGAATAGGCAAATCTATGGAGACAGAAAGTAGATTTGTGGTTGTCAAGTGCTGGGGGGATGGGGAAATAGGGAGTCACTACTAATGGGTATGGGGTTTCTTTTGGGGTGATGAAAATGTTTTAAAATTGACTGTGTCATGAAGCTTTTCCTCTATATTTTCTTCTAGGATATTTATAGTTTCAGGTGTCACATTTAACTTTTTTCTTTTGGCTGTGCTGCATGGCTTGTGGGATCTTAGGTCCCTGACCAGATCAAACCAGGGCCCTTGGCAGTGAAAGCATGGAGTCCTAACCACTGGACTGCCAGGGAATTCCCACATTTAACTTATTTTCAGTTAAGTCATTTTGAATTCGTTTTTGTGTATGGTGTAAGCTAAGGGTCCAGTTTCATTCTTTTGCATGTGGATATCCAGTTTTTCCAACACCATTTGTTGAAGAGACTATCCTTTCCCCATTGTGTAGTCTTGCCACTCTTGCCGAAGATCTGTATATGTGTGGGTTTATTTCTGTGCCCTCTCTTCTGTTGCATTGGTCTATGTGGCTGTCTTTATGCCAGTACCATACTGCTTTGATTACTGTAGGTTTGTAATATGTCTCTAAGTCAGGAAGTGTGATGCCTCCAGCTTTGCTGTTCTTTCTCAGGACTGTTTTGGCTATTCAGAGTCCTTTGTCATTCCATATGAATTTTAGGATTGTTTTTTCTATGACTGGGGTTATCTAAAAGGAAGTGGAAATGTAATAAGCAGAACTGGATGAGGCTTGACTCGGTTATTGAAGGACTAAAAGGCATTCCAGGCCAAGGGAATAGCAGATGTGAAGACTCAGAAGTAAGAAATAGCATGATGCTTTTAGGGAATAGTAATAATGATAATAACTAACATGTTTTGAGTATACATTTGTGTATATTGATGTGTGAACCTGCAAAACGTCTGGTATAGCTAGAGTGAAAGGTACAAGGGTTTCAGTTTGTTAGCAAGTGAGCCTAGATGATCGGGGCCTAAAATCCAGATCTTTAGCCTCCCAGTCCAGTGTTCTTCCACCCTCCAAAGTTCTTTCTGAAATGTGTAGTGTTGTGTATTGGTTGAAGTGGATAGACCATTACTTCTAGGCCTCTGGCTCTAAAGCATCAGCTCTTTTAACTGTATTTGCTGAACTTTATAGTTTGTGTTTTGTAACCATCTATAGATAAAGACACAAAAGAGGCATTTCAAACCAGGTTACCCTTGATCTTTAGTTTTATGACTTTATTTCGTATCTCTGAGTTTTTAAGGTATTAAGTTGAATAAAGAGAGCAGCCTTTATGGTTGTCCTACTTTTCCTCTGCTCCAAATTCTTCTTCATAAATGGGGACTGGAGCCAACTTTTCATTCATTCAACCTAGGAATTATTTTCTTGAACTGATTTGCTTTAACCAAACTCATAAGAATGCCACTGTTTATTAGTTTATCATAAGAAATCTAACTTGTAATTAGACTCCCATCTGCCAATCACTTCATTTTCTTTTCTTGAGGAAGTCTACTTAGGAAATTCAGTTAAGATTAGAGACAGTTGCTTTGTGAGAATTTAAAAAAAAACTTGGATGATTTTAAAGGTCTTTCCCATCAATCTTTGATAGCGATAGCTAGTCTTTACAGGCTGACTCTGTATGTTTCTAGGCTGGCCAAAGTGAGTGTTCAGATAGACTGGCTATTGTACCTCTGTTGGACGACAAGCAGAGATGCAGTCATTGGTGCTTACTCTTTCAGCTATCATTTTTTGAAGACGCCTTAATTTCTACTAACCCCTGTGTTTTTGTGTTAGTTATATCAGCTTGCTAATGCCCTTACTACACATTGCAGATTTCTAAATTTAAGGCTGGATTCAACCTGTCAACTTTCCAAAAAGACCATCAGAATAAGCTGTTGATGTTATAACTGAATCACTTTGCTGTACACGTGAAACTAACACAATGTTGTAAATTAACTGTACTTCAGTTTAAAAATGGTTAACAAAAAAAGCAAACAAACAAAAATAACCTGTTGATCAGACTAAGAGAAGTTTATAATTTACTGCAGTGAGAGTGAGCATCACTCTGAAGGGTCTTGCTTTAGAAGGAGAGGCCGTGGCTGACTGTGGGTAGGGTTTGCGGTCTGACTTCTCGTGGTTTAAAGCAGGTCTTTAAATACAAAGATCGTATTAACATTGCGCAGAGCTTGTGATAGATTAGGACAGTTGGAGCAAGTCTGGTGACCAAGTTCTTACTTGCTAAGTGAGTAGGTTTGCCCAGTTCAGCAATTTATTATACTGAGGAGCTGGTTGAGCAGTCTAATGTTAAGTGAATTTCTGAGAAGCTCCTAAAGCTAACAGCAAAGCTACCTACTGTTTTGTACCCTTAATCTTCCTGGGCAAGGGTGTCCTGAACAAATGAGGTCATGTTGTGTAGGGGCCTTAGATCTTAGTCCTCATAGTTATGTGGTTGCAGAGCCTCAGTTCTCACTGACCTCTGTAGGGCGCATACATTTTAATCAGACTTTGCTGTCCTGGCCCCGCAGGTATCCTACCATGTCCTTGACCTTTATCTTCTAACTGTGGATGGTGTTACGACTGCAGATCTCTGTGGCACTTTGTCTACTGACTTCAACTAGTATTTAAATATATAGTTTATGTCTTGCTGCTCCGCTAAATGCACCCTAAGTTTCAGTTGAACTGAATTAGTCTCTTTTCTTCAAAATGGTACTTTTGCTTTTCCCTCTTGACAGTTCTTTTATTTCGTCTTTCCAAAATTCTATTCCTCATGCAGCCTTTCCCGAGCTCCACACTCCCTGGCTTTAAACTGGCTGTACCTTATTTCTTAGTCATTTATGTAGCTAATTCAGCCCCTTATTAGATTGTATGCCCATGGAAGACAGAGACTATATTTTACTCTTTTTTTTTTTTTTTTTTTTTTTTTTTGCGGTTCGCGGGCCCCTCACTGCTGCGGCCTCTCCCGTTGCGGAGCACAGGCTCCGGACGCGCAGGCTCAGCGGCCATGGCTCACGGGCCCAGCCGCTCCGTGGCCTGTGGGATCTTCCCGGACCGGGGCACGAACCCGTGTCCCCTGCATCAGCAGGCGGACTCTCAACCACTGCGTCACCAGGGAAGCCCTACTCATCTTTTAAAAAATCCTCTTAATAAATATTTATTAAACTGAATTACTCTGTTGAACTGAGTTGGGCTAAAGCAGATAAACGCCCAATAGACTGATGAATTATTTTCATATAGGACTTTCATCTTTATCACTCTGGTTCCCTCTTTCCAAAGGTAAAATACACTGCAGAGAATTAACATTTTAGGTTGCAGTTTGTATGGATCATCATAGTTGGATATTGTTGTGTTTTGAGATATAACCCACTTTAACTCTTCTCACAGATGGACTTCACTGAAGATAGCAGGAGGAAAAGATTTGAAAGTGTCTTTGTACTCACTTCAGAGCATTGACCTCTCTTTAAGTTTAAATATAGTGATTTATTCATAGAAAGCCTTAGAGAATTAAGGTTTATTATGCCTTTATTTTAGGCAGCTTTGGTTTTAATTGTTTATCATTTACAATGTCCTGTTTCTCTTCAAAATTTGTTTTGATAACAGTTAGAGATATGACAACAGGAGTAGAACAGAGCAAATGTTTAACCCTTGTATGTGATCATCTTAGTATAGATGCAGTTTAGTATTGAAACAGATCTTTGGGTGCTGTGGCTTAGTGGCTACTAGAAGGGAAATTAAAAGTAATTTCCACTCATGACAAGGTAGTTCTTTAGAGTTAATATTGGAGGACAGAGATTTTTATATATATAGTGCTCAGCACAGACTTTCCAAACCGTCGTTACGTGGCAGAGCTATAAACTTGCTCATGTGCCCCAGAGAAAACATTTTTGTCCTGTGTTCTAGCCACTGCTTGACTCTACCACTTAATTCCTACATGTTAGCTTCTGTTTAACCAGGGGAACTATATTTACCACCACCCACTCTGTGTAGATCCCTAATTAGCAACTCCACAATGCTTGAACACAACAAATAACTATTTATGGTCTAGTGTTTTAGACATTTGTTTTTTGAAGACATGTTGGTGAGTATTCTGTTATAGGAGGGTGAGAAGTGGGGATAATGTAGATCAGCAGACTTATTAATACTTTGCTCTTCTGAAGGAAATGTTCTTTTATAAAAATTCAGAAACCTTGCTGACATGTTGGGATGGGTGAAAGTATTTATCTTTACTGGGGTGTGTATTTGACCACTGACCACATTCTGCTTCATAACACATACACTGGACCATGGGAGGTGGAAATATTACTGTTGGTGGTATTTATTAATAAAAAACTGATCCCCAACCCCCCCCCAAAAAAAAACCTGGATGAAGCTACATATCTTAGTAATGTAATGTACAGTGAAATTCTTGCCTTACATATAGGATCGCATTCTTTGAATTGAGGTTAGCTTTTTAGAAGCACCATTTTGGATAGAAGGGCAGTTGTAAAAGATGAGAATAGAAATGCATACAGGCAGCCCTAATGCTTTGCAAGTTTCCAGCATGCATGAGTTTCAGCTACCATGCGTTCGTTAAATTATCAGTCCCTCCACAGTATGGTTCAAATTTTAGTTACTGTGATATATTTACTGTGAGTAATTCTTAAAGTACCAACTCTCTGCTGTCTCTCCAGTCCACAGATGATGGTGCAAATAGTAGATGTTCATTGTATTGATGACTTCTTTGAAAGTCTGTCAGTGACTGGTCAGTGTACATCTGTTACTCACTTAATCCATGAGACAGCAAAGTGTGTTGCTTCCCAGTGATAAACCCATGTGACCCTTTATAAAAATGGATAATCAAAAGAGGGAATAGGCTGACAAAGATAAAAGTGAAGCAAAGAAATGAACGTGATAATGGCGAACGTGAAAATCAAGTCAAACGTAAATAGGAGTTAGAGAAGCAATAGCTGACTGTGGGAATGTTGGCACTGCCTGCCGCCACTTAAAGAGATTCTAGATCTGCAGCCAGAGGATCTTAGTGAGGGCAGGCTTGTCACCATAAAGGAGTATCGTGTTAACAGAGGATGCGGATGGCCAGTGGCAGGCAGAAAGGTCAGATGAAAGGAATGCCTAAGGATGGTTCATGACTTTGAAAGTGCAAAGAATAAAACGTTGAAACCCTGATCCAAACTTAGAAAGTACGACAGTTTGCCAAGGCATAGAGAATATGCTCGCTGTGTGTTATAAGTTAAACAACAAGAAGGCACACACTGCTCACAGCACTCTTGGTAACTTTTTTTAACCAATAAACAGTTAATTCTCAGTGTTTCTGTTCTAAAATATAGCATGCTAAATAAATACTGGTTTTTACTAGTCTATTTCTTTGTACATGTAAAACTGACAGATTTTAATGTTTTGACAGCATTTTGTTAAGGTCATGGAATAGTCCCCACTGGTCATTAAGATTGCCGTACGTGATTTTGGCTTGCACAGTTTTTACATCCTGAGCTACCACGTGGAATGAGGGCTGTCTGTATGTGTCGTGGCCTTTTGGCCCAATGTCTGTTACCCACAGAAACAGGCCGTTTCATAACTAAAAAACTGTGTGAGGGGAATGAATAGAGCAGGAACTCTGTGGACCTGAGTTGAATTTCTGACTCTAGGTGTGTTACCTTGAACACATCATTTAACCTCAGGTTTCTCATCTCTAAAGTGGTAGCCGCTCAGTGAATACTTCTTGAGTTTTTTGAATGAATGCTTACCATTTAGCCCCGGCACTAGTAACCAATTGTTAATAAGTAGCTCACTTATTAGCATCTTTCACAGAGAAGGATCTGATAAGTTTTTTTTTTTTTTTTCTGATGTGAACACAGTATTGAACTGTGACATACATAATTTGAGGTGTATAGACCCTCTCATTATTTCTTTAGATCAGGGTTTCTCACTCTCTGGTGACATTTTGCCATTGTAGGATGTTTAACAGTATCCTGGCCCCTACCGACTGCATGCCAGTAGCATTCCCACCACTTGTGACATGTAAAAGTGAATCCAATTATTGCCAGATGTCCCCTGGGAGGGGGTGGGGGTAAAATTCCCCCTAGCTGAGATCAAACTGCTTTAGACTTTTTAAGTATTTTCTTAATTTATTTCTCTCCTTTCCTGTTTCCTGTCTTCAACCGGACCTTCTCTCTGTTGCCAAAGTGATAGTTCCCAAATGCAAGTCTAGTGCTCAGCTTGCTCTGCTCTCATATCCATTAAATGCTCAGCCTTGCCTGCAGGGTAAAGCCTGAAGCCCAGCAGCATCAGAAGCTTTTAAGGAGCTGGTTCCTACCTAACTCCACCTCCATTCCTCTCCCTCCGTTTTTTTTTTTTTTTTTTTAAGCATTTTATTGAGGGATAATTTACACATACATTGTATTATGGGGTAATTTAAACACATTAAAATGTGTTTAAAATGCCCAAATCTTAGATATATAGCACAGTGACACTGCATATGTGTGACCATGCAGATCAAGATTCAGATTATTTCCATCATTCAGAAACTTCCCTTTATGCCCTTCCAGTCAGTAACCCCTCCCTCACCCCCATTCCCAGTGGTCGCCATTATTGTGACTCCTACCACAGTAGATTTGTTTTGCTTGTTGCTGACCTTGATACAAATGGAATCATATGATACACACTGTCTTAATAATGGCTTCTTTCACTTGGCATGTTTCTGCTACTCACCCATATTGTTTTGTCAGTTCTTTATTATGGAAGAGTATTCTGTTATATAAATATATCACACTTGTTTATCCAGTTTCTTGTTGTTAGACAATTGGGTTATTTCTGGTTTTTCACTATTATGAATAAAGCTACATTGTGCGTCTTTACCTTCTTTAAAAATTTTTTATTGTGGCAAAATTTATAATGTAAAATTTGCCATTCTGACCCCTTTGAAGTATACAGTTCAGTGACACTAATTGTATTCACAATGTGCAACCATTACTGTTACTTCCAAAGTTTTTCATCACCCCAGAAAGACTTAAGGAGTAACTCTTCATTCCTTCCTCCCCCCCAGCCCAGTGTTTGGGAACCTCTAGTTTACTTTCTGTCTCTGTGAATTTGGTTATTCTAGGTATTTCATGTAAGTGGAATGGGGTGCATTTCACTGAGCATGATGTTCTCAAAGTTGATCCCTGTGGTGGCCTGCGTCAGAACTTCATTCCTTTTTTTTCTTAACTTTTTATTTTATGTTGGAGTATCGTTGATTAACAATGTGTTAGTTTCAGGTGTGCAACGAAGTGATGCAATTATACATATACATGTATCTATTCTTTTTCAAACTCTTTTCCCAGTTAGGTTGTTACAGAATATTGAGCAGAGCTCCCTGTGCTCTACAGTAGGTCCCCGTTGGTTATCCATTTTAAATATAGCCGTGTGTATATGTCAATCCCAAACTCCCTAACTATCCCCCGCCCCACTGTAGCCATAAGTTTGTTCTCTAAGTCTGTGAGTCTGTTTCTGTTTTGTAAATAAGTTCATTTTTTTTTTTTAGATTCTGCATGTGAGCATACGATATTTCTCTCTCTGACTTATTTCACTCAGTATGACAATCTCAAGGTCCATCCATTTTGCTGCAGATGGCATTATTTCATTCTTTTTAATGGCTGAGTAATATTCCATCGTTTATATGCACCACCTCTTCTGTATCCACTCTTCATTCCTTTTTATGACTGACTAGTATTCTGTTGTTAGCTAGGCTGGGTCTCTTCCCTCATCCACAGGCATTTGGATTGTTTCCTTACTCACCTCCTCTGGCCTCACGTCACATTTACGTTGTTGCCACAGCTGTGCTAAACTCTGTACTCCTTGTCTGGAGCCTTTTCTTCCCTCTGTGTTTCTGGTTTCGGGCTGTTACCTTTCCCTGTCATGTCTGACTGTTGAACTCTTAAGGCATTTTCCAGGGCTTGCTTCAGATGTTACCTTTCTGGAAAACTTTCTAGCAGTGCCAGAGTTAACTTTTTTCTGTTTGCATCAGACCTTGTCCATACTATAGACTAGCTCATTGCTATGGTTTTTTTGTTGTTTGTTTGTTTGTTTTACTTACATGGGTGCCTTTCCCACTAGGCTGTGGCACCTACTTCAGTGTTCTCAGTACGTAGCCCATCATCATGAGAAAGACCATCAGTTATTTATTGCCCGAGTCCTAGGCCCTGGGATAGTTTCTTTTATTCATTATCTTTGTTCCTTAAACAGATGTGCAGTGTAGTACAGTGTTGTTAAAATCATTTTGCAGATGAGGAAACTGATGCTTATTGAGATTGTATATAATTTTGTCAGATTACACAGTTTATCATTAGTCAAGGTTTATCTGGCTTCAGAGTCACTTTTATCCATTGATAAGCCAGCTTTTCCTAAAAACTGTTTAAGTGAGTAAACAGTTTTTTCCTCTGTTTGGTGTTCAACCGAGACCATACATCTTGCATTCTCCATGTTTTCTGTTTTCTTGTAATAAACATGTGTTAAGCACTGCTGAGAATCAAAGCTGTCCTCCCCCATAGCAGTGCCATTGTTCTCCTCCTCCCTGTTATGGGAAGTTGATGCATTCACCTCTCTTTCCTGTAGACGTGGACAGTGGTGGGTGCCCCCCCAGAGAGGTGCCCTCTCCTCATTTTCCTTTCCTCAGTCTGTAGTAAAGGTTACCTGTGTGAAGTGCCTCTGCTTCTGCCGGTGCGGCTGCCTTGTCTTTCCCTATCAGTGGTCCTCCGTGAATCCAAGTGCACTTGACCCCGTTGGTATCTCAGACTGTCTGCAACTTAGTCAGGTTTTACTTTTGATAGTACAGGGAACATTTAACTGTGTTCTATGTGCTTATTTGTAGTTTTATTGGAAACTGCTGGCATGATATATTTGTCTGAGAATCAAGATTGAATCCATGTTTCTGTTTCTCTTTGTGAAGAATGAACTACATGTTAAACATGCATAAATATTGGACCTATTTTATGTTTTATATAAATTTACATTTTATACTTAAAAAAATCAGTCCGCTAATCATTTCAAGCTGTTGTCTATTTTCAGTTTTCATATAGTTGATGATTTAATGGAATTTTATCACTTTTACTTTGTTTAATAAGGCACAATCCTTAAATCTCTTAAAGCATTAATTAATCTAGCAACTTTGTAAGCATGTAAAATATTGGCACAGAGCTGTTCTGGGAGCAATGGAAGAAGACAAACATACACTTAAAATCTAGTTTAGGAAGTGTTACCGTGAAAAAGTAACATTCTGTCAAATATGAAATAAAACAGTGTAAGTCAGTGAACAAGAGCTGTACATTAGTTGTCCAATGAGCAGTCTGGACTTGAAGTGCTGAAGAAATTCAGAAGAGGAGGCATGTTATGGGTTAGGTGGAGCCTACATTTTCTGGTGAAAATGGCTTCTTGTTTGCAGGGAGTGAAACACATTGAAATGTTAGGATGGTTTGTAGCCCTCCAGATGGCTGTGTTAATATCTGTGTTATTGAAATTTCACAGGATTGGGGGAAGTAATCTAAAAAATGTTCCTAGAAAGGTAGAGGGGTTGTGGAGGGGTGTGGGAGGGAAACATGGAACCTTCTTGAAGGAAAGGTAGAGAAACACTATGCGAGAGTAGTTAAGAGGTTTAAACAGGAGCATGATGGTGATGGGCTGGCATGGAGGGGCAGGAAGGTAAGTTTTAGGTAAGTAGAGGAGGGGAGGGTGTTTTCTTGGTGAGAATAGTAGAGAAGCAGATTCAAGATAGTTTTCTTCGAGAACATAATTTTTAAAAAATTGAGATTGGGTGCATAGCATGTCTTACATGCTGCTTAATAGCCTCTAGTTATCTTGAAAAGTGAAGAAAGTAAAATCTTAGGATTTCTTTTGAAATGTGTTCAAATTCACGTTTTGTGGTAGATGACCTCTGTGTGCTCTGCCTCCCTGGTTAGTTTTCTGATTGCAGTTCACCCCCTCATGCAGTTATGGGGGCAGTTCTGTTCACCTGGCAGACACTTAGCTTAGGAAGTATTTTCCTGTGGTGTCATTATTCATTGAGTGACAGAACCACCAAATTTTAGAAAATGGAGAAGAGTGGAGAGATTTAAACTTCTCCTTTTAGATGGAAATGAGAAAATTGAGGCTCAGAAAGGTTGAGAGACCTGTTATCTAGAAAACCATGGTCATTAGCAGTTAAACCAGGCTTACTCCTGGCATCTCCTGAGTTCTAGTCCATTGACCTTCTTACGACTTCATTTTGTCTAAACCAGCAAGCACCTTGACCTGGAGACTGCAGGTTGTCACGTCTTCCTGCATTTCCCCAGACACAGTGATCATTTCCTCACCTGTGTGGAAAGACAATGGGTTTCGTCTTTTTTACTTTTCCACTTTGTTAGTTTTAACCTTGGGCCACTTACTTAACCTCTTTGCCTAATGTTCTTTATATGTTTTGATAAGAATACTATTCTAGTAAGGTGGTTGTCAGGATTAAGTTAGATGGCCTTTTCTTTGTGCTTGGTGTATTTTAAGAATTTAGTAAATGTAGTTTTTTTCCTCCTTTCTTTCTTTTCCCCTAGAGCACTTACCACATTGTATTTATTTTACATGTGCCAGGTGGGATTCTTGGAGATTTCCCCTCAATAATCTCTCAACTTTATATGTGTAATAGTATTATGTGGTCTATGGGTATAAATAAAAACCAAAGCATTCAAGGCTACTCCTTGAATAGGAATGCTGCTGCCTTAGTTCAGTTGTCTGTCAGAGAAGAATCAGGCACCTCTTGTTCATTTTCAGTAACTCATAACAATCCTATAATAAACAGACCTTACTTCCTGTATTGTTACTTGTCTGAGCCTTGTTTTGACCTTAAGAGAATTTCATTGTAATTCTTCAAGGAAACGGTATTGTTTGGTTCCTTTGGCTCCTGGTCCCTGTCCCTGACTGTTTCTGTGATTGCCTTGCAGAGCTTGGAGGAACGTCGGTGCGATGATGGAGCGTCTCAGGAGGACGAGGGGTTTATGGGCATGTCCCCCCTCTTACAAGCCCACCACGCCATGGAGAGAATGGAAGAGTTTGTGTGTAAGGTAAGGTGGCCCTTTCTTGTCGTTTCCGTGCTGTATGTTTAGTCCTTCCCAAACAGGAAACTTTAAGGAGAGAGGCGTGTAGCAGTGTGGGGGGCAGAAGCAGTGTCAAGACTTTAACCCTGTTCAAGGCACAAGTTCTTTGTTTGCCTGCACAGCCGTGATAAAGGTTTGATAACACTACATTATCCAGCTGGGAAGCAAGGCTTTCCTGAAAATAGGTTCACAGAGTAGATGTCTTGTTGACCATTTAGACAAGACAGAATGAAAAAATTGGGGGTGTTCGATGCCTGGAGATGCTGAAGTGCCATCTCCCAAGTCCCTTGAATCTGTTCTACTGTGATAGCAAATGTGCTACTCTTCTTAGGGATTGTGTGGCTAATCAGACTCCTCTTCAGATAGGAATTGCCCAGTTTTCACACACATCTAGTATCTTCAGTGTAGCTGGTACGTTTTCTGATTCATTAGGATCCATGTGGGGATTTTTTCCCCCCTAAAATGGTAACTGGAATTGGGGTTGCTTGTTTAGAGAAAATGGTCAGGGACCCTGGTACGAGTATAGCTTCTCGGTCCATTTGATCCATAGGAGCCCTGGCAGGTGTGACGTCAGGTCAACATAATTCAGTGTGTGTGTGTGTGTGTGTGTGTGTGTGTGTGTGTAAATTCATTTATTAAACATTTTTGAAGGACTCTTGATCATTTAGAGAAAAATTTTTCTGACACTTAGCTTTTTCATGAGTTTTATGAAACCAAGACTTTTTATGCATGTGTAGTCGCAGGTCCTGAAAACTAAACTTACGTTTTCCTACATTCATAATGATTCTAGAAATAATTGGGGCCAGTTGACTTAGAGTCCTATACTGTGGACCGGAGCTGAGAGGAGAATGTTATAATCTGGATATAGACATCTCTTCCAAGACAGAGGGATTGGGGGGTGGGGGGATGAGGGGGGGAGGGTCTAAACATTTATGGATCTACTTTTAGAGCCTCGGAAATTTGAATCATTGTTTGAAAACTGGTGAAGAAAAAGCCAAGCAAAACAATAGACCCATTCTAGTAATCAGTGTCTCTGGAGAATTGGCACAAAGGGATACAAAAAGTATATTTTGTTTTTCAAAAAGCAAGTTTGGTGTTAAATCTCAAAGTTCAATATTCAGTGTCCGGCCATTAGGGATTTTTATATTAATGGATCCATGGGGTCCTGTAGCTAACTTGACTGTCTTTTTGTTCCCCCTTCTGAACCAAGAGTAGAGAATAAAGCAGATAAAACTTTCCAGTTTAAGAGCTAATGGGTGAATAAATGGGCACTTTTTTGCTACAGACTATAATTTACTGAAGGAAAAGTAGTGATTATTACCAACCCCTTATCATCTGCTAGCAGTGTGTCTGTGATCAGAGGGAGTGGCTTCCTGGGTCACCCCACACACTGTGGCCCAACACCAGACCGTCCTTGATAAACCTAATGACACAGGGTTCTTTCTTGGATTGGAAGCAAGTAGACAGTTTAAAATGAAGTGTCCTGTCACCTTGCTGGTCCAGATACTTTCCCTTTTGGGAAAGCTTTTCTTATAGGGATAGGGAACAAAACCATTTAGGCTTACAGAGCATCCAAGTTTGATCTTGGTGTCTCTTTCCCAGCCTTCAGTAGTTGCTGTTTACGAGCATCGTCAGGACCATGTGGGATAGGAGGCGTTCTGTGGGTCACTTTTGTAAATTAAGTTTTGTGCATTATATGGTCTAATACAAACCTAGTGGACCATTGCTAAGATGTTTGATTTAGGCATTGTCCTTGTCAAGTTTATAAATAAATGTGTCTTTGACTAAGCTGTGACCTTATTCTTCCCCAGGAGGGGAAAGAGAATACCTGTTTGGGTTGGCATTTGGCTACACTGCAAGCTGACCCACGTGGGTGCAGTGTCTGAAAATGACACTATTACAGTATAATTATGAAAGCACAGTTCCTTGGCCCAGTCTTTAGACACCAGAATGTTTGTTTAGAAACAACGGGGAAAGTCACTCTGACATTGTAAGCATGTAAGAAACTCAGCATTCTTTTTGACTATTTTGGCTGTGTGGTAGATGACACAGTAGCACTTTTCATATGATCACAGCAGAGCTGTTTCCATGTTGTGAACTGCCTTGAGGGAGGTGAGGATTGATTTCTATCTTAGAAAATAAAATTCTACCAATATAAAACAGAGTAGCAGCATCTTGTAACAAATTATTTTATTTTGTTGTATGTTAGGAACAAGCAGGGAATGGCCCGATTAGCCCAGGCCTCAGGTTTTGAGTTGGAAGGTGAAAGGGCCAGCGGGGAGGGAGGGAGAGAAGGGAGAGTAAGTCTGCGTGTGAAGAGTGTCACTGCTATTCTTCAGTTGTTTGTGCCCACTCCCTTTGGAGTTCCACAGAGGATCAGTTCTCTGAAAACGCCCCTAAGGAAGGATTAGGGGGAGCAGAGGACAGCAGACTCTTGTGGAGGGGAAGGGTGGGCATGGTGGCTGGCAAGTGTGGGGTTCAGCCATGCTGCTGGCCACAGGGCCGTCGATGTCAGAGTGGGAGCCACAGGTAGACATGCTCCTGCATCCTTCCTTGCATCTTTTTGGCTCAGCAGAAGCAGGTTAGATTTTAGGCTTAAGTGATTTTGTGGTGTGAGCTCACTGGGCTGAGAGACATGATTAGGAGCAGAGTGAAGTCACACACTTTTTTGGAGGGGCTTCCACACTCCTGATCCCTTTCCTTTAGAGTCTGATGGGGCCCTGACGGCGAGGAAAGAGGGGACCTGGAGGGCAGGAGGGCTGAGCCCCTTTGCCGGCTCCGCAGCGTTGGTCATGAGCTCTCAGGGGGCAGCCTGCGGGGACAGGCAGGACTGCGCATCACCTTTGGGGGGGATGCTGGGGTTTGCCGCCTCATTTATGAAGTGCTTTGGGTCATTTCCTGTGATCCTCACAGCTTCCTCACCAAGCGATCGAAGCACTCGTGTCCTCGTTTTATAAATGCGGACGCTGAGGCTTGAGGATTTTGTAATTAATTAAAGCTCATTCAACTAGTTAATGGCAGAGATACAAGATTTTCTGACTCCTGTGCTCTTCTGCACTTGCCGTATTTGCTGTGATGGGAAGAGAACGAGTAAAGGAGAGGGAGAGACTTGAGCAGAAGGTACATAAGTGTGATTCTGTGTTCTTTTTTCACCAACAGGGATATTAAGTATAAAAATGGTCTTATTTAACACGACAGGGATTTTTCAGAGGTAAAGTCTGTGGTGGAGGATGAAGGAGGGGTGGGGCGTCTGTATGGGTGGGACTTCAGCCCCCTCACTCTACCTTTAGCCAGATTGAAACAGAGCTTGAAAGCACTCTTTTTGGGTATTTTCTATAACTTCATTTCATTTGCTCTTCCCTTTTCCTAAGAAAAGTCCTGTCCCCGCCCCCCCCATCCCCTGCCTTTAAAAAAATGTTTTTCCTCAATCAAGTTTTTAAAACCTCAGAATATAGGACATTATACCTTTGAATGTTATTTGTCTTTCTAAAGATAAGGTATTTTTTCTCATTATCAGCCAGTGTGGTAAGAGATAGCTGTCAGTATTGCTCAGTTGACATTAAACTCAGACATATTTGCTAATATTCTTCCAGGTCTGGGAAGGTCGGTGGCGAGTAATCCCTCATGATGTGCTACCCGACTGGCTCAAGGATAACGACTTCCTCTTGCATGGACACCGGCCCCCTATGCCTTCTTTCCGGGCCTGTTTTAAGAGCATTTTCAGAATACACACTGAGACAGGCAACATCTGGACACACCTCTTAGGTATGTAACAGCCGTGATACAATGTGATAGTTCTGTTTCTCCCCCCACCAGTGTAATTGACGGTAAGGACGGAACTTAAAAAGTGTATTTTGGATTTGCTGTTTTTGTTTTCTGGATTTCTAATGATGAAGTTTCTCAGTGGTTGTCTCTGTGGTAGTCCTCGTTGACACGATGATTTTATTATAGCCAGGTTGTATTTCTCTCTACTAGATTTTCAGACACGTGCTTAAACCAGGCAAAGGAGAAGGCACTGTACAGAATGGGTTATAGTATTTTAATGAGCATGGAGAGGAAGGCGGTTGTTTAATAGAAGTAAGCTGGTTTTTGAAAGTCATTACTTAGAATGTTCACAATTCAATTTCAGTTTGTCTTGAAGCAGAATGTGGTTTATGATATTTCTTTCCATCATGATTGCACATTAAAGAAAGAATGCAGTGGGGGAGAGAACAGTCTTTTCAACAAATGGTGTTGGGGCAAACTGAGTAACTAGTGTGCAAAAGAATGAAGTTGGACTCCTAATTCACACCATATAGAAAAATTAAGATGGATCAAAGGCCTAAACATAAGAGCTAAAACTATGAACCCATTAGGAGAGAACATAGATGTAAATCTTTATGACCTTGGATTAAGTGACAGTTTCAAGAAAATGGAAAATAACAGGTCTTTGCCAGGATGTGGCAAGGTTAGAACTCACGTGCATTGCTGGTGGAAGGTAAAATGGTGCAGCCCACAGAAAATACTTTGGCAGTTCCTCAGAAAGTTAAACAGAGTTACCGGCAATTTTAATTCTAGGTATATATCCAAGAGAACTGAAAACATGTTCACACAAAAATGTGTACATGAATGTTCTTAGCATTATTCATAATAATGCTGAAAGTGGAAACAACCCATGTATCAGCTGATGGGTGAATAAAATGTGGTATATCCATATAATGGCCATAGAAGGGGTGAACTGCTGATAATGTGCTACAGCATGGATGGGCCTTGAAAACATGCGAAGTGGAAGGAGCCGGACACAAAGGCCAAGTATGGTCTGATCCATATGCATGACATACCCAGAATGGGGAAGTCCATAGAGACTGAAAGTAAATTAGTGGTTGCCTAGGGTTGTCTGGTGGGGAATTGGAGATGGCTGAACAGGTATAGGACTTCGTTTTGGGGTAATGGAAATGTTCTAGAATTAAATAGTGGTGATGATTGCACAGCCTTGTCTGAATAGCCTGGCCTTACCCGATTTGATGTACATTTCTTATCCCACATTTGATTTCCACTGTGACTGCAGGTTCCAGACTGCTAGTGCAGTGAGAGTAGAATAGACAGTCAAGTTTGTTGCTGACTTCTACTCGAGGGTAAATGCTTTATTAAATGGATCAAACAGGATCACTTAGTAAATGTTTAACTTCTTAATTTCTGTGCCTGTCTTGTGTTAAGTGGCCTTTCCCTAGGCAATAAGAACATGGTATCTCACTGTGAAGAACAGTTTAAAAACTGGTTATGAAATGGCCCAAATGGGCATTTCACTGTCCTTAACTCCCCAATCTGTTGGGCCAACGGGTGAGGACCAGAGAAGCATAAGGTCCCTTGACAGCTGTTGGTGGAGAGAAGCTGTATTTCCTAGCAGAGTCTGGAGGTATCAGCATTCACTGCAAAGGGAAATGCAGAATGGGCCTTTGAAACCTGGGCTACAACGTAAATGCCAAAAACTTCATAAATGAAATTTCACATGGGATCTAGAGGGAGAAGTGGGTTTTTCTACTTTTTTAGTTGAATCTTTTTTTTTTAACATCTTTATTGGTGTATAATTGCTTTACAACGGTGTGTTAGTTTCTGCTTTATAACACAGTGAATCAGCTATACGTATACATATATCCCCATATCTCCTCCCTCTTGCGTCTCCCTCCCACCCTCCCTGTCCCACCCCTCTAGGTGGTCACAAAGCACCGAGCTGATCTCCCTGTGCTATGCGGCTGCTTCCCACTAGCTATCTGCTTTACATTTGGTAGTGTATATAAGTCCATGCCACTCTCTTCTAGTTTTTTGAGAAGTAGCAGGCATTGTCTGTTTTCTTTCTTGGATTAGTAGTAAGTTATTCTGTATACTGAGGTTGTGAAACTGAGGAGCATATGATACCAATAGTATTTGGAGTAAACCAACATTTTGGATAAGGTTCAGTTATTTGGAAAAATTTGGGAAGTTCTCATGGAACTTTCGATTTGGATGTCAGGATTCAAAATATAATCAGTATATAACACTTCAGTATATCTTCAAAAGGATAATCCTTTCTCTCTTCCCGTACTCTTTCTTAGGTTGTGTATTCTTCCTGTGCCTGGGGATCTTTTATATGTTTCGTCCAAACATCTCCTTTGTGGCACCCCTGCAAGAGAAGGTGGTCTTTGGATTATTCTTCTTGGGCGCCATTCTCTGCCTTTCTTTTTCGTGGCTCTTCCACACAGTCTACTGCCATTCAGAAGGGGTCTCCCGTGTCTTCTCTAAGTAAGTATCTGCAAAATCCATATTTGATCAGTGATGTAGAGTCCATGGGCTAGGGGAGAACTTCCAGCAGAGGTGGCAGAACCCTTGGTACCATCTGCTGGGAACTTTGATCGGAACCCGTAGCAGGCGGTAATTTTTAACATTAAATGGATTTTTTTTTTTTCTGTCCTAGACTGGATTACTCTGGTATTGCTCTTCTGATTATGGGAAGCTTTGTCCCTTGGCTTTATTATTCTTTCTACTGTAACCCACAACCGTGCTTCATCTACTTGATTGTCATCTGTGTGCTGGGCATCGCAGCCATTATCGTCTCCCAGTGGGACATGTTCGCTACCCCACAGTACCGAGGGGTGAGAGCAGGTAAGAGCTCGCCGAGGGCCCACACTGGACCCGCGTCTATTTGCCAGGCTTCGTTAAAGGGTCACCATTACCCAAGCATTACATGAGGTACTTGTGATGCAAAGATGGAGAAATCACAGTTCCTGCTCTCGAGGGCCTCGTAATGTAGTAGGGGTGTCAGAGTGGAGGGGGTGCTGAGCTATTGCAGTTGATGTATTTGGGGCAATACAGTGTACATGAGTTTAGGCCCATACACTGTCCTTATGGCTGTGACTCCGTAACCTTTGTGAAATAACGATTCCTCTTTCTCAGCTCAAGGTGTAGTTTTTATAGTGATTAGTTCTTTTTTGTTGTTGTCATTTTTTGTTTTGTTATGTATTTTCATTTTATTAAAAAAAGGTGTTTTTTTCCTATGTATTTTCATTTTAAAATGTGTAAAAAAAAAAGTCTTCACTCCCAACTGATTGTGTTCTAAAGAAGCACCACACATCTTTTCTGATGTAGAGATAAAGAGCCTTTTTGTATTTAGGATAATGCCTGTTTAGTTGGAGATAAGTGGAAAGCCAAAAGCCCCTTCCTGTGTGAGTACTTCCTATGTGAGGGCCTAGACTGGTGACTGACCCCTCGGAGCCAGGGCTGTGTCTTCAATTTTCCACCCACCCAGTACCTCCTGAGAATGAACAGGAAGTATTAGAAGGAATACTTTTCCTTTCAACCTTTTTGTTTTAAACCATTTTATATCAAAGTCTAAGCCACAGTTTATCTGCAGTTACCTAGAAGGTTAGAAGTTAGAATTAACTTCATGTTAATGAGCACTGTTGTAACTCTGTCCTCTTCCCTTTTGAGGATTTCTTTGAGCACATGAGCAGTGGTCAGGGTTGGCTCCCAGTGTTACGGAACCAGACCTGGGTCTGCTTGCCGTGCCAGCCTGCTGACACCGGCTTGTGGTGGACAGTGCAGCGTTTATATTGTAAGGCGCCAGACGAGGAGTCTGGGGCAACTAGTGCTCAGAAAACTTGAACTCCCTGATGGTTTTGGGGGAACAGATTTTTAGGCAGAACTTGGGGGAGGTCCGCATGGTGTGTGACCTCCCTCTGATTGATTGATGGGGGGTAACGGGGTGGGTGTTCCAGAAACCTCAACCGTTGGCCTTCTGGTTCCAGCCAGTCTGGGGTCCCCACGCTTGTGCCCAGCCTGAAGTCACCATCCTCCACTGGGTGGGCCCCAGTTCCTATAGAAGAGCTCTGAGACGTGCATCAGGTTGGGTCCCTTGAGGAGGAGCCGGACCATGTGCCCCTTTCGTGCACTGTTGTTCTTGACTGCTCCGCCTTTGCTCCTGCATCCCCTCACTCCTCAGGAAGGGTCTAGGAGGCTGAAACCTTTGTCCTGCAAATAAGAAATGGGGGACACGGAAGGGCTTTTGTGCCTGGGAGGGCCCCACCAGGTCCTGCTGGGTTTCAGTCCCCCCCTTTCCTGTGATATGCCTCAATCTTGGGGGGAACAGGTATTGGACAAGAAGACAACGTTTTGAATAGAGAGGCTGATCATGAACTCGCAGAGAACTCGGTTTCCCCAGTGGTGCTCAGCTGTGGTGTTCAGCCCGGAGCATGAGAGATGGGAATGCTCCGGCTGAGTGGAGCTGCATGGCCTGTGGTCTGTGCGCATCAGAGGGACCACGTTCCTGAGCCTTTGGCTTTGGGAATGATGGGCACGACCACGAGCAGCCTCCGCTTAGCATGTGGGGGAGAAGCGCAGTGAAGAGACAGGAGCACGATGCTTTCGGGGGGTGGGGTAGGAAATAGTGAGTCAGCACTGCCCTTGCTCCGCCCTCGGGGATGCCTGTGTCATCTACGAGTGTGCACTCGGCATTGGTGCACAGGTATTGGTGCACATCGGTGGGCGCTTGCTTGTAACATCCAAAGCAAGTAATAGGCACCTTGTTTTTGAGAAAGCTTATTACCAGATGGTGGTTTGTTTGGCAAAGGTCATTCTTACCTGTGTGTCAGAACGTGGGAGCAGCTCCTGGCTGCTGAGGGACGTCCCTGTGGTGCTTTGTTGACCCACACCCTTCACAGTGGTTTTAGATCCACGTTACCTTTAAACTTTTTTGGATAGTGACATTTTCTGTTACAGCCCTAAACATGTCTTATTTTATATATATATATGTGTATATATATATATATATATATACATATATGTATGTATATATGTATATAAATTATAAAACTTGGACAAAATGGCACTTAACTCTCCACTTGACACAGTCTGATTTTTTAAAAATATTTTTTATGGGCTTCCCTGGTGGCGCAGTGGTTGAGAGTCCGCCTGCCGATGCAGGGGACACGGGTTCGTGCCCGGGTCCGGGAAGATCCCACATGCCGCGGAGCGGCCGGGCCCATGCGCCATGGCCGCTGAGCCTGCGCGTCCGGAGCCTGTGCTCCACAATGGGAGAGGCCACAACAGTGAGAGGCCCGCGTACTGCAAAAAAAAAAAAAAAAAAAAAAAGAAAAAAAAAATTTTTTTATTTTAGTCTAGTTCATAAAAAAAAAAAAAAAGGCTCATCCAGACTCAGTTGGCTCATAACCTAGGTCATATCCAGAAGTTTGAAAAACACTGCTGTAGAGGATTTTGAGGGCAGTCAGCAGTGGAGCCTTGCTGACAGACTGTATCTGACCGGTACTCTGGGGCCCTCTCCCTTCCTCACCCCCACCTCCGTCCTTTCCACCTTACTCTCCCCCCAGGAATGTCTGGTGCCTCAAAGGGAAGATGAAATATGTAAAACTGCTCTGTACTGTGTCTTTAAAGTATCTGTGTCTTTAAAGAGGCAGCATTTAGGGGTGCTTTGAGCAAACCCCTAGAGCTGTCTGTTTGCAAAACACTCAGCAGCATAATTCCAGACCCCTTGAAGACTGCTGACTCCTTAAGCTCAGCCTTTCTCAGAAGGAGGCTCTTTGCATTTGTAAATAGAGCTCCTTTGTAGAACTTAGAGGTGCTGTCTTGGATGTCAGAATCACAGAGTTTGAAGAACCTTCATTTTCCTTTTGACCAAAAAGCTGATGTTGTTGCATCCTGCTGTGAAATATTCAGTTTACAGAATCACTGGTACCGTGCCAAAGTTCTTCCTCGTTTTCACTGTGTTCTTACGATTCCCAGGAGTGTTCTTGGGCCTTGGCCTGAGTGGCGTCATTCCCACCTTGCATTATGTCATCTCGGAGGGCTTCCTGAAGGCCGCCACCATAGGGCAGATCGGCTGGTTGATGCTGATGGCCAGCCTGTATATCACGGGAGCAGCCCTGTACGCTGCCCGCATCCCCGAGCGCTTCTTTCCCGGCAAGTGTGACATCTGGGTGAGTATGGTCAGGGGTGGTCAGTGTCTGTCCGTCCATCTGTTAGTGGGTTATTGGCAGAAGGGGAAGTGGAATAATTGAGGAAGGTTCAGACTCAGAATCCAGATATGTGTATCCTAGCCCTCAGTCTCCCTCATGATTTGTGTCTCTCTGGACAGTAAGTACAGTACTGACTAGTGTTTATTGGTAACTGACATGCGGTGGTGCCTGGCACAGAGCTGAGGGAGCACTTTACAGGGACGGCCTCGTTAGATACATTGGCCCCATAAAGCGTAACAGCTGCTATCAGTGCCTTCACTTGACAGCTTGGGAAATGAGGCTTCGGGAGATTAGGTAACTCCTTATCCAGCACCCCTGCCTATTAGGTGGCAGGAGTGGAATTTCAGTCTGTGCTCCTGTGCCCTACACTGTGTGGCAGGTCTTCCAGTCCTTCGTCTGGTTTCCTCGTGTATGAGATGAGGGTGACAGACCAGGTTTTTACCAAGGTCCTTTTTGATACCAAAATTCAGTGATTTGTAATGAGGGACTGATACACGTGTTTGGCTGGAAGAGGAGGTAGGATAACTAGATGTGGTCAATAGCAAGAAAAGCGGAGAGAGGGGGCAGAAAATACAAGGGACCAATAGACAGTCTTGTAACTGAAGGTGGCCTGAGGCATGTCAACAGTGCGGTACTGTCTGATGTGGGATCTGACCTTCTGGGATTCTGCTCCTCGTGCAGCTACTGATGATCACAGACTGAGCTGGTCCTCTGTCTCTTCAAAGCTTAGCTATTCATATAAAAGAAAATGCTAATTTAGGTCATCTTTGGAACTTCAAATGATCAAATTTATCTTTCTGAGATTGCCTCATCATAGTTTTGACATTGACATGGAGAAATTTTCACACCCCTCCCCGCCTTTTTGGAAAATGAATCCCCTTTGGTTTCCTAGGAAGTATTTCTTGGGAAGTGGCTTATGGATCCCTCTAGTTTACACTTCTAAAATCAATGTCTTTCCCTTGATAATTAGTTTTGCCATTTTTCATGTTGAGACTATAGTGAGAGAATAGTGTAAGTTTTGAAGTGATACTTCGTACACTGAGCAATAACCCCCTTTTATATGAACTAGCATTCAACAGAACAAGTTAAATCAGAACCATCACATGCTGTAGACCAGCTTCTGACTTGAGAAGGAAGTAAAAGGCCCTGCTTTCCTAGTCCTTTTATAAAAAAAATATAATAATAATAAATAAATAATTTATTTATTTTTGGCTGCGTTGGGTCTTCGTTGCTGCGCGCGGGCTTTCTCTAGTTGCGGCGAGCGGGGGCTACTCTTCGTTGCAGTGCACAGACTTCTCGTTGCACTGCACGGGCTTCTCATTACAGTGACTTCTCGTTGCAGAGCACGGGCTCTAGGTGCGCGGGCTCAGTAGTTGCGGCGCATGGGCTTAGTTGCCCCGCAGCATGTGGGATCTTCCCGGACCAGGGCTCAAACCCATGTCCCCTGCATTGGCGGGTAGATTCTTAACCACTGCGCCACCAGGGAAGTCCCTTTCCTAGTCTTTTTTTTAAAATAAATTTATTTATTTTATTTATTTATTTTTGGCTGCGTTGGGTCTTCGTTGCCATGCGCGGGCTTTGTCTAGTTGCAGCGAGTGGGGAGGCTGCTCTGCGTTGCGGTGCGCGGGCTTCTCATTGCGGTGGCTTCCCTTGTTGTGGAGCATAGGCTGTAGGCGCGCGGGCTTCAGTAGTTGTGGTGCACGGGCTTCAGTAGTTGTGGCACGTGGGCTTAGTTGCTCCGCGGTATGTGGGATCTTCCCGGACCAGGACTCAAACCTGTGTCCCCTGCATTGGCAGGTGGATTCTTAACCACTGCACCAGCAGGGAAGTCCCCCTCTACTAGTCTTTTGATGTCGTATCTTCATGTAATTCTGGGATCTTAGAGCTGAAGGAAACTCTAGCCACCAGGTATTTTGACCCTCTACCCCATCCTGGAAGTCCCTTTGTCTCCTAGGAGAGCAGCATTTAAATGATGTCCTAGTCCATGACAGCAGTGAGGGAGGGAAACACCCCTGTGTCTGACCATCGCCTGCTGCTCGGCATCACGGGGTCCTCAGGGCTTTGTGGCCTGTTGGCAGCACCTGCCCCGAGTCCTCCAAGTCCCCAGTGTCAGGCGTGCATGTGTTCATGTCTCAAGCTTAGGGCCACAGCTTGATTTCTGTGGGGACAGCAGCTGGCCTTCAACTCAGCAGAATGTGATACGCCTGCTGGGTGCTCCGAGGTCTGTGGATGCTGGAATCTGAGCTGTGGCCTCCACTCCCGCCCCTGCTCAGCGTAAGTGATCTTCAGAGCCTTCTGCCAGCGTTTAACGACGTGTCTCTCTCCCCCCACACCCCGCCCCACTCCAGTTTCACTCCCATCAGCTCTTCCACATCTTCGTGGTGGCCGGCGCTTTCGTTCACTTCCACGGTGTCTCGAACCTCCAGGAGTTCCGCTTCATGATCGGCGGAGGCTGCAGTGAAGAAGATGCACTGTGATACCTGCCGGTGGCCGGGGACTGTGACCCTTAACCAGGGCCTGCGGTGCCTGCAGGCCTCCCTCACTGGCCAGTGACTCCAGTACCGGAGGAGCCCCAAACCCTGGCAGCCTCGTGGGCTTTGTGATGCCCCAGGGCTCCAGGTGGTCCGTGACTGGGAAGAGAAAACAAAAATAAATCCCACCTCAGAGGTGGAGAAGAGGAGAGACGACCCAAACCCTGCCTTGTTCTTGGGTCTGCTGAGTGAGGGCACTGTGAGACCCAGGCAAGCTGGCTTCTGATCCGTGTCCGGCTTCTTTGTAGATGTTGGGACGGTTTAGCTGGAGGCTCATTCTTCTCCCTCCTCTCTCCTGAAAACAGTAACGCAAACCAGTTTCGGTGAACATTTATATCCTATAAGGGGTGGGGTGTGCTTTTGGGAGAACAAAGAAATTAATGTAAATAAGATTTCTAACTTACTGTTTAAATAAAAATTTATATAAATGTTTAAAACATGGGGGTAGGGGAGGGAGGGACGATTTTTGTATAGAATGAAACATGTAAGTACCACACACTGTTTTAGTTTTGCACAAGTGGCTGCAGGATGATCAGGTGACAGCCCCAGAATGTATAATGCCTTGTGCACCAGGGTGCCTTCTGAAGGCTGGCATACCTTGGGCCCTGGTGGGGCAGAGCCTACGGCCCAGCCCGGCAGTCGCATGGCCGCTCTCCGCACCTGAGAGCCCTCAGGAGCCCCGAGGTGGACGGGAGCCGCGTGCGTTTTCTCAGTGGAAACAGCACGTGAAAGGCTAACAGGATGTGTTAGATCAAGGCTCTAGTGACTGTGTCATTAGAGAGAGCCACCTACTTGGGAAAATCACTTAGGCTGGCAGAGGGGCGGTGGGGGGGGCACTGTTGCCACAAGGGCCCATCGCAGTGCTTCCTGGCGTCCTCTTCAACTTGGTGGTGACTTGGCTGGCTGCCAGGGGTGGGGCGGGGGTGAGAGTGTTCCGTGTCTTTGCTGTGGAGCTCTGGACCACCCTGTACATTTTCCTCCATGAAACTACCCTTCCTCCCCCCGGGAATAAAAATCGACCTTTCCTGGCATCATAGTTCCTGGCATGGAGCCAGCCACAGAGGGATTCCAGGTGCCCCTGACACATTTACGTGGGTGAAAGAGTGTTTGCCTGTGGTGCTGTCCTGGTGACCCTGGGTGGCAGGTCACCACTTCTCCACGGACAGGAAAGCCAGCGGCATGCCCCTAAAGCAGAGCCCACTGCCCCGCCAGTGCCTGAGTGGCCAGCACCCCAGGATCCCGCTTTTCAGGGCTAGCGAGTCTTACAAGGAAATGCTATGTTATTGCCATGGGGTCTGGCCAGATCCTGGAAGCTGTTCAGTCTTTGAAGAGCTGCTCGAAGTGAAAAGGCTGCTCATGTCCCAGAGGTGCCCTGTTAGGGTGTCAGAGGGCGGTAGGGGAGGGTCTGGCTCACGGAATCCTGACCTGGGCTCATGGGAGGGTGATCAGAATAACCCTTGAGTCCAGTTTCTTACTCTCAGCCAAGATTTCGGGCGGTTAAACTACATCCTCAGGGTGGCGGGGACTAGCAGTGAACATCAAGGCCCTGAGCGCGGGGGCCGGCAGCCTCCAGGGGGTGTTTGGGGGTATGGGAAGGGTCTCCTGTTTATTCAGTATGGGGTTTTTCCTTGGGTATACTTCTCCTTTCTCGCCCCTTCCAATCTCCAGCCAAAGCTGGGAGCCAGGAAGAAAGAATCCATTGAAGAACTTGCGAAGAACTTACGAGTGTTTTGATTCTGAGTGAGGTCACTGCCCTGGGTGCCGGGTGGGCTCAGCGAAAGACTCAGTGGGTGAGCTGGTGCCATGCCGGCAGAAGGATAAGCGGTGTCACTCTCATGGGGAAGCGCAGCCCAGCAGGACGGGCCCACCTGGGAGGAAGCACACTTCGCTTCATGAAGCAGCAGCACATACCAGAAGCCACACTTGCTCTTCGGTCACGCACCTCGGGGGACAGGGCGTGTGTCTGCACAGCCCTGTGACGCCACCAACAGAAGCGGCAGTCCAGGGCCCGGTCGCCCCACACTCCAAAGGAGGGGCGGAATCTGGCTCAGCATAGCACAGACCCTTAGGAAAATGAAGCTAACACCACTCAAGACGTCCTCCAGTAGCAGCCCCCGCTCACTCTGGGGAGCGTGGCGGCATGTACGCCCATCCACGGGTGTGTCTGCAGCTCCTACCCCGCCGTTCGCGCACGTCTCAGCTCGCTGAGAACTCTCACAGGTTGGCGCCTGGATGCCTTACTCTCAGCAGGCAGAGGCTTGCTTGCTCTGCGCAGATTTTAATTTTCTTTTTGGGTCCTAGGCTGGTTAGGACCGCTAACAGCTTCACCCTTTCACCATTAAATAGTGGCCTTTTCAGTATTTTCCCCCTTACCGTTTATAAGTTGCTGAAGCCACAAAGCACAATTTTGGGGATCGTAGAGGGTTGGGATTCCAGAAAGGCATTTATGTGGTGGTTCCACGCACCATGGGATTTCCCTACTTGCTGTATTGCTCACCTTCTAATAAAAGGAACCAAATGGAATATGAACTTTGTTGTTGTTGTTTTTTTTTTACTGCCTCAACTTTCCATAGCTTTTGGTACTTCTTACTTGAAGCCCTAACATAGTCACTGAAGCTTAAATTTTCGGAAATGTCCCAGGCTGAGTGCTGAAGACCATTCTGAAAAAGCTCTCCGTGGACTAACTTTTCAACAAGTTAAGATCTTGTGGAATTATTAATAGAATTCTTTGGCCACTAGGGGTATTTTCTATACTGAATAGAGTATCTGAGGACATTTAGGGGGTGTGTGTACTCAGTTGGGCTACCAGTTGTTTGAAAGTTATATTGTACACTGTCACTTCCACATATAATGTTGAGAGTGTGTGAAAGTTGGAAATTCTCGCAATTTTAGATAGCCTTGTAATTTGTGTATCTTGCATTTCCATTTAATTTTCTTAATGTGTTATAAGGCAGGCAGGATAGTAATGAGTTAGTAAAGATGGTGCAGTTTAAAAAACAAAGTGCTTACGCCCAACTCAGGTTTTCCCAGCCCTCATGCTTTCATCATAACTGGGGGTACCAGGTGTAAATATGGAGGGGAGAGCTAGCTCTAAGGGGCAGTTCTTAATTTATTGTTAAAGTTACAGAAATACTACCTAAGGAGGGCCTCGTGCAGAGGGATCTGTTAAAGGCCTCAATGCCTCATCTAACTGTAAGCAGCACCCACCGAACACGTGTGTGATTTCACTCTTGTTGTATAGGTGAGGAGGCTACAAGGGGTAGGTCTGACACCCATGCCAGCGTTCTTTACACGAAGAACACCGGATTAAAGGGTCTCATGTATATTGACCCGAAGGTTGGGCGTTTGTTAGCCCTTCCATGTAATTTGATAAAAGAGAGGAAATCCCAACTCTTTTGCCTTAGGTAAATTTAGTTTTTTCAGGGGAATTTCCCGTATTTGGATGAATTCTCATTTTAAGTGTAGAAATAACTTGAGGGTCTTTGCGTAGGTCAGCCGGGAATGGGAACTGGTGGCCTCCCGTTCTTGGTGACAGTCCTCGAGGCCTACAGACACCCCCTGGTTTCCCCTAGTCCTTTGCTGAGCTGGAAGGCTTTCTCAGCCATGTCCGTGGCCTTGGAAAGGAAGTCGATAGGGATGTGTTTGAATCTGGGCCGACGGTTGCTAGGGCTCTGCGGCCTGGAGACGGCTCCAGGTGCCGTTGCTTCCGAATCACCCCAGGAATAATCCCTGGTCTCCAGAGGGGTCTGCTCAGCACAGAGCACTGACCCCAGCCCCTGTGTCCCGCTGAAGGGATTTTCCCACCTTCAGCTGCCTGCCTTGGGGCAGACAAGTCCAGTCCAGCTCTGCCTTCCGCAGTGATGGCAGACGTCCAGCCACACGGGAGGGAAGGCCTCTCAGTGCTGCCCTGGCCTGGGGACAGCGCCCGGGCCTGCTGAGACGCGGCCCCGCTTTCTCACCTGTGAGCCCAGCTCCCCAAGGTCAGCATCCCTCAGATGAGCCGCAGGGATTGCCTAGCGTCTTTGCCAACCTCTTGATCTCATTCCTCCTCCGTGTTTGCTTCTTTGACTTTGAGAGGTGTCTGCTCCCTTGCCCTCCCAAACCGAAACTCCACGTGGCGTCGTGAAGCGGTGGTTGGAGCCTTTTACCTGATAGCAGCATTTCCATGAAAATACACACATTACTAGGCAGGCTTAGGAGTTAGCATATCCCTGCCCTGAGGAAGGCGCTGGCAGCACCTTGCGCTCTCGGTCTCCCAAGAGGTGATGGTGTTTATAGGAAAAGGGGTTTCAGGACTCTGTCCCCAGAATCTTGTCATCTATTAAATGGCTTTGGTTTTATTTAACTTTGTTACTCCGAAATCAAGGTGATGGCTCTTTAGCTTGAGCCAGGCTGCCCCCTGCTGTCCTTTGGGGGTGGTTAGAACCATAGTGTATCCAACGGTTTTTGCTTCCGTTGGTCCTGAAAGGGAGTTCAGGCCTTACAGTCCACTCCTGGCCATGCGGAGACAGGGGTGAGGCATACGAGGCCAGGAGTTGCCCCAGCACTTCCTAAGTTTGGTTTTCATTTAATTTTTACATTAAAATTTTTTATTTTTTTTTTTAAGTTTAATTTATTTATTTTTGGCTGCATTGGGTCTTCACTGCTGCACACGGGCTTTCTCTAATTGTGGTGAGCAGGGGCTACTCTTCTCTGCGGTGTGCGGGCTTCTCATTGCAGTGGCTTCTCGTTTCAGAGCACAGGCTCTAGGCGCGTGGGCTTTGGTAGTTGTGGCTCACGGGCTCTAGAGCTCAGGCTCAGTAGTTGTGGCGCACGGGGTTATCTGCTCCGCGGCATGTGGGATCTTCTCAGACGAGGGCTCGAACCCATGTCCTCTGCATTGGCAGGCGGATTCTTAACCACTGTGCCACCAGGGAAGTCCCTCATTTTTTAAATTTTTGGCTGCATTGGGTCTTCGTTGCGGCGCTCAGGCTTTCTCTAGTTGTGGCGAGCCGGGGCTACTCTTCGTTGTGGTGCGCGGGCTTCTCATTGTGGCGCCTTCTTTTGTTGTGGAGCACGGGCTCTAGCTGCGCAGGCTTCAGTAGTTGTGGCACGAGGGCTCAGTAGTTTCAGCACGAGGGCTCTAGGGCATGCCGGGGAGGAAACCCCGGCACCGAGACCCTGACGGAGGGGCACCCAGATGCGTCTCCCTTCCCACTGGGGTCCGCTTTGCAAACTGCAGTGTTCCCCAAAGTTCCAACCCCAGGGACAGAGTCAGGTAGTCTGTCTTGTAGATCAGTGGCCAGAAAAAGACCAGCCTGGGACCTGGACCTCCTGGGGGCCTGGAGCTCTCAGGAGCCCCCTGACCACGCCACCGTGAAGACCCCTCTTTTTCCTGGGACCCCTCTGCTTGGCTGCAGCTGTCCCTGCCACCTCCCCTGAATTCGCACCCTCTTCCGAGGCAGCAGCTGTATAGCTCATCCTACTGGCTTTTTCTTAGAAAGATGCAAACACTAGGGCTTTGCAAAGATGTTTTTAGAAAAAAAATTTTAATAGCAACAGTTTGTGGACATCATGCGTGGCCATGTTCATGTAAAGGACCCTTCCTTTTCTCTGTCTCTCTCTGTCTCCTGTCTCTCTGTCTCTGTCTCTATCTTGCGCACACACACGCGTGCGCGCGCGCGCACACACACACACACACACACACATTTTTTGAGCTGCAACCGGGAGGCTGAGCTGATCCCCCATCAGGCATCTCACCCTAGGGCAGCTGTGTTTCCCGTGGGGCCCGTTCCTGTCGTCCTCCCCTTTCTGCTGTTGGCCTCATTCCTCTCCTCTTTCTCAGTACATTTAAGTCCTTGGATTCTACTGAAGACCAACCAGATTCAGTAGAAAGAGCTGCCCTTTTCTCTGGCTGGGTCTGGACTTCTGGGGAACAGACGGAACAAAACTCTTTTGTCTTGGTCCAAATTGAGTTCACGCTGGACTCCAAAGAGAAGGTAGGAGAGCAGGGAGGCTGCCCATTGAGACGCGGGGTGGACGGTACCAGGCACCCGGAAGGTCTCTGGGAGTGGTTTCTGGTTCTGTCCAGCAATCTCGGGAGGGGGAACCATCAGCCCAAGACTGGGATGAGCATGGACCTGGGTGAGAACCCAAGTGTGGAGTGCTGGACCCCACGTCAGCTGCTGACTCTTTACAATGTCTCTGGAAGGGTCATCTTGTCAAAACTGGCCGGCCGGAGCAGGTGTCACCGCAGCAGCTGGGGCAGCAGTACCCAGGCACCCAGAGGCAGCAGGAACAGGGGGAGTGAGGCTGAGGTGTCCGAGGTGCCGCCACAGTCCTGGGCATTCTCCTGTGAACCCAGAGCATTCACGATGGGGTGACCGCCCCAGGCAGAGGTGGCCGGGAGTCTGGAGAGGGATGGCTGGGGCCAACTAATAGGGGCCAAGGGGCTGGGGAGAGAGGGGAGTTCCAGCAAGCGGAGGGAACACTGCCCCCTTTCTTGGACCCCTGCCTTCTAGGGGAAGGCAGAGGCTGCTCACTCAGCCCCACAGCTGGACTCGAGCCTTCTCGCTGGCCCCAGCCTTGGAGGGGCTGTGGGCTCATCCTCTTAGAAGGACTTCAGAGAAGCCCTGGATGCTGGGAGCATCTTGGGTGTGGAGGCAGCCATGTTCAGCAAGGACGGCCCCACGTACAAGGAGCCCAGCTACGTGGTGGGTGCACAGGGCCAGTCACCAGCGGTATTATGTGCCTAACGGTTTCCTCCTACTTGCTTGGACCACGTGGAGCTGAGTGCAGTGAGGGCCATGTGGAGAGGCTGTGTATAACGCACTGAGGGCCCTGACCCAGGGAGATGTGTCTCTCCTTGTAAAACACCCTGGGTCCCTCCCGCTGACTTAGTATCTGAATGACACGGAGCCCAGCGTGAATGCACACGTATGGGTGATTCCAGTCATCCATGGAGGTGCCCTCACAGCTGCATCCACGTGTCCAGACGCTCTCACATCTGAAGGGCACAAGCTCAGGGCTGAGGGTTTGGGGATGGAGCCCCCCCCCCCCCGCAGCCCCTACCTCTGGATGGAAGGCGTGGCAGGCATCCGGTCGCCGGCGGAGCTTCCGGGAGCGCATCTTGTCACACTTGACTGTGGCGTTATGTGCAGAATTCCCTGTTAAGGTGAACACACCTGCCGACGGAGCTGATACTGGAGACTCTGGGGACCGAGCTCGGGAAGAACTGACCTCTGGTGGGACCAGCTGCCTTGGAAGTGGCTTCCGGGGTCAGAAGCAGCACTGGGGCCCCGGGGAGGGGGGAGGACAGGTGGCGATGCTCTTGGGGGAGGGGGGTATTGGTGGCAAAAGGGAGGCTGGCCCCTGCCTCTCAAAATCTGAGCCCCTCAGTGTCATGTCCTACCCGCCACCCCTCCCTCACCCGTACATGCTGGAGGGTCGGGAGGATATATTTGACCTCTGTAGCCTCCTGCAGGACTGGCGGGAAGACGCTGCAGTCACAGGTGGGGTCCGTCACCAGGAGGAGAAGGTTGCTGGAGGGAATCTGTTGCATCACGAATGTCCTGCGGCAGAGAGGTTGGCTTGTGGAGGTTCCTGTGGCAGCTGGACCCTGGGCTTGGAGGGGAGGCTTTTTTGGAGGCGGGTGTAAGGAGGGGCCAGGTCAGCCCGTGGGCAGCCCGGGAACCGTCCCAGCAACCGATGGGCTGCCTGGCTTATTTTCCCCACGAGCCTTTGCAGCTGCTCTGCTCCTTTCCTAGCAGATCGGAAGTGAGGAAGCCCAAACATCGGCGGGGGAGGGGACAGGAGCTGCTGTTGACACACATGGGGACAGCAAGTCAGGACTGGCCCAAGCAAAGGGGGCTGCGTGGCCGCCCCTGCTCCGGCCGGAGATGCAGCGCTCGCGCTGGGCCGTGAGGTGGTCCCACAGTCCCACACGCCGCCTGGAGGGCAGGGAGCGCAGGTGCAAGCCAGTCGTGGTCCCTCGCTCGGCCAGTGCATTGGCGACAGTCACCGCCCGGCGTCTGCTATGGGGTGGAGGACTTCCTACATGCACGTGCACACACACACACGTGGACACGCACATGCATACATACACACGTGCACACAGGCACACGTATATATTTAACCTTCACTGCGCCATATGAGGTTGGTATTATCCCTGTTTTGCAGGTGGGAAAACTGAAGCCAGAAGAGGGTTAAGTAATGCGCCCGGGGTCACGCAGCTCCTCTTAAATCAAGTCCGTCTACTCTGAGGACTTCGCTTTACCCACACTGTTCGTGTATCCGCACTGCCAGCCTCTGAGATAAGTGTACAAATAACAATATTCCCGAGAAACTGGCTGCGGTGATGGTAGAATTCCTCCCTCCGGCACAGCCTAGGGGAGACCATAGCCTCAGGGTCAGGACAGAACCTCCTGGGGGTGGGGCGGCCCGGGGTCCAGGTGAGAGTCATCGGGGGCCGGAACTTTCAGCCAGGCCTCCCTTCCTCCCTGGGTCAGGGCCTGGCGGAGCTGGGGAACCAGCAACCTCCCCTCGGGAGTGGGACCCAGGGACGGAAGTGCCAGGTGCCCAGCCACTCCCAGGAGCATCCTGGGGCCTCTCAGTCCTCTGTGTGGACGGACGTCTAAGGGAGAGCTGGCGCCTCTTCCTCGAGCCTGCCCTGGCCTCGGGCCGCCTCTCTGTCCCCGGCCAGCCCCGCACTTGGCGCCCTGGGTGCGCGGCCTGTGGTCCCCGATCTGAGCCTCGCCCGCGGGTATCCCTCCCCCGTCCCGCTCAGCCCCTCTCACTTCTGGCAGCCCCCGCACTCCACGATGCCGTTGGCCCCCCGGATGGCTGTCTGGTGCACGAACACGGGGTAGGTGGTGTCGCAGGGCTGCAGCACGTCCTGCCTCTTGTGCTTGTGGGCTGCGGGGACACGGAAAGGGGCGCCTCGGCCACAGCTGCGAGGATGGGCTTTGACACCCCGGGCAGTGCGGTCACTGCGCCAGAAGTGAGACGCCCGTCCACTGGCAGGTGGCTCCCGGTCAGGACTTGGGGCCGGGGGAGGGGAGTGGCTGCGTGTGGGTGACGCGCTCGGGGACCCTGGAGATACCCGTCTCTCTCCTCACCATCAGCAGTGATGTCCAGGGGCTGAGAGGAGGGCAGGGGCTGGGGGGGGGGGGCCTGGGAGACAGCAGCCCTTCGTCCTCTCCCCCCTCCCTCCCTGCAGGGGGCCCAGCGGGCGCCCTGCAAGGGGAAGCTCCTGGACAAGCCCTGCGTCTGCCCCCGCCCCCTGCCCCTGTGGCTACTTGGAGAGCCAGGCGGGGGCCCCGTGCCCAGCCTCCTGGGCTCCTCAGTGGGGCCTGTGTGGTCCCTCGAGTCGGCTCAGAAAGGACTCAGCTAACACAGGGCAAAGGCCTGGCAGCCGCCCCGGAGGGCCCACATCCACCCCTGGGGGAGCAGACCCCGCTCGCCCGCGAGGGGCCACGGCCTCGGGACCACACAGATTTCCTCCTGGCGCTGTAAGCGCTCTCAGCCCAGGAGAGGGCTGGGGGGCTCCATTTCCCTGGGGCAGGGCTGCACTTGTGTGGGATGAGCTCTGGGCTACACCCACACCCCGAAGGAGCAGGGCTGTAAGTTGGGAGGGGGCTTCGGAGCCAGGGGGTCCAGATGGAGGGAGCTTCCCGGGACAGCGCCCAGCCCAGCACCCAGCTCCTTGGCTGCCCTACTTACAGTGATGGAGGATGGCCTTGGCTGCCCAGGACCCCCGCACGGCATGGGGTGGTGATGATATCAAACAGGTGGTGATGTCACATGATGTGGGCGTGATGTCACACGGGATGAATGACATCACATGGGATGGATGATGTCACACGAGGTGGATGATGTTACACGGGGTGAATGACGTCACATGGGATGGATGATGTCACATGGATTGGTGGTACCCCGGGATGGTGTGGCGTCACACAGCGGTGAGGGAAGGTGATGAGAGAAGCCGACAGGACAGATGTGAGCGGTGGACTCCGGAGTCCCCTGCCCCTCCCCCTGAGGTGACGGTTTCCAGGTGGAGGCTGGAACAACACTCACCCTCGGCCCCGCTGTCCCCACGCCAGGAGCCCCAGGCGCTCCACTCCAGCAGGAGCCTGTCAGGCACAAGTGAATCTTGGAGACCTGCTTGCCCTCTCCAGTGGGGCCCCAAGCTGTCTGCCCCTCGCCCCCAGGACACCCTTGTCCCTGCTGGAGGCTCCTGGTGGCAGCAGCATGTAGGAGGGGCATCCCATACAGGCCTGGCCGGTTCCACCTGGGGACCTCACCCTCCTCCTTTGGGGTCGTGGGGACCTCGGCAGCTCCCCTCAAAGGGCTCCCTCATAAACCACCCCTGCACGAAGCTCCCCAGCCCCTCACTCACAGCAAGAGCTCGTTCACCAGCCACCTGGTAGCAGTCAGGAGGGCAGAGATGGGCTGGGAGGAGAGGGAACACACTGTGAGCCCCAGGGCCCCCTCCCTCTGCGCCATCAGAGACCACACCCCGGGCTCTCCTCCACCCCTTCTGGGCAGCGGAAGCAGCGGAAAGCTGCATTTTCTGGGAAATTCCTACTGTAGGGCGGACGATGCCTGTCATCACACTGGGTGGCATCTCTGGGGTCCCTGATGATGTGTGGATGGCACTGGGGGTGAAGGTGGGAACCGGGCAAGAAAGGGGCTGCGGCCTGTTCCTCTGCCAGAGCAATCGCCCTGAGGCTCCCCAGATAAGACCCTGGTGCGGGGGAGTGGGCTGCGTGCAGGGGGCACTGGGAGAGGACTGAGTGGCCCTGGGGCCCTGGAGAGAAAGGGACAGGCTGGTGTCCGGCGGGGGTGGGGTCTGGGGTGACACTCACGCTGACCAGGGGCTGGGAGGCGCTGTGGTGTTGGGTCGGAGGTTTGCACATGGCCTGGTAGTCGTACATGGTCACTCTGAAACCAGAAGTAGGGCATGGCAGTCCGGACCCCATCCCCCCACCGCCCCCGCCCTGGGGGAGTTTGCAGCCAGGTTTTTGGACACCCGGATCCAGGAGGGTACGTGATCGGCAGGTCAGAAAATGACATTTCTGTTCTTGGGCTGCTTCAAAGACAACGAACAGCAAACCTGGTTTTCCTGCTAAGGGTCACATGACCTCAGCCCCTCTCCCCTCTCCCCATCCTCCCCCCTCCCGCCCCCCGCCCCCATCAAGTTCCAGGCTTCAGAAAGGCTGCTTTTGGAGCCCTGTGGGGCTCACTGTGGGTTCTGAGGTCGGGCTCTGAAGTCTGTCTGGTCCATTTAGCATCCGATCCCCCCTCCTCAGTGTGTATTCCAGGGGTGTGTGTGTGGCGCCTGCCCTACTTACCGGCTGAACACCCCCATGCTGAGCAGCTGGGTCATGAGGGCGCCGTCCACCTCCCCCAGGAATCGTCCCATCTGTGAGGGCGAGGAGCGGGGGACAGCAGGATGAGGACATTGCTCTGAGTGCCAGACTTTACCTGTGTTTGGGTTTCCTCTCCAGACGCCCTTGAATCGTGGCCCATCTGACTCCACTCCACCGGCCCTTCTCCTGGGACGGCTCCAGCCACGCCTCTCAGTGCTTTTAAAGTCTCAGTTGGTGTGAAATCAATCTAGGAGTTGCAATCAGATTTGTTTTTTAAAAGGTGCAGAATTCTTTGAACGCTTCTGGGTGAATCGCATGCAGGAAGGTGAAACTTGATTTGTCGTGTTTTAAGCATGTGCATGTGTGTGCATGTGTGTCTGGGTTACCAGACAGCGAGATCCTGGCGGGCGGATCCCCAGAGGCCATGGTGATTGTTTGCGCATTTGCTGAAGGGCAGAGTGAGTGAAGCGACCAGGGCGAGGCTGAGTGATCTGAGCCTCCTGATCTGGGCGGAACCGAGGCTCCTGGTGAGGCTGGCTCCTGCCCCACGAGCCTGTCCCCGCAGTCTATCCTGACTCCAGGCATATTCACCGATATCCCCACTGTCCAGACCCCTGATTCTGGAAGGGGAGTTTCCTGAGAGTAAGACAAGCTCCTGGACACTGGAGAAAGGTGCCTCCCGTTCAACGTGACCTCCAGGACAGGCTGCCCTGGCAGAGAGCACCCGCCTCTTCTCCAGGAGGGCAGTCCCCGCTGGCACCATGGAAGCAACAGGCCTCCCTCCCTGGGCCCCGGGATGGACCTGGCAGGACAGGGAGTGTCGCCTGGGCCTTCCGGCACGTGAGCCCAGGCGGCAAGGTGCATCCAGACCACCAGCAGAGGCCCGGGCAGTGGTGCTCGGACCTCATTACATTCGGGGGGGTGGGGGGAGCTTGCAGTGCAGGTGGTCTCCCACTCCCAGTTTCTGATTCGCTCGGTCTGGGGCGGGGCCTGAGAACTTGCATTTCTATCAAGCCCCCAGAGGCTACTGGTCCCCCTACCGCACTCTGAGGCCCAGGGAGGAAAGGGGGGAGGCGCAAACGAGGCGGGAGGGGCCAGGGCCCTTGAGGCTCTTGGGTGTGTCTGGGGAGTGGGTAGGAGTCACAGTCGCCCGGCCTCCTGGGTCTCACGGCTCTGTACCCTTCCCCTGCGTGTAGGCTGGACCCAGCGACCTGCTTCTAGTGAACGGAACATGGTCCAAGTGGCGCTGTCCCTTCTGAGAGCCTGTCCCAGGGCACCACGGCCTCATGCTGCCGACATTCGCTGGCTCTCCACCCCCCAGGAGGCCCCCGGGGCAGCGGGATCTGGCCCTTCGCAGGTCAGGCCCCGCTGATGCCTCATGGAGACCCCGAGCCTGGGCCGCCCACCGAGCACACCGGGCTCCTCACCACAGAGGCTGGGAGATGGTGGGTCTTGGGGTGTAAGCCCTCCAGCTGGGGGTGACTTGTTACAGAGCAATAGGTAGGTGCTGCAGGGCTGTGGAGTGAAGGAGTTTAAAAAAAGCAGAAATGGCTGGATGGCTGGACAGTCAGCGCCCGGCTTCCAGCTCCGTGCTCCGCGGACCTTCAGGCCAAGCCTCACTCTAGTCTCCAGTGTCCATCGAGCACAGGCGTCATGACTCCTGACACAGGGCTGCCTGCACACGCTGTGTTACCCCCTCGAGCCCTCTCAGAGCCTCACAGCCCAGGTCTGGGGTCAGAGCCGTCCAGGGGGAGGAGACCACCGCCCCCAGAGCCCCGGCACCAACCCCGGAGACTGACGCAGGCCAGGCGTTCTGGGTCCTAATGACCTGGGGCAGGGGCTCGGCAGGAGGATGACCCCTGGCAGACCGGATGCCACACCTGCCAGCCCAGCGAGGACGCCAGCCCCGCCCTACAAATTCTCGGTCCCGTCAAAGCCACTGCTCCCGCAGCCTGCTGTCCCTCCCAGGAGGGCTCTTCTAGAACCTCCCCCCAGTCATGGCTCTCTACTTGCATCTCTAGGTTCAAAGTTGGGCTCTTCTGCAGCCATGAGCTTTTGGGTTAATAACCTGAACTGGCAGAGCCTCAGTCTGTCCCTCGGGTATAAAATGAGCCTAATAATGTCACCAGAGATGATGGAGGGACATCCCACCCCTGATGGGGCCTGGTTGGGGGTGGGTGGGAGGGGGCTGTGTGGAGGCCCCTGGAAGGTCCCAACCCTGTGATGAAAATTAGATTTCATTTACGTCCTCTGTTTTACGAAGGATGTGAGGTGCCTTTTAAAACTACACACAGGGTGATAAGATAATGTAATGGCTGAGAAAATAAGGGTAAGTATGCTGAGTAGACGCGTACTTAGAGAAATACAAGTCTGAGTAAATTTGCTGTCATAGATCGGCTCGCTCCCCGCGGCTCTGCGGCACCCGGGCACCCAGACCTGAGAAATCACGCAGCCCAGGCCCTTATGCCAGGAGGGGGAGATGGGCCCAGGCCACCCAACCACACATCTGATTAGTGGCAAGGCTCCCGCTGGACCCCACACACCGCGTCCCTTAGGCTGGCGGCCCCTTGATGATTCTGGCTCATTTCAAGGCATCGCTTTAGGTGAATGTGTTCAGCGTTGGTTCAGGTGTAATTTCTGGCTAAATAAACAACTTGGGGCACAGCAAATACAAGGTTGTGGCTGTACCTTCTCCTCGGCTGTTCTGGGCATGTGGGGTTCCTGGGTGCGCAGCCGTGCCGTGTGATGGGGAGTGCCGCCGTTCACTCCCCTTCGCGGCAAAGCCAGGTTGGAGGGTTAGGACAGAATTTCCCACAAGGGAGGTCCAGACGGGAAGCACGCACAAAGCGGGAAGGCCTGGACCCGGCCCCAAGGAGATAGAAGGGTGGGTGCTGTGGCCTGTGTGTCCCCCAGATTCACATGCTGAAACATACCCCCCAGGGCAGAGCCCTCACAGTGAGGTTGGTGCCCTTAGAAAAGAGACCCCAGAGGCCTCCCTGTCCCTCGTGCTAGGAGGGGGCACAGTGAGAGCCCTGCAACCTGGACGGGGCCTACCCCGGCCCCTGGCACCCTGGTCTCGCACCTCCCGCCCCCAGAACTGTGGTTTGTAAGCCACCCAGTCTGTGGGTTTTGTTACAGCCGCCTGAACCGACTGATGGGAGAGGGGGCTAGGGGGTGGGCAGTAGGAGGGGGCGTAGGACTCTGGGGGAGGCCCCCCAGGGCAAGGCTGCAGACAGAAAAGCTGGGGCCTCATCATGTGGACAACTCCCTACCAACAATCGTGGGAGAAGACCAGAGACGTAAGATTTCCCCTGGGCGTGTGAGTTGAGAAGTCTGGATTTTGGGGTCTTGCGGTGCTGGCTCTGGTCCTAGGAAGAGACTCTGTTTTCATCAGACCTTTTCCTCTAGTTGGCCCTGGGCCGGGATTGCTTCTGGGCTTTCTCTGACCATCGAGGCCACTGGGCCTCCCGAGTGCCTTACCTCCTGGGGCCTCTCCGAGATCAGGATGAATCCGTTGTTGTCTATGACGAAGCAGTCGAGGTCCTGGGAAGAGACCCAGAAGGAGGTCAAGACCAGGCCCTGCTGCTGAGCCCTGGCCCCTGCCTGCCCGACCGTGTAGGGAGGCCCTCTGTGTGCAGCCCGGGCTGCAGGGAAGGAGGGGCTGGCCCAGCGGGAGGACCCGGGTTGGGGGCTGCTTCCCTCTCCCACCGTATTCCCTCCGTGGGGAGCTCACACTGTCCTGGCAGCTCTCCGGGCACGGACCCTCCGCAGCGCCGCACTGGAGGGAAGAGGGGCACCATGAGCTGTGCACCTGTGTGTGTGTGGTGTGTGCGTGTGTGTGATGCATCCGTGTGGGGATGGAGTCCACAGCACACCTGTGATGTGTGTGCAGGGGTGTGCCCCATACCCGTTTGGTGAATGTGGTGTGTACCCAAGGGGTATGTGCACGGTGTGACATGTGTGTGTGCTTGTGTGGTGCGCCTGTGGCGCGTGCCTGGCGTGTGTGCCTTGCGTGTATGCGCAGGGAGTGTGTGCTGGGGGGTCCGGGCGCTGAGATGCAGGCAGGGCCTTGCTGGTGGCCGCAGCCAGGTGCACAGGTCGGGGGTCCTCACCCTGAATGTCCACCCACCCCCGCCCCCCGACCCCTGGCACCCACCTGCCGGGTGGCCGCCCAGAAGGTACGCCGCAGGAACTCCATCCTCATCTGCACGCCCACGGCTGCCAGGAGCAGGCAAGGCCAGGCCATGGGGGTGTTTGGGGATGGGGTGGGGGGGGGTTGGTGAGAGAAGACGTCAGATCTGAGTCAGTGGGAGAAGGCTCATCAGCAGGGGGTGGGGGGCCACTAGCAGCCTGCAGACTAGCTTCCTGCTGGGGGGCACCGGTGGCTCTGTCTCTGCATCCCTGGAGCTCGAGGCAGGCGCCCTGGGAAGGCTGCTCTCCGCTTTCCCGCAGAGACCGAGGCTGGATTTCAGGGCCTCCGTGGGTAGTTACAGCCCCTCCACCCGGCTCCGCTCCGGCCCCCCACCCCGATCTGTAAGAAGGCTCCTTCCTCACAAGTCAGGCCGTGTCGCCCAGGCCTGCAGGAGGCTCCCAGCCCCAGAAAACCAGGCTTTGATGCCGCCGCTCACAAGGGCCGCCATGCCGTTCTGGTCCCCAAACGGAGAACGCAAGCCAGTGCCCAGATGCCAAGAGAAATCTGGGGCCAGAGAATAGAAAGGCAGGTTATAGTGAAAGAAAAAGAATAAAGAAACGAGGCCGGCCTCCTACCGTCAGAGACAAGAATATAGAAAGTGTGCAGAGTGCCAGGCACCCTGCGTCCTGAGGTCGTGTCCACACAGCAGGCCAGCTCTGCTATCGCTGGGGCTTCACGGCTGGGGAAGCCTCGCCCGAGCCGCCTGGCCCCTGAACACAGAGGCAGGACCCACGCACCGGTGTCTCTAAGGCACCTCACCTCTCTCCTCTGGCCTGACTTGAGCCCCCGTCGGGAGGGGGCTGACAGGCCTGGGCAAGCTCCCCACTCAGGGCCCGGTCCCCTTGCCTGTGACGTGGGGATGGGTCGGGGTTCCAGCCACTAGGCCGTGTTCACGAGACATTCGGCAATCACCCCAGTGACGGCTCATTGGAGGGATTTTCTATCATATTCGGGGGCTTCTTTGTTGCTGCAAGGTCCGGGGGGCGGGTAAAAGGCGTGGGCCGGAAGGGGACTGACTGGTAGGCCCACATCTCGGTTCATGACAAAGAAGGCAGACCCAGGTGCAGCACCTGAGCAGCAGGTGAGGCGTGCTCCCCTCCCCCCACTTCTCTCTAAGGCTTGGGGAGGGCCCTCGGCCCCTCCCCTCATTCTTCCTGTTAGGACCACCCTTGATGTTCACTTTAGACAGATTTCTCTTGTCTGTGGAAAAAGGCTGCGTGAACGAGAGGAACCTCCTAACAGTTGTCAGAGGGGAGTCACACGAAAGCTGAGGATGTTCCAACCTTTGGGATTTAGGGACGCGTATTTACCCTGACCTTGGCCTCTGGGTCAAAACTCTCAGACTCTTTCTCGGGCGAGACTCGGCCTCTCGATGTCTCGCCGCCAAGTCTCCTGGAGTCCGGCATCTCTGAGCTGGGAGAAATTCTGTGATTCCTCCACAGGGAGTCTTGGGAGAGCAGGGTTGGTGCTCGTCTAATGAAGCAGGATTTTGAGGCTTGTGGGTAGAGATGGGAGGAGTGAGACCTCAAGCCTGTTCTCCGGAGCCAGGCTCCATCTCCGTGGAACCACGGGCTCCTCCAAGGCAAGCCCCGCTCCTAGGATTTAGGACTTCCAACTGCCTGCTGCCAGCCCCCTTGGGTCACCAGTAGGCATCTCAAACTTCCCGACTTCAAAACCTAACTGGCTTTTCCTCCCCAAACCCCCCCCACGTGGGGACACCGAATTGTTACCATTTGCCCGCGTCCCACCCAAGTGCTGCCGCCTTTGTTGCAGAACGTCATGCATCTGCCCACTCTCTCCACCCCTACTGCTACCCCCAGAGCCACTTGGATTAATGCCACAGACCCCTGAGCGGGTCGCTCCCCACAGAACCGTGAGAGGGACCTTCCTGAAGGTCAAAATCACGTCTCTCGTTTGCTCAAAACCTTCCAAGGCCTTCCCGCTGCCCTTAGAACAAAGTTGAAATTCCTTTGTAATTTGGTGTCCAACCCCCCAAGGCAGCTGGCCCCTCCGCCGACCTCTGACTTCAGCCCAAATCCCTTTCTCCCTCAAACAGGCCAAGCCTCTCCCCACCCCGGGGCATTTGCACCAGCTGCTTTCTCCCTCTGGGAATGCTCTTCCCTAGAACTTCAGGACGAGTCTCCTTTTTCATGGTCAGATCTCAGCCCAAACAGCGTCTCCTGGGGCGGCGTCCTGACTTCCCAGATACCACAGTCCTCCCTGTGGCCGGCCATTCACCCTCTATCTCATCACTCTTTTTGTTTTCTAAGATGCATGACTTATTTACTTTATTCTCATTTATAGTCTGTCTTGCCCCATTAGCGTGGGGGCTAAGAGCAGGTGGGAGGGTGGGGGGTTGAGTTCCGATACCTGCACCTAGAAGAGCACCTAGGATAGCACCTAGGATAGCACCTAGCACGCATCGGGGCTCAATAAATATTTTTCGAGCTAAATAAGTAAGTGCTTGTGAATTCCACTGAGTCAGCCACTTGGCTGGGAAGCCAGTTCTGCAAGCCTTCCCCTTACCTCCGGTGTGGACACCTTCATCCACGTGGAGCCCCGCCCTTCTGTAGATGCGAGACGGCATGCTAGCGATCAAGCCGGGCTCTGGTGCCCTCGAGGACCCAGGGGGGAACCCACAAAGAGACAGGGAATTCAGGCGAGACACAAGAAGAGCCTCCTCCAGGGAGAACTGTTAGCTGTGCTCTGCCGCGCCTGACGGCTTTACCTCGGGGCTCGAATTGTTTCAGATCCTTCTGTTCCACGCCTGCCTCACAACCCAAACTGTGCTTTTCCGCCCCAGACACCGCGAGAGCCCAGCCTTCTCCTGAGAGACTCCAGGGCGGCCCTCGGCCCCCGTTCCCTCGCTCCAGTGGACCCCAGGCTGGCCACCCTGTCCCCAGCACCTCCTGGAAGCCTGCTGTGTGCAGCACAGAATAGCCCTTGGTGCTGGGCTTTGCAGACAGGGCAGAGTGCATAGTGAGGAGAGAGCAGGCGAGGCCTCCAACCTTCCAGGCTGCTTCCCCCTCCGGGCCTGTGCTTGGCGGGTCCTTGTGTTAGAGCCCGACCTCGGTCCCCAGGGGGACCTACCACAGTCGGACAGAGGTGGAGCGATTGGACCCCCTTCCTCCTGCCCCAGCCCGGCCCGTCTGCCATCGGGGCCGGGTCCCGCCTTCCCTCTGCCTGCCTTCCCGCAAAGCAGCTTTTCTTTAGGACCCGCGCTCCGCTGGCAGACAAAGAGCCTCAATAAGACCACAGGCGGCAGACGGCTTATCAAGATGCACCTCTTTGCTCTGTGTCCTGGCTGTCACCTGCTTGCTGCTTTGTCATCACAGACGGCAAAACAAAACAGCTGTGCTGCACACACAGAAACCCTCCCTGGGGGGTGGGGGGCAAGCCCCGGGGGGGCCAGAAACTCCATCATGCCCCTCGCCCTCCCATCCACTTTGTCCTTGAAACCCAGCTGCAGACTGTGCTGACCTGTACGAGGGCTGTGGGGTCAGCGGGGGTCCACCTTTTAGGTACCAGCTGGGGAGCCGGTGCCCGGGGACCCCAGAGACCTGGTCATCCCTCCTGGTCACTGCAGGGCAGCCCCGGGCTGTGGGGCTAACAGGCAGCTGATGGCGGGTCAGTGTGCAACACAGTCCAGCCTCTGGGCCCCTGACACCCGCCTGGGCTCTTCCTTCCGGCTCATTCCTCACTCAGCCTGGCGAGGTGGACCCCTCTGCCGGGACAGCCCCCGGTGTAGGAAAGGGGGTGAACCACCCACAGAAAGCTGCCACGTGTCCTCTGTGATACGGTTCAGAGAAGAAGGTCCGGCGGCACTAGCCTGGGACCGTGCACCAGGACGTGAATTCTGGTTGAGTTTTCAAGGAGCGGGATGTACCCTGTGGGTGAGGAGAGGGTCCCAGACTCCAGGAAGGACACACACTCTCCTGCAGCTGGGGGACAGGAAGCGTGTTTGGGGGCAGGTGAGGTGCGTGTGACATGGGCGTGGGGTGGGAGACAGGGAATCCCTGCTGTGTCGAACGGCGGAACAGACAGAAGAGGGTGTGGGAGTATCCTGAGTCAGGGGGGTCTCTCAACCCGCACCCAGGGCTGACAGTGGACCCCCCCCAGAAAGCAGGCGAAATGGAAAAGGGATGCCAGAAACATGCCACGTGTCCGGCTGTCAGGCAGGTTTCAAGAGATGCCAGGAAGGTCACCTCGGGTCCAGCTCTGGACGCTGCTCCTCCCCTGACTCGGTGCCTGGCTTTCTTTCCTTTGGATCAACGCTTGCCTTCCCTTGGAATATCAATTTCTCCCACTCCTTTGTCCTGATTGGCTGGTAAAGACGCCTCTGAGTTCTCGACACCAGTCTCTTCCCATCCAGCCGAGAGCCAGGAGCAGAAGCCCAGGCCGGGGAGGCGGGGCTGGGTTTGGCCCCTCCTCAGGGCTCACCCCAGGGTGCCCCAGGCAACCTGACCCCAGGCCCCCGGCCCAGCCTGCCGGCATTTCCCTCCCCAGATAGTCCCGGTCTGGGGTCATGAGGTTCAGTGACCTCTGCGTGACCGTGTGCCACCGGCTGTGTGGCCTGGGGCCCCTTTCCGAAGGACCACCAGGCAGATGGGCCCCCGTGCACCCCTCTAGGTACCCCCTCTGGAATAAGCCGCCCCTTGACAGAGACCCAGCTCAGCTTTCCCTTCCTACAGGCAGGGTGGGAGATACTGCCCCCACCTCCGAACAGGATTCAGACCCAGCTTCCCGGGGGCTTTTGTCCCCTGGGTCCTGTCCCTGTGTCCCCAAAGGCAAGGGGAGGGGGACAAAGCCAGAGGGGGCGGCAGCCAGGGTAGGGAGAGCCTGCGGGGGTGGGGAGAGAAAATACAGGGACCTGGTAAACAGTCCTCCTCCCGTTGGAGTTCATGGCAGCATCTCCCCCTGAAAAGGGAGCGTTGCAAGGGTGAGCGCCTCCGGTGTGTGTGCGCCCGTGTGCCCGCCTTCCGTGCGCCCGCCTTCCCGTGTGCGCGCCTGTCTCTGTCATCACGGACATTCCCCCGCTGTCACTCCGCTGCTCTCTGCTCCGCACACGCGCTCCCCTCCCCGCCTGCCCCTGCCCCTCTCCGCGGCTCCGGAGACCCGGCCGCCCGCCCGCCGTGGGAGACGGCCTCAGGCGTTCCTTTCTCCTGCCGGGGCTCTGCGTGCCAGGTCCTGCTGGGGGATCAGGCTGGTGCCGCTGCGCTCGCTGTCTCCCTTCTCCAGGAATCCCAGGAGGGGCTCACTGGACGGCTCAGACCACTTGATTCAGGGCGCTCGCTGGGGTGCGGAAGGTGAGTGCCAGTGCGCTGGGCAGGGGCGCGGGGGGCGGGTGCAGGGGCCAGGCTTGGGGCCGAGCCCATCTCCGCTGGGTTCCTTGCCTGCATGGACAGCTGCTCTGCCTCCTGCCTGGGGGCAGTGGCTGGGGCAGGGGCGGTGCTCAGGACCGGACCCCTGGGCAGCCAAAGGACACAGGGAACTCTGACCTCCCAGCGTTGGGGACAGGAGCTGGGATTCTGCTGGGGAAGGAGGGGAGGAGGCATTGCCAGTGCCGGATGACAGGCCCGGTGGCATAGAAACCGGTCCCTGCAGCATGGGGGGCGCCAGCCAGGAGCCCTGTGCCGCCTGCATGCCCCGCTCGGCAGGCAGCCCCAGGGACTTGGGTGCCAGGGGGAAGGGGGTGCTGGTGACAGGGCCGGCACACAGGACGTCTGTGGGGTGGCAGGCTGGAGGGCTGGCGCCGAGGTGTGGGCAAGGACCAGGGGTGCTGACCGGCCTCTACAGGACGCCCTCAGCGAGGCGCGCTGGCCTCTAGCAGGCTGTCCTTGGACAGGGGTGCAGAGGGTCCCCCCAGCTGGACCTGAGTCCCCGGCTCGTATGGGGGGCGTGGCCGGGAGTGGATGCAGGAGAGGAGCCTCGGAGCCCTTCCTCGGCCCTTCCCCGAGGCTCCAGCTCTGCTCCCAGCCCGCCTGGGCCCGGTTGGGGCTGGGATCCCCCAGCTGCACACCCTCTCTACCTACGAAAGAGCTCAGGAAGCCTTGGGGGGTGGGGTGGACTCAGCTTAGGGGTGGCTGGTACACGGCCGGGGCAGGACAGAGGCCGTCTGACCGGGAGTCCCAACCTCCCCACTCGCTCTCGGGGCCCTTTATCCTCTCCCTGAGCTGCTGTCTGCCTGTCTGGGGTGGCTGGCGGGGACACTGGCACCTGGCTGTCAGGCCGCCTGGGGCATTGCCTGGTCTGGCTCAGACTGACACCCGGCAGCTTAGCTACCTACAGGGCCGGGGGGCAGGCTGAGCGTGTGGAGATGGGCCGGGGAGTGCAGCTGGGAGGGGACCCGCGGCCGTGTCCCCCTGCACACCGGCACAGGCTCCATCCAGCTTTGCCAAGAGAGGGAGACCAGGGAAGCCGGCTGGGGGTGCCAGGAGGAGGACGGGGGGTGGGGTGCTTCAGCAACCGATCTGGTTCCTTTGGGGTTTGGCTGGAAGCTGAGCCTGGGACAAGCAAACCCTGCTCCCATTTCCAGCCCCCAACGCTGAGGGGCACGGGGAGGCGGGTGTTTTAGGGCTGGGGTGCCTCAGGAGGCCTCCCCCCTCCTCCTACACAGATCAGGCCTCTCCACCCTGCCTGCCCGCGGCAGGGTCCACCTCCCAAGCCAGGCCCGCGGGCCCAAGAGCAGCTCCTGCGAGGGGTGATGGGGGCGTTTCTGTTCCGCTTTCCAGAGGGTCTGGTTGGGAGTGGGAATGTCTGACAAGGAAGGATGACAAGGAAACGAGGCTGCAGGAAGGCGGGCATGAGAACGGGGCACGCGTTTAAAAATGCACCAGGGGGTTTGTCTGTTCCAAGTACAAATTTAGAGATTTAAAAAAACCAGCTTCCGCGCTGCCTGGGCCGCGTGTGTTACGGGGATGCCAGGCAGGGAAGAGGTGGGAAGGACCTGGAAGGCCAGACCGGCGGCTGCAGGTGGAGCGCGCGGCCTGGCAGCACCCCCAGGGCTCAGCACGGGCGCCCGCTGTCCCCCTGTCCGGGTGCCCCTCAGCCCGGCTGGGCGGGTGGGAAGGTGCTGCCCTTGAAGCCCCAGGCGTGGCCTCTGTCCCGGCCCTGCCGCTCAGTAGCCCGTGACCTTCACCTGTCTGCACAATGGAGGGGCGCAGAGGCCTTGTCCCGGGCTGGGGAACCTTGACCAAAGGGAGATCCCTGGGGAGGGGGTACATGGCAGGCCAGCAAGACGTCCCAGGGAGCAGGAGCCCCAGGTCAAGGTACAGTGGGCGCTGATGGCTGTGCGGCTTGGACACTGACTTGGGGGGATGGACGTGACCACGCAGCACCAGAGGAAGGGCGCAGACACCAGGCCCGGGTGGGTTTGCTGGAGGTTTCCGGCTGGAGACCAAGCCAACCCTGGCCGGAGGAGGAGTGGGACGCAGAAGCACAGAGGGGTCAGGGCGCCCACCCTAACCTGGGCGTCGGCGGGGGTGGGAGCGAGGCAGGCTGCTCCTCCCGTGGGGCAGAGAAGCCATCCCCGCCCCCGCCCCTCCCCAGTCTCGGGGGGCTGCCGCACCCCATGTGACTCCGCAGGAGCCCGTGGGCCCTTCTGCCCTGCTGCCACCCCCGCGGGTCTCCCAGCCCACCTCCTCACCTCAGCCCGCCACCCCTTCCCCAGCAAGACCCCTGCCTCCCTCTCCCCACCGCATCTGTGATGCCCCCGGGAACAAGGCTGGCGGGGAGGGGGCGACCCGGCTTGATGAGGGCACCCGCGTCGGGCGCAGAGAGGCAGCGGAAGGACGAGGAGAGGCCGGTCCGCGTGAAGCGCTGCACAAACGTGAGGGTGCAGCCCTCCCCCTGCTCCAGGAGCCTCCACGCGCAGGCGGGTCAGCAGAGCCGGCCTCCAGGCTCGTGAGGCCGCTGGCCGGTAGCTCTGTCGCCAGGCCGCCTGGGCCCTGGCTGCACCCTCCCACTGCCTGCCCTTAGGCAAGTTACTACATGTCCCCAGCCTCCGTGTCCCCATCCGCAAAATGGTGTCAACAGTGCTTCTAACCCCAGACAGTTGTTGCGGGGACTGGGAACCATACACAGGTGCTTCCCTGCGGGCATGGTTTCTCCCCACGCGGAGCCCTCCTGCAGAGCTGTTACCGCCAGCATCCCCCATCGCCGCTGCCCCCGGCTTCCCGGGCCCTGGCCATCCCCTGCCGCGGCCTCCCAGGAGGTGCCGGGGTCTGCGCCGCCGGGAGAGAAGTGACCTGGCCCAGGGCTTCTCGAACGTGACCAGGTACGTGAATGGCCTGAGGTCTTGTTAAGAGGCAGATCCCGACCCCGTCGGCCTGGGCCGGGTCTGGAAAGCTCCTGGCGAGGCTGCTGCTGGCCCGTGGACCACGCTGGAGTAGCAGAGGGCTGGGGCCCAGAGCCCGCGTTCCTATCCTGGGGGGCGTCGCTCGGCCTGCAGCTCCTCAGCCCCGTCCTCTATCCTGATTCTCTCAGCAGAGCCCAGCGAAGGAGGCTGGGTCCACCCTCCTCTCTGTGTCCCTGTCCCTGGGGCTGGGGCAGAAACGCCCGCAGGCTGTGGGGCTTGGAGCCCCGAGACCGCCACCTCACTTGTTTCCGTTGCCCGTTCTCCCACCTGGGTGGGGACTTCCCTCCCAGACGGTGTGAATTTATTCTGCAGTGGCCACGCCTGCCTGAGCCGCTGTACTCCTGGTACCCTAACGTAGGTCACCCCTTTCCTAACGAGGCAGATGCTTCTGGGGGCCGGAAGGGGTCCTGGGTTGGAGGTGGGCTGGAGGGCAGGGTGATGGTCCCCACAGCGCCTGAGGGGTGCTTCTGTGGTCCCCAGGGAGTGCAGGCTACATCCCCATGGACCTGGGGGGCCTTGCTCCCGTCACGTTTCTCCAGAGATCCCAGGGCGTGGGTCTGAGTGTGGAAAGGGTCCTGGGTTGGGGGTGGCCCTCAGGGGGCTTCTCTAGACCCTGCTTCTGGGCTGGAGGTCCCCCCGTGCATCTGTCTGCCGGGGGCATGCAGGAACTGCGGGAGTGATAGCATCTGAGGATGCTGGAGGGCTGCCAGCATGTGCGTGAGTGCACCCATGTGAGTGTGTGTGTCAGCACGTGCCTGGCTGCACGCTCTCTGGGGGGGTGGTCTGCATCACATGCAGTGTTGGGAGCCTGTGTGTGTACCCCGCTCAGCGCACACGTGTCTCCCCCCAGGGGCCACTGCTGGGGGACCGTCACCAGGGAGTGGGCCTCCGTCCCTGACCGGCCGTGTGACCAGGCATGCTGGTCTCCACCTCTGAGCCTGGCTGGCTGCTGACCCACCCGACACCGTGTGGGCGCTGTGAGCTGCTGACCTGCGGGTCCTCGCTGGCGAGAGGAGTGTGGGACTATTCCAGGGGTCGGGGCCGAGGCTCACAGAGAGGGTGGACGGCGTCCTCAGTGATGGAGGCCTGGGAGGCTGTGTGCGAGCGCGGCCCACGGTGACCGCCATGTGACGGCTGCTGGCCTGGCACGGACCCAGGCACAGAGAAAGACACCCAGGTGTGAGACTGGGGGACCAAGAAAGAGAGGTCCCGCAGACGTGCTGGAAGCCGCCGCCCCTCCCCGCGGACACAGGGCACTGACGTCTCCTTACGTCTACCTGGGGCTCAGGTCCAAGCTTGGAGTCCCCTAGACTGCCTTGCAAGATAATGTGTCCTGAATTCAGCAAATGCTAGCTCTCCTCCCCCGATCAGATGGACCCTCACGGAGGGCAGTGTGTTCTGCTCATCACCTTTAGAGATAAGGAAACCGAGACCCAGAGGGCTTCCGTGATTTGTTTAAGTTACACAGCGAGGGAGCGGCCGGCAGGGATTCGAACCCAGAGCCCTCCCTGACCTGGGAGTCTGAGCCGGGAGCCCCGGGGACCTGGCCCTGTGAGGGTATAGCTGGAAAAGCCCCCTCAGCTGCTCTGGCATCTCCTCCGCCCCCAGCCCAGGGCCCCGGATCCATCCTATAGGCACGTGGGTCTGCGCCCCTCGCCCCACATCTGCCCAGTGTGACTCGCTCTGCAGGCTCTGTGAGGCTGCGAGCCCCGTGGTGGGGGGGTGAAGCCCAGAGGGACAGACAGGCCCTCCCAGCGCTCCCCCTCACCGGCGGGCCCTGATCCTGAGCGGGCGCCCTTGCCGGGGCCCAGCTGCGGGCCCCCGGGGCTGTGGCGCTCGTGGGCTCATAGGGCCAGGAGGCTGCTTGGCAGCGGTAAGGGGGGAGGAGACGGGAGAGTCCCGCGGTGCCTGAGGGAGACCCTGCTCAGATGCTGAGGTTCCAGCGGCTGCCCCCACCCCTCAGCTCCGCTCTGCTCTGCCATTAGCCCCTCAGGCTCCCAGAATTAAGGCGGCTGTGGGAGGGGAGCGGGAGGCTGCAGGCTGGAGCCCCCCGGTCCAGCGTGGCAACCGAGCAGGGGAGGCTGCTGGCCCGTCTCTGTCTGTTCGCCACCTCGCGCTGGGCCAGCGGCAGGGGGCCCGCAGTCCCCTTTCCCGCCCCTGTGACGGGCCCCTGGCCACGCCTGGAAGGGAGCGGGACCAGGCCAGGTCACCTGGGAAGGGGGAGGCCCCCTCGCCCCTCGGGAAGAGGAGCTGCTGTCTGCGCTGCAGCCTCGCCCTCTCCCTGCCCCTGTCCCCTGACGGCAGCGGCTGCAGCACGAGCCCCTGAGCTGATGAAGTTTATCCCAGACCTGCTGGCGGCAGAAGACAGAGTGCGGCCGCTCACCCCCCGGGAGACCACGGAGGGCAAGCAGGGGGCTTCCCCGTGGCAAGAGCCGGGCCTGGGCCTCATCCGTGAGCCAACGGCCGCCCCTACGGGGGGCCTGGTCTCTGCCTCCTCGGGGGCCATGGTAAGAGCACAGGGGGGCTGGGGGGCCAGCTGGCCCTCGATGATTTCCATGCCTGGGACGTGGGGGAAGCCCAGAGGCAGAGGAGGCCACGTGGTTCCGAACACGTTTACGAGATCATCCAGGGAGACAAGAACAGGCGGGGAGAGGCTGGGTGGACGTGAGGGGTGCAAGGGGGGTGGACGGCTCCTGCATCGCCCAGCACTGGCCTCAGCACTGTCTCCAGCCCCAGGGCTCCTGGGATGCCCGCCTGCCCCTCCACGCGCCCCCTGCTGTTGACGGAGGCAGAGGCTCCTGGCTTCTCGGCCCCCTTGCTCCTCTTTCCCCCCACCCCCCGCCCCGCCCAGGGGATCAGAGCCGAGAAACACAGGAGGGGAGGGTAAAGAGACACCGGGCCTCCTCCATAACCCAGGGCTGCACCGGCCTGACACCTGCTCCCGCTCAGCTCTCTCTCCCTCTCTCTCAGGACTGACCGAGCAGACAAGGGGCTCCTCTCTCCCTCGAGGTGCCGGGCCTGACAGCCGTGCAGCCACCATGCTGGCCCTGGGCAGCGGCCCCGAGCTGAGCACCTGGTTTGCCCCGCTGTGGAGGCAGATCTCTTGTGAGTGGAGGCGGGGGTTGGCTTCGCGGGGATGCAGGGATGCTCTTGCCAGGCGTCCATGGCCTGGGTCTGGGAAGCAGGGCCCAGTCCCCGCAGCCCTGCCCACGGTGCCGGGGGAAGAGCTGCTTCTGAGCTCTGTGGCGGGCGTGTCGGGGGCAGGGGCTCCACAGGCAGCTCTGTCCCCCCAGGTGGGTCTGCTTCCGCCCCCAGGGGCCCCAGCGAGTCCTGCTGCCCTAATGGCAAACCACCCTCTCCCTGCTCGGCCATCAGCTGGGTGGGCCTGGAGGCCTCTCTTAGGGCTCAGCCCCCGTAGCTCCGAGACGGGGGCGGGGGGAACCAGGGGGCTCTGGGGACGTGACACTGGAAGGGGCCTTAGGGAGGGGGTCCAGCCCCTCCTCCTGCATATGGGGAGACAGAGGCCTCCCACTCCCCACAAGGGAACCTTGTGAGCTGTCGGGTGCAGGAAGCCCTGGGAATCCTCTTCACGAGGTGAAGGGTCAAGGCTACAGGGTAAGAGGTAAGAATGGTCTCGGGGGACGTCCCTCAGCCCGACTTCTGCCCTCGCATGGTCAGCCCTGTGATGCTGCTGCCCCAAGACACAAGCTGCCTGAACTATTCACCCTGCAGAGCAGCTGATCCCGAGGGACCCAGCTCCCCTTTCAACCTCCTTTTGAATCACTCCAGACCTCGCAACACAGAGCTCTGTTTTCTTGCCACCAGAGCTTTTACGCCAGCCTGAATTTCTTGGGGGTGGGGGGACAGTGACCTGTAGTTATGTTGGTCCTTTTGAGAGGGAGGCTGGATGGGTTGAATGTTTTTCTGGGGAAAGTGAGGTCTGAGGAATTCAGTTGACTTCCACAAGGCACGGCGGGGGTAGTGTGACAGGCTGACCTGGCCGCAGACAGCTCAGACAGCGAGAGGGTCGGCGGCCCAGCAGGTGACCTCAGGTGGCCAGAAGGGCTTCCAGTTGGCATCCATGGCCGTGCCTGTGCTCATGTCCCCCCGAGGACAAAGACGCTCAGGTGTCAGCCTGGCAGGTGCCTCTCAGGAGTCACTGATCTTCCAGGAAAGGGGGGTGCAGTCCCACCCTGTTCCTTCAGGATCTGCCCTTTGGGACACCAGACGGCAGACCCCTACTAGACACAGACTCAGGACCGTCCCCTCCAGACCCCTGGTCAGGGCAGCTGCTGCCCCCCCAGCTTGAGCCAAGCGGCCAGCACTCCTCGGCTGGGGCCTTTCCTCCGGGCCCGGTGGGATCCTCCCCTTCCACAGGGACACCCTGGGGGACAGGCAGGGGCTTTGCAGTCACTCTTAGAAGGGTGGGCCACGGAACGAGCTGCCCTCCGGGACAGTCCTCTGAGCACCCGTCCCCCCTGCAGCCCTGCCACAGGGGCCCCGGGCAAAACATGGGACTGTGAAAGGAATGCTGTCAACAGATCTGTCCTGCGGAAATTGGGGACAGGAGCCCAGGCTAAGGGCAAGGCGGCTGTAGAGTGAGAACAGACGTGGGACTTGCCCCAGGCCCACAACTTGCCGAGCTTGCGCCCTGGCATCCTCCACATGGACGTGGAACTCGGCATCTCACCCCGCCGTTTCCACGGTGGTCTCTGGGGTGCGGCCCGGGCGGGCCCGGGCTCCCTCGTCACCCTGAGTCGCTGGCCCACCTTGGATGTGGGACTCACGCAGACCGGGGAAGTGGTGGCAGGGGTCGGTGTGCCCCTTCGTGCGTGTAGCGCGGCCCCTCCCATGCACGGCCATCAGCCCTGTGCAGCTCTAGGTGGCGGCGGGGTGGGGGTGGGGGCGGTGCAGAGGGGAAGGAAGCAGAGCCATTTTCTCTGGACAGAATCCTTCCATGGCAGCGGCCCTGGGAGAGGAACATGGGGCGGCCCCTCTGACACCCTCACATCCTCTGTCGCGTCAGCGTCTGTGGTGTCGGGGCCGTGTGGGGACCCTGGCTGCCTGGTGGTGTCCGTCCACGTGGACGTGCCGTGGGGGGTTAGTTGTGTTTCTACGTGGTCAGGAAGCGCTACGGCACCGCGCTTGGCTGGACCAACGGGGATCGGCGCGAGGCCGCGTGACGGGAGGCGCATGGGAGGGGAAGGCAGTGGGAGCGGTGACCCGCAGTCCTGCCATGCCCCGTCTGTCCCGCAGGGCTCACCTGCTGGATTGCCCTGTGCACAGCGGAGGCCGCCCCCTCCTGCCCCTTGCCCTGCACGTGCGACGGCCACGGCCTGCAGGTGGACTGCAGCGGCCGGGGCCTCGCCGCGCTGCCCGCAGACCTGCCGGCCGCCACACGAAGCCTGCTGCTCCTGAACAACAGGCTGAGCTCCCTGCCCGCCGGGGCCTTCGCCGGCCTGTCGGGCCTGCAGCGGCTGGACCTCTCCAACAACTTCCTGGACGGGCTGCCGCGCGCCGCCTTCGGGGGGCTGGCCAACCTGACGGAGCTGCAGCTGCGCAACAACAGCCTCCGCGCCCTGGACCCCGAGCTGCTGCGGCCCCTGGCGCGCCTGCGCCACCTCGACCTGTCCCTCAACGGCCTGGCCCGGCTCCCGCCCGGCCTCTTTGACGGGCTCCCCGCCCTGCGCTCCCTGTTCCTGCGCGCCAACCGCCTGCAGAGCCTGGACCGGCGGACCTTCGAGCCCCTGGCCAGCCTGCAGCTGCTGCAGGTGGGGGACAACCCCTGGGAGTGCGACTGCCACCTGCGGGACTTCAAGCACTGGCTGGAGTGGTTCTCTTACCGAGGTGAGCACGGGTCAGGTCGGGGAGGAGTGGGCCCGGCCTGGCCACCGGCGGGCACAGGGCCTCCGCGGCCCCCTTCTTCCCATCCCCTCCGCTCCCAGCCCCCTTGCTCTGCCCTGTCTCCTCAGGCTGACTCTCTGTAACTGGCTCTCACTTCTGTAGGTTTCAGGATGGACTTAAACACACAGTATCATTGTCCTCTGCCTCTAGGCTTCCCTGGCCCGGGAGGAGGAGGGATAACACCACCCTCACGGGCTTCCCTGGTGGCGCAGTGGTTCAGAGTCCGCCTGCCAATGCAGGGGATGCGGGTTCGTGCCCCGGTCCGGGAAGACCCCACGTGCCGCGGAGCGGCTGGGCCCGTGAGCCATGGCCGCTGGGCCTGCGCGTCGGGAGCCTGTGCTCCGCGACGGGAGAGGCCACAACAGTGAGAGGCCCGCGTACCGCAAAAAAAAAAAAAAAAAAAAACCACCCTCGCTCCTCTGAATAATGCAGCCATCTCTTAAGTACCCACAATGTCAGGAGGGTGGAATAGAGTTCAAATCCACAAATGCAGTCACATTTTCTTTTTGACGATGATCTCAACTCCTTCTCCCTAGAAGTTCTGTTATCAAAGCTTTTACTAAGAAGCCAAACGCTCCCCCTTTTGGTGACCCGGGAAAGTTCTAGAATGACCTTTGGAATGATTAAATGAAATGGACAACAAGGGCAGAGAAGTAAGCCTACTGGCTAAAAGCGCCAGATCCGGGTTTGCCTCATGGCTCTGCCACTTACTAGCTGTGTGTAATCTTGAGAGAGTTGACTGACCTCTCTGTGGCTGCACCCTCGTCTGTGAAATGGGGCCAACAACAATATCTATCTCAGAGAATCACTGTGCGGATTAGGTAGGTAACGCATGGAAAGCGTCTGGAAAGGTACTCAGCATAAAGTGAGTCCGCAATAAAACTTACCCATTTATATGTCCACTGGCTGGCGGAAGTCATAATATTAACCGGGCTTAATTAGACACAGTTTGGTGTCCAGCACGAAGTAGGGCTCCATGAATATTTGCTGAATGAGTGAATCGATGTGAAGCGAACGCTAATGCTTTCGTCAAAATCTTACTCCTTTTGTTTCATAGTGTTTCCACAACTTAATTATTTGCATAATATTCTTACGTGTTAGTTAATTAAAAACACTTTACAAACGATAAAGTGCCATAAAATGTTAGTCACTGTGATAATTTCTCCCGTTTTTGTGAGAGGAGAAATAATAACACTTGCATGGTTTCCAGTTTCCAAATATCTTACCGTGTACATGACCTACTTGAACCCTAACTGAACTGCAGCTGAGATGGCCATTCTTATTGACAGCCTAGAAAATCGAGACTCCTAAGCAATTCAATACGTAAAGTGATTTGTACAAGATGACCTGGCCGGGCGGGAGTCAGCCTCAGGTTTTTGGAGCAGAGAGGTAGGGTGGCTGCATCTCCACGCCCAGCCCCCGCCCGTGCAAAGGCCCCGGACACAGTTCACGGGATGTAAGCCTTGGACAGGGGTCTGGAGAGCCAGACCGATGTGTGATCTGGAGGGGACATCCTTGCCCCTCCAGTCATCGGTCATCGGGAGCTAAAGGGCACGGAGGGGGAATGTACATTTTAGGAACTTTTCACTAGTAGAGTTATCTTCCGCCATACACTCCCCTCCAAAAGAACCCAGACCAAACCAGAACAAAAAACCTGGACTCTTTTCCTCAGCACCTGGGAAAGACTGATGTCTATTGTGTGAGGAGACTGCGGCGACCGGGCTGCAGGAGCCCAGGCACTTCCCTGGGGGCCGCGCCTGCGCCTAGATGTCGGGCTGCCGGAGGAGGCCAAAAGGGGGGCGTCTGGGCAGCTCCTCTTCCTCTCGCCCCACCTGTGCTCTGCACCCTCCCCGCCCAGGCCGCGGGGTGAGCCTGCGCTGCCCGCACGCCCTCCTCTGCCCTCGGGGGTCCTCAGGGTGCCCTCCCAAGATGCCACTGTGCTCATGGGTGCTGTGGCCGGGCTGCTGAGGGGCCACCACTGCCCTCAGGGAGGAAACTGCTGTCCCTGGGTCCTCCTCTCCCTCTTCCAAGAAGGAGCCTTAGGAACCACGGTCGCGCCCGTGTGGAGGAGCAGGGCCGAGGCTCTGACCTCTGTGCTTTGTGCGGGCGGGAGGGGCGCGGGGGGGGCAGTCGCTGGGGAGAGCAAAGCGGGGGGTCCTGGACGGCGGTCAGTGGAGAGGTCAGTTAGGACAGGCACGGGCTGCCGCCTGGCAGGGCTCCTGGCTCCCCTTTCCTGAGCACCCGGGGGCCAGCTTGACTCTGGGGGCAGGAGAGGTGGGAATGTTTGCTTCTCTATCAGACGGGAGCAGGGACGCCATCCATCTTCTGAGGTTTCTATGCGGGTTAAACGCCGTGACACGTGTACCCGCCTCCCCGTCACTGGGCGCCGTACGCCAGTCCCCCCAACCGCTCCCCTTCCTCTCCTGTCGCCGTGACTCCAGGATTGATAGCGCTGCGGGTGGAAACTAGGTCTCCGGGCCTCCGTGTGGAGACCTGGGGCTGGGGGAGGGAGTGCCGGCCTCAGCCCCCCTTTTCTCTCTCCTGATGCAGGGGGGCGCCTGGATCAGCTGGCCTGCACCCTGCCCAAGGAGCTGAGGGGGAAGGACATGCGCGTGGTCCCCATGGAGATGTTCAACTACTGCTCCCAGCTGGAGGACCAGAACAGCTCAGCCGGGCTGGAGGTCCCCGGGCCACCGTGCACCAAGGCCAGCCCGGAGCCTCCCAAGCCCAAGCCGGGCCCCGAGCCCGAGCCCGAGCCCAGCACCGCCTGCCCCCAGAAGCAGAGGCCGCGGCCCGTGAGCGTGCGGCGGGCCATCGGCACCGTGATCATCGCGGGGGTGCTGTGCGGTGTGGTCTGCATCATGATGGTGGTGGCCGCTGCCTACGGCTGCATCTACGCCTCCCTCATGGCCAAGTACCATCGGGAGCTCAAGAAGCGCCAGCCCCTGATGGGTGACGCGGAGGGCGAGCACGAGGACCGGAAGCAGGTCTCCTCTGTGGCCTGAGAGTCCAGGGAGGGGCCGGGGGGGCACACCAGCCCCCCTCTCCCGCCCCCTTTCCACCTTTCCCCCAGCCCGCCAGCAAACGGGCCCGTGTCTCCACGGACGCTGGAGCGTCCAGAAGGTATCAGTACGCTGACGCTCCCTCTGGACCACCAACGCTCTGGCCCACGGGCAGAAAAGATGTGTGTGCGAGCGAAGGCTCCTGGACCCAGCGCCCCCGTACCCCTGCGGCTCCCGGTACAGTCACAGCCGGTGACGCCCCCCTCCTCTGGCTCGACCCACCTTATCTGCGTCTAGGGGGTGCGGGGCCGGTTTCTGCGACTCTCTTCTAAGCCAGGAAGATGTTGGGCCCAGCTTCCGATGGCTGGTACCACTGTGCATTCAGCCCAGCCCAGCCATCTGGACCAGCACTTGGCAACCCAGCACCACGCCCTCGCCAAAGCCATCTGTCCCTGCATCACCAGCCACCCAGCTCCGGGTCACTAATCGTTCTCACTCGAGCTCGGCATCACACACATAGTCACGTAGGGACAGAGGTCGTGGGACCTTGGGGAGCAGAGCCAGGCGACCCCGTGGTCTCAGCCCTCGGGCCACACAACCTGCTGCAGCGGGTGGGGAGAAACCCAAACCCACGGCACAAGGATTCCTGCCAGATCCTCTCAGGAGGCCAAGGTGGTGCTGCCGGATGAGACTGCCCGTCACCATGGTAACCCGCTCACACCTCTCCTGCTGGGATTTCCAGGGACGCCTGCCCAGAGGCCTGGAAGCTTCAGCGCGTGTGGATGGTGGCCTCCCGAGAGCCCGGCCGCGCACCCCCGGACTCATCCTCAGCGCTGCCGAAGTACGTCCCTGCCAGGCCCCGTGGGGACGCACACTGCTCCCACTCCCACAGCCTGCGGCCCGAGAACTGTTGCTCTGCACCTCCCACCGCCGTGCCCCACCCTCAGCATCTCTGGATCCGTGACCCCAGGGCGGGGACTGGCTCATCCTCTGCGACCCTCCTGCCAGCATATACCAAACAGACCCCGGGAGCAGGGAAAGGACCCACCCCGTTCTCAGAGGTCTCAGTAATGGGGTCCTTTTCCCAGCGTTCTGTCAGCTTAGTCTGGCTTCCCAGAGTCCTCGTGGCACCTGGACTGGGGCCCAAACCAGAGCAAGGGCCCAGGGACCCATCTGCTCGTTACCTGTAACCACCCCCACAAAGGCACAGAGGCTGAGGGTGGGTGTGGGAGGGGGCGGTGCAGGGTGGGGTTCACCGGTCCCCTTTTCGAGGTCTGCCCTCCTGGGGAGTGCGATCCCGGTGAGCCCTGGGCCTCGCTCTGCCTGCAGCTTCAGCCTCCCCGCCGCTTACGGAGGGTCAGGTGCCAGCAGGCCGGTTTCTGGCTCTGCGATGGCCGCAAGTCTAGGCAGTGGACCGGGGGAGGCCGTCAGAACATGGTTCTGAGGCAGGACAGGGATAGAGGGGGCCGGGTGCAGGCTGCCCACCGGGCTGGCCTGCAGTCTTCCTTCTTTTGGGGCGCCAGCCAACACCAGACCTGGGGGTTTTCTAAAGGGAGTCAGGGAAGCCTGGACGTTGTCAGTGGTGGTGTCTTCAGCCTAAGACAGAAGATTTTTAAAGGCAAAATTATATTTCTGGTTTGTTGTTTCAGATGTGACCAATAAAGACTGTATTTTCCTATCTATTTCCCGGTTTCCTTGGGCGGGATGGGGCGCAGAGGCCAGCAGCCGGGATGGTGGCTCCTGCCCTCTGACCTCCCCAGATGGGTGCACAGAGTGTCCCCAGGCACCTAAGGAGGACGGCAGCTCCCGCCCGAGGCCTCGCCTTGGGGCGCCCCCGGGAGGGCAGCGGGGGAGCGCGGAGCCCCGGGCCTGCTCCCAGCCTCGCCGCGAGCGAGCCTGCCCTGCAGTCAAGGGCAGATGGCCCCGGGGTAGGAGGTGCACCTTGGCCCTGGGGACTCCCCTGCCGCCTGCCGGGAGGGGTGGCTCCCCGAGAGCAGTTTAGGGGACTAGGTTTCACCAGCCTTGGAGGGGTGTCGCTGGGTTTGCAGGACGAGCTCCGTTTAATGTCCTGTGTTTTTGAGGCTGACGTACAGATGACCCCTCCTCAGGGCTCAGCAGGTGCAAGATCAGAATTCGGGACCGATGGGCTGGGGCGGGCCGGGGGAGGAGTGAGCGACGGCAAGGCCTCTGGCTGTCCGCCCACCTGTGGCCCGTGTGGCCCACCTCGCCTGACTGGCTGGGCCTGGGCTACACGCATCACAGTCTTCAGACCAAGATGGGATTCTCTTCTAGCCAGGAGCCCTCCCTTGGGTGACACCCCAGCGAGCCAGGAGCCAACCCCGGGGAGAAGGGGACCAGCAGGTCCCTGTTCCAGGAGTTCGGCTGGACCCCTTCCTGGGTGGGGGTAAGTGGGGAGAGGTGCCGTCCTGCGGCCCTGACCGGTACAGCGGAGCTGGGAGTGCAGGCCCCATGGGGGCAGGGGACCGCCTGCACAGCCTGCACAGGTGTGGGTAACACGCAGACGCGCTGTTCTGAGAGCGCCCCGCCGCCTGAAAGGCTGGGCCATGCGCACGCAGGGGGAACTCCAAGGAGAGGAGCCGTCAGGCGGCTCCAGACAGCAGGCCCTCTGCACAAAGGCTGCTGGGCTGGGGAAACACCCTTGCAGTTATGGCACCACCATGACACTCGGCAGTATTTCCCAAGCGGGGCCTGGAGGGCACAGAGACTTGAAAGTGGATCCTGATCAAAACAGTAGATTCCTAGAAATTTTGCATGAACCGTTGAGAAATACCTGCTTAGAGGTTAAACGCCGCCTCCTCATTCATCTGCCTGGCCCTTGGCTGTCCCCCTAGCTGCCCTTCCTCCTTCTCCCCAGCCCAGGGCACAAACATCGAATGTGCAGCCTGTGCGTCACAGAGCACGCGAGGAAAGGAACTGCCAGCACAGCACACACAGGCTAGCTGGTCCGGGGTCAGGGAGGCTGAGCCACAGGCTAGGAAGAGGAAATTACAAAAGGAGGCTGAAAAAAATAATTGAAGCATCAAGGTCTCCAGTGCCTCATCCCTGTCCTATCACATCCATGCCCCCCGAGCTTCAGAGCGATTGTCTGCAGTGAGTTAAACCAGAGGCACCCGGACACGGTTTCCATGGCAACCCCTCCTGGCTCTAATGCAGCGCTGAGTTAAAAATGATGTCAAATAATTGGAGAGTGCAGGGGAGCGCAGCCAGCAGGCTGACCCCGGGTGCCTTCTATTTGCTGGGCTTTCGGGTGTGCGGAAGCTGAGAAGCCCACGTCGTGGAGGGAGCAGGGGCTACGGGACAGTCTTTAGGGTCTGGGATTAGCAGGCCAGGCAAAGGACAGAAAGGCGGCTGGGAAGGCACGGGTCCCTCCAAAGTGCCCAGCGGCGCAGCCTCAGGACCCCTGTGACACACGTGTTTCCAAACGAGGCTCCGAGCAACCACAACAAGCCCTTCCCTCCCTCCTCCATCCCAGCGTGGACGGCCATGCCCTTCCTGGGGCGGGCGGAAAAAGGGGCAGCCTGACTGCTGGGCCGCTCCTCCCTGCCCTTTGCCCTGCACTCAGCCTGGGGGAGAAGACACGAGGGGCCTGCTCGCCTGCCCCTGGCAGCTGCGGGGTCCCCCACAATGCAGGCGCCCGACCCCAGTGCCCAGGATGGCTGAGAGCTGTGAGGACCTCACAGCTTCTCAGAACACGGTGGGTCTGAGACACGGAGACCGAGAGCAGGATCCTCAGGGCTCAGACGAGTGGGCAGGGGTGCCAAGGCCCTTCTTAGGCTCCAAAAAGCTACAAAGCCGGGGCAGCTCGTGAGCCTTGCCGGGTACTCTCACGGCTTCTGTGGCCAATTGCAACAAAGGGTCGTGATCCTGGGCCTTCAAGAGAGGCAATCTGAGTTTAAATTCTAGCTTCATTGACTATTAGCTGTGGGACTTTGGGCAAATAACATTTCTGGGCCTCAGTTTCCTCATCTGTAAAATGGAGCCAAACCAGGTCACCCCCCCGGGCTGGATGAGAACGTGCACGGAAGCATAGGACTCACGTATGGGCTCGGACTTTAGGGTCTGAGTCACAAGCCCACTCCTCCCATGAGTGGGCAGTGGAGGCGGAAGCGACACGAAGAGGGTGGGAAGGAGGTCTGGGCAGTCTCTGTCCTGTGTGACCTTGAGCAGATCTCTCAACCTGTCTGGGCTTCAGTTTACTGCATGAATTCTGTCAGATCTAAGGCCTCACAGCTGTATAAACAACATGGCTCAGAAAGACTCCGCCTCCCCTCAGCCCCACATTTCATCTGGGAAAACACAGAGACCGTTGGCCCCGCAAACCACGCGCAGGGCCGCCTCCCTCACTTGTGCCTCGTTCTCGACTCGGAATCACAACTGCCCGGCCTCAAAGCCCAGGGGCAGCTCCTACCTGCAGCGATGGCTGTCCTGTTGTCCATGGTCACGGCTACAGCTGTGCTCACGGTCACCACCATCGGCTTGCCTGTATTTTCTGGGGGAAAAATTGTCCAGTCACTTTCTCTGTCCCTGAGGAGGAGCCAGGGTGGCGGCGCGGGCTGGGAAGCCCAGTAAACAGCAGGCTAGGACATTCCCTGAGCGAGTGAGGGGCTGCCCGGGAGGCTGCCTGCTACCACCACCTCGGGTCTTTGTGGAGCGCCTCGTACTTGCCTCCTGTGTGCCGGGTGCCGCCCACCTCTCCATGCAGCTCCAAACCTGACAGGTCAGTGTGTGGTGGCCCCTGGCCGCCTGGACAGCGCCGCACCGTCAGGTCCCTGACGCCGCAGGTCTGCTCTGTCTCAGGGCCGCAAAGCTGTCTGCATGCAGCTGCCCCACTAGAGCTTGGGGACCCCGCGAGGACCCACCCAGGAGACTCGCGTGGCATCAAGGGGCCCTTTCGAGCAGGGGATGGGCTGTGCTCCCGGACACAGAGCTGGCTGACCCTGTGTTGTCTTTCATCAGTTACATGAGTCAAGGTGACAATGACAGCCCCTTCGGGAAGCCAGACGCCAGGGCTGTGATGGGTACAGAAGGCTGGCTGGCATCTGACACGTCCGAGGGGCCCCGTGAATCCTGGTGGCCTGCATGCCACTGCCCAGCTGGTCGCTGCACGTCCGGGACACAGCCAGGCTCCGGGACCTGCCTGGAGGTACCTCCCCACCTCTCAGGAGAGCCAGGCCGCCAGGCGCAGAATTCAGGAGGCAGCTTTAGCTCTGCCTCAGCACAGAGCTTTCTGGCTCTGAGAGGCGCGGACGAGTACATGCCCGCGGCTTCTGGATTCTATAGCCCTGGAAAAGGCGCTCTTGCCTACGGATCAAGTGCGTCACTAAAAACCCCGAGAAAGGGGCACAGTTCTGCCACGTGCTCGCTTGTTAGAATGTCTTTACCTCAAACGTTGCTTGAAACCAACAGGTCGTGAGACTCTTAACAGTGTCAGTCGTAGTGAAACTGAAATCCACCACTGGTTTTTCGTGTCTGCTCTTTTGTCAGGATTACCCATCCCACCTCACTGGAACCAAGTATCTCACAGAAATCAGAAATTACTCTGACTCTAGGAACTGACACGATGTAAGGTCGTCCTTGGCTCTAGGAATTGGCCATGACGAGGATACAAGAGACCAGAACAGCCGCACACGGAAGCTGGCTTCCCCGCCTTTGCTTCTAGAAATGTCTGGAGGATCCTGATGGGGTGACCCCCGCACCGTTCCCGGCCGCAAGCTGCTTTCAGGACAGACCCGTTGTGTGTGCTCCACGGGCTTGGAGGAAACACCCAAGTGAAGGTGTGGGGCGCTAATGACGTGGTCTCTGGGGATATCAGGGATCTCAGGGCCTGGGTCATAGGGCACCCGGGTGAATGAGCCAGCTACCAGGTGGTAGGGGGGCAGGCCCAGGGGCTGGACCAGAAAGCAGGGCTGTGGATGCAGGGGCACCAGGCCTGAGCCGCTGGGGCTTCGCCGGGACTCTGCTCTGTGCTGGCAGGTTTCTCAGCGCCGACTGCAAAAGGCAGCTCCGTGTGGGCAGAGCTCACCCACTGGGCCCAGGAGGAGGGTTGCAGTCAGCCTGGGCGGGCAGGGCCCTCCCCTCACCCTACAGCCGCCCCTCCACCTCCTCAGGGGTATCCCCCATTAAAATTGTTGGTTTCTCCCTTTGGGGGAGGATGGGAGCATGCAGGGCCCCTTGCCCGGTGGTCCCCAGCCGGCTCTCGTCATCTCTCTCTCTGTTCCTGCCCACCACCCTCCTGCCCCTGTGCCAGAGAGCTCCCCGGCAGCCACAGCAGACTCATCCCGGTGACACCGTGGGCAGGAGGGAGCCCATCACCGTGGGGGAGGGCAGGGCCTCACCCCAGAACCCCCGGGACCCCGTGGGGCCCTACTGTTCGGGGAGGCGCCGGAAGGCGTGCCTCCGGTGCCATTGCGGGAAGGGGCCCCCTGAGGGTGCACCCTGGAGTCACAGCGCCTTACACACAGTGAAGTGCGGAGAGACCCCCGGTGTGCCCCCCGCTGTGTGGTCCGGGGGAGTCACGGCGCCCTCTGAACCTCAGACTCTCGATGTGTAAGAAGAGGGCGTGCACACCGCATGAGTGGCGCGTGGAAAAGCGCTCTGTAAAGCTCATCAGTGACACGCGGGGCCGAGGACGCTGAGGAGGGGCATCCAGAGGGCAGGTGCTGCCTGCAGCCGCGGGCGGGGCCCCGGGGCCTGGGCCTCCCCAGCCGGCAGCTCAGCTCCGGGAGGTTCCCGTCGGGCGGCGTGAGGGTGGTTTTGGTGGTGGCGGTGGCAGGAGGCTATTGGCGGGCGGGCGGCCTGGAGGGAGGACAAGGCTTCATCCCAAGTTGGCTCCCGGCCGCCCTCTTCCTCGTGTCTCCACTCCTCAACCCCAACCTTGGTTCGCTCAGCCAGGACGCCGAGGTTACTTGCGGGCCCCCTCACCCCACGGCGCTGAGGTCAGGGCCCCCAGACGTGACCCTTGGACCCTCTCTGGGCCGTGGTCACTGCAAGTGCGAATTGAGAGGGTGAGGCTTTGCAGCTCCAAGGTCCTTTCTGTTCTAAACGCTGTGCGGCTTTCTTGGCGCTCTGTCAAAGCCACTTACCGTTTCCTGTTTGGGTTATTTCTCAGAGTGGGGGCCGGGCTGGGAGTTGGGGGCTCCAGCTCTGAGCCCCCCTGGCCCTTGGACTAGCAGACCTGTGCTGGCTGGGTGCCTGAGGCCCAATCAGCCATCATCTCTTGCCCTGCAGCCCCCATAGACCTGGCGGCCGGGAGGTGCCCTGTTATTACCAGGAGCTGCTGGGGAGCAGGCCAGGGCTCAGCCACTCTCCTGGGATATAGTCTGTTCCAGACAGTACAGCAGCCCCCCACGGAATAAAGTCTGTTCCTTTCATGGTTTGAGCAACTATCAGAAACACTCAGATGTCTGGAAATACAGGACCCTCCAGAGACCAACTGTCCCGATGTCCTCCTATGCGGAATTTGGGCTAGAATCCAGCTCTTCCTGACTTTTGGGTCAAACCCCTCTCCTTTGTTACGGTTGAACTTTTGAACTGCATCGTTGACTGCCGGCCAGGGAATGAAATGATCCACCCAGGGTGCAGGTGGAGGCCAGCAGGGTGAGGGGATGCCGAGGTCTGGACATTTGGTCCTGTGTCTCGTTGCGGTTTCCCACCCCAAGGGAGGCGGGAGGAGGGATGCCCTGGCCCCCTGCCCTGGAGCTTGGGGTGTAGATTACCTGGTCCCTCCGCCCAGTAGAGGTTGAAGACCATGCTGCCCGGAGGCTGCTCGGCGGCCTGGCGGTACCACAGAGGGAAGTGGTCCAGGGTGAAGACGCTGGCCTCGTCCGCCGGCGTCAGGAACCTCCTGTAAGGAGAAGGGTCTGTCACCTCCCCCGGATCCGGGAGCACGGTCTTCCCTATCTCCTCGTTCCTACGAGGTCATCTTGGCTGGGCCAGGGGAGCGACTCCCCTCTGACTTGGTGGGGTTGCAGAAGAAAAGATTAGCCCCTGAATGGGTGTTGCCCCAGAGCACGTGCTCCCCAGTAATTCCTGCCGTTTCCACAATCAAATGCTGGTGCGTCTGAGGGCGCATCGCAGGAAGAGTGCAGGGCCTGTGTGATGAAACAGCCTTTCCACCTCTCTGTACACTCCTTGCCTGCAGGGTTTATTTATTTGGGGTACAGCCTAATTTCTCTTTGTCAAGCTGATTAGCATGTCTGCAGGAGGGAACTGTATAGTCATTGAGGGTCATAAATTCCCCCAAATGGTTTTACTGCAACAGCTGCTGCCACAGGCAGCAGAGTCTTCTTTTGTGGGGCAGCCCTGCCTTGCTAATTATGGTTTTGCACTGCTGGGCTCAGCCCGCCGACAGAAGGGCGTGTTGGCCCAGAGCAGACTGGGAGGGAAGCAGGGAGAACCTGGCAGGGATTAAAAGAGTGACTGTGGATAACCTGCAGGTGGGCAACTGAGGTTTGATTCTGGGCATATGCTTGGCTCAGGGCTCTCAGAAGCCCACCTGCCTGGCTGCACCGTCCTGGGCTGCAACGACGCCAGGGGCCAAGGCAAGGGGAGCCCCCTGGAGGTGTGCAGTGCACGCGCGGACGCTCGTGGGGCTGGCTTGTGGCTCAGGAGGGTCTGTCTGTACCGACTTCCCTCCTCCGTTCTTGGAAGCCTTTTGGAGAGGGTGCAGGTATCGAGACCCTCCCCTCACACTGTCCGGTGTGGTCCCCGGTCCAACCTGGGCCACAGGAAGAGGTGGATGTGCATTTTTCCTGCTGGGGGAGGAAGTTTAAGGGGATGAGGGTGGTGAGCTTGGGGAGGAAAGTTCCCAGGTGGCTCGAGACTTTCGGGCGAGTCTGCAGTTCTCCCACTGGATCTGGTCCACCTGGGTCACCTGTCGTGTCTCTAACCGGCGGAGGAAGGGCTGGCCAGGCAGGATGCTCCCTGGGTTTCCACCTCTCAGGGAGGGAGTGGGGAGGGGGAGGGCCACTTAATGCCTCTTCCTAGAAGCCTCTGCTTCCTGGAAATGGCGGGTCTGTCTTGGCGTCCGTGAGGAAGACCACCCCCCCCCCGGATGGCGCCCTCTTGGGGCCGCGGGTGGGTGGGAGGTGAGGACACTAGGGTCAGGTCTGCACAGGAGACCTCTTGGCTGTTCACCCCAGGTGGCCGGTGGGCCCCCCTACTTGAGTCTCGTGGTCTGCAGAGTGGCAGGTGGCTTCACTCCCCTATCCACAGCATGCTCCCCCAGGCACCCCCTTTGCTGCAGTGCCGGGTGGGACACCCTGTTGGGCTGGTCCCGGGTGGCTTTGCTGGGAGCGGGGCTTCTCAGCCTCAGCACCGCTGACGTTTTGGGCCTGGCAACCGCTGGGGGCCGTCCAGTGCGCTGCGGGCTGTGCGGCAGCATCCCTGGCCTCTACCCACTGGATGCCAGTAGCAATGCCCTGCCCTCCCCCAGTTGTGACGTCCAGAACTGTCTCCAGGGTGGGGGGCAGAATCACCCCCCATCTGAGGATTTCGGGCTTGGGGGAGGGGAAACGTCGACAAAGGACAGGCACGGCCGGGAGATTCAGCCCATTGCTCAGAGATCTGTCCCAGCGGGAAGACCGCATCTGGTTCCCCTCTTGGGAGTGAATGGGGATGAGCCCAGGGAGGGACCAAGCCTGGCTGGAAGGGGTGCTTCTCCGGCTGTCCCAGTCTGTAAACCCGAACCCTTCCTCCCCCCGTACTCTTGGAGTCCGGCACAGGTCTGCCCGCAAACCACAGGGGCACCCCAGGGACCCCGCTCCCTGGCCTCCGGCAGGACTCACTTGTCAGAGACCTTCTCGGAGCCCACGAACAGGCTGCTTCTGAGGAGGCCGGCCCGGGTGCCCAGGAAGGCCATGTCCACCACACGCTCGGACTCACTGCGGGCAGACAGAGCAGAAGTCATCACCGCGGGCCCGGGGAGGAGGGATGGGGGTACTGGGAGGAACTGCAGGCCTCTCCCGGCGCCGGGCCCTCCGACTGGGGTGGGTGAGGGCAGGTGGGTTGGTCTCTCGGGGGGATGCTGCACGCTGGCCGTCCGCTGTGAGCACCCCTGGGCTGCACCTGCCCTCGTTCGTGGGTCCCCTGGGCCTCTGCCCCTCTGCGTGCACGCAGCTTTGCGGAGAGTTAGCTCTGGAAGACAGAGGGAACCCAGGAAGAGAGATTTTGTCCGGGGACCTAAGGAAAGTAACTCCTTGTGACCAGCACACACTTAGTGCCTCGCCACGTGAAGCCCTTTTCAAATGTTTGCCTTTTGCCTGATATGGGGAAGGAGAAGACTGTCCACATCCACCAAGAGGAGTCTGGGCAGAGCTCACGCCTTTGCCAACAAGACCTGGGAGAGCCCGCGGGCTGGAGGGCGCTGTTCCTTCTCTCACGGTCCCCGAGCGGCCCTGTGGGGACCACGCCCCACCTGGGAGAGTCACCTCTTTTGAAATTTCAACCTTACTGACGTATAACGGACATAAAACTGGAAGATAGTTGAAGCGCACGTTATGGTGATTCGATATAGGTAGACATTGTGAGAGGATTCCCTCCACTGTGGGCGCGCGTGTGTGCGCACGGCGCGTGCATGTGAACACTTAAGTTCTACTCCCTTAGCTAATCTCAGTTACGCAGTCCAGTGTTCCAACTAGAATCACCACCCTCAGGCCTTATTCATTTTACAGCTGGAAGTCCGTGCCCTTCACCAGCCTCTCCCCATGTATCCCACCGCCAGCCCCCAGCAACCGTTTTTCTACTCCATGTTTCTATGAGTTACACTTTGTTTTTAGATCTCACGTATAAATGATACCGTGCAGTATTCATCTTTCTCTGTCTGACTTATTTCACTTAACATAATGCCCTCTAGGTTCACCCATGTTGTTGCAAATGGCAGGATTGTCTTCTTTTTAAAGGCTGAGTAATATTCCATTGAATATACACATCACACCTTCTTTAACCATTCACCCATCAGCGGACGCTTGGGTTGTTTCCATGTCTTGGCTACTGTGAATAAGGCTGCAGTGAACAGGAGGGTGCAGATATCTCTTCAATAGTCTGCTTTTGTGTTTCTTTGGATAAACACCCAGAAGTGGGATTGCTGGGTTCTGTGATAGTTCTATTTTGAATTTCTTGAGGAACCTCCATACTGTTTTCCATAGTGTCAAAATCAGTTTACGTTCCCACCAACAGTGCACAAGAGTTCCCCTTTCTCCACATCCTTGCCAACACTTGTCACTGCTTGTCTTTTTGAAAATAGTCATTCCAACAGGTATAAGGTGACATCTCACTGTTTTTTTTTAAAATTTATTTTTGGCTGTGTTGGGTCTTCGTTGCTGTGTGCTGGGTTTCTCTAGCTGTGGCGAACAGGGGCTACTCTTTGTTGCGGTGCACGGGCTTCTCTTGCTGTGGAGCACGGGCTCTAGGCACGTGGGCTTCAGTAGTTGTGGCTTGCGGTCTCAGTAGTTGTGGCTTGTGGGCCCTAGAGCGCAGGCTCAGTAGTTGTGGTGCATGGGCTTAGCTGCTCCACGGCATGTGGGATCTTCCTGGATCAGGGCTCAAACCTGTGTCCCCTGCATTGGCAGGCGGATTCTTAACCACTGTGCCACCGGGGAAGCCCCCTTGGTTTCTTCTTTTTTCTGTTTATACTTGACTAAAGAAAAACTTCTCCTCAACATCTGTTTATCCTGAGGAATAATTTGTAAGAAGAGGTAGGATAAAGAATTGTGTCTGTTTCTTCACCAGTTGGTACAAGTATGAATTGGTTTCCTAACATCTTCCAAAGGTGACCAAGAAGATTTTTCCTTCAGTATTACTTTGGGCGCAGGATTTTAGCACGTTTACTGTGCCCTTACCCACTGCTGTTGTTACCGGTGATGCTGGTCTGACTGCCTCTCGTCTGGCCGGTGAGAGTCCCTTCAGTGCGGCTCTGACGTCCTGTTGGCAAAACCTCCTTAGTCTTTGATGACTTGCCCCTGGGATGACAAGGTGCCCCCAGCTCATTCTGTCCACCCCTTGCCCCTGACCTGGAATCAGACACCTCTCCAGGGATCACTGACTCATTTTAGTGAGAACTTCTTAAAGTGGATATTGGAAGTCCACAAGCTGGGTCTGGGGTGCTCACTGAGGTTGGTCCTCTCAGTGGATGAGGATCCCCTCTTTGTTTCTCTCAGGGAAAATACATGAGTTCATTGATATTTCCAGCTCATATTTAGGGTCCCACCTAAACTTCTTTGATTTAAAAAACTCGCACCTCTTTTCTCGTTTGTTGAAAATCTTGTTCCTAATGACATTAACAATACTATGTGCTCTGTCTATCCATGTAGTTTGAGAAGAACAGTGCCATAAATATAGTTTGTAGAAATGTGCTTATTGAACACAGTTTTTAAGATTTTATTTGTTTAGTGTTTACAGTTCTGTGTTTCCAAGTCCCTTGAAAGAAGCCCCTGATGTGTGGCTATTGCACGAGCTTGATACACAGCCGGGTTTATTTGTTTCATTTGCTTTCAGAGTTTTAGAGCTTATTTCTTAAAATTCAATTTTGTTTTATAATGATATAAAGCATTTACATGGTTCCAAAGTCAAATATGCCAAATAAGTCATATCCAGAAGTCTGTTTCTGTCTCCATCCCTCTGTTCCTTCACTCTTCCTACAAGTAACCTTTTTTGTTTACTTGTTTATTTTTCCATTAAAATATGTAGATATATATGCACATACATATATATGTTTATATACGTGTAAGTAACAGTGAAGATATATTTGCATTTTCTCTTTTAGATAAACAGCAGGGTATTATTATTTTATTTTATTTTATTTATTTATTTATTTATTTATTTTTAACATCTTTATTGGGTTAAAATTGCTCTACAATGGTGTGTCAGTTTCTACTTTATAACAAAGTGAATCAATTATATATATACAGACATTCCCATATTTCTTCCCTCTTGCGTCTCTCTCCTTCCTTCCCTCCCTATCCCACCCCTCCAGGCAGTCACAAAGCACCGAGCAGATATCCCTGTGCCAAGCGGCTGCTTCCCATTAGCTATCTACCTTCCGTTTGTTAGTATATATCTGTCCACGCCCCTCCCTCGCCCTCTCATAGCAGGGTATTATTATATACAATTTTCTCCATTGCTGAGACCTTCCATGGCAATATACATAGTTCTCAATTTTCAAGGCTACATAGTATTCCATGAGGTGGATCCACCAGGGTTTATTTAACTAGGCTCCTACTAATGGACATTCAGGTTATTTCCAATCTTTTACTGTTACGAACAGTGCTGTAGCGAATAGCTCACGTGTATGTCTTTGGGATTCTTTCCCAGGAGCAGGATCATTGGCCAGAGTGTAAATGCATATGTCACTTTGGTAGATACTGTCAGATTCCCCTCCACAGGCTTTGAAACATTTTGCATTCCCACCAACAGCGCACAAGAGTGTCTGATTCCCCACAGTCTCGTAACAATGCCCGTCAACAAACCTAAATGGTTGTCAGTCTAAATGACAAGTACAGCCTCAGTCCACCCTCAATTTGCAATCTTTTTATTATGAGCTGGATTGAGCACTTCTTCATACAACTGAGGACTAGCTGCATGAAGTCTCTGAACTCTCTCTTGGTCATTTTCCCCATAAGTGGTTGGTCTTTCACTTCTCTATTGTTGAAGTTATCTATCACAAATATATAACATAGGGACAGTCACTTTTTCTTTGTTTTTTTAAGTTGCCAACATTTTTCCAGTTTGTCATTTCTCTTTTCACCTTGCTCATGTTTGTATTTTTTTTTTTTTTTTTTACCAAATAAACATTTTATGTTGTTAAATTTATCAGTCATTCCCCTCATTGCTTCTGAATTCTGAGCCATTGTTGGGAAAGCTTTCCCCACTCCTATATTGTACAGCAACTGGCTCGTGTTTTCTTCTAGCGCTTATATGGTTTCATTTCCTACACTTAAACCTCTGAGTCATTTGGACTTTATCCAGGTATACGGTGTGAGGAAGGAATATAGCATTGTCGCTCTGCAGATGGCGCTCAAACCGGTTAGTATTACACAGTCCATCTTTCCCTCCCTGGTCTGACACGATGCCCTTGTCATATGCTAAATTTCCACGTGCATTTAGATGAATTTGTGGGTTTTCTTTCCCATTCCCTTGGTCTGCCTGTCTGCCTGTGTCAAAACCACACTTTATAAATTGCAGAGGTTCTGTAGCGTTTTACTATTTTGTGGGACCAGCCTTCCTTTGTTGTCTTTCTTTTTCAGCGCTCTCCTGGCTATTCTTGCCTGTTCTTCCGAATGAACTTCATTCTGCCTATGTTTTCTTCTAGCAGTCTTATGATTTCAGGTCTTACATTAAAGTCTTTAATCCAGTTAGGCTGATTTTTGTGTATGGTGTGAGACAGTGGTCTACTTTCTTTTCTTTCTTTCTTTCTTCCTTCCTTTCTTTTCTTTCTTTCTTTCTTCCTTCCTTCCTTCCTTCCTTCCTTCCTTCCTTCCTTCCTTCCTTCCTTTCTTTCTTTCTTTTCGCATATGGCTGTCCAGTTTTCCTGACACCATCTGTTACAGAGACTATCCTTTCTCCAGCGTATATTCTTGGCTCCTTTGTCAAACAGTACTTGTCCACATATGTGTGGGTTTATTTCTCCGCTCTCAATTCTGTTCCATTGATCTATGTCTCTGTTTTTCTGCCAGTACCATGCTGTTTTGATGACCCCAGGGCATCTCTCCTGAAATATTCTTTCCCTGGTCAGGAATATGTGTTCCTCAATGTTTCCCAACATTAAAAAATCAGCTAATTTCTGAACTTGGAAAGAGAAAGATTGTGTCTTCTCTCCAAACCTAGTGAACCAGCCCCCACTGTAGAAGGCGGGACAGTGCAGGGGCCGAGAGTCTGGACCCTGGAAACAGGCTGCCTGGTTTTGACTCCAGCTTGGCCACTTATGAGACAGGTGACCTTGGGCAAATTACTTATCTCATTCTGCCTTGGTTTCCTCATCTGTAAAGTGGGGATAATGATAGGACCTATATTGTAGGGTTGTTGTGAGGATCAAAAGGTTTAATGTACACTAAGTACTTGGAACAGTGCCTGGCCCTCTGTATTCTTCATTCTTTAATTTTATTTAATTTTGAATAGATAATACAGTCACATGGCTCAAGCTGGTATCAAAAAGTTATATAGTGGGCTTCCCTGGTGGCGCAGTGGTTGGGAGTCCGCCTGCCGATGCAGGGGACACGGCTTCGTGCCCCGGTCCAGGAAGATCCCACATGCTGCGGAGCGGCTGGGCCCGTGAGCCATGGCCGCTGAGCCTGCGTGTCCGGAGCCTGTGCTCCGCAACGGGAGAGGCCACAATGGTGAGAGGCCAAGTTATATAGTGAAAAGTGTCCCTCCATCTCTGTTTCAGTTACCCATTCTTCTAACCAGAAGCAACCAGTGAGAACTGTTTCCTATATAGCCTTCCGTAGATATTTTTATACATACACACCCCCTATATTATGTTTTTCCCCCTTTAATAGAAATGGTAGCGTACCACCAGGCACTGTTCGGCATCTTGCTTTTTAAACAGGTGTTTGTTCCTATAAGATTCTGTCGGTGTTTTCACGAGGACAGATCTAGGAGAGGTCTGACATCGTCCTCATGTTGAAGTTGACTCTTACTGTTCAGGAACAGGTGTGGCCCCTGCATCCTTCACCTTATTAGTACCTTACACCCTCCTGGCACTCACATGCACGCACGCGCTCACACACTCACGTCCATTCATCTCTTCCTTCTACCTTCCTGCTAAACACCAGAGCCCCAGGTGACGAAGAGCAGAGGGGGAGAGGAAACCCACGGGGATAGGACTCACCTTCCCTGCTGGAAACGAGGCCCCAGTCGGCTTGAACCACTCTCTCCGGACCCTTTGGCTAATGGGCTCTCACAGCCAGAGCCCGGCCCCAAGGGAGGGGTTCTGGGAACTGGGCCCGGGGCGTGGGCTGGGTGTTCCCTGGGAGGGGAGGGGGCGGCAGCAGGGGCGTCGTGGAAGCTTGCCAAGTCCCTGCTGTCCCGGGGCTGTCCCTCCCACACCTTCCCACGCCCCTCTCAGGACAAAGGACACAGCGGGAGGCCCTGTCTCAGCCCCGGGACCCCAGGGGCGGGACCCTCAGCCCCACCCGGACGTACTCGGAGGTGTTGAGGGACAGTGCCGTCCAGTGCGCCTCCATGGGGGCCGTCACCACCGCGTCAAACAGCAGCTCCTGCAAGAGTTCCTCGTCGCCTGGGGCAAAATACGGAGACCACCCTCTTACTCCCACCGTGGTCGGGAGCTCAGCTCACCCCCACCCAGGGGCCCTGAACTTCAGGCACGAGACGTGCTTCGAGCTGGAGGAGGTCAGCTCCGGGGGGCAGGAGGCCACGTCCTCAGCCTCCACCGTGTGGGCAGAACCAAGGGACTGCCAGGCCTTTCCAGATCTTGGGCTCCATGAAATCAGGAGGCCCAGCCGCCAGCCGCCCTCCCCTCCCCTCCCTCTCGCCACTGGGCTCCCTGAGCGCCTAAACCTGCCTTGGGGCCTGTGCACACCGTGGTCCAAATGCTCCCGACCCCTACTTGCGAGGACGGCCCTTTCTTTTCCCTCCGCCCCTCTAACACGATTCTTTACGTTTATTGTGGTGAAATCCACACAGCACACACCCGACCGATAGCGTGCAGTCTGGGCATTTACACTTGCACAGAGACGGGCGGCCCTCACCTCCACAGCACAACGTTTTCATGACCCCCGAGGAGATCCACTCGGTGGCTCCTTTCTGTCCTCAGCTGCAGTGACGCCTCCTGACGACGGGCCCCCCGACCACGGCTAGGGCAGTCCCCTCTCCCCCTATGGCACCTACTCACGGCTTTACACCCCCTGCATCGACACACCTGCCGCTTCCCGGTTACCTGTCTTCTTCCCTAGAGCACAGGCCCCGTGAGCACAAGGGCCTGGCCTGTGGGTCATTGGTAGCTTCACTGCCCCTCTGCACCCCCAGGCCTGGTGCAGACTTGTGGGTGGAATGAATGAATGAATGAGGCCTTGTCAGGCGGGCACGGGAAGCAGGGTCTTCTCCCCAGAGGGACACTGATGGGACAGGATGACCCATGCCTCCTTCCAAAGAGAAAGAAGAGTGACCACGTGGAGGGTGGCCCTGTGACTCCCCAGCTGCATTAGTGCAGGGACTTGGGGTCACCTGGGAACCCGGCTTAGGAAACACTCAACAGACACAGCGTCCGGGAGACGAGAACTTGAGGGGGCAGAGCATCAGCTACTGGCTGGGGGTGGGGACGGACCTGATGGACAGGCCAGTATCCTTCATTGTGGGAGCCTTAACAGTGCCTGGGTGACAGACGCTTAAAGAGACCCCTCTCCCTGCCGTGGGGACACACCTGTGCCCCTGCAGGTCCCAGAGCTCTCAGTCACCGGCGTGGCCCCAGTGAGGCTGGCTCTCACTGGGGATTCCCTGTTCTCCCTAAGCCATCGCGAGGTCTGCAAATGGGGCCCCTCTTCCCACCCCCGCCCCCTGCCCAGCCCACTGTCCCCACAGAGTCCTGAGCTTCGGGGCCGGAGAGTCACTCACACTCCAGGGCTGGGTCCCGCCCGGTCAGGAAGCGGACCACGGCCTCCAGCTGGCTGAGCTTGCGGTGCTCGGGGTCGATGTCCGTGACACAGTAGATCCTGGAACCCACGGAGCCCGTTACCCAGAGCCCACACCCTGCTCTGTTCCCCCCGCCCCGAGCCCCCGTCCTCACCAGTCGCTGGCCAGGCTCAGGTCCGGGTGCAGCAGGTCGTGCAGACCTGAAAGTAAAGTCCACGCTCACCCACTGCGCAGAGTGTGTGTACCGAGTGCTCTAGAAACAGCGTCAGGGAAGGGCTGGGCGGCGTCCTGCCTTGTTCTTGGGTGGAGCGGAATCTCAACCCACAGGACGGCTGGGCCAGCACAGGTCCCGCCGTTGTCACTGTCACGCTGTTTCCGAAACGCTTTCCTTCCCACTGCCTCCCGTTCCCGCCCGATGGGATTGCCCTCAAGGAGACTGGGCTTTCCTGGCTTCGGTGTACCGAACCGAGCCACGGGGCCCTGCGCGTCTGTGGCGGCGTGCTCAGCACGTGCTTGTGGACCGAATGAATGGACGAATGCCCTCCTGTGCACCCACTGGTGCTCAAAGATGAGCTGGTGCTCAATGAAGGTCTGTTAATTGAAGGAAAGGATGATGGACGTGGCCTCTGTGGAGTCACTGAACATGGTGCTGGACAAACAGACACAGGCGGACAGCTCAGGGGCGACGGCCTTCCCCACCGGAAGCCCCTGGACGCCTGGTGGGTCTCACCACAGAGAGGGTAAGGGATGTACCCTCTGTCCTGCAGTGGTGACATCTGGGCATGTCTGGGAAGAGGAAGAGAGGAAGAGGAAGGAAGAACGAGGCCCAGGGAGTTTGGTTGCTGGGGAGACAGTGGGAGACAGGGAAGGTCAGTGTCCTGGCGTCATGGACACGAGCCGTGACAGGAGCCTGGGGGAGGCTCCTCCTGGGACAGCTCCCAGCAAAGTGACCGCAGATGCGTCTGGGTGGGCTGGGGTCAGAGGGTGGGGCAACACAGCCCAGGGCAGACCCTGAAGCTTCGGGCGAGGAGAGATGAAAAGGGGCCGCAGGTCACGGAAGGTCTTTAGCAGCGGCATTGTCCAGTTGGGATTTATAGAAAGATCCCTCTGGAGAAGGTCAGAGAAAGGAAGACCTGCGGGTGTGGTTTCCAGGAGAGAGTGGGAGTGAGCGGGATGGAGGGGAAAGACGGGGGGATGAGATGGTCCAAGGGTCGGAAATGGAAGAACAGACAGAATGTGAGGTTCAAGGGCTGTGGCCGCTTCGTCCAAGGACCTCCTGACATGTCCAGGGCCCAAGTGGGTTTTGTTCTTCCAGGGCGCCCAGGCAGCTGCAAGTCCAGGGAGGGTGGGGGTGGAGGGTCTCTCTCCCATCCTCCTGCAACGCGCCTCCCCCCATCCCCATTCACATCCCACAGGCTCCTGTAATGGGTGGGATTGTGTCCTCCAAAGATGTGTGAAGTGTCAACCCCAGTCTCTGTGGATGTGACCTTATCTGGAAATAGGATCGTGGCAGATGTAACCAAGTTAAGATGAGGTCGCTGGGCTTCCCTGGTGGCGCAGTGGTTGGGAGTCCGTCTGCTGATGCAGGGGACATGGGTTCGTGTCCCGGTCTGGGAGGATCCCACATGCCGCGGGGCAGCTGGGCCCGTGAGCCATGGCCGCTGAGCCTTCACGTCCGGAGCCTGTGCTCCGCAACGGGAGAGGCCACAGCAGTGAGAGGCCCGCGTACAGCAAAAAAAAAAAAAAAAAAAAAAAAAAAGATGAGGTCGCTGGTGTCCTGATAAGAAGGGAAAATTGAGACGCACGAAGGGGGAAGATGTGTGATGACCGAGGCAGAGATGGGAGAGTGGCAGCCCCAAGCCCAGGGCCAGTGGGAGCAGGGAGGGGCAGGAGGGACCCTGCCCTGGAGGCACTGGGCGGAGCGGGGCTCCCAGAACAGAGAAGCCGGCCAGTTTTGGCGGGGCAGCCCCAGCGAACGGCTACGGACTTGCCCCCTCACCCTCCCGGGCCTCTTCTTTCCCTCTGGGTGGTCTGACAGGTAACCCCCGCCCCGTCCAGCAAGGCCGCCCAGCTGACCACCTGTCTGGCAGCTCTTAGGCTCCGCGGGTTGTGGCCACCGTCCAGCAGACCCTGTGGGCCCTGGAGCCTGGGAAGCCACAGGCCCCTCCAGACACGTAGCCCTGCCCGCAGAAGCCCTGCCGCGATGGCCCTGCCCCGTGTTCCCGGAGAAGCCGGTTTTCCTCCGAACTGTCCGCCAGTCCTGGGCGCCGGCTGACCCACCTTCTTCCACAGACGTGTTCCCCAGGAGGACGTATTCGCCGTGGCCGTGGGACAGCACCACTCCCAAACTGTTGGCAGAGTGAAGGACGCCGGCTCACCACCAGCTGGTGCCCCGCCCAGCCCAGCCCAGCTTTGTCCTCTGAGCTTCTGAGCCTCCCACACCCACGACAGGGCGCACAGCCAGCCCCCCTCCCGCCCTGGCCCTCGGCGTCCCCTCCCAAAACCCAGGCAGCACTTCTGTTTTGTCATCAGCCTTTTTCCTGGGAAGGACCCTGGACACGACAGGACAAGGGCCCCCTCCACTCTCATTTTGTCAGATTCACCCTGGACCTATCGGGGTCCCCAGGGACAGGGAGGGGTCTCTGTGTCCCACGCGTCCCGCAGTCGGGAGGCCCCTCCTGCCTGGGGAATCCCACCATGCCTTCGTCAGGAAGAGCGTCGCTTCTGAACCTTGGCTGGATACCTGAACCACTTGGGTCGGGGGGCTTTACAGGGTACGAGCGCCCGGGCCCACCCCAGGAATTCCAAGTAAGGTAAGGAGGACCCGGACGCTGGCAATGTTACAAGGACCCACAGGCGCTCCAGGAGCGGTCGGGGCTGGGAACCACCCTCCACTGAGAAATGGGTAATTCAGAGAGAAGCCCCATTTGTTCCCTAAACTGTATGATACTAGAGTGAATATTTACGTGGTGGGAGGGAACCTGAGAGATCTTCAAATCCCATCTTTCATCTTACAATTGCTTATGATTGCATTGCTTAAAATCTCTAGGTAGATCATGTCATTTAATCCACCCAGTTCTGCCAAAAGACAGCTATGATTACCCCTATTTTACAGATGTGGAACCTAGGTCACACAGCCTGTGAGTGGTGCCAACCCAGGCAGTTTAGCTCCAGGCCCTGCACACCAGGCTGTACTGCATACCGGGCTGCACTGGCAAAGCAGGTGCAGACCTCAGAATGCAGACCTGAGTCTTTCTCTGTTACCACAAAATTGCCAACTACCTCTAAGTAAATCCACCTCCAGACCTGAAAGTCCCACCTGAGCTGTCAGCTTTCATGTTGCACCCATCCCTCCCCTGCAAACAAGACCCGGCCCCTCACCTGAAAGGCGTGTCACTGATGTCCGTGAAGAAGTAGTCGTTGGTCAGGAAAAGAACTCGCTTCTGAAAGAGGCACCAGGAAAGGTGCTTGCTGGGGAGGGAGCGCCAACCATCCCTCCCCTCCCTCCCTCCCATCCCCCTCCCTCCTCCACCCCTCCCTCCCATCCCCCTCCTTCCCTCCCATCCCCCTCCCTCCCCCACCCCCTCCCTCCTTCCCTCCCCCCCACCCCTCCCTCCTCCCATGCCTCTCCTTCCTGACCACCCCTTCCCTCCCTCCCATCCCCCTCCCTCCCCCACCCCCTCCCTCTTTCCCTCCCCCCCACCCCTCCCTCCTCCCATGCCTCTCCTTCCTGACCACCCCTTCCCTCCCTCCCATCCCCCTCCCTCCCCCACCCCCTCCCTCCTTCCCTCCCCCCCACCCCTCCCTCCTCCCATGCCTCTCCTTCCTGACCACCCCTTCCCTCCCTCCCATCCCCTCCCTCCCCCACCCCCTCCCTCCTTCCCTCCCCCCCACCCCTCCCTCCTCCCATGCCTCTCCTTCCTGACCACCCCTTCCCTCCCTCCCATCCCCTCCCTCCCCCACCCCCTCCCTCCTTCCCTCCCCCCCACCCCTCCCTCCTCCCATGCCTCTCCTTCCTGACCACCCCTTCCCTCCCTCCCATCCCCTCCCTCCCCCACCCCCTCCCTCCTTCCCTCCCCCCCACCCCTCCCTCCTCCCATGCCTCTCCTTCCTGACCACCCCTTCCCTCCCTCCCATCCCCTCCCTCCTCCCATGCCTCTCCTTCCTGACCACCCCTTCCCTCCCTCCCATCCCCTCCCTCCTCCCATGCCTCTCCTTCCTGACCACCCCTTCCCTCCCCCCCACCCCTCCCTCCTCCCATGCCTCTCCTTCCTGACCACCCCTTCCCTCCCTCCCATCCCCCTCCCTCCCCCACCCCCTCCCTCCTTCCCTCCCCCCCACCCCTCCCTCCTCCCATGCCTCTCCTTCCTGACCACCCCTTCCCTCCCTCCCATCCCCCTCCCTCCCCCACCCCCTCCCTCCTTCCCTCCCCCCCACCCCTCCCTCCTCCCATGCCTCTCCTTCCTGACCACCCCTTCCCTCCCCCCCACCCCTCCCTTCTCCCATGCCTCTCCTTCCTGACCACCCCTTCCCTCCCCCCCACCCCTCCCTCCTTTCCCACCTGACACCTGGTGCTCCTCCACTACTTCTTACATCCCCCCAACCCCACCCCCTCACATCTCCTCTCAGTGACGCCACAGGCAGATCCCCTCCCGCCAGCACGCTGCAGCCCCTGGGGGGGTGCCTGACTGCAGGGCCACGGTCCAGACCTGCGTTGTCCCATATGGGGCCATAAGCCACCCACATGTGCGACTCAGGAATAGAAGTTTCAATTTTTAGTAAATGTCAGCTAACTAGAGAGGCTGGGTGGCTGGTAGTCCCTGCGCTGGGCAGCGACTGTGGTTCAGGTGGGAGCAGAGAAGGCTGCCAGCTGGAGCTCACCCACACCTGTGCGAGCCACCTGCACGCCCCACCCGCAGCCACCCCGGCTCTGGAGCCCAGACCCCTCAGGCCACAGTGCCCTTGACAGCTGCTCTTTCCTTTCAAAGCTGCCATTTTTAGGTTTCGTTGAATTTGCACAAGTCAGGGCATGGGCAGGGCATCGCAGTGGCTAAGGGCGGGCAAGGACATCAGACAGACCTGGTCTAAGCCAAGCCGGCCACTCACAGGCTGTGTGCGCTTGGGTAGGTGACTTCACCCGGGCATCGCAGTTCTTGCTTGTAAGTCAGGGGTAACGAGAGCATCCCCTGCATAGGCCACTGGGAGGTGGTGAGGATGTTTTTAGCCGGTCAGTACGGGAAGAGCAGGATTCACTCTGGGCTCCGAAGCCCTGTGGGCTGTGCCGTCCACAGACACAGTGGATGCTTCTGGGAAAGCTACACCCCGTACTGGGCTCGGGAGCTGTTCTTATTTCCTTCACCCCTTTCTGGCTTTTTTACTTCCATGTTGGAAACTGGAGTAAGATGTTGCAGGGGACGTGGCGGGAGAAGGTGACAAAAAAGTTTTGCTTCTATAGGAAACCAGCTGTGGACCAAACCCAAAAGATCAGTTCCCAGCACGGGCCTCACCCTCCGTGATGCTCTCCTGCCTCCACTGCTTCAGGCAGACCTTCTCGCAGTTCGGGGAGGCCCTGGGAGCCATGCGGCAGCTGGGGCCCAGCAAGGGCGGAGATGGGCTCCAAGTGGGGCTGGCTTGAGTCTGGAACTGGAGAGCATTTAAAAGTTGTTTTCATACTCTCTCTTTTTTTTAATGGAAGAAAAAGGTGAAATGCACACATCTAAGTGTGTCAATCCATGAGTTTGATAAATGTACACAGCCATGCAATTACCTCTGTGGTGGAGATACAGAATGTTTGCATCCCCTGCAGTCTCTTTGCTCCCTTCGGTTTCAATTCCTGCACCTTCCATGGGCGCGCTCTGTTCTGAGCTCCTTCCCTCAGGTTAGGTGTCCTTGTTTTCGTGTCACATATCCTTTTGTGTCGGTTTCTTCTGCTCAACGTAATGTCCTTAAGACCCATCCGTGCTGCTGAGTGTGTCAGCAGTGTGTTCCTTCCCTCTGCCAAGTAGTAAGTACTCCAGGGTGGACTTGCTTCTATGTTCACCCCTGGCTGGTCATCTGTGGTGTTTCCAGTTTGGGGCTATTATGAATAAAGCTGCTGTGAACGTTCTTCCTGTGGACATGAGTTTTCATTTCTCTTGATAAATACCAGGAATGGAATTGCTGGGTCATATGGTGAATTATGCTTGCCTTTATAAAACACTGCCACTTTCCCAAAGTTATTTTATTGTACTTTCACTAGCAATGTACGAGTTCCAGTTTCTGCACATCTTTGCCAGCATTTGGTGTTCCCAGTCTTTTAAATTTTAGCCATGATAGAGGGTATGAAAGTAGTTTTAATTTGCATCTTCCTGATGGCTAAAGTTGCTGAGCATCTTTCTGTGGGCTTGTGGGTCATGTCTGTTTCTTCGTTCGTGAAGTGTCTGCTCAAGTATTTTGCCCATTTTTGTTGGGTTGTTAGTCTTTTTGTTAATGATTTGGAGAAGTTCTTTACAGTCTGGACACAGTCTGTGCCTTGTTTTTTCATTTTCTTAATTGTGCCTTTCGATGAAGTTCAATTTATCAAATGTTATTTAATGTTTAGTGCTTTTGGTGTTCTAAGAAATCTTTGCAAAACCTCAGGTGGTGAAGACTTTCAGTTACATTTTCTTGTAGGAGGCTTACAGTTTTAGGGTTTACATTGAGAGCTACGGTACATCTCAAATATTTTTGCGTACAGTGTGAGTGTGTCTCAACGTTTATTTTTTTCGTACATTTATTCAGTTGTTCCAGCACCATTTGTTGAAAAGATTTTCCTTTCTCCATTGATTTGCCAAAGTGTCTTTACTGAAAATCTACTGATGACATGTGAGTTTATTTCTGGAGTCTCTATTCCATTCCATCAATCCATTTGTCTGTTCGTATGTCGATACCATTCTGCTTGGTTACTGCAGCTTTGCAGTAACTTTTGAAATCAGGTAGTGTGACTCGTCCAAATTTGTTCTTTTTTTCAAGACAGGTGTGACCATTTTAGGCCCTTTGCATATTCATATAGATTTTAGAATCACCGTCTTCTATGTCTAGAAGAAGCCTGTTCAACTTTTTATTGGGTTTGTCTTGGATCTATAGATCAATTTGGGCAGAATGGACATCTTAGAAGTATCGATCTTACAACCCATACACGTGGTTATATCTATTTACTTTTTTCTTTGACATGTTTTCTGCAGTGTTATGTCATTTTCAATGTAGAGGTTGTATATGTCTTTGTTAAATTGATTCCTAAGTATTTTATATTGTTTGATGCTATTGAAGTTGGCACTTAAAAATAATTTCATTTTCCAAATGTGTGCTCCTACATATAAAAATACAATTGATTTTTATAATATTGACTTTGTATTCTGTGAACTTGCTCCATTGCCTGTTGGTTCCAGCAGTTGTTTTGCAGATTCTTGGGATTGGGATTTTCTTTGTAAACAATCATCTTACTGTGAACAGAGAGAGTTTTACTTCTTCCTTTCTGATCTTTGTGCCTTTTATTTTGTGTCTTTGCCTTATCGCAAAGATAGGTCCTGGAAGGTCCAGTGCAGTGTTAACAGAAGTGGTGAAACCAGATACCCTTACCTTGTTCACAACCTTAGGGAGAAAGTGTTCCATCCTTCATCATTAAAAGTGAGCCTTTTCACAGATGCCTTTTATCAGATGGAGGAAGTTTCCTTCTGTTCCCAGTTAAATTTTGTCAGATGCTCTTTCAGTATCAGTTGGGATGACCACGTGGTGTTTGCCTCTAATCTGTTCACGTAAGGGGATAACTCCACTGTGTGCGCCCGTTGCCATGTATCCTGCAAGTTACAAACCCTACAATACAATGTCAACATTTTTGCTTTAAATAGTCCGTTGTCTTTTTGAGAAGTTAAAAAATGAATGAAGCTTTAACTTCACCCACGTATTTACCATTTCCAGTGCTGTTCATTTCCTCGTGTTGATCTGAGTTTCCATTTGTGTCACTTTTCTTCTGCCTGAAGAATTCCTCAAGCACTTCTCCGAGTGATGAACCCTGGTCTCTTTTATCTGAATCTGTCTCTATTTCACCTCTTTTTGGAAGGATATTGCCTCTATATGCGGAAATTTGGGTTGACGGTTTTTTCTTTTGGTATTTAAAAACATTATGTTATTGTTTTGGATGAGAAGTCAGCCATCATTCTTACTATTGCTTTCCCCGATTACTGTTTTCCTCTAGCTTTTAAATAAGATTTTCCCAGGAATTCCCTGGTGGCACAGTGGTTAGGAATCCTCCTGTCAATGCAAGGGACACGGGTTCGAGCCCTGGACCGGGAAGATCCCACATGCCACGGAGCAACTATAAGCCCGTGTGCCACAACTACTGAGCCTGTGCTCTAGAGCCCGCGTGTCACAACTACTGAAGCCTGCGCACCTAGAGCCCGTGCTCCGTAACGAGAGAGGCCACCGCAGTGAGAAGCCCTTGCACTGCAACGAAGAGCAGCTCCCACTCGCCGCAACTAGAGAAAAGCTCGTGCGCAGCAACGAAGACACAATGTAGCCAAAAATAAATAAATGAGTAAATAAATTTATTAAAAAAAAGATTTTTCCCTTATCTTTGATTCACAGCAGGTAGACTATGGTGTGTTTAGGTGTGGATTTTTTTGTTTTAATTCTGCTTGGTTTTGCTGAGAATCTTGCATCTATTGGTTGATGTTTTTCACTAAACTCAGGACATTTGGGGCATTCGTTTTTCCAATACTTTTTTCTGTTCCATCCCTTCTCCTTCCTTCTGGGACTCTAAGGACATATGTTAGACCACTTGATATTACCCCACAGGTAACTGAAGAATAATTTTTTAAAAAACTTTTCTTTCTGTTCTTTACATTGCATAATTTCTATCTGTCTTCACATTCACTGTCCTTTCCCCCTCCAATCTGCTGTGAATTCCATCCTGTAGAAATTTCCTTTCAGATGCTGTACTCTTCAGTTTTAGAATTTCCACTTGGTTCTTGTGCTGGTTTTGCAGTGTCAAGTCAGCTGAGCTGGAATTACATTTTCTTCAGACTCACTTCCCTGTATGGTTCCAAATTAGGGTTGGCCAGATGAGGAGTCTGCATGAGATTTGTAAGGGAGAGCAAAGCCGCGGCCGTGTTACACGCTGGAGGTGGGTACAGCACCTCGGGCCCTGCAGCAGCTCACTCTGCTCTGCTGGCTTCCCTTCTTGGGACGGGCGGCTGCCACTGGACCTCCTCCTTCTGTCTCTCCGAGATCTGAGCCAGTGGGCGTGCAGGCCCAGGTGAACGGCACGAGCTCCTTCTGCAGGTCCCACATCCTTGTGGCTGGAGATAGTGAGAGACAGATGCTTGTTTTAGTTTGTCCTCATGGGTTCCTGTCGTCTGTTCTTGCTTTCTCCCACATCTCATCCGGTTTTCCTTCCCAATCGCTGGCCCTGCCAACCTACGATGACTTCAAGCTCATGACTAGAGGCAGAGACACCTGCCTTCTGTAGACATTTTTACCAACCCCCACCATTCCATTAGGTCTCTACCCCCTACAATAAAACCCTATATTCCTATCACTTGTAGTGTTCTGCTTCTTTGATTAAATCCTAAACATTTCTCTGATGAGATTCTCCATCTGTTCACTCATGATGACCATCTTTTCCTTTAATTCCTTGTGCATATTTATCATATCTGCTTGAAAGTCCTTCTTCTAATTTCAATAGCTGGGTCATCTATGGATCACATATAAGACTGCTTTTTCTCTTAACTCTTTGTTAAGAAAGGAAACATCATCTTGTTTCTTCATGTGTCTGATAACTTTTGTCTACTGGCTATTGTGGAGAATAGGCTGTAGATGCTCTGTCTTCCTCCAGGGAGTGTTGATTTCTATTTTACTCAGCAGAGAAATGACTGGCTGACCACCTTGAGCTTGCAGAGACTTGGATTACATTTTCGTTAGGGTGGGTCTGTTTCAACTTTGTCTTTAGGTCTAGGGTGAATCCCTTGGTCTTTGGACATAGTCTTTACTCCCAAGGTGTAGTTCTTCTGTGCTTTCAAAGAAAATTCTGAGGTATTTACTGAGCCTCTTCACCCTGGTGTGACTCCAAATTTTCCCCACGACCACAGGAGCAGTCCCTGCTCTGACTTTCAGCTCTCAAGCTGTTGCCTAGAGTCTCCCTGGAGATGTGTAGCTTCAAGGTCAGTCAGGAATTTGAGAGGAACTTGCATACATATGTTAGGGCCAGCCCACCTGTGAATCCCTCATTTCTGGGGTATCTCCCCTCATTTTATGACACTCTGGGAGCCCAAATTCTGTTCTCTGACACTTCAAGATGATAACAACAGATTTCTGCTTGAATTCTAGTTGTTCCATTCCAAATGGACTGGGGTAAGCCCTTTGGGGAAAGAGCCATATAAGCATACATCTCACCCAGTGCACTTCTCTGGATTCAAGAAGCCTCTTTAGCTCGTGGGCTCCTCACAAGTTGGAGGCCCTAGATATTGGGCCAGACTGTGTTCTCACATTTTTGAAATTAATTGCACACATTTAACAGAATGGATTCCTAGCCGAATCCTTCCGAGGGGCCCGCACTCTGCAGCCTGCCGCGGCTCCCCGGCTCCCCAGCACTGAGGCTTGTCTGCTTCTCTCATGTACATTCCTGAACTCGGCTGATCTGGCCCCGCAGGTTTCTGAGTCTGTGAGCCCTGCTCTAATCATGCTGGGCTGCTTCCACTGTCCTCAGTAGCACTACCATAGTTGCCTGTCTGGAGTTTAGGGGAGATGGAGAATGGTCTGAATTAACCCCTGGGAAATAAGGACACATGCAAAATCCCCTGGAGAGAATGACCAAGCAGGTTATGGCCTGCCAGGAGAATGGCTTGAATGATATCGGATATTCCCACAGTGCTCTAAGAAAGCCTCCCTGGGCCTAGACCTGAAAGGAGTTTCTGCTGAGGACCCCGTAAGGTAGACGTAAGCTGAGCTGAGGGAGGGGCACCATCACCACAGCAGTGAGAGGCTGGATTCCACCATGGCGTCCTTCGTACCAGCAAAGTGTCCCGCCTACACGGGCAGGTACAGTAGCTTCCGGGCATGAGAGTAAAGAGAGGAACGATTGATTAAAGGGGGCTGAGTCATGATGTAATGGGTGGAGGGAGAGGAGAAGACAGTGAATTTAAAGAAGGGACAGAAAGGCATCTCTAAAGAGACCCGGGAAATCTTTAAGTCTGGAGAGTGGGTGAAGAAATCAGGGCCTGTCCTACAGGAAGGCCTTGCATAACCGTGGTCGAGAGTGTGTGGTCAGAATCAGACACAAACACACAGGCTTGGAGATTGATCATCTACATCAGGGGTCCCCAACCCCTGCGCCGCGGACCAGTACCGGTCCACGGCCTGTTAGGAGCCGCACCACACAGCAGGAGGTGGGTGGCAGGCGGGTGAGTGAGCAGAGCTTCATCTGCAGTACCCCTCACTCCCCACCGCTCGCATTACCGTCTGAACCATCCTCCTCCCGCCCCAATCCGTGGAGAAACTGTCTTCCACGTAACCGGTCCCTGGTGTAAAAAAGGTTGGGGACCGCTGGTCTACGTCACCCTGGGCAAGTTTTTGCTTTCTGAATTTCCTCATCGGTAAAATGGGGATAGGACAGGACATACACCACAGGGTTGTGGGAAGTGAGTGAAGGCTCATGAAGCGCTTAGTCCGGCTTCTAATAAATGTGAGCTGGCATCATCATCACGATTCGTTGTAGTGGAGGTAAGGCGAGAACACGATGTGCTGGGAAATGTCCACCACGGTCATGACCACGGTCAGCATCACCCTATTTCTTCATGTCAGAGCACCACATGCCAGGAAGCCTTTGTCAAACTGCAAATTTTACCTGGACGGTTTATTAACAGCAGTGAACACATTTTGAAGGGCTGGACAGCAGTTTCACTGGATCTGGTTAGGACCATCCCTCGGTCGCTTTGAGAAGCGTGAAGGCCACATGAAGACATGGCACTGGGAGCAAAGAATGGAAGATGAACCACAGCCCTTCCTCAGCTTGTCTGAGTTAGACCTTGCCCTGTGCATGGAACTCATGTTGCAGCCTGGAAACAGGTCCCACCTGATGTGCTCTGGCAGCGCTGGGTGGCTGCGAGCTCCCTGGTGCCCAGGAGCAGGAGTCCTGTTGGGATAAGGGTGGAGGCGCGTGGAGGAAACTTCTGCCTTTTTGGATCAAGAGAAGGACCTGCTGGGCCTGGTGGGACATCAGGGATGTTGCCCAGCCTGCCCGAGGGCGGCCCCTCTCAGCCTGGAGCTTATAAACAGCAGGCAGATGCCACAGAAATGAGACGTGTCCCAGTGAAAACCAGCGCATGCATCTAAAAGGAATGCAGAGTTGCTTTCCTTCCCAGTGCTTTCCTGTTAGGCTTCCACGGAGGTCCGTGTGTGTGGAAGAACTTGGGTCTAATTGTGGCCGACCCATGTCCGCGTTCTCTCTGCAGAGGCTGATGGGCAGCGGAGGGGATGCGGGGGTGGCCGTGAGGGAGGAGGTGACATTTGCAAATATGTCAAGGGACAAAGCACCGTCAGTGCAAACGCAGTGGGACCTTTTCAACGAGAAGATGAAGTGGTCTTTTGTAAGCGACGCGCGGGTCTGTGGTGACAGGAATGGCACGGCTGCGGGGACCTGGCCTGATTATCTGTGGTTGCCATGGGTGGAAACTGCTCTACGGAGTAGTAATTATTTTCAACCTCTTCCCATATAACATGTTTTACAAGAGCTGCTAACGATTGGCAAAATTAACTGTCACTTTCCCCCTTTCCACCATAAACAACAAAAGGGCCAGATGGCAGGCAGCAGGAAGACTTGCGAAGGGCTGGGCTGGCCACGGCCTCGCTCTGCGGCCCCGAGAACCAGGCCCTGGAGCACGGTAGCTCCCCGGCCGGTGCTCCATGGGGCTGACGCCCGCTGGGCCGGGCCCCCCACTAGGGCCCTCCAGGCTCCAGCAAGCTCTCAAGGCTTTAGCTCGAATTCAGCCAGGTCCTTTGTCACCACTGCCAACCCCAGATAACCATGACGCCGCTTCCTGGGAGCAGACCCCGGTCTCTCCCTCGAGCGCCTTACCCCTCTGTCCAGCGGAACCTTCACGTCCATGGAGAGAGACCCTGTCTCCCTGTTGATCATGGCTGTTCTCAGCTTCAGGGGGAAAGATAATAGAATTAGTAATAGAACAGATAATAGAACCTCGGCTCACACCGGACCATGAGGCAATGAACACTGCCTTGGAGGTGACCCCTGGGGACACGCTGCGCTCTCCCCTTTCTCCTGCAAGCAGGCCACAGGTGGCAAAATAGACCTGCTGCCAGGTTCCCTTTAGCTGGAATTCCGGAGTTCACTCAGAGGATGCTCCCAGTGGGCTGATGTGCGAGGCAATACGGTGGCCGAGCCCTGAGACACAAGTTTTCCAACACCCAGGCCAGCCTAAATCGCCCTCAAACCCAAACTCTGTGGCTCACAGACGTGTGCTCCTTCAGCCCCAGAGGAAGGGACTGTTCTCTCTGTGGATGGTGGGAGGGCTGCCCGTTAGAGGCACTGATTCTGCTTTGGGCCGAGGGAGGGGGCCGAGCTCAGCGCCTGTGGCCCCGGGACCCGCTGTCCAGCCAACTGACCCCCTCCCGGCCGCCCACTTACGGTTCCGGCCCGGTCCTCCCGCTCCACTTCCGAGAGGTCCACGCGGTTGTAGCTGGGCTTGGGTTTCAGTGTCTTCCCCTCTCTGTACTGAGTGCGCCAGTCAGGGATAGAGACGGGAGGTTAACACAAGCCCCGGCCCTTCCGGAAGGCCTGTCTGGCACAGTCACAACCCAGAGAAGCTCAGCGATTCCTCGTGGTCGTGCGGGCCACGTTCCCCCCAAGGCAGAGCGGCCCTTGCCAACCTTTGAGTCAACCAGATGGTCTCCTGGCCTCGGGGAGAGTATCTCACACACCAAGGAGCTCCCGTCGTGAGTACGCTTGTCCTAGGTTTGGACTCTCGTTGTTAGAAAGCTCTTCCTCATGCAGAGCTGAAATCTGCCTCCTTGTGACTTTACTCATGGGTCCTAGGCCTCTCCCAGGAGCTACATAGAGAGAGAGCTTCCACCCGACAACCCTGAGGGTTTTCGGGGATGCTTGTCACTGCTAAGACGTCACCTCCCCAAGCTAAACATTCCCGGTTTGCAGATGCCCCGGCCTCCTCTGATTCTCTTCTGTTTTGTCAACGTCACTCTCGAAGCAGAGTGCCCGGGACAATCGCTATTTCAGACGGGGCCTGAGCAGTGTGGGGTGGGGTGTGACCCGTGCGGACCAAACCATCGTGCGGCTCTGACCGCTGCCTCCGATTCCGCTAATCCTGGGCAGCTACCTGGCCCGACGGGCCAAACCGAGTTTTCAGCCCATTAGATTCCCTTGACCTTCCTTGTGATGCACTGTTAAATCACAGCTTTACCATCTTATGCTTGGGCATCGAGTATGTTGCCCAACTTTCCATGCATTCCTAATATATTTCATCTTCTTAGTTCCAGGCCATCGTTTTAGAAGAATACTTTCTGAATACTAATTTTCTCCCCTCATGTATTAGCCATACCTTCCAGATCTCATGGCATCTCCCTCTGTGTTTTCATCTTGTTGACAGAATTTTTTGTGTGCAGTTTATTGATTGATTGATTGATTTAAATTGTTTTGGCTGAGTTGGGTCTTCGTTGCTGTGCACGGGCTTTCTCTAGTTGTGGCCAGCGCGGGCTACTCTTCATTGTGGTGCGCGGGCTTCTCATTGTGGTGGCTTCTTTTGTTGTGGAGCGCGGGCTCTAGGCGCGCAGGCTTCAGTAGCTGTGGCCCGCGGGCCCTAGAGCACAGGCTCAGTAGTTGTGGCGCACGGGCTTAGTTGCTCTGTGGCATGTGGGATCTTCCCAGGCTGGGGATCGAACCCGTGTCCCCTGCATTGGCAGGCGGATTCTTAACCACTGCGCCACCAGGGAAGTCTTTGTTGATAGAATTTTTGAGCGAGCAGAGCCAAGGACAGACAGATTCCGCAGAGCCCGATAAAGCCCTCCATCCAGCTTGACAGGACCGTTCATCAACATTCTTTGAGCGTTATTATCATTTTCTGGCCCCGACTCCTCTCTCTCTGACACCAAGACAGATATCGTCAAGTCATCTGCTGTTAGGTCTGCAACATTCCCCAGGTTTAATTTGGTGATAGATCAAAAAAGGAGAGAGGAGGGGCTCCCCTGGTGGCGCAGTGGTTGGGAGTCCCCCTGTCAATGCAGGGGACACGGGTTCGTGCCCCGGTCCGGGAAGATCCCACGTGCCGCGGAGCGGCTGGGCCCGTGAGCCATGGCTGCCGAGCCTGCGCCTCCGGAGCCTGTGCTCTGCAACAGGAGAGGCCACAACAGTGAGAGGCCCGCGTACCACAAAAAAAAAAAAAAAGGAAAGAGGATAGTTTATCATCAGGGTCATTAGGAATTAAGCAGAGGGTCTCTATTTAGCAGGATGAGGCCCCCCACAGATGCTTGAATGGCTGACGTCCCCCATCACTGTGTATCTCGCTTCAGCAAGTTTCCTCTTTTCTCAAGAAAGTGTCTCCAGTTTCTTGCCTGTGCTCGAACGATGTTCCCATTCTTGGTCTGTTGAAAGTCTATTCTCATGACAAGCAGCCCTGCCCTGCCCTCCTGTTCACGGGCTGTGCTGCTTTTGAGTAAGAAGTGACCCTCCTGGTTCATTGCCACCTCCTAATTCCTGAGGATACCTGAAAGGTCATCCTGGGCTCCTCATAGGAAAACCGTAATTCCGCTTCCATTACTCATATTTTGGGCACTGACGTGGAAACATTTCAGGCCAAAAGTATGGCTCTGGCCCCTCTTTTATTACTAGGCATATCCTCTATGATTTTTCTTTTTTAAACTCAACTATTCTCCTTGACACCTGTCATGAATGGATCGCTTTCTCCACAGGAATCTCACCGTGTTGGCTTTGCTGTATGGGATAATGTTCTGCGTGGTATAGCTCTCTAACCGTTTCATTTGTGTAAGTCTGTTTCCTTAACTGGACCATTAATGTCTATTGATAGCGTTCTCGGAGTACGATTAGGTGTGTTAGGCCCGTACTGACGGGCCCACAGTACTCGTTGGTTGCTTGAGACCTTATATTCATCCACACTACATAGATGCTGACAGACAGGCTTTGGACCAGTGCCCCTTAATTCTAAATGGTCAGCATTTTTGTTCTTCCCCTAATGAGTCACTTTCTTGGCCCTGGGGCTGCCCCCAACAGGACCCGCTGGTATAGGTCAGTGTTCCTGGTCTCTCTCAACTCCGAACCCCTATAGCATTTCCTTAAATGGCTCAGTCAGTGCCTTTGGTCACTCAGCGTCTGTCTGACCCGAACGGACAGCAGTGTGGCTTAGGCTGGTCTCTCCATGGCACCTGGGCAGGAGAGAGCTCGGAAAGGCGCCCTCGGTGCTGCTGCCCTCAGTGCCAATGTTGACTCCAGAGGAGACTGGTGGAGGGGAAGGGTCGCGACGCCGCTGGGACCCCAACTCCCCTCCCCGCTTCCCAACAACCACACTGGGAGGTGTGGCCACCACTGCCATGGATGGAGGCCTTGGGGAGCCCCCTGGCCGGGGAGGCAGCACCTTAGATAAAAGGCTGCTGCTTTCTCTCCTGGCCTCGGCCGCTCATCTGAACGCAGGTGAAAAATGCCATGCACCCCCGCCTTGGGATGGAGGGAGCTGGAAGGGGGCAGGAGCCCTGAGAACACATCCTCAGGGCAGCCTCAGCTCTGTTCCCCAACTCGTGGGGGACGCCTCCTGCCATTTGTAGTGTTAACTTGGCACTTACACCCTTGGGGTGGCCCCTGGTGACCTGGGGACACATGGTCAGACTCCAAGACAGAGCGTGGGATGACTGAGGGGGTGACAACAGGGAAGGGGACGGGTCCTCCAGGGACACTGCACACTCATGACAGGCTCCCTGGAGACTGGCTGCTACCAGTTCGTGCATTTCTGCCTTGTCTCTCCTGCTAGATCATAAGCAATTTGAAAACAGGGACCATGACTTAATTTTTTTCTTGTAGTACATCGGGTTCTTAAATGGAGCTGAATGCGTGTTCATTGTTTTACCTGTCTGTATGGACTACCCCCACATCCCGTACAGTTAAGACCCCGGAGGCAAATAGGGTGGGTACCTACCAGGGGTCGAAGGTCAGGATGTGAGAGGATGTAGCCATTGTTAGTGCTCAAAAAGGCATAGCCGTGCACCCCGAGCTAGGAAGACAGGGATGGAGGGCGTCAGGGGGGGTATCTGTGCAGGACTGGGGCTGGGCAGGGGGCGGGGCCACGGGCGAGAGGACCGCCTCTCACAGCCCGTTTCTCCGCGAGGGTATGAACAGGCTGGGCAGCTTCCAGCCGCTCACTCTGAGTTCCGCTCCAGATGCTACGGTTGGCAGTGACCATGACAACGCCCGTCACCACCTGCCTCCTTCCCACCACTGCTCTGGGGCTTGGATTACACAACTTCGCTCCTCCCCAGATGGGGCTGCGTGGCGGGCAGGCGGACCAGGACGGGACAGAGGTGTCGAAGGCCACAGAGCGCATCGCAGCCGCTGTGACCAAGCGTCCCAGGGGCCCAAGTTTCGGTTCCCCTGCTCAGTGCCCAAACGTCTCTAAGGGCGGGATGTCCGGGGGTGGGATGTGGGGGGCAGGATGGGGGGATGTCTGGGGAGGGGGAATAGGGTGTCCGGGGGTGTGACATCGGGGTGGGGCTGAGGGGCGGCCGCAGGCCCGTCCCAGCTGTGCGCTTGGCTGCACTGCCTGCAGGAAGCCTCCGGAGCCTGGTGGGGTGGCTCCTGGGGGGCCTGTGACCCTACCTGGGGGCCTGATCCAGGCTCACCTTGTACTGGGGCGCCAGCTTCATCAGCTCTCTCAGGGCCACATCAGAGCCCACCACACCCAGGAGGATGCCGTGGGATCGCTGGAAGGAAATGTCCGCTTCAGGGGGACCAGGCTTCCCATGCACGAGGCCAAACTGAACCCACCGCCCTTCCAGAGCCCGGAAGAGGAAGCCACTTGGACCTAAGGTGGTCTTTGCTCTGCAGTTAGATTTTAGGTAGGGCTCCCTGGAATAAAAATCTAGAACCTACTAGAAGAGTCCCCAGTAGTAATCTCAGCCGCTGGGAAGATTAATGTCCAGTATTAATATTTAAGTTGTAATATTTAAATGAAATACAAAGTTGAAGGAAATATGAACTTTCACAGGAGAGGCTGAAGTACTGGGATCCAAGGGCCCCTCATCTAGGGGGGCCCTGAAACACCCAGGGCACGTGAGGAAATATTCTCTGGCCAGGTAGAGGATGGACGGCTCTCACACGCCCCCACCAGAGCCTTTACGAACAAGCCAGGATCTGCCCACACTGGCAGGTGACCCCTCTGGCCCTGATCCCTGAGCCAGGGTCCCAAGTCCAGAGCAGCAGGTCAGCGTCGGGCTGGATGAACAGAATCACGGGGCAGCTTCGGGAAGTGTGGACCCTGCCCCATCCCCTCCCGACCCAGAGATTCTGATGTGGCTACTTGGGCACAGGGCCTGGAACCTGAACTTAGACCCTCCCAAGGCGGCTCTGATGCCACGTCAAGAGCCACAGGTCTAAAGACGCCAGGCAGCGGCTGGAGCTCTAAGCCGGGCAGCCGCTCGTGAGCAGCCACTTACTGTCTCGTTCTTCTTGCTGAAGACAGGCATGGCCACGGTGGTCAGCAGCGCCATGCTCTGCGCCTGCGGGTAGAGAGCCGTCAGGGGGGACGAGCAAAGGGCAGTGTCCACAGACTGGAGACCCAAGCCACCACTTCAACCACAACTCAGGGGCACCTTCCAAGGGGAGGAAGAAATCCCCAGGGAGGCTTCCCTTTTCTGCATGAAGACAGCTGGGGGAAAGGCTGGAGCAGGGAAGGCCGGACAGGCGAGCGGGCTGACGTCACTTAGCGAATGAAGCCCTAAGCCAGAGCGGGCCCCAGAGCCCCGAGTATGCGGCCCAGCCCCTGAGCACACCCAGGCTCACCCAGGCCTCTGGTCTTGGCCATGCCAAGGATGAGGGTGCACCCATGGGACCAGCCCATCTGTGCGTGAGCCCAGAAACAAAGGCTCAGACAACAAGAGGACAGGCCGAGGAGTCAACAGGGGACAATTTCTGGTCACTGAGATGCCAGATTAAATGTCAGGTAAGAGTCCCTGGACATTTCTCTTAAAGGTGGGGTGTGCCCCCCTCCCTTCCTCCACCTGAAGCCTAGGATTCGTCCACAGTCGTCCTGAGCCCCACTAGCCGCCTGGACTACGTGGACCCCAGGGATGGCAGGGGGCAGGGCGCAGCGGGAAGGGGCCAGCAGGCTCGTCATCCACCTTTTACGTGTCCCCTTTTACGTGAAGGGGACACACACTTCTCTCCTATCGAAGCCACTATGTCTAGATCTCTCTTAATCCCAGCCTGCTATGACGCTGCTGGAGCAGGGGTCTGCGTCTGTGTTGGGTTTGAGGCGTGTCAGGAAGGTCCCCTTCCCCAACACCTCATCTGACTATCTACCTTCCGTGCCTGGTCCTGCATGGGGGAGAACTACAGGAGGTCTTGTTGGAAACTCGGGCCCCGAGGGAGGCCGCTGGTTAAGCTGTAGTGTCCTGAATCACTGGTTGGTCCCCTTTCTTCCCAGAGCAGGTGAAGATGATGGGAGAAGGGAGGGATGAGTCTACAGCAGACGGCTCTATCCACCGGGGGGAGTGGTCCTTGGGGGAGGGGCGGTCTGCTCCCGGGGCTCCCGGGCCAAATTGTCGCTCCCACAGTGTCTCTCCAGGATATGCTCTGCCCATCCCACTCCCAACCCAGGAGTCACCTCTCACTCCCTGGGGGCCCCACCTTGCTGTCCATGTAGGCTTCCGTCCAGGTGATGTCATGGTCGTGGTTGATGACCATGGGCCGGCTGAGCACATGCAGGTATTCCATCACGTTCTCCTGGGCATCCGCCAGAGTGGAGATCTGCGTGTAGTAGCCTGTGGAGGGGAGGGGGCGTATGGCTGTGGATGCAGGGCCTGCACACCCACCAGCCGCCGATGGCTCTTGGCTGGGCCCCTGGCTGGGAGCTGCCCTGGGCCACTAGGCACCACTTTTCCCAAGGCTGCCCTCTCCCGGGTCAGCTGGAGGCCAGTGGTGCTGCGGGGACACGAAGGCCTGGCCCTGCCTGGACTTGGCAGAACCTTGAGGCTCCCCCTGCCCAAGCACCAGAGCTGTACTAGGAGCAGCAGGGCCTCAACTCAGGGCGCGAGGTCACCCCTCACTCCCCGCAGGGCTGTCCTTAGGGGTGCCTGCAGGCATCTCTGTCCCAGGTCTGTTTTCTGAGAGCCCCACCTCCTCCTTTCCCTGACTGCTGTCGTCCCTCAGTTATGGGGAGGGGGCTGCAGCTGAGGCGGTATTTAAATGAGCAAATGCCGGGCTTCCCTAGTAGCGCAGTGGTTGGGAGTCCGCCTGCCGATGCAGGGGACACGGGTTCGTGCCCTGGTCCGGGAATATCCCACATGCCGCGGAGCAGCTGGGCCCGTGAGTCATGGCCACTGGGCCTGCGCATCCGGAGCCTGTTGCTCCGCAACGGGAGAGGCCACAGCAGTGAGAGGCCCGCATACCGCAAAAAAAAAAAAAAAAAAAAAAAAAAAGAGCAAATGCTTTACAAGGCTGTGACGATTTATCACGTGACCGCTCGTCACCTCCCACAGAACACTGTCGCCAGCTCCGGGGAATGGGACAGCTTTCATTCCCAGGGTGTCTCTTGTCTCGGACCCATTGACCATGCCCTTCTCTCGGCCCAGAACACCCTTCCCCACTCTCTGCATCTGACTCACTCCTACCACTTCTGTCTCACCTTAGAACCCTGTCCTTCACGAGGCCTGCCCGGACCCCCCAAACGCAGGAGGGCTCTCCCCTTGCCCAGCACCCTGGGCAGCCTGTGCCCCTCTGCCCCTCAGCGCGGTGCAGATGGTCCCATCACAGGTGCTCATGTGTGTGCCTCCCCGACTGGACCGGGCCTTCCTGACCACGTCGACCCCCAGGGGCCGGGAGAGTCAGCCACCCACAACAGGTTCTCGGACGTCCTGCTGGGATCGAGGAACCCGAGTCGGCACCTCGGGCCCCTGGTCTTGGGTTCTGGCCAGAGACAGATGAGGGCTGCCACACACAAAACAGTAATCTAAAGAAAATGGCGGCCTCTGCCTTTTGTCTGGAGCAGAAACAGAGCACACGGGCTTCATCTGCGGCAGCAGGAATGGAGGCTGGACATCAGAGACGACTGACATTGAAAGGTCGGGCCCATGTCTACATGGTTTTCCATGTGGCAGTCTGGATAAGGCATATTTGAAGAGACAGCAGAACTGCAGTCACCACCTCCAGGCGTGCTGCGGGAGGTGTCATGGGGGTGAGAGCCCCGCAGGGCGCAATCGACGTGGGTCTTGCTTTGTCTCAGCAGGAAGGGGGCGGATGCTGTCACCTTTGCTCTGGGTCCCTCTGTGGGAAGCCCGGCTCAGCACCTGCGGGGTCCGGGGATGCCCTCCCACCTGTGCTCAGGTGAGGCCACTGGACGCCCTGCCTCACGTGGCGTCACCCACCTTTGTTATTGCACGCGATCCACTTCAAGCGGTCAGCAAAACTTACTTCCTTCCCGATCAGGTAAGTGAAGACCCGGACCTGGTGGACGAGACACGGCGGACTCAGCAGAGTCCCGGCCGCGATGGGCCTGACCGTGTCTGTGTCTGAATCTGGGGCCGGGTCTCTGGATTCCGCACTTTCACCCCTTTGCATCAGGAAGGGCCCGGGGCCCAGGCTCGCGGGGACGCCCGCCCGGAGTGGAGGCTTGCCCGGCGGGACTCACAGCCGGCAGTCTTCTGTCTCTACCGTGCCCTCGCTTGGGGCTTGGGGCTCACGGGGTAGGGTGTGTGGACACGGCAGAAGGAGGCGCTCCCCCGGCCCCGGCCCCCCGCCCAGGGAGGAACCTTGCGGTGCGGCCAGTTGTATTTCTCCAGCACTGGCCTGTGGTCCTCCACGGCCCCATCGGTGATCAGCATGATGGCCTGGTTGCACAGGCTTCCTTGCCCGGCCTCTTGGAACTGCGTGGAGGACGTGGCCATGACTCCCCATCTCCCCTCACCGCCCCAGCGCCCCTGCTCCGCCAGCTGCCGTACCTGCTGCAAGATCTGGAAGGCCTCGCTGAGGGCTGGGCCCACGGCCCCCACGCCTTTGACCATCAGCTTGTCCACCAGCTGTTTGAAGTGCTGTCCCGGGGAAGAGGATGGAGGAGGGTCAGCCCGTCAGTGGACCAGGGAACCGTCCCCTTTGGTCGTACTTTCAGAGCCTGCGCAGAGCTATTTGCCCAGAAGAACAAGATTGCAGGGCCCACCCCCTACTTTCATGGCTGGACCCTTGCAGCAGATGTTTCTCAGATGTCCCCAGGATAAGCCGAGAGGGTGTGAGTGGCCGGGTGCAAGGCCACCCTCACCCCTGGATGGAGAGGCCGGACCAGCGCCAGGTACACTCACCTCTCTGTTGTCCCGATCCGCCTGGACCAGGATTCCTTTAAAACAAGGCTCGATGTAGTGGATGTAGTCGTTGTACTGCAGAGGGCAGAACACACAAGATCAGTTTGGAAAGTCAGGGCCCAGTGACGGAGCTCGCAACTCACGGTGGGCCAGGGGTGGGGTCACCCGGGCCCCTGTGTGATATGATCTTGGGGGACCCCAGGTTTTTGGCAATTTTCTCTGAGTAGAGGGGAGGGAACAGTGGGGCCTTAACTCTAAACGTTCTCCCTCAAATCCTGGCCCTTGGCATCTTCCCAGGAGGCCAGCTGGGTGCCGTCCATCCCTGGGGCTCACGGAGACCAGGAGTTACCTAACTCTCCTCTCCCGTTTCCTGTTTGTCCCTCCACTTCATCACCTTTTGGGGGCAGGTGGAGCGACCCTCAGGAGAGTCGCTGTGAAAGCAGGACCAGGGGCTGCCGGCCCCTCCTCCCGACCTGCCTGGGTTTGGGGAGGAAGGAAGCAGGGCCCTGGGATCACCCATCCTGCAGAGGCAGGAGGCTTCTCCCTCGGTGGCGCCAGGCAAGGGCATGGGCGGGGCTGAGTTAGGGATCTACTCAGATAACCCTTCATCTGGACTGGACCCCAGCCTCGTCTGAGAACCTGAGTAAATCTACCAACTCCGAGAAACGGACAGACGCGTTTCCCACGTAATTTCAGAAACTGTGGACGCCTGGAAGCCTATCTTGGGTGGGGAGTCCCAGCTTCAGGGGATAGGGTCCTTCACAGCACGAAGCATCGGGTGACCGTAAGTACAGGTCATTCCGGTGCAGCAGAGGACGGGTTTTCTGGAACGGGAAGGCGAGTTTACCGAGATGATGTTCACGAAGTCGTTTTCCCCCAGCGTGTCCAGGATGGTGGAGACCGTGTGCTTGGCGATGGCCATCCGCAGCCCCTTCATGCTGCCGCTCGTGTCCACCACGATCACGATGTCCTTCGGGGACGTGGCAGCTTGTATGTACCTGTAGCAGAAAGGAAGGGACAGGCCGACGGTGGGAGAGCCAGAGCCCAAACCGCCGCCGACCGGGTCTCCCTGATTTCCACTCAGGCTCTAGCTCAAAGTTCAGGTCAACGACCAGGGCTTCTCAGGTCCAGAACCGCTCAGTTCTGGAGCCATTTCGGGTGCCGTGGCTGGGACTGCGCCCATTGAATGGTCAAGTGCTCATGGTGACCCTTGTCCTCTTTGTTTCAGGCCAGCCCTGGTCCCGGGGTGCTGGCGGTGGGAAGGGAGGGAGCTGGATGCCCCCTCAGACTGGGTTACAGATCTGCCAGAGGAGGGGTGAGGAAGGAGGGGAGAGCCTGGCTGAGGGCTGGTGTGAAGACAGCTCAGAGCCCTGGGAGGAGGTTTGGGGCAGGGAAGACACATGCGGTCAGGGCTGGAGCAGAGCAGCTGTAGGGGGACGGGGTGGGGGGAGAGGGATGCCGAAGGACACTCTTCTCCTGTGTTGGATTAGTTCCACACACCTGCGGCCCTGGGCGGGGCTCAGGGCAGGAGAACGAGGCAAAACGCGAGGCTACAGAAAGATGCTGGCCCCTGAGGCCTCGCCCCGGGGACGCTTACCAGCCGCGGTTCCGGCAGTCGAAGGTGATGACCCCGTTCTCATCAGGCGTCCATTTGATGCCTCGGGAAAGAAAGTCTGGTTTCTTCGCTAGCTCGGAGAGGTTGCTCCAGAGCGTCTGGCTGGGTGCTGACACCCGGCGTGGCCAGGACCCCCAGGGCAGTAGGTCAGCCCCTGTGAACTGAGGCTGCAGCAAGGAGGGAGGCCAGCTCTTGGAGGGGCACTCGCCTCCCAGCGGCCCCGATCCAGAGTTGGGTTAATTTCATAGGTAGGACCCCGCCCCCCCACCCAGCCATGTGGTTCCTGGGACTCATCGGTGGGGCTAAGCTTCCCATCAAACTAGACGGGGAGGCCCAGGGCTGTGACTTTTATTTAGCGTCATTGCCATCCAGCAGAGCGTGCACAGAGCAGGCGAGAGCCAGGGCTCTGAGCTGCAGCCCACCTGCCTCCAGGCAGGATCAGCTGTTGGTGCTTGCACCCTTCCTGTTAGCTGCGGGGGGGGGAGGTGATTTGGCTACAAGACTAAGCTCCCCAGGGTCAGGCCTTCCCAGTGTCTGGCAGGTGTGACACGGATTCCTGGTACAGCAACAGAGAGGGGCAGCTGAGGCGGAAGTTCTTGGCTCTGAAGCCAAACCTTAGAAGAGGGCTTTGGTGGTCCCGGGTCGGGTGCCCTCAGCCCCGAGCAGAAACAGAGGTCAACCCTCTCGAGGGAAGCTTTCCCAAGTCGGGCCCCACAAGCCAAGTTCACCACGTGCGTTAGAAACAGGCCCCTGTTGGTGAGAGGCAGCCGAGGCAAGAACCATGAGATGTGTCCACCCAGGATGACAGGCGCTGCTGAGACAGGGAGGCGAGAGCGTGGCCGTTGTGGAAAAGGACCGAGGGGTGGCCTCTAGCAAGAGGGCTCCACAGGCCCCGAGAAGCAAAGCGCTCGGTGAACAGAAACCCACAGGAGTAAGAGATGAGCTCTGTCTCTGCTCCACTGATGTAAGTACGTGGTTTCCAAAGGACAACGTGGGCGATCATCCCCCACCTAGCAGAGTCACCGAACTCCCAGTTCCCTGAGAGACACAGAGAAAGGCCTGCACACGTTCCTAAGTTGTTTCTGCAGGAAGCAGACATGGCCGATGAAAACTGCTGACAGCAGGCACATGGGCCCCAGACTGGCTGAAACCATGTGGATGAGGCTCGAAACCTCACTCTGATGCCAACCAATCCGAGAATTGAGCACGAACTGATCAGGCTCCTGCACCCCTCCCCGACATGGCCTTTAACCCCCTTCCCTAGAAGTCCTCAGGGAGCTGGCGCCCTTTCCCTCCTTCTGGCGCACCAGCTCTCCTTTAGATAAAAAAGCTTTGCTCGCCTAGGAGTCTTGTGGGAGTGATGTTCATTGCTATGGTCTTGCTTTCCCAGAACCTAGAGAGAGCGCCTGGGAACACAAACAAGGGATATTTGTATCAAATAACAGTGAGAATATCAAATTTGCAGGGATAAAAACAGGGAAACATTAGATGAAGATAAGTCAGGGTGGGGAGGTGGAGGTGCAAGCGGGAGAGTTCTGAAGTCCTTTTTTGACTGCAGGGAGGGTGAAAATATTATTTTAATTGTTATATCTCATGTTAAAAATGCTTGAGGGCTTCCCTGGTGGTGCAGTGGTTGAGAGTCCGCCTGCCGATGCAGGGGACAGGGGTTTGTGCTCCGGTCTGGGAGGATCCCACATGCCGCGGAGCGGCTGGGCCCGTGAGCCATGGCCGCTGAGCCTGTGCGTCCGGAGCCTGTGCTCCGCAACGGGAGAGGCCACAACAAATGGGAACAGAGGAATAAGTCCCAAACTGACAGAAAAAAGAGAAGTAAGGGGGTAGGGGAGATTTATCGAAAAAGATAAATCATTAAAAAAGATGAAAAAAGGAAACATAAAACTAGAGGGACGAGTAGAAATTTAAAAAATAAGATGATAGCATGTCCAAATATATCAACATAATACATGGAAATGTGCTTAACTTGTGAAATGGTAAAAGAGATTGTCAGTTTGCATAAAAATTAAAAAGCTATAAGCTATTTTCAAGAGATATGGCTAAAACAAAATGACATAGAAGATTGGAAGTAAAAGGATGGAAAAAAATATATATACATATATGTCTGGCAAATACCAACTGAGAACATACTGGTATCACTCTATGAATACCAGACAAAACAGACTTAAAAAGTGTCATAAGGGCTAACAAGAGTCAAGCAGACATAACATCAGCAAAGACATAGAAAATCTAAACAATACAATTAACAAGCCTGATCTAATGACGTAAGCAGAATTTTTCATCCAACAATTAAAGTACACATATTCTGCTCAAGCACACATAGAATATTTACAAAACTTGATGACATACTAGGCTATTAAACTAAATCCCAGCTAATTTCATATAATCAGTACCACGTACACTGTGTCCTCTGACTGCAAAGCAACTGAACTAGGAATTTATAATAAAAAGACAAAATCCCTATGTATTTGGAAATTAAAAAAGCACACTGTTAAATAACTGAAAGATCAAAGAAGAAATCACAGGGGAATACAAAAATACTTAGAAGCAAACAATAACTAAAACACTACCCTGACACCAGAAAGCACAGGCAATAACTTCTGTGTATCAGAGGACACAGTCGACAGAGTGCAAAGGCAGCCATAGAATGGGAGGAAATATCCATGTGTAGAGAAACTCCCGCAACTCGGCAACAGCAGAGACAACCTGGTTTAAAAATGGGCAAGTTTTGTGTTTGCACACAAGTTGACGGCTCTGGAAGCCCCGATGTGGTGGGATTTCCACCCTGGAGAAGGCTTGAGGGACATGGCAGTTGTCTTCAAGCATTTGAAGGGCTGTTCCATGGAAGAGGGATGAACTTGTTCATCAAGACCCCAGAGAACAGAAAAAGAACCAAATGGCTTGTTGTGGATTTGGGCAGAGACAAGAGGTACAACTGAGGGGAACCGATGAACCCTGAGGTCACTTTGTACTCCTCCTAAGAGAGGACCAGGGGACACACATGGCTGTCCTCAGGACCCTTTGAGACAGGCTGGGACCTGGCACCTGGGACCCTCTGCTGCAGTGCTTGCACCTGGAGAGAGACGTCTCCTCCAGCAACAAAGAAACTATGAGGGACTAAAAATACCTGCGTGCCTGCAGAGCTGGTGCAAATTATGGACAACACCATACAAAAAGACCAAAAAAACCCAACTGCCACTTCTGAAGGGCCGGGAGCAAAAGCAGGGTACTGGGCACGCCCCCTGCTCTCAGCACCAGAAAGGGGTGGGCAAAACACCTAAGCCGCCCCGTCCAGCCCCACCCCTGGACACACCCCTACCCTCACCCCATATAAGGAACCAGCTCGCCTCGCCCCCACACCCCCCAGGGAGTGAGCAAGGGAACCTGGTGTTCTCACTCTCTCTGCCGCAGCAGGGGCCCCAGTAAAGCTTTGCCTGAATTTCTTGTCTGGCCTCTTGTCAATTTCTATTGCTTGAGGAGGTCCAGAACCCTGGCTAGTAACACCTTCCGGTTCGTGTCTCAGAATACAGGGCGATATTAAGGCTTTCTGGACAGGGGGCTAAGATACGACGAGTGGGTGTGAGTTGTGGTGGTGAATTGTTTTAAATGAGAAATAACAGAAGGCAGAGCCCTTGGAGGCCCCGTGGAAGGGGCTTCCGTTTTCTGTTGGTTGGTGGACAAGGGGGCTTCCCTGCTGCCTGCTGGGTTGGCCGCTAGCCTGTGACACTTCCTTCCCTGCTGCTGAATGAGTGCCTCTGCCCCACTTCTCCAGTGAGGATGCGGCCTTCTGAAGATCGGAATTGCTTTGCCCTCCTTTCCGCCTCCCATGTGCTTCTCACAGGACAAGAGTCCAGGTGGGCATTTATTGGCTGCTTACCGAGGCGTCATTTGTTCATTCCTTCATCAGCTTGAAAGTGTGCTTATCAGGTTGTGAAGGGGACGGAGGTAGGGTTGGAGGCGCTTTTGGACCAGGGTCCATCTCCAGTGCCTCCGTCGCCTTGTTCCCAGAGACGGAGCCCCGAGGACCGTGGAGATGCCTCCCAGCGGCCTCACCTGGGTAGATACGGAAGAATCCTGTCGAGCTGCCAAAGTACTGCCAGGTCAGCGTCGGGTCTCTCTGGAAGTTCTCCACAAAGACAGGGTTCAAGGCTTCGGACATGTAGATTCCATTCAAAATACCCGGGTCTGAAGGGTAAGATTACAGGAGGAAGTGCAGGGGAAACGAGATCAGTCTTCCCCCGAGGAACAGGCGTGCACACATGCACACACACCCGTGTGCCCACAGCCTGCAGCGACGCCGCCCACGACTGCTGCCCACACCCGCACTCCTCTTCCCCCTCCCCGGGGACCCCCGTTTGCTCCGGGCGGGGGCTGCGGGCTGGGGTCCGGCGGGCACCTTTGTTGTAGACATTGGTGGGCAGCTGCACGCTGCTCAGAGACGTGTTCACCGGCAGGTTGCTGAAGTGTGCATTGGCCTCCAGGACGAACTCGGCCCCCAGCTCCACGTAGGCGCCGCCTGCGTCCTTCTCATTGATGAGGACAGAGTTGTAGTAGTCGAACTAGGGCGACACCGAGAAGACGGGAGGGCAGGGGGCCCAGGGAGGGGAGGGGAAGAGAGAGCGAGCGTCACACGTGATGGATGTCGGACAGGCTGACCGCCACGTCCACACTGGCGGAGGATTCCGGCCACGATCACTGATTCGGGGCAAATATCCTTCCAGACATTGGATCGGATGGTTGATTCTTCTGGGTTTTGGTGTAAACTGTCTAGATTACGGCTTCAGTCCCCACTTTGGCGTATGTGGACGCAGCCAGCGCTGGAGACTGACAGGCGGACACAGATTCAGGGAGAGGTGGACAGACGGAGGCAGCCTGGCCAGCACCCCGAGATCTTGCAGGAGGGGGAGGGCTTCTGGGGGACAAAATGGGGGTCCCTGCAGGGGGCGTTCCCTCTGAAGAGAAGGCCTGCAGCCTGGCCTCCGGCCAGCCAGAAATGTCTCCTCAGATACAGCGGTTCAGAATCAAACCTCTAAAGCTTCATACAAACCTGTGCACATTGAAAGATAGAGCCGGGCCTATGCAATTCCCACCCCATGTCCCATCCTCAGGTGGCCCCAGCCCCTGGGGCGCTGGGACATTAGGCACCGTACCTCCCAGGGCTGTGGGAGGGGACGACTCACCACCAGGGACTCGTTGAATTCGTGGTTCAGGTCGGCCTCCTCGGCAGCCTCGACCAGATTCTGTGGACGGGGATGGGAAGGGGAGAGTCAGTGCGGGAAGGAGGCCAGAGGCCCCGTAAGCTCCACTGCCAGGGCCCACCTGAGAGAACTGGGGACAGACTCTCGGACCAGCACCTGCGCACGAATGCGCACAGTGTCACTAGTCACAGTAGCCCGAAGGCAGGTGCATGTCACAGGGACAGGAAGCCAGTCTGAAAGGTGACACACTGAGTCCTTCCAGCTACATGACATTGTGGGGAAGGTGAGGCTAGGAACACAGCGCAAAGGTCAGTGGTTGTCAGGGGTTTGTGGGGAGGGATGGATGAGTAGCCGGCAAACAGGATTTCTCAGCGCAGTGAAACTACTCTGTATGATCTCTGATGATGGAGACACATCGTTATACATTTGTCCAAACGCCCGGAACGTACACCACCGAGAGCGAACCCTCATGCAGACTGCGGACTTTGCGTGACAATGACGTGTCAGTGTAGGTTCGTTAATTGTACAAACACACCGTCTGGTGGGCGCGTGGATAGTTTTGGGGAGGCTGTGTTTGTGGAGGCGGGGGGTAAATGGAAACTCTCTGTACTTTCTTCACAGTTTTGCTGTCAACCTGAAACTGCTTTAAAAAATAAAGTCTAGGGCTTCCTTGGTGGCGCAGTGGTTGAGTGTCCGCCTGCCGATGCAGGGGACGCGGGTTCGTGCCCCGGTCCGGGAGGATCCCACATGCCGCGGAGCGGCTGGGCCCGTGAGCCATGGCCGCTGAGCCTGTGCGTCCAGAGCCTGTGCTCCGCAACGGGAGAGGCCACAACAGTGAGAGGCCCGCGTACCGCAAAAAAAAAAAAAAAAAAAAAAAAAAGTCTATTAAAATGTGTGTATGTGTATCTTATCTCTCTCTCTGTATTCAATCTGTACATATTCAGCAGCCAAAAAGTGGAATCAGCCAGTATTTGAGCTTTTGTGTCTGGAGTCTTTCACTTAACACAGTGTTTTCAAGGTTCATCCATATTTTAACATGTATCAGACATGTTTAACATGTATTCATTTCTTTTTTTTTCATAGTAAATTTATTTATTTAATTTATTTATTATTTTTGGCTGCGTTGGGTCTTCGTTGCTGCGCACGGGCTTTCTCTAGTTGCGGCAAGCGGGCTTCTCACTGTGGTGGCTCCTCTTGTTTCGGAGCACGGGCTCTAGGAGCATGGGCTTCAGTAGTTGTGACCCACGGGCTCAGTAGCTGTGGTGCACGGGCTTAATTGCTCTGAGGCATGTGGGATCATTTCTTTTTATTTCTGAATAATATTCCATTTTATGGATACCCTACATTTTGTTTATCTATTCATCAGTTGGTGGACATTTGGGCTATTTCCAGATGGAAATTCCTCCATTTGTGACAACCTGGATGAACCTGGAAGACATCAGGCCAAGTGAAATCAGCTGGATGCAGAAAGGCAAATATTGCATAAAATCACTTATGTGTGGATCTAAACTAGTCAAACTCCTAGAAACAGAGGGTAGAATGGTGGTTGCCAGGGTCTGAGGGAGGGTGAAATGGGTGCTGGTCAAGGGGTACAGAGTTTCAGTTGTGCAAGATGAGTGAATTGTGGAGAACTGATGTACAGCAAGGTGGCTTAGGTGACAATATTGTAGGGTGTGCTTGACCTTTGCTAAGAGGGTAGTTCTTGGGTGTTCTCACCTCTCATACAAAAAGAAAGAAAGGGGTGGGGAGGGAGGGAAGAAGGAAGGGAGGGAGGAAAATACCATTTATCCTTAATGCATTGTATCCTTAATACAGTTACCATTTGTGAGTGATGGATAAGGTGGCTGGCTTGGTTGGGGTGACTGTTTCACAATGGATGTGTATATCGGGTCATCAGGCTGTACATCTTAGTATACACAGCTTTTTTTTTTTTTTTTTTTTTTTTGCGGTACGCGGGCCTCTCACTGTTGTGGCCTCTCCCGTTGCGGAGCACAGGCTCCAGACGCTCAGGCTCAGTGGCCATGGCTCACGGGCCCAGCCGCTCCACGGCATGTGGTATCTTCCCATACCAGGGCACGAACCTGTGTCCCCTGCATTGGCGGGCAGACTCTCAACCACTGCGCCACCAGGGAAGCCCAGTATACACAGCTTTTGATGGTCAATTATACCTCAGTAAACCCGGGGGTGGGGGAAAGGAGACCAGAGCTCCTAACCTGGCTTTGCCAGGGGGAGCCACTGCCCTCTGGGTCTCTATTTATACTCGTGTAAACTGGGCAGAACCAGCCTTATCCCCAACAGGAGGGAGGGTCCTCCTTGCTTCCCTACTCCCGACCCCCAATGCCAAGATGTGATGAAGAAATTCCAGGGGACAAAGATTATTTTAGTGCCGCTCTTCAGGCAATGTCCCCACGGGCACCCTCATAGAAGGGTCCGTGGCTGTGGCCCTGGGGGCACCCCCAGCAGGGAGCAGGGCCTCAAGCTTGGAGAAGGTCCACAGACCAAGTGCCCCCCGGGTTGGTTTTCCATGTTGAGGCCGTGGAAAGGATGCGGTGCCCCTGGAGCTCCCGGAACCCGGCGCCCTGGGCTCTGGAGGTGTCTCAGGACTTCTTGTGCTCTGGCGCCAGGAGGGCTGGCACCAAAAAAGGGGCATCCCTGTGCCCCGGTGTCTGCACTCCGCCCAGACCAGCCGACTGAAGGAGGTGGGTGTTACTACTGTGTTGGCTTCTCTGGGGGTCAGCCTCCCCTGCTGTGGGTGGTCCCCAGGTATCCCTCATTGCTTCCTGACGCTAAGAGCCCCTGCCCTAAGCCTGCAGAGAAGAGGCTGCAAATCGTCACAGGTGGGAAAGGGGGCACTGGCAACCTGCGGGGAGGCGGGGAGATGGGCGGACACTGGTGGGGCTCCAGCCTGTCCCCCCACCATGGCTACCCTCGCCCATCCTCTGAGCAGCCTCGGCCTCCCCTGCGGGTCCACCAACCCAGACCCCTCTCCTCCCCCCTAGTTCTCCTGGACCCCCAAAAGGAGTTCCTTTGGGGATAACGCTGGTCTGGGGTGGCCAATTCCTGGCACACGGCACCTGCTGGTTTACACCAGCCAGGTCCCCACAGGGGTCAGGGAAGCACTTCATGCCAGGGAAGTGACACGTCCCGTTTCTACCAGGCCAAACCAGGTGGCTGTGCAGTGACGAAACACCTGGGCCCTGGGCCGCCCTCAGGGCAGCACTTGGGTGCCATGAAGGGCGGGTCTGTGTGGCAGGAGGGGAGAGGCTGGGGGAGGAGAGAGGGAGTTCACGCCACCCGCTCTCACCCCCCTACGCTCACACCCTCTAGCCCCCTGCCATTCACTCAGCCCGTGACTCCTACGCCCTCACTCTGCTCTGCTCTGTCCCATCACTGAACCCAAGGTGCTGACGCAGGGTCCTTCTTAGCACCGTGGTTGACCCTCCAACCCTGGAGGCTGTTCCCTAAGGCAGGGTGCCCGCCCCGCCCTCCCCTCTCTCCGCTTGCCCCCCACCCCGTCCTTTACAAGGGTCTTGTGGCTCATGGGCTAAAAGGCAGGAGAAGGTGGTGTAGGGGGGCTCAGGGAGGGGGTTCCGTGTCCAGGGCGGGCAGACCCCCAGCCCGCAGGCCTGAGCACCTGGACGGCCGCCACTTTCCTGCGGAGCATGGTCTCCATGTCCTCCGAGAACTTCCTCACCAGCTCCAAGCCGTCCACCTCCTTGATCTTCAGACTGGGCTCCACGTCCTTGTACTTCTGTTCAGGGGACGTGGAGAGACACACGTCTGTCGTCTTGTACCTGGACGTCCATCCCCGGCTGCCGGCGGCCTCCGCCCTCCCCACTGGTGCATTCACACTGGGGCCAGGACGGCCCTCCGTCCTCGTAAAACCTCCCCCAACAACCGACAAGAGACGCCTCTTGTCAGATGTCCTCTGATACACATCCTTCAGAGGGAGGCTGAGGCCCAGAGAGGTCGTGAACTTGACCGGGGTCACACAGCCAGCGCAGGGACTGCTCTCAGGGGCTGTGAGGCTCGTGGTGTCTGTGCCCCCCATGCGCTGCAGGGGTGGGTGCTGCCTGACTCTCGGCCAGTGGGCCTGGGGGCATGAAGAGGGCCACTGAGTCGCCATCTGGGCCCCCGGGAGGCACTCCCTCACCATGTGTCCTGGGTGCCACCTGGGCACGAGTCACTCAGTTCCCCAAACTGTAAGATGCGTCACGTGCAAGGCTTTTACCCAGAACGGCCACAGGGTGGGGGGAGCATGTGTGGGGTTGCGAGGGGAGCCGGCATTGCTGCTGCGGCCCTGCGGTCAGGACAGAGGGCCCCCAGCCTGGGGGAGGGGACAAGCACGGCCATAAAAGCCGGAGGCTCCCCTTTCCGCAGCACTTAGAAAATGGTGCCGAAGCTGCAGTGAGGCTTAGATGGTGAATATTGATTCTCCGCGACTCGCCGCAGGCCGGCAGCGCCATCCTCAGCACTGGCCTGGGAGCCGGGACACCAGCGGGATGGGAGCTCGTGGGGGCTGAGTGAGAAGCCAGCTGTCAGCCTGTGCGCAGGCAGCTCAGCTCCTGCCCAGGGGCCAGGCAGGGCAGGACTGGCCTCACTGGGCCCCGGTGGCTCTCCAGTGCCCGGAGACGTGGCGGCAGGTTGAGCACTGGGTGGGCGGCTCTGCGGCCGAGGGTCTTCCCGCTGACCTCTCTCCGCCTCGAGGCAGCAGGCCTGTGTCCGGTCCGCCAGCCCCAGCTCCTGCGTCTGCTCGTCTTTGCTCCTCACCCCACCGTCTCCTCCCCCGACCCCATCTAGGCGTGGGCTTCCGGGGCCCCTGAGCTGACACTACGCTCTTGGCCACCCGACCGTACTGCGCACCCCACCCCCCGACTTACTGTGTGTCTTGGGCAAATCACTCCCTTCCCTGGGCCTCAGTCTCCCTATCTGAAACGGGGATTGGGTTAGATGACCCCCAAGAGCCCTCCCACCCAGACATCCTGCCTCTCCACCAGGTCGGCTTAACGCCAGCTGCCCCGGGAGCCCCAGGGTGAGGGGGGGCAGTCACTGACCTTCTGCAGCAGGAGGGAGCCCGAGTACTTGGCGACAGTGTCATACAGGTCCCTGCCGAAGGTGTCTGCCCACAGCTCCACTCTGCAGGACGGTGGGAGTACGTGTGTGTGCACTCACGTGTGAGTGCACACAAGGAGACACATGCAGAGATGGGCACACACAGGAGGCAAGTGTCTACATACAGAGACGCCCACTGATTCACATATACAAACCCGCACAAACATGCAGGGACACACATAACACACACACATATACACAGATGCACACACGCACAGGCCCACACGCAATCACACACACTGACGTACACCCAGGAAAACACACCAGCAGCTGTGGTCCCTCCCGGCCAGGGCAGGGACCCAGAGGACCCATCAGGCTTGGCAGCTACACTGTGATCCCAACACCCTTGGCTGAGGGGCAGGGGCTGACCGCCCGGAGCCAAGCCTACCCCCCCGCCCCCAGAGGGCTGGAGAAGAAGGGACGAGGTCGGGGTTGACCAGGCAGGGTGGGGGACCCCGAGGACTCACACAGCTGCAGCTCCTCGGCCAGTCGTCCCCCAGTTGCCCTGTGCAGGGCGCGTGAGGCAGGGAGGCCGAGGCTCTGAGCCGAGTCTGAGAGGCCGGGGCCGGCGGGCAGGGAGGATGAGGCAGCTTCACGGGGAGACTCGTCCCCACAACTGCCCCGAGATCCTGCCCTTGGTTGGGGGCGAGGCCACGTGGGGCTGTGCCTGAGCCTCTCCAGATGGAGCAAAAGGAGTTTCCCCATGTGATCATGCCAAGGTCAGCGTTCGTTCGGTCACTCAAACGACAATTATCGAGGCCCTACTATGTGCTGGGCATCGTGCACGGGCATGAGCGGTGCCCAGTCTTTGCCTTTGTGGAACAGTTAGAGCAACACCCCTCCATGTACAGAGGGCACCATCCCCGTTTGAAGGGGCACCATCGAAGCTGGGGGAGGGGTGGTGGTGGTGAGGGAAGGCTTCCTGGCAGAGGTGGGCTCTGACTCAGTGTTGAAGTCTGGGAGAGTCTCCCCCATCAAAGAGACTTGGCAGAGAACTCTAGGTAGAGAGGACAGAGGACCTTGGAGGGGTCAAAAACAGGGACAGGGATGAACAAACCTGACTCCACAGTGGATCTGTTTCTTTTATTTTAACCTTTGTATTCTATTGCTTTTGCTACAAGTTAAGAATGTTGCCTATAGCCTGAAATATACAGGACAGCCCATTCTCAAGACTCTGACCTTTAAAGGTGTAACACTTTTCATGCCTATAGAGATAAAAAGTTGCAGAAGAGAGAGTACCATTTGCCTTGTTGGAGGTTTTTCTTTTTTTGGCTGAGAGGCACCACTTGGGGGATCTTAGTTCCCCCACCAGGGATTAAACTCAGGCCACAGCAGTGAGAGCACCAAGTCCTAACCACTGGACCACCAGGGAATTTCCTTGTTGGAGGTTTATAAACATGACCTGACCTATGTGGACAGCTGTAAGAACAAAGGATTCCTGGCACCAAGAAGTTGGCAACAACCAAACACACCGCCTCCCCTTTTAGTATAAAAGCAGCTTGAATTCTAACCCAGGTGAGATGGGTCTTTGGGACACTGGTCCACCACCCTCTCGGTCTGCTGGCTTTCCAAAGAGAGTAGCCATTTCTTTGCCCTAACGACTTGTCTCTCGATTGATTGGCCTGTTGTGTGGCAAGCAGTACGAGCTTGGACTCGGTAACAAAATGACTTCCAGGTCTCCAGCTTGGGTGGTTGCCCCGATGGTGATATTATTGAATAAAATTAAGACTGTCAGGACGATTGGGGAACAAGTTGGGGAGGGCAGAAGGTGATGCGTGCAGCTTGGGAGAGGCAGGAGGTGAGGTCCCTGCGGCGGGGCTACTGGGTGCCTTTGGGCAGCTGTGAGCTGCCCAGCTCCAGACGGCACCCAACACATTGCATCTATTTTTGCGGGGGGGGGGGGGGATGTGGACCATTTTTAAAGTCTTTATTGAACTTGTTACAGTATTGCTTCTGTTTTATGTTTCAGTTTTTTGGCTGCGAGGCAGGTGAGAGCTTAGCTCCCCCCACCCGCGATCGAACCTGCATCCGACTCCCCTCCCCCACCCCGGGCACTGGAAGGTCTTAACCACTGGACTGCCAGGTAAGTCCCTCCTATTGTATTGGAAAGACACAAACTTGAATTTAAAAGCTCCAGTGATGTTCAGGAAGAGCAGCCCGTGGCAGCGGAATGTGGGTCTAGCAGGTGGAGTCAGGGCTGAGGGTCACTGGTTGGTGGGTGGGATTCTGAGGCAGACGGGCTCACAAGGAGGGGGTGCTGGCTGAGAAGGTCTGTGAGTGAAGGACAAACGCCGGGAAGCAGAGGCCGATGGCAGGAAAGGGGCGTTAGAGGAAGACAAAGGTTAACGTGGGCGCCCGGGCAGACCCGGGAGAGCGCTGAGACTCAAGAAAAAGGGAGAGCCGAGTGTCCGGAGCAGGCCAGGAGGTGAAGCCAGGAGTGTGTACTGGGTTGGGCAGGGAGATCTTTGGGGGTCCTGGTGGGAACAGATCTGGGAGGTGGGAGAAGCCAGGCAGGCAGAGGAAGCCGAGCCCTGAGTGGGAGGGGAAGGTGTGGGGGAGGCGCCGGTCTCTGGGGGGAAAGACTGGGAAGGATTCACTGGGGGGCAGGGATCCGCAGCCCGGGGGAGGTCTGGCTGCAGGGTGGTGGGCGAGTGCAGACACAGGCGTGGCTGTGGGCCCTCCCCTCGGCGGATGCTCGGGCGCCCCGTGTGGCCGGTCCCCTCTGCGCAGGCCTGGGCTCCAGCCATCTCTAGCCAGCACTCAGCCTGTCCCTGGAGCTTGCCTGTACTATGAGCTGGGGTGTGCTCCGGGATGAAGGTTATTCTCAACACCTCCCTCCACCATGAAGAGTTCAGGCTGGCAGTGGGTGTGGAGGTGAGGTCCCAGCCAGGCCGACTCGAGCTCAAGTCTGGCACTGCCATTTGCAGGCTGCGTGAGTGTGAGGTGGCCGTCTGACCTCTCTGAGCTCGTTTCCTCTACTGCAGAGTCAGGAGACGGTTCCCCACCTCACTGTGTGGACTGGAGGGTCATCTGCGGAGCACTGGGCAGCACCAGGCCTGCGACAACTAGAGGTGGGACCCCTCGATGGGGACAGAGCTGCTCAAAGCCCGCGCTTAGCTCAGCTCCACACAAACCCCAGGCGTTCGTGGGGCCGCAGGTCCCCCTCTGTAAGACACGAGGCTGGCAATAGCCTGACTGTCCTCCTGGGCTCAGGTGTGATGAGCAGGTAGCCCCTGTAGTCCTGAATGTACTGCTCCCACACGGATCAGAACTGTCTTTAACAGAACCGCCAAAACTAAGGACTAGAGGCCAGACACCCCCAGAAAGTCGCACATTAAGTTAAATTATACCAAAGTGTGAATGACCGATAGCGTCCCTGGAGCTGGTCTTAGTGACAGGATGTAGGACTGGGGACTGGAGGGAGGCAGGCAGGTGTAGAAAGGGAATGGAGACACCCCCCCCCCCGACCCCCACCGTGCACATCCACCTGGCTCCTGGCTGCAGAGCTATTGGTCGGTTTAGGACCACTTCACCCTCTCAGAATGTTTCCTAATGAATCCTTGCGGAGCTGAGATGGTCACGTCCAGCAACTCAGCTCCCACTATAGCCTCCTCAGTGTGTGATCGCCCTGGAAGGAGCCTCGCCCTCAGGGTCTGGGGACACTGCCCGCCATTCCAGGAGGAGTGTGGGCCCCTGTGATCAGTTCTCCTAGGACTGTCAGGTGTCTGGGCAGGGGGTGAGGGTAGGGCCCCATATGGCAGAGATTTGGGGACGAGAAGAGGCCGGTGAAGAAAAGGTCTTCACAGCAAGACAGGGGGAGCGCGCAGCCGAGCCCTGGGAGAGCCTGGAAGCTGGGGGAGGCCGAGGATTGAGGTCGGCTGGGGAGGGGAGGGAGGGAAGGGTTTATGGGTGGGGGGCTCTTGAGGCTTACGCTTCCAGAGGAATCCTGGCCTGCCCCCGTGTGGGGGACAGGGACGTGCTGCACAGCAGGCACAGGGTGACCACCGTCTTCTGCAGGGAGGCCCAGGCCTCTGGCCACTGGTGGGAGGGCATCTTGCCGTGGGTGGAGCTGGGATCTGGGTGGACCCTGGGGCGTCCGGGCAAGGTGCCCCTGCTGGGGTCAGGCCAGGGAGAGGAAAGAACAGCCTCAGACCCCGAGCTGTCTGCCCAGATCCCTGGCACGGCCCCGAGCCTTCTGCCTTCCGGGTTGGGGCAAGCCTGGGGTTCCCCAGCCTCCAGTCGGGTCCTGGCTGCAATGCTCGGTGTGTGTGTGGGTCCCTTCTCGGCCCTGAAGAGGGGCCGCCCTACCTGAGCAGCAGGCTTCCAGGAGAGCAGCTGATGGGAGAAGGTGTGACAAAATGAACTGGTTAATCCACTGGCCTCCTCTCTAATCCCCGCCTGACAGCAGGAGGAGGGCAGCGGCGGTGACTTTGGCGGGATTAGCCTGGTTTCAGGAGGCAGGGCTGGTTCACCCCCACCCCACGAGGGTCAGAGCACAGCCTCCTGCGTTAAAGAGGCAGACCCGCCCCTGGACAGCACCCTTCTGCAGTGACACTCGCCCTGGATGCGTGTCCAGCGCTCTGACTTGCCAGGAGCTGTGGCAGACCCTCTCCGTAAACCTCAGAACGTTCCTGGGGGTCAGTGTCGGCATCCCTGTTGGCTCGGGGAGGCTAGGGGACAGAGGGGGCCCTGTGCTGGCTCCTGTGTCCAGGCCGCTGACTTCGGCCAGGTCAGAGGTAACGTCCACAGCCTGTGGCCTCACCTCCCCCACGTCTCACCTGCCCCGGTTCTAGGCTGGGGACCCATTTTCCGGGAAGTTCCAGGCCCCTCCCCTCCCCCAACCCTTGTATGGAATGAGCACCTAATGCATGTGAAGGGGAGACAGTGCAAGTCCAGCTGGTCAAGGCGTCCGTCCGTCTGCATTTCAGCTTCTCCTCCGGCCGATGTCCCCTCTGCTGGGTGGTGCCGGAGGGGACCTGGGCCTTGGGGGTCCAGCTAAGAGGAAGCCAATGGGGAAACAATGGCTTGTGTAGCCACCTGGACAGTTGTGTGCAGCCGTCCAGGGCAGGGCGGCTCCGGGGACACTCACTGCCTGCCTGCAGGGTTGCTGGCCTCGTGACGGGACCCCCAGCTGCCGCGTGACCGCCCCGCAGTGCCCCGCTGGCAGCGCGAGGGAGGGGACAGAGAAAAGGCCACAAGCTGGTCCACGGAAGATTCTTCCAAAGGCGGAAGCTGCCAGCAGAGGACCTGGTTCTCATCAGGGCCTGGCTCTCCTGTTAGGAAGGGGTTGATGTTGAATGTCCATAATTATAAACATGCCATACGCTGTCTCCTCTTCCGACGGGAATTTCACGACAGAACTTGATCAAAATTCTTAGGTCTGTGGGTCCAAACTGGTGATAGCACCACGTGAGGCCACAGTCCACGCCTTCCACAGGTCAGAGGGTTTCTTGGTGTATCTTGTCCTGACAAAACCTGCTGGTTCCAGCAAAACGGCACGCAGGGCTGCCACTGACGCAGAGGAATGCCAGGAGAAGCAAGTGTCCCCATGACAAACTCCTGTGTGTCCCCAGCAGGGTGTCAGTGCTGTGGGCGGGGGTCTGTTCCCGGGCTCAGCCTGGCAGGGCAGCAATTTCTACAGGCACTTGAATTGTTCCTAGGAATGCTGAATTTCAGATGGATTCCGCGTATCTTTCATTATGAATCATACCAAGATTAGAAAAATTACCATAGAGGCGTGTTGGTCAATTAATAAATTAAAAGAATGTGTCATTTTTCTAGGTTTTGTGGTATTCATCAGCTTCTTAAAAGTTGTGATTTGGAGTGACGTTTGCATTTTATTTTTTTAATTTAAAAATTTTAAATTTTTTAAATTAAAAAAATGAAGTATAGTTGATTTACAATATTTCTGGTGTACAGCAAGGTGATTCAGTTATAGATATATATATATTTTTTCAGATTCTTTTCCATGATAGGTTATTACAAGGTATTGAATACAGTTCCCTGTGCTATACAGTATGTCCTTGTTGTTTATCTATTTTATATCTAGTAGTGGGTATCTGTTAATCTCAAACTCCTAATCCATTCCCTCCTCCGGACCCTCCCATTTTAAATAAATGCTCACTTTCCTCTCCACTTGTGTATCTGTGTTCTGTCTCTACTGTGGGTGACCATCTCCACATGACGGGAGCTGTGACCCCCGGAACGGCCCCTCCCTGTTCTAGCGCCTGCTGACCGCGGCCATGACCAACTCTAACAGTCTAAGCCTGGGAGCTGTTAGAAATCTCTGTCAATGTCACATGGCTCATTTTACAGGCATGGTGGTGGCCTGGGTCTACCCAGCCTGCTGGGAAGCCCTCAGAGTTCCTGCAAAGAAACTAGGGTGGTGGGTAGAGCACGAGGTGTTGCCCCTACCAGCTGTGCAGAGAAAGACACCTTTCCAGTAGCTCTAAAATATATCTTGCTGTGTACGCGCTGCCGACTGTGGCCCACTCCAGCTACTGGGCCCCTCTTGCTGCAGCACCTTGTGAAACCCCAGGAGCTGTGGGGTGCAGTGGGGAGAGCAGAGGACTTCAGAGCTGAATCCTTCAGAGGAGGGATTTCTTGGCAGGAATAAAATGAAGGGTGGGACCAGAGCAAGAGCTAAGGGCATTACCAAGCTCAGAGAGCCCTCTGACCCTCAGACCTCAGGGCTCACCCTTCACCTGTCGTCCAGGAAGGCATATCACTTATGCCAGGGAGGAGGGAACTTACATGTGGCTTTATTCTTAACGGCTATGAGGGGAAGAGTATCCCAGCGTTTCCTTTGCCAGTCTTTCATCTCAACCCCCATAAATTCAACCCACTTTCCTAGGGCATCTTCCTGGTGTCAGCCCCTCTCCAGGCAATGCAGATGAGAGACACAGTGTCAGAAGGCAGACTGGACATGATGCTTGATATACATACTTAGAGTCTATCCATGGAGGCTGGTCTGAAACCCACCACTCAGCTAAATCCAGCTGAGTGCTGTGATGCATAAGTGAAGCATTTGTCACCATAGTGGAAGGGACAGTCATTTTCTCCTTATGGTGGGAAAAAGAGGGAGAGAAATTTTAGGGAAAGCTTCATAGTGAAAGGGACATTTGAATTGGGCTTTAAAGGATGAATAGGAGTTCACCAATAGGAGCCTCTTGAAGGGGTCATTATAAGGAACAGATAGGATATAAGAAACAGAAGGAACAAAAGTAGGAAACCATGGGCATACTACGGTGTGTATACTTTTTAGGAAATAGTGAGATATCAGTTGTTTATTATTGCATACTAATTTATACTCAGTGGCTTAAAAATAAAAGCAATTATCTATTTAGCTCCCAAATGGGTATTTTGGGCAAGCCTCAGCAGGAAAGGCTCATCTCTGTCCCATGCGGTGTCAGCTGGGGCAGCTTAACGGGCGCTGGAGAATCCACCGGCAGGATGGTTCGCTCACACGACTGGCAGGTTGGTGCTGTCTGTTGGCTGCGACCTCAGCAGGGGCCAAGGGTTGGGAGACTGACTTTCCCTCTTCAGGGGCTGCTTGGGTTTCCTCACAGCACGGTGGCTGGGCTCTGAGAGTTAGATCCCAAGAGAACGCAGTGGAACCCTTTGCCTTGTGGTCTGCCTTGGAGGTCATGGAGCCTCGCCTCGTGTATTCCGCGGGTTACCAGTTGGCAGCCAGGTTGGGCTGGGCTCCAAGGGAGCAGATGCGGGCCCCAACTCTCAATGGGAAGAACAGCAAACATTTGCACACCTGTCTTGAAACCGCCACCTCGAGGGTAGTGGGGTGGGAGCGGGGGAGGGTGTGAGGGTTCAGGGGTGCAGAGCCAGGAACAGGGGAGAGGACGCTGGGGGAAGTCAGACTGTTCCTAGACTGGGCAGCGGTTATATTAGCTCTCTCCAAAATCAAACTTAAACCTCACCCGCTGTGACCCCACATCCATGGGACAATAGTGATTTACAAGTTTGGCAGAACAGGGAGGTGGGGGGACAGGAAGGAAGAAGAACAGGGTCACAAAAGATGTAAATGAGTCTGTAGCCCAAGCTAAGCTCCTGTGCACGCAGACCACACGTTCCCGCCTTTGCCCAGAGAGCGTTGGCTAGTGAGCTGTTCCCGGGGCCTGCGCCGCGGGAGAGAAGTGTGTGCCCCCAGCCCTGCCCACCCTGTGCACACACACCCCTGCACACACACATGCCTGCACACACTCCCCTGCACACACCCCTCCTGCACACACTCCCCTTGCACACACCCCCTGCACACACACACACCCCTGCACAAACCCTGCACACACACCCTGCACACACCCCTCCTGCACACACTCCCCTGCACACACACACCCCTGCACAAACCCTGCACACACACCCTGCACACATCCCTCCTGCACACACTCCCCTGCATACCCCCTGCACACACCCCCTCTGCACACACACCCCTGCACACACACCCCTGCACACCCCCATGCACTGCAATGCTTCGTGAGCACCCACATGTCCTCTGAGCAGTGGAAGGACAGACAGATAGAAGGAATAAGGGCTCCAGGCTTAGTTCCACAGCAGAGGAGGAAAGGTCAGTAGTTCCCATCACTCCACATCAATTTTCCTTCCTTCATCCAGCAACTATGAACACACACAGCTGTACTGGAGGCCCTGTACCCAGGCTCAGTCTCCCCGATCGCTGAATCCCTCCCCTCCGTGCTCCAGGGGACGGCGAGGAGGACAGGTGGCGAAACAGGGATGTGTGTCGACAAAACGTCAACTATCACAGCAGGGATTTCATAACAGTTTCTTTAGCAATTGAGTCCTTTCTTCCAAAGAAATCTTTGCCTTCTGCAAAGAAGGCTATTCGGTCACTGGCGACCCATCCTCTGGCTGCCCTGCGCCCACGTTGGGGCCGGCCGTGACCCCTCCTTCTCATGCCGGCTCTGCCTTGTGACTACATCCAGAGCCCGCCCACTGCTGCCCAGTCCGGGCCCCCCGGGCCCCGGCCAGCCCGGCTCCTTCCCTGGCTCACAGCAGCGTCCTGCCCTCTGCGCGTGTTCGCGCCCTCTGTTTGGTGTCCAGGCTCCTGCCCCGCCCACGGCGGTCGCCTGTATGGACCGCTCAGCCGAGTCCAGCGGGGAACCAGCGGGAGCCTGGAGAGAGCAGGCCCACCCCAGGCCGGCCCAACACTACCGCTCCTCTTTGTGGGCCACCCCTGCATGGCTTCCTCCCTGTGCTAGTCAGGATCCTACAGAGAACCAGAACCGGTTGGATGTGTAGAGCAAGGGAAACAGATTTATTACAGGGAATGCGCTCTCACGATTGTGGGGCCGACCAAGCCTCAGGCTGTGTACCCAGCGACGTGGAGAGCGATGGTGTCATTGGGGTCCAAAGACCTGACAGCTGGGGACCTCCGAGAGCCGCCATGTTTCAATTCAAGTCCAAAGGCAGGAAAGACTGATGTCCCAGCTGAAAGGCTGTCAGGGAGGAGTCTGTCTTACTTGCAGGAGGGGTCACCCTTTGTTCCATTGAGACCCTCAACTGATTGGACGTGGCCCACTCATGCCAGGGAGGGCAATCTGCTTTGCTTGAGTCTATAGATCTATTTATTTATTTTCTTCTTCTTTTTTTTTTTTGGCCACACTGCACAGCACGTTCCCTGACTAGGGATTGAACCTGTGCCCCCTGCAGTGGGAAAGCAGAGTTTTAACTACTGGGCTAACAGGGACGTCCCAAGTCTATAGATTTATAGACTATAGACTCTTCGTCTCATCCGGAGCACACCCTCATGGTCACGGCGAGCATGATGTTTGACCAAACATTTGGTGCCTGTGGCCCAGTCAAGTTGACACATGGAATTGACCATCACACCCCCTTTAGACTCCAGGAGTAACTGCTTCCTTCCCATGACTTGGAAGGAAGTTACAGCTCAGCTGCTCCTAAGCCCTAGGTTACTCTGTGTGCCCTCTCCATTCGTACGTTTGAAAAGAAACTGTTCCCCAGTTATCCCATTATGAGTGTCCCGCCTGTTTCCTGCAGGGCCTCTGACAGCTGGCCTCCCGACTCTGCCCTTACCCCCCTTCCGTCCATTCTAAACCCAGCAGCTGAGAGTCCTTTTATTTATTTATTTATTTTTGGCTGTGTTGGGTCTTCATTTCTGTGCGAGGGCTTTCTCTAGTTGCGGCGAGCGGGGGCCACTCTTCATCGCGGTACGCGGGCCTCTCACTGTCGCGGCCTCTCTTGTTGCGGAGCACAGGCTCCAGACGCGCAGGCTCAGTAGTTGTGGCTCACGGGCCCAGTTGCTCCATGGCACGTGGGATCTTCCCAGGCCGGGGCACGAACCCGCGTCCCCTGCATCGGCAGGCAGACCCTCAACCACTGCGCCACCAGGGAAGCCCCCGAGAGTTCTTTTAAAGTCAGCCCACGCCACTCTGCTCAGAAGTCCCAGCAGCTGCCCACCTTACTGAGGGTAAAAGCCAAAGCTTTTACTTTGGAAGGAGGTGAGGGTGAAGGCTCTTCCTCCCCTCCCTTCCAGGGCCTCCGAGGAGCCCCCACAGGGCTCTTGCCCGGCCTGGAAACCACCGGGCAGCCACGCAGGGGCATCCGTCTCCCCATCATCTTCCGATGAGCCAGAGGATATCACGGATACCTGCACCCACTCAGAGCAGCATGACCCGCAGTTACCACAAGCTGGAAGGGCCTGAGTGCCCGTTGACGGATGATGGAGAAACACAATGTGGTCTTCGCACACAGTGGAATGTGACTCAGTCTTATAAAGGAAGGAGATTCCAACACCTGCTACGCCATGGGTGGGCCTGAGGACACTGTGCTCGATGAAATAAGCCAGTCACAGAGGACAAGTGCTGCGTGATTCCACTTATATGAGGTCCCTGGAGGAGGTAAAAAATCATAGAGAATTGGAAGGGTGAGGCCAGGGGCTGGGGGAGGGGATGGGGAGTTCATGTTTAATGGGGTCAGAGCTTCAGTTTTGTAAGATGCAGAGTTCTGGAGATGGTCGCACAATGATGTGAATGTACTTAACTGTATTGAACTGTACACTTAGAAATGATTAAGGTGGTAATTTTATGTTATGTGAGGTTTTTTTTTTTTTTTTTAAATCACAGTTTTTTAAAAAGTGGGGGAAAAGGGAGAGGGATCTACAGCTGCCCTGGGCAGAGCCAGAGTTTGGACCCCCTGCTCGGTCCCCCAGAGACTGCGTCTCATTTTGAAACATCCACTGCTACAAAGTGCTAGTTCTGGCTTCTAGAGATTTGAGGGGAGAGTAAGTGCTCAGATTCCCAATGCCTTTAATCACACGCAGCCACTCCTGCTCTTAACCTGGGTGGAGGGGCGAGAAGGAAGGCCAGGATGCTGTGTGTCTAACTCACACGCACCTCCTCTAGTCCCACAGGCATCCTCCCTACCGGTCACAGGAAACGCGGCTGGGATACAGGTGACAGCGACAGCATCGGCCTGGCGTCAGCCTAGATCTGCTGGTGCCTTTGCCGCAGGACACCAGCTCCCCGACTTCTGCCTGCAGTCTCAGGCCCCTGGAAGCCTGGGGCAGGGGGCGCGGGCTAATTCCAGGCTGGCCAGGCCCCTTGGGGACCTGCTGGGTCTATAAATACCTGGAAGAGGACAGTTGGAGGAAGTGAGTGTGCTTGGGAGGGGGAGGTGGGGAGGCCCGAGGGGCCTGGGGAGCTGGGGGACTTGTGGTAAAGCACTTGGTGAACTTCCACGCTCTCTCAGCCCCAGGAACAGCGCGCAAGGGAAAGTTCAAGCTACCAGCCAGCGAGTCCCTCCCCTGACCCACAAGTGAGGGCTTGCTCTGAGCCAGGCCGCGTGCCGCATCTGACGTGCTGTGGGTGGGACATGGGGCATTGGCAATGTGACGTGGTCCAGGCCACAGGCCAAGCAGCACCCGCGGGGACAGGACAGGACGGCAGCTTCACTGTGGGGACACAGAGGGAACCCAAAGGCTCTGTCCTTCAGGCTAAGGTGAAGTCTTGACCAAGTGGGCTTGGAGTGGCAGCTCGGGGAGGGGCTCTGAAAGTGCCTGCAACTGGAGGCGGGGCTCAGCTCCCTCACGGGCTGGACGGCTCAGGCCGGGCTGGGGTGTGGCATCCTTGCAGGCTGCCTAAGGCCCCATCCCGCGGCAGACGGCCTGGATCAGAACAGCGTTTGCATTTGCTCAGCCTGGTGAGTCCCAGATCTGCCCGTGAGGGGCCATCCAAGTGACCATGGCCAGGGAAGGACAGAGTGGCCCTGAGAGCTGGGGCCACTGCACTGGATTTAATAGGAAGGCAGGCCTCATATGTAATTAGCCTGTAATTACCCTTTTAAATAAGGTAAATGTTTTCCTTGCAATCTTATTTATATGAGTCGTTTGTTTAGCAAACTTTATAGGCAATAAGAGCTCAGGCTCTGGTGTCCAGGCTCTGGGTCTGAACTCTAGCTCTATTTCTTCCTCATTCTGTTGTCCAGGGCACCCCGTTTTTACTGTCTGTGGAACAGATATGACATTTCCTGTCTGTGTCGGGCAGGGGTGTATTCAGTGCAAGTAACAGGAAGCCCACCTGACAAATGAGGACTTGTCAGCACAGAGCCAGGGCCTGGGTGTTCCCTCTCTCCACCTTCCCCTCATTTGCACGCTGCGCTCATCCTCATGCCTGTCACCTCATTGCCACAAGATGGCTGCTGCCCTTCCAGACATCACGCCTGAGTTCAAGGCAGGGGCAGGGGAAAGAAGAAGGGCCTTGCCAGATGCTTCTGTTCTTTTTTTTTTTTTTTTTTTTTAAGCAGGAAGGCAGTCTCCCAAGAATCTCACTGGCCCCCTCTGCTGGCAGATTAAGCTCTGACCCACTGGCCAGAAGTGAGATGCACAGTTACCAGGAGCTGCAAGGTAGGCTGGAGAGATGGGAGGGGGATGGCCCCACCCCCTCTAACGAGTCCCCGTGTCTCACCTGGGGCTGGGCATTGTTATCAAGGAAAAGCAGGGGCTGGGTGTCACGGGGGCAGCATGCCTGCCTCATGCCCTGAGTATGGATGAGATTCTGCCTAAGTTCTCAGCTCACGACCTGGCACTCAGAAACGTTCCCTATTATTAGTCACAAGTTCTCTTCCTGTGCAAGGATTGATGGGCAAATCTCTACTCCCAGGACACCTTCAGGGGAGCTGGTGTGCCCCTCTTCTTCAGAGGAGGAAACACAGGTACGCCAGAAAGGGCAGGGAGGATGCTCATTCACTGGCCAGCGTCCTCCAGTGGGACGTCCCGGGTCTTGCCTCGGGGCGGGGTGGGCTGGAGTTCCAGTCCACGATGCCCTTGAGTGCCTCAGAGGACTGGGGAAGGGGCCCCTAGCTCCGCCTTGGGAACAGTCACAGAAGTTCCAGTGGGAAACGAGAGTCGAGCCCCTCGGTTTTTTTCACTCTCAGTTCCCAGACAGGACGAGGCAGTGGTGCCTGCCCCGTGGGGCTGGGAGCCTGGGACGGTGTGCGGTGCGTCCCCACTCACTGACTGCGCTGGGCAGCACCCACTCACCACTCGGTCCTGTGGCCCCCCCGGCCCTCCCCGTCCTGTCACTGTCCTCCCCCCAGTCGCCCGTGAAGGAGGGACGGGCCACTGAGAAGCATGTGTGGCAGCAGCATCCCTGGGGGATGTCTGTGTGTTCCTCCGCCCACATCAGCAGCTGTGCCGAGCCGCGGCATGAGTGGTGGAGGTGAGCGAACACAGGCAGCTACTGGCACTGGGGGAGCCTCATGACAGTTTAGGCAAGCACAGCTGGAGGCTCATCCGCCTAAGCCTAAGCCATGCCCTCATTTCCCGGCAGCGGAGGGGAGAGCACGGGGGCAGGAGGCAGAGGGCGCCGGGGGCCTCTGGTACCAGGTGCTGGCAGGCTCACTTGGCCATGACTGCTGACCTCTGGGTCCCTTGGTCTCCGTCCTTCTGGCTCACAGCCTTGACCTCTCCCCTCGTGGGGCCTCTGCCGGTGCCCCGGGGAAGCCACATTCCGTGTAGCTTTGCCTGCGAGCCGTGCCCGGGCCCCTCTTCACTCCCCCCCTGCTTCCCCCCTCCCCATCTCTCTGCTCATTTTCTCTTCCTGTTTTACCGTTTCTCGAGCCCCTGCCATGCACCGGCTCTGAGAGGGCTGGGGCTCAGGGCCACCAGGATGACGGTGGTTTCTACCCCTGGGGAAGCCCACAGGCTGCCGACGAGGCAGACACAAGAGAACCTTCCGACCTGAGGGGAGTGTGGGTACCCAGGGCTGGAGCAGTGTGCCCCGACCTTTGAGCCGGCCTGTGCCCCGACCTTTGCCCCGGGCTTTGCCCTGGCCTTTGCCCCGGCCTGTGCCCAGGCCTTTGCCCCGACCTTTGCCCCGGCCTTTGCCCCGACCTTTGCCCTGGCCTTTGCCCCGGGCTTTGCCCCGATCTTTGCCCTGGCCTTTGCCCCGTGAAGGAGGACAAGTCTGACAGCAGCCTGAGAGTCCCCAGCACCGTGGGCCCCAGGTCCTAGGAGTAGGAAGTAGACTCTTCCTGGCCTGTATCTTCAGGGAGCTGTCAGAGGAGCATCCTAAGTATGCCAAGGGTGTGGGAAAGGAGTGGGTCTCAGCGCTTTGGGCTGGAAGTAACAGAAAAACCTCTAGTCAGCTGACTTAGATAATGACAATTCAGTATCTCACATAGGAAGTCCAGGTGGTTCCAGGGTTGATTAACACAGCAGCTGAAGGGTGTCACCGAAGATCCCATTTCCTCCGTTTTTTTCCCTGGAATCCTCAGTATTTGGGGTTGTCCTCAAGCTAGCTCCCCTCATGGTCACAGGATGGCTGCCACTGTTCCAGGCATTACACTCAGATGTGGTAAGATCTTTGAGGGGAAGGGGGACTGATTTTACCTGTGCTTCTGTCATCCGTGAGGACCCCTCACTGTAGACATCACCTAGCAGACTCCTTCATTCTGCAGTGGCCGGGCTGCACTCTATGCCACGCCTGAAGGACATGCAGCCATGACCAGCTCGAACCAATCACAACTCCCCTCCTGGCTGTGGCCGGGCCCACCTCCCCCAAGAATGTGGTGGCAGAAAGTGTCCCCCAAACCTGAGGCCTGCTGGAACCGGGGGTGGGGGGACGGCAGTTGTGTGATCAACCGGTACGGTGGGCAGCGGGCCGTCTCTGGCCAGTGAATGTCCCCTTCAGGGTTTCAGGACGGTCTGGGTGCAGCAAGCAATGCTCCAGGTGCGGCCAGTCCACAAGGAAGCTGCAGAGCATCAGCGGGTGGGGAGCGGCGTGGCCTCCGCCCGCCTGCGCTTCCCCGGTGCCCACGTGGCACATTCCCCGAGGCCCGTCGGCAGCTTGCTCCGTCGTTCCCCTCCCAGCGAGGCCTTCCTGCGACCCCGGCCCAGGGCAGCCCTCACGGCACCTGCTGGAGGCATCCTCCTCAGCGTCTCTGCTGGATGTATGTCGTTCACTTGTCTCTCTTGTTAATTACCCACCTTCTTCTCGCGGGAGGAATACTGTTTGCTCTGCTCACTATTCCCAGCGCCTAGATCAGTACCGGCAAACAGTAAGTGCTCAATGAATCCTCCTCCCTGGTGGCAGATCAGAATCCCCCGGGGAGCCTGCCAGAAAAGCAGGTTCCTAGGCCGCCTCCCAGGCCTGCGGATCCAGGTCTCGTGTTGTGGGCCCAGCGCCTGGAGCCCCTCCTCGGCCGTCCTGCACAGACGTGGGAGAGTCACTCAGCAGAGGGAAGCGGGTGGTCAGCCGGGGACCAGGCTCTGCAGTCATCCAGTGTGAGGACAAAGGTGTTCCCTGTACCGAGCACCTTCCGTCCCCAGCAGTGTCATTCAGTGCGACACAGGGGTGACCGCACGGGGAGCGCAGGGAATGGGGACAAACAGTCACATGGTGGAGAGTCAAGAGTGACTAGAAACGGCAGATTCGACGTGTGGACGGCACAGGAGGAGGAGTGAAGACAGCCCTAGTGGGAAGAAGGGAGGTTTATAACACGAGATCCCTGACGTAAATTAAAAATATATGCCCAGGGCTTGGCGGATTTCTTAAAACACAAAAAGCACTAATTGTAAGAGAAAAATTAATAACTTAGGCTTCATGAAGATTAAGAGCATTTATAATTGTGTCAAAACGCACCATTGGGAGATTGAAAGGCAACGGCCCACTGAGAAGGCGTGGTTCTCTTTCCAGTAAGAGAGACTCCACGGGGACACATAGCGGATCAAGACAAATCCACACTGAAAAATGGGCTAGAAAGTGCTCGGGCGCATCCCCAAGACCACACGTGAGTGGCCAGGACCACACATGCAGCATCCGTGCTCCACACCTGAGGTCACCTGGGAAACACAGACTAGACCACCAGACACCGTGCACCCCGCCAGAGGCGACCTGTTAGAACTGGCTGTGCTGCTGGCGGGGAGGGTCACAGGGCATGACCTGCAGCCCACCGGGGGGCCTGCTTCCCTGCGACCCCTCCGTCCACGGGGACAAGCCCAGACGTGCGCCAGGAGCTGTGCACAGAAATGTTCACGGCAGCCCTGGCCATGTGCCCTCGAAGGCCCACCCACAGGTGTGGCAGGTCAGAGGCTCTTGAGACCGATGCCTCAGACAAGTAGTGAGGGCGGAGCTGTGTGCAGGGGGCGGGTGGGAAAGGCACGGAGACCGCAGGCTGTGTTACCTATGCCTGTGAAATTCGGGAAAGGAATCTACCGTGACAGGAGTCAGAAGCCTGGGCTCTCCGGGGGCTGATTTTGGTGGAGGCCGGGCAGGACATGTTCTACAGCTCAGCCTGGCGTGTGTCACCACACGCGCCCAGATGTGCACGTGCAGTTGTGTATAAGGCTCACTGAGCCGTCCGCTGAAGAGTCCGCACGGTGGAGGTGTATGTGTGACAGCTCCATGCAAATGAAATTCATTCACGCGCACAGAACAGCACACGCTTTGGAAGCACACGTGCAAACAGCAGGGCCCATGTCGGCTCAATACAAGGGCTGCGCGTTGTTGGGAAGGTCAGGACAGGCACAGGAAGAGATGACCAGAATGAGAAGTGCTCTTGTTCAAACCGATAATGGAGGGTTATATACACTAAGGCGTACGACTAATTAGCCCAAGACAGGGACTGAGAGAGAAATTGTGAAAATAAAGGTCCCAGCTAAGAGCTCCCGGCCACCGGTCAGCAGTGCCCACCTTGGTGTCTGAGGAGCAACACTTCTGTGTGAGTCACTCAGGCCACCAGTGACAACTCTTGGTCTGGGAGGGCCCCCTGATTTGTGGTGTTTCAGGAACATAGTGGTTTGGGTTGAACTGTGTCCCCCCCAGATGTGTATGCTGCAGTCCTAACCCCCAGGACCTGGGAACGTGACCTCATTTGGAGCTCGGGTCTTGCTGAAGCAGGGAGGGCCCTAGTCCCACACGACAGGCGTCCTTACGAAGGGGACATTGGAGGCAGAGGCAGGTATCCCACATGAGGGTGAGTCAGAGCCCTGCCGATGGCCAGAAACCACGGGGGGTGAGCAGGGGTGCGGACCAGGCTCTTCCTCGCGGCCCCCAGAAGGAACCAGCCCTGCCGGCATCGCGGTCTGACGTCTGGCCTCCAGACCGCAGGACAGTGCATCCCTGTTGTTTAAGCCTGTGGCGCTTTGCTCTGCGGCCCAAGGAACCCGGTGCAGGCGGGCCACCAGGGTCTGAATCCCTCCCTCTGGGTCCTGGACCCTCCTACCTAATGGGAGGGAATCAAGGATGACTGCCCCACTGGGCGGGAGGTGGCTTGAGTTGAAGGGTGGGGACACCCGGGGGTGGATTTTGGAAGGGGTGTGGGGTGACTGTGGGGCACCCCCCAGGGCAGCACGGGTCAGGGAGGCATGGCAGGGAGATCAGGGCAGGTAGGCAGTTAGGAAGGATGCCAGGGGGCGGGTGAAGGGGGCCGGTGCACGCGCACGCGTGTGCACGCGTGCGCGTGCACCCGTGTGCGTGTCCTGAGGAGACTGAGAAGTTACAGGGAAACACAGGGAGAGGCACCAGCAGGGAAACTGGTCCTCTGAGAACCCCGGGCCCCTTCCCTCCCTTCCCTCCTGGGCTTGCTGGGAGCCTTCCTTAATTAATGCCTGTAAAACGCTTTCAGACGCTGGAAGCAGCAACAGCAGCTTTATAAATAAACCCAGACTTCTGAAGGTTGACTAATGCCTGAGCCCTCGGGGGAGGGGAGCGTGGTGCGAGGCTGGGGGAGGGGCGGCAGAGGAGCCGAGGCTCGGGCCCTGGTCCACGGAGACCGACGAGGTGCACGGGGCCAGGTCAGGGCTCCGCCCCAGGCCTGTGTCTGCAGCATTAAAATCAAGGCTGGGTCTGCGTCTTCACGCTCCTCTGCCATCAGCGCCTCTGGCCAAGGTCACAGCGTGGGCCGCAGCTCAGCTCCAAGAGGTTTGGGGGAAGCAGGCGGGGGCCACGTGGCCAGCCTGGCCCACAACAGTGACGTGGCCGCCGGGACACTGGCTCCCTGAGGGAGGCCCGGGAAAGGCGCGCCACTTGCCCAGTGACCCCGCGGAGGCAACGCAGACGGCAAGGCCGCTCGGTGTCCTTCGAAGACCCCGTCCTGGGCGCGGAGGCAGAGGAAGTGGTGGCCATTTCACACCCTGCAGCACCCTGGCCGGCTTTGGTGGTGGTCTTCCCTGAACTTACATCTCAACCAGAAAGGAAGGACCTCAAAGGACAAAGGAAGCTGGCCGTCGGGGCTGAAAGTTCAAACCCTTCGATGACAAGGAGGCTGTGGCTGGGGCCTGGCTTACATTCCACACGGCAGACGTGCCCCGGAGCCAGGCCCCGAGGTGCCCTTCGCCCGCAGCCCAACTTCCTTTGGGCCGAGTCCAGGCTGCCTCCTGCGTGGCTTGGGTACACGGGGACTCGGGCAAGGACGCAGGTGGGGACCACCCTTCCTGTGGGCCCAGGATGCCCGCATCCAGGCCTCTGGCCGGCGCGGTTACTAACAGCTCATGCTTAGAGCAGCCTGGTTTGGATGACTGCTTACGTGGTCACCCTGCTGACGGGCACCTGGGTGGCACGACGATGAGGCCGAAGGCCCAGGACCCTTGGCCTCTGGTCGGAAAGGACGTCTGTCCAATGCAAAAGCTGTCCCAAAGGCTCTGGGCTTCAGCTGATGTCGTGCTGAGTGGAGAGGTTCACTCTGCCCCCGGGGATGGGGTGTGAGGGAGAGAAGGGAGGTACCGCAGGGCCTGTGAGGAAAGGGCCTGCACCCCAAGTCAGGGGCGGTCCCCACCAGGCCAACTCGTGCACAAAACGGCCACAGCGGCGCCTGGGTCTTGGGGCTTCTGGCCCTGGAACAGCAAAGAGCTCCCCAGGGTGAGGCGCTACCTTCTGTTAGCAAATCCACCACCCCGCATCTTCTCGCTGGGGACACGGACGTGCAGAGCAGGGAGAGGTCGTGTAGCCAGTCTCCTGGGCCCTGCTCCGTCCTCTGCCACTCTGGCTCTGGGTGCTCACGTCGGGCAGGTTCCGCCGGCAGCTGGAGAAGTGGGGGGCGGTCCCTGGCCGCTCGCCACCCCGTTTCAATCTGTTCAGCCAGGCGAACATCTGCGGGGCCCAGTGCGAAGTGCCACTGCCGCCTTTGGGAGGACCGGGGGGGGGCGGTGGTGACAGCTGGGTGGGCGGGGGCCAGGCTCGCCAGGGGGCCCATCTGGGAAACACGCAGAGACACAGCCGCTCTGCCCGAGGAGGGGGAGCCCTCAGGAGAGACTCTGCTGAAAGCCACACACCGACCCCCAGGGACACAAGAGGCGGACGTCCACGGAGCATCAGGATCTGACCCCGGAGGCGTCAGTCTGGGCCCAGGGCACCCAGGACCTCACTCCTGAGACTGACCCTGTCCTGCTGGCATCAGCGCCCCGGGGGGCCGGGTTTGGGAAGTATGGGTACCAGCGCGGGCTCTCCTTCCCTCAGCCCGGGCCAGCCTGCGATCGCGGCCGCACTGCCCCTGCGTGCCAGCCCCGTGGGCAGCTCGGCGGGTGGGGACAGAACAGCTCTGCCTCTGAGTGGACGGAGGGAAGGGCAGCCGCGGGAAGAAACCAACTCTGAGCTTCAGGCGCGTCAGCCGCCGAGCCTGGCAGGTTTCGGGGAGGGACACATGAGATGCGGCCCCGAGTGGGGAGAGCGGCGCTGGGTGCGGGGGGGCTGAGTATGTGCCGCCTGCTCTTGTTAGTATTGTTATTATTATTACTAACTCCCAGCACTTGCTCACTGAACCTCATTGTCACCGTCACCCGAGCCAGGAACCAGCCCTGGCGGCTGCGTCACGACTCATCCACACATGAGCAATGACCAGGTCTTACAGACTTTGCTTCCCAAATATTTCCTCAATCCGCATCCTCTCTCTGTGTTTAAATCTCAGCTTCCATTGCCTTGGACCAGGCCCTGGTCCCTCAGAGGAGCCTCCGCTGCCCATCTTCTCCCTGAGTCCCCCGCCCCGCCCTGCAGTGATGGGTGGGAGGTGAAGGTCCGGCCGGAGTGTCCTGGAAAAGACGCAGCTCTGGCAGGATGCAGACACCCGCTCTGGGCTGGACCTCTCACCTGCAGCGCAGCTTGACCACTCAGCGTGTCAGGCATGGGTTTCCCGTGGCGCCAGTTTCTTAGCCTCTGGGCACACAGGGCCGACTGGCACGTACACAGCAGGGAATGAAATTTAAGGAGCTTACAACCCTGGAAAGCGCTGTGGGCATAACATAGAAAAGAGATTTCTGCACGGATTTACGGCAGAGCCAGAAAGGCAACCAAGACGGGCTGGGAGCCCCCATCCCAGCTGCCGGCACGAAGGGCACCACCCTCCTGCCCGTGGCACACCCAGGCCGCCATCCGGCAGGGAACGCCGCCACGGACACTGGCGGGCTCTGCCCCAGCGAGGACTTCTCTGTTCCCGCGACAGACACAGGGGGAACGGCTTTCCCCCGGGGCTTACAGTCGAGGGAGGACACGGGGGCTGGGAGGAGAGCCCAGATCTCCTTGACCCCGAGGGCTCGTCATCAGAGACGACACGGAGCGTGGCCGCCTGGGTGCCATCCTGGTCCGTGGAGCCGGTAGATGTGTTGTGCTGAGAAACGCCACTGCGGCAGGCATCGCCTCCCAGCCAGGTGTCGGGTCACGTCTTCCAGACTCGCGTGTGGGCACAGCTGGCTGGGACCTTGTCCTCCAGGCCCGGACCTTGTGGCCCAGCACCCTAAGCCGGGAGGTCCCGCCACCCGCTCCAGTGTCCATCCAGCACCTGCCAACCTCGGGGAAGCCCCACCTTGACTTGCACCCAGGAGGCTGGTGCTCCCAGTCTTTTAGACTCTGGCTCACACCTGCCGGTCCCCCATCTCTCTCTTGCGCCTAGAACATTCTCTACTTCCTCCCCGCTGTGCCCCCAGTTACCTCGCCCAGGAGGCCGGCTGTGCCACTGCTCAGAGCCGCCGCCAGGGGAACGGTCGGCAGTGCTCTGCTTTCAGCTGCCCCGCGGTGTTTTAAGACCACAGTCTGCACACACAGGTTTTATTTCTGTGCTTTTCTCAAGGCTCTGTTAGGAGGCATTACTCATAACCCAGTTTGGTGGAAATCTATTGAGATACTCAAGGTTGAGTTAAATATACCAAGTATTTGTAACCGCCTCTCTCCCCCCGCTAATTGTACGAGAGGTGGGTGCTGAGGATTTGAAACCTGAAAACCAAGCATTCAGCAACATGCCGGGGAGATGCACCCATCTGTAGCCAGGCAACTTTCCACGATGCAGAGCTGCTCCCGCCTGCCGGCTGCAGACGACACATGTGACCTCAAAGACGGCTCCAAGCTCCAAAGCCTGGAAGCACCTGATGTCTTTGAAAAGACAGAAGGAGGCACGGGTCTGAACGGAGTAGCAGGTGGAAAGGCAGGTGGCTCTGTTGTTGGCGGGAGCGAGCAGCTGGGCTGTGGAGACGTCGTGCCCGACGCTGTACCCGGGGCGGGGGGCGGGGTCAGTCCTACGCTCCTCTCCCGCCTGCGTCTGGGTGACATCCTGCCGGACACGTGCAGCCTGGCATTCAGAGGCCTGGACCTGACGTGACAGCTCCCGTCCCTGGGGCCACACACCAGGGACACCGGTCTTCACGATGTCCGCTGATGTGTCCTCTGGCTGGGGCCGGTCAGCGGCTGGAACTTGCTCTGCAGGACATGTGTCCTCCGACGTGCAATTCCCCTTCAGGAGAAGAGACCACAGTCCTGCCTGTCCTGGGCCAGGACCCGCGGGCCGTGACCAGTGTCTGAGGAAGAAGGGACACCTGGGATGCGAGCGATGCGGCACCCAGCCTGGAGTCTCCGCCAGCCGCCTGGGGAAAGGGTGGGTGGTAGTTGCAGGGTCGGGGCACGGGAGGTTCCTGAGGGTGCTGACGAGGGTTCTCACCCTCTGAATGGGGAGATGAGAGCGCGCATCTTTGCAGGGACCGTCCAGGTCTGTAGGGCCTAATAGCACCTCCTCCGGCGGCGGGCAAGGCCCTGGGTTACTCGGACTGCCGTGCGTGTCTTGAGGAGCTCAGGGCGCCTCCCTTGGGGGGAAGGGGTGAGGGACAAGAGGATGCAGCGGTGTCCTGTGGGCGGCAGGCGAGGGCGCTCCGGCCGCCGCGGGCCTCCCCCCAATGGGACCCCTGTCGGGCAGGATGGAGCCTGTGCCTCTCAGCCCGAGGAGCCATTTCCCTACATCGCTCCCATCTAATCCCTGCAAGGACCTGAGAGCTGTGCACTGCTTTCGTTTACAGATGAAAGAACAGCATCTCAGATGAGGTCCCTGGTCCAGGACGTGAGGGCAAGTCCGCCTGACCAAGGCCCCGTGTTCTGTCCCTGCACCAGGCAGAACCGACTTCAGTCATTTCTCCAGGGTTGAAATCCAGTGCCGGGGATAACGCTGCTCAGGGACCCATCTCGGGCTTCCTTCCCCTTGGAATTCAATTGGCTTCAAGCTGCTGCCGGAAGCCAGCGACTTGGAGGGGGGCGTCCAGGATGGTCTCAGAATTTGGGGTGAGGTGGGAAAAAGGAAGTGAGTTTACACGTGAGATCTAGTCCTGGGTGCTTAGATAACCCTGCAATCCATTTCCCGGACCCTCCAGAGAAAGGTCTTTGGACAAAGCACCTCTCACCTGCTTCCCACACAGAGGAAATCAGCTCTTCACCTCCGAGCCCTTTGAAAGGGGGCGCAGTCTTTGGTCTGAACAAACTGTGCCTGTCACTTTTAAAGTGGTTCATTCCAGTAAAGGATGGAGAATTTGTTTTCAAAACAGACCACTGTGGTGCTGACCTAGAAAGCCCCAGTGACGCCTGCGGTGTGGGTCTGACCACGCCGGGCACGGGGGTTGCGGGGGGGGGCCTCCAGCCACAGTGCACGGCCACCTTTTCACAGTAGGTGCTGCAACTGGGATTTCTATTTTATTTATATAACAGTCAAGTAAAGGGATACATATTTCAGGAATTAGCCACTTGCTACCACAAACATATGAGAAGAATTTTCAGTGGGATTCATTTCTCCCCAGCTGGAGAAGCCACCCTCAACGTGTAATTCAGATCAAAGACGTGCCCGCGGGTTTTAAAGGTCGTCCGCGGTCTGGGAGGCGGTGGATTTTGTTCCGGTTTGAGTGTGTGCCGCCGAGGTGAGCGTCACTGATGCGGGGCAACAGGGCCGTGTGTCTCCCCTTGCCCCACACTCCCCGTAAGAGCCCTGAAACGCTGCACACACAATGACGAGCTTCAGAGGTTCTGTGGTCTGTCAGGGCGTTAGGCGCTATAGGAGACGGAAAAGCAGAGGGAGGCGTCCCTTCCTGACTCAGGAGGGAAGAGCAGCCTGGCACCCCGGCCTCAGGGCGCCCCGGCCTCAGGGCGCCCCGGCCTCAGGGTGCCCCGGCAAGGAGCGCCGCGCCCTTCTGCGGGCGGGCGGGCGGGCGGAGGGGAGGCGCTCCCCGCGGGCCCTTGCCTGGTTACACGCCTACCCCAGGTCTGAGCTTCCAGTTCACCTCTGGGCATCAGAAGCTGTGAGGAAACCTCCTTCCCTGCCTCCTCTGTGACCCCTAAAAGGAGAGCCAGGCCCGGCTCCTGTGTGGGCCTCTCGAGATCCTTTTATGGTCCAAGAATAAACAGGGCTATAGAAACACAAAGCTCGCTTTATCTCCAGCGCGCAGCAGGGACCAATTCCGCGGCCGACTCAACCCGGGGGAGGGCTGGGGGGGAGAGCAGGCCCTCGTCTCCGTGAACGTGAGTCGTCAGTCCGCTCCACGACCTCAAGAATCCTTGCTGTCATGCCCGCGCTCCACTGCCTCCCCACAGAGGCTTAAGGACCGGCCTTAAGATCTTCTCTGACCTTCCTCTCGGCACGTTTCGCTGAAAATGATGAAACGTTCCTTTGGAGGCAGGCAGGCTTCTGCCGGGAGGAGCGGACAAGACGCGGTGTTGCTGGAAAGCTGGGCCATAGGTGGACCCCTAAACACCTCCCCCCTGGAAACTGGCGAGAAATACCTTTAGAGATCATTTCCCTTCGAAGGCCCAACGGATGTTTACAAAGGAAAGGTTTACTTTGTCTGGAAGAGGCTGGCGAGGCACGTCAGTGGTCACGGGCTGGCACCGCCACCTGGCGGCCGGCACGTTCTCCGAGTTCCAGAAATAACCGGGGCTGCTAAGAAGAAAGAAACCACGTTCCCAGAACACCCCTTCCCACAGAGAGAGAACTCATCTGGAAATGGCCCAGTACACGTAAGAAACAATCATTTAAGCTGTTTGGGTGTTTACCGTGTGATATGAGCAAAGGATTTTTCCTCCCCACTCAATGCTTGGTACCAGGTGCACTGAAGATCGTAATGAAAGACCGCGTGACTGAAAAGAGCCGGAAGTATATTTTACTTCATAGAAGGCATACTTTAAAAAAAGGCAGAAACATTTAGGGAAACAACATCTGACATGAAAGAACCTCGAGCCGGAGGGCCTTGGAGATCAGGCTTGAAATGTTTTGCTTTCACAGAGTCTTTTTCATGGCCGCTTGTGTCAGGCTGAAGAGGTAAGCTTCGTAGATGATATTTAAGAAGTTGTCGTCATTCTGGAAAACAAAAATCAAAAGCCCCAGGGGATGTGATCTGGCTGCAGAAACGAGAGGCCTTCTCTGTCTTGGGGCTGAACTGGCACCTTGATCCTAAGACGCTCCTCTCCACCTGTGCGTGCTCACAGCGGCTAGTTTCTAAGCTGAACAGTCAGTGGGGCAGCAGGCCAGGCCAGAAGGGTCAGTTGCCGGTCCTCGGTGGCCAGCCCGGGACACGGCAGGTGCTCGTGGCCTGCAGCTCAGGCGGGCGCCAGCCCCGGGGCAGTGCGGAGCGGGCCGGCTCCTGAGAAGCCTGGCCTCCTGTGTGGAGAGACCTGGGGCCCCCGGGAGGCTGCACGGGGGACGTAACCCAGCTCAGTCCTCTGAGCCTGGCTGGGAGGTCACTGGTGGCTCTGAGAGGCCCCCGAGTCGCCCACAAGGGGTGCCTCCGTTGTTGGGCGTAAGTTAAGACTTCACTGGCAATGTGCTTGGCTGGTACCCTGCCAGAGCCAGTGCATCTCCACCCCGCTGCACCACCCCCGTTAGCTACGGAAAGCTCTGGCCTTGGCAAGCCGGCAGCGGTGAGACTGCGGGCTCTGGGCCCCTCCTGCCACTCTCGGGGCCGAGGGAACCACGGTCCCATCGGTGGTTTTCTCTGTTTCTGACGTTGGACACGGCTCCCTCCCACCCCGTCCTTTATCGCTCTGGCAATTCACCCGCGTTTCACACTCCCGCTTGGCCTGGAGCCAGGCTACCCTGGCTTTCCTGCAAAGTCTCTGAGCACGAGCCTGTGTCCTAACAGCAGGCAGAGAGCAAAGCTGAATGCCTGAGTGACTCCCAGCAGCTCATGGAGAAGATGCCGTCTAAAGCACGGGGAATGTGAAACGCAGGCCGGGTGGAGGGAACAGACGTATGGTCTCTAACGAGCGAGGTCCAGGGGCTGCTCCAGACTTTAGGGGTCCCCACTACTGCACAGAGATCTTTGGAACAGTGTTATTAAATGGAATAAGCCAGAAAAAAATGTGGAACTTTTTACATTCAAGTTTTTTGTTTATTGCTCACAGAAAAGGAGCTTACAGATGCCCTAAGTCCTCAAGAACTTCTCATGAATGGCTTCTAGAAAAGGTGGAAAAGACCCTTACTTATGAATTAGTCAGGTGCGGTCACTTCTCATCTGTCTTTAGCAGATTGCTACCCTGCTTTCACACTCAGATGCTGATTTCTGTCCCCATTCCATTCCTTCTCTCTAAAATAAGTTACCTTTAAAAAAACATTCTTACCAACGGCGACTACTGTCTTTTTGAGTAGGATGGGACAGAGCAAAAGTGCTGGCCGCTCTCAAGGTCGCCTGACACTCAAGCAAAGTACCACAAAAGCCTTACGGACTGTCTGTGAAAAAGATACCTCAGTACGTGAGCTGAGGTGTCCGCGGTCCGTCTGGGTGAGCGCACTGCACTTTGCAAGGCCTGTCTCGCATTTGGGGTGGGCTTTGTCATCTCCCGGCCCCGTCGTGCAGTGGGAAGGGGCACAGCGGCCAGGCTGCAGCCCCAGCTCTGCTATTTACTGGCTGGTGACGTCAGGCCAGTCCCTCAGCCTCGGCGTCCTGGTCTCTAACACCGTGCCCGGCCCAGAGCTCTGTACAAGTGTCATCGCCCTTATTACTTCATAGGGGCACGAGGAAGCCATCCCAGCCTGTCCTCACTGGCAGGTTTCAAGGTCATCTATAAAACATGCCGTGGTCGTCACAGCCATTCCTGCCGCCCCAGCTGTATCCTCCCCGAGTAGCGGCCTGGGCGCTGCCGCGGGCTCAGGGCAGCCCTCCCCTCCACTCCCCTCTGGCTCCCGACGGCCCCACAGACCCAGGACCCTCCCAGGGGCGGCTTCACCTCCTCCTCTTCTGCCGGGTGGCACTTGAGGACTTAGCCCTCCAAGTCACAACGCCCAGAGCCAGGTCGAGTGTCTGAAATGCACCCAGAAGCGCTGGTCTTGGGGCTAGCTGCTGCCCTTGGGGAGCAGGAGGCGGGCACGGGCACCAGCAGGGCAGCAGGCCGCTGGGAAAGGTGGATGAGGAGGGAGGCGGCGCCCTCCTACCTGGATGAGGCACAGCAGGGCCTCCTGGAGCTGCGGCTTGGTCAGGGCACCGCCCGGCGTCCTGGAGGGCTCCGGCGTCTGCAGGGGTAGGAGGGGGCCGCTGGGGGTGGCCGCTGGGTCCTGGCTTCCCGGGGGCAAGAGCCCGCTGCCCCTCTCTGGCGGTGGGGCCCAGGGGGGCTGCGCAAACACCAGTGGCGACATGAGCGGAGATAGGCCCGCGGTGGGCGGGGCGCGCCGGGGCGAGAAGACCTGCAGGTGGGAAACGGGCCGACGGGCGGGTGAGGGGGGCTTGCGCACGGGGCGGGTGCAGAGAACGCAGAGGACACAGCGGGTTCACTGTTAACCATCCAGGGCCGAGGGCGACAGGAGGCCAGCCTCCATCTGCACGCTCCTCCCTCCTGGGCACCGGTGGCCGGCGCCTGCTGTCCTGACTATGCTCCCCACGTCAGGCAGAGCTTGCGCTCTGAGCAGCACCTCCTTTCTCCGGCTTCCTGTCATCGCCTGGGGACACACGCCGGGACCCCAGCCTTTCCACCGGGGCTGTCCGTCTGCGTCCCTGCCCGGCTGCGGCCCCGAGTTTCCGCCGTAAGGGACCCACCGGCGGCCGTCTGCCCCCTCGCCTGGTGCGGCGGGGCGGGCAGGCGGTGGGGTCACCGTCCACCCCGCCTCCTGACTGTCCGTGCTCGGGCCTCGGGGGCAGCCCTGGGGCCACTCCTGCAGGCGTGCAGGTGGCCCGTCTGTCCGGGCGGGTCTGTCCGCCTCTCTTGGCCAGCAGGCCTAAAACCAGGGGTCCCAATAGTGTTTCCAGTTGTGCAGGCGACATCTGACCCACCTGACGCTTACAGCCACCTCCCACTTGTCCCCAGCTCAGGTGAGAGGGAAGAGCGCTACTGTTAGCCTCCCGAAGCCCAGGGGCTCGTGAGAACAGGCACAGGGCCAGCCACGAGGAGCTGCTGTGGTTTCAGAAGCTCCCTGGGCATCGTCTTGGGCACAAAGTAGCCTGGAGGATGGCGGGTGGCCTGCTTAACTGTCCCTGCGTGCCGTTGCGAGGGGCGGTGGCTTCGTGGGCAGTCAGAAGAGCACCGCGGCCCTGCACCCCACAAGCTCTGGAAGGGGACCTGCCTGCAGAGGCGGATGGCCAACGATTAGCCCCGATCTCCTAGGGTCCAATCTAAATCCGCAGGGGCCAAAGCAGAAGAAGGGGGGCCCTGTGACAGTGAAGTGAGGATGAGGGCAGGGAACAGCCATGTCTCCAGAGCAGCAGGAACTCAGATCTGAGATTTCCATCAGTAACAGTCAAGAACACTCCGACCCACAGTCTTACATACACGAAGACTGTGCTCCACACCGATGGTCTTTGTTCCAAAAAGTGAGAGATTTCGGAGGCACTGTCGTAAGCTACGTGCCTAAAACACGACAGAAGGACCAACGTCATAAATAGGGAGAACTTCCTAATTTTTAAACCCAATGCATTTTCAGTGAATTTGTACCAATCCAAATGGAAAAAGAAAAAATCCGTCAGCTCTCCGAATGTTACCCACAGGCAGTGAAAAAATGGAAAAGCTTTCGGTTTTCTCACTAAGTTATTAGTGACTATGAAGAACCATTTCCCCTGGGGGCACAGAACATTTCTAAGAATTACAACACTCCCCCTCTCTGGCAACCGGTGTGTACGTCGCGGGCCGGGAGAGAGCCTTCTGCCTCTCCGGACCCTCATTAAGCTACACCTGCTCAGACAGACAAGGAGGCTGCGCCTTCCGGGCTCGGCGGCCCGCTTTGCTGCCGGCCTCCAGCGCCCATGCGCTGCGGCGTCCGCAGGGGCGGGTCACCCGGCTCCTCAGCTGCACGTACCACGTGCGGCAGGGGCGGGGCACGCAGCCAGTGCTTGTAAGCACGGCCTGGATGAGGAACGCACGGTGGCTTTTACTGTGGACCGAAATCACCAGGCGAGGTCAGGTGTCTGGCCTCCCCGGAATGGTTTCAAATGATTTCAGACCCTAGGTTTGCGAGGTCAAAGATTTGGGTTTTTCCCACGGCCACGTCAAACCTCGTCGCACGAAGGTTTAACTGTAGGAATGACGCCTCTGAAGGGAGGCGCTCCCAGGTTGCTGGGCCAAGAGGCCAGATTCCCTTCCGGGCAGGAGGCGAAGGCGGGACGCGATGCGCAGACCACACGGGGTGAGCCCGCGTGCCCGCGCCCTGGCAGCACCTCCCGGCCGGCAGCCGCCTACCTGAAGGAGGGGAGCCTGCTGCTCCGCGCTGGGGGTCTGGTCCCTCCAGGACTCCAGGGGGTTCCGTGCTCCGGCGCTCGGGGTGGCCACGGGGAACTTGGCCGCCAGGGCTGGGCGGCCGGGCGCCGGCAACTGCCGCTCCTGTTGCACCGCCTGGAGCTTCCACAGCAGCTCCTGCGGGGAGACCTCACTGGGCCCCAGGGGCTGACGGCCGGGCCCAGGGCCGGGGGGCGCTGGCCTCGGGAGCGCCCGGGGCCCCGGCGTCTCGGCCGAGGCGTCTGGTGCCGGCGCCCCAGGGATGCTCTGGAGCTGGTCCGGCGGGTTCTGAGTCCTGGGGGCACCGTGCGCGCGGCGGGAGACCCCGGGGCCGCGGGGAGACGCTGGCCGGGCGGCGTCTCTACAGGGCCGGCTCTCAGGCAGCTCCGCCAGCGGCTGCAGGTCCGCGCTCCCGACCAGGAGCTTCTGAATGGCGGGACAGAGCTGCTTCTCGACCGGGGGCGAGCACCTTCGGGGCTCCTCGTAGGACAGGGAGCGGACGACCCCCTGCCGAATCGGAAGCCCCTCTTGCTGCTGCTGATGGAGGGTCTTTCGAGGCCCCGCGGCTTCGTGACACGTAGCTTCGTCCAGCTTCCCGAAGAGAGCCGTCAAGGACAGGTGTTGGGGTTCAGGGTCTAAGGTCTGGAACAAATAACCACGTCTGAAAATGGGGCCACATGTAATTGGGTTATATGGGGGGCAGTGAAACATTACTTACCTACCCGATGATTTCTTCCGTTTACAAAGAGCCAATTAGAAAGGATGAAAAGCTTAGTGACAACAAACCCTACACACCTGGGACCTCCTGGACATTAAAACATGTCAAGGATGTTCACAGCCTTCTCCCTCCCACCCCCACGTCGGCTGTTATATGAACAGTATCTGCTGATTGATAAACAGGCATGTGATCCCTGCTGGGCCTGGGGTTCACAGGCTGGGGACCACTGTGGCACAAAGCTACAGACACTCAAAGGCAAATGATCTCTTCAACAGGAAGCCCACCTAACCCTGCAGAGTACAGGAAGACACTGAGGCTGCGCAGAAACGTGAGGATTTCAGTATTCCTCGTAGTAGTCCACAGAGTTATAGAAATTGAGGGCTGGAAGGAAACCTAAGGCATTTAGTCTAACTTGATCCTTCCAACTACGTTAACGGTAGCGATAACAACCCATCAGACGCGTAACACCCCAATCCCTGCCCCCCCTGCGCCGCCGTGGCTGGTAACCAACCCGCTTCCTTCCCGCCCTGTGTCATCTGGCGTCTCCCTGCTGCTTTCTGTCTTGCTGGGCTAAGAAAACATGAGATTCTCCTAAAGTCAACATATTCTGGTTTCTCTCTTAAAATAAAAAATGTCCATGAAAAGCAGACTTATAACAGAAGCTAAAAGATAATTAGAAAAGACTTATTTTTTACAAAATTCAATATAAGACTTGCATTAGCCAGTCTTTATGTTTTTGGTGTCCATGTTCTTTTTTTTTTGCATTACGCAGGCCACTCACTGTTGTGGCCTCTCCCGTTGCGGAGCACAGGCTCCGGACGCGCAGGCTCAGCGGCCATGGCTCACGGGCCCAGCCGCTCTGCGGCACGTGGGATCTTCCCAGACCGCGGGGCACGAACCCGTGTCCCCTGCATCGGCAGGCAGACCCTCAACCACTGCGCCACCAGGGAAGCCCCATGTTCATTTTTTTTTTTGAAATTGATTTAAACCAATTCCCTTAAAAAAAAACAAAAACCTTTAGTGAGGAATAACCTTAAGAACTGGAAGCAGCCACACTCAGTGATGGAACTTGCAGATCAGCACTTCTGCTGATGCTGGACTCTTCTGAAAAATATATACGCTCACACAGAAGCTGCTGTCATGCTTATACCTTAGATGCAAAAACAATGACAAGCCATGAGGTCTAAAGGGGGATTTGACACCGGTCCTTAGACCAGGAATCCCATATACACAGCGCCTGGCCCCGGACCTGGCACCACGGGGGCGCATGGGCTGTGGCTCCCTCAGAGGCCGTGGGATACCAGCTTTCCACCCCGGAAGAATACAGCCCGACGTGTAACGGTCCCGTCAGCTCTGACATGATATTAGGTTGCTGTCTTTTTAGAATACATTATCCTCTGAGGAGTTCAAGTCCACAAGGGATTAGCACAGAGTCAGGGAGATGCCAAAAGGAAAAACTGCAACCCCTTTCTAGGAAGAGTAAATTATTAATAATGACAAAATCTCTACTTTGGAATCTCTCTTTCCTGGATTGACCTTAGGGCACCTGCAGAGCATCGGCCCCGCCTTGACCGTACTCCGGGCCAAGTCCCTCAGGAGCCCCACAGAGGCCCCGGGCGGAGAGCAGAGGGCTGTGCACCTGGCCGGGCCGAGGGCCGCGCTGCTGCCGGCTCCCACTGGGCTTCACTGGAATCGGCTTGATGAGATTGGGGTTGTCGTAGATGGCGGACGAGCTGCTGATCTGTTTGGGCTCAGGACAGGCTTTACACTGAAATGGAAAAAAGAACCTCATTTTTGGTGTAAAGGAAGCTTTAATCTTAAAAGAACGCATCTTCTTGCTCTTTATTTTATCTAGTTGGTACTTAAAAAAAAAAAAATAGATCTCCATGTACAAAGGAAAATCCCTTACTCTCCTCTGATATAAGCTACGTTGGAGTGTAAGTCAAATTCAGGTCGAATTTTTCTTAGCTTGCGCAACTCTGTGTCCTAAAGTATTAGGTCGGCCTGCAGGACCTGGAGGCCCTGAGACGCCTGGATGCCTGAAAGGCGGCGGGTCGCCGGGAAGCAGCCGCGGTCTCCCGCTTGCCCTTCCGGGATAAACGGTGGAGGAAGCGCCCCCTCAGTGCCTCGTCTGGGCCGCGGGAGGGTTCTGCGCGCGGCTGGCAGTTGACTGAAGGCTGCAGCACTGCGTCCTCACAGCGACCAGCCCTTTTTAGTCGACAAACCAAAACGTCAAGCCGACCCAAACCGCTGATTTAAAAATTACCAACATCATCTTTATTTAACAAATGGCTTTTTGCACAAACAGAGTAATTCAAATCCCAGTGTTCGGAGCCGCTCACTACAAATTAGAATTTCACAGAGAAAGAGACGAGTGACAAGCCTCATCGTTTCAAACCCTGAGTCATTATCACACATTAATCTAACCAACCATGCGATCACTCACACAGTGGCATTCGTAACAGAGAGGGCACAGCAGCGATGTCTGGCTTTCCCTTGTTGAAACACCAAATAAAACTCACTGTAAAACGCGGGCTTCGGCACTGTGGACTCCGGGCGTTGTTAGTTTCAGCTGCACAGTTGCGCCCTCGGGCCAGGACACACCTCACCGTCCCGAGGTGGAGTGGCTGCGAATGCAACCTTGTCCCTGGGGTCCCACGGTTCGGTTCCGGTGTGCTTTATGGCTATTGGCTGTATTTTCTACTCAAGGATGTAGGCGCCTGGGGCCGTTTACCACCACGCTCACTTAGGTTTGTAAAGTTAACTGCACGAAGGACTAATTATTTTCTGCCAATAATTTGTATATTTGGCACTAGTATTGAATGGCACGTGAAATCACTTTATGAGTCATAAAATATCGTTTCTAATTCTTAGGTGAGTGATGGCTGCAGGACCCACTGGCCTGGATTCTAAGATGTGGATCACCAACGCAAGACAAGAGTGTAGCCTCGTACAGTCACTGATAAAATGTTGGCGTGAAAAGCCTTTACCGCCGGCTGGCCGCGCGCAGAAAGTGGCCGCTCGGCTCACTTCCGCGAGTGGCCCTGCCTGTGTGCAGGGACCCTGGGTTGCAAACTGCTTCACTGTGTACCCGCTCATGTGGGCCGCAGACAGCTCCCTCCGAGGAAGATGGCCAGAAGCTGCTTTCTGTGTCACTAGGACGGGCGACCTACCAATGAGGCTTCACTGTCATGTAGAAAGTGCCCAGAATGGCACACCACTGATCTCGACAGTCTGCAGCTCATTTCCCACTTGTTTAAGTTTCTATGCCTCTCTCCGCCCAAACACTTTAAACTACTTGGAAAAACATGCAGAGTTGGAGAAAGTATAATGGAGTCTTGACAGAGTACCCAAGGCCTTAACAATGTCACATGAGCCCGTTTTATCACAGAAACACATGTGTCCACGAGGGGAGCAGAGCCCGGGGGAAAATACACTAGAAGTGCTAAAAGCAGACACCTTTGAGTGGTAGGATTATGGGTAGTTTTATTTTCTTTCTTATAGTCTTGGATTTTGTCAGTGAACATCAAAAGACACAGTAATTTCTTTAATTTCATAAATAAGTCAGAACCATAGCTGGAGGACAACTGTTCATTCTTGCCTTAGGCCTCAGAACACTAAATAGTCTTAAATACAAAACGGTCCACTTATTCTTTTCTTTTCTTGTTCTTTCTGCAGTATCATTGACTTGCAACGTTGCGTTAGCTTTAGGTGTACAGCAGTGATCCCGTTACACATGTCTAAACGTATTCTTCAAAACAGTCCACTTCTGAAGGCTGAGCATGTAGCCCCGCGGCCCAGGACCGCTCTGGCCCGGCTGCTGCCCCCGCTCACCTGCACCCCAGCCCCGAGCCTAACCGGGAGGGGGAAGCTCCAAGTCACAGCCCTGTTACTTCACAGCAGATCCACAGAAAGTTGTTTCTTCCGGGAGAAAACATAAAATACCGGCCAAAACAAGGTTTTTAAATTACTTTATTAACTTTGCGTAAAAAGCTGTGTCTGGTGTCACCAGGCTTCACTTTATCCATAGCATCTTCCTCCAGCTCAAGATGCCTCCTCCTCTTACTTTTTGGGATTTGCACACATTTACGCGGTTTAGGGTTGGAGAGACCCTCGGAAGTCACTCAGGTTAATACGCGTCCAGAGCGGTGAGGTTCTGTAACATGCCTGGTATTCATCATTCTGTCTCTTCTTGAAAACCTCCGCCAGCAGGAAATCCACGTCCCCGCGGCAAGGATCCTGAGGAAAGACTGTGTTTCCATGTCCCTTTCCTGCACCTGGGGCCCGGCCCACTCCCGTTCCCCACACTGTCTGGCGTGTCCGTATGTGTTGGGAGGGCAGGTGACACAGCATAAGGCAAGGATAAAGCAGGGCTTCCTCGCACAAGGGGACTCCTCGGGGGCAAATACAGCCGGTGGGCAGATCAGAAACCACACGAGGGACAAGGAACAGGGGAAGTAGGCCTTCAGAGACGTCACCTGTTGCCAGGTAAGTAAGGGAGGAGAGGGCCAGCCTGCGGAGAGGCGGGAAGGCACTTTCAGGAAGCAACACTGTCGCTCTGTTTGGGAGGAGTTCCCAGCGTCTGCGGGGGCAGCGGGAGCCCAAGGCAGCGAGGCCGGAAGGGTCACCCGAGACCGCGTGGCAGGGCGCTCGGAGGGGCCCTGGGTTTACACTCTGGGCGGTGAGAAACCGAGAAGGATGTGGACCAGGGCTCACAGGACCCTGCAGGTGCTTGTGGACGTGACGTGGCGTGACCTGGCCTGTGACGGCAGAAGGAAGAGCTGCTTCTGTTATTTATCGCACAGTTGGAGCGATGAACATTACGCGTATGACGTGTATTTGAATTTATAGAAAAGCAGAGTCTGCACACTGACTAGACCTCTGTCTTCCCTTCATGTCAACACTGCCACAACTTGTTTCGACCTCAACAAGTTTATGTGCAGCGGGAGAGGCCGCTGTGAGTGTAACAAATGAGGAAGAACAAAATACATTCCAAAGGGTAGCACACTGGCGAGTGCAGTGGAAGGGACAATCAATCTGAATGAAGAGATCTGGGAAGACTCCATGTAAGAAGTGGCATTTTTCCTGGGCCTCGAAGGAGATGTAGATTCCGAAGGGCAAACAGAATAGAGAAACACTGCGAGTTGTGGGTACAGTACAAAGTGATGGCCTGAGGTCAGCCCCCAGGACCGGGCACCGGTGCTTCGGAGTGTGCGTGAGCTCTGCGTTCAGAGGCTCAGGGAGCGGTGCATCACCCGCTCCCACCCCCGGGCCCGGAGACGGAGGCTCAGCAGCCCCGCAGGGCCCCCCGTTGTAGAGGGTGCCTCGTGACGGGTGGGCAGGAAGCAGGAGCGAGGGCAGAGTCAGGGCGGCAGCCTTTGCCGGCATCTCTGCACTTTAGGACGCGCGTGTTTGAATCATTTCGGGGGCTCCAGATGACAGGAGCGGCCCTGATACGACGGGGGCGGAGGACTCTCGCCCCGGGGTAGGCGGGCAGACAGGGCTGGGTCTCCCGGTCACAGGCACCCTCCTGGCTAGGCTTCTGGTATCTCTGAGAATTGGCTGGTCGGGGAGGGACAGTCTCTCCCCAGCCAGACTTTCGACAAGTCAAAACATCATCAGATAAAAACAATACAGTACGTGTGTTTGCGTCTGTGTCTGTGTGTTGGGAGGAGGGAGGGAGAAGAAAGGAAATAATTTTTCTTCAGCGTTTGCGTTTCTAATCTATACTGGCCACTGTTATTGCCGTCCTCACAGAACCTAAGCTCCTCGAGGGCAAAAACGGCGCCTTTAAGATGAATCTTCACTGTGCCTGACATAGTACAGTTAGTAAAGTATAATTAAGTCACAGGGACATTTTTTCACGGCTGTTGAAGAATTAAACAAAATAAAAAGCGGATCCAGAGCTTGCTGTTACTGGCCGAAGCCAGGGAGAGAGCAGCTGGGTCGGGGCCATGACAGGGCGGGCGGGCGGGCGAAACCGCGCTTTGTTCACATTCGTTGAACAAGCCCTCGGGCAGGCAGCGCTGACCACCTTCGGGACTCGCCCAGAGACGCCCCGCGGGGGCGTCTGTCTCCAGTAGTGCGGCCTGTGGCCGTGCCTCCAGGGCGTGTGCAGAAGCCTGGCAGGCTGTTCCCGCGGAACCCACGCCGCACACGGCCCTTCTGACTGCTTCCTGGTGTCACTGAAGTTGTTTTCTGCCTGCCCGGGTCCCCTCCCCTGTCATTTTCTGTTAGCGCTCAAGACTTAGGTTCAGGGTCAGCTCTTCTGGCAGGAACACTTCCAGGCGCGCCGCGTGCTTGACGTTCGGCCGCTGTGCGCAGCCACCCGACCCGCCCGTGGTCAGGTTTCCGTCCGCCTTTCTCACAGCACGAGCATTACTGATGATCTGTGCCTGAGTCAGTTACTCCACCAGGGCTTCAGGCTCCGTCATTCCGTCCACATTTAACAACTGGAGCTCCGTGGCGGAGAAGACTTTTCCCGCAACCACCTGGATTATCCGGTGCCCCTGGCCAGGGAGGATAAATGCTTAATTCTTTCCACCGACCGCCGATTTTCAGAGGAAGGGGGTTGGATGTTCTTCCTACTGCTAGTGCCCTAGTACCACCAAGGATAGCCATGATTATTCCACACAGGTTGTGCTCATTTCTTGTTAATTTTATCCCAAAGCATTTTATATTAATTTGTTGCTACCGTCAATGGGGTCTTCTTATTGGAGGCTATTTGTATATACAAAGGTTACTGATTTCCCGGGCTGCCTTTGAATCCACTTAAAAGCAAACAGTGTTCAGCCTACTAAAAGCCAATAAAGATTGTATTTCTCCTGCACTTTTGTTTGATGGAAGGAACGGCACCAAGTCCGTCTCAGGGCACAGGTCCCCACCGTGGAGTTTAAGTATGCATCGCAGGAAGACAAGACTCACCTTTGCGTACTCGTCTCTGGCCTTGGTGAGCATCCGTAAGATGTCCACCTCCTTGCGCTCTCCCGAGCCGAGGCCCACAGGGGACGCTCCCACTGCTGCCCCTGCTCCATGGTGCGCTTTCAACTGTTCGTACCGAGTGAGGCTAGAAAAAAGGAAGGGAAATCCACACCAGAAAAGCCAACTCAACACAACCGCTTTTTGAAACCATCCAGTTCTCACCCAGTTGTTTTTATCTTGTTATAATCACATTAGAAATAAGACTGCTGGAACTGAAAGAAGAAAAATGGGAGTTGAGGTCCCGAGTACACTGACCACACGGACACCTCCAGAGTGGGGAGGGCCACCTCCGCCCGGGCCTGTTTTGTACAGCAAGTTAATGACACATGGCCTGTGGCAGCTGTCACACAGCCAGGGCAGGACTGAGCAGCTGGGATGGAGACCGGTCGGCCTTGCAAGGCCAAAAGTATTCACTACTGGTCTTTCTCAGAAAAAGTTTGCCAACTCCTCACTGAGGGCAGTAGAAAGGGCTCGTGTGCTGCTGAGGAAACCCAATGTAGGGTTCTCAAGCCCTGGGCAGACCGCACGGCAAATCGGGCGTCTGCCCCTGGTTCCAAAGGGCCTTGACGGCAAAGCGCGGCTGATTCCAGCCCCTCGAATCCTGTGGTGCAGAAACACAGCGAAGATTCCACCCCAGGAGAAGGGGTACGAAAACATAGCAGCGAGCAGCACCTCTGCTTCCCTGAAAACAACACCGAGGGAGGCCAGGCCGCTCCTCCGTGCTCCAGCGCGGCTGAGGGGAACACTGCCCCCTGCGTGGGCTCTGAGGGCAGCCCACGCTCCTTCACGATTGCCTCGACGTTTACGGGGAAGGAGACCCGAGGGCTCGGTGAGAGGTTCAGTTCTAAGTGAGGACTGGCAGGGAATCCACACACGTCGGCCGCTTGTTGCTCGCCAACGATCAGTTCCCAGCCCCAGCTGTGAAGGAATCACCCGGGAACCTGACAACCTCTACGTGGCCTCTTGGCTGGGCAACGGGGTGTTTTTTAATCTGCCTGAGATCCTGCTATCATCATCCACTGCACAGTTTACAATAACATGGGTGTTCTAGGAACTCGCTGTTATGGTGGTAAATACCAGTTTGAACACACCTAATCCCCACCTGCAGCTTGAGCCGGTTACCTAAAATGGGCTCTCACAAGCTAGGCTTTTCAGAAGTCAATCCTATTTATAAGCAGTACTCCCCACATTCCATATTTTGGGGTCACTTTTTAGCCATTTCCTTGACCCGGGATTTAAAACTGAAAAATGGTTCTTCTGCAGACGGAGCTGCTCTGTCGAATCCGCGCTGGCGGCAGCCAGACCCTGTGTTCGGCCGAGTCCAGTCCTGGGTCAGATCCAGCACGTGCAGGAGGAAACTCACTTCCTTCTGAGGCTCTAAACCATCTGCTTAAGTGCAGGGAGACAACTGCCTCCCAGGGAGCAGGCCTGGGGCTCAAGAACCGGTGAAAGGGGTTGATGGATCCCCGAGGAGACAGCATGCGGACCCGGGCGTCCTCTCAGCGTCCTCAGGGCAGCAAGAGCGGGACAGGCAGACAGTCATTTCACTTGCCCCCAGTGCAGACTGGGGTGAATCACAACGCCTCGTGAGATTAACAAGGAAAGAGACTAGTAACGGGAGAGAGACAGAGAGGGAGACAGAGAGAGGGGCTGTCTACCGATCACTAAATTCATTAGTATGAGCTCAGATACTCCCAAAGGAACTGAAAATACAGACTGTCCGAAGCCCTCGCAGGGTCAGAAGGGAGGGAGGTCTGAGCCCCACGGGCAGATTTCAGGGCAGGAAGGATGTGGGCGCCCCAGAGAGTCTGGGGCAGCCTTTTAGAAGGGCTCTGAATGCTCTCTTCACTGAGAGATACTGATAACTTTTCAAGGGACAAAGCTGCTAATTTACGAAGGAGGATAATATTAAGGTAAACTGCCATCTGGAAAAATTCGTATTATAGATTCTTCACACGTGCAGAAAAAAAATGAGGGGGACCCTTCTACATAATAAATCTTACCTGGTGGAAATGTAAAACATTGTCATTTATGTTTATTTTTCATTTATTAAGTAATAGTGAATGCGCTCCTCACCATGGTGAAAAGGACTGCTGTCAGAGACGTGCTCTGTTTAGATTACAGCGTAGCTACGTACACTTAGAAATACAAAGCACCAGGTCCTGACAAATACTCAGCCCACAGCACTTACTTTTTCATAAGCTCTGCAATTCTTTGGCATTCTTCCTTGTCGTAAAACCAAATTCCATAAATGGACACTGAAAAAAACACATCACACCAAGCATGAGCATCTTCAAAACTACAAAATGGAAAGAAATTCACTTTCCATCTTGAGGGAAATACATACTTCTTGAATAAATGCAACCAGTCATTGGAGTTCAAGCTTGAAAACCTCGCACTGGGGCTCTTTAGGCCCACAGAGAACACACGCATGTGCACACACACACACACGCGCGCACACAGACACACGCTGAAGTATGTTGTCCTTAAAAATACAGCACCTGAACACAACAGGCATGTGGCGAATGCTTCTTAAATGGATGAACAGACTGAAAACGAGCCTCGACTCTAAGCTCCAGCTCTGAAACATCACTGCCCCCACAGGCCCGGCACACACTCACACTCCGTCTTCTTTGTTAAGTATCGGAAACCTGAAGCACAAATTAGGCCTGGAAGCCTCCGTCCTTCTACCCCTTCTCCCAGGAAGGTGTCAGTAACTGAAAGATTGGCTTTGAAAGCCCTAAGTGAGGACACAGTGCAGGAAAAACAAAATTCAGTAAAATAAATCTCTGACTTCAAAGTGTCTGCATGTAATATTTACAACTGCTAAAAGATGAGGTACAACTCTGACTGAATGATTTAGTAGTGAAAGAACAATGTGGCCTAATATAGCTGCTATTGATTCATTTAACAATTTTCAAACAAATTATATACCTTAATATGTGCCTGTCTAAGGTCATTTTTTTTTTTTTTTTTTTTTTTTTTTTTGCTGTACGCGGGCCTCTCACTGTTGTGGCCTCTCCCGTTGCGGAGCACAGGCTCCGGACGCGCGGGCTCAGCGGCCATGGCTCATGGGCCCAGCCGCTCCGCGGCACGTGGGATCTTCCCGGACCGGGGCACGAACCCGTGTCCCCTGCATCGGCAGGCGGACTCTCAACCACTGCGCCACCTGGGAAGCCCTCTAAGGTCATTTTTATAGCAAAGGCTAAACAGGTCCAAAATACATTTATAAATATCTAGTTGAGGATCTGGTGGTATGAATCATATAAATAATACACTAACTATATATACATGTTAAAAAAACTTCACTGAAATAGCTGCCATGTTATGGTAGGGCGATGAAAACCAACATATTTTTAAAAGAAATCATTTAAAAAATTTAAACTTACAAAATATTTAATTATATGAACATAATTTGGTCATTAAAACAGCTGTGATATTTTGACCATTTTTCCCCCCACTCACCTGACCAGTGACTCGGTGGGCGTTTCTGCTTCTTGATAGTCAAGATTCAGAAATCAAAGGGTACCGGAGATGTCGTTTTAGTGCTGTGTTAAGCAGCTGTCTTTAAAAGGACCCTATAAATTTGAACTATCAACTTGCCCAAAGGGGGCAATGGCATCTTTTGTGATTCGTGCACCAGGAATCTTTATCTTACCTGCGTGTGCGGGGGCGGGGGGGGGACGGACAGCTTTTTCTTGATGGAACCATTGTGTCCTCTTAGAAATACACACACATACTCCTCTATGATACATGGATACTCTGGAAAAAAGAACGTCTGAGTTCTAAAGCCTATGCGCTGAGAGCCTTAATATCAAAAAGAAATTCTTTCATCTCAAGATCATTAAGCGAGCCTCTGAGAACTTGATTCCAGGCCGTTCCCCGTCCATCAACCCTAATTCCCAGCGCCAGCTGCCCCAACAGCTTCCCACACGCCGACCCACCTGCTCTGTGCTCCCCTGAGCGAGAGTGGATCGGATCACCGACATTCAGCGACTAAAAAATCCAAAGACGTTGTATGTTTTGGAGGCTTTAATCCTCGTTACAAAACCAGGATCCTGCTCTATTGTTTGGTTAGAGTGAAAATTTCCTTTCCTTGGAGATGGAACTTTCCAAAACTATCAAAGCAGGAAAGAGGTAACAGGGGAGAGAAACACACAACTAAGAAATTCAAAGCCCAGTAGCAGGGGAAGAACAGCCATTTGTGTCTCTTCAGTAAAACATATAAGTAGAAATATTTTGGGTGCCATTTTGGGGGGATGTTACACATTTGTGGCATTTGACATAAGGAACTAGGTTCTCGTAAGGACCGGATGCCAAGGAAACTGTTGATAGAAATAGAAAAGCGGTTTGACGATGTTATTACTACGAGAAAACTGAAATGCAGATGGAGGGGGAAGATGCTGTGAACACATCTTTCAGATGTTGAAGGGGAGGAAGGGAAGGCTGGGTCTGAAGCCTCGCGGAGACACTGTGGAGATTTCCTTAGGACCTGACCATTTATCTCTAAAGCAACGTGACTTTAAGATGAAAATGGGGTCATTTTGAAACAGTTCTTTTCACCCCAGTTAGTCTGCAGTTTGAATGTACAGTTTAAATAGTCAAGGAGGAGAAACAGATTTACCAACAGTCCTGGCTCCTGGGAGCAAACCAAGATAACGAGTAGAACTGGGCCTAACTTTTTCTCCTTAAAATAGTTTCACAGAGAGAGCCACATTCCAACGCAGCTCCCGCCTCTCGGGCGCACGTTTCCAGCCGGGACAAGCCTATCTCTGTCCTGAGCCAGGGGCACTGGAGCGGCTGGTGGAGGCCCATGCAAACCAGAACCTGTCTCCGTCAGGGAGGTGAGAAGCCGACGGGAGCGCACAGCCCTCACGTCTCACCCCCAGTTCTCCTGGGCGGCCACGGGGCGAGGCCGGCCTGGGCGGGCAGCAGGCGCCGCAGGGAAGAAAGAAGACGGCCAGGTTGAAAAGGACCGGGGAAGGTGGCGTGGTTCTGGCATTCTCAGACTTGGAGTGATCACCGTCACCCAACACGAGGCACAGCCTCGCGGGGCACCGAGACGGGACCAGCAGAGGGGTTCTGGGACCCACCATGCTGCGAGCCTTCCTCCCACCCACCACGCCTGGGTACCAGCCGCTGCCCAGCCGCCCCACCGAGGTCCAGGTGGGCTTTAAGGGCACTGTGGTGTGTGAGGCTCAGCTCAGCTGTTCCTACGTCACTCTTGGAGGTAAGAAACCCCACAGTGGAGCAAAGGATAGGAAGACCCTGAACCGCCTAATGATGCCCACATGAGACTCCCCACGCTAAGAACACGTTTGGGGGCAATCTTCTTCCTGTTGATGAGCACAGGACTTCAATAGCAGAGCTGTGAAATTCTGCCTAAAATTGCCCTGTCCTGGTTTACGTCATGCTTTGGAGATCTGGGGTTGGAGAAAGCAATGTTTGAGGCAACAGGCAATGTACCATCGCCTGGTCATATCTGTTAAAACACCATCTATCAACATCTTCTATTTTCCTCTTAATTCTGCAAGAAAGATGAGGAAAGCAAAATTTCCATGTTAGATTTCATGTCTGAATATTGTAGGTACAACAGACATGAGAGAGAGCAAGCTGATGGTATTCAATACAAATATTTTCTTCTTTTTTAATGTCTCTAGCAGCAAAATCCAAAGTTGATCAAATTTTAAGAGGCAAGTTGAGAGGGTCACAGGGGAACGGCAAATGTCCTTGATGCACCTTCACTGGGAAACCTCTGATTCTCGTTAGCGTGGTGCGTGAGTTCATTCTGGAAGTTCTCTGGGGATTTACCTCTCTCTGTTTTAACAAATATTTCTATAAATATCTTCTTTTAAGACATTTGTCATTTGTTCCATATTTGACTTCAAATACCTTTCAACTCCAAATCATGAAGGTGGCTTGCGGTCTTTTTTTTTTTATTACTATAATTTTTTTTTTTTAAATTATTTATTTTATTTATTTATTTTTGGCCGCGTTGGGTCTTCGTTGCTGTGCGCGGGCTTTCTCTAGTTGTGGTGAGCGGGGGCTACTCTTCGTTGCAGTGCGTGGGCTTCTCATTGTGGTGGCTTCTCTTGTTGCCGAGCACGGGCTCTACGTGTGCCGGCTTCAGTAGTTGCAGCACACGGGTGCAGTAGTCGTGGCTCGTGGGCTCTAGAGCACAGGCTCAGTACTTGGGGCACACGGGCTTAGTTGCTCCACAGCATGTGGGATCTTCCCGGACCAGGGCTTGAACCCGTGTCCTCTGCATTGGCAGGCAGACTCTCAACCACTGCACCACCAGGGAAGCCCCGGCTTGCACTCTTTTAACGATACTCATGCTACTATGTGTGCAACTTTAAAATACAAGGCCTATCGCCATGCAGTTAGGAAGCAGATAAGACGTAACTGCATAGCTGAAGTTATGTAGGCAGGACAAGGGTGTCTGACTCGGTAATGCTCTCCTCCCCGCTCCCCACCCCACCCCGCCCTCACTCTCTTTAAAAATAATCTCAGTAATTTCTCTCAGAAGGATAGGAAATGTATTTTTTTTAGTCAGTAGGCAGCAAAGAAGGCATTTAAGTTCTCTCTTTTCACTAGGAAAGCCATGGAAACCTGGCAGTGTAAATTACACAAACCTCTTCTGGGCACTTAAGGATAAGCCAAAAATCTCCAAGTTCCTTCAGATCCCATTCCTGTCATGAAGTCTTTCTCGAATGAGTGGAATAACCCCAGTGGAAGGGCCAAGAACATCTGATCATGTGTTTGGTGTAGACACTTGTTTTTGAGACTTTGCTCGAATACAGAATTCCTTGTACCATTGACCCTGTCCCAGTTTTTGTAGCTCAACCCCACGGATGGTGACTGGTGGCTGGATTTGGTCGTAAGCACACACACACAGCTACTATCCTACAGAAAGATCGCAAGATAGTTAAGCAATTAGAAAGTGAAAGGCATGAAATGTCAGAGCTGGAGGTTAGGCGCAGGTGTGTGGTTCAAACACTTTCTTCATTAGTGAGGAGGGTGGTCTCTCTCTCATGGCCACAGTCGTGTTTCCTGGTTCAATCTGTTTCCATAAAATACGCCCTTCCCCCAGCCTTACAAACGAAATACATGAAGTATGAAAACAATTTTCATGTCTGCATGATTTGTAGGCTTGGTTATAAGAGATGCGAATCCATCTTGTTTAACCTGAGGTTCACGTGAACTCTCAAAAGGTCCCAAGGAAGGATGGAAGGGAGGGAGGGAGGAAGGAGGAAAGGCCTGCGAGAAGCGCGGTATCTGAGGGCAGGGGATGCGAGGACAGCTTTGGCGTCCACAGCTGGGAGGGAAACAGGCTGCACTTGGCTGCCCTGTGCTGACCCGGTACTTCTATCCCGTTCGGAACGCTTTGCACTAAAAATGCATCCCTCCGGCATGTTCTTTAATGCCTTTAAAGTAACGTTCTTTCATTCACCTCCTGCCTCAGCTTCAGTGACCAAACACGGACACGATCTTGTAAAACAAAACCTTCGCTGGCCCCCGAGAGTCTACATAGCACTGTTATCTTTGGCCCCTGGTCTGGTTCTTCTCATGTGACATAGTTTAACTGCACCTCACAAATCAGTGGTCCCGTGATCTCCAAATACTGGAAGGTTCACAGCAGTTGGGACGCAGCTTCTCTTTTATGCGTGGCTCATACTCGTGAACGTTTTGGGGGAAACAGTAGAAAACCTAAACAAATACTGTGAAGTAAGAACAGCCTCCCTCTTGCTAAATAAATTAACTACCGTACAAAGTTGATACCACAACCAATGACAACTGAAGCAGCCTCTGTACTAGAGCATTGCACTAATTGGGATCAAATTAATATTAATCTCCAACTATAAATGAGAATGTATTATCTCCAAAGGAAAAGATGGATGTATCTTTCAAAAACTTTTCATTTCTAACAAATGCATGTTATGTCACTAGACCTTTCAAGTCTCCACAGAGGGCTTTATCCTCCCCAGTGGAAAGGCCCTCAGGTTCAGGAAAGGTCACGTGGGATCGTCTCCATTATAGACTGACTCCCTAATTTTATTTATTTCAGGGGAAAGTTGCTTTAGTCTAGGGGATTTAACAGAGTGAATAAACATTAAAAAAAATTAGGAAGCAGAAAAAGTCGCAGGTAATAATAAAAATAAATAGGGACAACGCCGGTGCAGGGGACGCGGGTTCGTGCCCTGGTCCAGGAAGATCCCACGTGCCGCGGAGTGGCTGGGCCCGTGAGCCGTGGCCGCTGAGCCTGCGCGTCCGGAGCCTGTGCTCCGTAACAGGAGAGGCCACAACGGTGAGAGGCCCGCGTACCGCAAAAAAAAAAAAAAAAAAAAGGAACTACTGATTCTGTTTTGTTGGCCATTTAAACTTATATTTTCATTTGTCCATATCTTGCTGGTTAATCCCCAAATCTCCCGGGAGTCAAATAACAAGCATGGGCTCCTAAGGTGTCTTCCCTCCCCGAGTCCTTGTCCTTCAAGGCTCCTCTAGGGGAAACAGTCTCAAGTGTTTCTTTGCTCCCATAGTTTTTCACACATCCTTGGACTTAAAAAAAAAAAAAAAAAGCATATGTTATAATTAAGTGTTTGCCGAACTGCTCCCCCACTAGACCTGAGCTCCTGGAGGGGGGGACTTGAATGCATAATGACCAGCATGTGGCACATTCAACAGGTATTTGCTGAGTTGAGCTGGAATCCAAGACGTCAAGATCTTGTACCATCGTACATGATGGTTGCCACTATTCTGGCTTAACTAAACGTCGCAGTCTAGATGTGCTAGGTCCTCCGCAGGGACCGACTACAACTTACCCGCAGCTCACAGCACAGGGTTTCCTCATATCATCCCTTTTATTCTCCTAATCTTACTCAGAATTTATTTTGCTTCAAACATCTGATAATCTTAGGCATAAGTTACGTTGATGGGATTTTCTCTTCATCTCCCTAGGACTGTATATTCTATTGATCCAGCATTGCGTGGGCACTGATGTTCTCATTTTCCGTGTGTTTATTATTATAACAGTGCTACCATAGACTAGTCTTCCTGATGGACTACCTGTCAGGCACCAGCAGCTAAGAGCTCAAAGAATGCAATTAATCTGAAAAAATCACATGCATTTCTCTTCAGAGTATGAGTAACAGTACTTTGATCTGGCAGAAAACACACTTATTCATATTCCAGTCATGTCTGATGATAATACTCTGAAACTTACATATACAAGGACCTAAATTATCTTAAAAACATAAGACTGATATGCAATGTCAATTATTCCAGCAACACACTGAAAACGTGTTACCTGGAGTGAATCTCAATATAGCAAAATAAGTCTTGTCTCAGAGATTGTAGTTTCTGAGAAATATATGTTTAAGGTAAACATAAAACAGAGTGTTTCTATAGGTCAAAACTTGTTCCAGTGAAACACAGACTTCCTCATATTTGAATCAGATTATTTAATCAAGTGTTTACTAGTTATAGGAATAGCTTCGCTGAAGTACACTAACTATAAAAATACATGATCACTGAAAAATTTCTAAGATTTTACACGGCAGTGGTTTTGCAAAAGGGACCCTAATGCTACTTTGTGATTGGGAGAAAGTGAGCCAGAGTTTCTGTACTTTTTTCATTTCAACCTTAATCTATACTTGTGGAAGTAGCAGACCTCACTTTTCCCAAAGGCCCTTCTGTTATAAATAGTTGAATCATGGTTTGGTCCTACTATTAAATTAGAGCTCTAAGGCTGAATAGAGGATAATTCTAACACCAGTTCTTGCCTAAAATTGTTTTCTTTCTCCAAAACCCATAAGAACATGAAATAATTATAATTTGTCTTTCTGTGGGTTAAGAAGTAATAACCCAATAGTTTTAAATCGATTATTTGAAACTACTAAGTGATTTCTGGACAAAAAATCAGTAACATAAAAAATAGACTCTAAGAGAACAGACACGAACACTCAGTGTAGCCACACGCAGGGCACTGTGTTAGGGAAACTAAAAGATGCTTCACTCGTTAAGCATTTCAGAAAATGTTTGGAATCCAGTTTTTCTCTGCCAAGATTTAGACTTCCAGCATGTCAAGCTGGGCTCTCAAAAGCAAATGATAAAATACAGTCATCTCCAAGCCACAAATGAAGTGCATGAATCCAAATAGCATTACTATGCAGATGTTTCCTTGGTAAAGTCGAGCACGTTAAGTCTCTACGGTTCAGGATAAAATAAAAGTGACTTCTCCTTAATTTCACTCTCACATCATGTCTGCATGTCACCTTATGTGACGCTGTCACATGGTCCTCCTCATCTATGCATGCGAGATCGCTAAGTTAAATAAGTTGCGAGATGACAGCTTTTCCCTGTTAAACGTGTGTGAAGGTCCTATCTGCAGTGCGTCCGCTAACCCTAAAGGGTGACGTGTGAAGGCTGTGTGGTCTGGGCGGCCAGGGCGAGGGCAGCACTGTGGGCCCGGATAGTGTGTGTGCTCCAAGGAGCTGTCAGGCATCACAACGCAACACACAGAAAACCAAACACCCAGAGTGAGAGTCTGCTTTCCATGCAGCTTCTCAAAGCCTTCTTGCATTGCCAGAATGCCAGTTCTTTAGATAAACAGTCTCCTTTAGAGTTTAGATCTCTTCCTTTCAGCATGAGCTGAACACTGATGAGAGACCAAAAAAGCAATTCTGGGTTTAAGGTCAGCGTGACAGGTGTCATCACTCACGTCCCCGCAGATGTGCAGCCCTTTAATCACACATGAAAACACATCAGCTCCTGAGCAATGGTTTGTAGAAAATAGGTCAATTTTTCAGTTAGAATGGCAAAGGAGGCTTACAGACACAGATTTGGTGACCACAGTATAATTTTTAAATTCCTTCTTTCTAAGAAGCACAGACTGAGGTGGTAGAGCGTCCTTGAAGGCTGCCCCTAGCCGCTGCTCTCACACACAGGAACCAGCCTGCTGATCAGGCACAGGTCACCTATTCTGATTGGAGTGAAATGTGAAATTCCTTGTCTCCTACCCCACACCCATGTGATCTAAAGGAGTTTAAGGATCTTGTCTCCCTGGGCAGGTAGGTCCTGAACTGAAGGACACTCCGTTGTTATTCCTGCAAATACTAAGATTCTGTCTAGTAAGAGTGTCAAGTATTTTTAGCCATACAATTACTTTTAAGATATTTTTGGACTCTAGGAGGGCTTCAGGAGTTCAATCTACAAACCCTAAAATTGTATGTGAAATGGTGCGCACATGTGCACACAGACTTTTTGGAGGTGGGGCGGTACAAAGCATAGCCCCCCCAAAACAATGCCTGGCACACAGCAGGAAAACAAGACATATTTGAGGGAGTGGGGAAGGGGGGCAGGCAGGCAGGAGGCTTATCAGGTTCTCAAAGGGGTTTGTGACCCCAAAAGGTTAAGAAGGACTATTTGAGGCTATCAACATACCAGCAAATATCTCGAAATAGAAAAATAAACTCGCAATTATCTGTGGGCAGATAACTTGGCTTTCATTTCCTTAGTAATAAATTTACACAGGGGACACTTCTAACCTTTCAAATTGCTCTTGTAATAATTGCTTGAACTGATTCCAAGGTTAAGATAACAGAGGATAAAGTCTCAAGGTCTTAGAATTTGTTGGAGTGGAAGAGCTTTTACTCCTCTCGGCGGCCTGAAGCCAAGGAGAGGGTGACAGCACAGGGAACCCTGCACGTCCTCGGCCACGCGCTCAGCTTCGGCCACAGTGCCAGGAGCTTGAGGTGGCATTTTTGTTTCAGTCCCTATCATGAACTCGGGGAGAGGGAGGAGTTTTGGGAAAGCTGGGCAACTTTGTGGCTCTTTCTTGATCACCGCAAGCAGAACGTCTTCAAAGCTGGACAAAAACATCAGACCTATGTACATATATAACAACTCTAGAATTAATACATAAATGATTTGGGAATTACTTTAAGTACATTGTACCTATCTGTTTCTTAGGCAGATCTGTTCATTTTCTGTGTTTATTTGGTACCACAGAATACAAATAAAATGTAAGATGTGGTCTCTGCCCACAAGGGGCCTGTAATCGATTACTCATGCCACTGCTTTCTGCATAGTCTAGGTAATCAATAACCAACTCATTAATGGTAGCATAATGCAAGAGCAAATGTTTCACAAAATGCATCCTTAATGAGCAATGCTGCTTCCAAGTTATGACCTCTTTGCAAAGTTGACTTTCTCACTGCTATTATTTTTTATGGGTATGTATAGGTACATTTCAACTGGAGCTTTGGAAGAAATTAAAGCATACACCTCCTAACATGTTCTGTAAGAGCCATCAAGAAGAGACCTATGATTGTATTTTAAATCTTATTGTTTCCTATACATATTGTTCTAGGGAAAGGACTGTAGACTAAGGAAAGGAAAATTGACTTTTAAAAAAAATTGACTCAAGAAAGAAGTGGAAAGTTAAATCCTTCTACTCAGGCAAAGATTAAGTTGTATAGGTTTTCATATTTGCAGCAAAAGGAAACCATTCCTCTCAGAAACACGTGGAGAAAGCAGATGTCCCAGGCCAGAGGCAAGGGGGCAGGGCCTTTCTAACGATCTGAAAAGTAGAAATGCAAAATAAACCATTCCCATCACCTCAGATTACTTAAAACTTTCAGCTGAAGTCGTTACACGATAGGCTTTGGTATCATGTTGGTTTAAAGTCCTGAAGATGTGTTTTATTAAGGTTGTTGTATTTTAATTTGAGGAAGCAAGATACAAATGTGAGAAAAGTTAGCATCACATCTCATCAACTTAGGAGATCAGGGTTAGATGAAAGAGTGGTTAAGAAACACCAGGATAAAGAAGAGAGTAACAAATTATACTTGAGTACTGATTTCCTTAACAGTCTTCTTTTATAAGGCTCAATTATGCGTACGTTTCAAAACTGAGAAGTACTTTATATATTATTGCTTAAATAATATATTTAAATATATTAATATTTAACAGAACTTAAAGCATTGTGTTCAACGAGCTCTGACAATAAACTCTCACATAACCAACCACCCAAAACAAGATAAAAAATATTTTCATCACCCTTTTTCAGTCAACACCTGCACCACTTCTACCACCAACTCCAGCAGAGACGACCATTTTCTGACTTCTATCAGGATAGATTCGTTTTGCGTGTTCTTAGACTTCACAGAAATGGGATCAAATGGTATATACGTTTTTGGTGAACGGCTTCTTTTGCTTAGCATAATGTTTTTGAGATTCATGTTGTTGAATATATCAGGAGGTCATTCCTTTTTATTGCTAAGTAGTATTCCACTGTATGAATCTACCAAATTTGTTTATCCATTTACTTATTATGGACATTTGGGTTATTGCCAGCTTTTTTTTTTTTTTTTTAACATCTTTATTGGAGTATAACAAAGTAAATCAGCTGTACATATACATACGTCCCCGTGTCCCCTTCCTCTTGTGTCTTCCTCCCGCCCTCCCTATCCCACCCCTCTAGGTGGTCACAAAGCAACGAGCTGATCTCCCTGTGCTATGTGGCTGCTTCCCGCTAGCTATCTGTTTTACATTTTATTACCAGCTTTTAAAATAAATGTTCATAGCAGCTCTACTTATAATAGCCCCAAGCTGGAAAAAACACAAAATGCCATCAACAGGTGAATGAATAAACAGCTCATTAATTACTCATTAATAAAAGGAAATATTACTCATGAAATATTACTCATTAATAAAAAGGAAAGAACTATTGATATATACACATGAATGAATCTCAAGTTTGTTACACTGAGTGAGAGACCAAAAGTGAGTACTTAACTCAGAGAAAGACAAATATCATATGATATCGCTTATATGTGGAATCTAAAAAAAGGGTACAAATGATCTTATCTACAAAACAGAAACAGAGTAACAGATGTAGAAAACAAACTTATGGCTACCAGGGGGTAAGGGGAGGAGAGATAAATTGGGAGATTGGGACTGACATATACACACTACCATATATAAAATAGATAACTAATAAGGACCTACTGCCTAGCACAGGGAACTCTACCCAGTACTCTGTAATGGCCTATATCGGAAAAGAATCTAAAGGAGTGGATATATGTATATGTATAACTGATTCACTTTGCTGTACACCTAAAACTAACACAACATTGGAAATCAACTATACTCCAATAAAATTTTTTTTAGAAGTGAGTACTTACAGGATGGTTCCACTTTTTAAAATTGAGGTATAGTTGATTTATAATATTACATAAGTTTCAGGTGTACAACATAGTGATTCACAATTTTTAAAGGTTATACTCCATTTATACTTATTATAAAATACTGGCATATTCCCTGTGCTGTATAATATATCCTTATGGCTTATTTATTTTATACATAGTAGTTTGTACCTCTTAATCCCCTACTCCTATCTTGCCCCTCCCCCCTTCCCTCTCCCGACTGGTAACCACTAGTTTGTTCTCTGTATCTGTGAGTCGGTTTCTGTTTTGTTATACTCACTAGTTTGTTTTATTTTTTAGATTCCACATGCAAGTGATATCATACAGTATTTTTCTTTCTCTGTCTGACTTACTTCACTTAGCAAAATGCCCTCTAAATCCATCCATGTTGCTGCAAATGGCAAGATTTCATTTTTTTAAGGTAATATTCCATTGTGTGTGTGTGTGTGTGTGTGTGTATATATATATATATATATATATATATATGTATACACATAAATAGAACACCACATCTTCTTTATCCAGTCATCAGCTGATGAACACTTGGGTTGCCTCTGCATCTTGGCTACTGTAAGTAATGCTGCCATGAACATTGGGGGTGTGTGTATCTTTTTAAATTAGTGTTTTTGTTTCCTTTAGATATATACCCAGAGGTGGAATTGCTGGGTCATACCATAGTTTATTTTTTAGTTTTTTGAGAAACCTCCATAGTATTTTCCACATTGGCTTCACCAATTGACATTCCCACCAACAGTGCACAAAGGGTTCCCTTTTCTCCACATCCTCACCAACACTTATCTCTTGTCTTTTTGATAACAGCCATTCAGACAGGTGTGAGGCGATATCTCACCATGTTTTATTTTTTTTAAATTAATTAATTAATTAATTTATAGCTGTGTTGGGTCTTCATTTCTGTGCGAGGGCTTTCTCTAGTTGTGGCAAGCGGGGGCCACTCTTCATCGCGGTGCGCGGGCCTCTCACTATCGCGGCCTCTCTTGTTGCGGAGCACAGGCTCCAGACGCGCAGGCTCAGTAGTTGTGGCTCACCGGCCCAGTTGCTCCGCGGCATGTGGGATCTTCCCAGACCAGGGCTCGAACCTGTGTCCCGTTCATTGGCAGGCAGATTGTCAACCACTGTGCCACCAGGGAAGCCCTCACCATGGTTTTGATTTGCATTTCTCTGACGAGTAACAATGTTGAGCATCTTTTCATGTACATCTTGGCCATTCATATGTCTTCTTTGGAAAAACGTCTATTCAGGTCTTCTGCCCATTTTTAATCAAGTTGTTGGGGGTTTTATTGCGGTACGCGGGCCTCTCACTGTTGTGGCCTCTCCCATTGCGGAGCACAGGCTCCGGACGCGCAGACTCAGCGGCCATGGCTCACGGGCCTAGCCGCTCCGCGGCATGTGGGATCTCCCCGTACCGGGGCATGAACCCGTGTCCCCTGCATCGGCAGGCAGACTCTCAACCACTGCGCCAACAGGGAAGCCCAAGTTGTTGGTTTTCTATCAAGAAAAGTTGTATGAACTGTTTATATATTTTAGATATTAACCCCTTATTACCCATACCATTTGCAAATATTTTCTCCCATTCAGTAGTCTGCCTTTTTGTTTTGTTGATGGTTTCTTTTCCTGTGCAAAAGCTTTTAAGTTGAATTAGGTTCCATTTGTTTATTTTTGCTTTCGTTTCCTTTGCCTTAGGAAACAGATCCAAAAAAAAGTTGCTATGATTTATGTCAAAGAGTGTTCTGTCCATTATTTTTCTCTAGGAGTTTTAAGGTTTCTAGTCTTACATTTAGGTCTTTAATCCATTTTGAGTTTATTTTTGTATATGATGTTAGAGAATGTTCTAATTTCATTCTTTTAAATGTAGCTGTCCAGTTTTCCAAGGACAACTTATTAAAGAGACTGTCTTTTCTCCATTTCTCCATTGTATATTCTCGCCTCCTTTGTCATAGATTAATTGACTATAAGTCAATTAATCTTGGGTTTATTTCTGAGATTTCTATCCTGTTCCATTGATCTATGTGTCTGTCTTTGTGCCAGCACCATACTGTTTTGATTACTGTAGCTTTGCAGTATAGTCTGAAGCCAGGGAGCATGATTCCTCCAGCTCTGTTCTTCTTTCTCAAGATTGTTTTGGCTATTTGGGGTCTTTTCTATTTCCATACAAATTTAAAAATTACTTCTTCTAGTTCTGTAAAAATGCCACTGGTATTTTGATTGGGGTTGCACTGAATCTGTAGATTGCCTTGGGTAGTATGGGCATTTTAACAATATTTATTTTTTCCAATCCATGAACACTGTATATCTTGCCACCTGTTTCTCTTGTTTTCAATTTCTTTCATCAGTGTCTTACAGTTTTCCGAGTACAGTTGTTTTACCTCCTTAGGAGGTTTATTCCTAGGTATTTTATTCTTTTTGATGTGACTGTTTCCTTAATTTCTCTTTCTGACAGTTTGTTGCTAGTGTATAGTGCAACAGATTTCTGTATATTAATTTTGTATCTTATCCTGCAACTTTACTGAGTTCACTGATGGGCTCTGGTAGGTTTTTTTTGGTGGTGTCTTTAGGATTTTCTGTGTGTAGTATCACGTCATCTGCAGTGACAGTTTTACTTCTTCCTTTCCTGTTTGGATTCCCTTTATTTCTTTTTCTTGTCTGATTGCTATGGCTAGGACTTCCAATACTATATGTTGAATAAAAGTGGTGACAGTGGGCATCCTTATCGTGTTCCTGATCTGAGAGGAAATGCTTTCAGCTTTTCACTGCTGAGTATGACGCTGGCTGTGGGCTTATCATATATGGCCTTTATTCTGTTAAGTTCTGTCTGTACGAACTTTCTGGAAAGTCTTTATCATAAATGGATGCTGAATTTCGTCAAAAGCCTTTTCTGCATCTATTGAGATGACTGTAATGTTTTTTTCTAAAAATAAATTTATTTATTTATTTATTTTTGGCTGTGTTGGGTCTTTGTTGCTGCATGGGGGCTTTCTCTAGTTGTGGTGAGTGGGGGCTACTCTTTGTTGCGGTGTGCAGGCTTCTCATTGCGGTGGCTTCTCTTGTTGCGGAGCATGGGCTCTAGGCTTGCGGGCTTCAGTAGTTGTGGCACACAGGCTCAGTAGTTGTGGCTCATGGGCTTAGTTGCTCTGCGGCATGTGGGATCTTCCCAGACCAGGGATTGAACCCGTGTCCCCTGCATTGGCAGGCGGATTCTTAACCACTGTGCCACCAGGGAAGTCCCAACCATAATGTTTTTATTCTTCAATTTCTACAGGTCAAATCAATGTGATACACCTCATTAACAAATTGAAGAATTAATTGGGGATTTACTTTAAGAACACTGTACTTATCTATTTCTTATCCAGATCTGTTCATTTTCTGTGTTTATTTGGTACCACAGAATACAAATAAAATATAATATGTGGTCTCTGCCCACAAGGGGCCTGTAATCTATTACTCATGCCACTGCTTTCTTCATAGTCTAGGTAATCAATAACCAACTCATTAATGGTAGCATAATGCACGAGCAAACGTTTCACAAAATGCATCCTTAATGAGCAATGCTGCTTCCAAGTTATGACCTATCTTTATTTGCAAAGTTGATTTTTTCACTGCTATTATCCTCTTATGAATAAAATTACAATGAGAATTTGTGTACAAGTATTTGTGTGAACATATGTTTTCACTTCTCTTAAGTAAATACCTGTAAGTGGAACGTGCTGGGTCATATGATAATTATATGTTTAAGTATATAAGAAATTGCCAAACAATTCTCCAAAGGGGCTGCACCATGTTTTCCTCCTACCAGCAATGCATGACAGCTTCAGGTGCTCCACATCCTCGTTAAAACTTGGTAATGCCAGTCTTTTATTTATTTATTTATTTATTTGGTCGCACCAGATCTTAGTTGCAGCAGGCGGGCTCCTTTAGTTGTGGCTCACAAGCTCATTAGTTGAGGCTTGCTGGTTCCTGAGTTGTGGCAGGCGGGCTCCTTAGTTGTGGCAGGCAGGCTCCTTAGTTGCAGCTCATGGGCTCCTTAGTGGCGGCATGCGAACTCTCAGTTGCGGCATGCATGTGGGATCCAGTTCCCCAGCCAGGGATCGAACCCGGGCCCCCTGCATTGGGAGCGCGAGTCCCAACCACTGCACCACCAGGGAAGTCCCCAGTAACGTCAGTCTTTTTAATTTAGCCATTCTAGTAAATTATGTGGTGTTCTCATGCCTTGTTTTAATTTACATATCCCTCCACTGTCCAATAAGCATATGAGAAAGTGCTCAACACAGTTATTGCAAAATGCAAATTAAAACCACAGTGAGATATCACTTCAGAACTCCCAGAACAGCTCCAATTAAAAGGAGTAACAATATCCAGCATTGACAAGGATATGGAACAACGGATTTTCATACATCACTGCAGGGAGTATAAATGGGCACAACTTCAGAAAACTGTCCAGCAGTATCCACAGAGCTATACAAACCACGACACTGTACATGAGGTGTTGGTATAAACCCCAAATAGGTGCATATATCCACCAAAAAACATGAGCCAGAACGTTCATGGCAACTTGACTCACAATAGCTCAAGACCAGAAATAACTCAGATACCCATCAATGGAGAATGGATTAGTAGATTGTAATGCACTGATCCTATGGTGTACTGCACAATACACATGGATAACTTCTGTTGGACACAACGACATGGAAGTGCCTGATGATTACATTGAGCATAGCTTTACTGGCTATCTGTGTAACTTCTTTTGTAAAGCATCTGTTAAATATTTTGCCAATTTTTAAACTGGATTGTTTATCTTCCTATTATTGAGTTCTAAGAGTTATTTATATATTCTGGATATAAGCACTATGTCAGATGTGTGTGTGTGTGCGTGTGTGTGTGTGCACATGTGTGTGTACAGTGAATGTTTTTCCCAGTCTGTGGCTTGCATTTTCATTTTCCTAAAGGTAATAACACCTTCAGGTATAGAACAGATGTTTTTATTTTTTTTTTAATAAATAAATTTATTTATTTATTTTTGGCTGTGTTGGGTCTTCGTTTCTGTGCGAGGGCTTTCTCTAGTTGCGGCAAGCGGGGGCTACTCTTTACTGCGGTGCGAGGGCTTCTCATTGCGGTGGCTTCTCTTGTTGCGGAGCATGGGCTCTATGCACTCGGGCTTCAGTAGTTGGGGCGTGTGGGCTCAGTAGATGTGGCTTGCAGGCTCTAGCAGCCTCAGTAGTTGTGGTGCACAGGCTTAGTTGCTCCATGGCAAGGCAGGTGGATTCTTAACCACTGAGCCACCAGGGAAGTCCGGAAGTTTACTTTTTTTTTTTTTTTAAAGAAGATGTTGGGGGTAGGAGTTAATTAATTAATTAATTAATTAATGCTGTGTTGGGTCTTCGTTTCTGTGCGAGGGCTTTCTCTAGTTGTGGCAAGCGGGGGCCACTCTTCATCGTGGTGCGCGGGCCTCTCACTATCGCGGCCTCTTGTTGAGCACAGGCTCCAGACGCGCAGGCTCAGTAGTTGTGGCTCACGGGCCTAGTTGCTCCGCGGCATGTGGGATCCTCCCAGACCAGGGCTCGAACCCGTGTCCCCTGCATTAGCAGGCAGATTCCCAACCACTGCGCCACCAGGGAAGCCCCCGGAAGTTTACTTTTGATGAGGTACAATTTATCTTTTTTTTTTCTTTTACGGTAAATGTTCACAAGATTCTATTCAAATCTAGCGTTTGGTGATACTACCTGTTTCTAAACATTTTAATAAGGAGCTATATTTTAGTTGCTTCTACAAAAAATGAAAAAAGGATTTATTATTTAATTCTCAGATAAAATAACTATAGCATAAGCCTTACTGTTTAAACCACACGGCCATGGTTTAGCAGGGCCACCGCAAAACAGGGACATGATCTCTGTTCCTGTAACATAATTAAAATACCAATTTGGTAGTAGTAAACAAACTTCTTAAATATCAAATCAGAATAGCTCGATAAAAGTAAATCAATTTGAAAGAAATATTCTATAAAATGTTTTGTAGAACTTAAACTTTTATAAAGTTTTCCCACAGATGAAATTGACGTTTTCCCACATTATGTATCTTTTCCTAGAACTATTAAATTTCTCAGGATGAGGATATATGGTATTCTCACAACTTGCAATTATTATATTTCTAGGAACTTTTAGGTAAATGCAACTAATATCTGTATAAAATCAGCCTTGAGGAGCAGAGTAATTCCTCTGTAAACTGCTAAAATTATTTAGTATTTTCTACCCAGGAACCAACCACAAGGTGTTTAAGGTTTTGCTTATTGTTGGTTGGCTTATGCCCCCAAAGAAAAAAGACTAAAGATATAGTAGTGAAAATTTTGGTTAAGCTTTATTGGTTGCCTTGAATAAAGAAACCTAATGAAAAACAACTCGTTGCAAATATTTAACTGTACACACTTAATGCAAGGATTTAAGTGCTGAAGGGAAGTAGAGAGATACCTTGCCTTGAAGGGGCTTGTGCTCTGATAGAGAAACTAGGACAAATATTACATATAAGGTAACATGTTAAGTACTATTAAGTGCCTGTTGTTCTAGCTCAGCATTTAGCATATTATTGTGAACATGCATATTTGTAAATCTGTCTTTTGTGCTAGGATAGCAAACTATCAGAGGGGAGGGAAGCATCTTATTCATTACTGAACTCCCCCAACCCAGCACAGAAACAGTATCAATAGGCAAGTGGTCAATAAACACTAGGAAAGCCAATGCAGGAGACGTATATGCTGCGGTGAGAAATCAGAACTAGAGCGAGAGGATGACGACCCTAGGGAGATGTCAAGTTTCGGTTGCTTTTGAAATATGAGTAGAATGTATCTGGTAGAGATTGGTTAGGGTGAGGAAAAGAATTCAAGGGAAAAAAAGAACCATGTTTAAAAGCACAGAGATAAAAAAATTTTTTAAGTATTCTAGGAAAGCACATATTTGTGTTTGGTTAGAACAGAAGGTAAGTATACAGCAGTCACGTTGACCTGTCCGGACAGGTAAACTGGGACCCGACTACAGCAAGCTTAGCTGTCAGGTGAGAAAGTCTACCTGGTGGGCATTTGAGATCCTGAGCAGAAAACTGACAATGAGACTTGTGCTTTGGGAAGATAAATCTAGCAGTGGGTTTGTACGGAAGGGAGAAGCCGGATGCAAATTATATGGCAAGTGGTTGAATTTGTTAGTATTTCTTTTATTGTGGTAAAATTCTAAATAGCACGAAATTTACTATTTTAACTATTTCTAAGTGTGCTGTTCCGTGGCTTTAAGTATATTCACAATGTTGCACAACCATCACCACCATCTCCAGAGCTTTTTCCATCATCCCAGATTTACAACTCTGTACCCGTTAAACAAGAACTCCCCCTCCCCCTCCCCCAGTCCCTGGTAATCACTATTCTACATCCTGTCTTTATGAATTTGGCTATTCTAGGTGCCTCATGTAAGTGGACCACACTATATTTGCCCTTCTGTGACTGGCTTGTTTCACTTAGCATAATACCTTAAAGGTTCGTCTATGCTGTAGCATGTATCAGAATTCCCTTCTTTCGTAAGCTTGAATAATACTCCAATGCATGTGTATACCATATTTTGTTTATCCAATCATCTATCAATGAATTTGAGTTGTTTCCACCTTTTGGCTCTTGTGAATAACGCTGCTATGAACATTATTTCGCTAGTATTTTGTTGAGGATTTTCAATATTTGTATTCACCAGGAATATTGGTCTTTAATTTTCTTGTAATGTCTTTGCCTTGTTTTGGTATCAGGATAATGTTGCTCTCATAAAATGACTTGGGCTCTTCCCGCTCCTATTTTCTGGAAGAGACTGCAGAATTGGTATTATTTCTTCCTTGAACGCCTGGTAGAGTTCACCAGTGAAATTGTCTGGGCCTGGAGTTCTCTCTGTTAGAAAGCTTTTAACTACAAATTTGATTTCTTTGATAGATATGGGACCATTCAGGTTATTTATTCCTGAGTATGGTTTGGTGATTTGTGTTTTTCAAGGAATGAGTCCATTTCCTCTAAGCTGTCAAACTTATGGGCATGGGGTGGTTCACAGCATTTCCCTCGTCCTTTCAGTGTCCACAGAGACCTCGCTCTCATTCCTGACACCGCTCATTTGCATCCCCTCTCTTTTTTTCCCTTGATCGGTCTGGCCAGGGGTTTGGGTTTATCAGTTTTACTCTTTTCAAAGAACCAGCTTTGGGTTTCACTGATTTTCTCTCTTTTATTTCACTGATTTCTGCTCTTATTTTTGATTTCCTTCCTTCTGCTTGCTTTGGGTTTACTTTGCTCTTCCCTTTCTAGTTTCTTAAGGTGGAACCTGAAATACTCGTTTGAGACCTTTCCTCTTTCCTAAGTATTTGATGCTATAAATTTCCCCCTAAGTCCATCTTCAGTTGCATCTGACATGTATCTTCATCTTTATTCAGCTCATTTTCTAATTCTCCTCCCTCTTTGACACATGGGTTATTTTAGAAGTGTGTTGTTGAATTTCAAAATATTTGGGGATGTTCCAGGTATCTTTCTGTTACCGATTTCTAGTTCAAATCCTTTGTGGTCAGACAGCATACTTTCTTTGATTTACATTTCTTTAAAAAATTTTAAGGTTTTTTTTATGACCCATGATAAAGTTGACCTTGGGTACTGTCCAATGAGCACCTACAAAGAGGCTGTATTCTGCTGTAGCTGGGTGGAATGTTCGATAAATGGCAATTACATCAAGTGAGTCGACAGTGTTGTTCAAGTCTTCCACAGCCTTGCTGTTTTATTCTACCAATTATAGAAAGTGGAATATACACATGCACACAAACACATATGTATATTCTTTTTCAGATTCTTTTCCATTATAGGTTATTACAGAATACTGAGTAGAGTTCCCTGTGCTATACAGCAGGTCCTTGTTGCTTATCTGTTTTATATATAGTAGTGTATGTATGTTACTCCCAAATGGCTTTCTTTTTTTTTTTCGGTACGCGGGCCTCTCACTTGTTGTGGCCTCTCCCGTTGCGGAGCACAGGCTCCGGACGCACAGGCTCAGTGGCCACGGCTCACGGGCCCAGCCGCTCCGCGGCACGTGGGATCCTCCCAGACCGGGGCACGAACCCCCATCCCCTGCATCGGCAGGCGGACTCTCAACCACTGCGCCACCAGGGAAGCCCAAATGGCTTTCTTTTAATTAGCATTTCCATGGTTTTTCTCCCCCGTTTTTTTGCTCTGTTGGTACCTCCTTCCTTGTCTTCTTTTGGATTATTTAACATTTTTTTTAGTATTCAATTTTCATTTATCTATTGGTTCTCTGTTTTCTTTTTTAAGTGGCTGCTCTAGGAACCACACTATACATATCTAATTTTTCAGTTTACTACAGTTAGTTTACCACTTCAAGCAAAATGTAAAGGCTTTACAACTATATAGGTCCCTACCCCCTTCCCCTTAACCTTTCAGTTGTCACATGTCCCATCTACCTACAATGAAGCCCTCCTGTAACTTTTGCCTTCGATCATCATTTGCGTTTTAAAGACTCTGACGGTGGAAAAAACAACTCTACTGACCCATGTGTTTACTACTTCTGTTGCTCCCCCTTCATCCTGAGGCCCTGACCTTCCTTTGGTATCACTTCCCTTCAGTCTGAAGAACTTCTTTCAGCGTTTACTTTAGGGCAGGTCTGCTGACAAAAAAGGACTTGAAATTTTCCCTTATCTGAGAGTACCTTGATTTTACCTCCCTTCCTAAGGAACACCTTCACTGGAGACGGAATTCTAGGTTGCGAGTTCTTTTATTTCGGCACTGTCTTCCGGACTCCAAGAGAAATCTGTAGTCGTTCAAGGCATTGTTCTCCTATATGTATCGTTTCTGGTTGCTTTCAAGGTTTTCTGTGTGTTTTTTAAAGTCTGTTTTTCAGCCGTTTGATTGTGATATTTATGGGCATGGTTTGCTTTGGGTTTATCCTCTTTGGGGTTTACTGAGTTTCTTGAATCCATACATTTGTGTCTCTCTCTCCAAATTTGGAAAGTTTTCAGCTATTATTTCTTCAAATATTTTTTTTTACACCAGTCTTTTTCTCCTTTCATGGGACTCCAGTGACACAAATTCAGACCTTTTGGTACAGCCCCACAGGTTTGTGAGGCCTTTGTTTCTTTTTTTAAAATCTTTTTCCTGTATATTCTTCAGGTTGGATAGTATCTATTGATGGGTCTTCAAGTTCACTGACTCTTCCTTCCCCTGCCATCTCTATTCTGCTATCAGAGCCACTCACTGGGTGCTCTATGATTCAGCTCCGAATGTTCTCTTTGGTTTTTTTACACCATTTCTCTGCTGAGAATTTCCATCTTTCCATTCATTTCTGAGGACTCCATTCTATCTCACAGAGCACAGTAACAGCCTTAAAGCCACTGTCCTGTAACTCCAGCATGTGGGTCATCTCTGGGTGGCCATCTGCTGGCTGACTTTCCCTGTGACAGCTGTCGGATTTTCCCAGTTCTTCGTATGAGCAGCCATTCTGTGTTGTATCTTGGACACCTGGATGATGCTGTGAGACTCTGAGCCTTCTGAAAACCCACCGAACAGCGTTGATTTTGTTAAGAAGGCGATCGATTTGTTCAGATTTAGACAGGACGCTCCATCCTGCCTCTTGTGGGCCAACGGTTCCCATGTCAGCTCCATTTTCAGAGCTGTGTCTGCCCCGTGCATACACCACTCAGGTGTTGGCCTGGGGCTAGGAGGTTGTCCACACCGTGGGTTAGTTCTCAAAGCCTTGGCTATGCTTCTTTGGCTCTGTTACATGTATACGACACTCCCGGGTGAGACCAGCACCCATGTCAGTTCCCACACACAATCAGGGGACCTCCTCATCCAGCTCTCTCTCCAGCTCACGGGGGTCCTTCTCCCCAGTCTTCAGGCCACAAAAGTAGGATTCCTCTCAGAGTTTTAGCTTCTCACACTGTCAGGCGGTCTGCGTAGCTTGGGCTACCCACTGTGTGAAGCAAAGGAATATCAAGTACACTCTTGAGACCACAGGAGCCCTTGTTTGCAGCTCCTCTGGCAGACACAGGCTTTTCCTGGGATCCTCATGGGCCCGTCACTGCCACAGTGGCAGCTCAGGTTAGTGTCGCAGCTGGCTTCAAGTAGGGCTGGGAGGGAAAGAGGGAGTCTATTTCTCCAGTCCTCAGTCCACAGAGGTGTTGCTCTTGGTGTCTGTTGTTTTTGTCCATAGTTCTGCGACGTGGCTCACTCTTGAGTCAGAGTCAGGAGACAAAGAGGGAAGAATAAGTCAGGAGACTGGCCACCTTTCTGGTTATTCTTCAAGTTCTGACTTCCCTCAACAATGTGCCTGTTGTTGTTTACTTTCAGAATCCTCAGGCTTTTTGGTTTATTGTTTTGTATTCTGTCAAGAACTTTTCGTTGTAACCAGTGGGAGAGGCGTGTTGTTGCGAGCTTACGCTACTTTGGCTGGTGCAGGAAGCTTATGCTCTCGTTCTCAGGAGCTGTGAGCCGCCCCAGGTAACAGGTAATGGAAGCCTGGGCTGGAATGGATGTGGGACTGGAAGCTCCAAACAGCACGGAGCTGAGACTTGGCAACAGGCTGGGAAGGCCTCAAGCTTCAGTTTACCGTTACCGCACGCTAAAATGCATTTCCTACAAGGCCTAGCATTTTTTCTTTTTAATAATAACGCCTTTATTATTATTATTTTTGGCTGTGCCACCTGGCGTGTGAGATATTAGTTCCCCAAACAGGAACCTGTGCCCCCTGCAGTGGAAGCGTGGAGTCTTAACCACTGGACCGCCAGGGAAGTCCCAGGAAGACCTAGCATTACAAACGATCTGTGAATATACGTGGGCACTAGAAGTCCTCTGCCTCACTGCTAAGGAGGTTTTATTCTTGAATTGAGTTTCCTACAGAAACAATGCTGTCCAAACTGGTGCTGTATTTCATATGCACATCATTATAATGTTAGTGTGCTATCATTCTTAGTTGACTTAGAAACCTAACCACCAACTAAAATATTGTTTTTATGAATGCATTCTGATATCCAATTATATTTTTATCAAAATAAAACATATCTATAATTTTAAATATCAAATACTGTAAAGTTTCATAAGAAACAGCAGATCAATTCTCTAGCCATTATAATCCTGATTACCACTCCCTAAAAGCAAACTTTTCCATGACAGTTATTTCTGCTCTCCATTTATTTCTCATCCAATTTTTTTTTCTGGTATGTAAACCTCTTTTTCTATATATCATGTACACACTACCTCTTGATTCTTAAGAAGAATCCATTGAAGAGGATTTAGTTCTCGGACAATACACACACACTCTCACACACAAACACACACACACACTTTTCCCCATCCTTCCAATGTAAGTATAACATCATTTCACATTTAGTGTTTATCATTTAATTACGATCAGCAGAGCCAAATATTGTACTATGATTGTATTTCCTTTCTTGTACACTATTTTGCTTTCCCAGGAATTAAGAATTGCCTCCTTTTGTTTTCGTTTTTTTTTCCCCTCTCAGTTTTTAATGTTCTTATATCATTACCAAAATCACCGAAAAAGGAACTGTAAATGTCCCAAGAGAATTCAAACTCTCAGGTGTAAATTTCTTCTTGGACATGCTTCCTGAAGCCTTCCATCTTCCTACTTTTAGACTGACTCATCTTTAGTTCAGTTGCATAGGGGTCATGATGGGACTCCTCTTTACCACTCTTTTCAGAACTCCTTTACCTCCAACCTGTGCTTGGATCTCCCTTTTCCTGGATGGCCTGTGTATCTGTCATAACAGCCCAAGTTATGCTGGAGTAACGAATGACCCCCAAATCTCAATGGCTTACAGTGACAAAGGTTTACTTCTCATACACATTACAAGTCCATCGTGGGTCACCTCTGTGCCTTCATCTCAGGACCAGGCTGACAGAGCAGCCTCTGCCTGAACACCGCGAGTCATCATGGCAGAAGGGAAAGAGACGTGGTCGAACATGCATCTGCTCAGAAGTCACACGTACCACTTCTACCCATATCTCACTGGCCAGATCAATCCACACAATCATACTTGAGCCCAAAGGGCAACTGCACAATATCCCCCCGGAAGGGTCAGTGGGGGAAGAACCAAATAGCACTGTCAAGTCTGACATCAACAGGGCAGAGAGTCTTCTGCAGGGCAGTAAGGTTAACAATTGTGAACAACGAAGCTGTCGTGGCACGTCTTCCTCTCTCTCGTGTATGCCATTTTTTTCATGAAATCCACCCTGCACCCTTGTGGGTTTGTATCATTTTTTACTCCGTTACTGTCATTTCAACAGTTTCAGGAGTGTGTTCGATCTGCCATGTTGAGCCAGAAGTCTACCAACCAATCACTTTAAAAGGGAACTTCTAGGTCACGGTCTATTTGAAAGATGAGGACTGTCTGTAATTATAAATTTCATTCAGTCTACCATTTATCATTATTTGTAGCAGTTTTTCTCAGATCCTACAAATGTCAATAAAGCATTTAAATTGTATTTCTTTATGAATATAAAACTACCCAGTATGGTAAATTTCACTTTAAAGCTGAGGAGTCTTCTAAAACAGCTTTCTTTGATCTAGGTGTCTTGATTTTTGCCTTTTCTGATTTGCTCTAAGCTCCAAGCTTATGTCTGCAAAGAAATCAAGCAGCCCCAAAGAATTTCATTCTAATTCTGTAATCACAGACAATAATATATTCAACATGTTGGCCTAGCTCTGAAATCTACCTGTCACTGCTGTCTGTAACTTATCTTAAATATTATGATCTACTCGGGAAAATACAGTTCTAAACTATATCTCCCTATACCAAAATCTTATTTAGTTCTGAAATGGCAAATACAGCAAACAGCTGCTAGAGGGTAATAATACACAAGAAACAGTCAAATTCAGCTTTTTGTTACATTAGTTTTTATTTGATAGTCTCCTTTCTAATAACGGAGATACAGTAGATTCTCAACTTAAAAAAAAAAGCAACTCGCCTTTTAACTCTGGAGTGTACACTACGTGACTAAGCATTTCTTAAAAGGTAACCCTTGCTCAGACCCATCCCTCGCGTGTCGGCACTTCCACTGCTTGGGCCTGGACTTCTGGAGGTAGGCTTTCTCAGTTCAAATGCTCTTTCCATCTCCAAACAGTCACAGACCCTGGTAAATCATGTAATCCCTTTAACCTCAGTTCCCTCATTTACAAAATAAGAATAATAGGATTTCTAAGGAAAAGTGATGAGAATTAAATAACCCATACAGAGCCTTCACATGGTGCCTGGGAGACAGTGAGCACTCAGTAAATGTTTGTTGGGTAAATATTTTCTAATTCAACAGGCACCTTATTTACCTATAAAGCTTACAGAAGTTAAATTCTATGACAACCAGGTTTAAACACTATAAATCCTTTACTGTAATAAAACCATACATCTTGTGTTTGGCCGAAATTCAGTTACTTATTATACATCTTTTTTTTTTTTTTTAATTAAATGAAGAAAGTTTGAGTTTTCACTTCTTTATTTTGCTCTTCTAAATCCATACAATTTTAGAAAGGGATAGTTGTCTCCTCACGTACCGATTTTTTTAACCTAGTGAATTTAAAAAGCTCACCACAAACCTGTATCAGCTCTGCCTCTTGACATGTCCCAACCTGGCCTATGACGTATATTGGCTAAAGTGAAATGTCAGGACTAAAACAGGAAGATCCTTGACTCGACATATCTCGAGAGGTAGAGAGTCTTAAAGACCAGTCCTGAGTGAAGCTGGGTTCATTGTTCAAAGGATGATGAATGAATCTATACATCATCAGAGACTATGCAAACCAGATGCAATTATTCCACAGGGTATCAGAATTATTTAAAAACATTTGAGAGCATCTGACACGCTGAAAGCACCTGGAGCAAAACCTTCTGGGAACCTGTGATGTCAGAGACTCAAGAGGCTTTTATAAATAAACGAAATCCAAATGACTATGGCTGCAAAGTCAAGATGTGCCAAATATTAAGGAGAAAGGAAGCAAAATAAACTCAGGAAGGTAAACAGATCCATTCCCTTCCACTCTTTGTTGTTCAGCTGATTTCATTTGTCTTATGGAAGCTCATTAGAAACATTTTAATACACAGCCCAAAGGCTGCCTTCACTGTGCACTCATGTTGAACAGTGGCGAGAGCAGTACAGGCTGGTATAGAAAAAGGCACGGACCTGAAATCAGAATGTGTGGCTCTGTCCGGGCTGCCACCTCCCTGAGACTCAGTTTTCTCATCTGCAAAACAGCAGAGAGAGTGTCTGTCCCTCAAAGCTGTGATGAGGATGTGTGGGAAGATGAATGAAAACGCCTGGAACAGTGCCGTCTAGTAGAAACATAACGGTGAACCACAAATGTGAGCCACAAATGGAATTTTTAAATAAAAAAATAAAAAGAAGCAGGTAAAATTAATTTTAATAATACTTTTTATTTAACTCAATATATTCAAAATATTACCATTTCAACAGGTAAATCAATATAAGACTACTGAGATTTTTTTCACATTCTTTTTTTTTGTACCGAGTCTGTGAAAATCAGTGTGTCTTTTACATTCATAGCTCGGAGTGTAAAATTCAGACCAGCTGTACTGGACAGCACAGCCTGGAACCCAGGTGGGGCTGAGCACGTTTACTAGATCCTAGCAGCTAAACCCTGTGTGACTGAGGAAGGTTATTTTTAAAATCGACCACATTAAAGAGAGTTTGTATTTTCATATCTTTGGTACAGCACATAATATATAATATGTAATATTATAATAAGAATTTAAAAGATTATCTATACCAACTAGACTCAGTATTTATCCAAAATAGGGCAACCAAAAATTATTATAAGCCACTAATATTCATTCATTTTATATTTAATTTTGTGGTTATTTTATTAGGATTTGAGTTACATATTAATCTGACATAGAATCTAATAATCTCAAAAAAAGAAAATACAACCTGACGTAACAAGCACACAAAAAAACTACAAGCTACAACTGATTAAACTACACCTTCCAGCAAAGAAATAGGAATAGTAAACAAAATATTTCTCTGTATTACTAAATTTTTCATTTCATAGGACCTGCCATTAGAAAGTCAAGTTATATAGCTTTAACAGCTTTCTTATAATTTTTTCCTTGTAAAAATTTAACTGTATTTTCTAAATAGGGTGACCACCTATCACGACAACTTAGTTACATGTGAATATAAGTAAATATAGCATTAAAATGATGCTATATTTACTTCAGAACAATTCAATGGGGTTGAAACATTGTATGTTACTTGTATTACATTGTTAAGATAACACTGAGTAGTACACAGCAGGCAAATTCCTGTACCTTGAGCTCAAAGAATGGGGTGGAAGATGCATGGTAACCGTTTCTTAAGTGCACGGTCCTTTTTGAAAGCCAGCACGGAGCACGTGCACACACGTTTAAGCAGCTATAGTGTGCTCTTGTGTTCTGTGTGGAGATGCTCCTGCAGTTCCTAATGCTCTCATCCACTTTTCTGTGGGCCGCCCAATAGTCCAGCACGAGTGGTCAGGTGAGATGCAAGAGTGAAATGGGGACAGAATTCTGGGCAGGCGACTGCTACCTCATTTCAAACCTGACAAGGACCATTTAGTTACTTAATGGAACTTAAACTTTACCAAGTGTTATGAAATTCGTAAGGACCAAAACTCTTTGGACTTTGGTTTTCATTTACTATGTATTCAAAAGATGGTGCTTCTAGAAGACAGGCCCTCTCCCTCAAGCATCTCATCGGATGCTCAGCCGAAGTGACACACAAGCTGAATGGCTAGTCTAGGTCCTGCAGCACCACCGAGGTGCCTCTGTGGTCTCCTGGCCAAGGACTCGCCTACCCCAAGCCCCGCTCAGGCTCACAGCACAAAGTGGTCCAGCTGCAGAGGACGAGGTTTAAATGCTCACGTCACATTCACACAGTTTCTGTGTAAACTCTCCCGAGGAGGAAGCTACCCCGCACCGAGGCATGTGTTTCCCAGGCCACCCGTGCTGACCCCTAGAGTCACTGACACTAAACACAACAGTCACACACAGTCTCAAACACGCGTTCAGACTCACATCTGGCATTTCTGTAGAGAAGGAAGGGGTCCTGGAGCTGGAAATCCAGGTCTTTAGTGATGGGCTCTGTCCTATTCTCCATGCTCAGCCTGTTCATGATGGTGAAGCCGTGTTTCGGAGAAGCAGACCTAAAGGTTGCCGGGGGCGGGGGGGACACAGAGACACGCCGTTCAGAGCAGAGCATTTCCAGGACAGGGGCATCTGGACACGCCTTCAACCTTTCTGCCCCTTCACCGTGGGCTGCACCAATGTGCAGGACACATACGGCACGCTGGCCATGCTTGTGCTTTGGTAAAGTCCAGCCCTACTTACTTAACTGTGTGTGTACGTACATATACACAGCTTGTTTCCTTACCTACGCTGTAAGTTCCTTTAAGGCAGAGATGGTAACTACTGATAAAAAAATTACCGACAGACACCTTTAAACAATCTTGACCGTAATACAGAGCATACATCACAATTATAGAAAATGTTAGTGTTGGTCTGAAATTGAAAGCTGTGCAATTTCTTTGAGAAATGATATAACTCTGGTCAATGAACTTATGAAGAAATTTAGTATAATTAAAAGTTTATACAATTTAAAGCAAAGAGCAGATATTTAGTATTCTTCAGTTGTAAGGCAAACAGCTTCATAGATAAGCTACTACAAAAGTTTTTATCCATAAAACTGTGCATTTAGTAACTTTTTATTTTTAATTTCATTCAATAAACCTTCAGTGCCTAGTCTCTGTCAGGCAGGAAGAACCCAAACCATAGAGAAACTAACAACTACAAGTGCATCTGTCTACCCTTGGGGGACAGGCCAGATACCAACTCAACTGTGCAACTTCTGCTGACAAACTGGAACACACATGCTCACACTGAAACGGAAACAGGCAGGGCCACTGATTTAATCTGGGGCCCAAGGTAACAAGCCCACAGAAATGCTGTGAGCAACAGGAAGAAAAGGGGTTTATAGCTCAGTTTTATTTCACCTCTAACCACTTGATTTACTACCTACAGTTTTCTTATGAGACTTTTAATTTTAAAACTGATGGAAGGCAATGCTTGCCTACTGATTTTACTAAGTGGTAAAGTGGTGCTGGGCATATAATGAACACCAGAAATAATCAAGACGATCATTTCAACTTAAATTCTGGGGAAGAATGAAGAGTGACTTCCAAAAATCCCTGTCAGAGGGTCCTCTGGAAATCACCAGTGGGTGTAACTCTATTACAGAAAGACACAGGAGGAAGCAAAGACATAATTTTAAAAATGGGGTTAGGTGTTTTTATACAGAATCAGAATTTGATTCTTCCAGTGTTTCATTATCACAACAGGCTTTCACCCCTCTAATGGTACGGTTACTACACCATCTCACAATTTATAAAATAGACTCAGGGGATACCAACTGCTCTAAAGCAACATCTGTTAAGTCAAAATACATCACTGGCAGTTCCATTACCTGTACCCAAAACTCCCTTGTGAGTTCCATGAGCTGTCATCCTCCACCGAGGAAAGACCTCAACATTCTAGAATCTGGGATCGGATGGTGGGTTGGGGGGGGAGAGGGATGCGAGAGAGGGTCCTGCTCTTAAGGAGTTAGATGTGGGGAAGAGATTATGGAGTAGGGAAGGATCTGCTTCTCAGTTTAAAGGTTTGTTTAACTGACAGCTCCATGAGGAACTCAAGAGTATATTAAGAAGTACTTGAAAATACCAACCTACGTTTGGCTTTGGTACAAAACAGAAAATACTTGCATAATCTGTTACTCCTCTGCATCAACAAAAGAAGACCCTACTAAAAATGCTCTCCCTTCCACTCCCACCGTTGCCTCCTGCCCACCTGCCACGCCGAAACTGCCCTGGGCCACAGGGACCTCTGTGTGCTGCTCTAGTTCTGCCTGTCTCCGTGGTGACTCTTCTCTGCATCCTGCTGACCCTGAAACCCAGCCATTAGCCCCTCAGCTTCTCTACTGATTCCAACGGCCGAACTAACAATGCCGACGCCTCCACACTCTGTGCCTCCGTCCCTGCCCCATCTCGAGTGCCTGGTGCCACCACTGGAACTCCCTGCCATCACCCCAAAACCGCTATTTCAAAATAAAACTAAAACTATCCTCAAGCCAGGTTCTCAACCTCCCATCTTTCCATTCCGCCAATGAGTCTGGCATCCTCTCTGTTTTCCATTTCAAAATCTCACCAGTACTTTAAAATGTCACCGCCCCCCGCATGCAGTCTCCCAATAAGCCCTCGCCACTTCACCTCACACCCGCTCCACCAGCACCATCTTCTCCGTGCCTGCATGATGCTAGCACACCGACTTTCTTGCATGTTCTGTCATCACTCCTTTACTCCCCCACTCGCAAACTTCAGCGGCTCCCTACTGCTCGGAAAACAGATTTCGGCACCTGCAGTCTGATCCTCCAAGCCAGCAAAGGGTTTTCACTCTCACTGTCAGCTTCTGACTCATGCCAACCGATGCACACTCTCTGCCCCGGATCACTGCCCTCACTGTGCTGTGCCATGGGGTCCCCGCCTCCGCCTCCGCGAGGCGCAGCTCCTCCCGTGCACTCGGCAGCTCTGCAGAGCCTCCCAGGGCCACACGCCCACCCACTCGCTCCTTATCACGGGCCAACTGGCGTGGGGGTAGTCCATCCACACTGTGCTTTACCTTCAAAGGTGAAAGTGTGTGTAGGACAGATGAGCGTGTGCGGGGTGGGAAGGGTTTGTCCCAGGCCTCTGTATTATATCTCTGTAACCCAGCGATGGTGATGGGCCTCAGCCATGAGATCTTACGTGGCTGTTTCTGTGAATGAACAGCTTAGCTGTGGAGACAATGTACACACCACACATCTCTGTGTGCATGTGTGGTATTAGCAACAGCTGATAAAAATCACCATGAACATGAATTTATTAGGTCTACCCTGAAGCATAGCCCACTAGCTGTACGACGGAGGACTCGGAGGCCTCGGACCACGCTTCTTTAAGGAGTCAAGAGGTGGCGCGACCAATGACGCTCTCCTCCAAGTGCTGGTTAAGTGATCTAACATTCTGACCAGTGCACTTCCAGCTCCTTGCCAATCCACTATACTCAAGCACTTTGAACCATTCATTCGAATTAAAGAGTAAATAGTTAATACTGCTTTCATAAGAACACGAGGATTTAAGCTCATCTACACTGAAGTGTACGTGACACTCTGAAATTAGTATGCATGGCACCACACAGATGCCATTATTCAGTATTCCCTTCCTTATGTCAACTAATATAACTTCAAACTAAGTTCTTTCACTTCTCTGAAATAAAACGACACGTGAAGGGTGACACAACAGAGTTAAGACATGAGTGAAAGACCATCAGTTTCTTTATGAAAATGAAATACTCTTACCTTGTGTAAACAAATAAGGTTCCTTCCACATCAGTCTTTTCCTAAAAAATAAGAACAAAACAAACAGCAAAACATGTATATTCTGTTCACTAACAGGAAACACTCACAGAGGTCAGGGAACATGAGCATCTTAGAGAACAGGAATTCGATCAGTCCCGAGTGGGGTCAAACCTACGTAACAGACGGGTAGCTCTTAGCGAAAGGAAAAAGCAGATGCTCTGCCCGTGGTGACTCTGCTGCTTAAGCGGCGGGAAGCATCCTCCTACTGTCGTTTACAAAGTGAACCAGAGCGCTGTCTTCCCTCTGACCTGGGGACACGGCCAGACGCAGAAACCACCGCTGTCTGTACTTCCTTCTCCTCCTCTGTTTTCTGGTTTCCTCTTCTCTTGTCGTATCCTGTCACCTAGGAGAGCAGCGGACCTGCCGATAACTCTACTGTGACTACTACACAGAAGACAGCAATGCTGCTGTAGTTTTCAGACAAACTAATCACCTATTTGATGTGGAATATTTAGAGTCAAGTCTGATCTTTGAAATACAGTTAGACAGAAACATTACCAAGCTAGGACTCAAGAACTCTGCCTGAGAGGGACTGGGAAAGTTGTAAACTTAAAATGATAAACTATCATTTCAGTTCACTGGGAAAGGCTCTTTTCCATCTCCCCAGGCCCTGATGAAAATGTTCAGCTTACTAAAAAAAAAATTTAAGTACCCGTTTGTCTGATTAACTAGTAATCAGACTATTATAACTCAGAATTTAGAATTTATCTTTGCTATTTACGTGCTTTAATTTCAGCATTCTATTTAACCTCTCAATATTTTGTTATCTATATATCCGTTAGCAAAGTCATTCAAAATTTAAGTACTCTGTAATTTTGGTGAAAAATACTCTCTTTAAGAAACAAAGGTATATTAAAATGATGATTCTGAAAAGGTACACAAAAAATTGCAGGCATGATCCTTTCCATGCTGGAGTAATTTCATCATCCTGAAACTGGATTTACTATTTAGTGACCACTTGCTACGAGGACAAAACACTTTTCTGTCTTCCAGTATTTGACCCTGGACCGTTTCATCTCAGAGATCCTAGTCAGGATGTTTCTGAGGATCAGCACACAGAAACCTAACAGCCTTCGACCTGTTTCCTTCCTTCCTTAATGAAGCAGTAACAGAGATTACCTGTTCCTTAGGGAAACCCAGAATCAGACATGTAATCGCTTCTCCTGAAATTGTTCTCTAACTCCACATTTGCAATTCTTAATTAGCTTATTGTTCCGTGTCTCAGTTTCTCCACTGAAAAGGGATAACAAACCTACACCACGCAGATCTTTGGATTAAAAACATATTTTTCATCTAAGGCTCTATGACACCTAGATAAAAAGGTCTTTGGAAACATAAATTCTGGTCTATTCTGGCTGAAACAGCTCAAATTCACGCATTTTCTCCGTCCCTCCACAGTTATACAGGGGTAACCAGATTTTTTTTTTTCTTTCTGGGCAAAGCCCAGGTTTGGGGTTTTGGGCAACAGTTAAAGCAAGATTCTATTAGCTCCTCCTTTTTCTTCTTTTTCTTTCTGGGCAAAGTCCAGGTTTAGGGCAACAGTTAAAGCAAGATTCTATTTGCTTTTCCTTAGGTCCTGCAGGTAAAGAAGACTTTTTTAAAAAAAAATATTTATTTATTTATGTGGCTGCTCCAGGTCTTAGATGCAGCATGTGGGATCTTTCGGTTGTGGCATGGGAACTCTTTGTTGCGTCACGTGGGATCTAGTTCCCTGACCAGGATTGAACCCGGGGCCCCTGCATTGGGAGTGCAGAGTCTTAGCACTTAGACCACCAGGGAGGTCCCTAAAGAAGACTTTTATGTTAAAGTATTAGTTCACAGCTCTGGGGGATTTTAGCTTAAATTTTAAAAGTACAATTTAATGATTTAATATTACACTCTTATAAAAACTAACAAGTGCTAAAAAATTAAGCAGTTCAAAATTTAAAATAATGAAGTAGAATGTAAAATAGTGCTAGTTTGCAAACTATTGGGACTTGGCAGACTACTTGACACTTTCAAAACAACGCAATCTACATCTGATTATTCTGTTAAAATAATGAAAGAGTAAATTTTCATTTACCCTCTAAATCTGCCTTTCTCAATCATATATGTAGCATCTGAGTCACCTAAGAAGCTTTCGACAAATATCAAATGCTTGGGCCTCGTATCCTGAGGTTTTTGATTTGGTGGGATGCACTTTTTAAAACTCCAAATGATCTTGACACACAGAACTTAGAAAATCACTAGCTAGAAACAAGGGGTACACTACCACTATCAGACAGCTTCTCAAGCTCAGCACTTTTGACGTTTGGGGCCAGATTAACCTTTGTCATGGGGGCCTGTCCCATGCACCGCAGGATGTTTGGCAGAATCCCTGGCATCTACCCTCTGGATGCCAGTAACATGGTCCCTCTCCAAGCGACAACTAAAAATTTTCTCAAGACCCTGCCAGTGTTGCCGGGAAGCAAAATCGACTCCAGTTAAGAACTACTGCTCTAAGGGTCGAGAGGGGAAAATACCACCAGGGTTGAGACACACTGGTGTTGTGGGGGAGTGGGATTTCCTGGCAATGGGAAGCAGGTCTAGTTCCAAACTTCCTACTCCAGTCCTGACAGAATCGTTCTTAAGCTTCCTTAAAGCAGCTCATTTTCTGTCCCCGCTTCATTCCTTATTCCTCCTGCCGAATGCCTTAAGTTAGCCTTCATCCATAGTCAGTGCAATAAGAATTTCCCTTCTTTACGTCCCACCTGCATATACTTTCTCTTCTGTTATTGAGCATGTCCTGTACACTTTTACTAGGCTTATGTTCAAAAGCTCCCGTTGTGGTGGCATATGGAGACGCGACATCAATTTGTTTGCCCCCAGCAACTGCCCTGCAGCTAAACTAGGTCTCTTTTTTTCTCTCGGCTACCACAGCCTTGAAGATGAGTACTTTGAAAGAATGATCTTCTAAGGGATGAACTATGCGTTGTCTGAAAGCAACAAGTCCAGGAAGCAGAAAAACATAACTCCTGTAAATAATGCATTGTGCCACTTGTGACTTCTGATGAGGCTGTAGAAGGGCAGCCTCCGTAACTATGGTAACACGTGTCTCAGAGACCCTGTCCAACGCCCGTAGGAAACAAACGCTACTCAAGGGGAACCTCTCCTGTACCCGTTAACTTGTCAGAATTCCCCAGACTCTCGGTCGGGTGTCAAGTCAGTCCAGAGAACAACACACCCCGATCCTCATCTCTACTACCGAATTTCCTCAGAGGAATTAGGAGATCATGCCTTTGGCGCTTTTCTACAGAGCAGTATACAGCCGCAGGTAGAATATCTGCATTTAAAAAGTTGCCGCTGAAACGTGTCCACCTCGTCGCTCAACGTCCTTGATACGAAGACCCAGGCGACACATGCCCCCGAAAACTAGGGAGACATCTAGCTAGGAAGCGGCGCGCTTCCTCCTCCGGGACCTCGCGGGGCAGGTGTCCCCACGTCCCTCCATTCCTGCCTCTTTTCGGTGAATTTCCTCGGTTACGAACTTAGGGCAAAGCTGTTCTCTTCTCTCCCATGTTAGGACCTACTTCTTAGTATCTTCGCTTCTGTGAGTGGTTTTCGGGTAAACTTTAATGACCTGCTGCGGAAGGTAGGGAGGCCACGTGAACTACTGGGGCTGTCCCCCGTCGGAGGGCTCTCCTACCTGACCGCCGGGACGTGCCGGAGCACGGTGTCTGACCCGCTCCGCGGGGCTGAGTCCTGCCCGCGCTCCGTGATTCAGTTCAACGCGGCGGGAGGTGCCCGCGGACGCCGGACCCGAGTGACCGCGGGGGGGGACCTCCCCACCCTCTCGCAGCCCCTCCCCGGCCCCGCCTGCCCGCACGCACCCATTCGTTGGCCCGGTGGCCGAAGGTGTACAGGGCCACCTGGCTGGCCACGTCCACGATGCGGCTGATGTAGGGGTCGTGGCGCCGCAGGGCCGCCAGGCTAATGTCTCGCCCCTTCTCAGCTGGGCGGCCAGCCGCCGCCGCCATCTTCCCGCCGGCCCGCGGGGCGCCGCAGCCCTCTCGGCAGAGCGCGGAGCGCGCAGGCGTCACTGGTCGATAGCCGCGCCGCGCCCGCCCGCGATTGTTGCCACGGCAACCGCAAGGCGGCCCCCGCGCGGTCCTGCGAGCGTCCCGGGTACCGGACGATAGCTGGACGCCGGGAACGTCTGCTCCTCGGCGCTCCGCGGTCAGAACTGTAGTGATAAACACGCCTCGAGCGTGCGTAACTGAACAGGGAGGGAACTGCGATTTCTCGTGCGCGGACGCCGGGTGGTTCTTCAAGTGCAGTCCTCGACGCCCTGGCGGCTCCGAGACCTTTTCAGGGGGTCTAAGGGTCAGAACCGTTTTCGTGACAATCCTAAAACTCACCTGACTCGTGCCCTGTGCCGACTTTTGCACGAATGCTGCAAAAACAACGGTGGGAGAAAGTGCAGGAGCCACGCCGTACAGGCCAGTGTCACTTGACAGTGTACGTGATAAGGCAGAAAAATTATTAATTTTTTTACATTTCAACCTTTTGGTACACTTTAAAAAACTCTGTGTGAAAAAAAGAGGAAGAAATCACAGAGCACGTGCCCTGAACACGGAGCTGCCATATTTGCCTCCAGGAAAACACTTGAGTGCTTAAGTCGCAAGCTGAGCTAGTGTTTTTATTTTTATTTTCACGGAACACTACTTTTGCTTGAAAGAAAGATGGACAAACTATGGGTATTCAGACAGGCATTTGACAGACATTTTTTAGAAAATGAATAACGTGCACCTGTCACTTCCAGGAAAACATAGGGTAATTATTGTCACCAATGATAATTTTTGAGCTTTCAAGCGAGAATGAGAAGTTTACAAAATGTGTATCCACTGTCATGAGCTTGGCAGCTTCTCAATACTTAAAGTCTTTAATGATGAGATCGCTGGGTATTTGGAAAGCCTGTGATGAGAGAATTCCTCTTTAAAACTTGGGAGAAAGGTGAACGTTGATCACTCTGGTACATGCATAACTGGATGTACATGTTTGTTAAAATATTTCAATAAAGCTTTAAGGTTTCTTTTATATCTTTGAGCCTTGGAGTCTGTAGGCAAAGTCTACCTTTTGATAATTTCAGGGAGCATAGACACACCCTAGTTGTCTCTCTAGTACTTGGTCCAGTGCCTTGTGCTGAATAGAAATTTGTAAATGCCGATTCTATTGAACTCAACCACGAGTTAGTCGAATTTACTCATGAAATATCAGCTTTTTAAAAGATCTCATGACTTACAGAATACTGAGATCCAAGTTGGCATGAAAGAGCGTACAATAACAAGTCCTGATCTTTCAGAGTTTACATTCTAAAAAAGATGGAAAAAAATGGAAATGTTTGTTTAATTTTCCATGTTATAAAGAAAACAAGAAAGAAAAGGGAAAAGACCTTGAAGATTAGAGATTACACTCAGAAAAAGATGATGATAATGCTGCAATGGTTTCAGCATTGCAATGTTGTTTATCTCCTGGCCCCAGAGCTTTGTTCTCTTAAAATTCTTTTTTTCCCCCAAATTCTTAAAGATCTAACCTTCTAGGATGAAGACAGAGTTCTGCCTAATTTCTACTTGAATAATCTGTGTTTGTAAAATCAGGTCATCATCACTTATCCAAATATACTAAGTTACAGGCTCTTTATTAGTAAAAGGCCATTTTTTAAAAATTGGGGTATAGTTGTTTTACAATGTTGTGTTAGTTTCTACTGTACAGCGAAGTGGAGTTCCCTGTGCCATACAGCAGGTTCTCATTAATTATCTATTTTATACATATTAGTGTGTATGTGTCAATCCCAATCTCCCAATTCATCCCACCCACCCCCTTTCCCCCCTTGGTGTCCATATGTTTGTTCTCTACGTCTGTGTCTCTATTTCTACCTTGCAAACTGGTTCATCCTTACCATTTTTCTAGATTCCATGTATATGCGTTAATATATGATATTTGTTTTTCTCTTTCTGACTTACTTCACTCTGTATGACAGTCTCTAGGTCCATCCACGTCTCTACAAATGACCCAGTTTCGTTCCTTTTTTATGGCTGAGTAATATTCCATTGTATATATGTACCACATCTTCTAAAAGGCCATTTAAAATGAGCAAATTCTTTTAAAATCCATATAACTTCAATTTTCACTGGCTTCCACAGCGTGGATGCCACATACTTACCCTGTGTTTCCAGAAGCCTCATCATGATACCTTGAACAAATATTGGGGTCTTTGGGTTTCATGATTATTTTATAACTGCCATAATGAGATAAAATATGTGCTAACAGTTGGTGTTACAAAATTGTATACCACAATTTAAAACAAGTTATAGTATGATTTAAAAAATAGTGTCTGGGTCCAGGATGTTTATGCCATTGCAATGACTAAGATAAAATTCACCACTTAAGGTAATTGTAAGAACACAGTATGTTTAAATTGTTTGGAAATAGATATAGAACTGGAAAATGTTTGGTTCTGTAGCCATGTATGGATGTTTGTATACTAATATAAACTGACTCTTTATGGCATGATTGTCTAGAAATGTAAATACACAGTCTGCTTTATTAGTACTCTTTCTTTACTGTGTAAAGGACCTCTCAGTTTTGCATTTGTCTGGTAGTAGAATGTATTGGAATGGAGGGGAAAGGGGCGCTTCCAGGATGCACCTAAGAGATTGTGATTCTAAAATGGCTAAAACAGCCTCTGATGCCCTGCTGATGCTGCCTGTGTGAATTGCCCTTCGTGCTGGGAATTTTATACCAAATGGTGACAGAAGTGGGCAGTTAATGCCCTCTCTCTCCCAGTGGAGGAAAACGGTTTGAAGCTGTGTGTTATCAGTTGTTTTCAATGCGTGGTTTGTTTCTTTTTGAAGCAGGAGAGCACAGCAGAAAGTGCACCCCCTTGGAAAGGGAAACTAGTTAAACTTATTTTTACCTCACTTGGAACTTGGGGATCATAATATCACAACTTCACAGCGTAAATGAGATCAAATGAGGAGAAAATGTACCCAGAAAATATTTGCAATGTGTAAAATGTTCTGCAAGTGAAAAAGCTATTACTGTTATAATTATCATCATCATCATTATTATTATTTCTAATAGAAGCCCGGAAGGGATTCTTCTTGTCTAATTACCCAGCCAGAGCTCAAATCATCTCAACAAAGTTCTGCATAAGCGACAAGGAGCACATTAAATCCCAAGGCGGTTCATTCCCAATATTTTTATGTGGTGGAGGAGGTGAGCGTATTTATTTATGCTTACTTATGCATATTTAAGACATACTTATCACGAACTCCACAATTAGAGGAAGAAATGATGTAGGAAATATATAGGTCGATGTTCCACGAGATTGCAAAGGGGTTAAGATGTGAAACAGTCATCAGGGGGACTTGGAACAGAATGAGAAGGGGCAGATGTGGGGAGGGAAGAGGCCTGACGGGTGGGGACAGGAGGTAGCCTGGAGAAAGGCTTAGAATGTCTCCAGTCTGGGCCCGGCAGCTGCCTGGACTGAACCTCTGCTCACCTGACCCAGAAAGGGCCCCGATCTCTTCAGAGCTCTTCAGAGCAGGGACCATTCTTGCATGTTCTCTTCTGATCCCTGCTTGCCTCTCTCTGCCAGTCTCATAAAATCTAGTCCTTCCAGGCTCATTGTCAGGGGTCAGGTGAAGGCTCTGTGGGCCTGCAGGGCGTCTACAGTAACATCTTTTCAGTTGCTGCCCGGAGCGCGCTACGAAGAGGAAGGGCCTTTGCTTCCCCACGAAGAGATATAGGCTTAAAAGGCAAAGACAGGACTGTGGTAACTGATGCGTGTGGGCCCAGCCCGGGTCACTCAAGACAGCAGGATGTGGAAGGGAGGGTCGGAGGCAGAAGACCGCTCTCCCTGCTTCACGACTGTGCCACGGAGGGGGACGGTGGGAGCCGTGCAGAGACCAGCTGCCAGCTCTCTGGAAACACAGGCAGCTCTGTGTCCCATAGTGAGGTAGCTGCTATTTAACGGGGCCGACTTCTCATGAAGGAGCCTTGTCCTGGGGCAGAGCGGCTTGTGCGGTTGCCAGTGGGTCATCCGCTGGACCCTGAGCTGCTGTCAGGTGAAGTGGGCGTGTGTGGTCCCGGCGGGTTCATCGCAGTGGCGCTAAGTCATCTAGGGATGCCCTGAAGGCCATCTGATTCTAGCAGAGCCCACAGTTCTGGGCAAGTCAGCTCACTTCTGTGGAATATAGGGACGGAGTTGGAAGGATGCTTCCCAGCTCCAGACCCTGAGCTGCTTTACCGGACCACTCTGTCCACATCAGATGCAGCCATCTTAACAAACACGGAGCTAAGCCTGGAAACAGTAATGAATAATTTATTTAATATGTCTTGAAATTAGGTCAAGGGAGCAGCCTGTTAAGGACTTTGAAATGTTATATCAAGGCTGAGGGCTGAATGCTTTAGCCAAGAAAGAGAAAGAGTTTTCTTCTTTCCTTGGTTGTTTCTTGTTCTCAGAGGAAAGCAGTCATGTTGGGAGAATGGAATGTTTATCCTCGCCCTCCTTCACATGGCCTCCTGCCAGAGTGATTGGCCCTCGCTGCAGATTTTTTTTTTTTTTTTTTTTTTTTGGCTGCATTGGGTCTTCGTTGCTGCGCGCGGGCTTTCTCTAGTTGCGGCAAGCGGGGTCTACTCTTGGTTGCGGTGCGCGGACTTCTCATTGCGGTGGCTTCTCTTATCGCGGAGCACGGGCTCTAGGCACGTGGGCTTCAGTAGTTGCAGCACACGGGCTCAGTAGTTGTGGCTCGCAGGCTTAGTTGCTCCGCGGCATGTGGAGTCTTCCTGGACCAGGGCCCGAACCCGTGTCCCCGAACCCGTGTCCCCTGCACTGGCAGGCGGATCCCTAACCATTGTGCCACCAGGGAAGCCCCTCGCTGCAGATTTTTAATCTAGGTGAAATGCAGATTTCAACCTATCTGTGATGACTTCCATGGAGGTCTATAAGAAGCGGTCCGGAAAAAGTGTCAGGGACCCCCGGGTGGGATGCGTTTAAAGAATTTTCTAATTACTTGTTATTGTTACAACCGACCATGTCAGCTCTTCACTTTGTGGTTGACTTTTCTCTTTCCAAACTGACGTATGAAGCCCCAGAGGAAAATGAACTGCACGATACTGTGCTGAACTACACTTAAGTCCAAGGTGAGAGGCTTTGGAAAGACACTTGGCTTGGTCAGGAGCTGGGACCCTGGGAGGGGCTGGAGGCCAGAGTGGGGGACAGAACCTGCCGCTGTGGTGTCTCGTCCTGCAGGTCTGGCGTAAATAGTCTCTGCTGAGCCCACAGACTGCAGCCCACAGGCCAAGTCTGGCCCTCTGCCTGGTTTGTAAATAAAGTTTTATTGGGGCACAGCCACGCCCACCTCATTGTCCGTGGCACTTTCACCTGGCAACAGCAGAGGTGATGAAACCAGACGGCCTGGGCTTCAGTACGTGAAATGGTTGCTCTCTGCTCCTTGACAAGGTTTGCTGATCCCTGATCTACGTTATTCAACAAATCAGTGAGTAACTTGCGTCAGGGACCCTCTACACGCCAGTGGGCACCTGTTTGTGTCCGTCATAAGCACACGATGGATTGGAAAGGGGACGAAGATGAAACCTCGTTACTGTGCTCAAGGAGTTGTAATCTGGTCGAGGAGACGAAGATTGGCATATGTGAAAAGATGGGGACAATAAAAGGTGACATATAATCAAGGGTTAAGTTGTGACATATAGACAAGCACTAGGGTTTGCAGAAAGGGAGGGAGGGTCGGTGAGAGCCCCAGTAGCTGGAGACAGCGACGTTGAATGGAATAAAGTCCCAGGACACACGAGAGCTGGGATGCCCCTTGGGATCCACAATGATTGGATTTGACCTCTATTCCTACTCATGTCATTTAAGTCACTGATAGTTTTGGCCTGCTGTTTAGGGGATGCCTTAATGACCAGAAATATTTCTGAGTAACTTTAGCTGACTGATTTTCCTAGGATTTGGGATTCCTTCCATCTCCCTAAACTGCAGAGAATTTAATCTAGTCACGGTGGCATGGTGTCGTTCTTTTTTGGAGACAATGTAGTGTAATGAGCTTGAGGTCAGAGGCCTGGGTCTGAATCCCCTCTGCACTGTGGAGCCTTGGGGGCTCTGGAGCACTCTGGGTCTCAGTTTCTTCATCTGAAAAGCAGGGACAAGGATAACGTCTGCCTGTCTGCGTGGTCGTGAGAACTGGATAACAAAGTCATGTGAAGGGCTCAGACTGTACAAGGCAGGGCTATGTGGATGGTCAGCCACTGACCAGTGCCCGGCATAACAGCAGGGTATGTATCCTGTTCCAGGGAGCCATCCTCACCTCCGGAACAAAAATTAGCTCTTTATTGTTTATAAAGACAATTTGTGTAGAGCACAAAATACTCTAACGCCAAGTGCAGCATGACTGCAGCCTGCTGTTTACTAATGGCCCGGAGTCTTAATTTTCACCTAACGGCCACTGCCAGGCCACCAGCTATTTCTGTGGTGTCTTGGGGATCTTGGAACGGGGCCTCGGGTCTATACCTGCAGGAATTGCGGGTGTTCCTGGGGACTGTACCCACTCCCTCTGGAGGTCAGGCAGGTTGGCGGTGGGACGGCCTTGCTGATGGGGAGAGGCTTTCCTATGCCCTCACCCATTTCAGCGGTTGTGGGTGAATCGAAACCAGACCAGTTTTCCCAGTTTGCAATAAGGAGATAGTAACACATTTTTGTGACTGTTGTGAGTATTGCTGAACGAGCTCTTTGGAACACTCTGTGTTTTGATGTCATCATAGAACACGAGGCTTTAAACCGGGTCTGAGTGTCCAGGGCGGGCTCTGCTTCCCCTGTGGACAAAGACTGACAACAGCCTTGCTTGTTTCCCTGGAGGTCATTCGAAGATGAAAGCTCAGGGTGTTTTCTACATTTCCTGTTGGTGACAAATGGCTTCTCCAGTGCTCGACCTTCTCCGCTGACGTGCAGACTTGGGGAGCCCGCTCATGGCGTGACGACGCGGGGGCCACCTCTGAGGCCTGTAGTATTAATATATTAAAAAATTTTTTTTAATTGGAATATAGTTGATTTACCATGTTGTGTTAGTTTCAGGTGTACAGCAAAGTGATTCAGTTATACGTATGTATCTATTCTTTTTCAGATTCTCTTCTGTTATACGTTATTACAAGGTATTGAATATAGTTCCCTGTGCTATATAGTAGGTCCTTGCTGTTTATCTACTCTAAGTACATTTTTTAAGAACTGCAAACACTGAAGTGGCTTCTCTTATCGCGGAACACAGGCTCTAGGTGCGCGGGCTTCAGTAGTTGTGGCATGTGGCCTCAGTAGTTGTGGCTCGAGGGCTCTAGAGCGCAGGCTCAGTAGTTGTGGCGCACGGGCTTAGTTGCTCCGCGGCATGTGGGATCTTCCTGGACCAGGGCTCGAACCCGTGTCCCCTGCATTGGCAGGCAGATTCTTAACCACTGCGCCACCAGGGAAGTCCCCTCCTTATTCTTTCTAAGGTGCTTTTACGTCCTTCCCTGCGTCTCACAAAGAAAGCCATGGTGGTCGCCCATCCCAGCCCCAATTTCCCTTTAGTGGGGGCTGAAAAGTCCAGGAGTAGCTGGCTGGGTGTCCACGTATGCAGATTCCAGAAGCCCCCTTTTTGCCTGGGCTTGATGTTGGGGGTGGAGGAGAGGCAGGGGTAATTCCTAGGTATTACAGTTAGAATCGTCACCCAGAAAACTGGTTTCAGCCACCTCTTTGTATAAAGCAGCCGAGCCGCAGGGCTGAGGTCACCAGGTCAGAGGGGAGACAGCCTAGACGGATCCTCCAGCCCGGCCGCCTCAGGATTGCTGGAGGGCATTTAAGCAGGACTAGCCGCGGCCAGGGCCCAGCCAGACTCCTGCATGCAGCCGTGAGGTCGGGCCTGGGAGTGTCCTCAAAGTGGTTCTCACTGCAGCCTCTGCGCCAAGGCTGAGCCCCCCTGGGTTCGAATCTGGCTCAGCTGGGGTGGGAACTTGGGCAATTTACGTATCCCGTGTAGACCTCGGCTCCCTTCCCTGTGAAACGAGGTTATTAATGATACCGATTTTGTAGGATTGTTGTTGAGAATCAGACTAAAAATACAACCATCTGAAACGTATCAAGTTCTTAATAAAAGTAAATGACTGAGGTGTTATTTGTTAGGAGCAGAACAGGATAAGACATCAGGCCTCCTGATTTCCGGGCAGTGCCCCTTCCAGCTCGGTCACTTATCAAGGCCTATGGTGATGAATTCGGTGTAAAATGGGTGCTTTGTCCTTTAAAATGGCATCAGTGGCCTTGTTCCTGATTCCTTATTTTCAAGGCCTCTTAAGCGTCACTCTATTTCAGTGTTTCCTGCTTTTGATATAATTCATTTGCTTATCTGCTCATTCATTTGTTCTTTGAGTTGACCAACATCTGTTGGGTGTCTATTAGGTGCCAAGTACTACCTAAATATCATCAATATAACAAAAAAATTAAATATAGACCCTGCCTTCCAGGACCTTAAAGTTTAATGGAAGAGAACCACGAAAACAAATGATTGTACCGTGTACTTATTATGACAGTAGGTTTGTAAAAAAAAAAAATAATAATAGGTTCTAAGAACAGTTTCTAGTTCTCCAGGCAATCTGGGAGACCAAAAAGTAATTTCAGTTTTGGTGTTAACTAAGGTGTCATACTCTGGCTTTACCCTATGACATTCTGATTTCATTGAGATGGGACGTGACCTGAGCGTGGGGATGTTTTAAGCTCCCGGGTGATTTTAATGTGCATCAAAGTGTGGGAACCACTGATGTATTATAGAAGCTTACTGCTCATTAAGGATAGAACTTGGGAAAGACAGACTGGAGCCGGCACCTGGCTTCGCCTTTGGGATTTGACGATGGGGTGCACTTGAAGGTTTTTAAAGGAGAAGAGACATGGAAGTTTCAGAAAGACTGTTCTGGCTGCAATGTGGGAATGGGTAGGGCCGGAGACAGAGTCATCTGTCAGGAGAAGGGATGGTCCCGAGGCCTGAACAGGATGGGTGGTGCGACCCTGATGCTCAGTACCGGCGGAAACCCAGGCGCATGGCGGTGGGTGGCTCGGAGAAAAGGAGTCTCGGCAGCTGAGATGTTTGCTCCTGCTGGTTTTTGACCTTGAGATTTAATTACTGCCTCCTCCGTAAATATCTAAGGAATTCTGCAGATACTCACGAGGTCGGTCTTTAAATGAGGGTGGCTTGTTCAAGAGCTCTCCAGCATGTATGGGTTTCAGAATGATACAGAGATGAATTACCACGCTTACAAGAATAAGAGGACACGGTCAGATTTCGTAATTACTTGGTTAATTTTGGCAATGTGGATCATTACCCTCCCGAATAGACTTTCAGAGGGAGGGCAGAGAAGGGGTGGCGTGGCTGCTTACGTGGATCCAGTTACCCGGATAATATCCACTTAACATTGTGATGTGGAGATGGCTGTTTCTGGGTTTTTTTCCCTTTACCTAATGCTTCTAGTCATCAAACGTAATTTTACTGTTGTTAGGTCTCTGGAGCTGACGTGAGCCTGGTGGCGAGACGGTAGGACTCATTCGCCTTGAGCTCCGTCAAATTCAGTAGTCAGTCGAGTCCTGATGCCGACCCATTCCGGGGGAGAAAGAGGCTCTTCGGATGAGCCTGGCTGGAGCTCCCGTCACGGCCGGAAGGCTCAGCACAACTTAGACAAACCATCGGTCACCTTCCAAACGGACACAACGCAGCATTCACGTCCCACCAAGAGTGAGGTTCCGAGTACTTTCCACAGCCCTTTAACGTGTAAAGACCATTCTGGGCTCGAGGGTCTGCAAAACCAAGCCACCGGCCAGTCTGCAGACGCCTGGCCTAAACAATTAACAAAACAACACATCAGGGGCAGATGGGTAGCATTTGCTGATTTCCCTGCTGTAAATACTCTCGCTGTGACTTGATTTCAAATAGCCACATGAGCCTGGCCGTACGTGGGGTTGCGGGGAGACCAGGGGTCTAGCGTGGGGAGGCGTTTCCACCACACAGATGCAATGGACTAAACAGAGAACAGAGATGACGGTAAAATGCAGTAAATCGGTTTAGAAGTGATGAGCTTTTGAGTATTTCTTCCCTGAGTTTTTAATGTAATCTATTTCATCGTAAGCTTACAGAATTCAATTTTTATACTCTTGTTTTTCTAATTAATTAATTTGGCTGCGTCAGGTCTTAGCTGTGGCACACAGGATCTTCCTTGCGGTGTGTGGGCTCCAGAGCACACAGGCTTAGTTGCCCCGTGGCGTGTGGGATCTTAGTTCCCTGACCAGGGATCGAATCCGCACCCCCTGCATTGGCAGGCGGATTCTTAACCACTGAGCCACCAGGGAAGCTCCCAGAATTCGATTTTAATGCAGGCTGTACTTGACAATCGGTTCACACAATTTCTGAAAAGTTAACAATCTCCTCTCAGAGCTGGTTCAAGTCGGCCCCCCGCACACCTTTTCTTGGAAAAGGGAAGTCACGGTGTGGAGAGGCATTTGGGGATTAAAGCGAAGGGACCACGAGCCATGACATTCGAGGCCGTGGACAAACAGCCACGCCGTCAGTTGGGATGGAGCCAGGCCTGGCGTTGCACAGACAGTGGTGCTGTTGCAGCGGGAATTCGGGCCGTCTGTCTTAACAAGCGTGACTCGACTAATTTGGGAAGAAAACTCAGTTCAGCTTGACCCATACCTGGCGGGGACAGAGAACTTGACTTAAGGTGTGGCAAATCTGGTTTTAAACACACTGTGCTCGAATGTCCACGTGAGTAGAGCTTCCAGGTAAGACAGAGGCAGAGCCTCTCCCTAACCATCACGCTGGGGTCTCTGTCCTAACCTAGCTCTCTTACCAACATGCAAGTAGTGGTCCCAAGTCCCTCATTTTAAGAAACACTTAACCCTCCCTTGAACGTTGCCTAAGGAGGGAGTAAAATCTATCCCCCTCCACTGAGGGATGTGATTCCTGATTACTGAAGGGACAAAAGTAGAGGCTAGATGGTGGGTCCCTGGGTCATTATTTGGGCTTCAAACTGTGTGAGTCTAAATGGAGTGGGTGGAGGGTTGGCTAGGGAGGAAGGAGGAAGGGGAGATGCCGAGGTTGAGATGCTTGAAGATGGTGGTGGAGCGGGGTGACCTCTAGGTGATGAGTTCTTTGTGCGAGGAGACCTGTTAACCAGAGTGCTGATTGATTTGCTCACAGATTTTTTCCTTTTTAGTGCAAGTGGTTGAATGGGAGAGAAGGGAAGGAGGAAGGGCTGATTTGGTGGAAGGCTGTGGAGGGAATAAAATTAGACATTGTGGCTGCAGAATAGAAACACTGAAACCCCATGAATCCACCTCGAGAATGGAAGGGAACTTGAACGCCATCTACCTAATACATAAATTTGCTCTGCATCTTGACAAGGTGCTTGTTCAGCCTCCTCGGATGCCCTTGGAGATGGAGGACACATTACACCATCTCAGCAGATGGTGTATTAGAAAGTTTTTCCCTGTATAAAATCCAAATTTGCCTAGTGGGATCTGACTTCTCGGGCCCACACCCAAGTCTTTCACAGAGTAGTTCCAAGGCTAAGTACAGAGATAGCCACACATTGACTGTTTTTCCCCAGTAGTGAAATTATTCCTGGACATGAGCTCACAAACGCTCCCTGGTCCCTGATTATCACCCAGTCATCCTTAATCAGCTGGTTTCCACCAGATAGCAACAATAATAGCTGATAATAGTTGGTTGGGTGCTTACCACAGGCCACGAGCTTTGTATGTGTCATTTCCTATGTTGTCACTTCTGTCCTACAGCCGGGGAAGCTGAGGCTCAGGGTTCACATAACATGCTCAGGGTCACCCAGGTTATAGATGGAGGAGTTGGGCTTTGCATGCAGGTGGCTTGGATCCAGAGCTAGAGAACCTAACAAATAACCCACTCTACCTGCTAAGGAAGAGACCGTTACAGAAGGAAGGTAGGGTCCACCTGGGGCCGGCTTCGAGGACATGTAACTTGTACAGTCCCCCACCTAGAAGGGCTCCGAGCTTGGTTTAATGCTCTGCCGTCCCCGTCTTGAAATTCTTTATACATTTTGAACAGGGAGCCCTGAAAATTATTAACTGGCTCTGGGTCTAGCATGGAAAACAAACGATCCAGCTGACGAATGAGCTGTGTACTTTGGGGACAGGTGCATGCAGTGCTCTGTGCGTCTGACAGTCAGTGTGTTCGGGGGTAACCTGTAGGAGCCACTCCTGTCGGGGGCTCCCAATCTCACCACCCGGAAAGCCCAGTGGGCAGCCGGCGGCCAGGGTGGGGCTTCGGGGCCGGCTCCTTCCTTGTATCTTCGATATTATGCTCGGGGCGTGTGCTGTGTTCCGGCAGGGATATTTTTCCATTTCGGGGTTTTGTTACTTTCTACTCCTTTGACACTGTGTGTTCAGTCACATGAAATTTATGGGCACATTCTAGCAGTTGACAGGGACGGCAAGCCTCCAGGGCTTCCCCAGAGGAATCTGTACCTGCCGAGTGAGGGCTTCCTTGGGAGCCAACGGTGCCTTCCTGGCTGGGCCTGTGGCGGGTGCCAGGGGTGCGGGCCAGGGCGCGAGGCTCTCCGAGACCCTGCCGGGAAAAGCAGACGGGAGAGGTCACGGCCGTGCTCCCCTATGTCCGCTTCCAGTTGTCTTAGGAAATCCAGTTGAACAAACGTGTGCCTTTCTGAGTACATGTGGCTCAGCCCAGGGCTACCAGGTGAGAAAAAGTCCAGACGGCATGTAATGACGCGCATCCACCAACACCTTCTCTGGGACATCATTGCCTGAATGACATTTCCCTGCCTGGGAAGATGGTGGATTCCTTCCGAGTGGCGGGAGGTGTCTTGGAAAGAACACTGGGCTGAGAATCAGGAAAGCTGGGCTCCTGGCAGCTTAATCTTCCCCCGGTTTAGGGAGGGATTGAAGTAGGCGACTTTCAAGCCCTCACTTCGTATCCAGCTCAGGGCTTTTACAACGCTTCATATCTGGGGAGTGGACAGACTTTGAGCCTGAGCGTCCTCCTCTTGGCCCAAACTGCACAGGCGTCCGTGCACGGAGAGGTGTTTTCGTGGGTCCTTACTGCACCTTGAGGGCCGAATCCCAGTGCTGAGAAGCCTGCCCAGGCAAGCAGGGGCCGAGTTAGGAGAAGGTTCCAGAAGGGCTTGCTTTCCTGACTTCCCACTTAGGGCCTGGGGCTGGGATCTGACTGTCAGCTGGGACCCACCTGGGGGTCTCCTGGGGTCAGGCCCCCCAGCCCTCTTCTCCCCTGCTGCTCCTCCACCCCTGAACTGTTGTGTTCGCCGTGTGACCCCAGACGGCTCTTGACCGTGTTCACGGTCCAGGCGACAGGACGGAGGAGGGGAGCTGGAAGCAGGCTGCACCGCCCCCCTCCCTCAGCCCCATGACCAGCACGTGGTCCTCAGGAAGAGGGGAAACTTATCCTCACTCTGGGCAGCACCGCGGGGTGTGAGCTAATGCACGTTGGGGGACGAGCCGCAGCCGCTGACGTGGGTTCTCATGTCGGGATGTGATTAAGACGAACAAAAGGTCTTCTGGGAGCATGTGCGCTCCTGCCCGGTCAGGAGACCTCTGTGTACTTGAGCGTGTGAACTTCCAGGCAATGAAGTGGGAAGACCGAGGCGGGTCACGGCCCCGACTGCCCGTCCCTCCTCTGAGCCCGTGCAGCTGTGGCGAGACTCTGAGCTGGCCGGTGTGGGCCTCTCCGGGCACCCCGCAGGGTCTCGTTTGGATGGTGCTGGGATGTCAGCGTCTTTCTTTACAACGCGTCTGACCAGGCCTTAAAGTGTGGTCCCTCGCCACACGTTTCTGCGGAAGGCGGCTTAACCTCCTTCTGACACCCTCTGCGAAGCACTGTGGCTTCCCTTTCCGCTAACCTGAATTCTCTGCTCCTGTGCTCGGAGGGAAGGGAAGGGCGCCCTTTTGGTGGGAAGAGTTACTTCCTACTTAGAGCAGAAAAATGACCTTCAGTGGCAGGGAAGCGTGGTCTGTGGTTCCCTGTCCCCTGCACCACATCTAAGGGCTGGCTCCAGGGAGCAGGGCAGGGGCGGTGCTGTCTGATCCCCCCGGAGGCCGCATCTGCTGGCTGGGCAGTGGGGATGCCGGGGGCGGGGCCTGAGGGCCTCTGGCTGCGAACGTGGGGCGAGCGTTTCCTCCTCACCGCGCTTTTCCTTGCTGAGGACTAGTTCACTCTCAGCCTCCAAACACAGTCCTGGGGTTGCCTTATATTTAGCCTCCAAATGAGGCTTGAGCTTCCCTGCCTCCCTTTTCTCCCTCTCATTCCCACCTCCTGGGATGCAGTTCTGTCGCCTGTGTTCTGATTCCAACCCTCCTTGCTCATCCGTGGGAGACTGCCCCAGACACCTGCCTCAGAACGTTCCCGACACGTGTAGATTCTCCCTTGTGGGTCTTTCCTTGGTTGAGCTGCATGATTACTGATCTCTGTTGTGGAGTATTTAACTTCACGTACTTCTGTCTTCCTTTCTCAGTTAGGCTGTAAATGCCTGACTTCTTTTTTCCCCACATTTATCACTCACCTCCTGGGCCTGTGGGTACCATGCCAGACGCAGGCTCACAAGACAGCCATTCCCCTGTCCCGTGCCTCCCTAATGTATAACCGGGGAGGGAAGGACATTCCTGGAGACAACAGAGCAAAGGCTCACTCTGCTGGGAGACACCTGTGCAAACATCTTGAGAGGCCAGAAGGAAACCAGCTGCCTGGGAACGCTGGAAGGTTTCCTGAAGGAGTTGATGTTGCTAACGGCCTAGTGGGTGGAAGGGACCAGGGAGCCAGAGCGTCAGTGTCCGTGCTTTGGGGGGTGGGGGGTGGAGGTCTGTGTGCGTCCTGGTGGGAAAGCGGAAGAGGAGCAGGGCGCGGGGCCGAAAAAGTCAGGTGGGCAAGACGCTGTAGCCCTTAGAGGCTCTGCTACAGGCTTTGGATTATCCCACAGGTGATAGGGAGCCTTAGAGGTTCTTAGGAAGGGAGCAGCGTGATCACAGCTGCGTTTTAGGATGGTGATGTTGGATTTAGCGTGAGAAGCAGGCTGATGCGGTTGGGGAGTGAGACTGGGACACCAGCGCAGTGAGGGCCACAGAAAGGCCGTGGTGGGGCTGCGTGGAGGCGCTTGTCTGAGATGCCCAGCACACAGCTACTCGGACGGGCAAGAAGCTACAGACACCGCGGAGCCGCGGCTCCTTTGCCCGAGGCCCTGTCCCACCTCGTATCTGATAAATCTCCGCTGTGATTTTAAACACTGTGAACCAAGGATGTATACTTTCGTGAACGTTGGACGTTAACTCCTAAGATTTAAACAATGTTGGTTAGGGTTAGGGTTAGGATTAGGGTTAGGGTTAGGATTAGGGTTAGGGTTAGGGTTAGGGTTAGGGTTGTTACTATTTTCAAAATTGATCATAAAGCTTCACATGAGAGTTTACTGCCCAGAACGAGATTTTGCAAAATGTTGACAAGCAGCCTGCTTGGTGCTCAGACTATTTTCTTATGAAGGATTATTTATTGTTTTATTTTTTACCTGTGGCTGGAATTGAATTTCGGATGGTCTCTCAGTGTGCCACCTGGAGGGGCCCTAGTCCATATTCCCTCTTGATTCGGTCATGAATGATCTCAATATGTAACTCTCCCATACCACAAAGGATAGTCTGGTTAAAAGAGGAAGAGGCTTCCCTGGTGGCGCAGTGGTTGGGAGTCCACCTGCCGATGCCGGGGACACGGGTTCGCGCCCTGGGTCCGGGTGGATCCCACGTGCTGCGGAGCGGCTGGGCCCGTGAGCCATGGCCGCTGAGCCTGCGCGTCCGGAGCCTGTGCTCTGCAACGGGAGAGGCCGCAGCAGTGAGAGGCCCACATAACGCAAAAAAAAAAAAAAAAAAAAAAAGGGAAGAAAAGACAAAGATCAAGGAAGAAAGTATGTGTATCCGAAAATACTAATACGGACATGATATCAATATATTTTATTTTTCGTTACTTACAAACTGAGGTTTGTAAACTTTGTAAACTTTTTTGGCTCCTACCTCAAAACACCGTTTTTAACTTTTCTGACTGGAATCAATTAAAAGTGAAAAAAAGGACTACTTGTGACATTTGGGGGCATGCACAGTATGCATTCTGGGAGAACACCATCAAAATGTGTTCCCTGCTACGTTTTAAAAGAAAAACTAAACCTGCAAAGTGATTCTTTTCCTTCAGGTTTTATGGGTTTAAAAAAAAAAAAGTGGAGGAATAGCTTTCTAATGCTTTCTTGCCATTCCCCGGAGAAAGGTACTGTGATGTTTGACTAAATTCAAACTGTGGTTTTTTGTTTATTTACTGCCGTCAGGCCAGCAACCTGGAAAGTGATGCTGGGAGCTGGCAGCAGAGGAAAGGACAGTGTTTCCCGTGTAATCTCTCTTCCAGCTCGAGACCAGCCCGAGAGAAATGCTCTGCCTGCTGAGCGGCACACGCCACCCAAATGGCAGAGCGAGGGGCTGGGGAGATATTCGTCTTTTCCCGTTTGCCCGGTGTTGCCCAAACCACATAACTGTTTTTAAGTTAATTGGTTCAGAGGCTCCATCGCCTCTGAAGGAGATCTATTTGTCTCCTCTCCCTCTTTCTCCTGTGTTTCCCGTATTTGTTAAGCGCCTTGGCTTTAATGCCTAAAGTCTTCACAGCCTATCTGCGGATCCCCTCAGCTCCCAGGTACTGAAAATAAATGATCTTTATGTTATGGCCACTATTAATATATTCCTGTTTGTCTCGGCCTCTGAGTTACGGGTTGCCGTCTGCCTTGAACGCTGCATCATAATAGTTGTATAACCTCTTCCAAGCACTGCAGCAAACTTGAACTTCTGAAATGCCTGAGGAGCGAGCTGGGAGGATGGTGCTGACCTGAGAACAGACGTTTGAAACAGAGGTTTCCTTCCCTGGGGGCCTCTGTCGGTCGATCTTTCCAGAGCGAGCACGAGAGACTCATATTCTCCCTGACATTTCTTGCCCAGTTATTCACTGACCATTTTTAATTACAGGGACCCAGCAAGATAACAGCATCACGTTACGAAGTGATGCTACCGCGGTCGATGGAAAACGCTAATAGATCACCCAGTTGCATCATTTCAGGGCTCTTTAGAGAAAACATACATGTTCAGAATTGGGTAACTTGTCTCCTGAGAGGGCTTTGCTGGGCTGGTGGCCTTCAGAAGTTAGTTTAGAGGGATTCTTCCCTGAAACTTTCGCCAACTCAGCACAAGGCCACCAAGACAAAGGAGCATCTTTGAGCAAGGGGACTAAAACGTTCTAAGTTTTCCCTCAGTGTTAAAGGATGCCTAAGGAACAGCACTTGAAATTAAGGCGTTCGGGTTTCAATTTCAAAAGGACTGTATGAGTGTCTGTTCAAGCGGTTTTCAAACTGTGTCCCCCAGAGTCACAGGGGTTCCAGGGAACTGCTTGGGCCGTGGAGAGAGGTTTTGCATCCCCCCTCCTCCACCTGAAGCCAGAACTGCTCCATGCTTTCATCTGTTTTATAGATTGGGCTTCTGAGTCAAGTTTAATTTTAAGAATGTTACCATAGCCATGACATGGAGACAACCTAAATGTCCATCGACAGATGAATGGATAAAGAAGATGGGATGCATGTATACAATGGAATATTACTCAGCCATAGAAAAGACTGAAATAATGCCATTTGCAGCAACATGGATGGACCTAGAGGTTATCATACTAAGTGAAGAAAGTCAGACAAAGACAGATATCATATGAAATCACTTACATGTGGAATCTAAAAAAAATGATACAAATGAATATATCTACCAAACAGAAACAGACTCACAGGCGTAGAGAACAGACTTGTGGTTGCCAAGGGGAGGTGGGTGGGGGAGGGATGGATTGGGAGTCTGGGATGAGCAGATGCAAACTATTATATAGAGGATGGATAAACAACAAGGGCCTACTGTAGAGCACAGCAAACTATATTCGATATCCGGTGATAAAACATCCTGGAGAAGAATATGGAAAAGAATGTATATATATGTGTAACCGAATCACTTTGCTGTACAGCAGAAATTAACACAACATTGTAAATCAACTCTACTCATAAATAAAATAATAAATATATAATATAATAAAATAGTATAATAATACAATAATAAAATAAAAATTTTTTAAAGAATGAATTCTGCTACTTAAATAGTTGGAAAACCATTGATCTAGTCCAACTTCTCATTTTTACAGAAGAGGATACCAAGGGCCAGCGAGGTTTTATGATCTGCCCAGAGCCACAATACCAATGACCAAGATGGATCTAGACCGCTGACCTCTTGTCTATCAGTCCAGCACTCTTAACTTTTCCCAATGACCGTTGGATCCCTCCGTGTGGCCAGGACCGGCACAGGCCTATATCAGCGCCAACCTTAGAACTAAAACAGAACCTAAAAGAAAGTGGATGCCGTCTGTGGAAAGGCTGAGGAGCTCAGAGGTGAGAGGTGCAGGGTCTGGACTTGGCCGGTCTGGGCTCCAGCCTCTGGTCCGCCTCATCAGCTGTTTGATCTTGTGTGAGCCCCACCGCCTTCCCAGCGCTCTGCGTCCCCATCCGTAAAGGGGTTGTTACGATGGTGAAATAAATCGAGGCAAACACGAGCACTGCCAACAGCATGGCAGGAGGTAAATACCCAGTGAGCATTAGCTTTTGTTTAAAAGTTTGTACGTCAGGCCTCTTGAACCCCAGCTTTCTGTAACTCGCCCTCGGATGCACTGTCGCCTGTCTACCCTATGACATTTGGGGCTGAAGATGAGCACGTTTGTGGTGTGTTCCCATGTGTCTTTAGAGCCGTCATCATGTGGCGGGAGGGACAGGATCCCAGGCTGTTGTCTTTCGCTATGGAACTGAAGCCCCGAGATTGGAAACGGCTTGCTCGGTTTTCGGGAGTTTTCCAAACACAGGGCAGGAATGAGAGACACCAGACACAGTGCTGCGGGGCACAGTCTATCTGGAAACCACTTCTTGTTCACTGGACGATATGTTGGAGTTGCATTTAAAACATTCCATTACTTTATTGAGGTGAAATTCACTGAATATAAAATTAGACAGTTTACAGTGTCCAATTCAGTGGCATTAAGGACATTCACGATGCGTGGCCGCCACTTCTCTCTAGACCCAAGGTGCTCTCGTCCCTCCCAGAGGGACCGCTGTGCCTTTAGCAGCCACCCTCCAGCCCCCTATGCCCCAGCCCCTGTCATCCACTAAACTGCCTTCTGTCTCTGTAGACCGACCTACTCTGGATTTTTCGTACCAGTGGAATCATGCAGTGTATGGACTTCTGTATCCGGCTTGTTCACTAAGCATGACGTTTGCAGCTTCATTCCGCTGTAGCTCGGAGCCGCGCTTCACTCGTTTTCATGCTCTTTATGTCGCCTCTTGGTGAAAGGATTCCATCCTCCCCCCGCCCGCCGTCTCCCTTCACCCCGTGAAGTGGGGCGAGCTGACCGCCACACAGTTTTCTGTTCACCGTTTCTTCCTCCTTCCACTCCAGTCGTGATGAGGGGCCCCACTGTGGCTCCATTTCTTACTACAAACCTGTCCCCATCTCTCGGGGCAGGAGACCAAGGACAGAGGGAGCCCCTGCCTGCTGCTCAGCCCGTGCGGGCGTCCAGGTGTTTGTGAACCGACCGCTACGGCAGGAAGAAGGGAGGGGACAGTTCGGCCCCCGGATGGTCCCTGGGTTTTGTACAGACCCACCGGGAAGTGGAGAGTCTCACTTGTGTCAACACCACCCTACACCCGGCCTGGAAGGGGAGCCTCACCGGCTCTTGGGCTCACTGGGTCCCGGCAACAACGGCACAAAGCAGATTAGGGGGTCCTGAGTCGGCCCTACGCTGGGGTGATCTGTTTGCTAATGAGTGAGTTCCTGGGCTGTGAGGATGTCTGAACTGCAGAGGAGAGATTTAAAAAAATAACATCCACATACTCATCAGGCCCAATAATCCCTATTTTTTTTGTTTGTTTGTTTTTTGTTTTTTGCAGTACGCGGGCCTCTCACTATTGTGGCCCCTCCCGTTGCGGAGCACAGGCTTCCGACGCGCAGGCTCAGCGGCCATGGCTCACGGGCCCAGCCGCTCCGCGGCATGTGGGATCTTCCCGGACCGGGGCACGAACCCGCGTCCCCTGCATCGGCAGGCGGACTCTCAACCACTGCGCCACGAGGGAAGCCCCAATAACCCCTATTTTAAGCTAGGATCTAATGCTGAGGAATCTCTGGCATCATCCCTTGGAATCAATTACAGTCAATTTCTTCACATTTTACATCAGTTAAAGGAACATTGTCAAGATAAAACCTTGCCCGACATAGATTAGACAGCTTCCCTGTCTCTCCCCGCTTCCTGGTTCCATGTCAGGGCCTGAAGAAAGTTCTGTTTTTATTCCCACCCTTATTTCCTCTGGAGGTGAAGTTGGAAGGTCGGTCTGCTTGGGTCCCTGTCTCTCCTCCTCCCCTGCTTCCCCCTTATTCTACAGCAAACGTTCTGGGGTGACTTAAAGCTCCAAAGCCAGGCTGTGCTCCTGGCTGGCTGAGTGGGCACCTCCGGGCCGGGTGCCAGGTATGTGTTTAAGCTCCCCCCGCACACAGCCCCGGTCGGGACCACCCTGGTGAAACTCACCAGCAATGGGCCAGCCTGGGCTGAGCCGGGCTCCCGCCCTCCCTTCCTGGTTGGGGTCACCGGGACAGGCTCCAGTGCAGAGTCAGCTCTGTACTGGAGGCTGCACGGCGGTGAGGAGACCGTGACCACTGGAGTGTGACTCTGCCCCTCCCTGTGCCCCATTTCCACATCCGCAGGCGAGGAAGGTGACAGGGGTCCCTCGAGTGATTGTGGGAAAGGTTTAAGGGGGAAGCTGCCCGCGGCAGGGTGGCTGAGGCTTGGCACCTGTTACAGGATGCTTTGTTTTCACACAGCCTCCTTCTGCTGGAATGAACTTCAGCTGACTTCTCTTCTGTCTTAGCGTCCGTTTCCCCATCAAGGTGCCCGCTGACCTTTTGCCCTCTCCCATGTGTCATGGGCTCCGGGGCACGCGGAGGCTGATTCCGTGTGTGTGGGGGTGCCAGCTCTCACATCTCCGGGGCTCTTCTCAGAGGACAAGAAGGGCTCAGGGGCTTTTCTTTGGTGCCTTTGTTTGTGTTTCCCCGAAGAGCTCTCCGAGTCCTGCTCGGCCCTTCCTGGGATGCTCGGAGAGTGTCGCCCCCCCGAACAGCGGAAGTCCTGACGGGGACGGCCTGCGGTCAGTCTGACCGTGAGTGTGTCACCCTCAGGTTTGCGCTTTCTCTATCCTGAGACAGATGTTTGCTCCTTCTGCGTGTGTGCTGGCGGGTAGGAAGAGGGTGGCCCACGCTCCCATCCGAACCCCTCCACGTGGTGAGGTGTGTGCAGGTTGACACGACGTGAGTTGGGGGGACAAGTGCCCGCCGGAGGCCTGGCCCCTGGAGACGGAGGGCACGCCTGGGGCACAGCTTGGGCATTCCTGTGGTCCCACCCTTCACCCATCTCTGCTGGAGGTCCTTCCTGGTTGTAGGTTTTATCTGAGTGTTTATATCATCATGACCTCCGCCGGGCTCAGTGTCATAGACGGTTCCCAGCAAGAATACCAGCCTGCCCCCTGCCTCATTTCGGGTCCCCTCCAGCCAGGAGGCTCAGCCCGTGCTCACTGGTCGCACATGCTGAGAATAGGCTCTGCTGCTCTTGAAAAGGATTTTTTAAAGAACGGAGTTAGCATCTGGGTCTTCCTTCCTTTATTGACTAAACCTGCCCGATGCATCTTTACTTTGGATGAAGTCAAAGTCAGGACAATTGATGTTTCACATGAAGCTGCCAGAGACACAGCCGTGTTACAGGGCGGTGTTGGCGGGCGTTCACACGTGCATCAGACCAACCCCTTACACTTGTTTGCTGTTCACTTGGGGCTGCGATATTTTCATGCAGAACGCGTGAAAGGAGACACGGTTGGGTGCTGTTTATTAATGACCTTGCTTCATCCTCTGAATTACGGGCGGGACGTCGGGAGATGTGCTGACCGTGGAGCCGTGTTTGTTGTGCATCCATATCCACGACTTGCTGCTGCCAGCTCGGGCTCGGATTTTGAAGTAGAGAGAGGGAACGTGGCTTTTCAGATCAGGAGTATTTACAGAACTAGGCTCTGATTTAACAACTGCTGAAGCCCTGGCGCTGGAAATAATAACACACATCAGGAAAGAGAGAATCTTCCTCCCCAGAAACACCTCCACAGTGCTGGCTTCTGGGGGGCCTGCTTTGTGAAAAACTAAGGGTTGGCCCGTCTGATCCAAAGATGGTGGGCTGTAGGGAAATGCAGCGGCAGGCTCAGCTGAACCGTCCCTGGTGTCCCGCTGGCCTGGACGGGGTTTGGGCTCCCCGCTCCCGGACTCACAGGGAACCCCAGGGGAAGTGTGGGCGGAAGTGCCCCGCCACGTGAGCACCATCGCTGTGTCCAGCTGACCCCCTCCTTCTGCCTCCTGTGCAGCTGCCGCGTGATGCCTGTGCCCAGCGGTCCTTGGCCCCCCGCACACGTGCAGCTCTGTCTGGGCCACAGACCCCCCTGGGGTGGTGCACGGGGCTCAGGAACCCGGAACACGGGTCCTCTTTCTCCTCCAAACCCAGGTGCTTTTCTTTTTGTTGTTTTTATTTTTTTAATTCATTGTTTTTTATTGGAGTATAGTAGATTTACAATGTTGTGTTCGTTTCTGCTGTACAGTAAAGTGAATCAGTTATACGTATGCAAATATCCACTCTTTTAAAGATTCTTTTCCCATATAGGTCATTACAGAGTACAGAATGGAGTCCCCTGTGCTGTGCAGTAGGTTCTTATCAGTTATCTATTTCATATATAGTAGTGTGTCTGTGTCAATCCCAATCTCCCAATTTATCCCTCCCCCACAGGCTGCTTTTACGCCTTCAAAACACAAAAGTCTAACCCTACCTTCTTTCCCGGAAAATCGGCCTCACCCCCATTCTTCCGTGCCAGATGTCTCCCAGGGCCTTTCACTGTGCTCGTGGGGTTGAGGACATTGTCTTCAGGGCCTTGGATATGACTCCTACTATAATCCCGAGGGCAAAGATTCTCTGGCAATCTCACACTAAAACAGACGAGAAAAAAACCCAGCAACAATCCCCAGCTCGTCCTCACCCCACCACCCCCAAAGTCAGATCTTCAGCAACTATCTCACTATGGAGACAAGAGGAACAGGAACCATAGCAGATGCAGCTGCCAACAATGGAGCTAAAGGCGCCTTAGGCTCCATTAACAGAAGCGCGGCGTCCAAAACGAAGGTGGTGTTGGCTGTACCGAGCTAGTCACAGCCCCTGGGAGGCAGCTCAGTCCTTTTGCGGGGAACGCTGATGGGCAAAGAGACGAGGATGCCAGAGGAGGTGACAGTAGCTCACACTTCTGCCTGGAGAAGAAAAGATTCATGGAGCAGAGAGGAGGAATTGAAATATATTATCTCCATTAGAACATTTATGTAATAATAAGCATCACACCGTGAATATCTGCTGTGTCTTAGACATATTAAGTCACTTTAGTCCCCACAACACCCCCGTGGGGGGGGGGGGTGGGATCATTATTCCCATTATACAGATGAGGAAACTGAGGCCTGGAGAGGTTCAGTGACTCTCCCAAACTCACACTTAGCAAGTGGTAAAGTAAGGCTCACCTCTAAGTCCTTCGAGGTCCAAGGGCCACATTCCGTCTCCCGTGTCCCCCTGGAGCGTGGAAGAGAGTGCACAGTCTCCGTGTGAAGCTGGGAGCTGAGTCAGAACCACAGGAAAGACATCAAGGGAAGAGACTGAACTCAGCGTAACGGAGAACTTGCTCCCTGCCAGAGTCGTCCAGAGATGGAAGGAACAACCCAGCTGGGCCTGAGTGTCCTGTCCCCCGAGGTCTCCAGGCAGGGGTGGAGGCGCTAAGGGTGAGGGTGCAATGGGGTCATCTGCCATCACTGGGGCCACCAGACGACCCCAGTGAGCCTTCCTGCTTCATTGCTCTATGCAAAGTAACCCCAGCACACAGCTCAGGGAGATGGGCAAAGGAACTCGTGGGGCCGGTACCCGATCACTTCGGAATCATTCGAGGGCGAATGGTGCCCTCCAGTGCGTTAGAGGTCATGGTTTCTCATTCATTCGTTCATTCATTCATTCACTTATGCGACAAGAATGTTTCCGAGTGCTCGCTATGTGCCAGGCCTTGGAGACACAGCGGTGAGGGACACAGTCCCTGTCTTCCAGGAGTCTGTAGACCAGCATGGCCCAGAGATGCGCGAACAGGTGGGAATAATTAGGAAGGTACAGGGCGCTAAGAGATGCCCAACGCAGCTTTGTGGAAAGGGGGAAAGACTCGGGAGCTGGTGAGGAGAAGGGGCAGAGGAGACGGCCCGTGGGGGAGCCCTGGGGGCCCGGACCCGAGGCTCCAGCAGCCCCGTTGTGCAGCGCAGGTGCCAGGCCGCCTGCTGGCACAGGAGGACCGGGCGCCCCTACAGGGCAGAGTCCCCCCCTCGGCCCTGGTCCCGCCGGCAAGGTGAGCTCCCCACCGCCGGGAGGCTCCTGCTACTGAAAAACTTCTCGGTGGAAGCCCTGAATGGGAGCCATTTCCACTGGAATTTTCATGAGTCCAGAGTAATTCTGGACGTTTAAAAAGAAATGGGGAGACCGCTCTTTTGTCCCCGGGGTATGACGCTTTGCCACTTGGAAACAAAGCAAGGCTGCTGCATCCCTGCGTTTCTCGGGGGTCCCGTGGTTCTGGCGTGGGCTGCAGAGCCCTGGACTCGCGTGGCAGGGAGTGCCCGGGGGGTTAGGAGGGGTCGGAGGCCAGGGAGGATCCCGGGAAATAGACATCTCTGGTTCTTGCAGCACCTTCTTCCCCAAGCCTCCGCTGTGTAGCCCCAGTCCCTCCTCATCCACCCAGAGCCCTGCGTCTCCCACCCTCTCGGCAGCTCCGGCATCTGACTCCCAGTGGGGGGCAACTCAGCCCCACCTGGGTCCCCAGGGTGCACCTTCGTCCAGGCGTGACCACAGAGCCCCAAATGTGACGGTGACGAGGGTCATCCGTTATTTTCCTATACCTCCGAGGCGGGGCTGTGCTTAAACCATTTCAGACAGATGGTTAACTGTCCTATTTTAAAAGATCTCCCAGGAGGACGATTTCACAATCCCTGTGGCTGTCTGTTCCGGTATTTAATCATTTTCATCGCCGGCAAGGTCTCCTTTAGGCTGCATCTGAATCTCTTTGGCTGTGACCTGAGTCTCGTTCCTGACAGTAGATGCTGCGGTCTTTTGCTTCGAGGGAGGGGAGGGCTCTGGTCCTAACTTTGCTGCCTTTGGGAACCATCTACTCTATTTTGACAGCCTTCGTCTTGGAGTTTATTTCCTTTATTGGTAAACATGGGGGGTGAGCTAGGCATGATTCCCAAGGACCCCTCCAGCTCCAAAAGCTGTGCCTTCTCAAATTAAAAAAGTGCTGCCTAGGTATCCCAGGCAATTCAGTACCCCGTGGAAATAATCATGCTTTGTCACATGGCAAGCTTGTAGCTGAAATTTGAAATGATGCCACAGAGACCCAGTCTGGAAAACCGTCTTTCCCTTCGTCTGGGGAGGAAGAGCAGCCACTCAAAGCTGGACTTTTCAGAGTCACTGCAGAGAAGTGGCAGAGGCCCGGCTTCCAGCTGCTGACAGCCGAGAAGGTGACCCAGAGGAGGGCCCTGGCGCGCGGGGGGCTCCCCACCCTTCGCTACCTCTCTGGCCGTTGCCCCAGGGCGGGGAATGCCTCGAGGCATTTTCACAGAACTCGGTAGTGACCCGAGAAGGGAGCCGTCACGGTAGCCCCTTGCTCTGAAGGACGCGGGACCCTGAGGACAGCAGTTTGCCAGGAGCAGAGACAAAGTCTCCACACAAGAAGCGAGAGGATGCTGAGGACAAAATATGCTTATTTCCCAGTTTTTTAAACACGTTCTCGTCTGCTGCCTTTGGCATGCGTGTCCCCAGGAGCCAGCTCGCTCCAGGCCAGCATCACTCACCTCGCTGTCGAGGACGGTTGCCCACGCAGCTCCTCCGAGGCCACGTTCCGCCAGCCAAGCTCGCCCAGCATCCGGCCTCACCTGTGAACACAGCTTCAGCCAGTGTCTGGATCCCATCCTGGGACAGACTGACCTGCCCTCTTCTCTTGGATACTCATACCTCCTCAAGCTCTCAAAAGGAGACAGAGATAAAGAATCCGTTGTTGGGCAGGCATGCGAGGCATTTTAATCTTCTGTACACGTAAATGTGAGATTGTAGAATTTCTCTCGCTCTTATTACTTGGATCGTCAGACACTGCACTGGGCTCACTGTCTGCTGACAGCCGTCCGAGGTAGCTGGGGGTTACAGTGTATTCTGGCCGGACCCAGCTCACGCTCGAAATTGTTTGTTAAAAGTTTGGGAATTCTTGGCCACTTAAGACACAGAGTCCAGATTTAAAAATAAGTAATGGGTTTTGAAAGGTGTTTTCATAAGCCAAAGAAATGTAAAAGAAGAGGATTGTTTTTTAATTAATTAATTAATTAATTAATTACTGTTTGGCTGTGTTGGGTCTCCGTTCGCTAGTTGCAAGCGAGCAGGGGCTACTCTTCGTTGCAGTGCGCGGGCTTCTCATTGCGGTGGCTTCTCTTGTTGCGGAGCACAGGCTCTAGGTGCGCGGGCTTCGGTAGTTGTGGCTCACGGGCTCAGTAGTTGTGGCTGACGGGCTCTAGAGCGCAGGCTCAGTCGTTGTGGCGCACGGGCTCAGTTGCTCCGCGGCATGTGGGGTCTTCCCGGACCAGGGCTCGAACCCGTGTCCCCTGCTTCGGCAGGCGGATTCTCAACCACTGCGCCACCAGGGAAGCCCTGAGAAGAGGACCGCTGAGATGTGATTCCGGAACTATTCCTGGAGATAGCTGGACCCATGCTCGAGGGGCTGGTGTTCTGACACGTGAAGGCCACTCACAGGTCTTCACGTGTCCTTTTCCTTTCCAGTCACTGTGGTAACAGGCCCGGCCTGGGTGGAATTTCTCCTCTTTCCTGCTGGACGTGAGTTTTCTCCCATTCAGGTCTCACCTCCCAGAAGTCCAATCCCTGCCTGTCCTGGGCTCAGGCATTTTCAGAGGTGAAATCCCTAAACATGAATTTTGTCCATAAGAGCTTGTAAGACAGATGCTGGGGAGAAGAAGTGGATAAATCAGGTGCTACAGGTGGGACACTGGCAAGTGCAGGGATTACACATGTTAGGTAAGTAAACGTAGCTGGTACAGGTGGGAAATTGCAAAAGGCAGACGCTGTGAGCGTTGGTCTATGGGCAACATGAGTCTCTTATACATAACACAGGCCTCTTACTAGACAAATAAGAGCTAAATCTCTTGCGAAGAGTCTCCGCCCCCCCGAAGAGGGTCTCTTTAGCTAGGTAGCCCACTACATAACGATGTGAGAACAGGGGAAGCAGCCTCTCTCTAAAATAATCTCCCCGGGGAACTACCGGAGAGGAACACTTTCAGGAACATGAGCTACAAAGGCCAGCCTTTCAGGTACACACTGTTGTGAAATGTTTGGGGGAAGGAGGGCAGGTCTCCTGGTCCCAAAATATCTCCTCTACCAGCCTGCAACAGGCCTGCGATGGTTCCTGTGGATTAACCTCTCACCGCCTTCAGGACGATAGTACATCATTCATTTAGCAAATGTTTCTTAAGCATTTACTAGGAGCCAAACACTATCCTTGGGAAAAAGGAAGTTTAAAGGCAAGTAGAACATGGGTCTTGCCCTTAAGATGCTCAAAGTCTAGTTGAGGAGACAGGAGGTAAAGAAATGACCAAATAAACAAATAATAAATAATAAGCAGTATAACTGGTGCTTCGAGGCAGATGGCTACAAGGCTCTATGGGGGACAGAGGAAGGGGAGTCTCACCCACCTGAGCAGGCTTTGGGAAGTGATGGAGCTGAGACTTACAGGAAGCAAAGGGTGCCAGACAGGTGCCAAGGGTGGGGGCTGGAAGCCGGGATGAAGGAGAGAAGAAAGGAGGGATGATCTTAGACCGTGGGGCCCTCAGGGTAGCAGAGAGCGTCCCTGTGTCGGGGCAGGGGTTACAGGCCTCGGGTTTCCATGGAACATCTTGTAGCTGTTGAGAGATGCTTCTGGAGATGGGGGGCAGGGTTTAGGCAAAGAGATGGAGCATGGCAGAGACCCATTTGTCTGCTTGGCCACTTTGTTGAAAGCATGACAGCACCACGTTTTTCTTCCAAGTCATCCCCTCTTCTTTCAACTTTGTGCCCCTCCGCCCAGGTGCTGCTTTCCTGCCCAGTGGAGGCTCCCCCATGACCTCAGCCGTGAGAAGGGTAGCCAGCAGATGTTTGAGGTTGGACAGTAAAACTCTATCTGCTTTTTGTTTTTTTTTAAAAAAAAAAATCATAATTTGGGCATTTTAAAAAGTATTGACAACGGCACAGGTCTTTGTATGATGGGACGTGCTTTAGCCCCGCACTTACCAAACTGGAGTAACATTGATGAGCCCCTGGGAGTGGAGCTTGCTCTGTCCTCTGAAGAACAATCCACCTTGATGGGGCCTTAGCTAAATGCACAGACTTGACAGCAAACAATTTAGTTAATCCAACTCCTACCCCTCCAGGATTCGCTTTCAGAGTTTGAAGGGAAATTTCCAGGCAGAAAGTGGTTACTTAGATAAAATTATTGAAATTTCATTGCCTGAGAAATTTGGCAGGATTTGGTTATCGAGGTCTAGTGTAGGCCGGGCGACGTGGAGATGCTAAGCGCTCTCGACTTTCTGAAGAATTGGTTCAAATAGATAGCAGGCTCTTATGTAAGAGATGGAGACCAACTGTTCTCTTTTTCCAAAGAGGGAAAAAAGGCAAAAAGCAAAGGGCTGGAACTGTGGTTAATGGTGTTTAGGTTGGACCAGGCGTGATCACTGGGTCCTGCTATCGATGGTCAAAGATGTTGTAAAATTCCATCTTCCCGGGAATAAACCTTGACGGCGACCATACTTAGTTATCTTAAGGGTCCCGAGAGGGAGATGTCATCTTGGCGTATCCAGGAGCCCTAAATCCAATGACAAGTGTCCTCAAGAGACTTGACAGGCTACTAGGAGGAGGCGAAGGGACAAAGAGACAGAGCCAGGACGGATGTGGTCAAAGGCCAAGGGTGGGGCTTCCCGGTGGCGCAGTGGTTGCAAATCTGCCTGCCAATGCAGGGGACCCGGGTTTGAGCCCTGGTTGGGAAAGATCCCACACGCCGCGGAGCACCTAAGCCCGTGCGCCACAACTACTGAGCCTGTGCTCTACAGCCCGCGTGCCACAAATACTGAGCCCACGTGCCACAACTACTGAGCCCGCACACCACAACTACTGAGACCGTGTGCCACAACTACTGAGCCTGCGCTCTAGAGCCCACGAGCCACAGCTACTGAAGCCCAAGTGCCACAACTACAGAAGCCTGCGTGCCTAGAGCCCATGCTCCACAACAAGAGAAGTCACTGAAGTGAGAAGCCTGCACACCACAACGAAGAGTAGCCCCTGCTCGCCACAACCAGAGAAAGCCTGTGCACAGCAACAAAGACCCAACACAGCCAAACATAAATAAATAAATAAATTTGTATTAAAAAAAAAAAAAGCCAAGGGGTGTCTGCGGCCACCAGAAGGTGGAAGAGGCCAATGGACGGTCCCCTGGGGCCCCTGAAGGTAATGGGACCCTGCCGGATTTCAGATTTTCAGCCTCCAAAACTGAGAGACAAAATATGTGTGCTGTCTTAAACCACCCAGTGTGTGGTCATTGTTTGGGCAGCCCTAGGGACACTAAGACATGTGGGAACGTGTGTCCGTGGTGGCCTTTGAGCCCCTCAGAAGTGGGCAGTTGGGTCTGAAGGGGTCAGCAGGTCACCCACAGGAAACGAACTTCCCTGGGGCCTTGACGAGATGCTAAGAAAATCATTTCAACCATTCAGCTCTTTTCTCGCATCAGCTTCTCTTTGCAAAGAGCTGTGGGCCATGGGACCCGGTGGCCCCATTTTGTGGACGAGGGGTACTGGCCAGCTGCATGACTTGGCCTGGACTGGTGTCTTGCTGACCCAGAGAGAGACCGACAGTTTGCACCCACACGTCCAGTATGATTTCTCCCACAGGTAGAGCCAGTCGCCAGCGACAGGCTGGCCACCGTCTTGCCGCTGCCTGTCTTGGGTGATTAAGTTGCTGGAAATCACAAAGGTGGGCGTGATCCCCCGTTGTCACCCCTGTGATCTGAGGATGCTTTGGCTGAGGCCCCCTCACCTCCAAACACTCTGGCCTCCCCTTGGGCTTGAGGTGTGGTAAGCTGCCAGGAGCCTTTTCCTTACATGCAACAAGTACAGACAACCCAGCGGGTTTGCAGGGATCTGGTCTGTCCTGTGGCTTCTGGACAAGTAGGCGAGGAGGAGAGATTCAGTCTGATGTCGGGGTCAGTCTGCACCCTCGTCAGCCCTGCCCTCTGAGTCGTGAGCTGGGAAAGTTTTCCCCTTCCTCCCCTCCATGTTAGTTCCGAGCCTGAAATGTCTCGTGTGGAGGGGATCTGCGTAGACCTGGGCTCAAATTCCAGTTCTATCAATTACTGACCAAGCAATCTCGGGGAAGAAAGATAACCTCATAGCCACCATTTCACACCTGCAGAATGGGGCTGGTCAGGCTCTTTGGCCGGGCTGGCGAGAGGTTGGGGCCCAGAGCAGCCCCTCGACATGGTTTTCTTGTGGGGGTGAAAGATGGTAACAGCCAGCATGCACGTTCCACATGCTTCACCTGGATTATCTGATTTAATTCTCGCCCCCGCCCGGAGGGGGACGTACCACTGTTAGCGCCATTTCCTAGAAAATGGGCATCAGGAAGTGAGGTCAGGCGTCCAAGCTCCCGCCGTTCAGAGCAGGGAGAGTCTGGCCCTGTGCCTGGCCCGTCTCCAAAGACCAGGCTCTGAACTGCAGGTGTTATTCAATGATGGTGATTAGTGTGATTTCAACAGGTATATGCTGAGGGCACCTATGTGCTGGCACTAACTACTGACTCATGAAAGCATCTAAGCAAGTAGCCTAGTAAAAGTTGCGAGCACCGCTCGGGGGCGTCCTTAGGTTTGACGGAGGGAGCACGTCGAGTGGCGGCTGATTGCAGGACTTCGACCTTTCCCAGGGGGCGAGTCTATGGAGGCTGCTGCCTCGGTGTCTGAGGACAAGTGGTTGGGTTCAAATCCCAGGTTTTCCAAAATTCATCAGCTGTGAAGACTTCCGCCGGCTAGTTGACCCTTCTGTGAAATGACCCTTATATAACATGGGGCAGTGGAGTTGGCCCTCCATATCCACGGGTGTCTGTAAAGGGTGGATAATTACACTTCCCTCATTGGGATGTTCTGGGGAGCAAATGACTGTAATAATCTTTTTTTAATTGAAATATAGCTGATTTACAATATTGTGTTAGTTTCAGGTGTACAGCAAAGTGATTTGGTTATACATACATATATATGTATCTACTTTTTTTTGGATTCTTTTCCATTATGGTTTATTACAGGATATTGAGTATAGTTCCCTGTGCTCTACAGTAGGTCCTTGTTGTTTAGCTATTTTATATATAGTAGTGTGTATATATTAATCCCAAACTCCTAACTTATCTTTCCCTCCCTTCTCCTCTGGTAAGCATAAGTTTGTTTTCTTTGTCTGTGAGTCTGTTTCTGTTTCATAAACAAGTTTGTATCATATTTTAGATTCCACATGTGAGTGATATCATATGATATTTGTCTTTCTCTGTCTGACTTACTTCACTTAGTGTGATAATCTCTAGGTCCACCCATGTTGCTGCAAATGGCATTATTTCATTCTTTTTTATGGCTGAGTAATATTCCATTGTATACATTGTATACTTGTATCACATCTTCTTTATCTATTCATCTGTCGATGGACATTTAGGTTGCTTGCATGTCTTGACTATTGCGAATAGTGCTGCTATGAACGCTGGGGTGCATGTATCTTTTCGAATTAGAGTTTTCTGGATATACGCCCAGGAGTAGGATCGCTGGATTATATGGTAACTCTATTTTTAGTTTTTTAAGGAAACTCCATACTGTTTTCCATAGTGGCTGCTGTAAAAATCTCTTACTGTTATCATTTAACCAAACTTTTCTGTTGGATATTTAGATTGTTTCCAAGTTTCTCACTCTTACAAATGAACTGTAATTAACAAATTCATTACACTCTTAATTGCTTCCAAAGGATACATTTGTGGTCATTTAAGGACTCTTTTCCAGAGTGGATCAGGCACTCAACATACAGCGAGTGTCCCCGTATATAACAAGCATCATGCTTTGCACAAAGAAAAATGAACACAGTTCTCTCTCTGAAGACATTTAAGATGTAGCGGGAAGGGGGGCGGAGAAAAGGCACATCTGCATCCAGTCATTACAGCACACACCACGCGGTAAGAGTGCACACGCACAGCGCCCAGGGAGGGCAGAGGGGAGAGCGCCTTCACCAGAGAGTCAAGTCACGCCACGAAAGATAGAAAGATCCCCCTTCTCGGCTCCCACCGTCTCCCAAACCCCTACTCGGAATTCAGGATGGTTTCCGTTTGTCATGTTGAGAATCTCTTCCCTGGAAAGGGAGCATTGAAGGCTGTGTTCCAAAGTTAGAAGCTGAGATATGGGTGCTCATTGCAAGACCAAATATTTTGGAAGTACCTTTCTCTGGAAGGGAAAGAACACGTTTCACAGCTGGAAAGAGAAGTGAAAAACGAAGCTAGAGAGGCATGAAGGTAATATTTACTTGCTAGATTTACACAGTGCCTACCCTGAGAAAAGCCTGGCTGCAAATCTCATCTGTGCCCCTGACACAGGGCACCCGCTCTCAGTTACCGGGCTCCCTGTGAATTCCCTGGGTCACACTTTGCAATCATTTTACTGTCACTTTAAACTGCTCAGTCCCCTGCCCTGCCCCAGCTGACCCTCAGTCACCCCCTTTCTTTTTTTTTTTCGGTCACCCCTTTGAGCATAGGATCATGGTACCAACACGTGTTTGGAGTCAGACCCTCCTGGGCTAAGTCCAGGCTCCGCAGTCTACCAGCTGGATGACTCTGGACATGCAAAATTTCTAAGTCTCAGTTTCCACATCTGTAAAATGGGGATAGTAATCACAACAGTAATACCAGCCTTATCCTTGTAATGAGGATTAAGGGAGATAACGGGGTAAAACACCTATCACAGCCCAGCACACTCAGCAGTGTTAGCTACTGTTATTATTCCTGTACTGCAGTGTGTAAAGGGGGGCAAACTGATTTTAATATTAGTTTAAACAAACAGGTGCATGGGTCTCTGAGACACAGGCCTATAATGCACCCTAAAGCTAAATGGAAGCGATATTTGGATTTCTGTCATTTCTGATTTTCTCTCTTAGCTTGAAAATTGAGGATGAACACACCAGAATGGTAAAGAGGCCAGATTTCTCTAGACCACTGTTCACAGTAGAATGAAGATAACGGATAAAGCTTAATGCGTCTCACAGGGGCCTTTGCATTTTAACCTGGGGCCCAAACCCTTGGCCAAAGGAATGGGGCTGGAGCAGTGAGGTTTCAGACATGCACGAGGGTGCCGATGGAGGCATTTTGATGCAGGACTGGTGGCATCTCAGGTACTCACACACTCATTCCACACATATTTATTAACTACCCTCTGCCAGACATTGTTCTATACACTTGAGATTTACATTTTAGTGGGGAATACAGACAATAAACAACACAATGAATGAATAAGTAGACCGTACAGCATGTTAGACAGGGATTAAATACCAATTAAAAAGTAGCGGAAGGGGAGATTGAGAGCGCTGGAGGTGCTGGTTGGGGGAGTGGTTCCAGGCCCTCCGCATATATCAAAGTCCATGGGCTCTTAAGTCCCTTTTACAAAATAGTGTCGTTTAGTCCCCCTACCCCGCAACTCACGGTTCTGTATCCGCGGTTCTGCATCCGCGGCTTCGCAACCCGCGGATACTGAGGTCTGAATGTACTAAGTACGGTCGGTGGTCAGGGTGAACCTCGCTGAGAAAGTGAGATTTGAGCAGTCTTGAAGAAAGTGAGGGGTTCATCAGGTGGGTAGCTGAGGAGAGGGCTGCAGGCAGTAGGGACAGCTAGAGCAAAGGGCTCCAGGGGTGTGTGTGTGTGTGTGAGAGAGAGAGAGAGAGAGGGAGAGGTGCTCCTGGAGAGTCTGGGGTACTGCTAGGAGCTAGTGAGGCTGGAGCAGTGGGAGACCAGTAGGGGAGGCCATAAGAGCAGCTGTACCCGCTGTTTCAGTGGGTCCCTGGAGGCTGCTCTGAGGACCTGGCTTTTACTAAGTGAACTGGGGACATCTGGGGGGGTTGCACAGTGCGGTGCTGGGACAGGTCCCTTTAGATGCCATATCGAGAAGGTACCAAAGTAGGGGAGGGAGGGTAGACGCGGGGCAGCAGCCTCTGCGGGAACTCAGGTGAGGGACCATGTCAGCTCAGACCTCGGGGTAGCAACGGGGGAACTGAGAAGTGGTCACATGCACGATTTTAAGGGATTCCCCGAAGGACCGGATGAGAGGATGAGAGAGAAAGGAGTCAAGAACGACTCCAGGTTTTTGGCCCCATCCGCTGAGATGGGGAGGCTAATGAAGAGCAGGTTTTGCACAGAGAATAAGGAGTTCGGCGTTTGGAAACGTTAGGTTTGAGATGTCCGTCCGCCTCCGAGCGGAGACCGAGAGCGCTGGGTAGCCTGGCGTTTAGGAATAGAGGTCTGGGCTGGACACACCGAGCTGGATGGGCTCCCCCGAGGAGGAGTGCGGATGGGGAGCGGGGGGCGGGGGTCTGAGGATAGGAAGCGGGGCGTTTTCCCAAGAGGGAGCTGTAGGCACCCCTGCCAGGGCTCAGGCAGCCCCGCTCTCAGGAGCCCGGGCCTGCAGGGGGTGCCATGGGCCTTCAGTGGCTGCCTGAATGACTGGGAGGAAGGTTTGCTGCTCCGGGAAGGACAGGCGCTCAACAGATTCCCGCCGGAGTGGCAGAAATAATTAAGAGGAGAAGGTGAGGATATCCTGGTAGCACACGTGCTCGGCGGCCTCGGAGGAATTAAGAAAACCCGGGTCTATTAGTGTGCTCAGACATCTAGGCACCGCTGCCTCGCCAGGAGGCTCCGCCTCTCGGGCCCTCTCTCTCTGCCCCCGTCTCTCCGCATCCACGCCACTCGTGCAACCGCCCTGATCGTAATCCACCAAACAGAGCCGTGGCGCCGCGGCTCCTTTTGCTGTTTCGCGCAGTGGCCCGATCCGCAGAGACTCTAGGTGGGCAGATGCCCCCCCCCCCCGGAGTTGCGCGCCAGAGGCCTCGCCGCCGAGGGGGCCGCGCAGGACGCGGGGGCCGGGGCGGGGCGCGAGGGGTGTGTCCGGGCGGCACGCGGGCCGAGGCGCGGGCTGCGGGGCGAGCGGGGGCTCGGGCCGGGCTCGAGTCGGCGCCGCGCGCCCCGCGCCGTGCGCCCCGCGCCGTGCGCCCGGCCCCGCGCGCCGCCGCCACATCTGGAAGCGTTCAGAGCGTCCGCCTGGGGCGCGCCGGGCGGGCGGGGCGGCGGGCCGCGGGGTGAGCGCCGCGCTCCGCGCTCCTGCCGGCGGCTCCCTCTCGCCGCCTCTGCAGAAACAGCTCCTGCCAGAGCGGCGCGCGGCGCGGCCCGGAGCGGCGGCGCCTTCCTGCCTCCTCGCCCTCGGGACTCGTCGGACCTTCGGGCAGGGAAAAGCGGAGCAAGGCCGGGGAGGACACGCCGAGAGCGGGCGGAGACGGTTCAGGCCGGCGGCCGGCGGGCCTCTCCCGCCCTGGGGTCCGCGCTCCCCTCTCCCCTTCCGCCTCCTCTCGCTCTACCTCCCCATTTATTTTTTCAAATGCTGTGGCCGCCAGAGGTGCGGCGCTGAATTCTTGGAAGGGGCCCGGATGTGCTGAGGATGCATTACAATTTCACTGAAGGAGGCAGTAGTGGAAAGGATCAGTTTTTGGTGTTTGATGCAATAATGGGAATCAGGTAATCATCAGAAGGGCAGAAGAGCGACTGCAGATCCACGGCTTCCTCGAATTTTGCACGAAAGCCGCCGGCCTCGGAGGAGGGATTAGTGCAGACCCGCTCGGGCGTGTTTGACATTTCTTCCTTTTTGTGGCTTCTCCTTTTCAAACAATTCTTGGTCCATGGTCAATGAAAACACGAGGATGTACATTCCAGAGGAAAACCACGAAGGTAAGGCTGGACCCCGCCGCCGCGCCCGCCGGCCTCGCCCGCGCGCCCCGCGGCCCCGGCCGCTCCCCGCCGCGCGTCCTTCTCCCCCAGCGGCCGGGGTCCCGCGAGACCCTGGCCGAACAGCGCGGAGCCCGAGCGGAAAATCCCCGCCCCTCCCCCGCCCGCGCCCGCGGCCCCCGAGCCGCGCGTCCGGAGAATTCCGGGCAAGGGGAAAAGTTCCCAAGTGTCTGCTCCGGCCTCGCTGGCTCGCGCTCGCCGGGAGAGCCCGACTACCCGGCCGGCGACGCCCCTGCCCGGTGGGCCGGGGTCCTCGCCTCGCCCGGGCGCGGCTGGGAGTGCGCGCGCGCGCCCCGCACCAGGCCGGCCGGCGCCCCCGCCCGGGCAGCGCGCTCCAAGGGGGCGGCTTCGAGTCTTGGCGCCTCTCCCTTCCCCTCTCCCTCTCTCTCCCTCTCCCAGTGGACCGCCCCCCCCCCATCTTTCTCTTTCTCTCTCTCTCTCTCCCTGTGTCCCTCTTCTCCGGCTCACCTACACCCACCCACCTCTTTGCGGCCACTGACCCCCGCGCGCCCACGCCCCGTGTGTTCTTATTCGCACCCACATGTGGGCTAGCACCTGAGGATGTCAGCGTTTAGAATTCGGGCGGTGTGTGGGCTCTGCTTTTTCATGTTTTAAGGCAATAATAAAAGGGTGTGCCGAGCTCACGCGGCTGCACACTGTCGCCCAGTGTTTTCCCAGTATCTCCAGCCTTGGCATCAAGTGTGAGCAGCTCCCCCTGAAAGAGGGAAAGGCTTTCAGGCAACTCCCCACTTCCTGGAAACTTTCTCCCTCACCACCCCCGCCCCCCGCCGCCGCCCGTATTAACAAGTTATTATTTTTTGGCACTGCTCGGCAATTAAGATTATGATGGAGCGGAGAGGGACGGTCTTGCTGGAGTGCGGCCGCTTCCAGCTCCGTCTCTGCCTTCCCCGTGGCTTCCTCTGCCTCTGGGTGCAGGCTCTGCCTTGTCTCTCCGTTTCCCAAGCCTCCCTGTTTACACTCTTCCTTCCAATCTCTTCCTTCTCCATACCTGTCGCTGTTGGTCTTGCTACTTCCTGGGCATATCAAGTGCTTCTCTGACGACAGCCTCGTGGAGGGGTCGTCTCCATCTCTCCCTCCCCTTTGCAGCCTCCTCCCTCCTTAGGCCCCCAGCCCCACCGCTAGCAGGCAGAGCCCCTACCCTTTAGAGCCAGAGGCTGCCAGGCAGCTTCCCTGGTCTCCGTCCAGCCTGAAACTGATCTCCAGCTTGGGCAGCAGTGGGGGAATTTGGGCCTCTTTTGGTGGAAGGATTGTGTCAAGGGTCGTGGGTTCTAGGGTGAGCCAGGGCTTTGGGGTCACAAGGGAAGCTGTGTCCCTGTATTTCTCTACCCCGTGCCCCACCCCTACCTGTTCCCCTGTCCCCTTCCTGATGGAGTCGTGGATGGATTCGGAGGGAGGCCAGGAGGGACACAAAAGAAAGGGTGATGTTTGTGAAGAGCAGGGATGACTTTCTCCCCTCCAGGCTCCCAGCTCAGTCCAGGCGGCCTTGAAGGGGAGAGCCCAGTGGCCACGTCCTCGCTGTCACTGACAATGGCAGTGGCCTGTGGTCATAATTATTATTCACGTGGTGATAATCCTCAGCAAATCCTGAACAGTTCACAAGGCCTCTTCTCCACGCAGGACAAACCCTTTCTGGCCCTTTCCTTCCTTCCTTTTGCCCCTTGGTGCCCCAGCGCGCCCTCCCCACCCGTGTGCAGGGAGCAGACATTCAAAGTAGGAGCTGCGGCCCCGCGAGGTCTGTGGGGAAGATGGAGGGGCCGGCAGCAGGGAGCGTGGCCGGGCGCCGCCTTCCCAGCCACACGCCACAAACACTATGGCAACCTGGATCCCATTTCTCTCCCTTGAAGCCGCAGTGATTATATAATTCACAGAGCAGTTTTGCCTCCTTTCCCGGATGCGGTTCTCAGGTGTAAGAGCCCCAGGATCCCTGCCTCCCCTCCATCTCCCCGCGCCCTGTCCTTGGCATGGCTGGGGTCTTCCTGGGGCAGGAGGGGAGGAGGGTGACGGAGGTGGGTGGGCAGACCTGGAGAAGCAGGGACGTCTGCCGGTAAGGGGTTGCTGTGGCTTCATAACTAACGGGGCGATGAAACGTACCCAGGGGTAGGGTTTCAGGAGCAGAGAGGGAAGAGGGAGCATTGCGCCGGGTGCTGACGGTGGTGACGGCGGAGTGCAAGACTGGAGAAGTTGCCCGGGGCGGGGGTTACATCTTCCTCTTCCCAACAGACTCGAGTAGCTCAGTGCAAGGCCTTTTGCCCCAGTTTTGCAGTGGTGTGTGTGTGTGTGTGTGTGTGTGTGTGTGTGTGTGTTGGGGGGTCGGGGTGTGGACACGGGGGTCAGCACGTTGGAACAGCCCTCAGCTTCCCTGAGGGCTGGCCCCCGACCCTGGGTTCGGGCAGCGAGGGGCTCGTGAGCCTCCCCTCACCTCCAGCGCCCCATCTGCTCTGGTCCCACACCAGCCTCCCACTTTTCAGGGCTGATTTTCCATTGCAGCCTCCAGCTAGCAAATGAGTTTCTTAATAGTCAACCATTTAACAAATAAAACATCAGAATGCCCCTTGTCTGCTGGAGACAAGGCAGAGGGGGAAACGCGTTCCGGGAGTGGAAGACACGTTGTGCTTTTCAGAGCACTGCTTAGCGACGCAGGAGAGCAGTCGTTATCATCATGGTAAAGTAATAATAATCATGATCGGTGGTCAGAGAGCACTGTCAACTGCACCTCAGCTTTGCACAGGTTGAAGAAAGCACGACATTGGCTGCTGCTTTTTGGATTCTGCATGGAGGAGCCCAGAGAAAAAGGGCTCTTGGGGTTCCAGATATTGTGCCTAGTACTGTTCACATACTTTCCGGTGTATGAGAGTACTATACGATAGAATATACCACAAGAATCAATTGTTCCTTATTTCCGTGGAGCACACGCGAACAGTATTTAAATGTGCACACACACACACTGAATAAGGAAAAGCTATTTTAAATAGGTTGCACAAGAGCCTAGAGCCCTTTGGGGACCCGGTGCGTAGCAGACAGGAATACTGGTGATGCAGCCCTGACACCGTTGCACATTGGTGCCTCGCCTTGGGTCAATGGTTCCCTACAGGTAGATGCTACAGGTAGACTCGATGGTGAGCCGTTGGCCCCTGAGTCTCGGGGATGACCTGGGACTCTTCCTTCTGTTTTCCCTGTGATTTAAAACTGCCCCAGGTGGGTTCTTCTGGGTGTAAGAGAGATGGCAGAAGGAGACTCAGGGACGTCTCGGGTGGGGGTCTGAGGCCCTCCTGTTCTTTGCATCCGCACCTCCTAGCCACGGGCCTTGACGCTTGACGGATGAATGCAGCCCCCAGACCAGAGGGGGTGTGCTTCCTGCCTCTTCCAGGAGGTGGCGCCCCAGGGCTTGGGAGTCAGGAGGGGCACCTGCGGGGCTGGGCAAGGGGGCCGAGGCTCCGCAGGGCACTTCTTGCCGCTGTGCCTCATCTGCGTGCCTGCCCCAGGGCGGAGGCCTCCGAAGACCAGAGTGCCCGCCGCACGCACACCAGGGGACCCCAGCACGACCCGCCCTCGCCGACCTCTCACCCTCTCTCTGGTAAGGAACCCGCTTTGGATCTCACCCTCCTGCCCCGGCCTCACCTTGATCTCTGGCACAGGCAGCATCCTGCTTTTGCCTGAACCTGTTACGGCCCCGTAGTAACTTCCTCCCCGTGTTAATTTTCTCACCAGGGCTTGGTAACCAGAGGGGCCCGGGGTTCCCAGGCCCAGCCTGGGGCCAGCCTGGAATGTGGGAGCTGGAAAGCCTGGCCGGTAGGGTTGCAGAGCTTGTCAGCTCAAAGGCAAGAAGACATTTTCCTAACTTTATTAGGGGAAAAACACAGCAACAACTGGGTACACGTCACAGCTGTTTATGAATCTGGCTGGTCCCATGCTGGGTAATGGCAGCGAAGCTCCCGAGACCTGGGTTAGGAAGTAACTGAGATTTGTTCTAATTTTCAGTGATGTGTTCCAGCTACCGGGGTTTTCTTTTCTATCCCTTTCTTCGCTCAGCTTTCTCAGTTGTTGTAGCGAGTTCCTGGGTCCGAGAGCCCTGGCCTCGGAGCTGAGAATGTGAGGGCGTGGCTGGAGCACCCTCCTCCTGTCCCTGGGGACCTCCTGCTGGGGTCTGGCTGTTCTGTCATGTGGTGGTGACCAGTCAGCCAGTAGCATCCCGCTGGTCCCCGTGGGGACTCCGGAATCTGTGCTCTGCATTCGAAATCGGTAGATGACTTTATTTTCCAGGTGGACTAAAGAAAGCTGTTGGATTGTTTGGGAAACACCTGGAGACTTAACAACTACACTACTTAGCGTGATAATCGCACTGATTTAGCCTCCTCCTAGGTTCTGTCCCCACTGTTGCCTAAGTTGATGGTGGGCTGGGCAGAGGAGAGCAGAAGACTGATTTAAAAAAAAAAGAAAAAGGCACAGGGAATTGTGCAAAATATCAGGTGGTGAATATTTAATGACATAAGTGCTAAACCTTCTGATAATGAAACAACACTCCCGGCCATGGCTGTCATTATTAAAATAATTTAGTAAACACCTGTTTACATGAACCTCAAGGTTGGGTGCTGTACAAAACAAGTGCAAATGACAGGATGCCCCTGGGAAAACGGGGGGCCTTCAGCGCTGTTTCCAAGCCGGGACGCAGAATGGGGGCTGACGTGACTCCTGTGTGTGTGTGGCTCGGGTCCCAGATGGGGTGCCCACTGCTTAAGGCCAGGCCTTGACCTGGGGCCCCGGGGGCCTCGCTGCCTCCTTGCCGCGGGTAGGGGACCTGGGAGGCACAGCTGTGAATGGGCCTCAGGGGCCGCAGGACGAGGCCCAGCTCCCTGGGGTATCTGGGGGAGCGTGGGGCACACAGCCGCTACTTGTGGAACTGAGTTCATCTAATTGGGGATCCACAGGACAGAGGAGGGTAGTTTGGGCCACCGGTCAGGAGGGAAACAGAGGTTGGAAATAGGCCCTCACTTCCCCAGAGATGCTGGGCATTGGGCATTGGGCAGAGGTGAGGCAGAGGGGGGGCTAACCGGCCAGAGCTCGAAATCCCATGGTCCCTTCCCCCAGGCCCCAGCCAGGCTGCCACCGCATGGCCGCTTCACCGTGGTGCTCAGGTGCTGTGCCGCGTGTGTGTGTGTGTGTGTGTGTGTGTGAGAGAGAGAGAGAGAGAGAGAGAGAGAGAGAGAGAGAGAGAGAGACACGGGGCAAGGAGGGGGCGGTTCCACACTCATGTTCTCTGAAGGGTTGTCAGGCAGACCTAGAATAAATGCGTCTCTTCGGGAATTTACTCTCTAGGATCAGGAGGTTTTATGGGCAAAGGAACCTGAGGAACAAACTCCGTTTCCAGTTGAGAAGACAAGGCTCCTGCAGGGTCACCCAGGAGGGGCGGGACTGGAACCCGGCCTTGGTTCTCCACCCTCCTGCCATCTCTTGACCGTACGTGGTGCACACTGATGCTCTGAAAGCATCGATCAGTGTTTCTGGTTAGACTTTGCCTGATAACCCTCTTACCCTCCCCGCCAGCCTCCCTCTGCCGACGCCGCTTTTGTTCTGGCTGAAGTCATTTCTGAGGTATTAGATTTGGAAACAGAGCTGGGGGCTACCTCTCACTGGGAAGGTTGGAGCGTCACCTTAGACAACAGAGTAAAGGTTCATACGTGTCCACAGGAAAGCCCTGCAAAACTCAGATCACTGTTCTGTCAGCGAACGGATGTGCCTCCAGGCCTTTTTATTTGCTCACTTCCTTTCTGCCCCAGTCAGGGCTCATTTCGGCCCCTGAGGGAGAGGCCAGGCTGGGCTGTCGGGCTGCCTTGGCGAGGGGTTGGGGGCTGTTTGTGGACCGGCCGGCTTTGCTGTGCGTAGAAACCGCAGTGTGGGTGGACGTGCAGGTAAACTGCAGGTAGAACAGGTAGAAAGCCTGGGGCGGTCAGGCTGCTGCGGCCAGAGGCCAGACTGCCCCCGAGTCTACCAAGGTGTGGGAACAAAGGCTCCCCTGCTCCCTTGTCTGGGCTGGTCCCCTAGGACCCCTCCTCTTCCCGGGAGATATTTAGGTAAGGAGAGGTCTAAATTCAGCATGGGAAAGGGATCATCTGGGGCCTCCTTCCGACGTTCCCACCATCCCCAAGCCTTTGGCATCTGACCTGATGCTCCCAGAGACCGGAAGGCCTGTGAGGCTGACCTTGTCTCTAGCTTTAAGACAGGGCCCGAGCCCGACTCACTCTGAGAGGTGTAGCCTCTGAGATCCCTGGAGGAAGCCACCATCGCAGAACACAGTATTGCCATAATTTCATGAAATATTTCAAGCTGCCCAATTGCCAACAGGGGTTTCTTTTAATACACCCGGCTACGCGTGGTGCTGCCCGCTGGAAACTAGCTGAAGGGAAAATAAAATAATCTTGTCTCCTGTCTTTTAGAGAAGCAAGCCAAAATCCAGACAGTAAATGAATGTTCTTCCCCGTATTGCCTGTGGGCAGAAATGTTGAGAAATGTTGACTTGATTACTCAATTAAGCTCTATTTACTTTGTAACCATTGTGTCATGTTCAGTCATTTATATACTTTCCTCCTTCCAAAATAAGCCATGTTGGGCTAAAACCTTTCAAAGGTGTTAGTTAGCAAAAGTAAAGAAAAAAAAAAAAAAGAAAGAAAAATAAATAAGGCTACGCCTAGAAAATGACTTGGGTCACAGTCTTCGACTCTCTCCCTGAGAGTTTTGAAGGAATCAGGTCTCCTAGTTTTCATCTGTAGAATGGAGACAGTCATCCTTAGCCAGGTGGCTTTGGCTTTGCAGGGCAGCCGCGAGGCTCCGAATGGGAGGGCGAGTGTAAATCACTGCATGGTGGTAGCTCTTCTTAGCTCTTCTGGAGTCAGCGGGATCCCAGGACCGTGGGACCAGCCTGAGGGTCTGGACCCCGGGAGGCAGGGCTTCCTCGTGGCCTTGGCACGTGGTCCCCGCCTGCAGCCTGAGGCCCGGGTTCTGCCTTCTGAACTGGCCAGAAGTCCTCTGCTGGTCCAAACATGCGAAGATAGGGCCACTGAGAGCAGGACGCAGCCTGGCGGGCCACTCAGTCTGTCCTCACTTTCCAACATGAATTCCCCAAACCTAAACGTCACTCCTCGGTACGGGAGGAAAGGCTGCCTGGCAAATAGAACTTTGCTGCAAATGTAAACCTTGGCTTTGGAAAATAAACTACTTTTTAAAGATATATAGCAAAAGTGCTGGCAGTTTGTAGGTAAAGGGAGGGAGCAGTTCCATCCGGCATCTTAAGACACCAATCAAAATAGGAAAGGGCTTTAATTTCACATCTTAAATGACAGACTAGCCTTTAGTTTCCTGACGCCAAAACAATCTCATCATCAAAAAGCGTGCTGGGAAACATGCGTGTCAAGTTTGCACCTTGCTCCCCTCGACACCCACCTCCCAGCCTCTGGGCCCGTGATCTACGGGGCCGTCCACGTTTTTATTTTTATTTTAAAAATAATCTGTATTGCAGTGCAGCGTCCATCGTTTTGTGTCTGTAGACCGGGCAGAAGCAGTAGCTACCACGTACCGACGTCAGCGTTGCCCAGCGACGCACTTGGTACCATTGCGTCCTCCGCCCATCCTATGGGTGGGTATTAATGACATGTTTCAGATGAGGAAGCCAAGGACCAGTGGTCTTGAGCAACGTGGCCAAGGTCATCCAGACGCTGTTGGAGCCGGGAATTAAGTTCAGGTCTGTTGGACTTTCCAAGCATGTGCTGCCTCGCTTCTCTCTCCACGTGGGGCTGAGGAAAAATGACCTTGAGCCAGCCTGGCGGAGCCCGGCTTGGATTTGCTCTGTGAAAGCTCCGGCTTCCGCTGGTCACTGTGGTGGACAAATAGCCGAGCGCTCCTTCTGTTCTGTGGTCACTCCACACGCCTCCCCTCCCACTTCCTCCTCTAGCTGTGCGTGGGTTGCCGAGGTTCCTGCCTGGACCCTGCTTGGTCCTCAGATCCCAGTGGGGACCTCCGTCTGTCCAGCCTCGGCTTTGAGATGACCGCTTCGTGGCGGGGCCTTGCTTCACCACGTTCTTGGAACGTCTTCCCAGTAATTCCCTCCTGGAAATAAGGCCCTCCGTTCTCTAACGAGGCTCTCTTGAGCTCGGGGCCCATCCTTGCAGGCTGAGCACCCTGACTTCATGCGTTATGCATTTATTGGTTTTTAAAGAACATCTTGGTGGAGATATAGTTCACTTACTGTAAAAGATACATTTCACATACCTTTAAAGTGTACAGTCCAATGAATTTTAGTATTTTTACAGGGCTGTGCAACCATCACCACTGTCCAGTTCGTGCATATTTTCATCATCCCAAAGAGAAACCCCGCACCCACTGGCAGTCACTCCTCATACCCGCTCCGACCCCTGTAACCCCGTGTGAGTGTGGATTCTCGTGTGTCATTGACAGTAACCGAATTGATGATAATTCGGTCACTGGGGCTCACCTGTGTTGTCTCACTGAGGGCAGCACATTCCCTGCATTCAGATCTAGGTCTTTTGTGACAGTTCATCTGATAAATGATCCACATGATAAATGATGCAGTTAAAAGGAAGCACATGAGGTTAGTTAGGGACCTGGGTGTCATTTGGAGGTGAGGTCAAGCACTTTCTTTCAGTTACATGGAAAGTGACTTTAAGATTTATTTCTTTTAACTATCTCAGCAAAGCTAAGTCTATAAGTCACATCTACTGGTGGTTGAAGATGTGAATTATGACCTTTAAAATTTCTTTTATTATGAAATATATAAAACAAAATTTTCAATTTTAACCATTCTTAAGTACACAATTCAGTGGCATGAATTACATTCACAGTGTTCTACAGCCATTGCCAGGCTATTTCTAAAACTCTTTCTTCACTCCAAACAGAGTAACCTCTGTAACCTCTAAGTAACAACTCCCCATTCCTCCCTCTCCTCAGCCTCTGGTAACATCTAGTCTACTTCCTGTTTCTATGAATTTGCCTATTCTAGATATTTCATATAAGTTGAATCACACAACATTTGTCCTTTTGTGTCTGGCTTATTTCACTTTGCCTGGTGTTTTCAAGGCATTGTATCCTGGGTGTCAGAACTTCACTCCTTTTCATGGCTGAGTAATATTCCACTGTATGAACTGACCACATCGTGCTTATCCATTTGTCAGTTGACGGACTCTTGGGCTGTTTCCACCTTTTGCTACTGTGAATAATGCTGCAGTTCACCTGATAAATGATCCACGTGATAAATGACGCAGTTAAAAGGAAGCACATGAGGTTAGTTAGTTAGTACAAGTATCTGAGTTCCCCTTTTCAATTCTGTAGGGTATAGACCTAGGAGTGGAATTGCTGGGTCTGAATTACGGCTTTTTGGCTAGAACAGCCCATGTCCTCGTCTGGCTCCCCCAGTAGAATCCTGTGTAGACGAGGATATCGGATCAGGAAATTCCACTGTGGCAGTAGTGAGGGTCTAGTCTGTCCCCTGGGCTCCCAGGGCCGGTGTCAGAATTCTTACTTTAATTAGGTGTTTAACAATCCAGCGCTGCTGGAGGAGTAACGGTTGCTTCCCCCCTTCCCAAAATAATGAAGGTCTCCACATCCAGTTCAGCGCTCACCTTCCTGCCACCTGGGCTTTGTAACGGCAGGAAACGGGTATTTGGCAAGACAGAGCTATTTGGTCTGTCTGTCTGTCCCCGTCTGCCCGTCCGTAGTCCAGGAGTGCCCACGCCTGGGAACCGCGAGGACCCTGGGAGAGGATGGATGCCGTGTGGCCAGGTGAGCCCCGCCTTGGCCCTGCGTCTGCGCTGGCGGAGGGGCAGCGCGGCCAGGAGGTAGCTGGTGAGGGGCCTCTGTCTCCAGCCTGGGGGCTGCCTGGGGGGAAAGCCGGGCCCAGGTCTGTTGCCTACTCCTCACACAGCTGCAGTCTAGGCGAGGGAGGGAAAGGTGTGTGAGGAACAAGGGACACCCGGGGAGGGAGTCAGGAAATTGGGAGGAGGGGAAGGCGACAGTAACACTTGGTGGCGCCTTGGGGAGATGGAGGGCCAATTAGTGACTCAGGAAACCCTTTCAAACTGGGGTTGGCTATTTCTTCCAATAATTGTTTGTTTGTTTGTTTGTTTGTTTGCGGTACGCGGGCCTCTCACTGTTGTGGCCTCTCCCGTTGCGGAGCACAGGCTCCGGACGCGCAGGCTCAGCGGCCATGGCTCACGGGCCCAGCCGCTCTGCAGCGTGTGGCATCTTCCCGGACCAGGGCACGAACCCATGTCCCCCGCATCGGCAGGCGGACTCTCAACCGCTGCGCCAACGGGGAAGCCCCCAATAATTGTTTTGTCTGAAAGTAATAACATCACTACTTTCTGATTGTTTTAAAATACCTTTTAAATCCTCCTCACATCCACTGTATCAGCAGTTTTTTGTTTTTTTTTTTTTAACCCATTGAAGTAATGGGACGAGTTTTATTATTTCCATTTTTTCAGATAAGGAAACCTGGGCTTAGAAAATTTGAACAACTTGCCTGGTTAGGGAAGGAAAAAAAATGAATCAGTTTTTTTTTTTTTTGACAGAATATTGTATGGTAGACTTTCTCTTATGTTTACCTAGGTGGGCTCCTATATGTTCTGCCATTTATTCCTACAGGAGCCCAACTAGGGTTAGACAGCTTTCTGGGCCAGAATAGCTAGAATCCCTGTCCCCTGGCCTGGGCTCCTCCTGTAGCCTGACTGTAACGTCTGTCAGGGCTCCGTGTCCTGACCCAGGCCCAGACCTCCCGCCTTGTGGCTGCTGAGCTGCTCTTGCTGCATGCCCAGCTCCCTAATTGGCGGGTTCTGCTGGGGCGTGTGTGTGTTCTTTCTTAGATTAGCAGAGGTGAGCATGCTAAGACGGAATGCAGGTCAGGCCCTTTGCGGGCCGATACACTTAGTTTAATCCAACTTTTAGTAAATCCCCCTCTTGTGGGCTCTTCCTTCCCATCCCCTCCCTGGTCCTGCTCACAGGTGTGTCCTGGCCGCTGTCCAGAGCTGAAATGTTGCACAGTGTGTCTCCAAGGTCAAAGCCTCTGTCACCGTGTCTAGCTGCCCAAGACGTCCCGGGGTTCCGAGCTGTACATCCGAGGGGATTACAGTGACTCAGGTGTCACATGTGGTCTGCAGTGGAGAAGATCCTGTGCCTCTGTTTTTCAGTTATTTAAAAGGCAAAGTTTCTGACCTGTGCCCAGCTGTCTGAAAGACCAGGAGATGGGGAGCCTTTTCTCAGGATAAACTGACTGTGAAATGCCCTGAAAGTGGGGAATCTCATGCCAGTTTTGGTGAAAACAATCTTAAGTTGCTTTTCCCCTCCCAGAATTGGGGCAGTTAGTCATTCTCACCATGTTTTGGGCATCTGCTCTGTGTAAGGCAGTCTGCTCACAGGATCGCTGGATCCAAGGAGACCTTCAGGGTGACGGCCCCTCAGCTATCCCATCCTTTGGGGAGTGTGTAGTCCAGTAGGAAGAAAGATGCACAGATACCCACAGCCGAAATAACGGGCAGAACATGCTTGACGTTACAGGGAGATAAAGACAAAGGGCTCACAGGTTTAAAGAAGGAGGGGGTACACTCAGATAGAGTAAATGGCGAAAGCACATATGACGGGGGTGACAGAGCTGAGCCTTGAAGGGTGGGCAGAAACAGGGTAGAGAGGAGGGCTCACGTTCCCAACAGGAAGCATGGTGGTGACAGCCTCGTGCATTGGATTTTAAAGGAATGGGGAGTGGAGTGTGCTTAGCGCACAGGCAGTGTGTGGGGAGGAGTGGAGAGAAGGCCGGAACGGCAGGGGAGGGAGTGTGTGGATATAGCCCTCGCAGGAGGATGGAGTTTGCATCCCATTCGGTGGGCTGCTCAAGGCCATCTGGAGTGTTCGAGCCACAGGGGAAGGTGAACCAGAGCTGCCCTTCCACAAGCCTTGTCAGGTGGCAGGGTAGAGGGTGAAGTGGTGGTCTGAGGCCACAGGTGGACGGACAGTTCCCAGGCTGTTGCCATCGTCCAGGCGGGCGAGAGGGAAGAAGGGGTTTTCTCTACAAAAGCTGGAGGGCAAGAAAGCACTCTGTCTACTTAGGAAGGGTTATCTAGATGGGAACGGCTGTCTAGGTGGGTGGGGCTGTCTAGGTGGGAGGGGTTATCTAGGTAGGTGGTGATATCTGTGTGGGTGGGGCGATCTACATGGGAAAGGCTGTCTAGGTGGGGAGGGTTACCTAGGTGGGAGGGGCCATCTAGGTGGGAGGGGCTATCCAGGTGGGAAGGATAGAGGGTGGATTTGGAGGGCTAATGGAGAGATACCCAGCATACATGCAGGATTAGAGTTCATTTAAAGGTGATATTTGAAGCTGTGGAAATGGATGAAATTATTAGGGAGAGAGAACAGAGCGAGGGGACGGTGTAGGGCTGAGGACGGAGGAGCAGGTAAAACAGAGGAGTCAGAGCCAGAGGGGCCCGGGAGGTGGAGGACAGCCTTGCGCCTGCGGGGTCGTGGAGGGAGGCCATTGCTGTCAGCGTCAGGTGGGGCGGTGGGGAGGGGAGGTGGGAACTGAGAGCAGCCCCACTGGCTTTGACCTGGTTCTCAGGGGACCTTGAGGGTCGGCTCGGGGTGACTGCCGCGCAGTCAGGCTGTGTGTTGCCGAGAGTGGCTGGCGGGCAGTGGGGGCACGTGAGGGCCACTCTTCCAGGAGTTTCGGCTGTGAGTGAGAAAAGAGGAGATGGATTTGTTGGCACAGGAGAGAGTGGGAATGGATGGGCGGGGGGCTGTTGATGAGGCAGATGTGGACGAAGACAGCAGGCAGTGGGGTAAGGACAGGAGGGGAGGGATTAGCCGCAGCTGAGGAGACGGAATTCTGTTCTCAGGAACAGACCTGAGCAGGTTGGCAGAGCGTGAGAAGCCATAGAGCGCTGTTGGGGGGTGGGCGTAAGGCTGAAAGAGGAGGTATTAGGGGTCTGGGGGAAGAGAGACCTGCCTCTGGTGTTCCCACCCTACCTCCCCACCCCTGTCCACACCAGCCGAGCTTCCCAGCCTAGGATGTGAGCCCTCTGGAGGACTGGCTATAGCCTTCGTGAAGTGTTCAGCTCTGTGACTTCGTATCCTTATGATTATATCAGAATATCACGTTTCTGTTACAAACCCCTGGAATATCTCAGAGAGGACCCCATTTGAGCTTGGCAATGCCTGGATGTCCCTGTAATCAAGACAGACATCCTGAACGTTTAAGGAAAGGACAGTAATGCTCTTTGGTTGCCTTGGGGATGTCCCCTGCTGGTGGCATCGAGTTTACTCTCGGTTCAGGAGGAGTTGATGCCAGGAGACACCAGCAGAGACTCTGGTTGTGAGGGCAGAGCGGGTGGACTGGAGGGCCTCTCCCAGAGGCAGCGGGGGGCGGCGGCTGCGGAGCGGGGGAGGCTGGGCCCCTGCACCTCCCTGATGTCCTCCCGGCAGGGGAAATGTACCGACAGCCCCAGGCCCCAAGTCCCACCCCTGTTCTCCAGCTCCTGCACCCACCCTCCACCGCCTCCACGTGAGATGCACCTGACCACAGGGTGGGATACCTGGGGAGGGGTGAGGCCTTTACCTGGAAGCCATTTTCGCTGCCTTTCTTGGCTCGGGAAGTGGCCCAGCCGCCATCTGCCTGCCCGGAAACAGTGTGCCATGGCGGCCTTCTGAGGCCTGGTGCCCTGCCTACCTGTGGGGCCCCATCTGGAGACGTACCTGCAGAGTTTGGCCTTACTCTGATGAACCTCGAGGGCGGCGCTGACCCCAACCCAAGCTGTTGCTGGGTCTGGGCCACAGAATTCTCTGGTTCCCCTTTCCCACTCCAGGGAAACTGAGGCAGAGTGTCAGTTGCAGAAGGAGCTCTGAGCCTGATGCACAGGCCTCCTCAGTGCCAGCCGTGTCACTCTCCAGACAGCGCATCCCAGGCCTGGACCTATGGAGTTTGGCTTGGCTTTGGTAGAATGGAGGAGGAGAGGAGAAAGTCTCCAAAGCAAAAATGCTCTTGAGGTGGGTGAAGTGATGGAATGGGCCTGGTGTCCTGGAGGGGGAGACCCCCGGAGACATCACAGGATGAGGTCTCATTCACGCCCGCTTGGCCACGGGTGGGCACAGGCCAGTGCCTCCCGAGTGGTTACAATTAGGTCATGGTCTGAAAGGCAGAGGGGGTGAAATGGCAATAAAGGTCATCTACTCATGTTTACAGAACCAGAAGTAAATGAACAGAAACTCTAAACTAGAGACTCTTAGGGAAAGGTTCCTCGAGCACTTGGGGGCCAACCTGCCAAGTTCCTTGGCAAGGATCTGCCTGTGGTATGTGCAGGTGTGGGGGGTCACAAGCTGCAGGTGTGTCTGGGCGCCAGGAGACCCGCGTGTAGAGGTACCTCTGCCTCTTGCTTTGGCATTTGGTTGTGTCTGGGGATCTGTATCTGCTCTCCACAGCCCTCCACAGATCTCTTTATTCTGTTAACCCCACTTATAAATGGCTATGACTTAAATATTGCAAAGGGATTAAGTGAAAGACAGCAGGAGAAAACTTTTGTGAGTGTGGCCCTATGCATACTGTCAGCGGTGTGGGGAGATGGTAGCGTAGGCTCAAATGCATAAGGAGTATTTATTTCTGAGCTAAGTTTTTGCTAAGAAGGAATGTCTTGGGGGAGGGGCGGGAAGAGCACAGAATAGCCCTGCTCCACGGTTTTGAAAATAGTAGCATAGAAAAGAGGCTTTGGGTTTTAAATGCGTGGAGATGTCCCTGTGTCTCCTTAGCCTTGTGTGTCAAGTGATTGAGGGGGGCTTGAATTGTGGTGCTTTACACACCACACAGTAGATGTGACTAAGAAGACACCTGCTTCGAGGAAAGTCTTTGTGAAGAAGGCTTATTGCATCTTGCATTCATTTCCTCCCTTCTGGTTTCTTTCCTTAACACCGAAGCACGTGTTTTGTAGTGTTTTGGGCAGTGGTCTATAGTGGTAAACTTCCTCAGTCTTTGAAGCTGTTTTTCTTTTTCTTTCTCTCTTCCTCCCTCCCTCCCTCCCTTCCCTCCCTCCTCTCCCTCCCCTCCCTCCCCTCCCTCCTTCCCCTCCCTCCCTTCCCTCCCTCCCTCTCTCTCTCCCTCCCTCCCTCCTTCCCTCCCTCCCTCCCTCCCTCCCTCCTTCCCTCTCTTCCCTCCCTCTTCCCTTCCCTCCCTCCTTCCTTCCTTCCCTCCCTCCTTCCTTCCCTCCCTCCTTCCTTCCCTCCCTCCCTCCCTCCCGCCCTTCCTCCCCTCCCTCCCTTCCCTCCCTTCCCTCCCTCCCCTCCCTCCTTTCCCTCCCTCCTCCCTTCCCTCCCTCCTCCCTTCCCTCCCTCCTTCCTTCCCTCCCTCCTTCCTTCCCTCCCTCCCTCCTTCCCTCTCTTCCCTCCCTCTTCCCTTCCCTCCCTCCTTCCTCCCTTCCCTCCCTCCTTCCTTCCCTCCCTCCCTCCTTCCTTCCCTCCCTTCCCTCCCTCCCCTCCCTCCCTCCCTTCCCTCCCTCCTCCCTTCCCTCCCTCCTTCCTTCCTTCCCTCCCTTCCCTCCCTCCCTCTCTTCCCTCCCTCCTCCCTTCCCTCCCTCTTTCCTTCCCTCCCTCCTTCCTTCCCTCCCTCCTTCCTTCCCTCCCTCCCTTCCCTCCCTTCCCTCCCTCCCTCCTTCCTTCCTTTCACTCTCTCTCTCCCTCTCTCTCTCTCTCTCTCCTCTCCCTCACTCATGAATGATGGTTTTGTCAGGTACACAATTCTGTGTGAGCTCTTGTCTTCTTTCAGCTGTTTGAAGATCATGCATTGTCTTCTGGACTCTATTATTGTTGATTAGAAGTCTGCTGTAAGTCCAAGCCACGATTCTGATTTTTAAAAGATACTCCCTTTGTCTTTAGTCTTACGTAGTTTCACGATATTGTGTTAATACATTAATTTAAAAACAATCTTGCTTGTGACTTGGTGAGATACTTCAGTCTAAGGATTTGTATCATTACCAGTTCTGGAACATTCTCAGTCATTTTCAACTATTCCTCCTCCCCCAGCCTTTCTGTTTTATTCTTCTGGAACTCTGGTATTGATCTTTTCTCATTTTACCTTTTCTCTTAGATGCTCTTTCATATCCCATATTTCACTATCTTTCTTTGCTACACTCTAAATGATTTCTTCAGCTGTATCTTCCAGTTCACCATTTTTTTATTTGTATCTAATATGCTGTTTTACCTTTAAATATATTTTCATTTTAATTTTTTTAAAATTTAATTTAATTTAATTTTTATTTTTTTTGCGGTAAGCGGGCCTCTCACTGTGTGGCCTCTCCCGTTGCAGAGCACAGGCTCCGGACGCGCAGGCTCAGTGGCCATGGCTCACGGGCCCAGCCGCTCCGCGGCACGTGGGATCTTCCCGGACCGGGGCACGAACCCGTGTCCCCTGCATCGGCAGGCGGACTCTCAACCACTGCGCCACCAGGGAAGCCCTATTTTCATTTTTAATGACAATTTTATTTCTTAAAGTTCTATTTTGCTTTTCTTCAAACCTTTTGTTTTTTTAAGACTGTATTTTGTCCCATTATGGTTTCTATTCCATATTTTAGGTTGTTAATCATTTGAAACATATATGTAATATTTATAGTCTATTTCAGATTGCTTTGTTGATTTCAGTCCTTGGGGAGTGGCTATCCTGTTTCTTGTATCTGCTGACTTTCACTGATGGTAGATCACTTCCTTCTGTGGCATATGAATTTTGAGTGTGAGCCCATGTCCTTTGTGAACTTTTTCTCCCGTGATGTCCTAAGCACCTGAATTGTGGAGGTGATGCCACAGTGCAGTTTTACATTTGCCTCCAGTGGGTAATCTTGGTGGTTTCACTGGTCTAGAAACAGTTGTTAGTATTTTGTCCTTTGTGAACTTTTTCTCCCGTGGTGTCCTAAGCACCTGAATTGTGGAGGTGATGCCACAGTGCGGTTTTACATTTGCCTCCAGTGGGTAATCTTGGTGGTTTCACTGGTCTAGAAACAGTTGTTAGTATTTACTCTTTGACTTGGGAGGCCCAGAGCATGCTGGTGCTTTAATTTGCCGTGAGAAACAATTCTCACACCCAGAATCTCAGTCAGAGGCAGGGGCCATGCATGTAGGATGGACCGACTCATATAAACAGGAAGCCTTTTACTTTCCAGCACTGCTGCAGGCAGACCTGCTCTGCTCACCCCCCTTTCCTGTTCTTCCCCATCATCGAAGCCCATCTTAGCTTAGTTATTTGAACAGTCTCATTTCAATACTTAGGCCTCAAAAGACATTCCAAAGCCCATGGGCTACTTCAGGCCTTACCCATGACTTTCAGATTTGTGCAGGGTAAGAGGGTCGTGACCTGTTTTTTTCCCTTCGTCCAGTCTCCTCCCTGGGCTTCTAGGATTGGGGCAGAGGAGAAGGACTTGGAGGAAACAGGGCTCACGGCTTTCTCCTTCGTGCTGGTCTGCCTGCCGTTGGCTGCTGTCATGTTCTCTGCTATGGCAACCATCCCAGTGCTGACACTTTCTTAGGACACCTCTGTGGGTTCTTGGAAGGTCCCTGTGGGATCCTTGAAGTGGGCGATGCGCTCTCTGCCAGACCTCTTGTGAATCTCAGCCTCTTTCTGCTGGGGCTTGCATCCAGCCACCTACACGTCATCTGCTCAGCACAGCAGGGGCCACCGTGTTTGGTTAGCAGTTGGGGCTGCAGTCTGCTTCCCGTCGCCGCCCTGTCTGCACAGCTGCCCCAGTGCCCGTGGAGAATTCTGCGGGTGGGGGGCACACACCATCCCTTGGTGTGTGCAGCCCTGGACTCGGGGAGACATGGGTTGAGGCTTTCCCGGGACTGGCGCTCCATGAGGGATAGACCAGGTGTGTCAGGATGGCTCACTGTTCTCTCTTCACTTGGCAGACTAGAGGCAGGACAGACTGTCAACCATCTGTCCGTCCGTCCGTCCGTGTTTAGTGAGTGCTTCCCGTGAGCCGGCGCCATAGTAGCCTCTTGGCAGCAGGCATAAGCAAACAGAACCAATTTTGACAGCCGGGCATTAAGTGTTCACTGGATCCCAGAGACACAGTGAGGATGCGGCGGTGAGTGAAACAGATGGACACCGCCCCCTGCGCTCACGGCGGGGCCTCTGGCTGCACTGCGTCCAGCCTCGGTGGTGGCTGCGTGGTGCAATGTGGCAGCTCACCTGCATGAGAAGCGCCTGGGTCCTCCAGGCGCTGGAAGTCTTGCTCAGCCTTTATAGAGCCGAGCCATCAAGGACCCCGTGAGACACAAGCCAGGCTGGGTGCGGAGTGGCTCTGGGGACGAGGGTAAACTGGTGTGAACGATGACTTTGTGGGACTGAGTGACTCTCTCTGTGTCACTGGGGTTTGTCTCTGCTTGCTGCAGTCATCTTCCCTCCTGAGCCCCTGCGGGGCTGTGGGACTGTCCACGGCACCCTCAGGGATCCAGGGCTCTCCTCCTCCATCCCCAGGAAGGGGCTCCAACCCCACAGGCCTGGTCCACACTCTTCCTGGCAGCCCTGGGGTGACTCGAGTGGCTGCTGCTGTCCCCAGAGGCCAAGAGCCTCGAGAGGGTGGGGAGATGCACTTAAGACCTCCTCCAGCAGGGTCCAGGTGGCCCTGGGAGGGAGGCTGGAATCAGCTATTTACAGTTTTGTACGAATGTAAGTCATTTTGCATCCTCTCTGGCATATTTGCACGGTCAGCCTTTTGTCTAATTGCGAGATTGAAAGACTTTGTCTTTTTTCCAGGAATTCCAGGCATCAGCAAGCCATTTCAGGAGGAATTAGTAAGACTAAAATCATTGAGCCTGTGGCTTCAGTTTAAATCAGGACAAGGATGTACCTAAGATGACAAATGGTTTCAGGTCCCGTGCAGGTCTGAGACTGGTCATGGGGCCTGAAGTGCTGCGTGTGGAAAGGATTCTGAGCTGCAGCCTAAGCTCAGGGTGAAGACTGCAGGGATTGATTAGTGATGTCTGCCCCAGACTCAGGATAGGGAAAAGGTGCGCAGCACGCCTACTATTTTGGCCATGCCTGGGAAAGTTGGACAGATGCTCAGGCCCTTTTTATACAGCTGGGTGATTCAATCAGTTCTGTCAACCAATTCAGTGAAAAAAAATCAGTTGAAAAATGTTTGGTATAATGTAGGACAAAAAGGAAAAATACTTACCCATTTTATAAATTTTGTCTTATACTTTTTATTCAGCTAGGTTGGTAAGTCATAGACATATTTTAAAAGGTGAATTAAATCCAAGGGCTTCTAACTTCTGTCTGACTTTCCTGAAGGAGCTGCTAGATGATGCTTTATAGTTTTATTACACTGTCTTTCTAAATATTTTTCAAAACATTTCACACCTAATATCTCATTTTGTGCTCACTTGATTCCTGTTACACTCAGAGATGATCTGATGGGTCGTCACGAGAAGGTGAGGGGGGTCGGCCCTGATCCCTGGCCCCTTCCTTTGTTCCGTGAACTTTCTGCGTCTCCTCTGGGGTCTGGAGGAGATTTCCACCTGGTTGATTATCGTTGCTTTGCTCTCAGGGGGGCCGGAGTCTGTAGGCCGGTGCAGGGACTCAGAATAGCATCCATGCCGGCTTCAGAGGCTCCTTTCCCTAGCAGGCCGATGCCTGAAACCCCACCGCTCTGATAACAATACCTCGGGGTTTATAGGATGGAAGATTTTGTTTGGAAATGAGCACAGCCCGTAGTCATTCATACCCTGGAGTTGTCAGCTGATGTGTCTGAGTCACCCCTCACCATCTCCTGGCACCCGAGGAACTCCTGGTCTACCTGCAGTGGCCTGAGCTTGGCCATATTTGGTTTTCTCGAGCTGGTTGGCTTTGGACGTGTCTTTCAACGTGCCAACACCCGAGTGGGGACCCAGATCCAGCCGTGCATTTTAATGGCAGGTGGTGGATACATCCAGGGATGCGGGGCTGTTTACTTAACATAAATTAGTTCTCGGCTGTGCATTCCTTTGGTTGTAAACAGTTTAGGGTCGTGGCAACTTGTGTCTTCTCTCCCCGACTCTCCCCAGCACAGACCTCCATTGGATTTGTTTCTACAACCAGGGACCTTGAGGATTGCAAGGCGTTCCCCACTTCCTCCCGCGTGTCCGTGCCTCCCCATCCCTGCCGCTTTGCTCCCAGTGGGCGCTGCTAAGTGTGTCTCATCCACTACCTCACTGAGGTAGGAACTCCTCTTATCCCCATTTCACAGAAAAGAAGACTGAGGCTCAGAGAGCTTAAGGAGTTTGCCTGAGGTCACGTAGCTAATAAATGGTGGAGCTGGAATTTGACCCCAGCAAATGTTGTTTGAGTCCTTGCTCTGGAAAAGCCCTGCTGTGATTATATGGTTTCTCTTCCAATCTGCATAGTCTGTTGTTGGGCTTTTGAGATTTTTCTTGGTAGCTTAAACAGCAGCCCATGCGCTGGCAGCACCAGCCCTGTGGATCTGCTCAGACCTCCCCCGGGGGGAGGAAAGTTGGGGTTAGGAATGCGCGTCATCGTGGCAGTGGCGTCAGCACGATGGCCTGGTCCAGGCCTCAGATTCAGGGCAGGAGGACCCTGGGTGCGAGAGTCCGGTTTGTGCTGTGCCCCGGGGTCCTCCAGGGAGTGGGTGTGCCCAGCCTGCGCTGGGGAGTCTGCCTGCACCCATGGAGTGCTACCAGGCAGGGAGTCCATCCTGGTATAAACAGCGGTTGGTATATTTAGAACTAATCTCTAGGGACTGTCGTATGTGTTTATCTGCAGGCTCAGAGATCAAAGTCAGGAAGGTGGGTCAGTAAGAAATGCTTCGGTTGACATCCACTTGACACAGTGGCTCTTTCCCAGGGATTCAGGGCAGCCTGATACGTGAGGCCTATTTTAGGGTCTTTCTTTATCGGTTTGGAATTGTCACTGTCTGCGCTGCAGTCAAACAGGACTAGCCTGGATCTGCCTTTCCTGACTTGAAAACGCACCACCACACAGGCTCGCCTTCCGGGCCGTCTTTCCCAGCAGGCTCACGTGTCTGGGCCCTCCTTTTTCTCCGCAGCCCGCCCGCAGATGTAACCTCCTGATTCACTGTCTAATTTAGGGCAGAAACTTGCAGAGCAATGTCAAGCGGGGCTGTTTTCACTTCTGGATTTTACACATGCTTAATGTTCTTGCTTTGAACGCGCTCCAAGAGAATATAATAAATAGAGCCGCGCACACATCTATCTCGGCGGCAGCAGGCCTCACGTGAAGCCAGCTGCTTTGGGGGATAAACCACATTTCTTTTTCCCTGCCCATCTCACTTCCCTTCCTTCAAATATATCTTTCATTCATTAGACAAAACAGCCTTCCACAGGGTAGGAAAGGGCACAGCGATTACATCTCTAGCGCCAGATATTTTGTAGTCATAAAATTATTTGCCTCTAGCTTTTCTTCCCAGTTGGATTCGCATTTATTCTGGAATCATACACACCAGTATTGGACCATTGCTGAATTCTATAAGATGACTCAGTTTGAACGTGAACAAACTCCTGCTTTATGTAATGGGACTTCTTAAGTGGGCCGCCGGTCGGGACGGTCCGGGAAGCTCCTGTTCTTGGTGCGGGAGGCGGTGTTTGAAGGACATGGGTTCTGCTCTGCAGTACTTTCCACTGAAAGGGAAATTGAGAAACGAACGCGGACTGTCTAGCGTGGAACCCAGGACAGGGCAGAAGCAGTGGCCAGGCGAGGCTCCCTGCCATGATCTGGCGCAGACGCTGAGCCAGGTGTGGGTGTTACGGGGACCAGCTGAAGCTTCATGTTCAGCCACGAGGCTGAACAGCGTTCCACGTACCACCCACATGCTGCCCACTCAAGGGGTGAATGGACATTTGTTTTTGTGGTGGTTGATAGGGAATTTAATTTAGGCATAGCTAATAGCTGTGTGTGTGCACGCGCGCGCGCGCGCGCGTGTGTGTGGTGGGTTGGTGAGAGTTGCGTGCATCTTGTTTGAATTTGAACCTTAGCTAATCTTGTAGGCACTGTTTCATGTTGGGGGTCTCATATACAATGTGATATTGGGGTTCAGACTTTGCAGTTGATTGTAGACGTCTCTTTTATTTCACTTTTTCTTCTGTCTTTTTCAAGAGAGTGGGGAGATATTTATGTATGGGTAATGCAAGGTCCATAATGTTATAGATTACAGCTTTTAAATTTTTATTACTTTTTTAAAGAGAAAGATTAGTGGTTTGGGCTCGACTGGGCTGAGTTGAGTTTAGAAATAAAAATAGCCACGATTCATTGCGTATCTAGTGTATGCTAAGCTTTATATCAGGAACTTCATGTGAATTGTATAATTTAAGTCTCAAAACAGTCGTGTGTTGTAGATATGCATATTTTAACTGCACCAAGGAAGGAGTAGGTTCGCCATAGCTAAGGCCATGGTGTTCCATACAAGTTGGGATCTGCATCTGGATGTAGAGCATAGCGTCGGAGGGTAGAGGGTGAGACTTGTGGCCTCAGGCCTATGAGATTTGGGGGAGCAGGAAAGGAGCCCTTTCATAAAGCCCAGAACCTAAAAGAACTTCCTGTTCAAGAAAAGGAGATGAAGAAAACTCTGTTTACTGCTTTGGAGTGAATAAGAAAGAGGCTCACTGTGTGCCCTGGGGCTTCCTCTGCCCCCTGCACCGTACCACTCACGGGATGGAGTCTGGGTTTATGCTACTCGCTTGTTACAGGAACTTTAGGATTAAAAAATGGACGTCAGGCCTTCCCTGGTGGCGCAGTGGTTGAGAGTCTGCCTGCCGATGCAGGGGACATGGGTTCGTGCCCCGGTCTGGGAGGATCCCACATGCCGCGGAGCGGCTGGGCCCGTGAGCCACGGCCGCTGAGCCTGCGCGTGCGGAGCCTGTGCTCCGCCACGGGAGAGGCCACAACAGTGAGAGGCCCGCGTACCGCAAAAAAAAAAAAAAAAAAAGAAAAATGGTTAAGATGGTACATTTTGTACCACATACAAAACTAGGTCTAGGATAATTGATACCCAAATAGTCCTTCAAAAATAAGCACAACCAACTCTGAAGAAACTTCTACACCTCAGGGCCCTCAGTGCTCTCAAAAAATAAGCAATCCTGGCTGAGGCTGTGCTAACAATAAAAAACACAAACCTCATAACAAAATACACCTCCACGAGGAAGAGCTGGCTGATACAAGAAGCAGGAGAGTTAGTGCCCCAACAGCTAAAGTAATGGGATAGTTTGAAGGGATCATAAAATAAATTTGTTTGAGACAGTTGAAGAGATAAAAGAAGAAATAGAAAACCTAATAAAAGAACAGCTCTCTATGAAAAAAGAGAAGGTTTGAAAAAAGGGCCCGGTAGTACTTTTGGAACTGAAAAACAGTTGTTGAGGTAAATAAGTTAATGGGTAGACACAGCAGAAGATAGAATCTGTGACTGGAAGTTAGACCTGAGGAAATTTCCCAGAATTCAGCACGGAGAGAAAAACTACTGAATCTATGAAATAGCAGTTGAAAGAATCAGGGAAGAGAACCAAAAGGTTCAGTATGTGTCTAAATGGAGTTCTGGGAGACCAGAGAACGGTGCAAAGACATCCCTTTAGAAGCTAATGCCAAGGACATTCCAAAATTGAAGAAGGATATTGATTTTGTAGGTTGCACTAGCACACTGACGATTGGGTAGGGAAATTAAAGATACATTGACATCTAGACAGTCAGCATAGGAAACTGCTGAAAAATCAAAGAAAATGAAAAAGTCTTAAAAGCAAGCAGGGAGAAAGGCAGATTATCTGCAAGCAGCAGACTTCATCAAAACCATAATAGAGGTTAGCAGACAAGGAACAACATCTTCCAAGTGCTCAGTGGATGTCAAACTAGAATTCTGTACAAAGCTAGACTATCTTTCAAGAGTTAGGATGAGAAGACATTTTTTTGTGTAAACAAACACCAGCAGCATTTACCTCTAAAATGATCGTGGCTGAGAGAGCTACCCAGAGATGCATTTAAAGAAAGAAGCATTCATTGTTTCTTTTCTTTAAAAGAAAGCTAAGATTTAGGATGGCTTGAAAACAAGGTAGTTGTAAATATTGGGCAATAATAAGGTGGAAGATTAGTGATGGATGGGATGGGTGCCGAGATCAGAACTTAATGCATTCTAAGGTCTCGGTATTTTTCAGAGGAGTAATGAACTCTCACTGAAAATCCTCCATAGTTCAAAACAAAAGAGAGACATATCCAGACGTTGATTTTGGACATCCATCATGATCACTGGATTGACAGTTCACGTGTCTTGAATTCTTTCATTTATGTTATTTCATTTAATCTCACAGCAACCATATGAAAGAGATTATTGCTCCTGTTTTGCAAGGTGAGGAAACAGGGTGTGTTTACCTTTGAACCCCCATCCCTCAAAGTACCGCACGGCCGTAGGTGTGCTCAGTAAATGGGACCTGGCAACCCAGCCGAGGTCAGTGCGCGGTCACGGCATCAGAAAAGTGCTATCTGGACCATCCAGCGTCAGCCCCTGCCCTCTGCAGGGCCCTGCCCCCATCGTTTACCTGCCTGGGCAAGTGACCTTCTGCACATCTGTAAATGGATGCCTGTTTTCCCATATTACACGGCCTCTGGTCTCCCCGGTGATGGGTGCCCTTCAGCCCTTTAGCCCTGGCTGTACTTTCACCGTAGATCACAGGCCAGCGGAGCCTCCTCGATCTTTGTTGTGGTTTCTCAAGCCGGGGCCAGTGTCTGCGAGGTGCCTGGACGCCGTCCCGGCCCCTTGTTGCCAGGAGCGCAGTGAGGATGGAGCATCTGAGCACCCGCCCCCGCACACCTGCCGGGCCACCTGTGCAGGACGCCCACCCCACCCAGCCGCCCCGCCTGCTCACTGTGGTCTCAGAGCTCGGATTTCTCTACCCAAGGAATTATCAGCAAGGAAGCCAGCGCCTGGGCTACACCAACTGGGAAACCAGTTGCTAGGCTACACGGGACCCTGTTCAGTCACACACTAGAGGGGGCACCCAGATGTCCTCCTTCAAGGAGGCTCAGTCAGCGGCTCCGCCTCGAGTAGGAAGGCTCTGTCTTCTCAGGTGTACTTGAGAGTCTGTCTCTCTCTCTGTCTCTCTCTGTATCTCTCTGTCTCTCTGTCTCTGTCTTTATCTCTCTCTGTCTCTCTGTCTCTCTCTGTCTCTGTCTCTGTCTGTCTCTGTCTCTCTCTCTGTATATTATGTATGTATGTATATAACATGCCAAATTGACTGGTTAAGTCTGTGAAAATAAATTGTGGTGGTCGTGGTGTGATGTGTTTAATCGTGGACTTGCTGTTTGGTTCTCGAATCGCCGGTTGCCTTCAGGGTACGACAGCTCCTCAGCTGGTCCACCCCACCTGGCTCGCACATAGAAGGAAGGGGAGCTCTGTGTTTCCTTAGGTTGCTATGTGTATAACATATGTTAGGTGACCATTTCTGGCTCCTCACACGTTGCTGTCATCCTCATGAGGGTTCCGTGGTTTCGGTGCATCTGCGTGGACCTGAGATCCATCCGTCTCCACGTGGCTTATGCTGCCGGGCCAGCAGGCCTGGTGGACAGGCCATGTCTTGGAGGCAGACAAAGGCTTGTGCTTGCTGCTGATGGAAGCTGCGGGCTCCCCCATGTCCCTGCTTTTTCCCCGAGAGGCCCTGGCCGTGGGTTCCGGGGCAGCCGTGGTGTTGAGCCACGTCTTGTGCTCTTGTGGCTGAGACAGCATTTTGCTTTCACCAGAGCGGCTGGAGGGTCAGGTTACCCCTTCCCGGGGGCTACGGCTCGAGGCAGGTGGGAGCGGCATCCACCCAGCAGCGTGGGGACCTGGGCTCTCATTCTGCCCCCCTGTCTCAGAGGCAGCCTTGGGAAAGCCTGAATCCTCAGTTTCTCTAGCTGTAAACTCAGGGCATCAATCGACACATTGTCAAGAAAATAGAGTGCAATGATAACATGAGAAAATGCTTTGTAAACCCTACAACACAGCACTCATATAAGGCACCGTTCCTCTCAGATTGGGGAGGTTAATGGCCCTTGCTGTCCCATATTTCAGTGCCAGCAACCATGAGAGCTGTCAGTATATACTGACTAATGATGAGGAGCTGGTGGGCCTGGTGTGGAGGATGGGCCATTCCTTGTATAAATGCCCGCAATTACTCACTTACTCACTGAGCAGGTGTTTATTGAGCACCTGCTAAACGCTGGCCGCCCGGACTCCAAGGGAACGGGCCGGTGAAGTCATGAGTAATGTTCCCTCAGGCCCTTCCAAGTCAGAAAAATAAGGTGCATTTTTCAGGAACTTAAGTGTATTCAATATAAAGGATTGTCCTTTATGCTGATAATCTCTCTCTCCTGCCCTTTGGTGATAAATATCTTTTCTCTTATGAAATGGTGGTGATAGTAGATCGTAGTTGAGTTTTGAAAAACTGCGCAGACAGCACATTTTAAAACGGCGTTACCAGTCCTTGAAATCCAAAAGCTTAGCAACCACTGGTCTAGCCCAACCTCCTGCCCACCGCAGACGGCTCTCTCCATTCCTAACAAGTGGTCATCTGGCTTCTCTGATGACTCTGGGAAAGGGGGCCTCACGAGCTCGCAAAGCGGCCATTCTGGTTTGGACGAGGCTTTATTTTTTGAGATCAGATAAAGCGAAAATCTGCCGTCCTGTGACTTTTGCCCGTGCGTGTCTGACCCCGTCCATCCGGAGCAAACAAAATGCATTTACCCTCTGGATTTGTGACTGCGTTCCTTCTAACTTGTTTTCCAGGGTTCTTGTCCTGCTTTCTTCATCCAGTTCTCCAGGGCTTTGTTCTCACCCTTCACCTTCCTCGGGTCACCTGCGCTCTGCTGGGGTCCCTCGTGGAGTCCGTTGCCCAGGGGGACACCAGCCCGGCTGTGGGCTGGCTTGGGCTGATTCCCTCGTGCTGGGCGCTGAGTGCAGATAGAGGAGGAAAAGATTGCTTTCGCTTTTGGCTGCGCGCTTACTGTTGACAGTGAGTTACAGTCTGCTCAACCCCAAGCGTCTCCGCTGTCTATATCGCTGATGAGCCAGGGGGCCGCCCGCCTTCTGTTTGGGCAGTGACGTCTTTTCAAGTGAGTGCAGGACTTTGTATCTGTGCCTCTTATATTTCATCTTGTCAGTTTGGACAAGGTTGCAAACAAGTTTCCATGGTTTCAGTGGATTGAGGTCCCTCGACTCTTGGTTCAACCTTCCAATTTATCAGCGATTCCTCCCAGATTTGTGTCAGCAGCACAACTGACAAATTTGCCTTCATCCAAATTTTTAAATTCCGTGTTTAAAAAGTGAGAGCCAAGGACAGAGCTGTGGGTCCCATCAGTAGAGACCTTCCAAGCTTAGACACATCTGTGAATCAGTACTCCAAACATCCGTATATGGAGGCAGTACATCTGTGTGTCAGCTGACTGCGGACCCGCCGGAGTGCGTGTCCACACTGAGGATGTGAGTTCTGTGTCCGACCCGTTCCTGAACCCGTCACCGCTAGGACAATGACTTCCAAATTTACCTTTGCAGCCCACATGTCTGTCTCAAGTTCACGTTTTTAATTTGCTACTGGACATGCCTAGAATGTTTCAAGTCACTCAAAATCAATTCATTCTCTCGCCGCCCCCGAAAGCCTTTCTCCCTTCCTGTGGTCACTGTTTCAGTGATGGCGCCACCACGTTGGTTCAGCTGGACACAGGGTCCTGTCCCCCACGTCTTAGTTTTCTTCTCGCTCCAAAGCGAATTCAGTCACCCGGCCTTGGAGGCTCCCCTTCCTTGATATTCCATCCCCCAGCCTTGGACTCTGATCTGCCCGCCTCGGTGGCTGTAAGAGCCTTCTGAGTAGACGTTCCGTCCTGGTTCACCCTGACTATGCCCCCAGGAAGCGGAGCAGATGGCTTTCTGTCGTTACGCGGCTTCCACCCTCGGCCGGCTCCCTGTGGATGGTAAACGGGGCTGGGCCCTCACAGTCTGGTCTTTACTCATCTCATCAGCCTGATGGCTTCCACCAGCCCCAGGCGCCAGACGTACCGCCCGCTGCTGGTTCCCAGATGCAGGATACTCGTTGGTGCTTTGCACGTGCCGTTCCTTTCACACTTTCTAGTCAAGCTTCCCCTCCTCTGGGGCTCCTTGCCTGACCGTTCCAGGCGGGGTTAGGAGTCCCTTTTCCGAGCTGCGGTCACACTCCGGCAGACCCTTGTGATACCCAGTCACGTGGTGGATATCTGCCTCCCCGACTTGGTTGGGGCCCTTTCGGACCGCGACTGAGTTCTCTTTAACGTCGTAGCCACGACCAGCGCAGGGGCCCAGTGACAGGTGCTCAGGGTTTGCGGAACAAATGGGGGCGTGGGTAGCGCAACACATCATTTCCTATTAATTTCCCTGCTCGTCAGCCCCCCCAGAGTCTGTGTCGGCGGCATCCCTTTGATTCTACTGGCCTTGTGATCCTATTAAAAAAAGTAAAAGAGGTACTTTGACATCGATTAGGTTTTTCTCCAAATCATCTGATTTCTCGTCCAGTCTCGGCGAGTTCAAGCCCATTTTTCCTGCTTGGTTGCAGGTTTCTTTCCCTGCCCCCGTGTGAGTGAGGGCAGCAGCCCTGCAGCTCACTGGCTGGACGCAATATGTACTTTTCGGTGACGTCATGATGCAGGCACTCCCTGCCAGGTGGCCTTCCACAGGGGGCTTCAGTCCCCCGGGCCCTTTTCGTCCTGTGCTCAGCCCTCGTTCGGGTCATCAGAGCCCTCTCCGTCCAGCTGATTTCTCAGGGGCGGGGCGAGGGGAGAAGAGAGGGTTGCATATGGGAAAGTGGGGACCGTGTGTGGGAGGTTCTCCCGGCCGGGACTGGCTGCAGCACCATCACTGCTGTTCACGTTTCATCGGCCAGAGCTTAGTCACAGGCCGTGTCCAGCTGCCAGGGAGCCTGGCAACTGTGGGCTCGCTGTGGCCCAGGAGGAAAAGGGACAGAGATGCTGGCGCAGTCACAGTTCCTGCCACACCCTCGGGCTCAGCTTCCATCCCCTCGTGTCCCAGGCTACACCCCGGAGCCCTTCTTGCCTTGGCTCTTTTCTGTGCTCTGAGCACACAGCTCTCCCGTCGCCCAGCCTGGGCCTTGCTGGTTGCTGTCTGCCTGCATGTTCTCTAAACCCTGCAGCCCGTGGGACCTCAGTCCTCTCTGCTTGCTGATTGGGCTGGACTTGACTCCTCATCTCTCCAGTCTCCTAGCAACCCTCCTTGCCCTGCTCACGTGTCTGGGCCTAGACCATCTGATCCTTGGTACCTGTGCCGTCGCCATGCGTGTGCCTTGGATGGGGGCCCGCCTGAGTCCCACGTCCCAACAGGACAGGGGAGAGTCCTTTCAAATGTCTAGCGCTTTGAAGTCCTTCCTGTGACGCTGGGTGTGGACTGAGGCTATTTTTAGAGACAATGAGAGAATGTAAAGACTAGCAATGAGAGGCATAAAATAAGACAGTGGAAAACACGGCTTCGGGAAGCCGACGGAACCGGGGCTGTGCATCTGGAAGGAGACAAGCCCGAAGGGAAACACCAATCTTTATATATAAGTAAAAAGTTGGTTTAAAAATTGTTTTAAAGGTGATGGTGCTAGGGTAGAAGTTCTTTTCTTACTCTGAAAAAGAAAGTGTCCCACATTTTAGTGTGGGATGTTTAGGTAAGAGACGAACACAGAATTCATGAATTCCAGAGTTTGGAGATCTGGGGGTGGGTTCCTGAGAGACGTCAAGCCATGGGCTTTCTTGGAAAAGACCGTGAGCGGGAGAGCGCGTCTTGTAGACGTGACCTGCTGGTGCAGGAGGATGGAGGGGCAGCTCAGAGTCTCCCTCCGCCCCTGTGATTCTTTAAAAGAAAAAAGCTGGTGCTGTGCCTTTGGCACAGAGCTCTTCTGAGAGACGCTCGTAGTTCAAATATTTGTCTCTGGGTGATATTTCCCAATGATTTCATAAGGGGAAGGGGTATCGTCTTGTAGATTTGGAACCGCGATGCCTGAATTCCATGACCTATTTTATCACCCACTCACTCTGCACATCACCCGTCGGCAGGTCACTCCTCCCATCTTTGGATAGTCTGCTTACCCATTAAGTGGGGATGGATTTGCAGGAGGCGTGGCTGAGAATTCCTTCACGTTTCCAACATGCTTTAGGATACGTAAGGCAGATGTCCTGGACCGTAAGGCAGACGTCCTGGACCGTATGCATTTGTGAGGTGTGTTTATCTGCACCTTGGTCCTTCGGTTCTTGCCTTGAGACGTGTGGCTCTTTGCAAACATTGCTTCTTAGAAACAGCCCCCTTAATTTGTGTGCCCCTCCCAGTGAGACCTGCAGGGTGCCCTCCGATGGGTCGGGGGCTGGGGGTGGGCAGGAAGCCGGATGCTAACACCTTCAGGCCAGCGACCTGCCGTGGAGACCGCGAGCGAGGTCGTCAGCAGCCTGGTTGCTTGGTCAGGACTGGGGGCTTCACAGGAGTCGGTTCCTCCGTGCCTCAGCCTTCTCATCTGGGAAGTGGGCATGATAATAGTGCTCGCCGGTGGGGATGCTGAGATGATTATGTACATGAACGTGGGGTCTGGCCCATAGTGAATGCTCTGTAGGTATTAACTCTTGTTTTTAAGCAAGAATTTCAGAAGGTGCCGCTGGCTGGCTTTCTGTCCTGGGACTTGCTTCCGTCCATGTTGAGGGCGGACCTGGGCCTGCAGACAGGAGGAGAAGGACCCGCACTGCCCTCATGCTGCCCAGGTTGTGTCGGGGTGGCTCCCAGCACCCCGGGGGGAGCTGTGTTTCAGCATCTGGCGCTTGTTGAAATGGTTGTTACATGTGGTTGCAGAATCCGGGGAGGCTCAGATTCCCCTGCGAGAGGCGGACCTGGGAGCTTGCCCTCTGTCAATGTTCTCAGGTGAGTCCAGGAGATGCTCTATTTCAAGTGGGGCGCTTCGGGGGCTGGGGCGTGGGGCTCCGAGATTCTGTGCTTCAGAGTCTAACCAAACTGAAGTGCTTCCCCGCTCGCGGCGACCCTTCCGCTCTGCCTCTGATCCTGGGTTCCCCAGCGATTTCACCTGTTCGATGCCGCGTGGGGAAGGCCGGGCGGGGTGGAGACGGGGTGTCCTGTGAGCGCGTGCAGGACAGCTGTGTCGTGTTCACCGATAGCCGGGGCCTCTTCCGCGAGCCCCGGCCCACCGCTCCCTGCCCTGTGCTGCTGTCCCCTCGGCTGAGGCCCCGGACCCTGCGGTGCGGGGGGGACGGGGGTGGAGGAGATGGGGGTGGCGCTAGCATAAGCACCACTTGCAAAGAAAGGGATTAATTTGCAGGAAGCTAAGGCCACACCCTTGTGAAAGAACAAAGCCACCAACTGTCCGTGGGGGCACCTCCCACGTGTATGGCACCACTTGGGGGCCGAGGGAGGCCCTGGGGTGGCTGGACGTGACTCCTGTCCTTGGAGAGCTCACGGTCCCCTGGGGAGCACATGTGTAAACAGGACAGGCCAGCGGAGCCAGCTGAAAGCAGGGCTGGGAAGTGTCACATAGGCTGTGCCAGGCTCATTGGGTGCACGTTGTACACTCGGAGAATGGAATAAGTTTTGTATTTGTTTTATTTTGGTGAAAAACACGAAATGTGAAGTTTAACTCTCTTAACCAGTCTTAAGCGTACAGTCCAGCAGTGTTAAGTGTATTCGCACTGCTGTGAGATAGACTCCTCACCGCCCTCCCCCAGCCCCTGGAAACCACTCTTGTACTTTCTGTGTCTATGAACTTGACTCCTCCAGGGGCCTCATGTAAGTGGAGTCACACAGTAGTTGTCATTTTGTGTCTGGCTTATTTCACTCAGTGGAATCCTCGAGGTTCATCCCTGTTGTAGCCTCTGCCGCAGAATCTCTTTCCTTTTTAAGGCCGGATAATGTTCCATTGTATAGATGGACCACATTTTGCTTATCCATCCGTCCGTCTGTCTGTCTGTGGACACTTGGGCTGCGTCCACCTGTTGGCTTTTGTTAGTCATGCTGCCGCGAACATGGCTGTACCTGTATCTCTTCCAGACACTGCTTTCCACTTCTCTAGGTGGATGACCAGTAGTGGGATTGCTGGCCCACATGGTAGTTCTACTTTTAATTTTTTGAGGACCCTGCATACTGTTTTCCAGGGTAGTTGCACTGTTTTCCATTCACATCAGCACAAGAGTTCCAGTTCCTCCACATCTTCAGCCCTGCTTGTTGTTTTCGGGTTTTTGTTTGTTTGTTGTTTTTTTTTTTTTTTGCGGTTCGCGGGCCTCTCACTGCCGTGGACTCTCCCGTTGCGGAGCACAGGCTCCGGACGCGCGGGCTCAGCGGCCACGGCTCACGGGCCCAGCCGCTCCGCGGCACGTGGGATCCTCCCGGACCGGGGCACGAACCCGCATCCCCTGCATCGGCAGGCGGACTCCCAACCACTGCGCCACCAGGGAAGCCCCTGTTTTGGGTTTTTGACAGTAGCCATCCTAATGGGGATGAGTTGGTGTCTCGCTGTGGTTTTGATTTGCATTTCTCTGATGATTAGTGATGTTGAGCATCTTTTCATGTGCTTCTTGCCCATTTCTATATCATCTTTGGAGAAATATCTATTCCAGTCATTTGTCCATTTTTTTTTTTTTTTTTTTTTTTTTTTTTGCGTTACGTGGGCCCCTCACTGTTGTGGCCTCTCCCGTTGCGGAGCACAGGCTCCGGATGCGCAGGCTCAGCGGCCATGGCTCACGGACCCAGCCGCTCCGCGGCATGTGGGATCTTCCCGGACCGGGGCACGAACCCGTGTCCCCTGCATCGGCAGGCGGGCTCTCAACCACTGCGCCACCAGGGAAGCCCCATTTGTCCATTTTTAAATCAGTACCTGGAGGCTTTTGTTTCTGTTCTGCCCGTCTCCCCAGACATCGGGCGTTGGCAGAGATGGCCAGACCAGTTCAGCCCCAGCAGAGGCCGAGAGCAGCAGGGCCTCCCTCAGGAAGAGTCCCAGAGTGGGGCTTTGCTCGTGGCCATCGGCCAAGTAACCAAGACCACTGAACTCTGCCCTCTTCCTGCTGTTTCAGTCTGCAGTGATTTTACACAGGTGAGATGCTGGGTGTACTCATTTCCCTTTCCTGCTGTAACAAGTCGTCCCAAGCTTAGTGGCTTCGAGAAGCATCGTTCTGGAGGTCAGAGTCTAACATGGCTCCACCCCTTCTGGAGGCTCTTGGGGAAGGACCTGCCTCTTTGCCTTTTCCAGCTCTTAGAGGCCCTGTCCTCCACCCACAGGGCCAGCGTGCACACTAGCTGCGCCTCCACGTTGCACGCTGGGGACACGCGTGTTTGCACACACTCCTTCGGCATGTGTGCGTGTGTGTGTGTGCGTGCCCAAGGTGCCCGGTCATGGGAGGGCACTTGCTGTCCCGACCCTGTGTCCCAGGCAGGCAGCTCTCCCTCCCCCCGTCGTGACCCCTTTCCACACTTGCTTGATCTCCGGTGACTTGGGGTCAGTGGGTGGGGTTTCGTAACTGCTTGGCTCAACCAGGAGGTTGGACGGGGCACCGACCATCCTGAGTGGGAGCCCCAATCCCATAGTTTTATGAGGAAAACTGCCATTCATCCCTGGGGTCAGCGCACAGGGTCTCAGATGCCGGCGGCCAGGGCACCACCCGTCGCAAAGCTGTGTGTGGTCCAGTCTGTTTTCTGTGGAAAGGATGCTTTTCTTGGTGGGATGCTGAGTGCAGAGAGCAGAGCCAGGCAAGTGGCCCACGGGCCCCGTTCCCTCCTGTACGTGTGTGGAGACAGGTGACTCTCACCATCCAGGTCCCACGTCTGCTCTGCCCCCATTGGCCAGTTGTCATGTCCCCATTTCACAGATCGGGAAAATCAAATGTTGACAGGTTCCCACTGAGTCAGACGCCCAAAGGGGACTGACACTCCAGGGGTTGTGGCTCCAGGGCATCAGCCGGGCCAGGAAGAACAGCTTGGAGAGGCGACAGGGGCCCGGAGGCTGGGCGCCGTGGGGAGCAGGCATCGCACACCCCACTCGTGGAGTCACAGCCGTCCTTGTCCATCAGCTGTGTCTGTGGTGCTTTTCAGATTCAAGCGTTTATTAGCATTAAAGGGGGGAACTCAGGGGTGGGGAGGGGGCGCCGTCTGGAAAGCCTGTTCCTTTCGCCAGCACGTTCCAAACAATAAACTCTTCCCCCACCCACGTGCCAATTCTGGAATCAGGGAATGCAGAACTGTGTACAGGGCCTTCGAGGTCCGTTGGTCAACTTGACCGAAGCACAGAGGGGGGCTGAACTGGTCCAGAGTCACACAGCCTCTGGTAGAGGGGAGGAGACATGCACCCAGGCCCAGCACACCTCGTCCTCGGTCTCTTTGCCGACGAGGAGAGCTGCCAGGGGTCGGGGGGTTGAGGGCTGAGAGCCGGCATCCTGCCCGGTGGCCTCCCCTTCGTTGCTGCAGGCCTGGGGTTCAGCTCACTTGACAACAAGGTCAACAGTAAAAGGACCCCAGTGAATGGCTGCCGTTCACTGCAGCTTCATGAATGGCTGCACCCACTAAGGGCCTGCAAGCGTTTGAAAGCCCTTGGAACAGCTCAGAGCTTCCCAGGCCTCAGGCATGTCGCCCACCTGCCCGTGCTCCGGGCTCGGAGGGAACATGAGCTTCGGTCCCGAGTGGCTCCTTGCCGGCGCTCTCACCACTAGGCTCTCCTGCTTCCTCTCCGGCTCCCTTATTCCCTCAATTCCCTCTTGGTTTGTCCCCAGCACCCAGGGTTTCCACACCCGCTCCGCTCTCCCGCTGCCCCGCTGGCTCCATGGACCAGCCCCAGATCTGACTTGTCGCAAAGGTTGTCAGCCTCCTAATTACGTATGGACCTGTTTGGAGGACAGTCACCTCAACGGGGCCAGTGCTACAGACCTGTGGTTTCACAGCATTTCCGCAGCCCCGGTTTCTGCTCCACGAATCATCGCTCCGTTCTGGGATGAAAACTGAAAGTGCGTTGACCTCTGCCTTCCCTTTGGGCTCCTAAAGATGGACTTTCCCAACTCCCCAGCTCCCTCTGGCCTGGCCCGGCCTGTGGATGCACTTGAGGCATCCGGGCAGCCCCGAGGAAACCCCGGGCGGCAGCCACTGCCCGGCCCGCTGCCCCGCGCCAAGACCCAGTGTCTCCCCTGTCCTCCTCGGGGAGAGGATGGAGTGAAGGCCGAGAGGGCTCAGAGGCTCCTGGTCTGGAAGGTGTCAGAAAAACCCAAGGAGAAGGAAGGGCAAAGGGTGAGTGGGGCTCAAGAGGGACAGGAGACCGTGCATGCAGAGGGAGGGACTCAGGAGGCTCCGAGGAAAGGGCTTAGACTTGAAATCCAGAAGACCCGGAGGGCTCGCTGGGTAGGTCGGTCCCAGCCTGAGTCCCACGCGCGGTGTTGTCATTGGCAACGGGAAGTCTCAGGACATGGGGGAGAAAGTGGATTCCCTCAGCAGACACGTCTCTTTATACCTGCTGTGCCGGGCGCAGGCCGGGCGTGGGCTGCAGAGAGGACCCACCGCGGCTGCCCAGGGATGCTCCTATGCCCGGGCAGAGCCGTGCGCAGGCTGGGGCTCGTGGGATCCTCAGACCTGAGCTTTCTTCCCCAGAGGAGGTGGCCCCGCCTGCCCAGGTGTCCTTCCTCTTGGACTGTTCTTCCAAGCTCTCTGAGTCCAACACTCATTCCTCTTTGGTTTTTAAAATGAAATGAAATGAAATTTTTTATTTTTTTAATATTACATAACACTGACACCACACAAAATTTACCATCGTAACCTTTTAAAGTATATAATTTAATGGCATTAAGTGCATTCACATTGCCGTGCTACCATCACCACCGTCATCTCCAGAACTTTTTCGTCTTCCAGATGAAACTCTGTCCCCATTAAACACTAGCTCCCCACCCCCTCCCCCAGCCCCTGGCAGCCCCCATGGTACTCTCTCTGTCTGTGAATCTGACTGCTCTTAGGGCCCCCTGTAAGTACATCATACGGTACTTGTCTTTTTGTGGCTTATCTCACTGAACAGTTTGTCCTCGAGGTTTCAGGTTGAAGCGCGTGACACATTGCGTCAGAATTTCTTTCCTTTTTAAGATTGAATAACAGTCCATCGTATGTAGGACACTTTGTTGATCCATTCGTCTGTTGACGGACACCGGGGCCGGTTCTCCCGTTTGGCTGTCCTGCATGATGCTGCTGTGAACATGGGTGTCCCCGCTTTCTTCTTTTGGATAAGTACCCATAAGTGGAATTGCTGGATTGTATGGTGAATCTATGTTTAATTTTTTGAAGAACGACCGTGCTGTCTTCCATCAAATTTGCACCATTTTACCTTCCCGCCAACGGTGCGCAGCGTTCTGCTTTCTCCATGCCCTGGCCAGCACTTGTTTCCTCTGGTGTTTTTATGACATCATCCTAATGAGTGTGAAGTGCTCTCTCTGGCTTTGAGGACCTCCGCGTAGACCCTGTGGAGACCCCGAAGTCCTGGGGAATCCTGGGATGATAAACTAGAAAAGAAACGAGGGCTGGAGGGCCGTGCTCTCTGGGTTGCTCTTCCTGGCTGCATGGCCCTGAGGTTGAACGTACCCTGTAAGCCCCGGCCAGCTGGGGGCAGCCACTGAGGACGGCTGAGCACCCTCTCCCAGGCCACCAGCCAGTGAGCAGAGGGCAGTGGGTGGTGGGCTGCACCCTCTCGGCCCTCGTCCTGAGGCCAGTGGGGAGGAGACCCAGGCACCGTGGAACTTCGTGGGAGCTGGACCGGCCGGGGAGGCGTGACGGCTGGGACCCCAGGGCTCTGGGAGCTGAGTATCTGAGCCGGAAGGACTTTTATGGTCACTGGCTGAGCCCCCCTCGCTCTGAAGAAGAGGAAGTTAGGAGCCAGAGAGAAGTGATTCGCCCAAGCGCCCAGAACAGATGGCCATGGAGCAGGGCCTGGAATTCAGCGCTCTTGGCCCTGCCTCGCAAACTCGGGGAAGCGTCAAGGTGCTTTCATGTCTGTTTGCAGCTTAATGTTTACCAAGGGGAGACAGCCTCAGGGCCGCTTGCTCATTTTCTCGTTGCCTTTCCACCTTCGCACCTGCCTGCCGTCTGGCAGAGGTGCTGTGGGGATGGATGAGATGAATGGCGTTGCCTTGGCTAAACGAAAGAAGTGTTATGCTTTATATAGAGCGTGGCTATGAAGTGGCCCGTGAGTGTAGAGGAGTCAGGCCACGCGCTGCTTTGGCCCCACCTGGATGAGAATCGGCGACGTCCGGGAGGAGGACAGAGCGTCGAGCGTGCGTGTATTTGTGTGTGTTATATGTGTAGTGTGTAAATATGTGCAGGACCCCTCCCCCCGCCCCGTGCCATCCCGCGGACGATGGAGAGGTTTCAGAGCCTTCCCCTGACGGAGGGTCCTTGGAAAAGGGAGCATGGTTTTCAAGGATCTGTGGAATTCTCTGGATAGATTCACTTGTCCACAAATTGACACTGTCAATATTTGTGTGCGAGATACAGCACTTTTGAAGAGGTGGTTTCTTAACAAGGAGGGGATACTTCTAGGAAAAAGTCCTTTTTTAAAAAGTTTTATAAAGCAGCTTTTGTGTTTTATTTCACATCACTGAAGATACGTTCCTCTCCTTTGGTGCCCTGAGGCTTTATATGCGAGCACGTGTGGAGCGATTCTTATTAATACTTCGTATTTGGGTAGAATTTCGTTTAGTCCTTATGACTGTCATGCAAGGAACGCATCCTTATCTCTGTTTTACAGATCAGTAAGCTGAGGCCCAGAGAAGAGTACATCACTGGGCGCTCGGCAGGGTGGCTGGTGGTATGAGTGATGGTCACTGGGTTCTGACACCGTGAGGCTGGAGGAAAGCCACTTCCTCCCTCTGATGTCTGGTTCTGCTAGAACTTCTCCAGAGGGCTTGCGTTTGTATGATGGCACGTCTCAGGCCCGGGGACGGGATCCGGGGATGCTCTCCCGACGTGTGCACGTACCTGTTCAGACCTCATGGAGCCCAGCTGATATTACACGAAATTGTTATTAAAGATCAAGAAGACAAGGAAAAGGAAAGGATCTTGCCCATGTTTCTCGGCTAATTTCCAAATCGCCTGTTTCACTTTATCCCAAACCTGGATCCTTTGGTGTACAGAGAGCTGCAGGTGGAGACACGGGTGCAAACGACCCTCAGTCCCGAGCGCAGGTTGTGGTCGGCAGAGGGGCGCACAGAGGGGGCTGCAGAGCCATCCCGGGACTTCTCGCTCCTCCGCGCCTGTGGGCAGGTGCTGTGTTTTCCTGATGTGCTGGAGTTTGGGAGGAAGAGGCCGCAGGGTGGCCAGTTCACCAGGTGGGGTCTGCGCACTCCCCCCCATGGGTGGTCAGCAGCTGGACAAGAATCTGACGCTGGTTTGGCCACAGTCATTTTGGAAGCGTACTTAAACAGTCAGACGAGATCACCGCGGTTTTCTTTCTGATTACCAAAGAATTATTTAGTGTACAGCATTTGGAAAATGCACTAATGAAAGCAATAGCTGGGACTTACAAGGGCCTTGCTCTTGAGCACTGTTCTGAGAGGTGTCCCTTAGTAGCTCAGGTGCGATAGCCTCTGTTATTATCTCCGTCTCACAGGTGAGCAGTCCCGGGTACCAAGAGGTCAGGTGACCGGGCCGGTCACAGGGCTGTAACTGACAGGGCCGGAATGCAGCCCGCCTGGTTTCTGAGTCCAGGGCCCTGTGTGCCAGGCTGACCTGCCTCCGCGCAAATGAATGTCACTCGTCACCTGAAGATAACCGCTAATAACATTTCTGTTTTTTAAAAATAATAAATTATCTTATAATTTATTTCTATTTAGTTTCCTTTTAGCCTTTCTCCTATAAAAAAGGTCTTTTATGAAATTGAGGTCCTACGGTATATACTTTTTTGGACGCTGTTGCTTAATATTATGTTGTAAAAATTTTTTCTATATTATTTTTCTTTTTTTAATTAGCTTTTATTGGAGTAGAGTTGCTTTACAATGTTGTGTTAGTTTCTGCTGTACAGCAAGGTGAATCGGCTGTACGTACACATAGATCCCGTCCTTTTTGGATTTCTTTCTGTATATTATTTTTCGAAAACATAATTCTTATGGCTTTCCTAAAATTCTATCGTGTGGATCTGCATTGGTTTATCTAACCAGTGCCCCAGTGGTGAGCTTTGGGGGATCTCCAGTTTGGTGTTGGTATAATTCACACCGTGGTGGGTACTTACCCATGGTGGACGCAGCAAAAGGGGCCTGGGCAGGGTCCCCGGTGGGGCCGGCGGGGCTCTGGGCTCAGCAGACCTTCTCTCCCGCGGAACGGGTGGGCTCTCGGTCACGAGGGTCTGAGTCTGAGCTCTGGGCTCCGAGCCTCCGCAGGGCTCTCCCGCCGGTCCTCTGAGTCAGAGCTGGTTACTGCTGGTTCCCAGAGGGGCCCGGCCCCCCTCAGTGGGTGAAATAAGTGGGCAGGTGAGCATCAGTGAGGGAAGCGAGCCTCTCTGCCCCCCACCCTTCCAGATGGTGAGAAGGAACTAGGCTGGAGCCACTGAATCTACTAAAAACTGTCCTCGCAAGGTAGCACTGCCTCCCATGTTCTAGTTCTGGTGATTGGGAAAGGTGTGGTCTCCCTGTGTCTCTGTTTTCCTTCCAATAAAATGGGCCAAAGCAGCAAACCCCTCAGTATCATGGGGCCAGAGTCTAAGTGATGAATGTTAAGGGGGAAAAGATCATGGGACAAGGGAGAAAAGGTCATGGGACAATTACATTCTGCCAATGTCCACTTACTGATTCATTCAGCACATTTTCAATGAGCATGCGTCACATCCAGGCGTCTCTGGGCTCGGGGGAGCAGTGGTGAGTAGGGTGGGTGAGGGCCCTGCTTCTTGGGGCTTGCCTTCTGGTGTGGGACAGGAAACAAACCTCCACTTAACAAGGACATAACCACATTTACCATACGGCGAACATACTGATCTAACTAATCGAATAGCATTGTCTCTGTGAACTTCTGCATAGAAATCTGTGAAGCCTAAGCAGAAGTTCTGCAGAGAACTTCCGTGCAGGCTCTGTGCTTTGAGCACCTCCTGGGTGACTGCTGTGCTAGGATTTCTGAAGCCACAGAGCTGGTTCCTGCTCGCAGGGGGCTTACAGCTCGTTGGGAGAATCAGAGAGGGGCCCCTGAACTCCTCAGGCTTTCATCGGCCGAAGCACAGGAGGGGGAGTCGGTGTTTGGGTCCCGCGGGTGCTCTGCCAGGCCACTGTGGCCCTCATCCCGTTTTCTGCACCCTTCCTGTCCCCCAACATCGGCGACCTGGAGGATTTCCCTTTTTTCTAGCTGGTACCTGACCTCAGCCAGGGCTGGATCTACTTGTTTTTTTTACTACAAAGGCTACTTTGCGGTGACACTTAAAAAGCTGAAATGCTGACTTTCAGTAAACGTGAGGGAATTCTCCACTAGGTCCTGTAATTTAGGTTTGCCGTCACCAGGTGGTGACAGGTGCCTTCGTTCAAATAGCAGGAGGGTGCGACGTGTCCCCTCCCCCTGCTTGGATATAAGCAGGAGAAGCATTTTCTCACTGTTCGCAATGGGCGACCCCAGGCTGAGGGGCGCGGTTCAGCGAATCTATCAGTTTGCTTTCTGGCTGTTCTTCCTTCTGTTCTCTGAGGTCACTGTGACCTTGAGTACCGCGGGGGCGTGGCTTTGTGGTTAGGATCCTCTGCAGACGGACGCTAGTTTGCTTCCATGGGAGTCCCCCTCTGGATTCTTTTTCCTTGTCTTTCCTTTGGACTTGCTGCCCCGTGGAGGGCAGAGAGCAGGTTTTGTTTGCGGGATCGCTGGAAGGTGAGAGTGCTGGTCGCCTTACGCTCTCCCCATTGGCTTGGGCTTCCAAAGCGCTCCAGGTTCTCTGCCCCTGCCCCGTCATCAGTCGGAGGTGTGATGGAGCACAGAAAAGAGGTGGGTTTATTTAAGGCAGCGCCTGATGGGTTGAGTTGAGGAGACGGCCACAGATGTCCCTGGTCCCTCACTGTCTCTTTGTTTCAGAGCAGATTTGACTCCTGTGGTCCGGGGCCCATTCTGAGCGTCGTCATCCCTCATGAGCTGTGTGTGTAGCAGGATGCGGGGAGAGGAGGGCGGAGGGACCGACAGGAGACTGTTGAAAATAGTGCAGTAATAGCCCAGCTAAGAGAAGGAGGCAGACGTACAGCTCATGGTTGACACGCTCAGGAGACCCTCTGGGGACTTGGTCTGTGGAGAGTGCTTGCATCTCGGCTGCGATGTCCCCGGGCTCTCGTGGGCCCAGCTTGGGCTGTGGGAAACGTCAGCTTCCCCATCTGCCCATTGGGAAACCCAGTTTCTTATTTGTCTGTCCAGAGTATGAACCCCTGAAAAATGACTTTTCCTTTCTGTGTTGTTTGTTGGATCTTAGGATCTTGTATGCTTTGAAAATATGTCTTTCTGCAAAGGGTGGTTATTTCCTGATCAGAAAATCCACCTCTGAATCAGGTCTTGATTGCTTTTTTTTTTTTTTTTTTGCGGTACGCGGGCCTCTCACCGTTGCGGCCTCTCCCGTTGCGGAGCACAGGCTCCGGATGCGCAGGCTCAGCGGCCATGGCTCACGGGCCCAGCCGCTCCGCGGCACGTGGGATCTTCTCGGACCGGGTCACGAACCCGTGTCCCCTGCATCGGCAGGCGGACCCCCAACCACTGCGCCACCAGGGAAGCCCACTACTCCTCTTTAAATATAGATGTGTGCCGTCCACAGTGTGGCTACGGGCCATGTGAGGGTATTTACATGTAAATTACCTGAAATTAAATATTAACACAATTGAAAGTGTAGTTCCTCACTTTCGCTAGCTCCCATCCAGGGCTTAAAGCCAGGGTGCCTGGTGGGTAGCACGTTGGACACCCCAGAATTACGGAGCGTCTCCATCATTGTAGACGTTCCTTAGGACAGCGCTGCTGTAGCCTGCCTGTGTCGGTCAAGGTTCAGACCCACAACAGACACTGCCATAGCCGTTTTACGAGGATGAAGACTTAATACAGGAATTTAAAGGTTTACAAAGCGACTGGAAGGTTTGGGAGAGCAGGCAGTAGGCGAGGCCCCGGGACTGATCCCAGGACCACACGGCAGAGCTGGAGTGCTAAGAGGACTGGGACTCTGGGATCTTTAGGAAGTGGATCTGGACGGTACTGTGCTGAGGATCACAGCACCTTATCCGAGGTCTGGGCACCAGGAAGCCATCACCAGAGCCTTTCTGTCTCTACAGGGCGAGAGTAGTGGCACGGACACCCTCCCCACCGGACGTAGTTTCATTTCAGGCCTTGACCTGGCTGACCTCACAGCCGCGTCATTCTGGCCACGGGGAGGTTGGAAAGTGTGTCCAGCCTCTGCGGGACAGGAGCGCGCAGAGGAGGAGGGGGGATGGCTTCTGAGTTAGTCGTTCCGGCCGTCCGCCCGGGGCTGAGCGGGACCCCAGCCTTCCCTGGGGGAGCACACCAGGCTGTGATGGCCCGGGCCTCAGCTGTCGTCTGAGCCCAGACGGCATCCTCCCTGTGTGAGCGCCCGATGGCATCCTCCCTGTGTGAGCGCCCGGCTATCTCAGTAAACGCACAAGGTGGAGAAGATTAATGGCCTCCTGCTGGCTGCTCATTTGGCCTTTCATGGGCAGAGAAAGCTCGCTTTCTGTTTCAGGTCGGCTGCTTTGCTCTTAAAGGGAACGGAGGCCCCTGGTCACTGCGGGCTTCTGGAAAGCCCTCAGGATGCACCCGGCCCGAGAGAAAGCATGTCCTTGGTGCTACACGATTGCTTCTCGTCTCCATAAATGAGCCGAGGTTGTGCTGTGTGTACAAAGCCTGGCCGCTGGGAGACACCCGCTCTGTGCACGGCTGAATGTACTGAGGCCAAAGGGGGAGGTCGTGCTCACGAAGCCGGCCTGTAGCCCTGAACCCCTTACACAGACATGGCTAACTGGGGGTCCCTTTCTGGTGCCAGGCGGTTGGGCTTCTCTACTGAGGGATAATGTGGAAGGGAGATGGGGAGGGTCACGCTGGCCGCCGGGGTTGGAGGTCTGCCCGTTTACACTGGGGGGTCGGGAGGGGATTGGCGAAGGAATTCCCAAGCAGGGAGCAGGGGGAACCGCATGCTGAGTATGTGCAAAGGTCCTGGGGCAGACAAGGACTGAGCTTGTCTGAGTGAAACGGGGCCAGGACGGCAGGCATGCCTGGACCAGGCCGAGAGAGAGGAAGCTCCGAGAAGCAGGCAGGGCCTCCCCTGCAGGCTCACAGCCCATGGCAGAGTCTGGACTGCGAAGAGATTTGACTGGGAGGACGACAGGCCCCGATTCATAATCTGTATTTCTGAAAGGTCTCTCTGGCTGCTGCATGGAGATTGGATTGGGGATGGGCAGGAGAAGTGGGGGAGATGGCAGGGCTTCTGCAGCATCCTGGGCAAGGCATGGGTGGCGGCCTGGGCCAGGCCAGTGGCACCAGAGATAGACATCGTTTCTCACAGCCTCTTCCTCCGGAGTGCTCCCTGGAGGTCACAGCACAGAAGTCAGCAGGGAGCCTGGGAAAGCTCGTCCTCTCGGGCGCCGACGGACTGATCCCCGTGCTTTCCCAGGTCACCCTCGTCATGACGTCATCATCACCACGAGCCTTAGCAAGCAGATACTGGGCATCTTCTGGGATGTGGCCCTGGGGCAAGTGCATGGATGGATGCAGATTAAAGAAAGTAACTCGATTTCATCCCTGAGCAGCTCCAGGTCCCAGCACCATGCCTCCCTCGCAGGGGCCCCCGGGGAGCCCAAGTCCTGAGTTCATCTCCTGGCTTGGACCCTGGCAGAGCAGCCTGTGCTAAGGCAGACCGGTGCCTCGTCCCGGTCCGTTGGAGCAGCAGCCCGTGTGTGCGGACTGGGGAGCTGCCCAGGGGAGCGGAGCCGTTTCAAGAGTGGGAGTCAACTTTCTCCCATACAAGGAAGGCATCCGCGGTGGGCGCCCACCTGTGTGTGCGGCCTGGTCTGCTGAGCCGCCGCCCTGGGCTCGTGCAGACCGTTCAGGAAGGCAGAGCCAGAGCAGACTTAGACGGTGGCATCTTTTCAGCTGGCAGCCAGGGGACCGAGCTTTGAATCAGCTTTATAATTTGAAAATTGGTCTCTTTGCATCGGGTGCTTATTTCCTGCTAACCGAAGCCGTCAGAGCCGCAGAGACACAGAGCTGCTTCCCTTCCTCCCTAAGCTCTGCTCCGGATCCGCCAGCTCGGGGCCTGAGATGGAGCTCTGCCATTCCTGGCATTCCTGGATCACTGTGTCCTCTTGTCATGGGGGTCCTAGGGGTCCTGATAGAGCCTCATGCCTGGGCGGGAGTCGTCCCAGGGCGTGGGGGACAGTCACTTCCCGATAGAGCCTCATGCCTGGGCGGGAGTCGTCCCAGGGCGTGGGGGACAGTCACCTGTGACAAGACAGGCTGAGCTGGGCCTGGAGGTACAGCCTGGATGGAGGCCAGCCCGAGGGGCCACACCTGTCTCTCGTGTGTGTGTGTGTGTGTGTGTGTGTGTGTGTGTGTGTGTGTGTCTGTGTCTGTGTCTGTGTTTACTGTGCCCTTCGTTGTGTCACAGGCTGCAGCAGTGCTTGGGCTGCCAGGACCGAAATACTGAAGGTTGTTTTCTTGCCCTCTGGCTGGGGAGAGGTTGACATTCCACTTTTCCCCACGGGCTTATCCGTATGTGCTTCCCCAGATGGACCTCTCCCGAGAGGTCCCACTGCTCTGGGAACGGTTCACAGTATAAATAAGGTCATCACCCAAGGCTCGGGTGGCTCTGAAGTCAACCCCCCGCCCCCCAGACCAGGCTTTCCGAGCCGCGCTGTGGAGCCCTGGTCTCGCTGCCTCGGGGCCCCGGGAGGCACCCGGCCCGGCCTTGGCGGTGATGGAGTCTGCTCCCGTCTGCCGCTTCCCGCCTTCGTCTCACACTTGGTCCAGGCGTTCCGGGAGCGCCGGGATGCGGCCGCCAGCGTCTGCGGGAGGGGGTGGTGTCGAGGCCTCGTGTCAGGAGAGAACCGTGGAGAACGGGACAGTCCGGCAGGGTGGAGCCAGGGCCGCTTTCCCGACGCGAGGGAAGAGGACGGCCGGCCCAGGAGCTCCAGCAGAGGCTGTTCAGCATGGTCATGGCCAGACCGGGGGTCTAGGAAGGAAGGTGGTTTCCCACAGATCAAATGGGCAAACTTAGGGTCGCAGCCCTCGCCGGTGAAGCCGCTGGGACACGCGATCAGGCCACGCCGGACCCGCTCGTCCAGGGCAGCACGTCTGTCCACCCGCCTCCATCCCGGAGGCCCCGGGGCGGGTGGTGTGGTGGGCGCTGCCCCGTGAAGATCGCCTCAGACACGGAGGGTGTTCTTGGGGTCAGAAGTGCAGCCCCTTCACCCTCAGGCCGCGAACCCCAGGAGGAGCTCGTCCTCCAGCGAGTACGGCGCCCTTGCCCTCGTGTGTGTGGTGGGAACACTCACCTGGCTGGCTGTCATGGCGCCGCTTGTGCTGCAGGCGCCTGGAGGCGTCGCGTCCTTTCCTTGGGGCTCCCATAAGAAAGGCAAAGGCCCGGCCTCGCGGGGTCCCGCTTGCTTTAGGCTTCAGACACACACAGGGAGGACGGCGGCAGGTGCGTGACAGCTGAGACCCCCGGTGAGAAGGGTTGGGTCCTCCGGCTCCTGACGTCCTAGATGGTGACGTGGAGCCGGTGTTGGGTCGGGAACAGGCCGTGAACTGAGGACGAGGCCCAGCAGTGGCGGTGGGGCTCCGGTGCCACTGGGACCACATGGCGACGGTGCCGGAGGTGGCTGTCAGCGGACAGGGACGTGGCAGCAGCTGGTACCTAAGTGGACCCGAAATGCTCATCTCGGTGTCCTGCGGGGTGCGAAGCGCACACCTGTGATGCCGTCCCCCTCCCTCTCGTGCCCCCGGCAGACGTCGCGAATCTGTCACCTTTCTCTCGTGCTCAGAAGAGTCCCAGAATCCTTGAGGTACAGCGTTTTGGTGGTCACGTCGGTCAGTTGGCATAAAACTGAAAACTTAGCGTGTGTCACTGGTGTGACGATGGAAGGGACATAGACGTTGGAAGCTGGCAGGAATGACAGCCCAGGCAGGTACGAGCAAGCGTATTCGTTCTCTTTTGGTTGCAAGGGACAGAAATCCAGTTCAAACTACCTTCAGTGAAGTTACCTAAGGAATAAAACTGGAAAGCTCAGGGTGAGGCGGGCATCAGGTGTGGCTGGATGCAGGTGCCCAGTGGTTTTCAGAGTCTGTTTCTAGGATGGAGCGTGTCTGGGTTCTGAGGCTAAGCTGAGTCGTGTGCTCGTCTCTGCACTGGCCCCCATGGTGGACAGGGCCGGCGGTGGGGCTGAGTGGGTCACACTGGCAGCAAAAGTTGCCTTGAAGGTCTAACCTAGAAGGACGAGCCCGGGATGTGCGCTGGGGGGAGGGGGCTGGGCGAGGCACCAAGTGTTCATCTGGACCCAGCGTGTGGCAGGGAGGAGAGAGAAGGGCCCCACGAGGCAGTGTGTCCTGAGCCAGCAGCTTCCCTGGAGGAGCCTTGCGTACACGAAGCAGAGAAGAGGGTCATCGTGGAGCGGGGGAGGCTTGCAGGTGACATTCGTGCCACACTGGTTGGGCTCCAGCCACAGTCTCCCAGGCAACTGAAGTGGCCTCCAGATGCCAGGCTCTCTGCCCACAGTAATCACCCCACTCTCTGTGGCATCTCCTGACCCTGTGGCACCTGCCCAGCCGGCCAGTCTCAAGGTCACGTGTCTGATCTGGGGCCCAGGCTGAGCTGATCTCTTGGTAAGCCTTGCAGGATTCTGGGGTGAGGTGTCCACCGAGCAGATGGGAGAGAACCCACCAGACACGCGCCGTGTCACAGGGACAGTCTTGGAGGCTTCTGTTGTCTTTAGACCAGAGCCATGCAGATGCTTCTCTGCTGGATTTCACTGGTTCCTACCCAGGTTTCCTTCTCTCTGGTCACCCCCACTACCCACAGCACCCTTTGCGAGATACCAGGCGCTGCATAACGAGTCACCGAAGACAAGTGGCTGTCCGCAGCAAGCACCGTGCTGTCTCCCAGTTTCTGCGGGTCAGGAGCTCAGGAAGGTCTCGCTGGGCTGTTCTGGCTTGGGGTGTTGTCGTGGGGTTGCAGTCAGGTGGTGGCTGGAGCAGCTGGGGGCTGACTGGGACGCCCACCCCCCAACCCCACGTTGGCTGGCTGGGCTCCCTCACAGCATGGCGGCCCAGGGCTGGTGTTGCGAGTTTTCGGCCTAGCCTCGGAAGTAATCTCTGCTCTCACCTCCGCTGAACTTAACCAGTCAAAACGGTCACAAGAGGCCAACCCTTTGTCAGGAGGAGGACGCATAGATCCTTCTTTTCAGTGAGAGCATGTCAGAGGAACTCCTGATTCAAAACCGTCCCAGCCCCCCACCCTCCTATCCAACAAACTCCCATCGCCACATGGGGTTGAGGTACCTGGATGTGACCCTGCTTGGGTCCATCCCCTTCATTTAGCAGACTTACTTTTATTTTTTGGAACTTAGGTGCAGAGATTTGAGTGAATTATACCCTTCATTCAATTCATTGTACGCTTGTTAGCATTGATTCATGCAGTGGCTCTCATTCATTCATTCATTCTTCTTTTCTGTCCCCATGCGCCTATTCTCATTTTCCGCCTCACCTTCCATAAACAACCATTCTATTCGACTTTACTTGTATGTGTTCTTACAAGTAGGTATTTTAATTGACGTGTTGCATTGCCTGTTTGTCTGTTTCTACATCCTCCTCTCACTGTGTTTCTGAGGTCCATCAATGTTGTAATGCAATACATCTCATGTCTTGTTCACCTAAAATGAGGGGTGTGATGTGTCCAAGGTCACACAGCTGACCTAGGCTGAGCTAGGACCAGAGAAGATTCCCACCATCACACACTGATGCTGCCATGTGCCACCTCCCTGGCTCCTGCAATGGTTTGAAATAGGACGTATTTTTTTTAATAGATCTCTATTGGAGTAAAATTGCTTCACAATACTGTGCTAGTTTCTGTTGCACAGCAAAGTGGATCAGCCATATGCATACATATGTCCCCATATCTCCTCCCTCTGGAGCCTCCCTCCCACCCTCCCTATCCCACCCCTCTAGGGGGTCACAGAGCACCGAGCTGACCTCCCTGTGCTATGCGGCTGCTTCCCACTAGCTATCTGTTTTACATCTGGTAGTGTATATATGTCCGTGCCACTCTCTCACTTCATCCCAGCTTATCCTTCCCCCTCCCCGTGTCCTCAAGTCCATTCTCTACGTCTGCGTCTTTATTCCTGTCCTGCCCCTAGGTTCTTCAGACCCTTTTTTTTTTTTTTTAGATTCCATATATATGCGTTAGCACACGGTATTTGTCTTTCTCTTTCTGACTTACTTCACTCTGTATGACAGACTCTAGGTCCATCCACCTCACTACAAGTAACTCAATTTCGTTTCTTTTTATGGCTGAGTAATATTCCATTGTATATATGTGCCACGTCTTCTTCATCCATTTATCTGTCGATGGACACTTAGGTTGCTTCCATGTCCTGGCTATTGTAAATAGTGCTGCAGTGAACATTGCGGTACATGTCTCTTTTTGAATTGTGGTTGAAATGAGACTTCAAAAAAAAAAAAAATTGTGAGTCTGGGATCCAGAGCACATCACAAGCTCTCCTGTTTTCCTCCCGGTGACCGCTGTCCCCTGTTCTCTCCTGCAGGTCCCAGCTATGGGAGCCCGCGCCCGGCTCACGCCAACATGAATGCCAATGCGGCCGCGGGGCTGGCACCTGAGCACATCCCCACACCGGGGGCCGCCCTGTCCTGGCAGGCAGCCATTGACGCGGCCCGGCAGGCCAAGCTGATGGGCAGCGCTGGCAACGCCACCATCTCCACGGTCAGCTCCACGCAGAGGAAGCGGCAGCAGTACGGGAAGCCCAAGAAACAGGGCAGCACGATGGCCACCCGCCCGCCCCGCGCCCTGCTGTGCCTGACCCTCAAGAACCCCATCCGGAGGGCGTGCATCAGCATCGTCGAGTGGAAATATCCTTTGTGCTCGGGGCCAGCAGATGGTCCTCAGACCTGCTGCGTCTGTCACCAGGGCGCTGTCTGAATGCAGAGTTCTAGGCCCTACCCTACCCAGCCTCGAGTCAGAGTCTCTGGGGATGGGGCCCAGGAATCTGCCTGGATAACCAGCTCTCTGGGGGTGGTTTTTTTTTTTTATATAATAAGCAGCATTTGAGAAAACAAGCCTAAGGGGTAGGGAAGTATCCCCTCTCCGGGCTGAGCTTGCCCAGAACCCACTGATGTGTGGGGTTGACAGCGTTGCACCCCAGACCCCCCTCTTCCTCCTGAGCCGTGGGACTGGCGCAGATGCGGGACCTCCTGCTCGAGGCTGCGGGACCCGGGAGAGGCGAGAGGGTCGGCGCTCAGGCCGTGGCTCAGTGTTTCTCAGCCTTGGGGCACATCAGCGTCACCTGGGGAGCTGGGACAAAGCACAAGTGTCTGAGCTCCGCCCAGGCCTGGCTAAGCTGTCCAGGTGCAGCTGAAGTGGAGAGCGCCGGCCTGAGGGTGTAACGCAGACCCCCTGTCCTGAGCAAGGCCTGCAGGGGAAGTGGCTTGGAAGGGCGGCTCTCAGGATGCAAGTGCCGGCCCCTTTCTGCCCGGGAATAGTGGGGAGGGGGAGATGGAGAGGCTCCCAGCCATCAGTGGGTGCGCCCCTGACTTCCCCGTGATGACGCAGTGCCCGTAGGTCACACGGGCCGGACTAGGGCCTGGGACGTAGTGCCGGGTGTCTTTCTAGTAAGAATCCACTTGGGCAGGGCTGCCACGTCTCCGGGCTTCAGGATGGAGGGCTGGGTTTCAGTTATGACTTTCCATGGAAAGATTTAGAGGTCTTGGGGATGGATGAAAGGTAAAAGGAGATGTTAGTTCTGTCAGTGCCTGAGCCCTTAAGTCCAAGGGCACTTGAGAGGAGGCGCCCGAGCCCAGTGCAGCTGCACGGCCAGGTAGGGCTCCCAAGGCCGAGGTGTCCGCTTTCCGGGTGACCGGGTGAGAGGCCGGGCTTGGGCGGCCCCGCTGGGCTGCTGTCACAGGTGCTCAGTCAGGCCCGAGGGGCCAGGGGGCGGGGGCCTGGGGGAGCTGAACTCGCCCACACCGCGCCCCTGGCAGCCGGCGGAGCTGGGATTCAGATCCAGGTGCCCCGAATCCAAATCCACGGTCCACGCGGCCTGCTCCCCGTGAGCCCCGAGTGTAGAAGAGAATGCACCGGAGGATGTCTAGAGGACGCCACCCAGCCCGGCTGGGACACACAGGGACCCGACCTGGGCCTGAGCAGCCAGCCCACGGTGGGCTTCTCCACGTTGCAGAGTTTCTTTCGTGCCTGGGTGGTGTCTTCGCACCTTCTCTTCCCCAGCAGTAGCCCCGAAATTTACCATAAGGTGATGGATGGAGAGCCTGAGATTGGGGGTGAGCAACAGAGCTGGAGACACCCTGGGCTTAGCCGTCACCAACCTGGGGGGCGGTGACAAGCTGACTTCGAGGTCTGGCTCCGTTGAGCTGAGGTGCTCCTGCCCTGGGAGAGGGCGGGACCACAGGGGCCAGACGATGCGATGAAGCCGCCAGCCTGGGGCTGAGCCGAGCCGGTGGGGACAGGGTGGGAGGGAGGACGCCGTGTGGAAGGAGGTCTAAAAGAACCAGCTTCCTAAAATCGCTTCGGGTGACTCCGGAGTGGCCCAGCATAGAATGTTCCTGACAAACTCAGACTCCGGAGCCATACTGTGTGGTCTGACCCCATCCTACCCCAGGCCGTGTGACCCTGGGCAAGTTGACATCTCACCTCATGTGCCTCAGCTTCCCCGTGTAGGAGCGGGGTGATAACCGTCCGCCCCTCCGGAGTGCGGGTAGTGTGGTCAGAGCAGGGCCTGGCCCCGGGCGAGCTCTCGGTCAGCGTCAGCTCCTGGCCTTCCTCCCGGCCAGCATCCCGTCTTCACCACGCGTCCTCGGCCAGCTCCAGGGGCAGCACGGCCTGTTGGAAAAGTTGAGTCAGAAGCTCTGGATCGGACCCGGCTCTGCTGTTGGCCAGCTCGGGTCTGAGACAGGTGGTTTGATTTTCTGTGTCTGTCCAGCTGGGGGGCGGGGCAGTGCACTGCAGGCCGTCTTCTGGACATCAAGGCGCACGCAGACAACGGCGGTGTCTGTGGGGCACACGGGGCGAGTGGACCCCTAGCTCTGCCCTTGGGGCCGAGGGCGCCTGTCGCCGGGAGGCCCTGGACAGGAGAATCAGCGCATCCTTCCGGGCCCCAAGCTGCCCTGATGACACAGGTCTGGGGCCGTCCGTGGCAGAGGAGTGGACAGTGGACTCGGTGGGCACAGGTCTGGGTTCTGGTCCTGACTGGTCGGTGCCTGATGTGGGTCTCGGGAACGTTCCTCAGGCTTTCTGGGCCTCAGGAGTTTGGAGCAGGCCTCTTCCTGCTCCAGGATTCGTTAGCTTTGTGAGTGCAGGTTTCCCTGGAGATGGAGGTGGTCCCTTTCTCCAGGAATGGCCATCCTCCTTCTCTGCCTCCTCCTTTGAGGCTCCACAGACTAGGTTGGAAACTTGGCCGTGTTGGGAGGTGGGGAGATGGGGCTGGAAGAGCATGAACCGGGCCCTTCCTCTGAAGCCCCCGTCTCTGGCCTTCAGTTGAGGGTGCAGGGTGGAAGGGCTGTTATCGCAGTTGCTCATTTTTCTCTCGAGAATGTGTCTGCCCTGATATCTTGGTGCAGAAAATCGGGGCACAAGGACCTCCCTGATTGCTGGCGGGGGGGGCGAACCTTGGCTTATCCCCTCCAGCGCCCGGCACAACCCGCGGGCAAGTCGGGAGGCCCTGGGACACAGGCCACCTCATCGCAGGTAGGGCCTCCGCAGACTGAAGAGGCTCTGGGCCCCTGCATGGAGCTGCCATCCCCTGCGTGCACGGCACACGCTGCTGTGCTCCTGGGCGTCCAGAGCCCCTGGCCACCTTCAGGCTCTTTGCAAGCAGAGAATAAGGAGGAAGAAAAAACAGACTCGAAATTTAAAGTTGTTAAAAGATTGAAAATCCTATCTCCAAATTTCATTGAAACGTCTTCAAGTCGAGTCTCTGCCTTGAATCCCAGGGGGTCCCCCTCTCCCCCGCCGAGCTCTGTCAGGCCCCGGTGCGGGCCGCTGGGGGTGGCGAGCCCTGGCTGGAGCAGGCCTCAATCTTTCAAAGAAACCCTGAGCACACATGAGGGAAAATGAAGTCCAGGGCAAATCTAAATAAATAAAAGAAGGGAAAAAAGTTCTAGAAACCTGTGTTTACTCTGGCACGCGCCTGGCCTCCACTGCGTTTGACATATTAGGGAAAATTTTGGCGGGGCCCATTAGAAGCACTTAACAAGGCATATGTTTCTTTTCAGAATACAAGGGGCTTGGAATGTATTGATTAAACAAGATTCGACGAATCTTTGATTCCGTTTTGAAACATCTATCTGTGTATGTTTGTCTCACTGGTGCTTCCATGGCATTAACTTCCTTAACTCCCTTCCCAGGCCATTTGAAATCATTATTTTACTGACTATTTTTGCCAACTGTGTGGCCTTAGCGATCTATATTCCCTTTCCAGAGGACGACTCCAACGCCACCAACTCCAACCTGGTAAGTGCACTGTTGCGTCTGCATTTCCGAGTCGGTGGAGGCCTGAGCTTGCATCACACGGATTCAAGCTGGAACGTGTTTGATGGTACAAAAGCCACAGCCGAGCTTGGATCCCCAGGGTTCTAGCTCTTTATTCAAATGGGCACCTGTCTTATGTCAGCCTGTTTTGAGAGATACCGTTGCAGTCAGGTGGTTGTGAGCAGGGCGCACGTGAGTGTGAGTTCTGGGCGGCGGCCTGGGGGCGCTCAGCACACCTGCAGCCTTGAAGGGCAGGTGTTCGCGGGAGCGAGTGTGCTTCCGGATCCTCCATCGTGTTTGTTTCCACGGCCTTCGTTCCGCCGGCGACGTTCGCTCAGGTGACATGTAGGATCGGTGCACGAGAAGTAATTTCTAGGAAGCTTTTAGGAGAGTTTGCTTTTGCAGCCAAGATGTACTATTTAGTTAAAAAGGTTTTCTGTTCTTGGGAAAGGTTGGTTGGTTGGGAGGCCGGTGCTGGCAGTTTGGGGTTAGAATGTGTCCATGGAAAAAGTGTGGAGGGTGTTTACTTTGGGCTGAGCGTGAAGTCATCACAAAGGCCTTTGCGCCGTCTGGGCATTGGAGGAGAGCCTTGGAATGCAGCTGGCAGAGCCGGACGCCCCAGGATGCCTCGGCTGCAGGCTTGGGGGGAAGTCCTGCCCCTCTCCTGCCAGGACACCAGAGCTTCTCACGTGACCCCCAAAAAGCGCATCTTCCGCCGCAATTGGCTGCTTCCGCTGGTGACACGGGACTGCCTGGTGATAGTTTCTGGAAGAAGTAGGAGGGAACCGGGCCTCCCCCTGCTGTCTCCGGCTTCTTGTGATGTCACGGGGGAGTCAGTTCTTCTGCTTTTTAGCCTCCGACATTTTTTTTTTGGCCCCGTCAGGCAGTCTGTCCGATGCCCGTTTAGACTTCACGGCCGTCGCCCGGTTGTCACAGTGAGCCTGGGTTGCACGTGGGGTCAGGCTCCGGAGCCGGCCCTCAAGCCTAGTGATGACACGGCAACCAGAGCGCCGGCCCAATCCACGCGGCCTGCTGAGGCGTGACCTTGTCTCTTAACAGGCAGGACATCTTTGCTGTGTCAAAAGAAATACAAGAGGGGTGTCCCAAAGGGCCCCTAGCAAAGCAGGAGCCTCTTCCAGTGGTGGTACTTCTGCTCCAAGTGTCACCTCCCCCCACACCCATCCTCCCCAGAACCCTGTGGCTGCGCACTTAGAAAAAGAATCCGGGGCGTTTGGAAGCCAGTGATGCTTTGGGTCAGCTCTGGGCCAAGGCACCGAGGCGGGGGCTGTCATCTTAGCCCCAGAGACGGCCCCTCACCCCGAGTCAGGGAGGATGAGAAGGGCCACCAGGGGCTGTACAGGTGGGCGCGCTGGGTGACCGAGGGCTGCTGGTCCCACCCCTCCGGGCTGGAGAGCAGGGTGTCCCTGGACGCCCTCCGGGCTGGAGGCGAGGGGCCGTGGTCTTTAAAACACTCCACAAAGTGATGGATGAGCTCTGAAACTAGGCGGGGGTGATGGTTGCATGACTGTGGACTTTTACTGAAGGTCGCAGGTCATACGCTCACAACGGGCGGATTTCCTGGTGTGTAAATTGTACCAGTAAAGCTGCTCTGTATAAAGGGTGCAGTCCCAGCAGCACCAGCCCAGGCCCGTCCAGGCTGCCCCACTGGTCGCTCTTCCATCTTCCCCAATGAGGGCGAGGCCACACAGTGCAGGGAGGGCAGTGGGGGGCACTCAGGACTTGGGGGACCTCATGCTAGGAATTCGGGCCGCACAGGAGAGCATGGGGGCTTGAAGGGGGTTCCAGTTGCTAAGGCAGCTGCCGCCTCTCTCAAGCCACGGGTTGGGCGGTAACAGTAAATTAAGGAAGCATGCTCCGAAGATGGAGGGTTTCCTCCATCCTAAACACACACAGACACACACACACACATACCTACACACACATATACACAGACACAGAGACACACATACATGTACACAGACACACACAGGCACGCACATATACACAGAAACAGAGACACATATATATGTACAAAGACACAGACACAGAGACACAGAGACACACACAGACGTACACATATACACAGACACAGAGACACACATATACGTACAGAGACACACACACAGACACACACATATACACAGATACAGAAACATACATGTATGTACACAGACACACACAGAGACACACACACATACATACACACACAGATGCACACACACATAGACACATACACACATAGACACATACAGACACACTCACACAGACGTATACAGACACAGACACGCACACACACGGCACACACATGTATACACAGATACAGACACAGAGGCACACACAGACACAGACACAGAGACACACACATGTACACAGACACACACATAGACACAGACATGCACACAAAAACATACACAGACACACCCACAGATACACATATATACAGATACACACACAGATGCACTTGCCTCATTCTGCCAGCTCTGTCCCTGAACTTCCTTTGGTGGATGCATGTGTACATGCAAGTATAATATTTTAACTTTAATCTTTCTGAGGAAGGGCCTGCATTGCCTCTGCTGGGTCCTTTCTGCCCTCTCCTCAGCACCTTGCTCCCGTTCCCTGGGCTTGTGGCTTCGTCCTGGGGCCTCTCTAGGGCCACTGTGTTATGGGGCCGAGGGGACAGACTGCCCTTGGCGTGGTGCATCCAATGGCCATGCCCCTTCCTTCCAGGAGGGCCTTGGACTTGGGTCATGCAGGCAGCATGTACCCCAGCACGCGAGGTCCCCAGGTACAGGCCTCCCTGGTGGCTCCTGGAGCTGTGGGTTTGGGGACACCCTGAAGATCTCAGGGCCCTTCTCGAGGGTGCCCCCGGTCTCACTGGTTCTTGTTTTCTCGGTGACACTCCTGTGTCTCATCTTGGGATCTTTGGAACAGCCCCACCCAGAAGACTCCTCTGGGGTCTCCCAGACTTGACTGTGCCCTGACTTTCGCCCCTGGACCTCAGGAGCCACAGTCCAACTCCCGTTCTGTGCATCCCACGAAGTCGTAGCTTCCCTGGGACACGGCGGGCCACCAACCGGACGGCCAAGGGTGTTAGAAAACCCCTCACACAAACAGCCAAGCAAAACCCACGTTGGCTGACGGGTCAGGATCAACCAATACGAGCGTCGTGATCTGGATCCGCCCCTCCCTTCTCCTCACGGCGGCATTTTCTGCGGTCAGAGGCCCCTTTGCAAAACTTTCACCGAAACTGTGGCTTTGGGACACAGCTATTATTTAGTCTCCTGCTGCGTCTCTCCCCATCCCCCGTGTCCTCTAGCGTCTTTTCCTGCGCCTACGGGACTCTTTACCAGGCTCTGTCCTGCCCGTCTCATCTCCTGCTCCCCCTCCGTGAGCTCAGTGACTCCTGCAGCTTCTCAGGCACTTTCTACGTAAATCGTTCCCAGACTTACGGCTCCAGCTCCAAGCCGTTTCCAGAGGCTGGGATCAGCATCTCCTACATGAGCGAGGCCCGTGGACCAGTGACTCCTGACCCCGCTTGGTTATTATAAAAGCCTGGAGAGCTTGAAATACACCGACTGCAAAGTTTTGGAAGATCTGACTCACATTTAGTAGTCCTGGGGCACGGCCCAGGAATATGCATTTTTAAAATTCCTTGTGGTGGGGGTGATGGGGGTCACGAGGCACCGTCAGCCAGGAGAAGGACTTCAGGGGAAAGGTCACACTTAAGGGGCAGAGGGAATGAGGGGGACAGTTTGCGGCTACGTGGAAGATGCAGGAGGAGACATTGGACAGGACAGGTGCGGGTCTGGACTCCGGAGACGGTTTGCGCTGGAGGGAGGGGGAGGGGGGATGGGCAGAAGGAGCCCGGGGCCTGGCTCTCTGCGGCAGCTGCAGAGGGAGAGGCAGGGCCTGTGCGGGGTGGGTGGACGGGGAGGGGCGAGAGTGGGAGAGAAACTGAGGAGACAGTCTTTGAAGGTCAAGGAACAGAGATCTAAACACACAGGGAGGGGCTGGGCGGGTGGTTCATCCTTGCCTTTCTGGCAGCTCAAGGCCGGCTGCGCAGAGAGCGCTCCGGGCTCTGGGTGGAGGAGGGGCTGCTGGTCCTGTCTGCAGCCTCGGGGGCCCTGAAGCAGGGGGTGCAGGCGGCTCTTTGTGGAGCTTTGAGGACTGAGACACTCCCGCCAAAATGTTCTTGTCGTGCCAGAACGCGGCCCCCGAGTCACGTAAGGGTCCCTGCAATGAAGCTTGAGGATTCTCCCGTGACTCTCATAGCTTTTTTAAAACAAGAAGTTGCGGTTCCAGCGTCCTGCTCTGAGGAGGGGACGATGCTGCACCTACAGCAGAGGCCCTAGGACCTCAGTGCCTCCGGATCACCTGGGTGGGGGCTACAATGCAGAGTCCCAGGCCCCGCCTGCGGAGCCCAGGCCGGGAGCCCAGCGGGCTGGGTGCCCAGGCGTCGATGTGTTTAATGTGCTCCCCCTGGTGCGCCTGCTGCCGGGGATCGCGGGCTGCTCTTGGAGAAAAGCGACCAGCACGTTGGCTGTCCTGTGAGTGAGTCCCTGTCAGACCTCTCCCCTGGTTGTCTCTAGATCCAGACAGAGAGAGGGAACACATCGGCTCCCCGGAGGTTTCCCCTCCGTGGGGTTCAAGAATAATCTGTTTAGCAAAGACACTCGTAGTCCCCTCACACCCCGTGGGGCCACAGCCGCCCCCCGCTGGCTCACGGCTCCCTTCTCTCCATCCCGTTTCTGCTCCACTGGCTGAGTACAATCCCCGTTGTTTTTCTAGCACTTTACTTTCTCCTCTTTCCAGGAGATGAAAAGTGTTCCAGTATGGAATTTTTTTAAAGTCTTTTCCTCATGATTTAAGTAAAAGTCTGGTTGTTTTATGCTCCATCTAACATACACCGTTGCACCCAAATCCATCAACTTTGTTGTCTTTTCCTGGTGCTAGTGGAGCAGAGGGAAACGTGAACTGGCCCATGACACGACGGCTCTCTCTGCATTGTTCACAGTCTCGTTACTGGCAGGGCCCACCTGGCACGCAGAGCATCTGGTGTAAATAGCGCCGTGAACCCCTCCCTCTGGTAGCCGCTGCCCTGCAGGTAAATCGGATGCTGTGTCTTGAGCTCTGGTGCCAGCAGGGCAGACTCATCGCGTACGGAAAACTCCCAGCTGTCTGCAAACCCTGAAGTCCGCGCAGACTTGGCTTGGGCTGGAATATTAAGAGAACATATTTGGCATTTGACCTTGTGCAGAGAACAGGGCTGTGTACTTTCTGGAGCCAGAGCCAGGCCGTACCCGGAGGTGGGGGGAGGAGGAGAGGCCAGAGAAGGAGTCATGGGGGGCCGGGGGCGGGGCGCTGCAGGGGGCTCGTCAGAGGGGCCCCCCCAAGTGCCAGGGAGAAGGCTGGGGTGTCGGGTTTCCCATTTAGGTTGAGAAACGGGGACAGCCGAGGCTGGGTGGGCGGGTCATGAGTTAAGGCCCGTGGGCCCTTAGAGCAGTGCCCGCACAGGCTGCGTGCACCGCCCACCCGGAGAGCTTGCAGCCGGAAACTGGGGGCCTCCGTCCTGTCCTGGAGAGGTCACCCCGGGCCCTTCGGGAGAGCTTCTGCAGGCAAGGAGACCCAGACGCTGTTGTTTCTGGACACCTAGCCTGGGAGATGGACATCTGGGCTGCCCAGCCCCATGGTCTCACTGCACGGGGGGGAAGCAGAGAGGCCTCGTGGCTAGAGAAGGGGCCCCGAGGGACAGCCCTGGTGGCCTGAGGGGCCAACCCTCCCCCCTGCTCCCCCCACACACAGAGTGACTGCGTCTGGAACAGCCCTATGTCCCTCCGGGTCAGCTCAGGGGCCGGCCATGCCCGAGCCTCTGGGGTCCCTGTGGGGTCCCCTTCCAGGCCGTGCTGGGCTGAGGATTACCCGAGGGTACGTATTTAGGGCGCCCGAGACCCTGGATGGGTTGGGCCGCGTGCTTGGGGAGCGAGCAGGGATGTGGGCTCCGGCCCTCATCCTCCTGCCGTGAGCTGGGCGTTCCTTCATCGTGGGGTTTGCTCGAGGGCAAGACGAGTCACACCCACGGCAGATGAGAGTCGGGGCCGCTCTCGCGCAGGTGTGGTCCCCAGGCACCAGACGCTCACTCTGCACAGACCAGGCGCGTGAAATGCACGCATAGGTGATGGCGGATAGTGAGCCAGCCGGGCCCCGCCTCACAGCCAGTCCCGCCAGTGCCGCGTGCGGGCGTCGGGAAGGTGCTTCACTGAGGGACCCCCTGACCCCACCGAGGGTCCACGGAGCGACTCTGGGTGGGACGTGGGAGTAAGGTGTGACCTGTAAGCCATTCTCGGGCCGGGCTTGTGGGTGCTGGCCTGGGAGGCGAGGCCTGGACCGGGGGCCTCCCACCGGTCCCTGAACCTTTCTGTTTGTTGCTCTTCCGGCAGGTGGGGCCTGGAAACCTGCCTAGTCATAATAATTACCTTTGCCGAGTGGCCACCAGGAGCCAGTGCTTTGCAAACACGGTTTCTAATCCCCACAAGAGCAAATGATCATATCTACTTACTTGGTTTCTTGAGGGTGGAGCATTCATCCCCGCCCCGGATGCTGCCCTGGCCCCGGTGACTTTGGCCAGGCACATGCCAGGCTCTTGATAAATATTTGTTGAGTGAGTGGACGGGGGAGTGGACAGACCCAGCCAGATGGTGTCCCTTTAGTTCAGAGGAGCAAAGTGACTGGGGAGTGAGGGCCAAGTGTCACATGGACTCACTTGTGAGGGGGTGGTGGCCCCTGCCCTGTTCCCTGGAACGTCATGTGGGGCTGCTGTGAGCATGGGATGGGGAGGGGAAGACACTTCGAAGATTAAACACCCTGCCTGGGTCGACATTAACTGGTATTTTAAAAAAAAGCAACTTGGTTCTGTTGCACAATACATTTGGTACACGCTTGCTGGGTAGCCAGGGTTACACAGATGACTGTGCTGTGGAGCTTGGAGCCTCTAACTCAGAGATAATGGGCCCTGTTTATGCCTTTGCTCCACGTGCAGACACCCCAGTGCTGTGTGTGTCTTAGCCATTTGAGCATCACGAGGGCCCTACAAGACCTTCCTGTTGTCCCATTTCACAGACGAGGATACTGATGCTCAGAGAAGGGAGACGATGCGCCTGGAAACGCAGACGCTGTGCTGTGGATGCAGGCGTGTGTTCCTAACCATGAGGCACCAGCTGCCTTGCAGTGTGCTCAGGTGCCAGGGCTCCCTGGACCAGGCAGGGGGGTGCCACCTTTCCCCACCCCGTCACAGACGGCTTAGAACCACCCACAGCAGAGAAGATTTGCCCCGAGGACCGGCGTCCTCAGAAGAGAGGACGGGCAGCGTGGCGAGGCCAGTGCGGCAGCAGGGTGGCCACACCGGGGACCAGGCGTCTCCGATGCGTGGGGGCTCCCCCTCCCAAAAGGTTTCAGAGGGAGAGGCACCGCCTGCTCTGCACTTGCCCCTGGACAGAGCTTTGAAGTCTAAGTATGTGGCGCCTCTTGTTCCATTTTATCCATTTGTTTTCATTTGGGGGGAAACGTTCCATATACACAACATATACATTCACACTCTATGTAATGGAACCCCTTTCCTGCACCAAGCTCCTTTTAATTTAAGTATATTGGAGGAAAGCCTTATCTCGAATATCAAATCCAAATCTCTGGATCCTTTAAAAGAAATTCTGAGCATGTTGCATCCTTTCTTGGGACTGTGCCACCCTTAGACACCCCAAGTGTTGAGCCTGCTGTGAAGCCGTCGGGAGGGCGGAGGATGCCCCGGGTCTCAGAGCTGGGGTCTGGAGGTGCCCTGTGTGATTCCCAGGGACCCCGAGTGCTGCGGGTGCCTGCCGGCTGGGCCCCGGTCCTCGGGATGTGCAGTGCCCGCTCCCGCGGGCCTGGCGCTGGGTCAGCAGACCCTTCTGGTGTGTGCAGAGGGAGGAGAGAGTGGACTGAGCAGGTCACTGCAAACAAAGCGCGTTCGCGGTGATTTCTGCATCTGAGAACATAGATCTCAGCTTCTCGGGAGCCTTTCCCCTCTCTATTCGCTTTGTTCTTACTGGTTTCTGCGTGACTGAAGTTGTTAGGTCTGCCATCTAACTAGTAATAATAGTAACGTCCATCCCCTCTGTACTGCAGACAGCGTTCGGAGTCAGTGTTAACTCGCCTGGTCCTCTCCATGGCCCCCGGAGACCACGGGACTGTTAGAGCCGCTCTGTCTTAGAGAGGAGGATAATGAGGCCCAGAGACGGGAATTAACTCGCCCCAAGCTGCACAGCTACGAGGCGGTGGAGCTGCGGTTCCAGCCCAGGTGTGCGGCTCCTGAGCCTTAAGGCCCCGCGGCCCCCCAAGGCCTACACCCAGCGTGTGTGTGACAGATGTGGGGGTCTCTTCACCAGTGACCCCAGGGGGTCTGTTCACCAGTGACCCAGACCCCAGTGTCTGTGGGTCGGAGGGGGCAGCCCTGGAGCCCCTCGCCCGTGCCGTCTAGGACGCGCGGGAGGTGGAAAGCAGGGGCTGCGATGCCCGCAGCACAGGCAGGTGTGACGGGGCCGCGCTGGGGTCACCGACCCGTGTCCCGGCTCCATCGCAAGTGGGCTTGTCGCTCTGCTTCCCGGCCTCAAGGCTTCTCGGCTGTGAACCAAAGGCGGCGCCTCTCACAGCGCGGTGGAGGCTGGGCCCAGAGGAGAAGCTGGAAATGCCAGCGGCCACGGGTGGAGCTGAGTCCTCATGGTGATGGTCGCCCCTGTTGTCATGGGAACAGACAGATCCGCACCGCCTCACACATTGGCCCCTTTCCTGGCGTCTTCTCCTGTGGACTTTCCCTCGGCCTCCTCTCAAGGTGGCGTAGGGATGCTAGCGAGCTCAGAGCCATGCTCCGGATTTAGTTCCTGCCGTTTCCAGGCTGGATGCAGCAGGGTGGCCACAGCTGCGGGGCTGAGAGTGGCAGGAGGGGGGAACCCTCCCCACGCGTGGGACCCCTCGTGGGCCACTGGTCCGGGTCCCCGGCGCAGTAGGGGTGGCTGCAAGGATCCCTGTGCCTGACCCTGCCTCCTGCCCGGCCTCCTCAAACACACGGAACCATTGCGAATGCGGGCTTGTCCGTCCACGCTCTGGGCCCGTGGGCAGGGTTAGAACGGGCCCGTCTCTGAGTCCTTGGGAACAGGGTGAGGCCTGGAGAGTAAGGGGTAGGGGTTAGGCCTGGCCAGAGGGGCCGGAGGGGCTGCATGGGCTTCTGCAGATCCTTCCAGGGGCTGGACTCACCCTGGTCAGGCCCTGCGGGCGCTGGTGGCACAGGCGGGCCTTATAGAGGAAGGCGAGTGGGCCAGAGGTGGCTCCTGGTCCACCCCCGTCCCCTGCCAGGCCACCCAAGAGCATGTGAATGAGAGGCCTGCACAGGCTGGCGGGGGCGGGGGATAATCAGTGCACAAAATTATTGCTGGGAATCCACCACAAAGAAGGAAAATGAGGGCAACCCTTGGTGTCCCCCGTGCGCCTCTCAGGTGGCACACTGGGGGCGACTGTAGAGGACTTTGGGGAGAAGAGGTTTTTTGTGTTTTTTGTTTTGTTTTTTTTTTTTTTTGCGGTACGCGGGCCTCTCACTGCTGTGGCCTTTCCCGTTGCGGAGCACAGGCTCCGGACGCGCAGGCTCAGCGGCCATGGCTCCCGGGCCCAGCCGCTCCGCGGTACGTGGGGTCTTCCCCGACCGGGGCACGAACCCACGTCCCCTGCATCGGCAGGCGGATTCCCAACCGCCGCGCCACCAGGGAAGCCCAGGGGAGAAGAGTTTAACGTGGGGTTCCTGGCTTTTGCGGGTGTGAGGCCGACTAGTTATGCCCGAGGGGATGCTTGTCCCAAACTTACTCAGACTTCCCATCCCCCCTGCCCCTCCTCCAGCAGGATGTGCTACTTATATGCTGCAAGTGTGTCTTCACTTTAAAGTTGCCTGAAGACATCTGACTGTAAAGCTGTAATTACTGGTGTGGTAGCGTGCGTTTGAGGATGATGACCATGGTGAGCTGGTGGGCCAGTCCACCCAAACACAGATGAGCTGAGGACTGCGGTCGCCCGTGGTCAGCGCCGGCTGGGCTCACGAGGCAGAAACGTTCGTGCACAAGTGTGGGGAAAGCGGAGCTAAGACGTCGGGGAAGGTGAGGGGCTAAATGTAGGATTCTGAGACTCTAGTATGATTAGTGAAGGCCCTAGAGCCAGTGATTCGTGTGAACTGGAGGGTGGAAAAGTGCTAGAAACGGTTTTCCTGGGAGAAGTTGCTCTCGAGTGAAGCCCAAAGCCTGTGGGGGAATTGGCTAGACCTACAGTCAGCGTAACGAGATCCCGGGTCGGAACAACAGCAGTAGGATTCCTTGCAGAAGGTACGGCTTTGACATATAAACGTGGGTTCCCAAAGGTCAGTCTAAGACCATCCTTGGCGTGATCAGCATTCGTTCCCCAACAGTTCCTTACTGGGCACCTGCTACGTGTAAGACGCAGCTGTGCTTAAGACAGACGCCCTCGAGAGCCATCATTCTAAGGGCGAGACGTACCTGGCGTCTAATTAAAAAATGAATTGTTCGGTTATAATTGGCCTCTAAAATATTTATGTTCGGGTGTGACTACGTTCGTTTTAAGTAAATATTTTGCTAACGCTACTGGAAGAACAAAACCCAAACTTAGGATCACTCGATTGCATGGAAGGGGGAGCTGTATCATAGAGTCTCTTAAATTGTGATGAAAAAATGTTTTAGGGTCGATGGTGGGATTGGTAATCCTGCCGAAGTGGCCCCTAGGTGATGAAACTTGAGGCTTTTGCTGAATCAAAGGGCTTAAGAGTGAGGAGGAAGGTTTAGATGTGGCTGCTTGAAGGAAGGTCACACCGGTCCTCGGGTACAAGGAGAGGATTCTGGGAGGACAGAACTGGGCAGACTGCCCACCTCTCTGCCACTTTGTGAGGTCTGTTCAGCAGGAAACTCAATTATACACAAAGGTTCCTGCGTTTAAAGCGTGTTTTCCTGTCGGGAAGATGCGGCCTGATGTCATTTCTTACCTCTCAGGACGATTTGAAATCCTCAGTTGCCAAAGTCCTCTTTTCCTCCCTGTAGCCCCCATTTTTAGTAAAACTTGTTCGTTTTTGTAAAAAACATTTTTTTACAGTCATTTTTATCCTTCTGGAATCAGGAGGGTTTTCTGCGTGAATAATTCTTTTTCTTTTCCTTTTCTCCAATGTAGGCATCTTGGGTTTGGCCTCTTGGAGAGAAATAATAAAATTCTTTGTTTACTCTGGTGGCCTTTGCTTACGTTCGAGCTGTTTTATCTCAGACATTTGTGATTCTGTAAATCAAATCAGCTTTTCTTAAATGTGCGGATACCTTAGATTCGACGCGACATCCCTTGGTTCCATTTCCAGTGACAACGCACCTTGTACTGTCGGTTTATTCGTTTTTTTGCACGTTCATTTATTGTTGTATCCTTTGCTCACTCAACTACCATCTGTGGACACGCCAGGCGGCGGGCAGGGGCCTCGGGTCACGGAGCCGTCGTGGGGAGTCGCTGGGTGGGCTTCGTGGCTCTAAACACCCAGTGGTGCAGAGCGTGGGCTTTGGACGCAGCTGTGGGTTTCCCTGCGATTGTGTTTCTTGCCTGGAGTTTCCCAGTGGGCCCTGCACTTGCTACTCGGCGAGAACTGTGCTGAGCTGACGGGCGGGCTTCCAGAGAGGAGCATCGTCTCATCAGAGAGGATGCTTCTAGAAGCCCTTTGAAAACCGTGAGGCATTATTCAGATGGAAAGTGTCGTTGTTTTGATCACCCGGTGCCTCTGAATTCTGCCGTCGGCTGGTGACAAAGGAGAGAGGGTGTGCAGTCACCCCGAGGCTCTGTCACCGCTCGGATACCACGGGTGTGCGGAACGGGGCCCAGGCGGAGCAGGGAAGGCCGAGCAGGGCCCCCGCCCTTGAGGGGTTTAGGATCTGATTCAGGTGAGGGGACTCCACGAGAGCATCACATAAAGCCATGCGAGATGGGGGTCGGGGTGCTTCAGAGCCTCTCCAGCCCTTTCTTGCTCCAAAATTCTAGTCATTGTCAGGAATCCTCAGAAACATCATTATGAGACTCACCTTTTCGCGATCATCATTAGTAAAATAAGTGTTTGCTAAGTAGCCGTGTCAGACGGGGGGCGGGGGCTGGTGGGGAGTCAGGATTTCGTGTGAAAAGATAACCAAGGGCGCAGGGTGGAGGTCATTGGGAAGGGCAGGGTCCAGACAGACGCAGAACTATCTGGAAAGCCCTTCCACGTTTCTGCTTATTGATGGCATTTAATTATCCGTTGTCCCATTAAGCTTGAAGAGATGGCTTTCTGCTCTCAACCCCACGTCTTGTTTACCTGCTGGTGGGGAGAGCATCACGAGACCCCATCCTGTTCCCCTCGTCCCCGTTTCCTCCTTTTTCAGAGGCGTTTTGTGGTGATTTGCATGTGACTTTTCAGGCCCTGAATCTTTCACGGTAAAGGTCTAAGGGTTCACGGGACCCACGTAGGCCAGGCGTTGGGGACGCGGGGGGCGGGGGGAGGGCGACCAGAGTCCACCCAGACGTGGGCAGAGGACAGACAGGTCCCCTGGGACCAAGGCACATTCACGTCACTGGAAGTCCCGTCAGCACACCCACCCCGTCTTCCCGTCTCCACGTCGACACGATTCAGTCTTAAGAACCAGGATGGCATCCGGGGAGACGAGCACAGGTCATGGAGACAGGGTGGCCCCAAAGACGCTGAGATTCTCTTGCTTAGTGTTTCAGACGCTCCAAAGGACTTGAGCCGTTTAGGCTAAATTTCAAAAGAGGGGGCCGACCAGAGAGGAGGGGCAGATGGCAGCAGGGTGCAGTGGGGGAGAAGGTAAAGTTAAACCTGCCGTCGCCTGGCTCCTTCCAGATGGTGCCTCCGTCCTGCGTGATGTGCACCTGACCTGAGGCTTACTGACAGCTTCCTCGGGTAACCTTGGGGCGTGAAATGCCAAATCCGGCACAGCAGACCCTTGGCTTTATTGTATTGGTGTCGGGGCTTCACCAAAGTTATGTGCTATTAAACGCTTCCTGGGGACGGTTGCCTCTTTGTGGCGAGTGTTAGATCATTTCCATTGACTCGTCGTGGAGAGAAGGCCGGAAGGTGAGATGGTGGAGGGAAAAGTGGAAGGAGGCTCAGGATTCCGGGGAGGAGCAGGGGCGGGGGGGGCGGTGGGCAGAGAGAGGGGAGAAAGCACGTCTCAGGACAGAGGAATCTAGAAGGAAATCATGAAAGCACCATGGCCAGATTGGCAGGAGACAAGATGTGAATTACAAAGTGAAGGGAGACTTCCACTGCCTTCCCAGGCCTTTGGGGGATGTCTTTGGGTAATTAAGCAGGCAGCAGGTTTTCTCCCAGGAGAATCATTTTGAAAAAAATTCACCCTGAGCACACGGCTTTCTGTGTTCTTGACTCCCAATCCTTGGATTACCAGCATCGGTCATGTAGGGTCCCCTTGGAAAGCGACGTGCCATCAGCACATCTGGGAACAGTTAGGAGGATGCTGGACGTGGGGATACATTTGTGCAACTTCTGGGGCTTTTTTATTGTTTGTGTGTTCACATGTGCGTGCACACACACACACACACACTTATATAAAACCTGTCAAATCTTTCAAAACTCTCTGAAGGAATTAGCATTATAAAATCATAAAGAAATCTCTGAAGGGCCTTTAGAGCAGCGAAGGAGCAGGGAAACAGCCCACATACATCACTTTGCAGCAAACCCATCATCTGCATGACCTGAGAAACCTCGGGTAAATCTCTCGTGAAATGAACTCCCTCCTGCCTGACAGCCCCTTTGGAAGCATCAGCTCTGCCTTCATACTAAAATATTCCAACGAAAGGACCTGCCATGGAGACACTGATCCTGCTTATGGGCAAGGAGCGCTGGAACGCCAGTGTCTTCCAGCCGCTGCTCATGTGTTGACTGCGCTGTTCCCACTGGCGTGTTTAACCAGAGTCTCCGCTGCCAGGCCAGGGCTCTGATATTATTGTCCCTGCATCCTGAGTCACATCCTCCTTTAATCAGACTAATAACGGCCGCCACTCTTATAATTCTGGAGCAGGTGACCCATGCCAGGAACCCTAACCGTGACAGCGAGTCCACAACTCTGCAGTTTCCAGCTCTAGTTTGCAAACAGGGAAGCAGGTTTAGAGGCAAGGTGACCTAGCCAGGGCCACACAGGGAGGACGTGGGGGTTTGAACCACGCTCCGTGTGACTCTGAGTGCTCGTTCTTTCCAGTGTACGGAGTGAGTGCCCCCACGTCCACCCCAGATATGTCCCCAAAGGGATCCAAGGAGGGGAGGGCGTGTGTTTCTGAGCCCAGCAGTGAGGCTCCCCTCCCTCGGCCCTTGGGGGCCCCCCATCTGGACCAACCCTGAAATTTGCTCTTGGCCTTTCCAGGGGAGATGCCACAGGGGACTGGCTTTTTCCCAGGGTTCTCTGGGCAATGATGTCTTGCATCTGGGAAGATGTGTTCTTGGCAGCCACCTGAGCAGCGGCAGAAATCTTGCCAGGTGTCATTTGGGCCTTACTTGGAATAAATTTGGAAGCTGATGAGTTTGCTGGACCTGAGAGCACCCAAAGGGTGTTTGAACGTCTGAGACCGAAGAAGAAAGGGCAGCTCTGACCCGTCTTGGTACCGCGTGCTTTGTTCTCCCTTTGGAAATGCTCGGATAAGCGCACGTGTTCAGATGCCTGCCGGGCCGGTACGCATCCGTTCCAGGCTCCCAGCCGAAGCGAGGAGAGACAGGCCTGGCGAGCAGCACGGAACGTCACAGTCCCTTCTCTTGGACGCACTTAAAAAGCCCACGACCTATTTAACGTTTCCATCGCGAGAGTTACCTCTGCTGACGGTGTTTGGAAAGCAGGCGTCTAGGAAAAGCCCAGCTGTAGGAATCTTCTAGGAGCAGAGAGAAGGCTGCTGCCTTTTCTGGTTTTCAACAATCCCTTAATTTTCCTGACCGTTTATGAACTGTCCGCCACAGCAGAAAGTTTCTGAGATCAGGACTGCTCTGGGGGAAGAGACAGTGGCCTGAGAGGCCCGGCCGGGGAGAGGCTGGCATCAGCTGAGGGCAGCAGGTGGGGCCTAGACGTGGGAGCCCAGCCCCACAGGGTGTGCGTGGGTCCAGGCTGGGGCAGACCCCAGAACAGGGACACGTGGGCACTGCCAGCGGCTCAGGGATCCCGAGAGCAGGCAGCGTTGAAGGAACCAGCCCAACCTTACGCGTCACAGAGGCCAGGGGAGGAGCAGGGACCCAGCGAGGAGGATGGGCAGCAGAGAGCTGTGGTGACGGAATCTGGCCGGAGGGAGAGAAATGGGCCAGCAGCCTCTGCGTCCGCCGGGGGGGCCCCCATGTGGCAGGGGGGCTGGTGGCCAGCCCTGGGTGTGGCCGCCTGGAGCTTGCAGGTTGAGTCAGAGTCCGGGTGCAGTGTAAGAGTGAAGCCGGGCAGGGCGGGGGGCTTGACCCGGGTCTCTAGAGGAGCCCCTGCTTGGAAGCAGACGCGTTAACGGTCACCGACGGACCACAGGACTCAAGGAGTAAGAGTGTCCCTCCTCCCCCAACCCCCAGCCCCCTGGGGATGGAGCAGAGGATGAGGAATGCCCACCCCTGAGGAGGAAGAGCCTGCTTCCGTGGTGACGTCCCCCTGGGCTCCCAGGCCACAGGGCGGCAGTGGTGACAGTCACGCATTCCCCTCCTCTAGAAAGTTAGGTGGCTTTAAAATAGGTAAAGCTCGTGTCATTGCCTCTGTGGGTTCTGACGGAAAGGCGTTTGGTGGAGGACATGTGTGGGGCCGCGTGCCATGAATGCTAATTCATGTTGGTGTTTTAAAGACGGTGACACAGGGCTTCCCTGGTGGCACAGTGGTTGAGAGTCCACCTGCCGATGCAGGGGACACGGGTTCGTGCCCCGGTCCGGGAAGATCCCACATGCCGCGGAGCGGCTGGGCCCGTGAGCCATGGCCACTGAGCCTGCGCGTCCGGAGCCTGTGCTCCGCAACAGGAGAGGCCACAACAGTGAGAGGCCCACGTACCACACACACACAAAAAAAGCCAGTGACACAGAGTCAAAGTTTCACCGGCAAGTTTGGGTTTTCGGTTTGCTTCTGCGTCTCTCCTCACGGGGAACCGTCTCTACGCTCCTGTTCCCTTGATCTCTCCACGATGACTTTCATTGCCGACGGTGTACTTTGAGTTCGCCTCTCGGGAGGGTGACGTGGGAGCTGCACTGGTAAATGTTCCCCCTAGCAGGTGCCGAGGGCCTGAGGCCACCGCGCCTTGGGGTCCCGCGAGCATCCTTTGTGTTGTGCCTCTCACGCTTGAGTGCACTGTTGGTCTGTCTTGGATGGCTGTGTGGAGGGCTGAGTAACCGTCACGGATTCCATTGGGTTCCACTGGGCTCGTGGGTTTTGTTCAGAGCAGACTCTGCCGGTCGTGAGGGAGGAATAGAGGTTTATGGATCACTGGAGCTAAAAGAAAACTGGAAGATCATCAACTTGAATTCCCTGACTTTGTAAGGAAACTGAGGCTAAGTAAGATTTTGCTCAGGTCTAAGTAACATTGGAGTCACCTGTGCTCTAGCCAGCGTTCTGTGTGCACACTCCTGGCTGGCCAGTGGTAGCCAGGAAGCGGGTTTGGGGGTGGCCAGGACGGGGGCCGACCGCAGGGCCGTGTCTGCAGACTGAGCTGTGCTCAGCACTCCCGAGTGGTCACGCAGGTTTGAGTAGCGGCAAAACCAGACTCTCCATACTCAGAAGCAGCTCTGGGTGAAAGAGTCCCCGGCTTTGGACTCTGCTCCCATCACATCCCTTTCGGGGTCTGGGTCGGGGTCTGGCCGGGAGGCCCGTACATCCCAGCTCTCATCAGGGTGACAGGTGGGCCGGGCTCAGAGCCGGTTTGCAGAAATGTCTCGATGAGGAAGGGAGATTTATACCTTGTCTTGGCCTCCTTCATGGTGAGGGGGCTGCAGGTAGGTGGGGGTGACACCAGCCCACTGAGGAGGACACATTAGGCTCGTTCCCTCCACCCCACATATGTCGGCCGGGGACCCCCGGGCATCCATTCTCACTCGCGGTGGCTGAGCCAGAGCACAGGCAGAGGCCGTTTCAGCAGGCCGTTACCTCCATGTGTCCCGCACTCGTGTCTCCTTGTGGGCCCGAACCGCCCAGTGGACCACGGACCACCAGCCTCTCTGGGCGGCTCCTAAGCCCTCATGTTTCTAGTTGGAGCTCAGTATCTTGTCTCAAATTGAGTGATGGTCCCTGAGCTTGAGAACATCATCAGAGACTCTGTCCCCTTTCAGCCACCTCCCCATCGACCATGTGTGCATATGGTGAGGGCTGTTCGTACAAGAGAGGGAGGGCGTGCCTGATGACAGAAACGACTGCTGTCGCCCGGTATCTGTTCTCCCATCTTTCATTGCCGGCATTTTCCGCTGGCTCAGGACGGCCGGGAGTCCAGGGCCCAGGCTCCCTCGTGGTTAGTGGGGGGCAGTGGTGGCTAATTTCTGGCGACCGGGATGCCAGCGGAAGTGGGTGTGCCCGCCCCTCCCTGCCCACCTTCCTGCAGGGGTGAACGCAGCCCTGGCGATGAGACACTTTGGGTACTACTGGCCAAAGCATCGCCTTGAGGGTGGGGTGACCATGAGAGGTGCCTGGGCGCCGGCGCTGGTGGGCGCGGGGCTGTCACTCCAACCTCCCCTCAACCTCTGCCCTCTCCCCTGGGAGCTGATAAGCCACTCACGAGGTCGTTTTGGTCTCTGTCACTACAGTGCGATTTATAACTCAGGGTATTCCTTGCTTCTTGGGAACTTTGGTTCTAAATAAAACAAAAGATAGCGGTTGGATAAGAAGGCCAAGGTCAGGTGACGTGAAAAGCTGGTCGCCAGAACCCGGGAGCGGAGGAAGCACGAAGTTTCTCCCTTCTCTTGCGTCCCAGCTCCCATGTGGGACCCGTGTGCCTCCAGGGGAGGGCGGTCGGTCCCGCTGGCGCTGGGTCCCGCGGCCCTTCGTGTTGGGTGATTTGAGCGCTGCCATCCGCCCGGATTCTCCCAGCGCTGGGAAGTGTGACCGATTAACCCCGGGAGGAAGATGAAGGCGCAAGGGGTCAGTTCCGGAAAAACCAGTTTGGGGGTCTGGCCGCCTAGCCTGGTCAGCGTGGCCCAGACCAGCAGAGCGACGGGCAGAAGCAACCTCCTTCCTCGTCTAACTTTCATCGTAAGTTTTCACGTCTGGTGGGTCATTGGAGCACTCAGACCCCTTTCACCCGGCCTGTGTCTGTTGGTCCTGAGACAGCCTTTGGCCATTTGCCTGACGGATGGGCCCCCTTAGTCCTGAGAGTCACTAACACCGGCATCGTGGTGGAGAAGTGATCTGCTCGCGTTCGTCTCCATTGCAGCCTGGAGGCTCCTTTTAAAGAAATTGTGGTGAAACATACCTAACGTAAAATTTACCATTTTACCCCTTTTGCAGCGTACGTACGGTTTGGGGGCTGTAAGCACATCCACACTGTCGTGTAACGCTCACCACCATCATCCCCGAGACTTTGTCACCTTCCCAGAAGGAGACTGTGTCCCCTGTGAGCACTCATTGCCTCCACCTCCCCTTAGGCCTGGCCCCCACCCTCCTGCTGCCCGTCTCTGACCCTGGCTCCTCTGGTCCCTCCGCATGGAATCGCACGGTGTTTGTCCTTCTGTGGCTGGAGGCCCCTCGCCTAAAGCGGGGGAAGGTGGGTGGGCTCCGTGCCAGGAAGGACCAGGGACTGGGTTCTCTGGGGATGTGAAGACTCCAAGCTGTGACTCTGTTCCTCCCTCCGGGGCGGGGTGGCAGCCGTGTGCCGGAGCGTCCTCTCCCATCTCATCCTCCCATTTCCCTTCCGGGATGGGGGTGGGGGAAGGGCCCGGTGCCCGCCTTCTTCGCGTGCAGGCGTGGTCCATGAGTAAGACAGTTGGAACCTGCTTGGCAAAATATGAGCTATTTACTATCTCAGAAGAGCTGACTAATCAAGGGGTCCCTCCAAGGTCCACAACCTCAGCCGCCCTCTCAGCATCCTGGACGGTCCCTGCCTCCCAAAATGCTGGGTGGAAGTTCTTTTAAATTCAAGAAAAAAAGGAAGACTCTGCCTTTCCCCCAGGGATGCTCCTGAGGCCTCTTCTCTGGCCAGGGACGTTTCCCATGTAAAACCCCACAACGGGCCTCCCCAGATGGCTTTCCTATAGGTTCTCCGTTTGGGAATCTTGGTTCTTCCTGACAACTGGAGGCTTAGCTGTGACAGGCCCGACTGAACAGACAAAACAGCCAAGCAGTCCTCCTGGCAGGCTGCGACTGGGGGCCGGAGACAGGGGGTGGACGGGGCAGGGGTGCAGGACATGTCTCGGGGACACGGGCCACATCGGGGCAGCGAGGAGTTGGTGGGGGGGTCAGCATGGCCGTGACAGACTCCAGGAAGGACGTGGATTTCCCAGCCGGGAGCCCGGGTTTGGGTCTGGAGTTGGCATTTCCTGTTACAGCTGCAATGCCCTGGGATCCGCCAGGCACAGGGGACCGTGGGCAGGGGTCACAGAGGGTCCCCTGGGTTCACAGGCAGGAGAAGTGGAAGCCGGCAGACCCCGCTCCCTGGGGCCTCCGTCCCCCCTCACTCCAAGGGCGGGGTGTCTCATCCAGAGTCTAGCTCAGTCTGTGCTCTTTCCTCGCGGGAGAGTTTGCTTTGCAATTATTCATTAATCCGTAAAAATATGTTTTATGCACTCTCCTGAGTAGATGTGATGTTTTGTAAAAATAGAATAAAGTAATATGGTAATGAGGGAAAAAAACACAGTAGTTTAGAAATTGTGATTGAATGCTCTCTTCCCAAACCACGCTAAAATTACGGTGAAAAAAAATGCATAAACCACAGAGATAAAATGAATGGAAAAGAAGACAACAGCAACCATATATATGTGTGTATACATACACGTGTATATTTGAGGGCTAGGTTCTCGTTTGTTCACTTTTTGTGTTTGAAATATTCTTTGATGACATATTGGGCCTGGGAGTCTTGGCCATGGTCCTTAACAGCCATACGGCTGCACCCAACCATGCATGTTATGGGGCTTTGCCTCTTTGAAGATTTTGCAGAGGCTTCCCTGGTCCTCTAGTTTCCGTTATGTTTTCCAGCCCCAGTGAAGTTGATGGTGATCAACACACAGACCCTTGACCAGGTCTTTCTCCATAGACGCACCACAGTTGGATGTGATCACACACGCATCGTCTAAGCTTGGCTCTGGAAGGTGAGGGCATCTTCGGCGCCTCTTTTAAAGCAGTGTTAATGTCGGCAGCACCCTAGAACCAAAGCCTTCCTGGACCACGGTGGTGGGTTAAGGTTGGAGCTGAATCCAGAGCTCACCGGAGAGACCCTGCCTCTGTGCAACCCAGCGGCACCAGGCAGAGATGGGTGGAGGGTTGTCCTCTGTTGAAGACCAAGGGGATGCTCTCTGGATGGGGGCATGTCTGGCACAACCCAGAGCAGGATGGCGGGGTGACGACGGGGCTGAGACGCCCCAGCTGTCTTCCCACTTGTTCTCACAGCACAGCCCCTAGGCCTGTACTCTCTAGGCTGGAGATCTGAACATCCCCCAGCATCCTTCAGGCTGGCAGAGCAGACTAGCCTGGAGAAGAAAGTGCTGAGGACGTGTCAGAGTCCACCCAGCAGAACAACTCAACTGCAGCCCCTCTAGCTGACAAGTCCCACTCAGCACTCCTATCAGTTTTCTGTTGTTTCACTCTTAAATACGATCAGTCAATGAAGGACACCCAACCATTTGAGGAAGTCCCTTAAGGTGAAAATAGAAACCAAAACAAACAAGGATGCGTATTTAAAACAGGATATGAAAGAAGAAACCTTAAAGAAAACCTCAAACCACCACCACCAACATTCTCTTCTGTCTTTAAAGAGATGAGAGAAGAGATGACAATTCCCTGAAACGGAAACTGATTTCGGTGAAAAAGGAACATTCAAGAAACAAAAAGGAATTCTTGGAAATTAAAGATGTTGTAGCTGAGGGCTATGAATCATTGGAAAACAAAATTAATGAATCACCAGGAAAGCAGGGCAAAAAATTAGAGCTGGAAATTAGGAGGAAAAAAAAATATGACAATGAGATGACCAGTCCAGGAAGTCCAGCATCTAAATGCTGGGGGTTCCAGAAAGAGATAAGTGAATAAACAGCCACAGGTAACCCTCATGGAGGCAGTTCCAGGACCCTTCCTACAACTAAAGGGCAGTAGTTTCCAGGCTGCAGGGCTCACAGAGTGCACACGTGAATGAGCACAACACTGTGAACATTTCAGAAAAGTGGGGACAGTTGGACAATCTTACAAGTTTCTAGAGAGAAAAAAAGATATTACAAAGGATCAGGAATCAGCCTGGCTTCAGGTATTTTAACATGAGAAGCAAGAAGGCTGGAGCAGTGCCCTCAAAATTCTGAAGGAACAGGATTTCCAGTTGGGAATTTTATACCCAGCCAAACTGTCACTCAAGCAACAAGTAGAACAAAGACGTTTTCAGATGAGTAAAAAAGTCTCAACAATAACAACAACAAAAACAACTAAAAGAAAAACCCCAAACCAAAACCAGGTTAGCTCCCATGCAGGGAAGCTACCAGAGGAAGTTCTCCACCATGAGGCGGGAGTAAACCAAGGGAAACGTGGGCTTTAGGAAACACAGGATCCAGCATAGGAGAAAAGCAAAGAGCATCTATGAAAGGGGACCCTTTCTAGTCATCATGATGCAGAATAGGACGCTGATCCCAGTTAAATTACGATGCTATTGAGAAGGCTGGGGGAGGGTGAGAGCGATAAATCCTCACTTCCCATGGTGGGAAAGAAGGTAAAACTTGGTAAGAAGTTATATATAAGCATATGATTTAAAAATATGGAATTAACCACCCAATATACAGCTAAAGGATTGAAAGTATTTGTTAGGGAGGAGGAAATGGGGTGGTCAGGAAGAGAACTGTGGATTTGTTTGCCTTTGTTTTGCAGTGAGCCTTTGAGAACTATTTGGCGTTAAACCATGTGGATGTATAAGAGATAAAAATGAAAACTGGAAGAATGTACCAGCTTATTGCTGAGAGGTGGCAAGCTCCTTTGGAATTATTTCACATAAAACGAGAGTCCTGTATTGCTCAGTCATTTACTCAGCCCATCTCTTCTTGATCCTCTGTCCCATGCCAGGCATGGGGGCAATTTCGTTTCTCAGAGTTTGTCCCTCTTTTTCACTGCTCCGGTCTGGATCCTCCTGCGGGTGGCCCGTCCCATCCCCTCTCTCCCTGGACCTCTGCAGGGGGAGGCTGGGCTGCGACGTGGTGTCGGGAGGGTCAGGCGTGCCTCCTTCATGCTCTGGAACGGCGGGTTGGCGGGCTGATGCGTTTTGCGCTTTCTTCCAAAGGGAGAAGCAGGCCCCAGCCACAGACTCCTGGGCGTCCCGTCTGTGGTATATTTGCTGCGCAATATTTAGCTCCCTGTCTCCCCAGAATGCCCCTCAGCTCAGGCAGGGCGGGGCCGTTAGGGAAGGCCCGCTGCAGCCCACATGGCCCCGATATTTACACGTTTGCTACCTGGAATCTAATTAGTTTGGACTCAATTCTTTGAGTCTGGAATTCAAGGAAAGCACAAATGCCTCTGAGAGGAAAAGTACCCTGAGCTATTCTGGCGGTCATCTCCAGCCTGGCGCCCTCACTTGCTCACGCCTCATAAAAGGCATAATGATGGCTCTTGTTAATATTTCAAAACACCTAATGGAAACTGCCCATTATTCCAGATAAGGCTATAAAGAGTCACTAAAATGTCAGGGTTCTGTGCTCTCAGCGGCCAGAGCCTGTGCCCCCTCGGTGCAGCTCTTCCATGCTGATGAGACTCCCGGGTTCGTGGCCGTCTGTCTCTGATCAGTTCAGGACTCTGGGAGGGGAGATCAGAGTTATCAGCGCCACGTATTTGGTTGACAAAACCTTGGCAAAGGCATTGCCGGGTGGTGGGATATGAGAGGGGTCTTTGGGAGAGAAGAGCTGGGGGCACCGTGTGCTCCCTCCCGCCTGGGATTTGTGGCTGGTGGGACCGAGGGCAGAGGAGGGGCACGGGGGCAAGGGCCCCGCAGGTCTGTCTCGCCACTGGCTGGAGGCGGCCTGAGGGGCCCGAGTGTCATCTCACCCTGCCGTTCAGACCCCGTCACGCGGCCTCGTGGCAGCAGAGACACATGCTCCAAGGAGGCGACCGAGGCCAGAGAGGACAGGAGCCTCGCGACGTGAAAAATGACAGAGACGGTGGCCTACTTCTCGCCCAGTACGAGTCCTGGCACCTTATGTGCGCAGCCAGACGCTGGGCGGGGCGGGGGGTGGCCAAGGATGCTGTTGGCAAACGAAGGCCTTGCTGGGGCCTCCTGCACTTCTGGCTTCTGAGCCCAGACTAGAGAAAGCCCCTCTGGAGACTGCGTGAAGCTTGGCTGGTCGGTTTCCTGGTTGGTGACTCAGGGGTGGAAACGGTTTGGGGATTTTTGTTCTTGTTTTGTTTTCTTTGGAGTCAGCCGCTGTGTAAACACGCTCAGGCTCTGGGGCTGTAAGGCCCTCCGTCCCCTTTGGCGTGCTCTGAATGTGTGTCTCCAGCCAGATTGTGAGGTGGCTGATCTCTGTGTATTTACCAGTAAACCTCAGTCTCTCATCTGTAAAATGGGGCTACTCATGCCTTCTTGCAGGTTTGCCGTGAGTGTTAGGGGTTCGGGGTCCAGGTTTGGTTGCGAACCCTCCCATCCACTCTTCCCCCTTCCTGGGCTCTCTCGGAAAGGATCTTGCTCCCAAAGAGCGAGATCTGGAGGAGAGGGTGACCTCTTCCTTCAAAAGCCCAACAAGCCCCTGATAAGCCCCTCCCCCTGGGGACCCCTTGTTTCCTCCCACCGAGTCCAGAGCAGGCTCACAGGGGCAGCCCGAGAGCCTGTTCGTGCAGCCAGGATGACGATGCCGATCTCACCTCCAGGGCCAGACGAGCCCCACCCAGTGCGCTCCTCATGGAGGCTGGGAGCGCAAGAGGAAGTTGGAGGAAATGAACAAGGGAAGTTCACAGAGGGATGGGGTCCTTCCTCTCTTATCATCACAAACCCCAAAATGAAAGAAGAGGGCCTCCCTTTGCCGTCCTTTAACCCTGCCTGTTGAATGTCCCTGAGTGCACAGCTGCCCATCTGTAGGGAGCCCAGAAATGGGATGGGAAGTGGGACGGAAGCGCCCTGCACTGATAGCAGAGGAGGAAACAAGAGGACCGGAGGGAGAGAGGGATCGCCTTCCTGGTGAGGAGAGTTAGAGATGACAAATCTGGAACCGCTAGCATGCTGGTGGGCCCAGGGGTGGGGCTTCCCAAAGGGGATCTGTTGATTTTAGGAGGTCTTCGCCATGCCCAGATTGGATGTACGTGCTGAGACGAAAGGTCCCAGTTAGTGTGCTCTTGTGGGACCACTCTCCTGAGAACCAGCACAGAGCAAATGCGCTTCCCAAGCATCTTCATTAAAACTGGAAACATTTCTGGCCTTCACTTGCCCGTGTGTCTGGTAAACCCACGGATGTGCCATCGGCATTTAAAAATATGACCTTCGAAGTTTGTGCAGCGCTCTAAAATTTATAGTGAATTTCCTCATATGTCACTTGAGCCGCGTCAGAGCCTGTGACCCAGCGGTGGTCTGAGTGTCCTCACTGGAGCTGGGGAGACTGACGCTCATACAGTAGGTGCCCGGCGAGGCGGGACGTGGTCTTCGCCTCCACATCCGGGCTCCTTTCTGTAACCGTGATGCTTCTTGCGCCCCGCCGTCCCAGGCCCGTAATGCGCCTGGCCACTTTCTCATCGCCTGTGCATGGGAGGTGTCCTGTGCAGCCTCCTGTGTCTTCCAAGGGTTAGGGAAAATGGCTTTCAGCTTTGGTGAAGGTTCACAGAAAAATGGGATCCAGAAATGTCTTGGAGTCTGGTCCAGGTGCCAGAAGAGTTTGGCAAGTGCGTTGGCCACGCTGACTCAGCCCGTCCCCCAAGACCCCAGACTTTGGATGGATGTTGCAATGGCTCTGGCAGCCCTGTGCGTCGCCCTTGGCCTCACAGGCATTCCAGTGATGACGGTGGCTTGTCGGGGTCATGGCCCTGGTACCAAGCATGGCTATTTGTGGCTGATGGAAAACATAACTGGAGCCACCTGCTTGCGAGGCTGGCTTCTCAGGCTCTGGGGCCTGGAACCAGCTGGAGAGAGATGTTCCTATCACTGCGTGTAGCGATTGTCAGTCACATCTTTTCCTGTAGGTTCCCCCGAGCAATTGGAAAACTAAGGCCTCAGCTACCCTGCCGTGTACGACCAGGCCCCTCAGTTTCTTCTCCCCGCCCTGGGAGCTGGAAGGCCTGCCTTCCACCTCTTTGTCTGTCTGATCCCTCCTTCCTCCCTGGACTCTCACGCCCGGGTGCATAGGGCCCTGCTGTGGTCACTCATGGAGCTGCTTTATTAAATCGCCACATGCTGTTCGTGGATGGCTTTGTGCGTGGTTATCCTGACTGCATTCCTTGGGGCCAGATGCTGGGTCTGCCATGTCCTTCCTCTGCCTCCACGTGCCTGGGTGTGTGGGCAGAGCGAGTGGTGACAAATTCATCTCATGGAACCTGGTGGAAGGTTATAGGCCAAGGGCAGATCCGGGAGCCCAGAGGTATGGTTTTGTTATCAGGACCAATCCCCCACCTCTCTGGGTTTCCATCCTTCCCTGTGCAGTGGAAGCGTTGAAGGAATGATCTCCAAGCCCCAAATCTAAAATTCTAGGACTAACAATGGATTCATTGAGAGGGCGTCCTTGCTTTGGCTGCATGCATGCCCTGTATTGCAGCCTGTTGGGCTGTCTTTGGCTTGTCACCAGCACCTGTGACTTGGCTGCATGGAACTTTAAAAAAAAAGAAACCCTCTTCATATCTCAGAGGAAGGTCCCAGCGAGAACAGGAGAACAGTGTGGAGTGTTTGGAAGCGGACGAGCCTGAAAATACCCTGGTCCCATCATTTACTAGTGTGATCTCGAGCAGGTTACCTCAGTAAACCCGCCTTCTCATCAGAAACACAGAGTTCATGAGACGAGCCTCACAAGGGGATGGAGGAATAAGGGCGATTAAGCAGGTTTGGTGCACACGCTGTGTCAATGCTCAGTAAACAACGGCGGGAATAATACTTGCTGTAATTGGGAAGCAAAAGGGTGTGTCTTCTAATCCTCTGTGAGCACTTTCTCATTTGTAAACTATCGGTTGTAGTTTGGGACAATGCCTTTCTCATTTTCGTAAGCGGAATCATTTCGGTTCTAATAAGAACACTAGCCGTACTAACGATGCACGATGACATTTCAATAGAGTTCCGTCATTCATGGAATTGGAGAGACTTACAGAAACACACCTTGACTCTCTGGAATCTTAGATTTCTGGTGAGTGATTCAAACAGACTACTCTTACTTCCTGCCAGCACAAATCAGTCAAGTGCAAACCTTTACTTTTCAACCAAATTGTGGGAAATGGAAACACATTCAGTGACAGGAAACTGTTTTAGTGAGATACTTCATCCTTGAGGTGATTTGCTAAAGAGAGACTCTCCAGGTTGCCACTGACCTACCAAAAGCAACAGACTCACAATCGTATGTACTTTTCTTTTCCCCAGCAGTCCTGGGTTTAAGTAACTGAAGCTTCTCAAATATTAAAGTTGGAGGGTGGCTCAGTGAACCAAGCAATGGAGACTAAAAAAAAGACTTTGGGTGTAAATCAAAATTTTCTGACTGCCTTGCCCCAAGATGCCAGGAAAGTCACTTATTAGCCTTGGATATCTCAACCTTACCAACTCCAACATGGGCGTGATGAACGTAACCCGGCTTTAGAGAGTATTAGTGAGGAAATAAAAAGTTAGGTGATCTTTTTCAGTTAAAGTGAAAAAAAATCTATGTTGAGTATTACCTTTTAACCCTTGTGTGTGTGTGTGTGTGTGTGTGTGTGTGTGTCTGTGTGTGTGTGTTGGCCAGAAGTTCAAGTTTTTGAAAAGGTTTCCAGCACAAAATGACTTTCAGAAACAGAGAGAAGAGTTTGATCAAAGACGTAGAGAACAACCGTATGGACACCAAGCGGGGAAAGCAGGGGGCGGCGGTGGTGGTGGGATGAACTGGGAGATTGGGATTGTCCTATGTACACTAATATGCATAAAATAGATGACTAATAAGAACCTGCTGTATCAAAAATTATAAAATAAAATTCAAAAAAAAAGAAAAGAGTTTGATCAAAGTAATGTCTCTTTGTCAGTGGTAGGTGAGCTGGACTTAGGGCTTCCAGATCGCTCGTGTTTTATCTTGAAATTTATGTTTAGCTGAGTTTCAGCATTGGCTCTCAGAGTCAGAGAGAATTCCAGAAGATAAGGGAGAACCAGAATGCCAAACATCAGTAAATACTCAGCGAGCAAAAGGAAGGAATGGAAACGATGTACATGGCAGAGGGCACATAGCTCGTGAGGGAACCGCTTCCAAGTGTCTTCTGCCCATTAATCCCATTAGCGCTCCAGCAATCCCTCAGAGATGGATTATCTCTGGGGAGCTGTGTTACATCAGCCTTCAAGCCGTGGTCCCGATCCCATTAAGCCCAGCAAACATTCTCTACTCTTGAGATAATGGGCTTTTGGACCATGTTTACCCATATTCCTCAGGCTTGTCCCCCTCTCAGCGGCCCCGTCAGGAGCAGGGCGATGCCTCCGCTGTCATCTGTGGGACTCACTCCCACTCACATCCCTTTGAAAGGTGACAAAACCCAAACGGCATGGGAGGTGGCATCTGCTCAGGTTACCTGTAGGTCAGCAGACCAATTGTTCATCTGACTTTGGTGTCTATTTAGGATTTTCATGGTGGGTAGACATGCTGTTTCCGTTCAAAATGCCTCTGTAAATTCTAAGTGATATACCTAAGGCACGTCAAAAATGAGAGGAAAAACGATTTCCCTCGAAGCCTTTCTTTGTTTAGTATGATGGGCAAAGGAGTTTGCCAGTTGCTAACCTTACAAAAAAAACCTTCTCATAGTCTCAGTGTTGTCATATGTAAAATGGCAATAATAAAAATAATAATGCCTCCCCCCTAGGTTAGGAGAGTTGAATGGGTTGGTATTCAGTGAATATGCCCGCCTGGCATTGTAGAAGGCACTCCGTGAACATTAGCTAAGATGATATTAACTAATTTAAGGGAAAGGGTCGGTAGGCATATTGGGAATCGATACCAAGAAGGAATAAGACCCATATTGGGAAACGTGGGGTTCAGGGAGAAGACTGGTGAGCAGGTTCTGAATGTGGGAATGTGCACGACGTGAGCCCATCTCTATTCTTAGGCATCCACATCCTCCTTGCACAGAAATGACCTACATCACACACAGCAAGAGAAGAAGGACCCGTGCAGTTTCAGGACTGTGAGTGTGGTACAGAGGGGCTGCCCATGGGTCAATGATACTCAGGCTTTTCCTGTCATTCACAGTTACTTTGTTCGTTGCTTTATTCATTCAACCCACATGTGTGGTCCGACCTGTGCTGTGCATTGATGCTATCGACAAGAATCGTCCACTCCCTACCCTTAAGAAAGATGAAGGAGGAGGCAAGCAAGTAACCAGATAAATGGACAAGTTCATGGGTGATCAAGAGGAATGAGGTACATTGGTAAGGCTGCTTGGAGGAGCTGACACCTGGGATTAGATGACGAAGAGCTACCTAGCAAGGGGAGAGGGTTTTTCAGGTAGAGGCTGCTGCGCATGGATGGCAGGGCACTGTGTGTGACAAACCCCGTCTGCTAATCCAACATCTAGTCATCTCAGAGTTGGTCTCCACTGCTTGCTTGTTCACTTAAGTATGGATCGTATTTTCACGTATCTAGTAATTTTGGATTATATTCTGGACATTGTCAATAGTCTCTTGTAGAGCCTGTAGATTCTATTATGTTCCTATGAAGAGCGTTAATCGTTTATTTTAGCAGGCACTGAATATTATTGAACTCAGACACCAAACCCCACCTCCCCTGTGGGCAGAAATGGAAATCTCTGATCAGTTTTATTAATCTTAGCTGGGTTGCTTGGAATCTGTGCTGTGCAACAACTAGGGATTTATGTCTACAGTAGGTTATTTCAAGAACTCCAAGCAGTTCAGTGTGGTTGGAGGGGAGTGTGTGTGTGTGTGTATGTGTGTGTGTGTGTGTGTGTGTGTGTGTGTGTGTGTGTTGCGGGGAAGTGGAAGGACATGTAGCTTAGAGAAAGGCAAGCCCAGATCATCAAGAGCCTTGTGTGTTACACTAAGGAATTTGAGCTTTATCCCAAAGGCTGTGTTGGAGAGCTTTAATCAGAAGCATAAAATGATCAGGATTGTGTCTCAGAAACATTTCTCGGCATCTGTGTGAGGGATGAGCCAGAAGGGGTAGGAAGATAGTTAGGAGGTTCGTGGGTAAAAGAGAGCTCAGTTTTCTCCTCCGTGAGATGAGGGGTTGAACTCACTGACTATTGGTGTCTCTTGTAGCTTTAACATTCTGATCTTCCCACTGATGCCCTCACTTGGCCTCCTGAAGCCGGGAGTTCCTGCAAGGCTGTGTTTTGCAGAGCACTGCAGACAGCTTTTGAGCCCAGACTGTAGAGGATGCCATCAGAGGAAAGTAAACTTGGTGGTGTTCTATGGTATACGCATAGATTAAGGTAAAGGGGCACAAGGCAACACACATGAATGCACCACAGGTAGGAAACAGCCTTCCAAGGTCCCTGGCTCTCCTTTCAGACCTCCTGTATGACAACAGGTGTGTGGTTAATGCCATATGATCTTAAAGGGCCTACTGTTAGTCTGGCTTTCAGGCTTTCAGTCCTCAAAGAGGAGATGGGTCTAGTAGAAAGCCAGTGATATGGACCCACTGCGGTAGGGGTACCCACATCGGGAAGGGTGGGAAGATACATTGTTACAGTCTTCTGAGAGGTGCAGGAGATGCCGATGGGCATGTTGACTTCATCCTTTCCTGGTGCTGGACCAAGAGGGGAGTGAGGCTTCCCTGCGCCTCAGGGTGCCCTGCGCCTTCTCAGGCATCCTGGGAACAGAGAGCTCCTTTGTGTCAGATTGCGGGTGGCACACGGGATGCTCTAGGAAGGCCCAGTGTACGGGGAAGAGCTGATGTTCCGTGTTTGTCACGTTCCATCTGGGAACTGCACGGCAGACGAGGGGGCTACGGTGAGTTTCAGGGGTTGAGCCACAGCTCCAGATGGGCAGGGGACCGGAGGGGGAAGGGCGTCTCCCGCTGGGGGTTTGGCAGCGTTTGGCACACGGTAGATGCTCAGGAAATGGAAATCCCAGGCCCAGCCTTGGCGGACCGTTAGATCTGGGAATCTCAGCCCCGAGATAAGCCTGGCCAGGGCTGAGTCATTAGAGGATTCTTTGCATTTTCAGATGGTGGAATTTTTGCACAGTCTCATTCTTTTGAATATGGCGTCAGCATGACCAGGACTCCGAGGAAAGGGGTGTCCTTCCCAATATGGGGATGAGCCCTCTGTTCTGATGTACCTGCTGTGGTTTTGGTCGGACACCCGTGTTTAGAGAGAAAAGCCCGTTTTAGAACAGGAGAGAGAGGGGGTCAAGTATGGCTTAAGGAAAGGAGGGGGGCCGGGCTGTCCTGCCTCTGGGGATGCGGTCGACTCGGCCAACCTTGACTGCAGGGCTGGGTCTTGGCCCCGGAGGGAGAGGATCCACTGACGAGCAAGTGGCTTCAAGAAGATCAAAATAATTAGTCAGTTTTCACTGCTACAGTGAGTCACCCTCTTCAAGACACTGTGTTCCAACTTAAGAGTTAGGAGCTGGGGCAGAAGGCGCCTGGCTGCGTTCCCAGGGGACACACAGGAGCCGTGGGGAGCTGAGGGGCCTCGGTCCACTTTCGTGGCCTGCGCTTTGGCTCCCTTATGGGGGAAGCGGGTGTGAGGCTGAGCTGGGTGGAAAGGGGTGGACGGGGGGCAGAAGGGAATTCCACTGCCCTGGGCTCCAGGCTGGGCCCACAGAGCTCCAAGGCCGCAGGGGCTGTTCTGGGGTGACTGGTGGGCCTGGCTTCCCAGCAGGAGTGGGACCAACCCCCTTGGGAGGCAGATAGGGGCTGGTGTCCCTGCATCCCTCCGCCTGTGTGGCTCAGGCCGCTCTGTGCCAGCTCACGGTGGAGGCTTCTCAAGGTCGGGCCGGGTTTCTGAGCATGTCTTTTCCCGGGAGCATCCCCGGATGGGTGAGGTGCGCGTGGCCTGGAGGCCGAAGGACGTGGTCCCTGGAAGCCGGGCAGGGACAGCATGGCTGGTTAGGGCCAGGCGTTCCGTAGCTGCCTGGCCGAGGTGTGTGTGCCGAGGCGTGTCCTCCTCTCGCCCTCTCCTTGCCTCCCCAGCTATTTTTTGAGTGCCTCTCAGGGGCTGTAAGTGCTGAAAACGCAGTGGAAAATTATATCGACAAGCTGACATTCTAGTGGGAGGAGAGCGATGGAAGTGGGGTGAACGAGTAGAAAAGTCAGGTTATTTCGCATGCTGGGAAGCGTGGTGACCAGGTGGACAGGGCCTGGGACGTGGCTGTTTTCACGGTGGCGGGGAGGCCTCCCTGGGGCCGTGTGTCTAGGCTGCAAGCCCCTCATGGCAGGTCTGGGGAAGGGTCATTATAAGCGGAGGGGCAGCTGGTGCCCTGGGTCTGAGTAGGGACGGCCAGTGTGCATGCGGCCATGATGCCCCAAGGGGCCCTGAGCCTGGTCTGTGCGCCCCCGTGTGGAGGAAAACTCCTCGGGACTTGTTTACGCTTTGGGCCGTGAGCAAGAAATAAACTTGGATTGCGTTAAGCCACCTAAGTGCCGCTGTTTATTTGTTGCAGGGTTAGCACCAGCCCAGCTACCACAGCGTAGCCGTGTGGGCAACAGCGCGAGGACCTCGGCGCAGAAAGGGCAGCCCTTTAGCAGCCAGTGTGGGGTAGGAGGATGGGGGATGAGGCGATGCACATCCCCCTCCCCTCACGGTCATGCCGGAGCCTCAGTCCTGCTCTAATGCCAACTCAGAGCCAGCTTGTCACGTCACCCGGTCCCCAACTTAAGCAGTAATGTGCTTGTCCAATAAGTGCCATGTGGCTGTGATGAGTCAGGACCACATTATCTCAGCTTTAAAAATTAATATTATTAATGATGAAACTGAAACCTCGCAGTTTTAGGTCATGCTTTTCTCCTAAAGGGCTCAAAATGCAAGCGTTAAAAATGTGTCCAGCATAGTGCACCAGCTGTGCCTGAGGAAGGAAAGGGACGTGAGGACGACAGCTTCGTTCGTGACGACAAGGCTCACATCCTTAACCCTGTGAGGACAGCTAATCTTTCTAGCAGGAAACCGGAAGAGTGGGATAGAATTAGGGAAATGGGATTATTTTAATGTCACAGTGAGGAAATGAAACGCGGATAAGGGACTGGAGTTCATTAGACGCTACAAAATGCCAGCACAGACTTGCCGACGTACCTTGTCTGCGGAGGGAGGGGGTGGGGTGGTAACAGGGGCCCCACTGGCCTGGACGTGGCAGTGACTGTGAAGCCAGAGAGGAGCAGGGACAGGGACTGAGTTCCGAGGGGCAGCGACGTTGAGGACCGGGGAGGCTGGCCTGTATCGGGGAGGCAAACGGGGGCGTCTTCACGGAGCCCCAAGATGCCTTGGGATCCCCCAGGGCCATCGGCGGGCAGGGCGTTGGCGTGTGAGGGGAGCAGGTAGGAGAGGGCTGAGTCACAGAGGTCAAGAGTAGCCAGGGAAACCGCAGAGACCATCACTTGGTCGTTCCTCCATTTCCAGGAAGGTCCGTCGCCACAGAAAAATGCATTAACCTTTTATTCAGTAGGTATTAATTAATTGGCTATTATGTGCTTTTCTTACCCCAGAGGAGCTTGTAATTAAGGCTGACCGTATCATTTATCACCTAAACTAGGGCACATTTGAGAAAGAAGTGGGGACCACTGCTAATCGTTATGCTGGGGGGACAGGCGCGCACAGAGACTGGCCCGGGCAACCCAGGATGCACGGTGACCCCACCCCCTTCGCGACCAGCACAGGAGACGCGGGCCAGGTGGGCAGTGGGTGCGCCCACCGGGTCCACCTTCTCCCTCCCTCCTGCCTGGGCCCACCCTCTTTGTCGTCAGGGCCCCTCTCGAGCCCCATCACCCACTCCAACACCCCTCTAACCACTGACTGCATTTGTGACCTTGGGAGGTTACTTAACCTTCCTGCGCCTCGGTGTCTGGTCAGTACCTGCCTAGCGGGGTCATGGTGAGGGTGGAGTGCATCCATGCAGTTTACCTGGAACAGGGCCAGACGCCATGGATGAACTGCTCTTATCACGGGGAGCCTGGCGATGTCTGGTCACTCACCCAGGCCCTGTGCACTTTGGCGTCCTCATCTGGGAAACAGGGATGGCACACCTGCCTTTTATGGGCCTGGAATTCAGGGCACGTCAGCCCCGCTTCCTTCTGCAGCAGACATCAAAGGGTGAGTTTTAATACTTTCCACACAAGTTCACAGATTTATGACATAATATATTTAGATGTGGTTCAAGAACATCTCAGGAAGGGACAGAGGAGATGCCCAACGGGAAGTGTGGCTGCGTGGCCTTACATGGAAAAGGTGAGCAGAGGGACCAGAGGGACGGGTGGCCAGGCTGCCCCGAGCTCTCGGTCAAGGGAGAGGCTCTACAAGGCACAGGATGGTCTGGCCTTCATCTCAGGATAAAAACCAGAAGGCCTTTCTCTGAACCAGGGGGCAGGCACGTGGGTACGTCTGCAGTCAGAAAAGGGCCAGATCTTCTGCTCCCAGGACTTGACCTCCACCCACAGTTCCAGCCAGAATAGCACGGAACTATTCCAGGTACTTTGGTGGAGTTTTTTTGTTGGTGTTGTTGTTACTTCTCTAAGTTCATCTACAAAACAGGAAGTTATATATTTTTTAAAGAATGGTTTTATAATGGAAAATTCGAAATATAATCAAAGTAAAGAGACTTACTTGTGTAATGAGTTCCCACGTACCCATCTCCCAGCTCCAGTGTTGGCAGTGATCAAATGCTTGCCAGTTTTGTTTTACCTATTTCCCTCAAGACTTTTTTCTCTGAGATGTTTGAAATCAAATTCCAGTTCACCCGTAAATACTTTGGGATGCATCTCTTACAGACGAGGACTTAAAAAAAAAACAAAAACAAAAAACCAAATATGTGTACCACCCAGATCACAATACCAATGACAAAACCCAGTAAATCCTTAATATAATCTAATATTCAGTTTATATTTAAATTCCCTTATTTTCTCATTATCAAAATGCATTTTGACAGTTGGTTGATTTGAATTAGGATCCTAATAAGATCCAGACGTTACGTTTGCTTGTGTGTCTCCTAAATCTCTTTTTATCTACCAATGTTCCTTCTTCCTCTTTGAATGTCATTTTTTTGGTGAAGAAACTGGGTCAGTTGTCCTGTAGACTGTCTCACATTTCGATCTGGCTGACTACCTCCTCATTTTGTCATTTTCTTATTCCTTTATCCTCCTTATTCTCTGTAACCTAGAAGCTAGATTCTGGCTTCGTTTGCTTTGGAGGGTCAAGGGCGTTCCGATTGGGGCTGAGCCCGTCCTGTTGGAGGAAGTGCTTTCAGTGATGCCGAGCCTGGGGAGTGGGCTCAGGGATTGTCAGCCTGACCTTCCCGCTACAGAGATCCCCATCGGCGTCTCACCTCATGATTTTAGCATCTATTGATGACCGTTGCTCAGATCCATTATTTCATTCGCGCTTGTGAAATGTCCATTTTTTATTCCATCCTTCCTTTTGCATTTAGTAGCTGGAAGTCTTCTGTAAAGAAGAATGGTCCCTCATCAGCTATTTGGTTATCCTGGAATGCGGTTTGATATAAAAAGCAGGACAAGTGTTTATCTTTCATTGATCAATTTTCAAAGGAATGATAAACTGGTGCCCCAGCAAAGGGGGATAGATCTTCAATGAACTAAACAGGTATTACTGAGTTCTTACTATGTGTTGGGCATTTTTCTAAATCCTGCTGATTCAGCAGTGAACAAAACGTAAAAATCCCTGCTTTCTTGGAACTTACCTTCTAGTGGGGAAAGTCAGGCAATAAAGGAACCTGTTGGTATGTTGTGTTAGGTGATGACAAAGGGAAGCAGGACGGGGCCCGGGTGTGCTGAAGGGTGGGAACTGGGTTAGCAATTTTCAACAGGGTCAGGAAGGCTCAGGAGACAGTCACATGTAAGCCAAAACCTGACTGAGGTGACAAATAAGCCATCTGCATGCTGGAGAGGAGCCTTCCAGACAGAGGGCCTGGTGGAATAACAGAGGGATGACAGAAGCCGGTGTGGCCGGCATGGACCTGGAGAGATCGGGAGTTAGCAGGGGAGCAGGTCATGGGTAGGTGCAGGGAGGGGCAGATCAGGTAGGGCCTCCCAGACCATTTAAGAACATTGGTTTTCCCCCTGCATGAGCTGGGCAGCCACTGGAGGATGTGGGCAGAGGTATGGTATGACCTGGCTTATGATGGAGTAGTTAGGTAAGGGTCGAGCTGAGTTTAGACAGAAAGGCAGAAAGTGTCCTTCCTTCTTGGTAACGGGGGCCGAAGGGGCTTCATCTGTTTGAAGGGGACTCTGTGCATCGGGCCACCAGGTGGACTATAAGGAGTGCATCTAATCCATCCTTAAATGTGCCTAAGGGTAGCATTCTCCTTGGCACACCATCAAATCCCAGGCAGAAACCTTCCTTCTTCAGGCTCTAGACAGAACAATGATCTGTCCATCATCCCAGAGAAATGGAATTCCATCCCCTCCAAGGTGGGATCCACGAGGCAGTGCCTCTCCTTGACCCATCTCCTTGCTTGCTTGGCTCTGAGTCTGTCGGAACATCCTCACCATTGCTGAAGGACTGGTGTTGGCTAGCCAGGGATGCCCAGTGGGGGTTTCTGATGAGTCCAGAGCTAGGCCAGCATTTGCGGTGCCACAGGCCATCCACCCACCCACCCGTCCACCCATCCATCCATCCACCCACCCACCCACCCATCCACCCACCCATCCATCCACCCACCCACCCACCCACCCATCCATCCACCCACCCACCCATCCACCCATCCACCCATCCACCCACCCATCCACCCATCCATCCATCCACCCATCCATCCATCCACCCACCCATCCATCCATCCACCCATCCACCCATCCACCCATCCACCCATCCACCCATCCATCCATCCATCCATCCATCCACCCATCCATCCATCCACCCATCCATCCGCCCGTCCATCCGTCCGTCCATCCATCCATCCATCCATCCATCCATCCACCCATCCATCCATCCACCCATCCGTCCACCCGTCCATCCGTCCATCCGTCCATCCATCCATCCATCCATCCATCCATCCATCCATCCATCCATCCAGGGTCACCACTGTAACCACAGTGAGGGTAGGCTTAACAACGTAGGCTGGACACCTTTTTGCTTCCATCCAGACTTTCCCAGGAGGCTTGGAGCACACCTTTTCATGAGTGCTGCCTTCTCAGCATCAAGAGCCTTTTTTTGTGGATGAGCATCTGTCTTTGCCTGTGAGTCCTGCCCGTTATAGGCTGCTTATGAATTTCTGGGTGCTTAGCAACCAGGAGAGGAGAGGATGCAAGCAGCCTGCACGCCTGTCAAGTAGCTGTTCCCTTCTCTCATCTTCTCTCATCTTCTCCTCTGGGTTTGTATCTGCAGTGAAAGCAGCCAGAGAGGGACTGAACCTCAACTTAAATAGTGACTTTTTACATTAAAAAAAAACCCTTAAAACTGAATCTAGTGCAAGCAGATCTTGCCTCGAAGAAAGCTTGCAAGCCTCCCTCATCCTCCTCCCCTGTCGTTACCTCGGGTGCTCCTCTGTCACCTTCTGAGGTCTTTCCCACAGGCCTGACATGAAGTGGGGGACACACCAGGGGAAGAGAAGAGGTGGGAGAGGCCAGGCCCCCACATGGCAAGTTTCTTCTCCAGCTGTGGGTTTGTAGAGACGAAACGACGTAATGAGGGAAGCAGGTTCTCCAAAGAAGGGACCTCGTGACTTAGAAAGAGGCTGTCTGCCTCTCGTTAGGAGGAAGACTGCTGGCCGCGGGAGGGGCACGCGTTTCAGATGGATGGTCCTTGGCAGCTGCCGATACCGTGGATCTGTTCTAGCAGAACAGACCTCTAGAGCCCTCGAACCAGGAGGCGTCCCGAGGAGCCGGGGCTGGCGGGAAGGGAAGAGGGAGCTGCCGTGTTTACTGTGTCTCCCGGGGTCACAGTTTTTCTTAAAAATACCTGGGAGGCATGGTACTGAATCAGTGCTGCTTGTGAGCTATGTCTGCAGACGATGCAGGGCCATGGAGGCTTGATGGAGGGTCTGAGTTGGAATCTAACTTGGCAGCTGACTGGTGGTGTCCGGGCATCCGTGTCTGGGGGGCTGGATGCTCAGACCCGGAGTTTGGGCCCCTCCAGGTTGTCACAAAAGGCTGAAAACATCTCTCAGCTCCTGGAAATGCCCTTTTTTTTTTTTTCCTGTCCCCTGGGAGGACCGGGCTACCTCCTTCATGACGTGGTTCCCCCCAGGCAGCCTTTCGGGCTGCTTGTACCAGATTCTTAGAAGGGCCTGTGGGTGTGCTCTTTTTTCAGATAAATTCCCTGGGTTCCGAGAGGAAAATGAAAACATGGACGCAATGGGGGTCTTTTCTTGGCTGGAACAACCTAGCACTTGTTTAATGGATTAAACAAGCATTAGAATGAATGTTTGAGGATTTGGAATTCAGTCTTTTATGACAATCTGAGCATTCTCTTGTCTCTCCAAACACCCGTGACCGTTCCAGGCGTCCTGCCAGGTGGAGCTGGGGTACGGTACAGAACTAAGGGGGTGGTGCGTTACCAAGGGCTCAGAAAGCATCCCCTGGGCCGGCTGGTGGTTGGCTAGCGAACGATGGTTTTGGCCAGATTCTTATTCAAGTGAGTTGTATGATGAAGGGAAAAAATAAAACCTATCAGGGAGGTCAGCACCTTAGACTCCTAGACTCTTGAATGTTGGAAGGACTTCTGAGGTCCTTCATCCAGCCCATCGCCCCCCTCCCCACCCCGGGTGCTTGGTTAGTAGTTGACGCAGGGACTCTGGGCTGTGCGCCAGCGTTGACCCAGGCCCGAGTTATTTGCATAGAATACAGTACTGCGGTTAGGACCGTGCACTGGCATGTGAGCTCCAGACCTGAACCCACAAACCAGAAGAGATTCAGGAACTAGGGCGTCCCAAGACAGCAGCAGGCTCTGGTAGAGTGAGGACGCCCACGTGGCGGGTGAGCGGGTCAGTGGGGTCCAGGGGAGCAGAGCCTCACAGTCACAGTCACTATGAGTGTCAGCGGGTGATGAGAAGCATCCGTGCCTCACAGGCACGAAGTGCGAGTCTTTTGGGGGAGCCCTCGCCCTCCTGCCCGTGGTTTCTTCACCCCCAAACCGTGTGCACCCCGGGCTAGACTGATCTCCTGGGAGGTGGCTTCTCCCCGAGCCTCTGGGCCCGATTGGCTGGGGGCGCGAGAGCCATGCACGCCCTGTCTCAGGGCCCCCTTCCTCCTCCCGGTCGTATGGGCTTTGGGAGCAGGGGTCTGCGTGCCTGCCCTCTGGGACAGGGGCATATTTCCCAGGCCCTGTCACCTCCGGTAAAGTCTGTCACACGTCGAGCATGGGGTAAATGAATGCACGAGCACAGCCCATGTTCTGAGTGCAAAGTGCACATGCATGTGCGTGCACACGGACACGCCACCTGCTCCGGCACGGACACCTCCGGCGAAGGACAGAGAGGGCTGGAGAAGGGACCAGGCCGGGAGGACGCAGGGATGCCGAGGCCCCCTGGAGCTGCTTCGGCCAGATGCCCGGTGGCCGAGCGCAGGCCTGGCACGGAGCCTGTCCCTCGGCAGGGGGCACCGGAGCCGGGGAGTCATGGGGGGGAGGGGCGGGAGGAACGCCCCTGGCCAAAGGTGTCGCGGGTCCCGTACGTGGCCCACGTTTCTCACGTGGACGTGGGCCTGGAGCCGTGGCTGCTGTGGCTGAGTGCCCAGGTGTGACGCCGGTGCTCTCCCCTGATGGCCCTGAGCACCGCCTTCTCCCAAGAGGCAGGCGGTAAGGTGAGGGGCTGAGAGGCTCGGAAGCCGGGTACCTCCCGAGGGTGGCCTGGCTTTGTCATTTCAAAATGACGGTTGTCGTGAGTGTCCAGAGACGTCACGTGTTCGTCTATTGTATGAGATTTTTCGAGGACCGACTGTTGTCTGGCCCGGTGCTGGGCGCCGAGTGCATGGGAGTGACGAGGTCACGGTGGGCATGCGGTGCCCACGGGCATGGTGGCGGCGGTGACGAGTCACCACCACCTCTGCGGTCGCCGCCTCCGCGGTTCCCCGCAAGCCGCTTCGTCTCTTGCACCCCAGTGTCCCCACCTGTAAAATGTGGAGCTGAGTCAAGGTCATCGCTAAGGGTAGTCCCCGCACCTCTAGTCTGGGGCTGACAGTTCTGAGCTCATGCGTGTGTTACTTAGAGAAGCTCTAGACACAAGCGGAGAGACAGCTGGGGGGACAGCCCAGGCCTTCAAGCGGGGACAGATGGGCCAGCAGGTCACCACACGCCAAGTCAGAGACTTAGATTCCCAGACTCAGTTGCCCAAACAGGTGATGGGGGAGGCCAGACCCGAGGGTAGTTCACATGGAAAACACCCAGGTGTTTTGTTTTTGTGTGACTGGAGCTGCTAGAAACGGGTCATGACCCTGGGCTGCATCCACAGTGAGGTGTGTTCGGCCAGGGGATGGAGGCTTGCGTTTTAGAGTGGCTGTAGACCCGGAGACCAACACGCAGGATGTCATTTAATTACAGCGTATCACTTACCCCACAGTAACCACATGGGGCTGGTATTATTATTATTACTGTGACCGTGTTGTAGGCGAGAGCACAGAAGTTTCGGTGAAGAGATGGATTGTGAGGGATGCTGTCCGTGGACCTAAACAGCCGCGGGAGGCGTCGAGCAGGTGGGTTTTTAGGGGGTCAGGAGGGAAGGTAGGCTGAGCGTGGGTTGGTAGCAGGGGACTCAGATGGTGGTGGGCGCTGTGGAAGGAGCTCCTTGGGGACAGAACCCGTTGGGAGGCCGAGGTTCTCCAACCCTGAAAGCGGAGCTGGGTGACTGTCAGAGGTGCCGGGAGGTGACCAGCCAGATGACCTGCCAGTTTCTGTCCACAGACAGGTAGCGGTGGTGCCTGCCCTGAACCCATGCCATCGCCCTAATAACACGCCACTGAGAGCGGCGGTGAAGTGTGAGTCGTTGAAGTGATCCCGGTGGGCCGTGGTGGGCGTGTAGGCAGCAGGGCAACAGGGTCCATGACCCCGGTGGGGGCACGGCTCTCAGGGTGCCTTTGCTTCCACCCTCCCCTCTCCAAGGCCCCCAGGTCTTTCTTCCCCCAGGACCTACTTTCCTTCCTCCGACGCCACCTCGAGTCCACTCGCACCAGTGAGGGCTCCGCAGTCTTTGTGGCCGCCGGGCCTGGTCACTGCTAACTTGTCCTGTGAGGCCGCGTGCTGGCGACGTTCTGGGAGATGGTGCCCCCATGCAGCGTTTGTAGGAAGGGGTGCTCAGCTGCCCCAGCTCCCCCCTCCCTTGGTCTCACTTATCTGGGAACCATTTGTCTGGTGCCCACGATGGACAGACCAAGCTGGGCCAGAGATTCACGACGCCTGGGGTGAGTCCCCGTGGGTCCCTCGGAGCAAGGGGTGGGGAGCGGGTGGGGGGATGGCAGGGGACCTGGGCAGTGTCGGGGGTACGTCCCCGGGGGGGTCACTGGTGGGTTTCCCTGGTGGTGTCCTCGTGAAGAGAGGACCTTGGACGGGCCCTCCACCCACCGCACGCTGTGTAGGGGGCCGGTGCCGCGGTCTTCCAGGGCCTCTGGCGCTGATCCTCTTAAATGGGATGATATTACTTCCTTTGCGGGGTTTCTGTGAAAGTCAAGGTAAATGAGGGCATTTGGGGAAAAACCACTTGTGTTAGCGCCTGGCTCTCTTTCCTTCCTGACTTTTTAAAAAATTTATTTAGTTAGTTATTTTGGGCTGTGTTGGGTCTTCATTGCTGCACACGGGCTTTCTTTTTTCTAGCTGTGACAAGTGGGGGCCGCTCTTCCTTGCAGTGCGCAGGCCTCTCGTTGCGGAGCACGGGCTCTAGGCGCGCGGGCTTCATTAGTTGTGGCACGTGGGCTCAGTAGTTCTGGCTCACGGACTCTAGAGCGCAGGCTCAGTAGCTGTGGCTCACGGGCCTAGCTGCTCAGCGGCATGTGGGATCCTCCCGGACCAGGGCTCGAACCCATGTCCCCTGCATTGGCAGGCGGATTCCTAACCACTGCGCCACCAGGGAAGCCCTCCTTCCCGACTTTGGGGGAGACCCTGAACCTGAGGCCCTTGGTCCCTCAATCCTGGTCACTGGTTGGTGCCAAGCTGGACCTCAGAGCTTCTGTACGAACCTCGGGTGCCTCCCCTGGAGGTTCTGTCTCAGTGAGCATGGGGAGGGCCTGCACAGGGGTCTGTAAAGTTCCCCACGTGATCCTGAGGCACAGCTAGGTTTGGAGACCTGCTGAGAACGTATGCAAAAGAGTGCGTGTGTGTGTTTTTCCAGAGAAAGGCTCCTTGGTTCTCATTGGAGTCTCAAAGTGCTTCAAGGTCCCACAAAAACTAAGAATGACTCTCGTGTGCCCGGTGCTCACGGGCTCAGAAAGTGGGTGCAGGACGCGGCCCTCCCTGAGGCTGGCACTGCCGGGCTCTCCTCCTCGGCCCCTCGCTCCCCAGGGTCCCAGGGACGCAGGACAGGTGGTAGATTACCTGGCTCTCTGGCAGGTGGGGAAGCGTTTGGGGCGTCTCCTCAGTCGCCTCTAAAGGTTCTTGAGATAGTTTTTGTTACCAGCCTGGAAGGTTGACATGGAGAGTGTTTCCGTCTGGTCCCCATAAACATAGAATCTGTTACGAATTACATGCATCTGAGAGAGAGAGGGAGACAGAGGCTCGGCGCGTGTGCAGGAGAACCGCCTTCTGTGCAGTCTGAAGGCGTTTGCAGTGTTTCCTAATTGGCCTGATCCTTTGCTGTAACGAATGTCCTGTCTTTTCTCCATCCCGTCCCCGACGGTCTGCAGCTCCTGACTTCCTGGCAGGGACGTAGTCGTCCCCAGGATCTCAGGCGTGTGATGGGAAGAGCAGGGGGGCTGCTCCGGGTGGGCTCCGGGTTTGGCAGTTACAGGGACCTGTTTTTCAGCCTCTGAGCTTAGGAGACCAGGGCTTTTTTCTTGTTTTCTGTATTCTTGGCACATCTCCTAGGATGCTCTGTGTGCGGCGGGGCCTTGTGTCACCGGCGTTGACCCACGTGGCCTCCTGGTCATGGCGGGGCTTCCTGGCTTCCATGGCCCACACGGGGGTACTGGAGTCAGGCTCCTGCCGGGCGGCCGGGAGCCGGGCGGGGCTGTGGCACCCACCCTGCCCCTCGGACGGCCCTCAGGCAGTGGGGCTCCTTCTGCCCAAACAGGACTTGGACTGACTTATCAGCTTATGTTTAAGGAAGGAAGGAAAAGAGACGAAGGGCCCTAGCGGTCAGGCTCTGGGAGAGACCAAGATGGAGACAAACTCAGAGCAGAAACACCGACAGACAGACAGACAGACAGAGAGGCAGGGCAACAAGGGGACAGAAGATGCCGGTGGGAGGGGGAGGCCCTGGAAGGGGCAGCAGTGACGTTGCTGTGTTGATTGATCCCTGCCTCGTGCCTGGGTGGGGTCTGGTGCTCACCAGGCCCGCAGGGGCATACTTATGAGGAAGGACGTCTCTGATAGTGAGAGGGCTCCTCGGCGATGACACCGGCCCTGCAAACACGACCTCCCTCAGTCCTCGGGGCAGTCCGTGTGGGGTCTGTCACGGCCCCGTCGGTGCAGGGCGCGTGCGGCGAGGAGAAGAGATGGGCTCTGACACGCGTGCCACCACCTCTTCCGCCCCGGCTGCCCCGTCCCCTCCTCTGCATCACAGACTCCCTGTGACATTGTGTCCCACGTTTCTCCGCGTTCAGAGCCTCCCCCGGCCGTCACTCTGTGAGTGGACGGTGGGGTCTGCATCCTGCAGGAGGGACATGAGGCCCAGCGAGGGCGGGCGGGTCCCTTCTGGCGCCCCTCCCTGGCTGGCCGCCCCTCTGAGGGGCCGTCTCCTCCACGGCAGCTGCTCCATCTCAGGAACTGCCTCGCCTGGGGACTGAGATGGGACGGGGGGGAGCAGGGGGCCGTGGAGGCCTCGAGGGGCAGAGCAGGCACACAGCACCTTCCATCTGCGAGCTGGAGCCTCTCTCAAGAGGAGCGTCTGGGTGATGGCCGAATTCATTCCCGGGGTCCTGAGAAGTCTCCCCACTAACAAAGCACAGTGATGGTTCTTCAGGCAGTTGGGAGATAACCTCCCCTCGGAGGGTGTGCGTTGGTGATGGACAGGGCAGGGGACGGGGCAGCGGGGACGGAGGCGTGGGAGTGGCGTCCTCAGGGGCAGGATGCCTCCCTGTCTTGCTCGTCCCCCTCCTTTCAAGAGGAATGAGTAAGAAAGCCAAAGCAGATGCCCCGTGGTGGCCCGTCCTGGGGAGTTACATTCCTCACGGTGCAGCTAAAGGCCTCCTCCCCACCCAAGACGTGCTGTCCTGACCTCTGAGGGGGTCTCTTGAGCCCCAGAGGCACCGAGCTGTCCCACCTGCCCTGCAGCCAGAGGGTGCCCGGGAGGCACCTGGGCTTTGGTAGAAAAGCAGCAACAGCAAACCCGGGGCTCCTTCTCCAGGAGCCCTGCTTGGGCCTCAGAGACACAAACACCAGTCAGAGCAAGCAGCTCGCAAAAGCGTCATCGCACTCAGAAGAAAAGACAAAAACGGAGAAAGCTGTTGTCAATGTAATACCCAGGGGCCGTCCGCCCCGGGCCCGGGGCCCCCAAGTCTGGACGTTCTGCCCTTCAGCATCTCAACCATCTTAAAATGTATCCATAAACCACATCGAATTGAATATTTTTGCTGTAACGAAATTAGAGAGAATGATTGTGTTTTTTATACTGTTGAGTTTTATTAAGGATAAATTATTCATTTTGGTCTTGTGTCATAAACTCTATTTTCTGATGGATAACTACACATTGAGCTGCATTTCACTAGGTGACGCGTTGTTAGGTTTTGTAGACTTGCAGTTAAATACGCATTTTGATTTTGCAGTTTTCTTTTACATTTTGGACCCAATCTGGCTTTGTTTTGCTTTTACCTTTCAAGTGTTTTTCTGGGTCAGGGGACAGCTCGCGGGGTATAGACGTTGAGCCTCTTGGGCCTGATGGATAAAAGCTCTCTGTCCCTCCGACCCCCATCCCCACCCGCAGAGAGAGGAAGAGGTACAGAGACAGCTTTAGCAAACTGATGTTCAGCCTCTCGTTGCCCTGTCTTCTCTTTGGTCTTATTTTTATGACAATGAAATGTAAGAAGTGGGCTCTGGGAAACGCAGAACGTTTCTAAGTATCCCAAGCAGGTGACACGTCGCCAGTTACCTGAAACCTTGTGGTGGAGGGAGGGAGGGATGTAGGTTCTGGTCCTGAGGGTCTCTGCCAGCTCAGGTGAGGGCAAGAGGAGGGCTGGCTGCTCCGGAGCCTCCAGTGGGCACCTGCCTGTGGCTCTGGCTTCACGTGGACCCTGGATTTCTCCCCGGCTCCACAAAGAGCCCTGCGCTGGTACAGCCATGAGAGAGGCGCCTCCAGGGCTGTGTGTGCAAATATTGAACACCGGGGGTCTACCAAGGAGAGAGAGAACTCAGCCCGTACAAGGAGAGGAAGGCCAGAGGGTCCAGTCCATGGAAACAGGAGGATGCTCTGCCACGCAGGGACCGAGCTGGGCTCTGGCTGTGCTGCCCAAGACGAGGGGCTAGGTCTGGCTTCCAAAGGGCGACTTCAAGAAGAGGGATGCTGACCAGCTATCAGCAAGTTGAGGAGAGCCTGTGGGGAGAGCAAAGAAAGGGACACCTGGCTGTCCTCGACCATGGTGACTTACCTGACATAAGAATGCCCGAGGAAGACTGCAGGAAACTGGGACTATTAAGAGCCCGGATATCTAGTGATCATTAAAGAAGAAGAAAGAAAGCGCTCACAAAATGACCCCGGAGCTCTCCTGCAGGAAAAGGAAATACAGATCCTTTCAGATCTGTGACCTAAGAGAGCAAAGGCGGTCTGGGAGTGGCTACCTTGATCAGGGTCAGAGCTGGAGGCTTCGAGGTCGGGCACTGGCACTTTGAAACCCAGGAGGAGCATCTTTGGGGTCATGCTTGGCGTTTCTGCATTAAGGGAGTGGTGTACTCAACCAGAACTGGTTCTTTGTTAGTGGAATAGGATCCCCTTTCTACACTAAAAATGAGATTACGTGAAACCCTTGAAAATGTGTTTGAAAAAGGGAGGGCTTTTCGAGGAGGATGCATTACCATAAAATGACACTGTCTTACTCCTTATTGCCTAATTAGTAATATTGTACTTCAGTGCGAAATGGTATGTTTAAACATTGCCAATCGATTTAAACAAAGGATTTCAAAATACTGTAGGAAGGAGCACTGTGAAAATTTGCTGTCAGCCAGCATCTCCGAGGGTACGTTTTGTCACCTCCTAGGGTGCCTGCTCAGAGGGGACCTAGCAGAAGAGGGAAGGGCATCCCCATCCTGCCGTGTTTTCTGGTCTCCGTTCCCTTCACCCAGGGCTCAGCTGGTCCTGGGACTGTTGTTTTAAATTAATTTTTAGGGTACTGTAGCCATACGTTGGGCTCAGGTGGGCTCTGTCATTCATTCATTCATTGATTCATTACACGCTTAACAAGACAGATATAAACTGTGTTCTAGGCGCTAAGGGCACAGAATGTGCATAATGCAGCTCCTTTCCTCGCGGAGGTCAGCCCGGAGGGGAAGCAGGGGTTTTGTGGGAAATCAAAATACACCCTGGTAGGCGAGGAGGGCGGTAGAGAGGTGAGCACATTTTCACGGCAGCCTTGAGAAAGTGTATTAGTCAGAGTAGCCTATCTGCTGTAACAAATATCCCCCAGTTCCCAGTGGCTTAGCGGGATGAAGGTTTATTTCTTGCTCACATCGCAGCCCCAGCTGGGTTGGCGGGGTGGCCATGGGGTTTACTCAGGGACCCAGGCTTCTTCTGTTTAGAGGCGGTGCCACCCCCTTGGGCCTGGAGGTTTTCCTCTCGATCCCCTGAATCTAGCCGACAGATCTGTGATAAGAAAGAGGGCATGGAGGGGTGCACCCCACGTTTTAGGGTCCCACCTAGAAGTGGTGCCCCCCCGCCCCCCCGTTTCCTGCCTGTCCCACTGTCTAGAGTACAGTGCACGGTGCTGCCCCCTGCAGGGGAGAGTGAGAAATGCAGGCTCGCTGTGTGCACAGGTGGTGGGGAAGCAGGTGTCTCCCACCCAGGGGCAGGCAGGAGCCACCCCATCAGAGGGAGTGTGGGGGCGGGTAGAGTTTATGAGCGAAGACGGGTGCTGGGTGCCAGTGGGGGGTCCGCAGGGTGTGAGGAGACATCCTGAGCAAAGCAAGTGGACATAGCCCGGGTGTGTCTTCAGATAGAACTGGATTGAAGGCTTGGCCCACAACCACGGGTGGCGCGAACTTGGGCCTGGTGCATCTTACGTGTCCCAGGTGTCACCTCCAGCCCTCATCCCACGTCATCTCCGAGATGCGAGCGTTACCTGGAGTCTCACCCTCTGCTGTCACCACTGGCTTGAATCTCACCGAGAACCGCTTTTTCTGACCGACCCCTTCTCTCTGCTCTGGACGAACCCTGACACGGACCCTTCCGCTGATTCACACATACATGGGGGTTTTTGTGGTTGTATCAGTCTGTACCCAAGTTTTGGGAAGATGGAGGGAGATCACATCATGGTAATGAATATTGAATATTTGAAATTTCTGTGCCTGAAGAGTCCCTCCGGCATTTTTCCAGCCTGGGCTCCAGCGTTTTGATGTATTTCTTACGTTCTCACCTTCTCCACCTTTGCTGCTCTGAACAGACACCCCTCCCCGCTGTCATTATGCAGAGCAGTTCAGCCCCTACTGGCCCCACACCCAGCCTCAGCTCAGAGCCCCCCTCTCTGTGTATCCCCTACGTGCCACCCCCCATGAGGGGCCCTTTCCTGCTGTGGGGAAGACTGAGAGATTCGTGTCCCCATTGCTTGGAAGGCAGAGGTAAATGGGGTCAACTTTTGTTTTTTTAATTAATTAATTTATTTATATTGGGCTGCGTTGGGTCATCGTTGCTACGCGCGGGCTTTCTCTAGTTGGGGCGAGCAGGGACTATTCTTCGTTGTGGTGCGTGGGCTTCTCATTGTGGTGGCTTCTCTTGTGGAGCACAGGTTCTAGGCGCGCGGGCTCAGGAGTTGTGGCACACGGGCTTAGCTGCTCCGCGGCATGTGGGATCTTCCGGGACCAGGGCTTGAACCTGTGTCCCCTGCATTGGCAGGCAGATTCCTAACCACTGCGCCACCAGGGAAGCCCCTCAACTTTTGTGTTAAGTAACTTTTTCTTCCTCTTATATTTAATTTCACTAAGGTTCAAATGGGAGTGTTGCCCCCAGAACTGCAGGGTTGCTGTGAGGATCACATAAAATAATCTATGAAACTGTGTAGACGGACCCTTGGGGAAGAGGCAGCCCCCCGGCCGTCTCCCCCAGCCCTCAGGGTCATGCTTCCCCGTGGTGGAGCTGCAGACAGAGCGTGGACCCCACCAGCTTCTCGGAGAACGGGCCTTCACCGACCGTGTTCCAAAGTCAGGACACAGCACATCAGTTAGACACGGGAGGAGAGCCTTTGAAAACTGTGGTCTGTTACAGCACAAGTGTCTTCCTAAGATTCCAGGTGTGGCTTCCGGGAGGTTCGAGTGTGCAGGGCACCCCCAAGAAGCTGGAGGTTTGGGGTAGCACACTGCTCCCCCAGGCCAGCTGACCCTGCCCGGGAGACCCAGCCTGGGCTCACCCGCGGAGCTGCTGTGCGCGAGGGACCCCAGGGGAGAGGCTGGGGGGTCCCTAGGCGGCTGGGGCGGGGGTGTCCACCCTGAATTCTCTTTATGAGGCCGAGGGAGAGGGTCCCAGCCTAGCTGGGTGCTGGCCCGGGACCTCTTCTCTCCTGCATTTCATGGTCTCGCTGAGCAAGGAGGGTCCTGGGGCCCACCCGGAGAGGGCGCTTCTCCTGCCGGGTCCTGGACAAGACAGGCCGGGGCTTCCTTCCGCCTCTGCCCGATACCTCCGGGCATGGAGTCCACTCGGGGAGGGGGGTCTGTAGTCGCAGGAGGGGCGTCCTTAGAGCTGCTGCCTTCCTCTGCTCCGTGGCTTATTACTTTGCCGCCCGCAAGGAAGGAAGCGTCCTCTCTTCCTTAGGCTGAAGTCGGCGCTCAGGTGGCGCTCGGTCGGCCTCCTTAGGTCAGCCACCCCTTCTCTGCTCCCACCCCCCGTCCCGCCCCACTTCTGGGCTCTGCCGTCTGCCCTCCGACTCACAGGCACTGGCGGCTGCTGCTCTGTTAGGGGCGGTTCCGCCCCCTCCACCCTGCTCTCCCTCCACGCCACGCCACTTACTCCTCTGGAGCCTTCTGGAAGCTGGCACTTCTCTGTCCTTTCCCACGTGTGCGATGGTCCTTCTCTCAAAGCTCTCCTGCCTAACGTTTCCCGTTGACTCACGCTGTCCCTGTTTGGGTCCCTTGCCTGCCTCTCCCCACTTCCTGCTCTGTGACGCTCTTGTTTACTTCCCGCTGTGGACATAGAATTTCCACGATTGGAGGGGTTTGGTCCTCATCTCCTTGATGAGCTTCTTTCCCTGAGAACCCTTGTTCCCTCTGTGTCCGCCCATTTTCCCACGCGGGGACGTCTGACCCCTAAGTCATGACCGTGCAGTTGATCACCTGGGGCAGGCGTCACAGCTGGGGGAGGCGCCCCTGGGTTTCCTGCGCCCCAGGGGCTGAGCATCCATCAGACCCTACCCCGCATCTCGCACTGGAACGTTTGAAAAGCCATCAGCATAGAAAGTGGGAAAGCTTTCCAAACGAGGGTCCTGTGAGGACGCTGGGGACCCTTTGTTCCCACAGCAAACGCCATCTCTCCGGCTCTGATGGGATCCGATAGAGAAGTTTCACCAAAACAGAGAGTCTGTTGAGCTGCTTTCCTGCGAATGCCCAGGGACCTCTCTCTTCGTGGAGGGAGAGCCATGTCTCTTTGTACGTCACTGGTGGCCATGGCAGCGATGGCAGGGATGTGTTTCTGTGCCCACACCGCCTCCGCCTTGCCCATCCTGACGGTGGGTCCGTGTGGCCAGTCACAAGGTGGAGGTGTCCCAAAGCTTCGAGGGGTCTCAGACCCACCCTGACCCCTCGGCTGCAGACCAGAGAGTGGGTTAGACCCCAGGACCTGCCCCTCCACCTCGGTGGGAGCAGTTATTTCAGAGACAGGTTCCTTTGGAAAACATTGTTGTCACAAGAAAAACAAATTGCTTTCTATCAAAATGTCTTCTGGTCTCGGACAGAGTGATTGAGGTCAGTGCCAGAGGTAGGAAGCGGTTTCCACAGGAAGCAGGGCTGGGTATGAGGGATCAGATGGGCCAGCAGCCTAAGGTGAATAGGACCACACATCCTGACCCTGCCCAGCACTTGGAGCTGGCTGGAGCTGACGAATGTCTAACCAGTAAGGGTCTCGGTCTCAGCCCCAACTCAGACCTTTATGTCAGATCCCAAAAAGGACCCCAGTGGCCATTCAGTCCATTCAGTTCGGCATCCGTGGAGCTCCCAGCACTTGAAGGAAAGAGACCTCTGAGGCCATTGGCTCCAGCTCCCAGAGGACCTCTGGGAAGAGATTTTAGATCCAGTGGGCTCCCAGTCCGTGCCCCCCCCCCAGTGTGCTCCCCGATAAGTGTACCTTCCAGAGCAGACCTTGGCAGGTAGAGCAGGGCTTTCTTCAGGAATGTGGAGCTTCCAGTGGGTCCTGCTTTAGAGGTGGTGAGCTAACTGATGAAAACTCCTGAGACTGACTTATTTCTGTGCTGCCAATGGTGGGGCAGAAGTTGGTCGCCAGGCCAGTTGAATGCAGTGTTCCTGGGACAAGGGGTCGGGAGCCCTCCCCTTGGTTTGGGAAGCCCCTCTTTTCCATCTAGGCTGAACACCTGTGATTTGTCTGTTAACCCCCTTCTTAGTGGGGATTAAGGAATCCAGGACTCTTGTTCACTTCTAAGGTGATAAATTGTGATAAAGTACAATCACGACTTCCTGGCAAGATTTCCTAGGGGTAGAGAGGGCCTGAATGAGGTCCCGTTGGTAAGATATTTTGAGTTTTTTCACAAAAAATTAATTTCTAGACCATCTCCAACTTTTGAACTCTTGGAGCCGCTGTTACAGACTCCCTCTGCCTTGAGCCACTTTTGGAAGGAGGGCCGTCAGCGGTTCCAGCCAGAACGTAAATGCGTTTACACTGAAGTGTAAGAGAAGGATGTCAGATCGCTCTTTACTCAGATAAGAGGGAAATGGGGAAGGAGTGGAAGGCTCTCTGGGGTCTACAGCACATTCCCGGGAAAGCAGCAAAACAGCGGCCATGTTTATTTGCAGCCCTGATGGTCCCTGTAAACATTTCTTCCTTGGTATTTCAAATATCACACGGACCAGCCCGTCCAGAGCGGATAGGAGCGAGGTGGGGAGGGGGAAGGGAAGACCCCCGGCGGCTAGAGATTTGGGCAGGGCGGACCTGTTGGCAGCTAGCTCAGGATGGATGGGCTGGAGCTGCCCAGCAGAACTCAGTCTGGCCCTTTCTAGGTCAGCAGCACGTGCACAGCGCTGGGTCCCGAGCCGCCTTCCTGCCAGGTACCTGCCGGTCCAAAGCATCTTCCTCTGGGCGCCCCATCCTCTTCCTCTAAGGCCGGGGCTGAGGCTGTCGGAACAGGGAGGTGGATGTGTAAATCCCAGCACCCCTTTGGCTGCTTGTAAACTGAGATTCCAGACTTAGGAATGTATTTGTTCTTCCTTGGGTGGACCCCCTCTCCTGCTTCCCTGCATCTTGTATCCACTGAAGCCACTTACTGGCCACTGAAAGTGCCCCGTTAAATCCGGAGTGCTGTGAGACCTAAATTCAAACTGTAACCCAGCAAATCGGCCCCAGTCTGTGTTTCCCACTGATTAAAAAAAGTTAAGACTCAGTGATATAATGTAATTCAGTATTATGTAATAAAAGCCTATTATGGATTGTCATTTTGCAGTCACTAACTTAATTTTTCTTATTAGTGTTCATTTAAATCTTAGCCCATTGTGTGTTCAATACTACAAGGAATAAAACCATTTTTCTTCAAAAATCAACCATTTTGGGCTTCCCTGGTGGCGCAGTGGTTGAGAATCCGCCTGCCAATGCAGGGGACACGGGTTCGAGCCCTGGTCTGGGAAGATCCCACATGCCGCGGAGCGACTAAGTCCGTGCTCCACAACTACTGAAGCCCATGAGCCTAAAGCCCGTGCTCCGCAACAAGCCACCGTAATGAGAAGCCCGTGCACCACAACAAAGAGCCCCCCCTCCCTGCAACTAGAGACAGCCCATGTGCAGCAACAAAGACTCAACGCAGGCAAAAATGAAACAAATAAATTTATTTAAAAAAAATAAAAAAATAAAAAAAATAAAAATCAGCCATTTGGAATTTTTGCGGCAATTTAGAGGAGACCCCCTCCCACCTCTTCCTCCAGAAACGTTCAGATAAGTGAGGTTTTCCTGCTTTTAAACCAGCGACTGACCAGAGACCCAAACTGGAGGATGAGTTTTTGGTTTTTGAACCAAAAGCACCAAAACTGAAACGAAGTTTATTAATTTCAAAATCTGACATTTTGAAAACCCTTTAATAGGACCAGGGCTTCTGTAAATAACCTCCCAGGGAATCGGTTCGGTGCAGACATGAACCCTGTCTTGAAACACGCAACATTAAGATCATTTTCAAAACAAGCTGTTGGTTCACTGGGATTTACATTTTCTGGGTTTAGTAAATTCAGTTCCAATTTATTTCCTCCTAAATGAGTTTTCACTACCGGAAGGCCCATGTATGGACATGACCCTCTGTCGCTGTGTGGTCGCCTGCCCTCGAGGGCGAGGTGGCCTTGGAACTGGAGCCCAGGCCAGGGCTCGGGCCTCCCGCCTCGGCCTCCCCCCGGCTCGGGGGCTCTTAGATGAGTCCTGGGCACAAGGATGCCCGACCTTCAGCCATTCACCGCAGCTCCTGAGACACGGTGCGTAGGGGCCCGTGAGCTTCTCCACGTCACCAGAGCGTGGGGACATCAGTTTCAAAGACAGAAATTGAACCACATTTGAGGAAACGGCAAATTCCTACAGTGTCCTTGATAGAGAACCTCTTCCTGTCCTACCCTGCGGCTCTCAGGCTGCACCTGGTGAAGCCCATGCTGGTGGGAGAGTCAGACGATGGGGGAGTCCTGGTGTCGGGGGTCGGGCGAGCAGCCGGCGTGGAGCACGGCTGCTCGGGCCCCTCAGAGGCCACGCCCAGAGCGCTGCATTGATTTTACGTGATTTTAGTTCTCAGTGAGGGATGCATTTTGATGAATCAATATTGAATCACATGTTGTGTGTCTCATCCAAAAATCTCTTCTGACTTTCCCTGAAGCCTTTGTATGTTAGGTACCGGCTGCGGGAACTCATCGGATCCCCACATTATGGCCAGTTTGTCCCTCTTGTGTGGTTCCAAGTTGTTCTGTGTCATGCCCATCACGTCCCGATGGACCTTGCGGCCTGGTCCCCCTGATCTCTGTGCTCTGCCACCTTCAGGGTGGCAGCGCTGTCCTCAGAGAGCTTCCTGGAAATCACCGGACGGCCGTGGCCGGTCCGGACATCGCAGGGGGAGCGGCAGTGTCCGGGGAATGTCCTGAGTGTCTATCACTCAGGGGGGACCTTTCCCAGAAGCGTCCAGCTGACACCCACTGCATCTCCTTGGCCACGAGTTGGTCGAATGTCCCTTTAGCGAGGAGAATGGGCTCGTCCTGAGCGGTTTAGATGAATCAGGTTTTAACTTGATCATTGGGAGAGAGGGATGCACACCCAAGCGGGACCCAGGTCTTCCAGCAGGGGAGAGGGAGCCGTTGCTTCAGCGGGGCAGCGGTTCCGATTCTATCCTTCATCTTCCTGACAAGGACTCAGAGAACCCTGAATGTTTATGTTTTTTTAGTCTCTCGTCACATGCAAAAAAATATGTGTGTTTTTCTTTATATGTTATAATGACTAGGGAAATGATCATTTGATGACCTCGGGCCTCTGTTTCACCTCTTCTGTGCTGGACCCGGGCAGTGCACAGACATGGCTTTTGATGAATTGAGTTGACTTACAGGGTCTTAGAGTTGGAAGGCCCTAAAGCTCCATCTTTTCATTTTACAAATAGAGAAACTGAGGCTCAAGCTGCTGGGGTGGCAGGAGGGGGGCATCCAGGACCTCGTAGCTCATTTAGCTGAAGCCTTCGGTGCCTCAAGTCTCTCGTTTTGTGGCTTTTTCCCACTCTGGTGATGCCTGGTCCCCCCTCCCTTCCAGGCAATCAGTGCTATTGTGCACTTTTAAGTTGCTATCTCTGTTAAAACCTGTGCAAGAACTAGATAACAGTCATTCATAGCCCAGCACAATTATGGGCTATTTCATCGTTTGTCTTCTCTTGAACCATTGTAAGACATTTCAAGCTTTATCAACAGGCGTGGGGATTATTTTGGGGGGTAGGAGACCTCGAATTCTCTTGTGGCTCCTGCAGAGTCTCACTGTCTGGGAGGCGTCTCTTCTGCGCTGTGTCTCGGGGGGAGGGCAGATCCCCCCACCAGCGGCTCCACAGCCGCTCGGAGGAGAGAGAGCCTGCTTCCCCGGGGAAGAGCGTCCCGCCCGACACCACATGGACCCTTCCTTTCCTTGTCATGTTTTGTGAGTGAACTCAGAGCTCTGCTGTCTCCCCCAAGTGGAGGGTGAGAGGAGGCTGGTGCCTCAAGGGCCACAGCCCCTCGGAAGGTCCCAAGCCCCCAGACGACGCATCTGGGACAAGTCCCCTCGTGCCCTGCCCTTCTCTTCTCCACGCAGAAAAATCGAGCGCGTGATCACAGAGACCTGGCGAGTGGTTGCTTCTACTCTGCCAGTTTTCCTTGTTCTGTGCAGGTCGAATCATCCCGTTACAGGCCCCTGGAGTGTCTAGGGAGTGACCTGATTTCCACACTGAGGGTTGTTTGAAGTGTGGGACGAGCCTCGGAACCATCAGATAGAGGAGCCGTGCTGGGGTGGGTTTGGGGCGTCACGTCCGCCGGCCTCTGCTTCTGTGTGCCCTCCCCCCAGTGTCACCCACTGGATGAGGCGTCACAGACGTGGTTCCCTCTCGGGGGGCTCTCCTCCGGTGCTGTTGGCATTCGGGCTGGGACTGTCCTTCGCTGGGGCCGTTCCCCCCTGTCTGGGGGGTCTGGACCCCTGGCCTTCCCCCGAGTCAGTTCCTCTGCCAGGCTGATGACAGGCAGGTGCCCCCTCCCTGCTGCCGGCTGCTGGGGGACGTCCTGCCCCTGTGGGAACATCATCAGACGCAGTGCCAGTTAAGGGTCAGGACGCTGGCGCCTGACCTGGTCCTACGTCTGAGCCTGACTTTGACTTCCTCCGTTTTTGGGACATTTTCCAAATCTCCTTTATATCCACCTGGGCCAACACACAGGGTTCCATCAGCAACCGATGGGGTGAGTGAAGATTAGCCTCTACCTCACCTCCCCCGCTCCCGCGGACCCCGCAACCTCACCGCAGAGGGACCGCCGCACAGAGCCGGGGCGGCGCGGGGCTGTAGGGTCTCCGCGGCAGGCCTGCTCGTCACGACCCCCAGGCCCCGGGCCCAGGCTCCCTTCCCAGAGCTCTGCTCCACACCACGCACTCCAAAGGGGACATGGGGCCTCAGAGGCCTGGCTGTTTCTTGGACGTCAGGAAGCGCTTGCGAAACAATTGGTGAGTTAGCAATGAATCAGGACAGGACGGCTCGCAGTTTCCCCCGAATCTCTGCCTGCTGAGAACCTCGTACACACACCCACGCTGGGAACGCTCCCCCTCCCCGGGGACGGGGGCTCGGCCACGTGTGCAGGGGGCTGGTGAAGCCAGCGAGCTTCTTGCCCACAGGACGCACCTGAGCTCTCCTGTCCCTTCCCTTTCCTGGCCGCCACCCCTCCTAGAAGGAAGGTCGCCCATCAGGGCCCTTTACAGGGCTGGGTGACAGCAGGCGACAGGCCCTGCCGCGAGGCTGGGACGGCTGTGTGTCCAGGAGTTCAGAGAGGTGGGCGGCACGCCTCCGGTCTGGAGACAGGCTGGCAGGGGCCTGGGAGGGCCAGAGACCAGCGGCACCACTTCCAGTTGCTTTTCCCTCCTTTTCCTTCTATTCCAGCCTCGCTGAATGTCCCCAGGCTCCCATTTCCAAATCCTCTTCCCTGTTATAACCTTCTGTGTTGACCTCATGCTCCTGTCTCTTACAGAACCTACAGCAATCTGTAACCATGTGTTTGCATGGGTGGCTGTCAGCCCAGCGGGTGGTCCGCTGTGTGGGGTCAAGGACCTTGTGTGGAGCCCCCAGTGCTCCGCCAAAGCTGTAGGAAGGAAGCAGCTACGGGATGCGCAGGCGGTGATGGTGCTGCCTCCTGGGTTTCTGTTTGGGTCCCTGGACCCCCTTGAGATCACCCTTAATTGGGGGCGGGGGTGTTTAAGGAAGCAGGAGGGGGAGTTGGACAGTTCTAATTCTTCCCATTTAAAATAACGGGAAATTGGTTAGCATCTCCCACGGGACATACGACTTTCGGGCACGGGGTTCTGACGTGTTTTTCGCACGTGGTCCCTGTCTTCAGGGAATATATCGTCTCGCTGGGGTGATTAGATGAGCAGCCAGACCCTAACTTTCACGTAAGGAACGTAGATGGGGTGTGGGATGTGCAGTGGCCGCGTGTCTTGATTCCAAGGAGATGAGGACAAGCTGAGTCCCCAGGGGAGGTGAGTCCAGAGAGGTTGCACGGAGGCGCCAGACCCTGCGGGGCCTGGGGAGGATCTGGGGGCAAGTGAGAGTTTCCGGTTGTAGAACGTTCCTCCAGTACCTCCAGCGCCCGGGTGCCGTGTTCAGTATAAAGGAATAATCAAAGAAGCATACAATGTCATAAGATACTTTCTGTCTAAGAGGAATGACAGACACGCCTTGAAACGTCGGGCACACAGCATAGTTAAGGCAGCAGAGCTTCGAGGTGCTGAGAGGGAGGAGCCAGACCGAGTGGGTAGGGGGTGGCGTGTGGACCCGGGGCGGCCACGCTCGGGGGGACTGTGCTGTGAGCTGACGGTCTCAGGCGAGACCTCGACCAGCGCTTCCCGTGTCGACAACAGCTGCCAGGAGAGCCTCTGCCCTGCCCGGCTGGGACCCTCTGCTGATTCCAGGCACGATCTGGGGGCCTGAGGAAGGGGCTTTTGGGAAACGAGGGGCAGTGGCTGTTTACCGACCGGTAGAGACGTGTCTTCATGTTTAATGATCAGTTGTCCTTTCATTCCCAGCAGCTGGAGGTCACTGTAAACTAGGACCCCTGGGAGGGTGAACGGTGAAGCCAGGGGCTCAGGTCATCCACCCTCCGTCACCCCAGCCCAGAAGAGGTGATTTACCCCACAACGAGGGCCTGGTTTTTCTCTGTCGCTGTTCCATCTGGCTCCGCCTGGGGTCTCCCTGTGGCTGGTGAAGCCCACGTAGAAACGGTGGAGACCCCAGTGCCTCTGCAGCCACTTGAGCCATAGAGTTACTCCAATCCACGTGCCTCCCCAGCCCCTGCCTCCTGGCCCCCGCATCCCATCAGCGGAAGGTCCGTGTGGAGCAGGGCAGAGGGCTCAGGACCTGGGCGGCTCTCCCGGCTGGTGGCGCCCATCCTGGCGGTGTGCGGCCCCTAGTGTCACCCTGGGCCCCACTGTGGTCTTGGTTTTGGAGGAGGTGTGTTATCAGTGGACTTGCTTTCATAAAAATAAGGATCGAACACCTTTAAAGAAATGTTAAGCATCACTGTGTGTATCAGTACAGTTCAAAAGAAACCCAAAGGGAGACAGACACCAGTGACCCTCCTGGACGAACAGATGAACGGAGCAGCCTGAAGTGGTCGTCTGGCGGTTGTAATAATAAGAAATTCACTGGGAGGTCATCATGGGCCTGACGCGTGATGGCTCTCGAGACAAATGGTGTCCCATCTGTGTGCATCCGTGCGTGGGGAGATAGGGACAGACAGAGAGACAGAGACAGAGAGACAGAGGCAGAGAGAGACAGAGGCAGAGAGACATGGGGAGGTGTGTCTGTGCTGCTGTGTTGTGTGGGTGTTGTTTCGTAGGATTTTAACTGACTTGCGCCACCGTGTACACAGGGTCCTATTAGCAGTCTAAGTTTGGCTAAGAATAAAAAATCCCTAATTATATTTTGGAAATAAAATTGAAGGAGCTGGAGTTTAAAATAGCTGTCTGGAGCTTCGGAAAACTCATATCTGGAAACCATCCATGGAAGGATATTTGTATCCTGAGAGGGTCTCACAGGGCAAAAGGCAAGTCAGATTTTTCTGCATTTCAGACGGTGGCCTCCTGGAAGGTTCCTCGTGCATTTCTTTATGGCAGCGATCGCTTTGCTTCTGAAGAACCAAGGCCCATCCAGTCCCCCAGGCAGATTCTCCATGGAAATCAGAAGGTTTAAAATCCGGCGCTTTAAATGCTGTGTCCTCTTCAGTGTGTGTCTAGTTCTGCTGTGTACAAGCAGCTGGTTACAGACGCAGCAAGTCGGGCTGTATATAATTCAGTGCCGAGCCAGACAGGAGACGGCGGAGAGACTGATAGCCTATAGCCTTCTCTCCAGGAGAGACTTGTGCGTTTTACTTTCAACCTGTTTCTAAAAATGGCAAATGCAAAGTAAGAAAACAAGTTTATCCATTGCAGGAAGGAAGGCAGGGAGGGGAGAGGAGTCTGATCTTCAGCTTGGTGTGATTTTATTTTTATCTTTCGCTTTTGCAACAGAACATCTGGGGGCTAGTGCAGAGCTGGGTCTGCCTGGGTTTCAGCAGCTTCATCGGGGTCATAGTTAGAGACTGATTTCACCAGAACTAGGAAGGGAAACATGAACTCTGGGAAGCTGGGAGTTAAGAATGGGGTGGGACGGAGGGGTGACGGGCAGCGGCGGGGGGTCCCGGGGGATGGTGACGGTAGTGCTGACGGCAGCTTTGGGGTTCGTGCATCTCCCTTCCAGGCCTGCAGGCAGCCTCCTTCCGTTTCCCGCGAGGAAGCCTGGGCCTGGTGGAGGTGCCTCCATTCTGAAGTACGGGTAATAGGGTGACCCCAGGGCAGAGGCGCATTTCATCCCAGTCCCCAGGGCGCCAGTGTGTGATCTCAGGGTCCTGATCTCAGAGTCGGTGACAAGGCAGACGTGACCACCTTTAGGCCGGTGGCATCTCTGGGAAGTGGCCCAGGTTTCTAGGTGTGGGAGCAGAAAAGAGCAGTGAGTTCATTCAGTCATCCACACGCGTGAGTGGACCTCCCGAGGGGCACCGGAGACTTTCCCGGGGCAGGTTGGATCCGGCAGTGGGCTCTCCTCTGGAGTAATTCCTTTCACTGGGGTCTGCAGCTGTTACTGGGTATTTGCACCACAGAGGAGGAGGGAAGTCTACAGATGGGCAGTGAGAACAGGCTGAGATTTTATGTCTCACGATGGCTGCGTGGCGATGGCAAGAGCTGTCTCTTGGGGCGCATTTCAGCAGAAAGGAGCGTAATGTTTTCAGAAGAGCCCTGTTTGCAGTCAGTGCCAGGACTGACCTTTCCATTTGGTTTGTGGTCAAGTGAGGGCACTGCTGGAAACCCGAGGGTCCGGGGGGGTTGGCATGCAGGCGCCGAGAGCAGTAATCAGGCAGGTCTAGCCGAATCAGGAGCCCTCCTATGGCTGTTGCTCAGGCACAACCGTAATTTGTGGTTCTCTAGTTCCCAGGGTGCTAACCCCCTTCCTAGCGCTCGTAGTAACCGCTGTTCAGTAGCATCACTGGGTTGGTCCCGGTGTCCTGGCTCTGGGAACATCTCGTGCTGCAAACACACGGCCCCCGCAGTAGGTCTGGGGGTCTGCCTTTGCATCCATGACCTTGAACCTCTCTCCAGAGGATGCTAAAAGCAGCCTTGATGGCTATTGTGTGGAGTCTTGTTGGAAAACCCCAGTGCGTGCATGTCTGTAACTCAGGAGAACCCCACCCACTGCCTCACAAGAGCGTAAATCAATTCAAAGGGCTTTGGTCTTGCTCGGAGGTTGGGATTCAGGGGATGATCTGCCGGGTTTGCTCTCAAACCCCCAGTCGTTCCTTGGCTTCTTCCCTCGACACCCCCTCTCTGTGCTACTGCTGGTTATTTGCGCCAGCTCGGGGGATCGGAGGCAGGAACTGGCATTTGGATTAATGGCTGGATAATCCAGAGCAGTCGAAGAACTGGGAAATAATTTACGTTTTGTTCTGGGTTATTTATTTTTGTGGGGTGCTGGTGAGAGAAAAAACGACATTAGTTTCTCAAGTACATACTTCTTGCACCGATATGGAAATCAGCTACTGTTTGCATTTGCTGAGTGCACATCAGTCGCGGCGGGGAGAGATCTGCAGCGTGAGTGTGGCAGCGAGGGGAGAAACCGGGAACTGAGGTGCTGCTGTGGCTTCACTCGAAGCACAGATTCTAATGACCGCAAAGTCTCTGAATTAAACAAGTCGCGCTTAGAAGAGATTCGGCAGGTCTACGTTTGACAGAATCCTGTCATTCATGCTTGTAGAGGAAAGTCTTCCCAACAAAGTTCTGGACTTTAATCGATCTGATTGGCTTAAAGCATGGTGCACCTGTACACGCGATAAATCGTTTCTTTGAGAATAGAGACCTGGTTAGGGGGTAGGACTTAGTTCTTGGAATGCAGAGCTTAGCACGTTAGAAGGAGGGGCATTTTGTCCTGCTTAGGTATTGTTACTGATGATATCTTGCTGCTCGCCCGGAGCGTGGCCTCTGCTGTATTTGAGTCAGTGGCCGCCCCCCCTCCTTTTGTTCAGTGAGTTTATTGTGTGCTGTGTCTGCGGTGGCGTGGATGCCGGGGTTCGGAGGGTGAACAGTGAGACGTGATTTCCTGCCTTCTCGGAGCCCAGAGGCTGGCGGGGGAGATGGGAGCAGGGCACCTTGCACTTTCTCCTCCGATGCTCTGATGTCAGAACCAACCTGGAGGACCTTGGAAAAGACCCCGTTCCCGCCCCTTGGAGCTGTTTACGATCCCTCCGTGATTTTTATTGTTACGATACCTTGCTTTTCGGAATTAGCGTCATGATGGCTCTACTGGTCTCACGGCTGTAAAAGGAACCGTGGACCACCCAGGCTGCCCGATCCGGGCTCCTGACTCCCAGGAACCCCTCTGCGGCCGGGGCCTCATTAGGTGTTTTCTGGGAGGAAAGTGGTCCTTGGGAGGGGGCACCCGTGGCCTCCCGTGCGCTGAGAGCCGAGGGGCCAGGTGAGTCCCGACAGCCGGGGTCGGGCCTGCTTCGGGGGGAGCTGAGGTTGAGGGGAGGAAGCACCCTGCAGGCTTTGCGAGGCAGCGTCTAGGTGTCACTTGCCCCACAGGCCGGGTGCCCCTCCTGGCCCTCCGCGCAGGGGTGGGAACAGCCACGGGGGCTGCCTGGGGAGGAGGTGGCGAGAGCGCTTCCGGTTACACACGGACACGGAGGCATCGCGGCTTTATTTTTAGGCTTCTCAAATTCTTGCTCGTCTCCTAGTTCGCGGCTCCCTGGCAACAGCTTGTTGTCATGGCAATGCCCATGTGAATGAGTGAGGCTCTCGGCGTGTCTGTTCCACCCGGGCCGGGACAGCGGCTCTGAGTGGAGCTGTCGGGCCCCCAGAGGCTGTGCGCCAGATGCCAGGCTCTGGCCTCCCAGGGGAGGGCTGGAGGGAGTGATGGTTTTGCTCATACGGTCCTGGCTTCTTCTCGGTTTGCAGGTGGCCCAGGCACCTCTGGATGCGCCGGTTTAGGGCAGCTTTCCTGCAGCTGGTCAGCAGGGCCCCAAATCCTGAGTCCTGAGGGCCGGGGAGGTTTGGCAGGGAAGGCCGAGAGGCAGTGACCCCGTCAGCGTGTGTGCTAGAGGCCACCGTCCCGGGGCAAGGGCAGGCGGGGTCCCTGCAGCTTCCTGGGGTCTCAGCCTTCCCATCCCGAAGGCTGCTCGAGGCTGGGACCCTGAGTCCTCCCGTCAGCCGGCTGAGAGATGTGGGTGAGGCCCCCGGGCTCCGCTCCCCAAGTCTGTCATGCAGGTGGCTTCCTGACCACCCCCCGCCCCAGGCCTCCGTTTCCTCACCTATAAATGAAGGATAATAATCACGTGACTATGTGTCAGGAGGTTAGAGCAATGTCTGGCATAAAATGATGGTTCAGTGCATATTAGCTATCCTTCCGTCTGGTCATTATTTAATCTCCATGCTAATCTTGTGAGATAAGTACCATTGTTCCTCTTTGATTACAAAGAAGTAAACTGAGGCACCGGGCAGCTGTCCTGGTCACAGGAGGTGGCGGGTGAGAGTGAGGGAGGTCAGGGCCTGGGGGTCTGGGGCGGGGAGGACCCGTCCTGTGTCTCCTCTAGCGAGTCCTAGCGATGGGCCGCGGCCACATCTTCGGTACCTGTTCCCTGTCCCTGCTGCCTTGAAGGACTAGGTTATAATTCCCTTAAAGACGGAGCAGGCCTGGAAATGCTCCCCTACCTGCTTACTCATATCAACGTTCCTTCCAAGAAAGACGCAGGCTCTTAAAGCACAGTTAGAGATAAAAGGCTGAAACTGGAGGAGGTGATGCTTGGAGTGGGTGTTTCTCAGTTGAAATATAATCAGGCCAACAACTAGGGTAATTGACTAGTTATCAAACTCTTTTTGCTTTTGATGGGAGAAAAAGAGAGAAGTTATTCGCAGGAGAGAAGTTATTGGTAAATAAAGAGAAGGGCCCCCAAACAAGGAGAGTTTGAGCAGTGAGTCTCACCCCTGCAGAATTATCCAGGGAGGGGCTTTTGAAACGCATCCGCTTCCCCTGCCTTAGCCCAGAGGTTGGAATTCAGAGGTCGCCAGCGGGGCCTGGACAGTGTTTTTTACAAGCACCTCTAGGGGATCGCACGGCCAGGTTGAACCACTGGTTTAACGACAGAAGCAAACTTGCAGACCCCGGTGTAGAGTTCGCTGTTTTCCAGGCCAGGACCAACAGAAGACTTTTTCTGATTTTAGTCTGCAGTGGCACCTTCTGAAATGTACTTCAGGAATTAAGAAGTTTAGGTGCTTCTTGAACAAACTATTTGTACACCCACGTTCACAGCAGCAGTAGTCACAACAGCCCCGCATGGAAGCAAACCAAGTGTCCACCAACAGATGATGGACAAACACAATGTGGTCTATACGTGCGATAGAATATGACTCGGCCTTAAAGAGGAGGGAGGTTCTGACACCTGCTGCACCATGGATGGACCTTGAAGACATTGTGCTCGGTGAGATAAGCCAGACACAGAGACAACTACTGTGTGACTCCACATGTGTGAGGTCCTTAGAGGAGTCAAATCCAGACGTAGAGAGTAGAGGGGTGCTTACAGGGGCTGGGGGAGGGGGTGAGGAATCGTCTGATGGGGACAGAGTTTTTGTTTGGCAAGATGAGGAGGGTTCCAGAGATGACGGTGGTGATGGCTGCACAGTGATGGGAATGTACGTAATGCCTCCGTGCACTCAGCAATGGTTAAGACGGTAACGGCTATGGCGTGTGTATTTTACCATAATTTAAAGCATTTAATTTCAGATTAATAAGAATCATCTGTTTGTTTTCCTATCTTGGAAAAACAAATTTATAAAGAATAAAGTTTAAAAATCACTACTTGATATTTAGACGTGTTCTTTTCTCAGTGTGCGTGTAGAGGTGCGCACACACACACACGTGCACACACATACTCATGCAATGCACGTGTGCACACAGACACATGTGGCGCGCATACACGCGCACGTGCACACTCACGCACGCACACACGGGATCTCACGCTACCCAGGTTTCCTTTGGACTTGCGGTGGTTTCAGGCTGTTTCTCAATGAAGCCCTTTCGGGCGAGGAGAAGTGAACCACTTGTTAGCTGGGTCACGTGGTACCGTTGAGTTTGGAGTCCGAGTTGCAGCCCTGGGTCGGAGCCCTCTGACCCGCCCTCTTCCCCGCCCGGCGTCCCCCAGGCTCATGTGCCCTCGTCCTGCCTCTGCTGCGGGTCCGTGGGAGGTCAGGAGGCCTCACTCCCCACCGCCCACATCTCCCTGCCGCCCTCTCGGGTCGCACATGGAGGCGGTCGGCCGTGTCTCGTGCCCCGCATTTCCCATCAGCCTTCCAGGGGGGCCTCCATCCTCCTCCAGAGCCAACACGGCTTTGTCCCTTTGCGATGATGCAGGTTCCACAGAGAAGCTGTGACGGCCCCTCTCTGGGTCTCCCGGCTGTTCTCTCCTGCACACACTGTATCCACGTGGACAGTCAGCGGCTCTGCTCAGGGTGGGTGAGGACACACAGCTATCTGGGCTGCCGGCCCCGGGGCCAAGGGGACCCAGGAAAGCAGCTGTCCTGGACGCTAGGCAAACTCTAGCCATTGTCGCCGACGGGAGGCTCCTCCAGGGAAACAGTTCTCCACCGTAGGAGGGATTTCCGGCTCTTTGGAGGTGGAGGGTGGTGGTTCTTTGTCTCTTGCATCCCGGCTCAGCAGGAGAGGTTGGAAGAGGCCAGGCGCTGGGGTCTGCGGCACCAGGGTCCGGGCGCCCAGCCCTCACACTGCATCGTGGGCCCCCTGGGCCAGCGTAGGGGGCCGCGCATCAGGAGTCAGGTGGGTATGCGTCGGGACCCTGCTGGGGCTTGTCTGCTCTGGGTTCTCGGTGGACCCCGTGGCCTTTGTGAACCCTGGTTTCCTGATCTGCAGGAGTGGGGCTGGAGATACCCAGAGAGTTGTCTTTATGGATTCGCGCAGGTCAGAGGCCAGGTGGAGCGCTGGCTGCCTGCCAAGGACTCAGTGGCCGGAGACCCGTGGGGGCCAGGGGCTGACGTGGCTGAGCGCTGCGTGCACTGTGCTTGTGACCCAGAGACCTGATGAATGTATTTCATGTCTTTGCTTTTATTCATTTGTTGAGTCTTGAACTTCTGAAAACCAGCTGTACTGCCCCATCCACATCTTACTGGACTAGACAATTTAAACCCCTCTAACATGGAAACACATGATGACACACGCTCAGGCGTTTTCCTCTACGTGGTAACTTCTGAGGGTAAAGTTTTCTTTTCATGTTGAAGTGACTTTCTAATGGACCAGCTTTCGTGTTTCGCAGCGTGAAAGGATCCATCTGGGGCAGGCAGGCTCGCAGCCTGAGGCCCGGGTCTGCTGTTCCCGCGGGTCTTGACTGGCTGTACTTGAGGTGCCTCTTGTCTTTTCCCTGGTTTCTGGAAGGCAGCGGGTGATGTTTGACGTGAGATGTAGCTCTCATGTCATGCTCGGTCAGGGCAGCACTGCAGTTCCTTTCTGGGAGTTCGTGGACTCAAGTGTTGACTGAGAACAGCCCTGTGCCAGGCCTCTGATGGGCACCAGGGGTGCAGTGTGAGCAGGAGTTTATGTCCTCTGTGTGTGTTGGGGGTGGGGGGAGGCAGAAAATTTACAAGCAGGCAAGTCAGTAGATAAGAGATCATCACATTATGGTCTGTGCCATGGAAAGGAATCTAAGAGAAGCAAAGCGATGGGGCAGCATGACCGTAGGTGGGGAGCTACGTAAAGCTGGTGGCCAGGGAGGACCCCTCTGGACCTGGGTAGCAGGAAGGAGCTGGGCTTGCAAAGAGAAAGAGCCTTGGGGGTGGGGGGCGGGAACAGCAGGTACAAAGGCCCTGAGGCAGGACAAGCTTGGTGTGTGTCAGAGACAGAGGAGCAGGGCGGGCACACGGCGAGTGCCGGGGGGGCGGGTCCGGCGAGGAGGTTAGATGGTGGGTAGGGGCCAGATCAGGACTTGTAGGAGGGTGACATGGTTTTATTTTGAAAGATCATTCTGCCTGCGGATTAGAAAATGGACTTGGGAGGGGGTGGGGGACCAGTGAGGAGGCCAGTCAGATAGGGGGTATGGAGGCTGGGACCAGGGACCACAGTGGAGGTGAGACAGATGGACAAGGCCGACCGAGCCCCAGGCCATGTGAATGGTCACTCACTTTGGAGGGTAGTTTGGGAAGATGTTCAAGAGCCTTAATGTTCATTCCTTTTGGTCCAAGAATCCATCCTATGGAGATACTCAGAAATACACACAAAGACTATTTACAAGTATTTCGTTGTAATTTTATTCATAATAGAGTCAAAGTTGATATAATTCCTTGCTCTCTTCTTCAGTCTCTGGGGGCCTGGCTGGTGGAATCAGGTGGGAGGTGCCCACGTGAGAGAGCATCCTTCAGGCGATGGCCTGGGAGGACAGTTGACAGCATGGAGAGATGGGAATGGCATAGCTAAGGGAAGAATAGATCGTGGAAGGTTATCTGATACGATCCCAATTTCACAAAACATAAACTCGATTCACATCTCATGTAGGTCTAGACAGAATATACTCTGTGCTGGTAAGGGCATATGTTAGAGTGTTTAAAATGAGCCACCGAAGGGAATGAAAGACTAATTATTTATTACATTCTCCCAATATTTGTGATTCTTCCAAAATTTTTACGATAAACATTTTGAAACCAAAAGTGCAAAAAAGTGTTTATTTTAAAACCTAGTGATGGGTGGTTTCCCTGTGCTGAGTGCAAATTGGAATAGAGAATAAATCGTTGAGCTAATGGCGCCTCTACGTACCCAGCCTTACACAAGGCAGCATTTGTGTTCGGAAATGCTGAGAAAAGCCTTGGTTTTGAGTCGGGGGGATTGGGGTTAGGGTCCTCACTCCACCGTTTCCTGGCTTTGGGTCTCGGACTTTACACTCAGGCTCTGCCACACGGATCCCGGGCCTCTTCGGTTCTGAGGTGGGAGTGAATGATGGGAACGATGGAAACAGTAGTAACATTTTCATGGAGTCATGAGGATTGAATGATGGGGAATGAGAAAACGTTTTGCAGGGACAAAACGCAGCGTGAGGATTGATATTCCGGGGCCGGGGTCCTCCCACACAGACTCAACCACGGACACAGGTGGATCTGGGCGGGTCGCTCGTGGGGCGTGCATCTCACCCAACAGGGACCACGCTCTGACCACGAGTTGGACCAGCCCAATTTTGAGCCCAAACTCAGAGAAAAGCGAACAACCTGAACTTGGCTACCACCAGCTGGTCCTGAGCGGCTGTCACGCGAGGACCGCTTCCTGGTCCCTGGGAGGCTGTATGAGATGCCGGCCCCACAGCAGCCGCGCCAGACCCTTTGACGCATCGCCCAGCTGATCTGTCCCACGAACCTGTTGGGAATGAACCTGCATGGGCTTGAGTGGAGGGAGGTGCCAGCCGGAACCAGGGTGAAGGAGACACGCACCTGCCCCTCCACTTACAGGAAGCACTTGCTTTTTATGGGCCCCGGACACTGGGGTGTGAAATGGCACGTCCTTAGTCCCAGGATGGACATGCACAGGAACCTGGGTGATGAGCTAACAGGCCCTTGATTTTTAAATTCTCAGGTGGCTCAGGCCAGGGGCACATCCTGCCTGGCCTTTCAGGCGCCAGGGTGTCCTGGCAGGTGGTGTCCATGTCAGGACTTCTTAATGAAGAGTTACCCTCCAAAGAGAAGTACATTAGAGAACAGGTCTGGGGCTAGAACATAAGGACTGAAGCCCCTGCTTTCAGCTGGCATTTCTGGGAAAAGGGAGGTGAGGCGTCCAAGCCTGACCAGTCGTCTCTCCTGACGTGTGTTTCTGGGGACTCCCAGCCCCACCGAGGTGGGAAAATACAGCTCACACCAGGGACCACAGGGTAACTGCTAGTGAGAGGGGCTGCCCAGCAGTGCCTTCCGACCCTGCAAGGAGACCCCTGACCTTGCCGTGTGAACGAGTGCCAGGGGCTGCTGGCTTGTGCGTGGTAGAGCAGTACCTTCTGGGGTAACGGTCGCCGATGACCCTTCCGCCTGTGGGTAAGATGCACACGAAGGATCGTGACAGTGACCACAGCTGCTGTTAACGGGCATTTACTCTGCCCTATGAGCCCTGCAAGCGTTTCACAGGCATCGCCTCCCTTGATCTTGCATTGACCCCGGGAGGTAAGTGTCGCTGCCCCCATTTCACAGAGAAGGAAGCTGAGGCCACGTAACCTGCCCAAGGTCACAAAGCTGCAGAATCACTAACCTGGGGCTTGAAACCAGGTCTCTTTGCTCTAAGTTTTATGCTCTGAACACCCCTTCCTGAGTTGTTTTTCCAGCACTAGTGATGGTTTTGAATTCTGTTCTACCCCACATACATATTAACACGGGCCTGTTCTGTACTAGGGGCGGCTCAGGGACACAAATGAGGAAACTGTGGTTCCACTCCTCAAGAAACTTACATATATCATTACTTTTAAGAGTTTACAGTCTATAGCAAGAGCTCAATAAATAATTATCAAATAAACAACAATATGTAAGTACAACCCTGGCTGGATTGTGATGCATCTCATAATACATGGACACATCAGATCCTTTGGGGCTTTAAAGAAGGGAGAGAAGACCTCTGTCTGGAGAAATCAGGGAAAGAGCAAGTCGAATGTAACATTCAAAGTGGGCCTTGAAGAATGGCGGGGATCTGACACATAGAGATGGTGAGGATTATTTCCCAGCTGACGTTGCCCTTTGGACTGTAAACCGAGCCCACTGCTGCAGGCTGATCCTGGCCCTGCACGCTGTGGCCCTGGTTTGTTTCTTTCCGTAATTCCACTTCTCAGAGATGTTCACCACTGAGAACTCGGAAATGGAGTTTTTATCATAATGAACGTGGCTGGTCTCAGGAGACCACGATGAGCAAGTGTGATCCCCGATGTCCCCGCCGATCACCTGTACGTGAACGGGTCACAGTTGTTTGTTTGTTTTTTATAAGGATGCGCTTAAAAAAATTTTTTTTTTATTGGAGTCTAGTTGATTTAAAATGTTGTGTTAGTTTCCGGTGCACAGCAAAGTGCATCAGTTATACACATACATAGATCCCCTCTTTTTTAGATTCTTTTCCCATATGGGCCATTACAGAGTATTGAGTAGAGCTCCCCGTGCTGGACAGTAGGTCCTTGTTAGTTACCTATTTTATGTATAGCAGTGTGTATATGTCCACCCCAATTTCCAAATTTATCCCCCCGGTAACCATAAGTTTGTTTTCTACACCTGTGAGTGTTCTTCTGTTTTGTACCTTTTTTCTTTTCTTTTTTTTTTAGATACTACATGTAAGTAATATGATATGTGTCGTTGTCTGACCTACTTCACAGTAGAGAGTGTGACAGTCTCTACTTCCATCCACGTTGCTGCAAATGGCATTATTTTCTTCTTTTTTATGGCGGAGTACCAGCCACACTCAGTACTAGTCCATTATGCATACACCCCATCTTCTTTATCCGTTTCTCTGTTGATGGACACTTAGGTTGCTTCCATGTCTTGGCTATTGTAAACAGTGCTGCAGTGAACATCGGGCTGCATGTACCTTTTCGAATTATGGTCTCCTCAGGATGTATGCCCAGGAGTGGGATTGCTGGGTCATATGGCAGCCCTATTTTTGGGTCACAGTCTTTATATTAGAACTCTCTGTGGCCCCTCTGACCAACCTGGCTGGGCATCCAAGCACTCTCGGGCTCCAGTCTAAAACAGGATGCGCTACTGTCCCCATCGTCCCGTCCACAGGAGCCCTAACTCCCCAGCCACCTGCTGTGCCTGACACCTCCTGCCGGGAACGAGGATGGTCAGCTACACCGTATTTTAATATTAAGGAAAGGTGGGCAGTTGGTCCACAGTCTGGTGTGAAAGGTGATTTGTAGCTTAGGATCTTTCGTTGGCTGCCTGTGGGACCTTGGGTAGTAGCACAGTTTGCCATCATCTCCTGAAGAAGGAGAGACAACTTGGCTCCCCTTAGCGAGCAGATCAGTGTTGGAGATGATTCAATCACAAAAGACCTTGGGACCCAGAGACGGGTGGTTTTCTGTAAGCACTGCTGTGCGGCCGTGCTGTCTCGGGGGCGATGGAAAGGTAGCATTTGCTTACGAGCTGGCTTTCTGATGTTTGGCCGGAAGAGACAATACGTACGTGAACCAGCCCGAGGGCTGTTTTTCTTCCAGCACAATGGCAAGGTGCTTTTTGTCACACCCAAGATGTGCAGGCCCAGAGAACGTGGGTGTTGAAGGTCGTGGCTTTTTAGAACGAGTGAATGAGCAGTGTCCCTCCAAATTGAGGACGGAGAGGGCTGTCGAGCCTCCGTCTCCGATTTGCTTTCCGTTCGCGTGCAAGTCCCCTCACCCCTCTGCTTTTCTGTTTCTCCATCTGGGAGCCACTGCTCACTTTGCCAAGATATCTGTAGTCTGAATACGATAACGTGTGGAGCCCTTTCAGCTGCCGCACCATTAAAAAAGCATTTATTCAGCACTTACGTAGTGTGGCACAAAGAGAATTATAAAGACTAGGGCCCTGCCCTGCCTGCGAGATGATATTCTAACATCTTCTCCAAGAGGCAGAAACTCAGCAGCTAAGGGGAGCAGCTGCTCAGAAGTTATCTCCTGTTACATGACGCACGGAACAGCAGCACAAATAATCAACAAGAATTGACATGGAAAGAAGTCTGGCCATCAAGATGGAGCGTGTGTCAAAAATACAGATAAACGATGGGGACGTTCTCACCTATCTGGAGCTAAGTCCTACAGGAACCTTGTTTTCTGTAAATGAAATTGCCAAGCATCTGGGACCCACGCAGGGAGGAGGCCCCGGAGTCGGTGGCGGGGCGGGGGGGGGGCGTGGGCTTCTGGGGAGTTTTGCTTGGGATTCTGGTATTTCGGTTCCTGTCACTGCCTCTTCTCTCCCACTGCAACTCAGACACACACAAAGTCCCTGACCCTGAAAGGAGGCAGGCCCGCCGTGTATGGGGCGCTCCGGGGAGCAGGCGGCCGTCATCCCATCCTGAGCACAGTGGTCAGCGCATCGCGGGCCTTCGTGAGAATGAGATGGAAGCCAAGCTGGGTGTGGATGGAGTCCCGGGAGCAAGGTCACTGTATAGAAGCCACTCCCGGTCCATCTGTGTATTGAGACCTGACGGTTGTCTTTGCGCAGATGGGGAAGCTGGGACTCGGAGGTTAGGAGACCCGGCCAAGGCTGTGCGGCCACTGCACGCTGAACACGGGGACCAGGTCTCTGAGCTGCACTTGCCCTTCTCTCTGGAAGACCTTCAGCATTCTGCAGCCACCCGTGTCTAAGGATGCCTGCCAGGGACGACTTTTCCGAGGAAGATTTCAAGCCCCATCTAGATATCTGGATTTCCTCTCAACATCGCACATGTTTAAAGTATTATTATTTGTCACCGTGGTGCACAGTGTGGTTAAAACCTGACTCGCTGCTGCTAATAATTACAGGATGTCATCGTTTCCTCCAAGGAGACTCCAGCTGAAGCCGGGAGCACGGGTTGCCCTTCACCGTGCTTGGGTCCCGAGCAGCTGTTAAACGCCTGGAGCTTGACTCCCAGCTCCCTGCTGCTCTCAACTCCCTCCCTGATGCTTTCCAGCAAGGGTTTCAAGTGTGCTTTTGCCATTAGGAGGGCTCTTGCAGACGACCGACCGGCGTAGCTCAGATTCCTGTCTAATGAGCGCATTGTGAGCCGGGGGTCTCTGGGCTACATCTGGCTCTCTGTCCAGGTGGAAGATGCTAAACTTGCCCAAGGCCTGAAAATAAACCCAAGACTCGTGACTGAGGATTGGTGAGATTGAAGATGGCGCTGCCGTACTTCCTGCCGACGCTGCCCATGTGTGCAGGGAGGTGACGCGCCAGCGTTCAGTCCCGAAAGCTGGCAGGGCCACTGCCCCTCCTTCCTTCCCCTCCTTCTGTCGTTGCCATGACGTCCTTCCAGCTCCCCTCCCCCCGCCCCAAGACCAGCTTCCCAGAGAGATGGTTCTTGCCCCTCAGTGTCAGTTTTTCCCAAGGACAGTAGCATTTCAAAGCTTCAGTGCTAATTGTGGAATCTCTGGGGCTAAAGGGGTTTCCCAGGTGGGCGGTGTAGCCCGGTGACTCACCCCGTGGGATCTGTGGTCAGACGGCCTGAATCCCAGCTCCACTTTTTACCACCTTTCAGCAGCGAGAACCTTCCTGAGGCTACAGAGCAGAGCGCGTGCCGCTGTCCTGCTGTCGGGCTCACACGCGGTCACACGCGTGTGCTCCTGGGCGCCCCCCATCCCGGCTCTGTCTCTCCCTCCCGAGGACCCCACGAGGCCTCTCCTGTGCGAGGCCCTTGGACAGACTGCTGACCAGGCAGGAGAAACCGAGGTCCTTTTACCCGCAGGTGCCCGAGAGGGAACCTCTCGTGTTTGCGGTTGATTCACTGTATTTTATGGACTAGTTGATTCTGAGACACACATTTCCGCCTAAACTTTAATGTCTCTCAAATCAGGATGCATTTTACGCCGGAGGGTGTGTTGCAGAGCGGTTGGCAGCGTTTACACCGGAGGGTGTGTTGCAGAGCGGTTGGCAGCGTTTTCTCCTCTCTTACTGGTCCGTAAGATGGTGGGTGTGTGTTTCAATCTGTTGACTTCTTTAATTTGATGAAATACCGTAGTAATTTTTTTAAAATCTGAGTTTAAGTCCCTTCAACTCAGGTGTCGAACAGCCGCTTGGATCTGGCGGTTCTCGATGCAGGCGCTTCCCAGGCTCTTGGTTCTGGTCATAATGTCCAGTGTCCCCAGGAGGCACGTTGCTGTCCGGGTAAAGGAGCAGCAGAGGAAGGGTCTCTGGGCGTCGGGGACACGGTGACTAGGTGTAAGTGACCCCCGGCGTTGCGTTTTGTGTCAGAGCCCAGGTGGCTGCAGCAACTCTGTGTCTGTTTGGCCCCGAGATACCTTTCCAACATCTTCCAAAGGGAGACCCTCCACCATGTCATATCCAGGCCGGGCTTTCTCACACTTAGTGAGCGCGACTGTGTATCAGGCACAGCATCAAGCACTGGCATTTATCAACTTATTATAATTAACTAATAACATATTAATTAATATAATAACTCTAAAAGTAAACACTGCTCTATCTGGATCTTGCGGGTGAGGAAACAGGCTTAGGAGGTAACTCCCTCGCCCAGGTCTTGAACTCAGGTCTCTCCAACTCCGAATCCACAATACGGATCCCCTGCCCTGCCCTCTCTCCCTGCCTCAGCCAGCAGCGTGGTCCTGGCCCTCCCCCCGCTCTGCCTTAGCCAGCGTCTTGATAAAACAGCGTCACAGTGACATCTGCGTTTGAGTTCGCTGAGAAGCCGGTTGACCCGCCACGTGCTGAGGACAGAGGCGGATCCTGGAGGTCGGGGGGTGGAAGGCGAAAGCTGAGGCCAGACTTGGAAGCTTTGCAAGCGGCTTCAGCCCCCTCCTCTGGCCACCCCGTCCCATCTCTCCACCCTGTCCCGCGTCAGCACGGACCCGGGTGGCACAGAGGCTGGGCTATTGGCCTCTCCGCCAGGCCAGGTCGGCCCGAGTGGTCCAGACTGCAGCCCAGACTGTGGTCCAGATTACGGTCTGGGCCAGGATGCACCTGCACTGGCACAGCCACAGCAGAAGCGTGGGAAACGAGACGTGCCAAGGGCAGGCGGGCGCTGTGGCTTTATGCCTGGGCTGTGCCCGAAGTGGGGGTTGCTGAGGGCCCAAGAAGAGAGAAAGGACAGGCGCGTGTCTGAGCATCACCCCGTCCCCCGAGAAGGATCTGTGGACCTGGTGCTGAGAGTCCCACCTGAGTGTCCAGAAAGCTTCGAGGGGGGCGAGGGGGGTGAGGAGGGTGGAGGCCGTTACACCCGCCCGACCATGGGCAGCCTCCGGCCCGGCCTGTCCACACACACCTGGCCTGTCCTCTTTCTCTCCTGATCGCTTGAGGGGATCTGCACTTTTCTGGAACAAAGAGGGCTTTGTAACTAGAATTTTCTCTTTTGATTTGTGGGTTTGTTTTTTTTTTCCCTACTGTTAGTCACAAAGCCATGAATACGTTTCCCCACAAGAAGAAGAAAGTAACAACAAACTAGTACGTGGTGCATACGTATTTTGTGCTAAGTACTGAGTACTTAATTGTATTAACTCCTTTAATCTTCAGGACAATCCTGCCAGGAAGGTAGGTTATTATCCCCATTTTGCAGAGGAATTAACTAAGGTTAAGGGCCTCAGCCAAAACCCATAGCTCAGAGGCGCTGGGCTGTTAGTCTACCACCTGCTTCCGACTCCAGAACCTTCTCGCTTTCCCCTTTATCAATCTGGCGATCATTTGTTCTTCATCATGTGGAATTCTGTGAGGGTGTTTTTGGAAATCACTTGGTGCAAATACACACGCACCGAGGAGCTGTGTGCTCACGAGGGGCGGAGGGAGCTGGCTCGCGTCCTTTTTCTCTCCCGTGTCCATGTGGGTGATTTACTGGCATGGATGTCACACCCTCCCAAGGCTGCACCGGCATTCAGGCTGAGAGCTGTGTGGAATTCATTTTTACATTCGCTATAGTATCTAAGCCAATCCTTAAACACAGTAGGTGCTCATAATTTCATGTTTTCATAAAAATAGGAAGTCATTTCTAAAGTTGATGGATGCATTTGCTAACCAGTTCTCACTGAAGCTATTCATTTCTAAAAACAATGAAGAGGAGAACATTTAAACACGTGAATCATAAGCCGGGGTTACAGTTGAATCAGGCTTTGATGATTTTTCTTCCACGCAGTTGATCACATCTCGCCTTCCTGCCAGCCCTGTGAGGTGGCAGGACGCGTTGTTTTCCCAATTTAATTACGAGAAAACCGACTTCAGAGACAGGTGATCTGCCCAAGGTCACAAACACGTTTTGGCGGGGGGGGGGGGGTTCGTTTTTTATTTTGTTTCTAAAATCAGAGCAGAGATCAGAACCACTGTCTCCTGGTTTCCTGTTTCGTGAGCACTGTCCGTCCACACACCTGCTGGGTTCGAAGCTGGGACGCAGGACCTAATGACGTGTACTAGGCTTGAGCGGCAGGTGTTTCGATTCCTCTCTCTTTGGTAAACGGCAAACAGTCTAGCACGGCGCTCCTCAAAATGCAGTCCCCAGCCAGGAGACCAGGTACCAATCTGTGGCGAGATCAAAGCTCGCAACAGAATGCACATCAACTATGCCTGTGAACACATTATTTCAGAATAATCTTAGGCTTCCATAAAAGTTGAAAAACGCTATAGAAAGTTCCCACAGACCCTTCCCCCAGTTCCCTCTAAGGGTAGCATCTCACGCGATAATACGAGGATTCAAACTAAGAAATTAACCGTTGGTCCAATTCTAATGATTAAATCCCGACTTCATTTTGATTTCACCAGTTTTCCCACCTACCTCCTTTCTCTGGCCCAGGAGAAAGGGTCTAGTGGGGACCCCGCGTGGCCTCTGGTCACCCTGTCCCCCCGTCTTCCTTCTTTTCCTGACTTGGACACTTGAACAGGACTGGCCGTTATCTTGCTGCGTGGCCCTAGGTGTGGGATTGTCTGTTGTTCCTCGTTATTCGGTGGCGGTCATGCATTTTTGCTCACTGGATACACGCATCGTTTCTGAATATCCCAGAAGCCACCTGCCCTTCACGACCTGTTACGTTGGGACAAATGATGTCGCTGCGTCTTTTTACTGTTGCTGTGAACCTTCCTGCCTCGGTGAAGGTGGTGTCTGTTGTTTCTTGACTGTAAAGCTGCGATTTCCCCATTTCTAATGAACCGATCATCTAGGGGAGGTATTTTGAGATGATGCGGACATCCTGTAAGTTCTGCTCCGTTTTTGCTCACAACTTAGCCCACGTTGTGGGTAGCGCCTGCAGCAGCTCTCACCGTGGCGTTACCTCACGATGGTCGTCCTCTGGGCCCCTTTCCCTCTACATCTACTAACTGGGATGCTTTTTTGGGGGGTGGGTCGCCCTTCTTCCCCAATTCTGTCTTTACTCAACTCTTAGTTTTCATCACGATCCTGCTTATTTTGCTCTGTGGGTTATGACCCAGTACCTCTGTTACTTGTCTCCTTGCCCACGTTGTTCCAGCTTTGGCTGTCGGGAGGTCTTTCAAGACTGGCTCCCACCCTCCCCACGGCGCCCCGCCTCCGCCTTTTTCAAGCATTTTCTTGCTTTTGGGCCACAAGATGCCCCAGGATCATCTCGAACTTTCCCAGCCGGAGCCCTGGAATCAAACACCTCTCCCAGGAGCCCTGGTTCCTCTTTTTGGAGAAGGGTGGTTTTTTTTTTTTTTTTTTTTTGCGGTACGCGGGCCTCTCACTGCCGTGGCCTCTCCCGTTGCGGAGCACAGGCCCCGGACGCGCAGGCTCAGCGGCCATGGCTCACGGGCCCAGCCGCCCCGCGGCATGTGGGATCTTCCCGGACCGGGGCACGAACCCGTGTCCCCTGCATCGGCAGGCGGACTCCCAACCACTGCGCCACCAGGGAAGCCCCGAGAAGGGTGTTTTAAAACCAAGATCTGGGTAGCAGGTATGCTCATGGCTGCCCTGGGCTTCTTTACGTCAGCACTTCCATCTTGAAGGAAGCGGTGTGTCCATTTGCATTGTGAAGGGCAGTCAACCAGCTCCTTCTCCCGTCATGCACCAGGAATACTTTGTGACCCTGCCACCTGGAGCCTTAAGAATCTATCACTGTGTCTATGTGACCCATCTGGCGGCAATTTAAAATTCTATTGAATTAAAGTCATGAGTCGGTGGTAGGCTTTCACGATGTGCCCGGCCTTGTGTTAGGTGCCGGGCTTACAGTGCTGGGAAAGTTCTGCTCCCGAGGAGCTTGTCATGCAGAATCTTCCCTTCAGTCCAGAAGACGGGACTCCTTTTTCGGTCACTGCAAATTAGGAGAACTCATTTCAGATTATTCAGCATTCTAAAGCTTTGCAAACTCAGCCTGGGCGGGGCGTTAATTTTGATTTTAGTCTCAGAGGCTGTAAGACCATGAACAGCCCCTCTCCCCAGCCCAGGGCCTCCTGGCGCCGGGAAGACCTTTGCCGGCGACTCGGTTCTGACATGTAGGTGGCTGACTCCTTTAGGCCCCGTGCAAGGAAGCTGGAGGTGTATTCTCTGACCCGAAAAGTCCTTTGGAGTCTAACTTCTCCCTCTAAGCATCGTGTGAAAGGGCATCTGCGGACAGGAAGGGAGCGGAGCTCGCTGCGAGAATAGGGCTCCAATCTCCAGGGCTCCCTCCCACGGGGCTGGGCTTGGGGGAGCATCCTCTTTAAACTGCTCTCACACCCCAAAAGGACCCTCTCAGCAGAAGTGTGTTTGCAAAGATTCTGTTGCCCGACTCCACTCTAATCCACCCACACATCAAGCTGGATCTGGGTTCAGGTGGAGGAAGACTGATGAACAGTGATATGGGTTGGGTCACTTGGACGTGTGTTGTCCTCACTCCCACCTCTTAAATTTCCCATCTGGTTTCGTACAGTCTGGCCTTCTCCCAGTGCTTCCTATGTTGTCTGGTTACTATTGCTATTTCCTTGAACTTCTTAAACCGAAATGGACTAACAATCCCTGTCACAGCCCAGAAATGTGTCCTCACAACTAGATTCTGCTGGTTGGACAACGCAACCCTTTCAAACAAGGCAGCTGACTGGAAGCATCTGTTGGTCTCTTTACTTTGGGGAGAGTTGGGGGATGCTGAAAACTCACACTGAGGCCTGTCCCCCCTTCCCGTTGATCCCCTCTGGCATTTGCTACTTATGAGTCTTCCGTGTCCCTGAACAAATGCAAAGTGTACACGCGACGACCGGCTTCCCGCCTGTCCTCGGCAGGAGGGGCACCTCGGGCTGTGGCAGGTTGGTTGCTGTGCACTCAGGCTAGAAGCAGGAAGGCACCAGGGGTCACCTGCGTCTGCCTCGGGAAGTAACGTGGGATCCAGGCATCTGGGAACATCTGCCAGGCGTGCCAAAGATGGACAAGCAGGTAGACACTCCTTAGCCCTGGAGCCGTCCACCAGGCCCATCCTCCAGCCTCAAGCTGGGCAGATGACCAGGGCCTGGTACATCTTAGTGCCCGTCTCCGTTTTTGTCTGGTGCTTTTCCCAGAAATGTTCACTGTGTGTGTGTGCATTTTTTAATGCACAAAATCCAGTTTGGAGAACAGCTTTGTATGCCCCATCCCGTGTGGGTGCAGCGGTCTGCCCTTGAGAATTTTAAATGAGCTGACCTACATAGCTTAACTATTTCAATTAAAAGTGACAGAGAGTATAGCTTGGCGAGAGCCAGAGGGGAAGATCCCTCCCAGGAGGAAGGAGAGCAACAGAAGGGACAGGAGATTGTGGGCGGGAAGCCCAGACACCCCGACACCCCGCCGGGGCTGAAGTCCTCATGCAGGTGGCTTCTTGGTGGCCCTCGCCCGCCGTGGACCCATCGTGCTCGGGGGATTGGGGCCGGCTCCCCCCCCTCCTGGGGGAGGATCATGGCAGCATCGTTCCTGCATCTCCACACCCGACCTGGGTGCTCGCCCCCTCCAGCCGGGTCCCGAGGGAAGACAGGAAGAAGAGGCACTGTTCACGGCACAGGGCAGCCGTTCTCGTGTTCTTATTTTCCACTTTTCCCTAGTGATTCCGCAGAAATTCCTAATTAACTCAGTTGCCCGACCGGGACGACGAGCTCACATCTGGAGCTACGGAGGCAGGAAAGCCACTTGGCCTGCATCCAGCGGGTTTTCTCCCCTTCGCGCCCAGCTTGGGGGCCAGGCACTGCACCAACCTGGCACTGCAGGGGGAGGATGCCAGGGGCTGGGGCAACTCAGGGCTAACTGTTTCACCCAGAAAATCATGGGTTAGATATTTTTAGATTGCTGGCTTATTCTGAAACTTTCTTTTCTGGTGGGAGAACAGGAGATGGTGCAGTCACTGAGGTCTCCCTGTGCTGTCTGTACTGTGCTCCTGCCTGGTGACCGGGGCTTACTTAGGGCCGTGACCTGCTGAAGCATCCAACTCTTCTGAGTCTACCTGCACGGCTCCTTGGGCGTAAGGTACAAAGCAGGGTCGTGTCAGGTGGGGGTGAGGACAGAGGACGGAGCTATGAACAAAGGACTGTCTGTCAGGCTGGAGGGTGGCAGTCAGGCGCACAGCAGATGCGGAGGTCACTTCCGGCTCTGCTCTGCGGGGCTGGTTCATGTCCATCCTACCGTCTGTCCGCTCACTGACCGTGTCCAGTGCTCACTACGCGACCGGCACGGTGCTGCGTGCCTTACATATATTTACTCACTCGGGGCTCCCAGGACCCATGACGTTGGCATTGCTGTTACCCCGTCTTATAGCTGAGAACTCGGAGGTATTGAGAGGTTCTTAAATCTGCTCCTGCAGCGCAGGTTCGAGCCCAGGCACTTGGTCTGCTGAACAAAGGCGCTCGCCGGCCGCGCGAGCCCCCTTCTATCCCAGCCCCACGGTTTTCAGGGAAGGCACATTCCTTGTCCCTCAGGAAGGCGCCTCTCAAACCTGAATTTGCATGTGCATCATCGGGGGTCTCCGTAAAATGTCGATTCTGGTCCAGGGGGTCGGGGGTGGGCCCTGAGACTCTCATTTCCGGCAACTTCCCAGGAGACAGCTGTCCGTGTGGGCTGACCCGTGGTCCACACGTGGAGGAGGTAAGGCCTAGACCATCGTGTCTGGCACTCGCCGTCAGATTGTACTTAGGTAGCTGTGGTGGAAACCTGGCATTTAAATAGAGGCTCTTTCAGCAGCAGGGTAGCACCAACACTAATTTACTGAGTGATCTACTGGAAAAGCAAAGGACCGAAGTGTAGGGAGTCATCAAGTTTTATTTAAAAACTAATTTTCTTAGACCTTAATGGAAAATAGAGCGTATCCTCCTCTTCCGTGTCTCAGCCAGGGGTCTTTCTCTTGTTCTTGGGCTCAACCCAGCACTTCTGGGCTAGTTTCAGTCCTCATTTTTTTCTGAGTCACCTTTATGTACCGCTCTCCCAGCCACACCCTAGCAGCGTACAAGGGAAACGCACACTCAGCCAGATTCCATCACAAAAGCAGAGTCACCATGGCAACCACATCCTTGGCTTTGCGAGCCCGCCCAGCAGCCTGAGCAGAGCTGATCGTTGAGGTGACCCAAGTTGCTCTCCCGAGAGATGGGGGAGACATGGCGCCCTGCCCACGCTGGGCAGAAGGGGGCTCCCCCTCACTCTGAAGACTGCAGACACTCAGAACCTGCTCCCCTCCCTGGAATCTTGACATTAGCTTCCAGGTGTCCCTAAATGTCCAGCACCATGAGAACGCTGCAATGACTTGCAGTACTCTTTCTCTTCTGGTTTGAGTTTTGGTGGGTCACCACCTCCGAGTCTTGCTGTGTTAACGTGTCCGTATTTTGGTTTGTCCGCTTGCTGGTGGTGTGGGGCATATGGCAGATTCAGTAGTGAGGGGCCGGCAGACCAGACCCCCACACCGTGGCCTCTAGGGGAATCTTGATCGGAATGTGTGGAACCGGTGAAAGCGTGGCTTTCTGGATCAGGGGTTTATTTTATAAGTTAAGGCCCAAAGCAACCTTCTGTCACTCGGAACAGTCTCCCCTTCCCCTGTGCCCGTCCTGCCCTCCCCACACCCCCATCACTCAGGGGACAATGGTGTGGGTCCACTTTGGCTTTCCCGTTTGGATGACGTCATCGGAGAAGCACTCTGTCCCGTCCCCGCCCCCCACCCCGCTGAGACCCAGGAGATGACCTAATGTTTGATGGGGCTGAGATAAAAGAAACCAAAGTGGCCCAGTGGGACCTAAGTGCTGGTTCCAGTGATGCTTCTGGGTAGAAAGAAGGCAGTGGACTCAGTGGCACCAGCTTGGCCACGAGACTCCTTGGAAGGCTCCTCTCAGGTATGGACACGCGTCAGCGGGTGGTGCCCAGTGGTCACTGGCTGACCTCTTTTGAGACATTTCCAACTGGGAAGGAAAGATGGGCCTTCTTGTCTCCTGTGGAATCTCATTTTCAGTGATGCTGCTTGGCCAAGGTGCGACCTGAAGAAGAACAGGGTACAGACGACGATTTTAATCTCACTCACCTTTGCTCTTCATTTTATGCCTAAGCTTCAAGAAGCCATCGTCAGCTAACAGCACTGTTCTTACCACTATGCAAAGCTTCAGGAAAGAGCGTCTTGGAGAGAACATCACGAACAAGTTTGCTGTCAGTCTGAATTAAGACCTACACTCTTCCCTCTGCCCTCCCAAACTCTGCTCAGACGCACTGACACCAGAATCCCTTTCACTGGTATAAAAGGGACAGTGGGGCTTCCCTGGTGGCGCAGCGGTTGAGAGTCCGCCTGCCGATGTGGGGGACACGGGTTCGTGCCCCAGTCCGGGAGGATCCCATGTGCCGCGGAGCGGCTGGGCCCGTGAGCCGTGGCCGCTGAGCCTGCGCGTCCAGAGCCTGTGCTCCGCAACGGGAGAGGCCACGGCAGTGAGAGGCCCGCGTATCGCAAAAAAAAAAAAAAAAAAAAGTAGTTCCTGTGAAGGAGTAACCAGTTAACTGGTTGATTTTGACATGACCTTCCCATAGAAATAAGGGTGCTGGACCAAAGATAAACCTTTCCTGAATTTAGAAAGAAGCAGAGAAGGGCCAAACAGTGTGTCTCCTCGCCCTTGCCTTGAATGGGATTTGGGGCCGCAGACCCAGAAGTTTCTCATAATCCATTCTCTGGCTGTCATGTGGTGAAGGGCGAAGGCTTGGGAAATGGGGAGGGGTTGCACCCAAATCCCACTGAAGGTCAGAGGAAAATTGGAAGGGGATGAGTCAGTCTGACTCCTTTGTGAGTCAGGTTCAACGGGTGGCTCTGATGGGACCTTGAAGGCCAAGTTAATGCCGACCGACCTTGGCGTGGATCCGGGCAGTGCTCTGCAGAAGGAGGATTGGCTGATCTCGGACAGGGGCGGGGTCTGGGTCACTTCGTCCTTTGGGTGGAAGGTCACTGTGTCCAAAGGGCGTCCTTGCCCGTCCTCGTCGTCCTTGAGAAGCAGAGTATGGAGGCTGTACTTGTAGGAAGCAGAGAAGAAGAGATGACGTTAGGGGAAATCTCCCTCGCAGTGGCTGCAGTGCGGGATTTGATGATCCACAGCGGCTGGGAGGCTCTAACCCTGCTTGGGGGGCAGAGTCTCTTGTTCTGACCAGCTTGGAACCTCAGCTTTCTCAGCATCTTTGATCAAGTGCAGAACCCCTGGACCTGACGGTGAGGACGCTTGTGCTAGGAGGCCAGCGTGGAGTGACACGTCCCATAGCGCTCGTTACAGCCTACAGGTTACCATTGCTGCTTCTAGTTGTGTTACACCATCGGGTGGGAAAAGTCAGCGGGGCGGGAGCAGGGGCGGCCGAGCCAGGCGGGATGGACATGGCGCGGTGGGAACAGGAAAGTGTACAACTGTCTGGGGGAGTTGCCTCCAGAGCGCCCAGCTCGGTTCCATCCGCCAGGGACTTCTGGCCTCCGGGGTCAGGGGGACCCATCTCCAGGGTGACACTGCACATGCATGCCCCATACCCCATTCATCCTGGAGGGGCTCTTGGTTGGGGAGACCACAGCTGGGCACGGCGAGGGGGGATCCGTCGGGCAGAGGTCCCACGCGGCCCTCGGGGGCCGGCTGCCCCTTCTCTGAGGTCACAGAGGCCGCGTCTGTCCCAGGGTCGCTCTCACCTCCTCCCTGGGAAGCCCTGTTCCTGACTGGTGGGAGATGTCGCCCCGTTGTCTGTCTGAGTTCCCCTGTCTGTTTCTGACCGCCCGTCTTCTCTCCCACTGGCTGCCCACTCTGCCCCCGGCACACCCCGCCTCATTTCCCGTCTTAGTGGAGCCACCAGGACAGGTTCTCAGAAAGCCTGGTTCTCTCCCTCCGGGGCCATCTCCACCGCTGGCCAAGCCTCAGCCCTGTGCCCCATCTGTTGCTCTGGACGCAGCCACCAGGCCTGACGGTCCAGATGGGGGACAGGGGGACCCGGCTGCACGATGACTGCACCAAGAAGAACACTCGTACCAGAGGGTCCTCGGGAAAGTGGAAAGGGAGATCAAGTTAAAATTAACATGTTTTGAAAAGTGATCTGTGAAGAACTGGACACAGTTCTTTCAAACTGCTCTATTACTCAAAGACCTGTATGCATCCACAGAGAGCGCTAAATTGCTGGATCTGTCGGGAAATACTGTTGCCGCTGAATTGTTAGGGCATTGTCACCCCAGTGCAAATAGCCTGGGATGCTAACTCCTGGCCTCTGCGGGCTCTGCTCCTCAAAGGAGCAGTGAGGCCGCTTGCCCCGCCGACGGGGGCCCCTCCCTGGAGTCAAAGGTGGGTGGGGTGGAGATTTTCTTCTAGTGAAAAAAAAAGGTCTTGAAATGCGTGCTGTTGTAAGAAGTTAGAGAAGAATTTGGTCTGCACTTTGGAAATCTTCGGGTGGGGTCCATCCTGTGTGAGGATATATCTGCAGCTTTAGTGAAACAGGTAAAATCCATCAAAAACTATTGACCTGGGCTGGGAACACAAGGCAGGGTCTGTGCGGGGCGGCGCCTGCTTCCTGGACACTCAATTCTGGCCCCAGCGGGCTGGGGTGACTCCTGAAGGGCGCGGCGTTTGTGAGGCCTTGGAGCTGGCGTCAGCGGGGGCCATCTCCCTCCCCCCACCCCCGGCACACGGAACTGACCTTCCTCGTGGTCATGCTGATAGATATTGGTCGGAGGAATGAGAGGCCTTCCCCGCCCACGTCTGGTCCTTCGCAGATGGTCAAGTGGGCCGTGCTGGCCCCCCATCCCAGCCCCTTCTGGCCATTTTCCTAACCCCCTCCCCAGCCCCGGCCCCTGACAGCCCGGAGCTGCCCGCTCTGTACTGCTCACCGGGCTGCCTGCCTCGGTCAGTGGCTCCTGCCCTGAAATTCCCCTCCCAGCTGCTACCCTTGGTGAGAATGCCCAGTTTCCATGGTGGGCGCCCCCTCATCCCAGCATCTTAGTGGACGTTTTGGCCAATGTGGGGTCCCCCCCGGGGATTATGTTTGGTTTCAACAAGGTTGTGGGAAAGGTGTGTCCTGAGCCAAATGGACTTATCCTTGAGGGGATGTCAAGTGTTCCTTCGACGGTGCTAGACGGAGACCACATGCCAGCCTCTGCGGAGTCCGTCCTCACAGAGGAGGTGGCGGGTGGGAAGGGAGCGGCGTTTCCCTGAAGGTTCCCAGCAGCTTTGTCTCGGACTTACAAGTGGGTCGAGCAGCCTCACCTGCCAGGCGCAGCAGCCGAGGGCACGGGGAAGGGCAGCGGCCACTGCAGCCCCACCACGGCCTGGCTGGTGTGGGTCTCCTGACCCTCCTTTTTAATGAGAACACAGAAACCTGGAAGCAGTAACTTGCTGAGGTCGTGAGGGAGCTGGGGTGCAAATCCACGTGATCCCAGACCTTTCCGTTGCACCGCTTCCTTGCCCCTCACCCCAGCACACACACACACGCACACGCACACGCAACTCCTCCCACCGTGTGCAGCGCTCCGGTGTGTGCCGGCTCCAGCCTTTCCTCCACGTCGCTTCCTCCGTCTGCAGGACTTTCTCCTCCTCATCTTCCGTCCACCCACTCCCTCTCCAGACCGTGTCCCCCCACCCCTCCTCCATCAGGCTGCCCCCTGAGCTGTTCTGCCCTGCCCACCATGTGTCACCCCAGGGCCCCTGGTGGCCAGCCCGGTGCCAGGTACCTGGTGGAGATTCATGGCGGGTGCTAGCGTGTGATGCCCTCGCTGCCCCTGCCCGTGTCCCTTCCCCCAGCCCCCAGCTCGCACCCACTGACCCTTTTCCCACTGGACCTTCCAGCTCCGCAGTGATTGCCAGGGGCTGGGGAGCGAAACAGGTGCAGAGTGTTTGGCCAGAAAAGAACCCACGAGAACACTGCTAGTGGGCTTCCCTGGTGGCACAGTGGTTGAGAGTCCGCCTGCTGATGCAGGGGACACGGGTTCGTGCTCCGGTCCGGGAAGATCCCGCATGCCGCGGGGCGGCTGGGCCCGTGAGCCATGGCCGCTGAGCCTGCGCGTCCGGAGCCTGTGCTCTGCAATGGGAGGGGCCACAACGGTGAGAGGCCCGCATACTGCAAAAAAAAGAAAAGAACACCGCTAGTGGGTCGTACTTACGGGCAGAGATCCCACGAACGTCCCTCCTCTCTGTGGGTCCTTGGCCCTGTCCAGGGGAAGAGGGCTGTCATCACGCCTCCGCTGTTACATGGGAGCACTCAGGCATGTTGCTTCGTGTGCCCCAATAATCACTTTTTCTGTCTCCTCCGTCAGTAGAACAGAGAGAATTGCCATGAGGGCCAGGAGTGTGCTTGTGTGTTTCCCCCTTTTCCCAAACGCGGAGTCTCCCATACCTGAGATGTCTTGCTGTCAAGGTGACCCTCTGGAAAAGCTAAACGGTGGGGAGGGGTGCCTGAGTGTGTGTGCGTGCAAGTGTGCCCATCTCTGTGTGTTGTTTGTGCACATGTGTGTGCCTGCGTGTGGTATGTGCGTGTGAGGGCAGAATGGAGCTCGTGTGGGGGGGATGTGTGTGTGATCAGTCACACAGCGTGAGAGGCCTGGAAAGGCAGGTCGAAGGCGCCACAGGACCGCTGTCTGAGCTGTAATTCTCAAGTCCGTCCACCGTCTGGGAAGATTAATGAGTGGGGTTTTGAGTTGCTCTGTGCTTTCAGGGGCTGAGCAGTGTCAGGTGAATAGTTTTTAACCCGAACCCTTACCTCCCCCCTCGCTGCTCAGCGGCCCTCGGGGGGGAAAACCGCCGAGTGGGCCATTTGTCCGTTTGCCCTTGCTCAGAAACACTGATCCGGGGCTCTGGGCTAATGGGCAGAAACATTACGGGGTTGAGGTGCGATCCCTCCCCGCCCGGCTGTGGGCGCCATGCAAGCAGGGACGTTGCGCCTTGGCTTATCCCTGTTGTGTCTCTGTGCCCGGTCCCCTGTCCCCTAGTCCCCACCCTCACTCGAGGTCCTGGCTCCATCCTGCAGCCTCATCCTGGAGCCCGGCTTCTCCCGCGTCGGGCAGCCGCCTGCCCTCGTTGCACACCCCTCCCTCTAGTGGCTCTGCACACCCCACCGGCCGGTTCCCCAGCCCCACTTAGCTCTTGCTGCAGTCCTGACGCCCGACCTCCTGGGAGTCTCTTTGTCCGCAGCTCGGAGGTCACAAAGTCAAGTGCCTCCAGGAGCTAGACAAGAAATGGTGCACAGGTGAAGTGGGCATGTGCGGGAGGGGGGTGGGGGTCCCTTGCCCGCAGCAATGAGCTCATCCCCGTCATTGTGAGAGAGCAGCGATGCAGGAATAGTACTCGACAGCTGCTGACACCTGGCCTCCGTGTTGGAGAAGCAGAGCGGTCGGGGTCTGTGACAGACTCAAGAGCTCACGTCCCCAAAGGGGCAGCGACAACAGATTGTCACCGTGAGGGGTGTCTACCTAGCGTTATGAGCCCTTCTCATCTTTTAAGACAGGAAATCTGGATTTTAAGTAAAACCTACTGCTTCTAAAATGTTGGCTCAAAAAAGTTTTTTTAACTATGTCAGCCAAATAAAACACATCTGTGGATTGCATTGGCCGCTGGCCTCTGGGGTGTGACCACTGCACGAGAACCTTCCCGGATCACTGAGGCCCAACTGGACTCCCCCTTCCTAAGGGCTCCTGGCGCCTAGAGAGGCAGCACCACGTGGTGGAGAGGCCTGTGCTTTGGTCCCGGCCCTTCTGCTGCCTCCGTAAATGGGGGCCGGAACATTTGACCCGTCCAGAAAGATACTACTGTCCAGTTGCTTGACATAATTCCAGCGTGCTTTCATGTGCCTGCTTTCATTTGACCTTCAGAACAACCCTGTGCGGAAAGCTTGGAAAGTGCTATTATTCTATTATTCTTAATTTGTAAAACTATTATTCTTAATTCAGTAGGAAAGAACTGAAGGTCAGAGGGTGTCTCACCCAGGATCACACGGCTTGTTGTGGGAGAGCTGGCCCCAGTGTTTGGGTCTTTGGTTTCCTTAGTGGTTTGGTGTTTTTGTTTTTTGAACCTTTGGGTAGGTGAGGCCCTCTGTCTTGGTAGGTGCCGCGTGGGTACCTAAGAAGGATGAGGGAGCGCGTTGCCGCGTGAGTTGTTCCTGACCAGGCAGGTGCCATACGTTTCCGCGTAGTTTCCGCGGCCCTCTTGGTCCTTGACCTTGGGCCCTTTGTTGTGCGGTGACCTTGCTTTTCTGACCAGATTGACCCTGGAACAGGGATGGGATCCAGTGCAGAGATGCCTGCAGAGGCTTTGGGAGGAAGTTACTGAGAAACTGAACGGAGGAAAGAGGTGATGCCCCCTGAGGGAGAACCACGGCCGGAAGCGTGGGGATAGCAAAGCGGCCTCATGTGATCGGGCGGAGGCCGAATGAAGGGCCAGACGTGAGTACGGCCGCCTGGCGCCTGGCGCAGACCAGGGGCCCCGACGCCGTGCCCGGCGTGCTCAGAACTGCCCGAGCCACGCTCCCATGGGCACCGTGTGTCAGGTTTGCCAGGCGGGGCGCTGAGGCCCTCATTGCCATGGTCAGTGGGATTCACTCCATGCAGACCTTCCTTTATAACAGGACCTGGAGGAGCCTTTCAACTTGAGATTTTACGAAGACAGTGAAAATAAGCAGAAAATGACTAGGTCTACGTAATGGAGAGAGAGGGGGATTTTCAATGTACTTACATTTAAGGCCCAAACCGTCCAGGACTGTGGACCTGAGTCCTGATGAAATCCCAGAGCCTCCTGACTAGGAGCAGCCCGGCAGGGAGGAGGTGGTCTCTGTAGCTCCAAGAGGGGCGGCCCAGCCCTGACCTGCCGGCTGCTGTTTGCCAGGGTCCCCTTTCCTATTTCAGAGCCTGGCTGCCGTCTCCCTTCGCAGCTGGGCTTTTGCTCCCAGATGCCTCTCACGCGGCCTCATCAATCACATCGTGAAGGGGCCTCGGCGCTCAGGCTGCTTTGCAGAAGGAGAGTCATGCCCTCTGCCCATCACCGCCAGCCCACGACGTGGTGTGGATGCCGACAGAAGCACTTAGGGCCCGTTTCCTTCACCAGGCGGGGAAGGTTGCTCCCCGGGGGTCCATGCATCACTCTTGGGCCGGGCCGCTCCCGTGCACCACGGAGACCAACCAGCCCCCCGCACCACCTGGGCCCAGCTGTGGGTCAGCCTCGTCCTGTCCACCGCCCGTGCCCGCCCCCGTTTAGTCGTCCCCTCTCTCCCTCTGTCTGGGGTCGGCAGAAGGGGTACAGAAAGCCGGGGGGTGCTGCCTGCTGCAGGGTGTGCTCAGGGCCCCTCGGGGTGTCCCGCTCCAGGAATGCGCTGAGGATTATTGGTTAATGCCAGGAAAGCACTTAGGCTATAAATGTCAAGTTTAATGTTAATAAACAGGAGATTCAGCTCATTTATGCAAAAAGGAGCTCTCCTCGCAGTGGACAGTGGGGCAAGACTTTACTTTTATCAACAAAAACAGAGTAAACCGTAAACCCAGACTCATTGCATCCAGGGCCTCTGTCTGGTTCCGACCCTGGCGTTCGTGGTGGATTCCTCTCATGGCTGTAAACTGGGTCCCACTGCCAAGATGGTGGCCCAGTTGTGTTTGTGTGTTTGATGTCTTTGGGAAGGGAAGTGTTGAAAGGGAGCAGAGGTGGCCCGGCCGAGTGCAGAGCCCACGCCACATGTGGTATCAGAGGCGTGGCACCACCGCTTGCCATCCTGTGGGCTTTACGGGAGCTGGCTCCGTACCTGCTGCTTTCTCCTCCCTGTTTGTGCAGGACGGGCCGGCACGGGAGAGCTGACGCTTCCGCAGGCCATCCTGTGGGCTCGGCACTGCTCTTGCTGCTGCGGCTTTCCTGCCCACGCCAGCCCTGTGAGACGCCGTTCTTATCCCCATTCTAAGGGGAGGAAGCCGAGGCGAGGGTCTTAGGTGGTTGGGTCGCTGCCCTGGGTCCCATGTGTAGGGAGGAGGGTCTGTGATGAGAACCCAGCCACGCGGCTGCCACTTCTGTACCTTACCTGCCGCCCGGCCTTACCCCGTTCTCCCACAAACCCCACAGACGGCTGCGTCCTGGGCACGGGGGGCCCCTTGAGCACACCATTCTTTGCCTGGAAAATGCTATGGTGGAGGAAGGGGAGACCGAGGCACATCCGGTAGCAGCGGGTGGGGTGGTGTCCTGAAGCTTACGACCCGATCACTAGGGAATGTGATCAGATACCTCCAAGGGGACCCGACCTCCTGGCCGACAGCTCCCTGCATGGACGCTGCACCCGTGCTCCCAGCTTCCTGTCTGCTCCCACGCTCACGTCTTATGTACTAGGTGCCCTGGAATAACTCCCTGGCAGGTAGAAGTAACGTTCTCCCAAAATTAAGAAAAGCTAGAGCTGTAAGTAAGAAAGGCTACCGCAATTGCCTTCCTTCAGTCTTTGACTCCTAAAGATCCGTGGCTTTTCCTTTAATTCGTTCTGAGTTTGTATTTTGCAGTTTGCACCCTGATTATTCCAGGAACAAGTCGTTTTCTTTTCTTGGAACCGTGCTGGCTGTGGGGTGGCCTTCCGTGCCCTAGCTTGTGTTCCCTGGACGTGGGAGCCCCTCGCGGCGTCCCGGGAGCCCCCATGCGTGTGGCCCCTGCAGCCCCTCTGTCCCGTCAACCCCGTGGGGCCCTTTTCCCAGGAAGTCTGAGGCCCCTTGTCCTTCATTTTCCGGTTGGGTTTAATTAGTTCGAACGGCATGTGCCATAATGAGGGTATAACCTTTGCTGGGAAACTCTCGGGGATTTCCGGGTTTGGGGGGCACAAAGGCGCCCCATTTGATGGACCATCCCAGGTAACAGGACATGACCTCAGGCCTCTTCCCCCTGGCGGGCACTTTGTCCCGAGGCCAGGCTCCAGGCTTCCCGGGTCTTCCTCAGTTCCCTGTGGGATATGATTTTGCAAAGGGACAAAGGAAATCCTTGCTGAGACTTTTTAGGTCTTTGATCTCTTGTTCTCTTTTTTTCTTAGATTCCGAGCCTCTTTGTCTGTCTTCCTTTAATTCTCTGTCACCTTCACGCACCCTTGTCTTACCGGCTGCTGTTTCTGTTTGTCCCCAAGGGAGGGGAAGGCAACTTGGATTTTAGGGACAAAGCGAAAACCCTCATGCGGGAGGCAGAAGCCCTGTGACCCCAGCAGAAGGCGGACAGATGCTTGAGGACCTTTGCAGGCCAGGAAGAATCTTTTCTCTCCATCTTCAAACCAAATAGTTATTTCTAAAATTGAGCTGGGTTATTGGGTATCTTTTTCCACTGAGACTTTTTTAACTTAAAAGTTCTATGCGTGTGTGTGTGTTTAAGTGTGTGTGTTTCTTTTATTGAGTGGAAATAACTCAACATAGGTCTCCTGGGAAGGCGTAGCTGAAACGTCCAGTGTAAAGTCGTTAGGCAGCAACCCTCCTCTGTTCTGTTCACACACCGTACACTGTACTGTACAGGCTGCTATAGCGAAATACCGCAGACGGCGGGTGGGGGGTAAACAGCACACCTTCATCTCTCGCGCTTCTGGAGGCTGGACGTCCGAGCTCACGGTGCCGCCAGACTTGGTTCCAGGTGAGGACCCGTTTCCTGCCTTGTGGATGCCCCCTCCGTCGCCGTGTACCCACGCCCTCCCCTGGTGCACGTGGGAGGAGAGGGGAAGCTCTGCTGTCTCGTCCTCAGCTTACAAGGTCACTAATCCCACCAGTGGGCGCCCCCCAGCCATGATCTCATCCAAACCTAATCACCTCCTACAGGAACCATCGCGTTGAGGACTTGGGGGCACACGGCACCTGACGCCCACATCCCGGCTGAGGGACCTTGTTCACAGACACAGTGCGGGGCGGGGCGGGGTGGGGGGGAGCGAGTCTCTCCCCGCCCAACTCCCAACCAGCCAAGGAGGAGCAGAAGAGCCGCGGTCCTGGCGGGCACGCTGGGGGTCTCCGTGCTGCCCCTCCCAGGAAGGTCCCTCCCCAGCTGAGCTGAGGCCCCAGAGGAACCTCCTTCCTCTGGGAAGGAGCAGGGCCCATTCCCCATATTTCTAGTTAGGAGGCTGGAGTGAGATGTTGAGCCCGTGGTGCCATAGAAACTGACAGGTGGTGCTCGTTGCTTAGTGACGTCCGGGAGATGCTGCGGAGAGGGGCCGGCTGCCATGGGAACAGAGTGGTCCCTGCTTTCTGGGGGCGGGCAGGTGCTCACGGGGCCAGAGCCTCTGTGGGTGTGAGCTCTTGGGGACAGCAACGTCCACCTCCACTGTGAGGAGGAGCTCGGGGAAGAGTGGACCAAGGAAGGGAGAGACACAGCTTCAGGCCGCAGGCCCAATGGGGTGGAGGGGAGGGACTGGGCCGGCCCTGGGCTGACAGGCAGGCTCAGTGACAGCCCTGAGGGTCACCCGCTCTGGGACCCTGAGCAAGTTCCTGCAACTGCCGACCTCAGTTTCTCCGTCTGTAACAGGAGGTAATGGGAGCACGGGGCATAGAGCTGGGCCCTCAGTAAGCTTGTGCTGTTTTATGTCACATTTGATTGGCATCTTGCTTTATTTAGTGGTTATTATGCGTCCTTACGAGTGTGCCCGGGGGGAGGCGGGCGTCAGCAGAGAGGCCAAGAGCACAAGTTCTGGACCCAGTTTGCCTCTGTCTGGGTCCCAGCTCTGACACTCACCAGCTCGCCAGCTGTGCCTCCCTGAGCAAGTTCACTGGCACCTCTGGACCTCGCTCTTCGCATCCGTGAAACGAGTCCTCGTGGCGCTCTGGTGCGTGAATGTATGTGAAGTTGAGGCCGAAAGACCAGCAGGCCAACAGCACCCCCGCTGTGTTTAAATAAAGCTTTATTGTCACATGGCCACGCCTGTTCATCACATGCTGTCTGTGGCTGCTTGTCTGCAACAATGGCAGAGCAGAGTGGCTGTGATGGAGACCATCTGAGGTCTGCCCCCTACTCTTCACAGGACACATCTGCCCCGGTCGGTCGTGGGCTGGGCTCAGAGGAAAAGCTAGAAAAGTCTCCAGCCGTGAAGCTGCCCCACCCAACCCGTCCAGGCTGGTATTTCCGTCCTTGAGGGTTTCCCACCACCTCAGGGACTGTGCAGCGCCTGTCGTGTCCCCTGCCAGTGTGAGGCAGGGGCGTCTGTGCTGAGCCAGCTGGAGCCTCTGTCCACAGTCGTGTCGCCCTGCAAAGCCTTGCGTCTGGGTGTGTGAGTGTGAGTGTGTGTCCCTGAGTGTGTGAACACCCTCAATCGCTTAATTCCATCTCATCCATGTCCGGGGGTGGGGGGCTTGAAAATCAGCCCTGAAGTTTCTGGAGAGCAGAGGAGAGGACGGAACAGTCTGCAGCATCCCCGGGTCACAGGGGTGAAGGGCAAAGGGAAGTCGAGTTTTGGGGGTGAACGTGGCTCATCTGATCGTCCATGGCGACTGCTGTCCGGCACGAGGAGGATGCTGGAACGCTAGCCAGAGCCACCCCGGCTTCGGCGACAGGGAAGGACGCGGCCGGGCCAAGGTGAGGGCTCTTCATGAGGAGAAGCAGACGAGCTAAGGGGGCTCTCGGTCCTGGGGGAGGGGGGGTCCCAGCAGAGGCTCCCGAGCAGGGAGGCTGAGGCCCCCAGAAGCAGCTGGGGGCCGACGTTGGCCCACGTGGCCCGGCTGCGGCCCTGAGCCCCCGTCACTGACCTTCCTGATTCCCAGACCCCCTCGGTGGGACCAGACGCAGCCCGGCCACATGAATGAGTGCAGCTAACGTCCGACGGGAAGGACCAGAAGTGGCTTTGTAGCCAGAGCACTGCCCTGGCCGTGCGTCTGCCCGGCACAGATCATCAGAAGCAGCTGCCCTGCCGTGCTGCAGAGGCTGTGGTCCTCCCGGCCTCCACGAAGCACAAAGAACTAGACGGAATCAGGGCTGGGTGGAGGGGCGGGCCCCGGGCGGACGCGGGGCAGCCCCTCCCTTTGACCCCCAACCCTGCCCTCTGTCTGGCCTCCTATTTCTGTATCTGTGAAACAGGCTGAAGGAGGCATCTGGCCGCCGCCCCACACGCGGAGCCCTACCCCCCGTGGGCCACGGCGCAGCCCTGGGGGGCAGCGTGGAGGTGGTCTCGTGAGGGGGCCGTGCAGCCCACGCCACGACCGCCCCTCTTTAGAAGTTGTGTTGTCACCGGTGAGGGAGCTGCTGCCGTTCAGTAAGGCCTGAGACTCCTGGGCAGAACGGGCGCCTTGCCCCCATTAGTGGTGACTTCACCAGAGGCGGCTGCTCGCATGAATCTCTCCTCTGCCGGGAGCCCGTGCAGGGCCTGCTCCCGGCGTGTAAACACTCGGGCCGCCCACGAAAGAAAGTCCAAAAAAGGGCTGGTTTACTCTTCATGGCCTCTGCCATCTGGCCGCAGTCCTCAGTGCTGACTCCGTGCACAAGCGCTCTGGTCCCCGGGAGGGGCAAGACAGTGGGCGTAAGGGGGGCCGGACGGGGTACGGGGGTGGAGGAAACCTGGCCGAGAGAGCCACAGGCAGTGTGGGCTTCTGCGTGGCCCGTGACCTGTCCTCACATGGGCCTCACTGCATATGGAGAGTGGGGTCCAAGAGAGGGACGGCCCCGAGTACCCAGGCTGCCCCTGGGGGTGGCCGAGCCCTGCCTCGTCATGTAGGTGATGCAGATTCCTCCCCCAGCAAAGGCCGGGTGGGATCCCAGTGTTTGCACAGGGCGGCTGCGTGCCGTGTTACAGGCCTGTTGAGTCAATCCCCCCTCTCTTCTCTCTTCTTTCTAACCACCTATTCCTCCCCATTTATTTTTTTCCTCCCCAAGACCTTCCTGGGTCCTTCCAGGGCCTCCTGTGTCATCACTGAGAGCGTGTCCCTGTACGTGGTCTGTGGGTTACCCTACTCTTACGCCCCATACACTCACGCGGTGTAAAGACCCTGATAGCACCACCCCACCCCCCGTAGAGGGGGACACTTGTGCTCCTTGTGTCGCATGGATGGGGGAGGGAGCCTGCCCCACATCCCTGGAGGGTCTGCCCTTGACCCCAGCCGAGGAGCGACTTATCTGACTCAGGAGTTTGGCGTGGCCCCTCCTGGGACTCTCTTGAATCTACTTGTCCCCAAAGAAGGGTTCCCCAGGTCCTGGGGCTGCCTCTGGCCTGTGGGGAGAGCCCAGAACAGTCCCACGTGTTGGGCGGGTGAGTAGGTTAATTCTGGGTGAACTATTAGGCAGCCCTTCGTAACCACATGCCTAGGCCGTGTCCTTCTGTTTAGAACTTGTGCCCTTGATTTCAGTCTGTGTGCCTCCTGTATATTTCTTCTTAATCGGTTCTGAACTTTAAGGGGAAGAAAGGACTGTTATCTTTGGGGACCACCCGGAGCCCCAGGACTGCTCCTCGATCGTTGACTTCTGCTCGTAGAGGCCCCCTGAGGGGCTCTGGGCATAAAGGGGGCCGTGGGACGTCTGCGGACCCTCTCCTCCCCGCAGAGCGCTACTTAGAATTCACCAGAACCTAGGTCTGCAGCTCCTGTTTTTTGAGAACAACTGCTCCAGAAATGTTATTATTTCCCTCTTTCTTCTTCTCCAAAACGATGATGCTTGCCTGACAGGAGGGCATTGAGGATTCAATGAAATAACACGTTTGCACGTAGTGGGTCATTACTAAATGCCGGCCTCTCCCGCCCCTTGGTTGCCTGTGTCCTTGCTAAATGGTGCTTCTGTCTAAGACGTGCCTCTCTTGCTGAAATGGAGGCCATTTCTTTGATCTCACTGTGAGCAGATTATAAGCTTAAAACATCACGGGAAAACCTCACATGCCATAGACCTGATCTTTAGGACTATCGGAGAGAGAAAATTCCAGGCCAGTAGAGAGAAGCGAGGGGCGTGGGCTGAGTGGGGGGGCCTCTAGAGAGGGCGGGGTGGGGCCAAGGGGCTTGGTGTCTAGCGTCAGTGACCGCGCTGTGACGAGCCGTGGGGTGTCAGCTGGCCGGCCTCACCTGGGCAGTCCTGAGTTTGTCTGTGCCTTATCGAGAGCAAAGGTCGATACGGTCCAGAAAACGTTGCTGGAGGGATCTTGTGTTAACGTAGTTTTCTGTCACCAACTTGGAGTGCAGGACCCACTCACTTTCCTGGAGCCTCACCGCGTGTGTCCAGCACAAAGTCAGCTGTGGAACCTCCAGGCCGACACCCCTGTGCCTGGGGCCCTCAGCTCCTACGGAGGAGCGGGTCAGCACAGATGGTATCTTAGAGCAACACAGACGCCGGTCGGCAGTAAGCGTCTGGAGGACGTGGCTGGAGTCCGTCTGTCTCGGTGCCCCAGCATCCAGGGCAGCCTGTCCACTGTCTCCTTCCCTTCCTTTCCCTACCCTGTCCTTCTTCCCCCCTCCCTCCTTCCTTCCAGCTCCGGGTGTGAGCTCTGAGACTCTGCTTTTCTGGTTTCTCTTAGTGCAGGAACAGAGATGTGGGGTCCGGGTGGCCCCCTGCTCCCTTCTCTCCATCTGTGCCGCAGGGACCTGGCTCAGGGCACGTGGCTCCATCCGCTGCTGTTGATTTCCCCGGTCAGGGCTTCTCCTCCTCACTTCGGTCCCCTTCACCATTAACACCTACCCCGGAGAAGGAGGGGACAGGAAGGTGCAATCAGATGGGCCCACCTGTTCCTCATTGTGGAGCCAGGGTGGGCGTCGGCCTGGTCGACTCCGCAGAGCCTCTGGGGAGGGGAGGAGAGAAATGTGGGAGAGGCCCATCAGATGGTCTGAGCCCCACTGCCTGCCGCATCCTGAGACCTGCAGGTCCGTTCCACTGTCAGGAGAAACATCTGGCGCTTTCCCCTCTCTTCTCTTCACCGTGAATGGCGACTGAGGAGCGGTCCCTCTGAAATGGACCCACCCAAAGACCTGTCAACAGACAGAGCCCAGCTCGATGTTTCTGTCCACTGGGGCCACAGCCTGAATCAGCAGCCGTGACTCTGCGTCCACCTGAGGCTCTCGATGCAGAGCCTGGCTGCCCTCCCTGGCTCCACAGCTGACCTGCTATGTGACCTTGGGCAAGTCACATATCCTCTCTGTTTGCCATCTGCAGACGTGGATAAGACGCCAGCCCCCCACTGCCCTCCCTGAGGCACTGAGGGAGCAGGTGAAGTCGTGGAATGGAGGCTCAGAGTTGCGCCCGGTTCTCAGGGGCGTGTTCCCCCAGGTGCAGGGCCATCCCGGGGCGAAGCCAGGCTCCCAGACAAGGCCGGTCTGCTTGCTGCTGCCCCGGCCCTTCTGCTCTGCAGAGAGAACGGAGGTCTGGGTACAGACGGTCCCTGGCAGGGCGAGCAGACGTGGCTGGACTCCTCAATTAGGACTCGGGGCAGATGGGTCTGAGGCAGCCAGGGGGACCCTTCCAGTTTTCTCGGGTGTGACGGTGAGCTGGTGGCCTTCAGAGAACAGAGGGGTCACCTGGTTGATCTCGCTTCTTGGAGGAAGGGCAGCATCTAGGGCAAGTCTGACATGTGAGCATATCCCCCTTCAGCACATCTGGCTTCCCTGTGGGCTGGGCAGCCCGGGAGGCCTGTGATGTAACGTTAAGCAGGATGGACCTGGGCCTGGCCTCACCTCACACCCACGGTTTCTTGCCCCTTGCATAGGAGTTGGGGCAGGTGCAGGAGGACCGTCACAAATGCAGATTCCTGGGTCCCACCCCCAGACCACTGCATCAGAATATCGGGTGCGGGGTAAGCCCAGGAACCTACACTTTTAATAAGCCCCACCACTGATTCCTGTGCCTTAAAGTTTGAGAACCAGCCACCTCTCCACTGAAGAGAAGAGTGGCCAGCCACTTCCTCCGCCACCGGCTCTAAACGGGAATTCCATGTACGCTTGCAGCGGTTTTGCCAAGTCCAGCCTCCTGGGTCTAGTTTGCCAGGGAAGCCCTTTCCCCCACTTCTCCTGGTTGTATGGAAAATACCTACTCAAATCAGGTGGGCTAAAGTGTTGCTTGAGCTTTTATTACCTGCCTTGCTGCGTGCTGTCCAGAAAAGCAATGTAAAAGCTATCATCTCGGCCCCTGATGAGCTTGCAGGGTTCTTGGGTTGATAAGATACGCCAGTTATCCAGCTAGAGATGAGGAAAAAGCGGTGTAGGATTAGGGCTGAGACGTCGAACAGAGGAGGGTCCCGCCCGGGCATCTAGTGATGGAGATGTTGGTGGGGGCAGGCTCACAGCCGCATCTGTCTGGCCATCCCTTGATGGCGACCTGATGACCAAGGGCTTCACCTCACAGAGGAGGTAAAGAGCGTCCTGGGAAAAGCCAAGAGTTCGGAGTGGGGCGCAGGGGAATCTGTCCTGGTTGAAAAGCTCCTCCGGTGGCTGTGAGGTGTGTTACCCAGTTTGGGGACCAGAACCCTGTCTGTTTCAATAGGGGACAGGTGCTCTTTCCCTGAGTCCAGCTGTCCTCTGGGCACAGGACCTCAGCTCCCCCGTCCGTGCCTCTATCACGTGCGCCGTGTCGAGAGCCGGACCCTGGAACTGCCGTGAGTTCTTCGGTCATTCAGGGAAGTGCACTCAGGCGCTCGGTGGCTCTGGTCCTTGTCATTCAGGGGCCGAGGCTTTGCTTCCACATTGCCCGGGAGTTGGCACTCAGGGCCAGCCCGGCAGAGGGTGAGCAGGGAGGCTGGTGGTGGCTTTTCAGGGCCAGACCTAGAAGTGGCCAGGGGTCAGCCTGCGGCCACACTGTCTGTAGGCGCCCTGGGACCTGGGAGGAAGGGCCTGTGTGGTGACCGCCCCCCAACACACCCCTCCTCCTGCAGCCTGTCCCAGATGCTTGAGCGGTGAGGGTCACAGCTGGCTAAGGCTGCACAGAGGGCCTTGAACTTGTGTGTCCCCCACACCTGCCCTCATCTCTCCTCCTCCTCTGCTGCATTTGGGCTTCCTCTCAGGCTAAACCACTGAAATTTGACCTACTCACCTGGCATCTTCATGGGGTTCAGTGGAACATTATACTCTCAACTTTCTCCTGCGAGAACCCTAGCTGGAAGTGCATTCCTGGTCCATGGCAGGCGGACTCCTCTGAGAATCAGACCCAAGGGAAGAGAGGGAGGGTGGAGCCGGGCTTCTCTGAATGAAATCGCATCCCCTGATGAGTCTGGGGTCCACTCTGTCCCACACGGAAGTGAGGTACGTCTCACTTCTGCCTTGAACCTTAATGATGACATCTTCTTTCTGGTTATCTGCTAAAAGCTTTCACATACATTATCTCATTTAATTGCTCTGAGGAATCGGTTTGTTTCCGCCTCTCAATTAATGAGATAATGAAAGTTAGATAATAATTTCCTTATTTAGCTTAACTGCCAGGAAACTTAGGCAGGTCTTGAGGATTAGTCAGAATAATTGTACTATACTTTTGGTTGATATATTTTTTAAAAAAATATTTTACATATTAATTTTTGATGGTTGTTTTTTGTCTCAAGTGGTTTTTTTTTTAAGATGTGAAATGTAAAAATTCTCAAGTCCTTTTTAAAAAAATGATGTGGGATGAAACAGTTTTAATTCTATCCTAACAACCTTTTGAGGGAGACGCTATTGCCTTCATCTTACATATGTGGAACCTGAGGGTCCTAAGGATTAAAAGATTTTTCCCGAGCCCGCCAGGCTGCTTGGCGCGGCAGCTGCGACCCGCACGGGACCAGAGCCAGCCCTGCTGCTGCTTTCCTCTCCACCGGCTGCCCTTCCCAGTCGGCCCTGTATCACTTAATCTCTTCCCTCTCAACTTCACATATTTTAAGAGACTTGAATATTTTCTACCTTATTTATTACTATAGATGCATGAGCATCATCTAATTTAAAGGAAGTCACTGTATATATTTTTTTCAATCAAATTCTGGTGAGTTTTGTTTCATTAAAATGAATTTTTAAATTTTCAGAAGAGAGGAAAAGAGGCAAAACCCTTTTTAAAAAGTAGATTTGGGGGCTTCCCTGGTGGCGCAGCAGTTGGGAGTCCTCCTGCCGATGCGGGGGACGCGGGTTCGTGCCCCGGTCCGGGAAGATCCCACATGCCGCAGAAAAGCTGGGCCCGTGAGCCACGGCCGCTGAGCCTGCGCGTCCGGAGCCTGTGCTCCACAGCAGGAGGGGCCGCGACTGTGAGAGGCTGTGTACTGAAAAAAAAAAAAAAAGTAGATTTGGGAGATGGATTAATAAAGCAAGGTTATGAATTCAGGATAAATTAACTTGCATGTGCTTTTAAATTCCAGAAATCAGTGGGGGAGATGAAATTACACTAGTGACTGAGCATGATTTCCAACGATGGCTTCTCCTACCTGGAAGTGTTTTACATGGGCTTGGGGGAAATCAGATAGCTCAGTATCTCCTTTACTTTCTTGTTTTTTCTTTTCCGTCTGGAGGAAAAAAAATTTCAGGGGCCACAAAGATGCCAGGAAAGGTAGCTTCAAGCAGCTGTTTTCAGAATGTCGTCTTGAACCAGCAACATCGAAAATCACCTGGGAACCTATTAGAACTACAGGTTCTGGGGCCCTGCCCCAGACAGCAGACCAAACCCCCCAGGTGGGACCCAATCATTTGTTCTAAGGAGCCCACCAGGTTTTTCTAATGCGTGCTAGAGTTTGTGACCATTTGGCTTAAGCTAACCTCTGAGATCAGTTGGAAGCCACTTCTTCATTCAGATATGAACTGGGTCCTTAAGTTGACTCCGAGTGAATGAAAAATGTTAATGAGGAAAATTAATAACTTTGTCCTAAAAAAACAAAAAACCCAAAAACTTAGGAGTTGGTGGTTAAAGCCCAGAAGTTGCTCTGAAGTGTTGGGTGAGAGCAGGACAGAATTTCCAGGGTCTCCGGATGAGAGGAAGTGGTTGGGAGCCTGGCAGTTGTGGGTTAAGAGTTATAGCAGACCTAGGTGTGTAACTTCATGTAATTTAGAGCAAGAGTTGTACTCATAAAAAGTTTTATCATAAGCAATTAGTCAATTTATGTTTTTTTTAAAAAATTGATAGACAAATCATAAGTAATGGCAGTGTACGTTAAATTCCGGCTTTCTTGGGTGTTCTCACGGTCACACTCAGAGAATCCTCCTCCTGCCGGCATCCCCAGATTGCACGCTGTGTCCAGGAGAGAGAGCATCCTCGGACGCACTGGTCCAGCAGCCTTACCCCGCCCGGAGGGAAGCAGACAGCCTGCTCCTCTGTCAGATCGCTGACCCTGCCATGCTGGCCACATATGCCTGATGGGGCACTTGGCTGGCACAGTCTGAGGAAGGGGGTGTGGATGGCCCAGCCCCCAGAGGGCAGGACCTTCTACCTGAGGCCACAGGCCGGTCCTGGAGTTAGTGCAGCTTAGCAGTCAAGAGTGTGGATACTCAATTTGTGGCCTGTCGCCCCTAGACCCCGGGCGGAGCCCCTGCCCCCATCCTCCATCAGGAGGCCCCGCACACGTGACCATCAGCTGGGCCCCCCAACAACTTCCCCTGGCCTTTCTTTGAGTCCAAAAGCCATCATGTGGGCAGTGGGCTCAGTGCTGCCTCCAGCCGCTGTGTTGGCACGGAGCTCGGAAGCCCTTCCACTTCGCCGTCTGTTAAACACCTGCTGTGCTTTCAGTCCCCACTCTGTGTCTCCCACCAAGGGGAGGAACACAGGACAGTGACCCACTGGGGTGAGGGCTCGGACCTGCAGTTGCAGTAGCAACACCTGCCTCTCCAGCCCCCGTGGTGGGCGTGTGCAGACGTAGGTTGAGCACGAGGGCAGGGGGCCGGGACTGAGAACCGCACCTGCGCCAGTGCCCATCCCAGCAGATCAGCATCCGCGGTACGGTCAGCGCATGTCTGTCTGGTGGTGGAGGAGACCCGGGGGCCTCACAGGACAGGTTCGGGTGGGAGTCCGAAGTGTGGGACCAGTGGTAGGAAGCCAGGAAGTCAGAGGGGGCGGGAAAGAGTGACGGCAAGTAGAAGGTCAGGCACCCGGAAGATCTAGGAAGCGGCTTCTGGCCCTGCTTCTGTGGTGTTCTCCGGGTGCCTGCTGGAAGAGGGCTGCGTTCACCCAATAAAGATTCACTGAGAGCCTGTACGCGCCAGGCACCGTTGTCGCCGTACCAGTGTTACACTGACGGACAAGACAGATGAACGGCCCTGCCCTCAAGGAGCTTACACTTTCTTGAGGGGAAGAAAAGAAAGGAAAAAGTAGTAAAATATGTAGTATTAGGTCCGGAGGGGGAATAAATTCAGGGAAGGGGGCAGGGTGCTTCAGGAAGGGGGTTCAGCTTAAACAGAGGGGTCACTGACAAGATGGCATTTGGGCAGAGACCTGTAGGAGGTGAGGATGGGCGTGTAGGGTGTTGGGGAGGGGCACTCGGGGCAGAGGGAGCAGCAGGTGCAAAGGCCCTGAAGGGGGCGTGTGTGCGAGGCACAGGGCGCAGCCTTCGAGACCAGGCCAGTGCGAATAAGGACATACCACGGAGAGGCTCGTAGGTCATCGTGAGGGCCGAGGCTTTCCTCCAAGTGAAGCGTGATGCTAATGAGGCTTTTAGGCCAAAGAGGGACGCGCTCTGACGATTTTATAAAGGGTAGAAGGGGCGGGCGCTGGGTGTCCAAGCAGGAGTCAGGAGGTCCCGTCAGGAGGAGGGTGTCAGTAGCTTGGAGCAGGGTGACCGCGGCGGAGGTGCGAGGCGTGGCTGCGTTGTCGAAACTCAGCAGAAGCCACGTACTGACGTGGTGGACGTCAGGTCTGGGGGGCTCTGAGCAGCCAGGAGGCTGGAGAGAGCGGGTGCCTGCGTGGGCAGGAGAGGGTTGGGAGTGGGGGGAGTCCGAGCGTGGGTTCGGACAGGTGCGGGTGGAGGCATCCAAGTGGAGACATCGAGATGACAGAGGGGTCCGGGCTGGAGCAGGAGAGCGGGACGTGACGGAGGAGGACGAAGGAGGAGAGAAACACAACAGCGGCTCTTGAGTCCCGCCCCTGGGTCAAGATGTTAAACCAGAGCGTATCTGAGGCCAGCCTCAGACCCTGGGCTTAAACCCCGAGAGCAGCGGGGGTCCACGCCCCCCGCTTGGTGCCCCCTCTCGGGCAGCACCAAGGGATGGCGGTGCTCAAAGCCTCCCTTCCAACAGGGAGTGGGCAGGGGGGTGAGGCCCTGCTAGGACTGGATGTCAGAGCCGGGTATCCGGTGTCTCCGAGGCCGGGGGCTGCCCCTGCTGGGTCCTGGGGGCCTTCCGGGGAGGATCGAGACTCTCATGTCCCCAGATCCGACGTCTGGCACTGCTGCTCCCCTGGGCCTCACTTCAGATGACTGCGGTTATCCAGGGAGATAGGATTGGCAGGCCAGAGCCCCTGCTCTGATTAGACCTGAGGCACGTCGGGACTGACAGGGAGAGTGTCCTGTCCGGCCGTCTCTTCTTACAGGTGCGGGAGCTGAGCTCCGGGGGGTCACGTGACCTGCCCAAGCTAGAAGTGGCCTGGGACGGATCACTTGACCCCCACCACCGTGCTAAGCAGAGCATCTTCCCAAACGTGCTGGCTTGGAGACCGCCGTGTGTGCTGCGTTCTTCCTGTTCCCAGCCCCCTCCACAGGGGCTTTCGCTGCCAGAGCCACCTAGAGAGTGATCGGCAGCCCGAGGTCACCCAGCCCTGTTTGGCAACCTGGCTGCCCCATCGGATGAGACATGGATTCCTCTGCAGCCAGTGCGTCCTCAACAAATAACTCTCTTAAAATTGACGGCGGCATTTTGGCTTTGCTCTGTACCAACGTGTTCTCCATCTGCCAGAGGTCCCCTGCCCTGTCGCGAGCCATTTCCTCTGGTCTGCCCAAAGCCCACGTTCGTCCCTTCTGCTCTCTGCAAATCCCTCTGCCCTTGCAGCTGTCTGAGCTGCCTTTTTCTTGACTAAGCCTCTGGATTTCTCCTTAAAGATCAGCTCCAGGATGTCTGCCTGATGACCTGAGGTCATTCCTACCCTCAAGTGACCTGTGGATTAAGCAACAGAGGTTCTGGGACAGTGCGTTTGAGGATCAGTGGCCCTGCTGGAAGTGGACAGAGGGACACTGACCTTCGCCTGGGCCCGGGGAACTGCTGACAGTGGCCGCCTGTCTCTCCAGGTGAGGTGCTCCTGCCAGCTCCCCGGCCAGCGGTTCAGAACTTACAGGTGCCTCTCCGCTCCTGTTTCATGTGAACACCCAGGCCTGGGGCTCTCTGAGCCCACAGCTGCTTGGTGTCCATCCCAGGAAAAGAGGGAAGCACCCCCTCTGCCTTGTGCTGTGTCCCCCACGGCTCCCTTGCTGCCCATCGGGGAGGTGGATGTCAGAAAGGGTGGGGACTCCTGTGTCCCGTCTTGACAGGGACGCTAACCTATTTCTTATGTGGTTGCTGAGTGGCACCCCCAGGGACCATCTTCCTGCAGACGCCGGGTGAGGATGTGCTTCCACCAACAATCCTTTCTCTGCTCCAACCTGCGGGGCAGCAGACGGGCCTGAGATGAGGAGAGGCCGGGGCACCCTCGGACCCTCCCTCGCGGCAGGTATCACCTGACAGGTTCCCGCTCACCTGGGCCTCTGTCTCCTCCTGAAGGGGGTGCTGGGCGGGCCTCTGGCTCAGGCATTCTGCATTTCTCTGTGGTCCTCTTGTTCCCTGTGGATCTTTGGAGGATCCTGTGTCCTTTATCTTGGCGTCTCTGCTCCCCTCCACGCAGTAATGACATCAGAACACCCACACTGTGGCTCCACTGCCTGATGAGACAGACGCCTCGTCCTTGGGCTCCGTGTACACAGAGGAGCCGTCCTCCTTCACGCCATCAAAGATTTCGGGGAACACGGCTGCCGGGGAGGGACGGGCAGGCACGCGGATGGCCACGTGCGTGTCATTAGGCAAAGCACGCTCTCCCGGCCCCCAAGCCCTTGTTTTCCCCGAAGCTGCCTCGCTTTTTCCCTTCCTCTACCTCCTTAATTCTGCCTGAGCCTGCTGGCTTTTGAGGCTGTGCTGGGAAGACTGACGTTGGGCGCGTGTGGCCTCGGTACCCACGTGGGGCTCCCAGTTGGATGCCTGAGCCCCTGGCCAGGCCCTGAAAGTAATGAGGCTGTGCCGTTGGGTTCAGGGTGGCCGGGGGCTGGAGACACCAGCTCTCCTGCCCCTTCTCGTGTCTCTCCCGTGCCTGGAGCTCACCTGAAAGATGGTCCGTGGGACCTGAGGGGTTGGCGGGCTGGGGCTGGCGTGTTGTGTTTGAGTCGCTTCTCCCTTTATGGACCCGGGAGCCAGGAAAGCTTCCAAGAGAAGCCAGTGTGGTGAAAACAGCCCCGGCCTGCCGAGTGGGTGACCTTGGCCTCCGTCTCCCCGTGCGCAGCAAGGAGGTGATACAGGGGCCCCTGGGGAGGCTGTGAGGGTCTGGTGAGGGCGGGAAGGCACGCAGGGAGTTCACACTCAGTGTCACATATGTGGGCTGTGGATTCGGAGGGAAGCGCAGGGGCTCTGGGGCTGGCAGGCCTGGGTTCGAGTCCCGCACGACCTGGGCTCACGTGCTCAGCTGTTCTGGGTTTTTCTTTACTCACCTGTAAACTGACGGGTAATAAACTCCACTGCCTGATTTCTGACAACAGACCAAGAGTATCTACTGTTTATCGAATGTTATCACGTGCTGGGATCCCCCTTTCCTTGCCTCCTAAAATCTCCGTCGCTGCGACTTCGTGGTGGATTTTTATGGGTTTGTGTGACGTCTCCCGAGAAGATAAGCGGGGTGGGGACAGGGCTCTGCCCGTCTGTGTACCGTTGGGGTCCCTAAGCCAGCGCAGCACCCGGCCCCCAGCAGGTGCTCAAGAAGTGCTCATCCAGGAGGGGAGACTCTCCTTTAATCCCTACAACACATCTGTCGGGTGCACACAGTTCTTATCCCCATTTTAAGTATGAGCAGAATGAGGCCCAGAGAGGCTAAATGATGTGCCCACGGTCACACAATGAGGAGCTGGGGGAATCAGCCCTGTTTTCAGTGCCTGTTGGAGCTTCCTTGGATGTTCAGGACTAGGGTGTGGGCAGGGCTGGGTGAGGAGGAAGCAACTGGGCCCCCACTGGATGCACCACCATCCGCCACCGCAAGAAAATAACGTGCCCTGTACGCCTCACGACAGCCCGCAAGAGAGGTAGTTTAACGCCCTCTTCACAGATGAGAAACTGAGGCTCTGAGAAAGGACCTGAGGGCTGCCCAGTCCCGACTTGACGGAGCCCAAGAGGAGGAAGTGAATTTCCCACGTTCTTTCATCTCCGAGGGGATCTGCCCCGAGGAGGGGCTGGTAGAGCCATGCGGGCCGGCAGGGGAGGGCCAGGCTGAATTCCTTCCCTGCACAGTGGGAGGGGCCCCTGCGAGGTTCTTGAGAAATCTTGACGCCTGGCCGGCCTCCAGCCTGTCTCTCAGACTGTTCTTTTGTTCCCGGAGCGCCCGCCAAACATCTGACTCCGCTCAGGATTGATTGCACATAAAATGAAGAGTGCGGAAAACAGGGTTTTTCCCCCCGCGTTGTTGTCTAAGACAGGGTTTTAGGGCATTGACTGTCTCCCAGAATCGCGCTGAACAGCCCGTGGCTTTTACAAGAGGTCACTTTGCTTTCACTTGACTTGGGATCTGACTTGGTCCAGAAACTCTGAATCAGGTGGTCCTGAAAGAGGGAGAGACCGTGGGGTGACCACGGGGTCCCCCTGAGGAGCGCCCAGTGTGCAGGGTCTGGCAGGGGCGGACGGGGAGCCCGGGAGGCCAAGGTCACCGGCAGGATCTGCCAGGTCCCTGCTCGGGGCCGGGACGAAGAGCGCTGGGGGCCGAGGGGGCCCGGCCCTGCCGTGTTTGTTGATCGACTGTCCAGGGCCGGGTCAGCAGCTGCCTTTGTTCTGGAGGATTTTTCATGGATTAGCTCCCGGGGCTTCAGGCAGTTGTTTCTTTTTAAGAAAGGGGAGTTTGGGGATGACAAAAAGGAAGTGCTCCCGGCAGGCTGAGGGCTGTGTGTCAGCGGGGCGGGGGCTCCCAGGAGGGATGATGGGGCCTCTGGTGCCCACGCTCTTGAGCGGGTCCCTGCGGGGCCTCCTCCAGTAAGTGCTGCGTCTGGAAGGGGGCGGCCCTGGGCGCCTGGGGCGGGAGCATCTGGGCGTCAGGCTGGAGCCCAGCGAGCCCTCGCTGGCTGGAGGTTGCTAGGAGCTGGGGTAGGTTTCCCAGGGAGACGTGGCTAGAAACACCATCTGCCAAGGATGCGCGAGTCCCGGAAGAGGCGGGGGAGGAACGAGACGGTCCTCTCTGTCCCAGTTAACCTTGGTTCTCTCACTCGGGCCAGCATTCCTTCCCCGAGTGGACAAGAAGGCGCCCTAGGCTCTGGGTGAGCTGGGCGTCCAGTAGGAGGCGGTCACCTCCTCGCAGGTCGGGGCTCCCCTCTGCTCCGCCTGTCCCACCCTGGCCTTGTGGGGAGGGGGCGTCATGGGCAGAGGATTAAATACTTGTACTTTGTCAAAACCCTGACAGTTACAAGGAGCCTCGGCATCTGCTCGGGCGGGCGACCTGTGAGCGGGGACTTGAACGTGTAGAGGATGGTCCTTGGAGGCCGGGAGGGACTATGGATCTGGAGCCAGGAGCGGGAACAGGGCTTAGCGCTTGATTTATAGGCCGCCTGAAGGACTCAGAGCCCGCCTGAGGTCTGCTCTCCACATGTGTGCTTAAGGAGGTGGGCCCGGCCGGGTTGCAAAACCTTCTACTCTCTTAATGGGGAGTGAAGCCCACCGCCAAGGTCAAGGGCAGAGGAATCAGGGGCCCTGGTGGGTCCTGGAATCAGAGTCACACACGGGCCTGCAGACAGTGCAGACAGGATGACTTTTGGGAATTTGAAACGAGAGGAAGGCGGCTGCCTGTTCAGGACAGCTTTGGACCCAACCTTCCCCGGAGGCAGGACTCGACTTCTAGCCCCGAAGCGCTGCTTCGTGTGTAACCCTTCCTCGAGTGTCCCCGCGGGAGGTGGAGCTCCACACGGGTGGCTCCGCTGAAAAGGCCTCATCACAGGGCTTGTCTGCACAGGGATGAGGGGACAGCAAGGGTGTGGGGCGGCGCCTCTGGCCAGTGACAGAGGGGGCTGTTACCCGCCAGGTCCAAGGGAGGAAGCCACGTCGCAGCCGTGGGCCGGAAACTGGCTGTGCAGGGACGCGGCCACCCTTAGCACCAGGGCCACGTCAGGTGGGCGTGGAAAGAGGGGCCGTGGCTTCTTTCCTTCCTCACCGGCCAAACCAACCAGAAGCCGGGGAGCCACGTCCGCAGGCCTCAGTCCAGGTGCAGAGTGGGAGGGGTCAGCAGGCAGCAAGAGCCTGTTTATCCCATTGCCCAGTTTAGCCAGCTCTGGACAGCTCTTCCTGAGCAGGGAGCTTACAGCGGTTACCCACCCTTAGGTTATTCTGTCCCCAAGGCAGGCTGCCTGCCCGCCTAGCACTGGTTGAACAAACCATAATGGAGCTCTGAAATGCGTCCCCCACCTCCCCTCTCTGAAATGTCTGCTTTCTGAGGGCAGGGACGGGACAGCCCCGTGTGCCCTACACTTCATAGAACCGGCTGGCTCAGGGAACCCTCCTAACACTTCGGGGCTGACGAGGTGGCCTGAGTCCTCCAGCGAGAGAACGTGGGCAGGCCTGGCTCCACGAGGCCACAAGCTCTCTACAAGTGACAGTACGCCATCCCCGCTAAAGGACCCGGGGAGTCAGCCGCGTCCTTCTGGCTGAAGGCCGACCACGACCACCCTCCTGAGCCCATGAGATCCACCTGGCACTGGTCAGGGGGTAGTGTATGGAATCATAAGCACCTCTGCTGGGACCAGAGACGGTCATCCCTCCCGGGCCAGGCCCCGGCTGGGTGAGGATGACAAGGCAGGATGGGCTCCAGGCACCTGGTGCCGGGGGCTGGTGGCCTGGGGCCTGCTCTCCAGGATGACAAGGACCCGTGGGGACACAGCATCTCACTGGACGCCGTTCGTCCCTGGAGTCCTGGGGCCAGCGGGCTCTGTCATCCACGACCTCACGGGGCGGCCGGAAGGGCCCGGGCAGGTGGCGTGTGGAACCCACCTCATGCTCCCAGTGCCAGTTTGGGTGAGATGCAGATCTCCCTCTGCTCCTGTTTCTCTTTCCCAGTTGTGTCCCGAATGGAAAAAAATGTCTGTGGATTGAAGTCCAAGGCGCAACCCTGGAGCCGGTATTTTCCCTTTTGGCACAAAACAGAAATGGAGGCTGCCCAGGCCTCGGGAGGGACCCCAGAGAGACTCCCCCCACGAGGCAGTGACGCTTCGGACCTCAAGCTGGGCCCTGAGTTCAAGGCTGCTGGTGCAATTGTAACCTCTCACTGGGTGCCGGTTACCTAATGTCACAGTTCCCTGGTGTCCTGATCTGCAAGATGGGGACAGTTGTCGTGTCCACCCTGGGGACACTGGTATGAGGACAGGGGGGTTAGAGCATGTGCAGGGCACTGCCCAGCTCCCAGAGGAGCAAATGAACGATCGCTTTGTTCTCCCGAGGCAGCTCTCTGGGCAGGGAGTCCTCCTGGGGCTCTAGGGCTCTGGGGTCCATGAGGCCACCAAGGGGCCAGCATCCCCTGGACATCTCTTTCATCAAGAAATCTCCAGTGGGGGCTTCCCTGTTGGCTCAGTGGTTGGGAGTCCGCCTGCCGATGCAGGGGACGTGGATTCGTGCCCCGGTCCAGGAAGACCCCACATGCCGCGGAGCGGCTGGGCCCATGAGCCGTGGCCGCTGAGCCTGCACGTCCGGAGCCTGTGCTCCGCAACGGGAGAGGCCACAACAGTGAGAGGCCCGTGTACCACAAAAAAAAAAAAGAAACCTCCAGTGGGTCTGCCTGCCTGGGACGCGGGCTGGTCCTCCCCACATCCGGCTCCCAGCCTGACCTGCTCCTTGCTGCGGACCCTTGGCCTCACTGGGGAAATCTGTGGGCCCTGACACCACACGCTCACTTTTAGCTCAGGATTGGCATGTGTTTGTAACACTTTCTTAAGAGCACGGAGAAAGGAGCCACAGAGATTTGCGCAGTTGGATTTGTCAGGAGCGTCGGCTCCAAGGGGTTGACTTCTCCCTTCTCCCAATACATTGTTATTATAACACATTCCAGGTGCTGAGAGATGGCAGGGCCGGGGCTGCGTCTTCCGCCTCTGACTCTGTCTTTTCCGGAAACGGAGGCACGACCAGGGTGATGAAGTATTTATCTGTTGTATTGGACCCAGGACCTGAATCAAATAAGTCCACAGCTAAGAGAAGTCGATTTACAGGCAAATAAGACTCTGACATCGGCCCTTAAAAAGAAACTCTATTATGTAGACACTGATCCTGTCTCTGTTGGAAGCAGAGTGTCTCAATGGTACCTTGGCTTGTTAAGGCGAAGCTTAATTGCTGAGGGTTATTTACCCAGATGACCTTTTGATCATCTCCAGTCTAAACATCAGTAGCCCAAAGTGAGGACGCAGGAGTCCAGGATGACCTTAAGGGAAGAAATAGACGTGGGAGGGAAGGCGCTGGGCCCTGAGGGCCACTCTGCCCGCAGCCGGGCAGCTCCTCTGGGGCTGCAGCAGGACCAGTGGCAGCTGGGACCCCGGGCACACGCTGGTTCCTTCAGACCTGGGGAGAGGGTCTTGCTCTTTCCTGGGAGTCAGGTCGAAGTGAAACCAGGAGAATAATGTAGGCCCCTTGGAGTCGCTCAGCAGAGGAAGCCCAGACCAACAGAGGGCTGTGCATGGAGCTCCCCAAGATGTGGCCGAGGGAGACACTTGCAAACCCGACGGCACCGAGGGCGCACCATCAGAGGAGGGCGAGGACGCCTTCCTGGCTGAGCTCAGGAGGCGACAGCAAAGATGGACACGGATGGGAGGCCCGGGGAGGGCCTGGGTCCGGGGGGCAGCCAGCCAGCCTGCCACAGCTCAGTCGTGCGACCTCAGGCAGGCTGGTGGCGATCACGGTCCCCGCCTCACAGGGTGGCTGTAAGAGTTGCCGGAGCTCAGGCGTGTTACACGCTCAGGACAGGACCTGGAGCCTACAGAGTGCCCATAAGTTTTACTAACAATAATAAGCATCATCATTATATGTTGTTGTTGTTGTTCAGGGCTACTCAAAGGACATTCCACCTTCCAGGGTGAGCCCAGCATCTCCCATTTGCTTTGCTGCCTTGGCTGGTTTCCCAGCACCAGATGCTGGCTCTTGTCCTGGGGCCTGCGGATCCCTCCTGCTGCCCCCAGCCCTGGGAGGGTACGAAGCTGGTGAGCTCTGTGGAGAGCTGCCTTTGGCTGCGGCGGGTGAGGCTCACGGTGGGAGTGCTCGGTCGAACGCCCCCCGCCCTCCGTGAGCTCATCCGAGTCCCAGCAGGAGCTGGGCGGGTTCTGAGTGGTGCGGGGACGAGAGGTCTCCACGGGGCCCCCGGGACCCGATTCTTCCTGGCAGAAACTGGCAGGATGCAGGGGCCGTTGGGGACGGGGACACACCGGCTGGAACGGGCTCAACTCTGCCGGAGATGCTCTGGACGCTCCTTTGGGACGGGCCCGAAGAGTGGCTGGGCTTTCAGGCCGAAGGGGGGTCTGGGTGGGTCAGAGGTAGGCGGGTGGCAAGGAGACTTCCTCCCTGGGCACCAGGGCCTGGACATCCCGAGCAGGCGAGCTCCGTCCTTGACCCTGGTCAGCACTGCTGATGGACTCCCAGTGCAAGGGACGTGGGTTTACAGGGGGCTTCTGGTAGCAGGAGGTGCCTCGGCCCTGGACTGGGAGCGACCCAGACCACTCTCGGAGCTCGATCGGTGAGGAGGAGGGTGCACCCAGGCCTCCTTCTGTCGGCCCCGTTTCTAACCTGGACCCCCCCCACCTCCCACCAGCCACGTCAGAAGCACTCAGGAGCCCAGGCATCCACCGGGTCCCCACACTCCTCTGTAGTTTTAATAAGAATAGCCCCTGTTTGCATCATTTGTTCAGCTGCGAAGTAGCTACCGACTCTTCCAAGCTGTGAGCGTTCCCTTCAGGGGACGGCGGAGTTTCTGGAAAAGGCAGCGTGAGCTTTGCCTCGTTGAGAGGGGCCCCGAGACACTCCAGCCACCAGCAGCCTCCCGCATCCTCGCTGGGTTGGGGTCAGAGGGTCACAGAGCAGTTTGTGACGGCTCGGTCCAGACTTGAGAAAGCAGTCAGAGCAAAAAGGATGAACACGGCAACCCTTGCCAGGTGTGGGTGTCTCGCATGCACGATTTCTTTTCTTTTTTTTTGGAAGTTTAGTTGATTTACAATATTATATTAGTTTCAGGTGTATAGCATAGTGGTTCAATATTATTATAGATTGTACTCCATTTGAAGTAATTACAAAATAATGGCCATAATTCCCTGTCCTGTACAATATATCCTTGTAGCTCATCTATTTCATACATAGTAGTTTATATCTCTTAATCCCCTATCCCTGTCTTGCCCCTCCCCCTTCCCTCTCCCCTTTGGTAACCACAAGTTTATTCTCTACATCTGTGAGTCTGTTTCTATTTTGTTTTATTCCTTTATTAGTTTTATTTTTTAGATTCCACATGTAAGTGATAACATACAGTATTTGTCTTTCTCTGACTGACTTATTTCATTTAGCGTCATGCCCTCCAAGTCCATCCATGTTGCTGCAAATGGCAAAATTTCATTCTTTTTTATGGCTGAGTAATATTCCTTTTTATATATCCATTCTTCTGCTGATGGACAGTTAGGTTGCTTCCATATCTTGGCTACTGTAAATAATGCTGCAGTGAACATTGGGGTACATGTATCTTTTTGACTTATTGGGGTTTTTTTCAGATATATACCCAGGAGTGGGATTGCCGGTCACATGGTAGTTCTATTTTTAGTTTTTTAAGGAACCTCCATACTGTTCTCCATAGAGGTTGTGTCAATTTACATTCCCAGCAGCAGTGCAGGGAACGCCCTTTTCTCCACACCTTCTCCAGCATTTGTTATTTGTAAACGTTTTGATGATGACCGTTCTGACCTGTATAAGGTGATGCCTCTGTGTGGTTCTGATCTGCATTTCTCTAGTGATTAGTGATTATGTGCATGATTTCTAATTCTCACAACTGCATAAGGTAGGCATTCGTATGTCCCCTTTTCAGACGGAGAGGCTGAGGCCGTAGAGCTCCAGTACGTTTCCCAGGCCACCTAACTAGGAGCTGGTGGAACTGGAGGTCAAGCTGGGGCTAATTCCCAGGCTGTGCTCTTGCCACGGCACAGAGCACCAGTGGGGCAAGAGGCCGTGGGTTTGCTCTGAAGGAGCAGGGGATGGGGGAGGAGTCCAGAGCTGGCCGGCACGAGGGCTCCTGGCTGGGCTGGGACACGCTCCTCGGCCCCCAGTGCCAGGCACGGGACTGATGTCTCTGTTGGAAGACGTGGGTCCCCAGGCAGCCGGCATGCTGGTGGCATTCTGGCCCCAGCGTGGTGCCTTCGGCCTGCATGGGCGCCTTGACAGGGAGTGACAGCTGTGATTCAGCTCCTGCGCCAGTGGCAGCAGGAACACGGTGAAACGAGGGGGGAAAGACTGTAATTACCTCAACACATTGCCACGTTTCTCTGCTGTCAGAATGGTTTTGTTTTCTGATTTATTTTGATCTGCTTGAAAATTAGTTGCTGCAGTGCCTTTGGTGTGTAATCATGGTCCCCCTAGCTAGCAGTCAGCAGCGGCAGTGTAGGCCCAGCAAAGGTGACTTTCCTCTCCTTTTCCCAGTTTGTGTCCCCTTCTGTGTGTCGGGGCAGAGGGAGAGGATAGCTGTGCGTCTGTATGTCTGTCCGTCCCCTGGCTTCTCACCAGGACCCCGAGAGGAGAGTGTCTTGCAGGCTGCCGCCTCCCAGAAGGTTCATGCCTGCACAGTTGTCCCTAGACTCGTCTGCCTCAGCTTCCACCCAGACTCCCACCCTCTCCTCCAGCCCACGGGCGGCTCCCCATCTGTTCCATCCCAGCCCGAAGCCCCCATGGGCCCAGAGCCACCCTTGACCCGCCACCTCCATCTGCTTGCAGGTGCCTGGACCCACTCCCAGAGCTTTTGTCCATGGAACCCAGAGAACTGGGCCTGACACCTCTCTGCCCACGGACCCACTGCACGCTGTGCGTGCGGAGCTTGCTGTCCTACTCCAGCTGTGTAGCAGCCTTTCTCTCAGGTCAGGCCAGGAGAAGAAGGGAGCCGCCACGTTGCCATGGAAGCTTAGGTGGAGGAGAGGGGGCAGGCAGTGTAGACCGTGAGATGGAGAGGGAGCCGCCCTGTAGACGATGAGATGCTTGGTACCTTGCTGGATGGGCGCTCATCAGCAGGCCCTCTCGGGAGAGGGCTGCCATAGTGAACACTCCAGAAACAAGAGTTTTAGAGCCAGAAGGAATCTCTGAGGCCCTTGGGGCCAGTGAGTTCATTATTCAGAGGAGAAAGCTGAGGCCTTGGGGTGGCGCAGGGGTCTGCTTGGCGCTCAGCTGGTCGGCAGCAGTTCTGAGACAGGAACCCGGATCTCGGGGGCATTCTATCCAATAGGGGGCTGGCCGGTTTCAGGATAGAAGTAGACGCTGCCGGGGTGCTGGGGTTTGGGGCATGTGCCCTTTCCTCCCTGGGGTTCTGCCTTTAGCACTGCCTCTTGGAGCACATTGGGGATTAGCAAACGTTTATTGCCAGAGAACCCTTTCTTCTAAGAAACCCTTCCACAGGACAGAAAAGGGCAGGCATGCTTTGGTCCAGTGGTCTGTGGAGGGATGGATGGATCGCCCAGAGCGTACCTGTCCGGCTTCCCCAGTTCTCCAAGGAGGCCCTCAGACGTCTCTCTGGCACCATTAGGGCCCCATGGGATACACTGAGAAAGCAGTTAAGATCCCTGTTACCAGGCCGATAAATTGATGAAGACATTCCCAGCTCTACACCCAAGCGTGGGTATGTTTGTCAGAGTAATTGAAAGCAGAGACCCGGACGATGGAAGAATGGGCTTCCCAACAGGACAGTTTTCATTAGGAGACGCTCAGAGAGAGAAGGGGATGTTTGTGACATGGGAAGGGCAAGCCCAGCCAGCAAGACCAGAGAAAGTCTGATATATACGCTCCGGTTGCCCAGTGACCTCACCCGGAGAATATACACCCTGCGCCTCTCCCTCAGCCTGCGTGCTTGTCCGCACGTCACAGGGGCTGCAGTTTCCCGGAAGAATGATAGCATTAAGCTTTCCTATCAGAGGCCATGCCCTCAGCTGAGACTGACATTCAAGTAGCACTTGAGGCCGGGTGGTTCTCCCAACACCCGGTGAGGTACTGTTACTATTATTATTTCTCCCATTTCACAAATGTGCCCGGGGGCACGGATGCCTGGCGGTCAAGGCCCTCAGCAAGGTCCCCTCTCACTCCACACCCAGCCCAGCCCACGGTGTGGGGGGGCGGGGGTAGATTCCAGGAACTCTGTCCCAGCTGCTGGTGTTGTCCACACAGGGCTCAGAATTGCACCCCATCTTAAATTCTAGGGGAACAGACCAGTGGGCGCAGTCACCAGAAGCCAGATGTTTTCTCCTGGTTTTATATCCGCCATTGATTTTTAAGGATGCTTTTGTTTACTGAGGTATCATTTTCATACGGTAAAATTCTCCTGTTTTAGGTCTACACTTCCATGAATTTTTAAAAATGGATTTATTGAAGTATAGCTTACATACAACAGGCCACATAGTTCAAGCGTGTACTTTGGAAAGTTTTGACCTGTGAGTAGACCCATGAAACCATCACCAAAGTCAAGAGGGTGAGCACAGCTGTCACCCACAGAAATTTCCTCATGCCCCTGGGTGACCCCTCCAGCTCTGCACTCCCCACCTCCCCCACTCTTTCTGTCACTGTGGATTTACACTTTCCATAGTTTGATATAAGTGGAATCTTGTTGTGTATGTACTTTTTGGCTGACTTCTTTCGTTCACGATAATCATCTTGAGGTTCATGGATGTTGTTGGACGTATTGATAGGTCATTCTCTTTATTGCTGAAGATGTGCCATCTTACGAATAGACCAGAGTTTGTTCCCCTGTTGACGGGCATCTGGGTTGTTTCCAGTTCTGGACTCTTTAAGTAAAAAGTCACTATGAAAGTTTGTGCACTAGTCTTTTGTTTGGGCACACGCTTTCTTTTCTCTTGGGTAAACACCTAGGAATAGAGTGATTTCAGCAGGTGGTAAATACATGTTTAACTTTGGAAGAAGTAGTCGAGCTGATCTCCAAAGTGGCTGTTCCAGACTGGTGGTTGCCAAGGGGGAGGAGGTTGGGGGAGGGAGGGAGTGGGAGGTTGAGGTGAGCAGATGTAAGCTTTTATATGTAGAATGGATAAACAACAGGGTCCTACTCTCTGGCACAGAACTATATTCAATATCCTATGATAAACCATAATGAAAAAGAATACGAAAAAAGAATGTAGGTATATGTATAACTTTGCTGTACGGCAGAAATGAACACAGCATTGTAAATCACCTCTACTTCAATAAAGAAAAGGTGGCTGTTCCGTTTTACACCCTATCAGCAGCGTTTGAAGGCCTCAGTCCCTCCACCCCACCGCCAACGCTGGTGTGCTCAGTGTTTGTCATTTTAGCTCCTGTGATAGGTACACAGTGGTATCTCGTTGCATTTCCAACTTGCATTTTCCTAACAGCTAATGACATCGAGTGCCTTTCGTGTGCTTACCTGCCAGACTTGGATCTTCTTTGGTGAAGTGTCCGTTCATAACTTTTGCCCATTTTACAATTGAGTTGTTTTCCTAATACTGCATTTTGAGAAATCTTTGTATATTCCAGGTACTAGTTCTTGAGTAGATACGTGCTTTGCAACTATTTTACCTCAGTCTTTGACTTGTCTCCTCTCTCTTATCTTTGTCAGAAACCAGTTTCCATCTATGTGTGGACCTGTTTCTGGCTGCTCTATTCTGTCTTATGGACCCGTTTGTCTTTACACCAAGAGCACACTGTTTTGATGACTATAGCTTTACAGTAAGTCTTGAAATCAAGTATGTTAGTTACCCGAAGGGTAACTTTGTTCTTCTTTTATCAAAGTTGTTTGGATTATTCTAGGTCTTTTGCATTTCCATATGAATTTTAGAATCAGCATGCCAATTTCCTAAAAAAAAGGTATTTTCACTTCCTGTATTTTGAAGCGCTCTATTAAAGATGCACAAACATTATGACTGTTACATGCCCTAGAAGAACTGACCCCCTTGTTGTTATGAAAAAAAACCCTTCCTTCTCCCTGGTGAATTTTTTGCTCTGAGCTCTGAGTTGCCTGATATTAATACAGCTTCTCTGGTTTTCTTTTGATTCACGTTAGTATTGTATAGCTTTTTTCATTCTTTGACTTTCAACCCATTTGTGTCTTTGTATTTGAAACAGATTTCTTGTAAAAGCAGCGTGTAGTTGGGTCGCGCTCTTTTATCCAGTCTGATGGTCTCTGAGTTCTAATTGGGGTGTTCAGATCATTTTTATTTAATATGATCATTGACGTATGACACCGGATTTCAGTTCATCTTCGTGCCGTTGTTTTCTGTGAGTCCCGCGTGTTCTTTGTTCCCTTCTCCTTCTTTTCTGCCTTCCTCTGGAAAAACAATACTCATATACTTTATTTTATTCTATTTAATCCCTTTTGTAGGCTTACAAGTTAAAATTCTTTGTTTTGTCATTTTAATGGTTGCTTTAGGGCTCATCACATACGTTCTTAATGCCTCCCAGTCTACCTTCAAGTGTTATTGTATGACTTGACATGTAGTGTAGGAACCTTATAATAGTCTGCTTACATTTCTTCATTCATGGCCTCCATGCTATTGCTGTCACTTGTTATAAACATATACGTTGTTTATAATGTTTGCTCGTAATACATTGTTGTTATCTTTGTTTAAGGAGTCTTTTCAAGGAAAACCACACATACATTTCCAGTGCTCTTAATTCCTTATGTAGATCTGCATTTCCATCTCGTATCATTTTCCTTCCGCTTTAAGGACTTCCTTTAACAGTTCTTGCAGTGAAGGTATCTGGTAATGAAATCTTTTGGCTTTCCTATGTCTGAAGAAAGTCTCTCTTTTTCACCTTTATTTTTGAGAGATATTTTGACTTAGGATAGAATTCTAGGTTGACGTTCTTTCAGTAATTTTTGAGCCGTCCTTCCAACGTCCTCTTGCTTACATTGTTTCCCACAAGAAATCTGCTGTTTGCCTCTGTTTCTCCACATAAACATGTCTATGCTCCAGCAGCTTTTCATGTTTTCTCTTTATCACTGGTTTTGAGCAATTTGATTATGATGTGCCTTGATGTGTAAATTTTTTTATATTTCTTATGCTTGATATTTATTGAACTTCTTGAATCTGTGAGTTTATACTTTCAAAATTAAATTTGGTAAAGTTTTGGCTGTTAATTCTATAAATTTCTTTTCATTATCTCCCACTTCCCTATTCCCGTGGGAATTCTAACTATACATATATTAAATTACTTGAAGTTTTCACACAGCTCACTAACGCCCTTTTTCTTTTGTTTTTTTTAATCTGTCTTTCATTTTGGATAGTTTCTATTATTATGTCTTCAACGTTTACTAATTTTTTTTTTGCCGTGCATAATCTGATGTTAATCCTAACCAATGTTTTTTTTTTTTTTTTTTTAACCTCAGACATTGTAGTTTTCATCTATAGAAGGACTTTTTGGGTCTTTTAAATATTTTTCATGTCTCTGCTTAAATGTTGACCATATGGAATACAGTTATGACTACAGATTTAATGTCCTTGTCTGCTAGTTCTAACGACTGTGTGATTCTGGGTCAATTTAGATTGATTTTTATCCTCACTAGGAGTTGCATTTTCCTGCTCTCTTGCACTGGATGCCAGACGTTGCAAATTTTACCTTGAATAATTCTGAATTCTTTTTTTTTTTTTGCGGTACGCGGGCCTCTCACTGCTGTGGCCTCTCCCGTCGCGGAGCACAGGCTCCGGACGCGCAGCCCCAGCGGCCATGGCTCACAGGCCCAGCCGCTCCGCGGCATGTGGGATCTTCCCGGACCAGGGCACGAACCCGTGTCCCCTGCACTGGCAGGCAGACTCTCAACCACTGCACCACCAGGGAAGCCCCTGAATTCTTTTAAATTCAGTTAATTCAAAAAGCTTTATAAATATTCTCAAACTTTATTTGGGACTCAGTTAAGCTACTTGGAAGCAGTTTGATCCTTTTTCTGTCTTGCTTTTAAACTTTGTTAGGCAGAATCAGTATAGCATTTAATGTAGGGATAAATACTCCCCATGACTGAGGCAAGACCCCTTGGGTCCTCTGCCCTGTGAATCATGACTTTTTAAAGTCTGGTTCATAGGCATCATCCCCAGCTCTGTGTGTGTATGGGTTACTGTTCCCTTTAATCCTCTTGGAGGGGTCTGTGGCAGAAGGACCCTCAGGTGACCCCCTGCCTCTGCTTGTTCAGGCCTTTGTGTAGCCCCCCTCCCCTTGAGTGTGAGTAGGACCTGTGACTTGGTTCTAACCCATGACAAAGTAATGGAGGCCTTTTCTGTGACCGGGTTATGTTATACGAAAGGTGATGAGATGTCACTTGCATGATCAGGTTACATTATATAAGACTCCACTTTAGCTACCCGGAGCTGGAAGGCCTCCCAGGGGCCTGGGGAAGCAAGAGGCTGCGCTGGAGGGTCTGTGTGCCCGGCAGCCTCTAGAGCCCAGGCTTTCTGCAGCCACGTGGAACAGATCCTGCCTTCCGTCAGATCGGGCTTGGAACAGATACTTCTCCAGATGACGTTGCACCCAGGCCGAAACCTCGAGTACAGCCTGTGAGAGTGGGCGGAGGGCCCGGCCGTGCCGTGCCTGGACTCCTGACCCACAGACACTGCAGGGTAATAAGTGTGTGGTGTTTTAACCATTAAGGCTGTGGTGGTTCGTTTCCCAGTTCTTCTCTTGGCCCCAAGTGGGCCCCTCGCTCACGTGCGTCCATCACCCGAGGGGATCCTCTGCAGGGCAGCTCATTCCTGTCCAGTGGTCCATCCTCGAGGTCCGACTGGCTCGGTCTCCTCAGACTCTCAGCTCCGTCTCTTCAGTTGTCTGCCAGACCCCACCCAGGTCCCCGGTGTATGTCGTGGCCTGAAAACTCTTAACAAGGCAGCAGGTGAGCGGTCACAGGGTCCACCTGGTGGGTTTTCCATGTCTCCGGGATTGTCCTTTGTTGCTTGATGTCCAGGGTCTTGAAAATTGTTGTTTCAACCATGTTTTCTAGTTTGGTTTCGGTTTTGGGTGTTGATGGCAAGAGGGCAGGTCTGGTCCCCATTGTCCCATCTTGGCCAGAAGCAGAAGAGTCTTCAGTTCTATGAATCTTGCCATATTTCTGTAATCATACGACCACTATTGCAACTGCGAGAGGAAGCCTTTCCTTCGCCCCCCAGAGCATCCTCTGCCTCTTTATAGTTACCTCTCCCCACCACCCCCCTCCTCCGCCAGCACCTGGCAACCACTGAGCTGGTTTCCATTCCTATAGCTTTGCTCTTCCCAGAATATCATATAAATGGATCATTCAGTACGTAGCCTTTTGGGTCTGGCTTCTTTCAACTTGGCATGATTCTTTCCCAAGTCTTCAGTGTTACTGCCTGAACCTGTTTCTCATTCCTTCTTGTTACCAAGAAGCCTCCCGTGGCATGGACAAATCGCAGTCCTTTCAGTGATTTGGGAGGAATCAGTCTAAAGAGCTGCAGATATCTGGGAGAAGGTCAAAGTCTAGATCTCTCTGCTGTCCTTCCTTCTCCCCTCCTCACCTCCTTGCCCACCCACACTCCTCCCCGCCCACCCTCCTGCCTTCCTTTAGAAGGACCTAGGTGGATTGACCTGATCATCTGACAATGACGGTTATTTGAAAACCAACCCAGAGCTTTCCAATCCGTGTTCTGCAGGCTGAGACATCACCCTCTGTCCCTGAAGCCAGACTCCTGGTGGAGTTTCCGGGGGAGGAAGTCCAAGGGTGACATTTCTGGAGTTGCTGGACTTGACATTACTCTTTGGAGGCTGCACTGGGATGCATCCAGTTTCTCCCACGTCCTCCGCCTCTCCTGTCCCCAAAGGAAGGACAGTCCTGTGAGCCCAAAGGTGCCAGCTGACCTGATGCATCCCGGGTTTGTGGAACTTAGTGCTTGGACGTCCCCCTACCAGGAAAGCCCGGGGCGCCTGTCTGAGGCAGCAGGAGGGGAGACTGGCAGCTCCGCAGAAACTGAGACTCAGAGAAACACCTGCGGGAACTCAGGCCACCCTGAAGGTCCTGGGGCGGTGACCCCAAGGGTAGGTCACATGACCACTTCTTCCACATGGCTGCACACAGGAGCACAGGAGGACGAGGAACAGGTGTGCTCTGCACCTGTGTGCAGTGTCAGAGCTGGCCAAGCCCGCTGAGTGAACTGTCAGGAGTGGGGGTTCACCCACTCCCTGCCGGACCCAAGGGGGGAGCAGAGGGACAGGCGGGTGTCAGGGGAGATTCAACTTTCGGGCTTGGCCACAGCTGCTTGTAGACCCTTCCTTGTTCTCAGACCTTAGAGCACATGTTAATTAGGAATGTTTTCAGCTTGAAGTTAACAGGACGCTCAGGAAGCCTGAAACAGCCTGAGGGTTGGTCCGGAAGCCCAAGGTGCCCCTGAGGACCCACTTCCTGCCTCCTCATTCCAGCCTATTTGGACTCAGCTCCTTTTCTCATTTTTGCTGATGGTTGATGCAGACCCAGCCATCACACCTGAGTTCAAGGCAGGGGGGTGAGGGAGGCGTGGTGCCAACAACACTCTCTGTCCCTTTTAACAGGAAACAGAGGCTTTCCCAGGGTACACACCACCACCCCCCCACCACGCCAAGATAACACCTCTTGAATTGAATATGCATAAGTATCACCCAGGGATTTTGTTAAAACAGATTTGGATGCTGTAGATCTGGGGTGGACCCTGAACTTCTACCCTTGGACCGAGCTCCCAGGGTGTGTCAGTGCTTCTGGAAGCTGCATGTTGAGTGCAAGGGGCCAGGCTGCTTTTCCTCCATCTCTTTGCCGGGATTCAGTCGGCTGGCTCCGGCTGGCTGCAAGGCCGGCTGACGAGGTAGCTGCTATTCTCAGCCTCACCAGTGGACAGGGACAGAAGAGAAGGCAGACGGAGAGAGTGTGGGTAGCAAAGCACCAGCTCGGGCTCTACTGGAAATGCAGGCGTGGACTCTGATGTCACACGGCGGACTTGGGACCAGTGGGAGCTTTCCTCTCCACACGGGACCAGTGCACCTGCTTCACTGGATCCGCAGCCACCCCCAGGGACGGTCAGCGCGTGCGCTGGGCTGAGCGTGGTCACTGGGGCCGGGATTCTGCACCAAGCACAGTGCCCGGCACATGGCAGGCAGCCAGCGGTGTCTGCTGACCTGGAATGTCCCCAGCACACCCTCTTATTACGCTGCTGCCTCACGTGGGTGCAGTGTGCCCAGCTGAACAAGTGGAACTTTGTTAAAATGCAGATTCTGAAAAAAAAAATGCAGATTCTGTTCCAGAACATCCCGGGTGAGGATCCGAGGGGCAGCTTTTTTTTTTTTTTTTTTTTCCGAATCCTCTTCCTTTTTTTTTTTTGTTTTTTTTTTGCGGTACACAGGCCTCTCACTGCTGTGGCCTCTCCCACCGCGGAGCACAGGCTCTGGACACGCAGGCTCAGCGGCCATGGCTCACGGGTCCAGCTGCTCCGCGGCATGTGGGATCTTCCCGGACCGGGTCACGAACCCGGGTCCCCTGCATCGGCAGGCGGACTCTCAACCACTGCGCCACCAGGGAAGCCCTCCTCTTCCTTTTTTTTTTTTAAAAAAAATATTTAAATGTTGATTTACAATATTGTGTCAGTTTCAAGTGTACAGCATCAGATTCTTTTCCATTATAGGTTATTACACGATAATGAGTATACTTTCCTGTGCTCTACAATAAGACCTTGTTGCTTATCTATTTTATATATAGTGGTGTGTGTCTGTTCATCCCAATCTCCTAATTTATTCCTCCCCCCGTTCCCCTTTGGTAATCATAAATTTGTTTTCTATGTCTGTGAGTCTATTTCTGTGTTGTAAATAAGTTCATTTGTATCATTTTTTCATATTCCACGTGTAAGTGATATCATACGGTATTTGTCTTTCTCTTTCTGACTTACTTCACTTAGTAAGTCTGTAGGTCCATCCATGTTGCTGCAAATGGCGTTATTTTATTCTTTTTTATGGCTGAGTAATATTCCACTGTATATATGTACCACATCTTCTTTATCCATTCCTCTGTTGATGGACGTTTAGGTTGCTTCCGTATCTTGGCTATTGTAAATAGTGCTGCTGTGAACATTGGGGTGCATGTATCTTTCTAAATTAGAGTTCTCTCAGGGTATATGCCCAGGAGTGCGATTGCTGGATCATATGGTAGCTCTATCTTTAGTTATCTAAGGAACCTCCATACTGTTCTCCATAGTGGATGTACTGATTTACATTCCCACCAACGGTGTAGGAGGGTTCCCTTTTCTCCACACAGGGTGCTGCTTTTTAAACAAGCTTCCAGGGGATCCCTCTTTGAATAGAAAGGGCCCAGGACATGCAAAGTCAAGCCCTTCCTCCTGACTCACCAGGGCGAGCGGCTGTGTGTGAGGATGTGGGCAGATCCTGGTTACTGACCTGTCGGGGCGGGAGGCCGGGCGGGTCCCCTGTGTCTCCAGGCAGGGGACCTGGGGGCCTGCAGACCTCACCCCTGCCTTCCCCGGGCCCTGCCTGCTGAAAACAAAAGTGAGCAGCGTACCCAAGTGAGAGCAGAGACCAGCCAAGCTAATCTTTCAACAGCTCCTAACTCGCTTGGCTCCAGCTGTGAAGCAGGAATGTGGCGCCGGCCCAGCCTGGCCTTTCGGGGGTGCGAGGACCCTTGGGCGGCTGCGCAAGGCCTTGGGCTCAGATGCTTGAGTCTCCCAGGCAGGGAGTCAGGAGGGAGGGAGGGGGAGCAGGAAGCCCATAGTGAGGGGTAGGGGAGAGGTGGGAGCTGAGCTCTCCAGAGCTGGGCTCTGGAATTTTTTTTTTAAGTAGCGGGAACTGATTTACTGGAATTTCTTCTGAATTAAAAGCCAAACAAAAGGTTTCTTGTGGTTTCAGTTACACAAGAGGCCACTGCCAAGACGGAATGAATAAGAGCTGACTAGGGGAGAGGCTGGGGCGGGGGCCCGGGGCCCCGTGGAGCCGCTCTCCCCTCTCCCCATCGGGCTCGCTGCCCGCTCTGTGCTGCAGGCTTTTAGGAGAGGAACTGCCTAGATGGGTCTTCCTCCCAGGATCGGAAAGGAAAAGATGGGAGGGATCTGGGCGAGTGCCGTGTCCGCTGTGAGCCGCGTCCACATGTGAGCGATTACTGTGTGATTATCGTGTCTGATTTACGGTAACTCGGCCTCGCTCCCCAGGGGTCCTTGCTTTGCTTGGAGCCCGACCGATGGCAGTTGGACCAGATGGCCGTCCTGGCCCGGAGCTACGAGGCTCTCGGTCAGCCTTGCCCAACAGGAGGCTGCAGCCACCGCCCTCTGCCCCGAGCGCAGGGATAATGCCCTTCCACTGGTGACCCCCAAACTTCGCTTTTCTCGGTGCCCTGGCCCCCTCCCCACCACCTTCCTGGCAGCCACAGGGCGACCGGGCCCCGCGGGTCCCGTTGCTTCCCTCCACCTCCCTGCAGGGACAGGGGCCTGGATGGGACGGGCCTGCCAGATGCTTCCCCCAGGGGGAGGAGCCGGGGCCACCACAGGCTGGAGCCGCATGTCTCCCAGACCATGTCCCCGCTCTCGAAACTGGCCGCTTCCTTAGCAGGAACTCCCCCCTCTTTGGGTCATGTGGGTCGTGAGGGCTCAGGAGAGCAGACAGAACTGACAGCTCTGAACTCTGCACCCTGTGTCATCAGAGCAGGCACTCAAAGGGGGCCCTGGAGCAGATGCTGCACGGGAGGGAGGGCCCGGGGAGGGCCACGGGGACCGGCAGATGCTGCAGACCGTCCCAGAGGGCGCAGGGCCGGAGCCACTCGTGATGGTGCGGCTGCAGTGGGGAGCCCATGGCGTGGAGGGGACCCCCTCCTTTCCGTGCTGGCCCCGCTGAGCAGCTCTGGGAACCCGGAGCCTGTTCTCTGGAACCCTCTTTGGGCTCCTCCTTACCCCCAGGGGCTGACCCAGTTCTTTTGGAAAGAGCTGGCATCACCCCAAGCTGACTTGTAGACCGTTGTTCTCTCTGAGTTCCGGCCCTCTGCCCCAGCCCTCCAAACCCCATCTCTACCTGAGGGTTCCCTGCTCCCAGCCCGCTGCCAACTCAGAGATGGCTGCCTGCCAGGGGCTATTGTGGGGGCACGGAGGAGTGTCTTATCAGGGGTAAAAGTTAAAAGTCCAAGGAAAACCTCACGGCTGGTGGAGTTCCGTCAGTTTCCACTGGAGGTGGGCAAGCGCTTTTAAAATGCATAACTTTTCAGACTTTGAAATATTTGGAGTTACCGCCTTTTAGGGTCGGAGGTCACCCTAGAGACCTTAGTCCAGCCTCCACTTCACAGGGTCGCAGGCAAGGAAGCTGAGAGGCCCAGAGAGGTTTCCCGGGGCCGAGCTCTAAGGAGTTAAAGTAGGGCGTCCTGGGCCTTTTGCCCGTGTTCTCACTCGGGCCGTGTGGGCCGCGGGATTTTGCTGGAGGTAGAATGGACACAGTGACCACGCCCGGAAGCCCCATCCCTTGCGTCCGGCCACTTCTGTCCTGTCCTGTTTCTTTGCAAAGAACTTGGAACCTCGTCTTTCCATTTAGAGCTAATGTCAAAACTCCCTTAGAAACAGGTTTGGTTGTTTACATGAGAAGGGATTCGGGAGCCAGAACTTGACCCTCTGGGGATCATCTTTAACAAAGGAACTTGGGGAAATGTCCCAGAGGCTGGAGTTCCTCGAATGCGATTCTTTTGGGGAGGAGCAAGCTGAGGCAAGCCTGCCTTAGCGGGACACCAGACCTCAGGGCCCGCGTCTGCAGGACACATGCCCGTGGAGCAGCTCTTGGCCCGGGGGGTGGGGTGGGGGGAAGACACAGTGGGGAGGGGGCCTGCGACCTGGGACCAGCTGCTGTGCTGTACCCCAGCCTCGGGGCTCCTCTGGCCGGGGAAGACCAGGCTTGGGAGGTCCCTGCAGCGGCCCGTGTTGACGGACATGGGTGATGTGCTGGCCGTTGGTCCCTGCCCTGAATGGCAGGAGGCAAGTGGAGAGGAGAGGAGAACGCCTAATGTAACTGAGGCGTTTGCTTGGGCTCTTACAGATGGCTGTCCTCTCGGGGGAGGGAGAGGGAGTTGGGGGGTCATTCTCACAAGTCTGTTGTTTTTCTTACTGAGTGACACTCATCAGGATAGCGGAATTCGTCACTTTTCCAAAAGAATGGGTCTCAGGTGCTGACCTGACCTTGGCCAAGACAGTAACTGGTAGCAGACTTACCTACTCCAAGCATACTGGAGCCCCAGTGGAATTTTACACAAATTTTTTTTTTTTTTCCCGTACGCGGGCCTCTCACTGTTGTAGCCTCTCCTGTTGCCGGAGCACAGGCTCCGGACGCACAGGCTCAGCGGCCATGACTTAAGGGCCCAGCCGCTCCGCGGCATGTGGGATCTTCCCGGACCGGGGCATGAACCCGTGTCCCCTGCATCGGCAGGCGGACTCTCAACCACTGCGCCACCAGGGAAGCCCTTAAACAGATTTATATTCTCGTTTTTGGGCAATACAATCCAAAGTCCGTGGGTGGGGGCATGTGTAAGAAATGTGGGTGCCCTGTGCCTGGGCTGGACCACAGTCACCCCTGCGTAGCGGGGCTCCCGGGTCCAGATGTGCCTGCCCCCGGTTGGCAGAGGGTCTGTGGGCCGTTTAGGGCTCCTTACACGGTAGCCTTTCTTTCCTGCCTGTGGTCTCCTGGTATTCTTAACGCCTTGTCTCCAGCTTCTTTCCAAGGACTGTTCTAGAGGGGTGTTCCCGGGGATGAGTGCCCTCCTCGCATGAGCTCCCGTGAGGGGAGGGTTGTAGGCAGCACGGGGTCACCCCTGCCCATCTCGACTGTGGTCCCCACACGTGCCTGCCTGCCGTGTCGCTGGACCAGTGACCAGCATCCTCGAGGTTAATCCCAGAGCGGCGTGGCCATAAGTGGTATGTAAGAAGGTGTAGTGTTGAGATCAGCGCCCTGAAGTCCAGCTGCAGCCTGCACGGTCTGGACGTGGTCTTGTCCGTGACAACCTACCTCCAATTCTGTGCTTCTGGGTAAAGGACTCGTGCACCACTGGGAGGGGCCACGTGATTCTTTAATTATTCTCATCGGTGGCCACACATCAGAATCACCTGGGATTCACGAAAACAACAAAAACTGGACACTACAGGCTAATTTAGACCCTGGGTTCTCCAGCTTGAATGGGTATCAGACTCACCTGGAAGACAGGTGAAAACACAGATTCCTGGGCCCACCCCCAGAGCCTCAGTGGCTCCGGAATGGAGATTTTGCATTTCTAACAAGTTCCCAGATGCTGCTGACGCTGCCAGTCTGGGACCACGCTCAGAGAATCACACTGTGGTCTCAGAGACGACTCAGCCTCTCTGCGGGTGTGACCAGGCATCAGGATTTCTTCAGACTCCCCAGGTGGTTCTGAGGTGCAGCCATGGCTAAAAGCTGCTTCCGCCCGTGGGGTCCCTGCTTCACTGCTCAGCCTATACCAGGGGCCACGTGGAGGTGGAGGAGGCTTTGGGGGGCGTCTCTGACCCCTGAGCCGCCAAGGGGAGCGCAGCCCCACCCGGGACACGGTGGTCGCCCTTGTCCTTCTGAGAAGTGAGGTGAAGGTCCACCCCCAGCCCTGCCCCCGGTTGTGAATGTGCAGGATGTGGCCGGAGCCTTCTGCCCGGAGCCTCCTTCCCCTCGAGCCAGCCTCTCCCTGAGGTCTGATCATGTCTTGCCAAGTCATGAGGATGGACTGTTTACCTCACTCTGGAAGTTCGAGGTTCCCGTGCGGCCCAGGAACAAATCACCCGGTGGCCCCGGGACCCAGAGACACAGTCGGCTGCTCTGGGGTGGCCGGGTGCATGCAGGCCGTGCCCACCACCCCCGTCCCCACCGAGTGGGTCTGCAGTTACGTCCTCCTCCTTCAGCCCTTGGGCCCCGGGCTGTGCTCCTTGACGGGCTCTGCATTTGCCGAGGCCTCGGGATAGGCCCTTTCTGCCCACTTTGGGTGCCAGGCTGAGAGCCTGCCCTCGTGTCCTGTGTGTCGTGTCCTTGAAGGGGCTGAGCCTCCCTGGCCTGGTCTCCCCAGGACCCCTCCCTGCCCTGCTCTCGGGTGTCCACACTGTGAGTGGCCCTGTGGCCTGGCAGGCCCAGTCAGCGGATTCTGTGGGGCAGCCTCGTGGGCTGGGCGGCCGCTCCAGCAGCCAGTGTGCGTGTGTGACCCGAGGATGACAACGTGAGCAGCAGGGCAACACGTGTTTAACTCAAAGTCTGTCCTCCGGCTCAGCCTGCCTGTGAGGATGCGGAATGCCAAGCTCAGGCTGCCCGACCGGTTGGGAGGCTTTCTTCATGCAGGGCGGATGGAGGGGAAGCACGGGGGCTCATTGACAAAGGAGGTCTTGGGTCAGTTATGCACCAAAGGCAGCCCAGGGGGAAGACACACAGTGGAGGGCAGAGCTGGGGCAGCCAAGGCCTCCTCTCAGGCATCGCGATGCGGGTGCAGGGGCTGCAGGGGTGGGACGCGGGCTCTCGGGTGGAGAACGGAGCTGTGGGGAGGACAGCCTGAGGCCCGCGGGCCCGCCGGCCACCCCATTTGCTGGAGCCCGGGAGGGGCGGGCCAGGGGAGGGGAGCCACCTTCTCCAGGCGGCAAAGGCCCCCTTTGAACTCGTTCCTGTAGAAAATCTCCAGAAAAGGGATGGAGAAGAGGCGCAGAGTCCGTGAAATGTGTGTTTGCCGCCCGGGCTCTGGTAGGTTCAGGACTCAGCTCTGTAACGAGCAGCAAGCGTTCGCTCACGTCCGCCGTGCACTGGTGCAGGGCGTCCTCGCGGGGAGAGACATGGCCCGGCCCCTGAGGTCGCCGTGCCGTTGGAGGACACGGACAGAAGCGGACCGCCTTGTGCACGTACGGGCGTGCAGCGCAAACCAGGGACGCCCAGATAGGCAGTGACTTTTCCGGGTCCTAGGTGATCAAACCCAGGTATTCTATTGCATTTATTTTTTTGCTTACAAAAGACCCACCTCGGGCTTCCCCGATGGCGCAGTGGTTGGGGGTCCGCCTGCCAATGCAGGGGACGCGGGTTCGTGCCCCGGTCCCGGAAGATCCCACATGCCATGGAGCGGCTGGGCCCGTGAGCCATGGCCGCTGAGCCTGCGCGTCCGGAGCCTGTGCTCCGCGGCGGGAGAGGCCACACAGTGAGAGGCCCGCGTACCGCAAAAAAAAAAAACAAAAAAAAAGACCCGCCTCCCTGCTTTGCCATTCACAGGCTCGCACTCACCTAGCTGAATTACTCTCCTGAGAAGAGGAGGTTTGTGTCACAAAGACTCCAAATATTCGCATTTGAAGGGTCACCTGGTCCAAGCCTCCCACTTTTTTTTTTTTTTTTTTTTGGCCACGCCGCACGGCATGTAGGACCTTAGTTCCCCAACCAGGGAGCAGACCTGCGCCCCGTGCATTGGAAGCATGGAGTCTTAACCACTGGACCGCCAGGAAAGTCCCCAAGCCTCCCACTTTAAACGGGAAGACGCTGGAGCCAGAGAAGTTAAGAAAGTGGTCCAAAGCGCTGCAGCTAGTCAGCGATGAAGCTCGGGGCGCCAGCTGCTTTCCTGACTCCCAACTCGGTACTACTTTGATCTCCCTCATCGTGTCACCTTTGCAAGCATGCAGCCAAGGCAGGCGACGTTCTCGGGCGCTGGTGGCCGGCTGCTCTCTCTCTGAAGGAGTAATGTTTTAGCTGGCACAGCAGAGCTGCAGTCTGCAGGTGGGTAAGTGTGAGCAGGTGCAGAACGAGCGTTGCAAGTGGGCCTTGTGGCCGGCACCTGGCTCCTCGGCAGATGTCCTGGTGGTAGGGGGGTGGGGCACCGGGAGGGGGAAGAGGCCTGGACAAGGCCTCTTGGGGTCCCCGGCTCAGCAGGGCGGCAGGTGCATGTTTCCGGAGGGGGTGGTGCCGGTTCCTCCGGGAAGCCCTGCAGGGTGGTAGCCCCGTGAGTGAAGCGCTCGAGGATGGGTGTAAATATGAGAAGAAAGTGCTAGTCAGAGGCAGAGGAAATGCTTTCTTTGGGAGAAAGAAATGATCTGTGTCAAGGAACTTCTTGACCCAACCTTGAAGAGCTGGCAAGGTGCCCAGAGGGCAGGGGGCACTTGATTCATTGTACCGTCCGTGACAAGTGACCAGAGGGACTCAGCCTGGGCTCTATTAGGGGAATACGCTTGGGGCCACTCGGCCCAGGGCCCCTCCTGCTGGACCGGGGCTGTTCTGCTTGGTGTCGTGGAGAATGAGGATGAAGGTTGTGCGTAGACAGGACGTCAGCTTTGTCTGGAGGAGGCGTGCACTTCACGGGGTCTGCTGCGTGAGGGAAAGGAGCGATCCTCCAGGACTGAAATATCCGGCATCGTCGGCACTGCTTACAGGATATTTGGGCCATAGGGATGCCTCTCTGGGCTGCTCCAGCGTCTGATCTCATCCTTGGCTTTCTCGGATGGGTTGTCTGTGTCCGCCAGTCTATGGAGGAGAAATGGTGGTGGTTTACAGCGTGGATTTTGGGCTCTGTAGCCTGGATTTAAATCCTCGGTTCTGTCAGCCGCCAACCACGTGGGCAGGTCACTAAACCTTGCTGAGTCCTGGATCCTTTATCATATGAGGTGATAACTCGTACATCTTAGGCTTCTTGCAAGGACTAATTACAGCTAACCACCTAGCGGCGGGTCTGGCTCATAGGAAGCCCGAAAATGGTAACCCTTATTAGAATGGAACGCTAAAAGCTCCTTCCTATGAGGCTTAAAAAAAAAAAAAAAAAAAAGTTATTTGGAAATGGAACAGTCTTTTAATGAAGGAGCCTCAAAATCCAGAAACACCAGGCGAAACAATCAAAATGGAGCCCAGACGGGTATTCGTCGGAGGGCTTAGCGTACCTACCCCACAGCCCGGCCCCGAGCCAAGGACGGAGGAGGATTCCCTGCACCGCCTATCGTGACTTCCTACAAACTACAGACTCTTTCCCTGGGCCTGGCTCCCTGGTGAGCGGGACCCCAGGGGAGGGGGAGGAAAGGAAGGTAACAAGTAGTTTTGCAACTGTTTTGATTGCTCCAAATTGTGATGTCAGTAAGATCTTAGTTAGAGTCTGGAGATTTCGTTTCGTCTTGTGTTCGGCGTAAATGTAGTTTTATTAAAACTTGTCAGGGCAGCCTCCTGCAGCGGAAGAGACAGGATTTGGCGGTGACCGAGCTGGAGGCAGCTTCCGAGGGACGGCCTCTGGAAGGGGCGTGTTCTGGGTAGCACCCCAGGCCGCTGGCTGTCCCTTCCGAGCGAGGGAGGAAAGGGTCACAAAGGCACCGCAGTCGTCCATTCGCCATCAACGTCACCTCTGTTTACTACGCACAGGGGGAGACCTTTCCAGAAACCCTCGGTGAGCCAGAGGGAGAGAGAGAGATACACACTAGGGAGGCGTGCCACGTTTCATTTTGAGTTTTGGCTGGGAAGCATGGTTCCAACCGAGAAGGCAAGAAATGGCTGTTTGAGCTTCTCGCTGCTCAGCCGGGTTGATGACCCGCCGGGTCTGGGGCTGCCGTGAGCCTGAGTCAGTAAGACCCCGGGTGGGCGTCACCAGGATGGGAAATAGGGGACAGACACCCGTTAGGCTCCCTAAGTGCCAGCCCTGGTGCTGGCCCCTGGGGAGGCCTGGCTTCCTCCTCAGGAAGACGATGGTTCGGGAGTGAGACAGCAGGTGTACGTGAGTGAGGGGCAGGAAGCCAGGAGCCAGGCCCACCCTCCTCTGGAATCTCAGAGAAGGGACGCGTGGTCCAACGTGGCTCCTGACGTGCGAGGAGCAGTTCGATCTCACGTAGGCGCACGTGTCCTTCTCTGTGTGGAGGGTGTGGCTGTGATGCTCTACGGTGGAGCAGGGGGAGGGTGTGACCCTCGTCACCTCGTGCGCTCCCTGCCCACACAGCCCGGCGTCAGGACGCCATCTCAGGGGCAGCGCTGACCAGCTGTGTGACCTTGACCTGTGCCCACGGTGAGGGCCCTGGGTGTGGTGGAGCCGTCGCACGCCGGCCAGAGGGACGGGGCTGGAGGCACAGGGGAGGGGGCGTGCGGGAGGAGGTGACTGGTGACAGCAGCACGACTCAGCAAAGCCACCTCTCCCAGTAGCCAAGTCTGTGCGCCGAGGGGCAGCCCCAGGTGAAGGGCCAGGTGTTTCCCGTGTCTTAGGGTCCCCTCCTGCCTTTCCCCCTTCGCGTTCCACCGTCTGGGCCGGCAGCGCTGGACCCACGCCGAGTGCTGGGGGGAACCCGCTCTGGTTCAGGGCATTGCCGAGGAGCTTCCTTAATTGCTGCCTTTCTTTTATTTTCGGGCGTATTTATTAGTATGAAAAGCCCTTGGCGCTTCAGGAAATCCCACTTCCCACAGCAGCTCCTTTGTACCGTTTTGGGCTGTGCTCAGGCAAAGACACTTGTGTGTGTTACTTGGTTTTTCTTGGGGGCCCTGGGGAGGCAGTTCAGGCTGGAGGGGAATGGACAGGGCACCTGGATACCGAGGGCTTGGGGTTACATGTCCATTTGACCAGCCGTCTGCACATCCGTCCCGACAGTGGACTGTCAGAGGGGCTAAGTGGCAGCTTCGTGCCGTGAAGGCCTCTTGCAAGGATGTGGCACTACGTTTTTTTAAATTGATGTATAGGTAATTTACAATGCTGTGTTAATTTCTGCTGTACGGCAAAGTGATTCAATTATGCATATAGATACGTTCTTTTTCATATTCTTTTCTATGATAGTTTATCGCAGGATATTGAATATAGTCCCCCGTGCTCTGCAGTAGGACCTTGTTGTTTATCCACTGTCTATATAATCGTTTGCATCTGCTCCTCCCAGACTCCCAATCCATCCCTCCCCCACCCCACCTCCTTGGCAACCACAAGTCTGTTCTCTACGCCTGTGAGTCTGTTTCTGTTTCATAGATAGGTTCATCTGGGCCATATTTTAGATTCCACATATACGTGATATCACATGGTATTTGTCTTTCTCTTTCTGACTTACTTCACTTAATATGATAATCTCTGGGTCCATTGTTTTTGCTGCAAATGGCATTATTTCGTTCCTTTTTATGGCTGAGTCGTATTCCACTGTATATATGTACCACGTCTTCTTTATCCGTTCCTCTGTGGATGGATAATTAAGTTGTTTCCACGTCTTGGTTGTTGTAAAGAGAAGCAGCACTATTTTTCACGTGTCGCCTGAAGACCAAGCGTGAGAGAAATGGGCTCCAGCTCAGCACAGGCGCGAGGACAGACAGAATAGCTTTCCTGATATGGGTAAACACCACGTTGCTTGTCGGCAACAAGCTTTTGTAAATACGAGTGACTCTCCTCTGATTGCGATGTGTGGACAGAAGTGTGGTTCTATCAGTAGGCAGAGGGATGAACTAAATGTCTGTAGTCTTTATATAATTTAAACTGAAATATCAGTTAATAATGTATTAACACGGAGTGTGCATTAACGATTAAAATGGAGGGAGTGATTTTTGCTGGATACAAAAGGAGAGAGTTCTGTAGAGGATATATCTGATCTGGATCTTGATTGTAAGCAGAAGGTAGAAAAAAAGTTGTTGGCGGTGGGTAGAGAAAGGAGAGTGACAGGCAGAGGGGAGGGGTGTGTCCCTGGCGTGACTGTGACCGTGGCTGTGTGTTTGGGGACCACTGGGTGGGCAGCTGGGGGGCGGGGAGAGGGAGCTGGGCCAGAGCACGAAGGCCCTCCGGGAGGCGCGGGGTCCATCCTGCTGAGACCGGGGGGTGCCGTCTGGTCTGGGAGGGGCCAGGGAGGCTGGTCGGGAGGTGCCGTGGTGGGTCAGAGGGCTCAGCAGCCTGGCCTGCGGCGTCGGGAGCAGGGGGAATCAGACAGGAAAAGGCCCACAGCGGGGGCTGTGGGGGCACATAGCGGAGTGGAGAGCGGAAAGGGGAGACGGTGGGGCTTAGGCCCCCCGAGCAGGCGAGGTCACGCAGACCTGCTGGCGAGGTGCCCTGTCAGTCAATGCGTGACGTGTCCCACAACAGGAAGCATCTCTGGCGGCTGCTGGGACCCAGACCAGCGGTCAAGGCGACTTTCCCCATCGGTCACGCAGAAAACCCAAGCGCCGGGGGCCGGCAGTCTCCATGCACGCGGGCACCGGGTGTGTGCGGGTCACGGCTGCCCAGCTGTGGGGTCTCCACGGCCAGCGAGCATCGCTGGGCTCACCCTCCCCAGGGGGGCCTGTCTGGCATCTCCAGCCTTGCCCTCCTTCTTGTCTCCTCTTGCACCGTGTCCTCCGGGGCCTGGATCAATCACTGCAGCGGTCCCCAGCTGGCTCCCGGCATGAGCCTCCACCACCAGCCCTGTGCGCATGCCTCTGCTGGGGCCATCTTCCCAGCCCCCTTTGCCCTTTTAAAAACACTTCTTTGGCTCCTAGAAGCCCTCATCTGGCAGGTGGCCCTTAGCAACCCCCCTAAGCCTGTGCGCCGTCACTCTCCCGTCAGAATTGCCAGTACGGCCAAGCTAGTCAATGCCTCACTTCTCATTCACATCACGCCCCTTCCCATCTCGGTCCCCTTCCTCTTCTGTCTCCCGAGGTGTCATCCGAGAAACCTCCTCCTGGGAAGTACCCTCCTCTGAAGCCTGGCAGCCCGTGCGATGCACCTCACGTGTTTGGCACGTGGCACGTGTGCCCCCTGCTTCTCTCTTTCCAGGGCAGGGGATTGTCCCAGATCTCCTTGCTTTCCCAGAACCTAGCAGAATTCCTAAAAATTACTCTTCAGTGAATGTGTGTTGATAATGATGGCTCTGGCTCAACCGAGGGGGCCAACGAGGGGCCAGATGGTATTAAGAATGGTAAGGGTTAAGCATAATGACAACACCCACCGCTTACTGATCGCAACGGGTCAGGCCCAGTGCCGGGCCCGTTACAGTCGTTACACAGGTCACCGACCCCGGGTCGGCATCACCCCCATCTTGCAGACGCGCGGGGTCGCCCGCATGTCCGTGGCGGACGTGGTGGGGACCGGCTGTCTGTCCCAGCCGCCGCACCCCACCCCCAAAGGGCATCCTCTGTCCGGTCTCCCGTGCTAGAACGCACGGGGCTTTCTCCTCGTTTTGTCTTGTGAACGTGTTGTTTCTTTATCCGTGTGATTGGGGCCTTGACCCCCCCCGCCCCCCCAATATGGGAGCAGCAGGCAGGATGGAAGGGGTGTCACATGCCAGAGTGGGCAGAAGGATGAGGCTGCTCGGCAGGCGTCATGAAAATGGATGACTCGTGCCCCGGGCCTCAGAGGAAAGACGGAGGAATGGCGAGGGAGCAGGGAGAGAGCGTTGCCGGGTGATGGGTGAGCACGCGTGTTTATCCATGCTGATGGGCGGGGGCGTGACGGCCGCTCTGCTCTAACGGTGGGGACAATCCCGGCTGAGAAGTGCGGAAGCCCCGGGAATCTTCCCCCTCGAGACAGAGGAAGCCGACGGGTCTGGCTGCAAACCGTGGCTGCAGCATTTCCGTCGTGGTTCTGTGACCAGGTCATGCGGTACTAACCCTGACACCGGCCTTGCCTCTGGACCCTCTGGACCCTCCAGAAGCCCAAGGGCGTTTGCAGCCCTGCCCTGGGATGGGTAGGAGGCTGGAGGAAGGGCACAGGGCAGAAGGGGTCCGGGCCCATGTTTGCTTTCCCCTCCAAGGTCAACCCACAGGAATATTTTTGAGCCGCTTTCAAAATGTTCTCAGCCCGGACCACCACTGCCCACTATCGCCCGCTCCTGATGCCAGGTGCTCTGCCCCAGCCTCCTGAAGGGGAGGAAGCAGGGGTTCTAGGGACACACCACGGTGCAAAATTCCCCCGTCGCTCTGCGGTCCAACACGGAAGCCTCCTTCTGCTTGCGTGGGAACTTGTCTTCCTTGTAAATGCCCACGGCTGAAATTCCACCACTTTAGCCTTGCTTTGCCTCCATTATTCCGTAATCCTCCGGGGAAAGAGCAAACGTTCACTTGCCAGCACCCTTATCAGAATCACTTAGTTCATCACAGGTCACACGAACCCGTGGAAGGACCGAGGGGTGGGGAAGGCCTGGGAAAGGCCTTGTCTTTATCACCGTTTTCCTGGGTGCTGCCTGGGAGGCAGTCCTCTCTTAGCTCTTGGGAGGACATAACCCGTGGTAAGAGGAATGATGTCGCGTGTGGAACCTGGAAGCAAACAACGCGGTAATAAACCACCCCGGTTACGTTTGCAAGCTTCCTGGGCGTTATGCCCTCCAAACCTCACTGTCCGGAGCCAGGAGTCTGGGAAACAGCTGCCGTATTGACGGACACAGCGTCCAGAGGCGGCCGAGGCTGGGCTGGGAGGGAAACAGTGTCCGCGCCAGGACGATGTCGACAAACAGGAAGCCGAGGACAGAGTCGGAAAGTTGTCGCAGCGGACGGCACTGCGGCTTGATTCCCTAGGGCTGTTGTAGTGGTTGTGATCTTTAAGTCCTCAAGAGACACTGGGCGCTCGCGTCCGCCTCCCGAGAGGAGAGGCAAAGGGAGTGATGTTGAGGGGTCACATCCGCAGAGTTCGAGTGCCAGGCACCCCATTTCCCAGCGCAGAGCCTCGGGCTCCCTGCGAAGCGTGGTGTTTGACATCACTCTGCGAGGTTGCATCTCTGCGAGCCTGTTGGGGCCTCTCCTCCTCCTCGGTCTGAGTATACATGTAATATGTGTCTGACTATCTCTACAAATATATAGGTGTGTGTGAATATATATATTATATGTGTATGTGAATATGTATGTATAGACATGTATGACATACATATTCATATACCTTACATTCAAATATTTCTCCAAACCCCCTGCATGTGCTTACGTGCATAAGGTGCATATACCTGGATCTATTTTGAACACGTGGCTATATATAGATGTGCTGCCACACTCCAACCCTTGACCAAAAAAAAGACCACACACACATTAAGACGGGGAGGGGGAGGGAGCAGGGAGACAAGGAAGGACATGGCCGTGGAGGTGTCTTTCTCTTTCAGGCTGTCCTTGCTGGCTTGTCTGATGGGGATGTGCTCCCTGGGTTCACAGCCAAGGGCTTCAGGCACTCGTGGGCGTCGTACCCCTGGCCCGGCACCCCTCCCCCACTGCAGGCCTCGGGTTCCCCCTGCCCCTGGCCTGATGGCTGTGAGGACAGGGCTCCCAGTTTCCTCGACGAGGAAGCAGGCCTTCTCGTGCTGGAGCTTGCACTGCAGGCATCCATCGGGCCGTCCTGAGCCCCCCGGCATTTGGAAGTGACGAGTGGGTCCCGGGAGCCTTGCAGGTGACCGTCCTGGGCCCATGCCGGCTGCGGCCACGGAGTGGGTCCTGTCCTGGTCCCATCCCCTCCTGGCTCCCAGGTCCCCCCCAGCCGACCTCTGCCCCGGGGACGCCAGCCACGTGGGCAGCAGGCCCACGATGGACCTCCCAGTGGCCCTAGAGGTGACCGTGTCCCCGAGTTCCAGTGTGTGTGTGGACACGTCCTGTTTTATTCCTCTTCCTGATTCAGGGCAGGCAAGGCGGGGTGGTGAGACTGTGCAGCGTCCCCGCTCACGCTGTTTGTGTGAGAGGAGCTTCCTGAGGCCGGGGTTGAACGCCAGGGTCTTTCATCCTAAAAAAGCCAAGCGCCTGGGCTACGCCTTGGAATCTCCTTGAAGATACTGACGTGGCTGCCCCGGAGCCCACCTCTTCCTCAGCCGCCCCCCGCCCTCCCCAGCATCAGTAGTGTTTTAAGTTCTCATGGTGATTCTCACATGCAGCCAGGATTGAGGCCCATGGGCGAACAGGGGAGGGGGGAGGGGATGGGGGAAAGGTAGGCATGTGGGCCAGCTGTTTCCCTTTGCCTGCTTGCTGGGGGCTGTTTGGTGGGTGTTTCCCAGGGCCTCCTGTCTGCCACCTGCCTGGCTGGACCCAGGGCCTGTGGACAGAGGGGCACAGCTTGGGCACTTCTCAATCCTTAAGGATCTTTGCAATCACCCAATCGTCCTTGAGAAAATATGGATTCCTGAGCCTCACTGGGATTTGCTGAAACGGAATATCTGAGGGTAGGAATGAAGAGTTGTTTTGTCATCATCATCATTCTTATTTGATTTTGATAACCAGCCAGACGCAGAAACCACTGGGAGACAGAGACTCAGTCCTCATTTTCCAGGAAAGAAGATTTTACATCTTTCCTTTTTTTTTTTTTTTTCGGTACGCGGGCCTCTCACTGTTGTGGCCTCTCCCGTTGCGGAGCACAGGCTCCGGACGCGCAGGCCTAGCGGCCATGGCTCACGGGCCCAGCCGCTCTGCGGCATGTGGGATCCTCCCGGACCGGGGCACGAACCCGTGTGCCCTGCATCAGCAGGCGGGCTCGCAACCACTGCGCCGCCAGGGAAGCCCCCATCTTTCCTTTTGATCAGCTGGTGTCCCCTTGATGGACCACTTACGGGCTGTGGGACCTGGTCAAACAGTCAGCCCCCCTCAGCTTCATTTCATCATCTGTCAAATGGGAACCACAGTGGTACCCACTTTATATAAGTGTTGGGAAGATTCAACAGCTTAATTCATGTAAAGTGTTTGGCAATCATAGAGGCTCAATAAGTAAGAACCATCCTCTTTGGTGTTATCATTTTGTAACTCAAATAGAAGCTACAGCCTAGAAGAGAAACTCGTAACGTTTAAGGAGTATGAAGTCAAAACTTCTGGCCCTGTAGTCGGCGGCAACTATAGGGGTCAGAGGGATAGATTAGCTTTGAACTTGTGTCTGAACCAAGAACTTGCTTCTCTGGGGAGGGTTGGAGGGAGACCATACGTGTCACACTCAAAATGTGTTTGTAAAGAATGAAACCATCCGTGGAAAAACAGTGCGGTCCCCATGGCTGTTCCGAAGTGAACTGATTTCATTTATTGAGTACCTACTGCAGCTTTGGGGGCGTCATGCAGAAAAGGACAGTGTTCCCTTCTTTGGGGCATTTGCAGCCCAGTCTGGAGAGCGATTCACACCTTTGAAGAGCAGGACCAGAGGGGAGGATGTGTAATTAAGAGCTGAACTGTGTCGCTGGATTCTCCATGGCCACACGATTCTGGCCAGGGAGGCAGTGCGCCCTGGAGGTGGTGAGAGAGGTGCGGAAGGCCCGAGTCAGGGAGCTGGGGGCAAGTCTGAAAGCAAGGAAAGTCCAAGGAGAGGCTGTGGGGAAGCAACCTGGGACAAGCGTGACCAGCCAACGTGGGATGAGGGGCCGCCGGCCTGCCCGGGGTCCCTTCTCCTCAGGGTTGTTTTGCTCTGCGGCCTCGGACAGCTCCCCGTGGTCTGCGAGCGTCCTGCTGGGTCTGCCTGGACAGGTGGGCACAGCCGGGGGAAGTGCTCAGGTCCAGGGCTGGGCTGGCTCAGGGCAGAAGAGCAGGTACCCGCTCCTCTGTGCCACCATCTAGGGGATATCGATAGAACCCTCCATCCCAGAAGGCCGTCTCCACATCTTGCTTTCGTGCCTGTGGGTCTTTAAAGCTTTCCAATCTTATAAAAGTGTTTTTAATGGTGAGATTTTATACCTTACGTTAGAAATGCTGCAGCCTTGATTCCTGGAAAATGACAAGGATTAGCATTGTCAGGGCTCAGAGACGTCTTTCCGTGAAGGACCCCTCGATCCTAGAACCCTTCTTCCCACAAGCACCTGTGACCTTCTGAGACACCAGCGTCCCTGGCTAATCTTCTTTGGAAAAACCGGATAGAAGGCCCTGCGAGGCAGAGCCTGAAGGAGCCTTAGAGATACCGTCTGCCCTTTCCTCTCCCACGTGAGACACGCGGAGGCCCTGGGTGCTGAGGAGGATTTCCCAAGATTCCCCAGCCTGACGGTGGCAGAGGTGGGAGCCCCAGGCCCTGCTCCTGGCTTAACGTTCCTCGGGTATTAAAACCGGCCAGAAATAAGGATGCGAGGGGACTGGAAGGAGATATCCCCGTGGTCGGAGGCTATTTTGAAGACATTTTAGATTTGTTTCTGGGTCAGTAATTTCACAGAAAGAGTATGATCCAACTGATTTATTAGGGAAAGAATTGTAAACTTTGGTTCGCTTACAAGAAGTGGTGTTTGGGTTTCTGAAAAGGATTCAGCTTTTTTTTTTTTTTTTAGCAGATATTCATTTTTAATTATTAATTACTTATTTATTTTATTTTTGGCTGTGTTGGGTCTTCGTTTCTGTGCGAGGGCTTTCTCTTGTTGCGGCGAGCGGGGGCCACTCTTCATCGCGCGGTACGCGGGCCCCTCACTGTCGCTACCTCTCGTCGCGGAGCACAGGCTCCGGACGCGCAGGCTCAGTAGCTGTGACGCACGGGCCCAGCCGCTCCGCGGCACGTGGGATCTTCCCTGACCGGGCCTCGAACCCGCGTCCGCTGCATCGGCAGGCGGACTCTCAGCCACTGCGCCGCCAGGGAAGCCCAGGATCCAGCTTTTGAGCCTGGATGATTTACGCACTGAAATCCGGCCGCGTCTGCTCCGTGGTAAAAGCCCCACGAATTCCTACCTGAGGCCCCCTCGTGGCCGTTTAACCCACTCACCATCCTCGGCCCTCGGCCGTGGGGGCCGCCTCTCCCACCACTGGGACGTTAGGAGGGAGAGGCCTGGCCTGCCTCTTGGTGGGAGAGGAGGGAGAGGCGAGGGGCGTGGCGAGGGGCGTGGTTCCCTCCCCTCGCTGGGCCAGGCTGCCCGGTGCCGGGTGCCGAGGCCGTGCTCCCGTTCCGGAGGAGTCGGGGGAGGGGCTTCAGAAGCCTTGACTGGAGTGTCCTCTGCGCCGCCCCCCACCCCCCGCGGACTGAAGGTGAGCCGGAAGCTGCCCATTCCTGGAGGTGCTCCCCTCGTGTCTGCCCTCCTGGGAGTCTGAGGACTTTCTGCTCTGCTGGCCTGTGCTCCCGTGTCTGTGGCCAGGCGTGGGTGCAGGCGAGGGGTGGCCCTCACCCCCCTTCCCACGTGTGCCCCTTCTTCAGGAAGGTTCAACTCTTCGATCGCCTGTTCGTGTGCGCAGGCCTATTTTTAGTGCTTTGCGCATGTTGACTCTTACATAAGACTCATTCCGTGTCTATAAACTCTTTAGGAACTATTCCCTCATGAGAAGAACGGTGTCTGGTCTGTTTTGCTCCCCTGCCCTCGAGTCCTAATTTGGTACGGGGAGCCTCCTGGCTCTGGGCCTGCTCGCTGCCTTCAGTCTGTGCACCGGCTGGACCCGCTGCCCCTCCTCGGGGGCCTGGTGGGCGCAGAACACGTGACACAGAGCACAGGGCGGGCTGGCCCCTTGTGCCGGCGCTGTGCGGACATGGCCGGGACCCTCGTTCTTCTTCCCACCACCCTGCGCTGCACCTCGTCTCAGCCAGGACGTGGCGGGGGGGGGGGGGGGCGGCTTCAGGCATGACCGTGGCCTCCGTGGCCGTGGCTCCTCTCCTGCCAGCATCCAACAGACTGAAGACTGAGTTTGCTGGGGCTGAGCCGGTGGCTTAAACGACAGAAACGTGTTCCCTCTGCTCTGGAGGCCAGAGTCTGAAACAGGGGCCAGCAGGGCTGGTCCTCCTGAGGCCTCTCTCCTTGGTGTGTAGACGGCCGTCTCCCCCATGTGTCCCCACAGTTGTCCCTGTGTCCAGACTTCTTCTTATGAGGACACCAGTCAGACTGGACGAGTTTCCCCCAAATGACCTCATTTTACCTTCATTACTCTGAAAACCACGTCTATCTTCCTGACTCCGAGGCACTGGGGCTTTGGGCTTCACCGTGTGAGCTTGGGGGCGTGCTCATCTGTGGCAAAATCCGTCAGTGTGTTTGTCTAAACGGGCCTGACCGCCTGCGGCCGTGCAGAGAGCAAGCCCGTGTCCAGGTCCCATCGCGGCCTGTGCCCGTGAGTGGGACCCTGGAACTGCAGAGACCACCCACTCAGTGGCCCTGCCGCCCCCCTGGAGGCGTTGTCCTCCATAGAAGAGCCGTGACGCGGGCCTGGGTGGGTGGCTCAGCCCCCCTTGCTGCTGGATGTGGGTGGGGAGTGGGTAGCGTTTGTCGCTTGTGCTGTCACAGCTCTGAGGGTTCAGACAAGGACAGACGGGAGTCTGCCAGGGTTCCGAGCTCCGGAGGTGAAGAGAGTTACGGGGCAGTCCAGACCCTGTGTGCGCGTGCACATGTGTGCACCTGTGTGCATGTGTGTGTGCGTGTGCATGTGTGCAGGTGTGCACGTGTGTGTATACGTGAGTGCCTGCGGGTGCGAGTGTGCATCTAGGTGTGTGTGTGCATGTATGTGTGTGCGTGCATGTGCGCACGTGTGCATGTGTGTGTGTGTGTGCATGTGTGTGTCCGCGTGTGTCCGTGTGATGGGGCAGAAGGGCATTTAAGGAGGCACGAGGCCCTGGAAGGAACCTGGAGCGTCACCCAGCCTAGGAGACCCTTGGGGATTGCGGACCCCTGCCGCCGAGTCAGGCCTCCCTGAGCAGTGATGCTGCGGGGAGCCCCCCAGGCCTGGTTTCTCTGAACACGTGACATCACCCACCGTGACACACCTGTCCCCAAGCTGACGCCGCCACACCCCGAGAGCAGGCCCAGAGCAGGTCCGCGAAGCTGGGGCACCGTGAGCTTCCCGAGGAGCAGACTCTGTGCCCCCCTCACCCCGGCCCAGGAAGGGCACAGAGGTGCCCCTGTGGTCCAGCGTGTCCAGCCCCGGGTCAGCGTCGTGTGCAGGCTCGGGCTCAGGTCCTGCCAGGACCGCGGCTGCTCTTAGGTTCAGAAGGTGCGCTTCGCATCCAAACGCTGAACTCAGGTGGGGTTTACTCGGCATCAAAGAAGGGGTCGGAGGGAAAGGGGTGCGGGCAGGGTGGACCACATGGGTGGATGGATGAGAAAGTGCCCGAGTCGGCAGGCACCTCCCAGGAGCCAGGGACGCCTGGCCACGTCTCATCCCAAGATTCTGCCAGCAGAGCACGCGGACTTGGGGAACTGGAGTCCCCTCACCAATAGTTCATTCGGGTGCTAGGACTTAAGTATCATCAGGTCAGGTCCTGTGGCCTTTCGTGCTGCACAATATACAATTCAGGGGGAAGATCCCTAAAGCTCACTCCGCCTCTGCCCGTTCGCCCCCGAATCCTCAGAATGTCAGTCTTTTCCCAAAACCCACACTCGAGCTCTTCTGAAAGCACCTCTGTGTATCACAAACTGTCTTCCAGAGAATATTGGATAAACTTTACTAGTAAAGAGATCTGTCAGTCAAAACCAAGTTTGAGTCCCTCTGCCTTAAAAATGCTGAACGAGCCAATCTGCCCCTGGAATTCTCGTGGGATCTTAACACGCGTCGGAGGAAGAGCTGAGGCCCCGTCACGTCATGCACGACGAGGTCCTTCTGAGGCCTGTTTGTCGGAGATCAGCTCCAGCAACGGCAGCGATGGGGAAGGAGGTGACGCCGTGTGCCGTCGGAGAGCTAGGCTGTTGGGGCCTCCACGACCCTGTGCCTGGACCTGGGGGGGCCGGGCCCACATGTGGCACCCGTAGGGTACCATCGGAGGCCCTGAGACACCTCCCCACTGCCAGTTGCTCGTGGCCATTCTCGGTCGTGCTGGTGGCCGCCCGCCCAGCTACCCCTGGGGTCTGCCCTGGACACCCCGGTCAGCCGGCCCAGAGGATTCCGGGCTGTGCTCCTTGGCGTCCTGGGGTCCTGATGAAGAGCCCCTGGGCTGCCGCAGGTGGTGCTTGGTGTGGTGCTTTAACCCATTTCCTGTATCCAGGTACCGTGTAAGTGTCTTGGGCAAAAACAATTTCACTCCCAAAACAAAATCTAAAAGTCACCGACTTAGTTTGACTCACTTTTGTTCATTATTGAGACAAATTACGGCTCCAAGATGCTCAGGGACCAATTCAGGATCACACAGCTCCTCGGAGGCCCAGAGCCAGGAGGGCAGGCAGCTCCCCGCTTCCCAGGCTCATGGCTGTACCGCTGTGCCTCTCGGCGGACGTCACTGGGGCGGAGGTGCAGGGCCTGGAGCTCTGGTTCTCAACTTTCCTAGGCAGCACGGCCATCCAGGGCACGTTCTAAAACACCCAGAGCCATCCATCCTGAAGCCCGAGGACCATGCAGGACGGACCCGGGGACGCTGCCTGGAAAGACACTTATTCGCCTTGTGAGGCCCTGGACGGTGGTCCCTTCTGCACTGCCGACCCTGGAACACCTCGAGGCCTTCCTGCACAGTCGCTTGACAGGCAGGGGGTCACATCCCTCTGGCTTAAGCCCACGTCTGTAGCTAACTGGCTGCCCCTCCACTCCAAAGACCAACACAGGTGCTTGCAGTTGCAGACTCTGAAAAGCAAGGGCAGGAACAGAAGCCCCAGGAGCCCAGAGGGGATGCTGGGGTGAGGGGCTTTGTTTCGAGGGAAGGTCCCTAGCTCTGTCTCCAGGGACGATGGTCCGGAAGGTCCAGGATGGAGGCCAGGAATCTGCATTTTTAACCAGCACACTGCCGTCCACCCCACCCCACGTGGTTTTGATGCGGCTCATCCTCGGATGCCCCTTGGTGAAAGGCCGACGCACGTCGTAATGAACCCAAACTGCTTAATTACAGGGACCCTTCCAACACCCACACGCAGGGCTGTGAGGCGAGGAACTTGGGTCCATGGCTGTCCAAGTGGGTTAGAGGGAGAAACCAGTGTTCAGTTTTGAGGGTGGGGAGCACGGAACCCAGCAGTGTCACCCTGACGGTCGTTCTCAAAAGCACCTTGAGGTGCGCTGTGCAGGAAGCATTGCAAGCACCACGCCCAGCCGTCCACACGGATGTGCCCCCGCCTTCTGGCGACTTACAATCCGGGAGGAGGGCCGTGGAGAGGGAGTGGCAGTGGATGCGGCGCCCGGGAGGTGGCTGGGTCTCCAGTTTCTGGGCGCACCCAACGCTGTAGGCAGCAGCCATGGGGGCGGGGCCCACGAGATCTGCACGGGCATCTCGCTGCTCGGTCCCTGGAGCCACTCAGCTCACTGCTCGGGCCACTCGGGCGGCCGTGTCCGGAGTACGAAGGGACTCGGCTCCCGTGACCCTTCAGCATCGCGATGGGAGGAGCCGTGATGCCGCCTCCGCCTCACACGCAGGAAACGGAGCTCGGAGCGGTCGGGTCCAAGTCCAGGTCTCCTGGACCCCGGGGCCCACCGCCATTCCCTTGTGTCCCCACAGCCGGGGAGACGCGGCCGCACCCTGTCCCCTGCCCCCGGGGTTAGAGAGACGGAAACAAGAATTCCTGAAGCGTGTCTTCGACAAACCCGACTTGGTTTTGGAAGAAGGCAAAGACGTTGACAAGGGATAGGACTGACGTGAAGGTCCAGTTTGTTTAGAGAAATACTGAAAGCCCCGTGACAGTGTGGACTCATTTGGAAATTTGACTTCCAAAGGAGCAAATGCAAAGTATCTTTCATAACCCAGCCCTCCTGCCTTCGATCTGAAGAGGGAAACACTGAGAGGACAGTGAGCCCCGCCTGCGGCAGGGTGCGAGGGGTGTCTGCCGGGCCGGTGCTCGCAGGGCTTTCCTCGCTGGGTCCCGCTTTCCACGCGTAGGGCCCCCAGCGCGTCTGCGGAGATCGTGCAGCCAGCTCGTGACGCTCTCAAGTCCAACGTCAGAAAAGCAACTGTTGCCTCCGTCACCCTTCCTACTGCAGATGGAGTGAGTCCTGTGAGTCCAGGAAGGGGCATCTGGCCGGGGGGATAAAGGGCAGGGGAAGGAGGACACCCCCAGCTTGGCACACCCAGCGCTGGCGTCTGTAATGGCACGAAATAATTTCTGGAAGCTGATCCTGGTCGTTGGTGTCACGTCTTCCCCGCCCCCGGGCTCTTGTCGAGGCTTCCGTCTGGCTGATGACAGCAGACGTTGTGGCACGCCCCATCCCCCCACCGCCGCTCAGGACCCGCAAGCATCGCTCTTGCTTGGAGCTCGCCTGGTTCTTTCCTCACATCAGCAGCTTGGGGGAAAGCCAGTGTCACCTCATCTCTCTCCCAGCGCACGTCTAACTTTCCCAAATAGCAAACTCTGTCTCTTTTAGCAAATGACTTCCAGATGCAGGAAGCAGTGGCCAGTGGAATTTTATTGCCCCCAAACTGTGGTTTGGGTCACATACTTCTGACTTGAAGGTAATTTGGAATGTAAACATTGCAAGGCGTGTACTGGAATTAATTACAGCTCCCCTGTATTCTCTCAGGCCTGCAGGCCTGCAGTTAACCGTTTAGGTGGACGCCAAGCCAGCAGAGCGACGGGGGTGAACGTGGACCCGTGATGATGACTTTCTGCCTCTGCCTTCCGAAAGCAGTGAAATTGGACCCAGGCTGACCCGGTTCCCCAGGGGTGGCCATCAGCCCCGACTTAAGAAGGGCCCTCTTAAGCCATCGCCTCTGCCCCAGCAAACAGAAGGTGGCAGAACTGGGTACCGCACGTCCACAGGCGTGAACCTCTTCTTGCCAGGTGAGCCGTCAGGAGCTCGTTTAACTCGGAGAACAAGTGTGCACGTGGGGGCCAGCCACACCCATGGGGGCCTGCAGAGAAAACCACGGCATCTCGTCCGAGGCTGATAAAACCAGAAACTGCTTTGGGGAATAATTTTTTAACTTCATGAAGACACTGAAAAGTAGGGTGAAAGTCCTGGAGACAAAGCGTGGTGACATAAGGACGTGAATGTACTTAGTTAGTCCTGCAGAGCTGTCCACTCACAAATGGTTAAGATGGTCAGTTTTATGTTTGTGAGCAATTTCCCCCCAAATGCAAAAGCAGGATGATCAGGTAAAGGCCCTTTGGGGTTGTGTAAACTCCAAGCCGCCTGCACTGTCGTGCCTCCCGGGCCCATGGGAGCTGCAGGTGCTCTGTGTCATCATCCACCATCCGAGGAGGGCCTGGCACGGGTGTGAGAGGGCAGAAAATCTATTTATCGAGCACAGAGGACGTTTGGGGCATTATTTCGGCACGTGGACACAGTCGAGTGAGGGAATGAATGAACGATTTGCTGTAAAACAAGTAAAAGGGCTCTCGCGGCGTCCCCAAAACAGAGATCTTCTGAGATCTTACTTAGATTGAGAAGTTAGACATTTATGGTGTTTTGCCCAAAGTCTCAGTGTCCCCTGACCCTGGGGGCCTGTTGTCATCAACAGAAAGATGGGTGTTATAGCTCTTTGCACGTAAGACTCTCCTGGCCTCTGGGAGCCAGTTCTGACCATAGGCTGCAGGCAGAGGAAGGGCCTCTGTGAACAGAGAGCGGCTGATGGGGGCCCTGCGCCCCGACCCGGGAGGTCACCAGCTCCTCTAAGAGAACCGGGTCTGGGCCTGCTCACCTTTCACTAATCTGGGGGGTGGTGCAGACTCCCAAAGCCAGCCAGAGCAGTCAGGGGCACGGGCTCCAGGGTCAAAGCCCAGCTTTGCAACCTCTGGGCTGTGTGACCTCGAGGAAGTGCCTGGGTTCCTCGGTTTCCTCCTCTGTAAAATGGGGGTGATCCTAGCTCCGTCGTTGGGTTGTTCTGGGGATTAAACCAGTCAGGGTGTGTGAAGTGCAGGGTGCATGGAAAACAGTCAGCATGTCTCCTGTTCTTGTCGCGGGAGATATTTTGAGGCACCCGTTTCAGGATGTGCACGTGGGCATCTGGTTCCCGTGCAGGCTGAGATGGTGCTCTGATAGGGCCGGTCATTCCTGCCTTAGCCGGACAGGGAGCTCTGGACTCAGCGCCGGGCACAGGCTCGGGCTCGGCTGCCGAGGCGCCTGCATGCTCAGGTCCTTGGAGACAGAGCCCTTTAGCCAAAGGCCCAGCCCAGCCCTGCCGGTGCCCGGAGCACCGTGCGCTCCCTGGTTCACCAGCCTCTGCGAGGTCGGGGTGGGCTGGCCCCCCACACAGGTGCAGCGCGTGCTGGGCAGAGGGCTGTGTGCCCGTGGGGAGAAACGCGCTCACGTGTGAAAAGACGACCCGGGATGGGGGAGAAAGTGGCCACCGCCAGTGATTATCCGTGCATCTCGTGGATTCAATGAGATGATTCAGTGCCTGAACAGGAGAGGAAATCACTGCCTGACACCTACCAGGACACTGCTGTCAAAACCGAAACCAAAGCAAGACAAACAGAAAACAACAAGCGCTGATGAGAAGCAGAGAAACTGGAACCCTCGTGCACTGTTGGTGGGAATGTAAAGTGCTGCAGCCGCTGTGGCAAACGGCGCGGTGGAGGCTCCTGGAAGGTTGAAAATAGATCCACCATAGGACCCAGCAGTTCTGCTTCTGGGCACTCATCCAAAAGAAGCGAGAGCGGGGTCTCAAAAAGAGATTTGTACCCCCGTGTTCACTGCAGCTTTATCCACGGTAGGAAGAAGGCAGAAGCAGCCCAAGTATCCGTGGGTGGAAAGATGGATAAGCAGGGCGCGGTCCGTATGTACCTAAAAGGGCAGGAGATCCCGACACAGGCTACCACATGGAGGAACCTCGAGGACATGGTGCTCAGTGAAATGAGCCAGACACAAAAGGACAGGTACTGTTTGATTCCACTTCCATGAGGCCCCTAGAGACAGAAAGGGCGGTGGGGCCCCGGGGCTGGGGGAGGGGAGGGGAGAATGAGCGTTTAATGGGGACAGGGTTTCCCTTGGCACGATGAAGAGTTCTAGAGGTTGTTTGCGCAGCGGTGTGAACGCTCTTAACGCTACTGAGCTGCGCACTTAAACATGGTGAAGACGGTAAATATTATATTTACGTGTATTTTACCACTATTAAAGAAATTTTTTTTTTTCACTTTTTTTAAAACTTCAGAGAAACAATACATAAGTGTTTGCTGCCTTTGAATCCAGCTGGACCGAAGAAATGTGTTGGAGGGCAGCAGGGAGGGTCTTGATGTGGGGACGCAGGGAGGGCAGAGGCCGTTTCCGAGCGGGTGGGAGCCGCTCCCAGGCCCTTGGCTGTCTCGGTCTAGACGGAGAGATTTCAGGAGAGACGCAATCGCCTCTGTTTCACAGTCTAACTGAAAGCGGCCCGGGAGAGGTGGTGACGCAGAGATCTGAACCCAGTGGAAGGACGAGATAACTGACATCCCATTTTAATCAGCAGGGAGACGGCGGCCTGAGGAAGTGGGCGTCTACACGAGCTGCCAGGCCGGAAGTGGGCAGCCATGGTCCCCGACCCACAGGAAGGCTCCTTGGGGCTGGGGAGGTGCCGGAGGCTGGAGCGACCTGGCTCTCACTGGCCTGCAGTCAGGAAAGTGCCCGGTTGTCGGAGCCTAACTGACGTTCCCCGAATCAGACCCACGAGGTGTTTAAAGAAGGACCTGTAGGCCCCTGGGTTGCGGCACCATCGGGAAAGGTCTTGTTAGAGCGGCAAGGTGTAATTACAGCCCTGACAGGTGAGGGGGCGTCCTACCCCCCAGAGGCGCAGACAGTGATTCCCACGCGGTGACAGCGGGGATGCTCCTATACCCAAGTCGGCAGCCCCCGCCCCTCAGGCCTCACATCCAGCGGGGGACACCTCCTTCCTGGCCCAAGAGCAGGGGCTGGTGGCTCCCAGGACCCGGGCATCCCCCACCAACCAGCCCACCTTCTTCCCGCGCTTCCTCTGTGTAGACACTGTGCTGGCCACACGGTCTGTAAGGGCACGGCGCATGCCGTCAAGGGGCCCGCTGTCTCGAGGGGTCCCTGCCGAGGGTCCCAGAGGGCAGAGGAGCCAGGGTGGCTGCTGGACACAGTGCGGACGCGGGGCTTGCGTGAGCTGACGGGTGCCCTGTGGCAGGTGGGCACTCACAGGGCAGCACCGGGAGTAGCCCAGCGGGGAGAGAGCGGCCAGAGGGAGGGGGGAAGGGATGGATGGGGGAGAGAGAGGCAGGCAAGAGGGGGAGGCTGGCCCACTGCCCCAGTCCTACTCTCTGAACGAGGACGGAGAAGGAGTCCAGCTCCTTTTCTGACAGCAGTGCTGTCTTCTGAGGACAAGCCGTCCACCTCCAGAGGGATCACGCAGGAGAGGGTCCCCGCCCCCCAGCTGTCCAGGGGCAGACAGGCCGTCCTCGGGGGACCCAGGCTCCTGTCATCCCCAGCTTCCCACCCTCTCTTGTGACTGGGAACAGGGCCTGGCAGTGCCGGTGAGCTGGACCCCAGGGTCTGCCTCGGGCATGGGCGTGGCTGCATCCTCCGCCTCTCCTAGCGGGTCGGACACTCTCCGGTCATCGCTTTCACTCTTTGCTTTGCTCCTGCTGTGGATTTTGGCCATCTGACGCGTCTATGATGTGGGGCTGGCGGGAAGGTGGGACTTGTGCGGGGAGGAAGGCGGGGAGCGCTGGCGGCAGGTCCAGGCCCTGGAGACATGGCCAGGCACCCCCTACAGCGGAGGGCCCGGCCGGACACGTCAGCTCCTTATGCTTGAGTCATTCTGACATTTCAGAGAAAACGCAGGCTGCTTCCCAGAGCTGAGGAAGCCCCACAGCTGTTCCAGTCCTGGCGCCAGACGCGCCGTCTAAAGCGTGGTCCCTCGGGCGTTGCTGCAGGGTGGTATCAGCTCTGCCATCACTCGTTTCCTCTCCTTCTCAGACCACCAGTGCCCACCACCCCTGGCCTCTGGGGTTGCTGCCGCCAACTGGTCAGGACTTAGGCCACTGGGTGCGTCCCCTGCCGGAGGACAAGCCGCACTGCTGCTGACCTCCAAGCTGAGCGGAAAACTCAGATCTGCAGTGGTCAGCCGGTGGCTACGCTCCAGGCCTGGACCCCGGTCCTGTGGGGTCCAGCCCACTCCTCCCTGCTCACAGCCTTCACCGTCTGCCCTCTACCGCTGTCTGTCTGCCTGCCTTGCTTTCATTCATTTCCCATGCATTTGTGGAATATATATTTTTAGTAAAAAAGAAAAAAGAAAGCAACCCAGATACCAACATGACCTTGTTCCGCCAGGCCCTGAGTCCGCTCTCTGGGTCTGAGGAAATGTACACAGAGCGTTAAACAGCAATCATTGCAATTAGCAGATGTGATCCGTCGCCCTCGGGCCCCCCTCCGGTTGCCGTCCTGGGTATCGAGGATGCTGTAAGGGGCGCAGAGGAGGGAGGAGGGGGCTGACTCCCTGGATCCCTCCCCCTGGGTTGCCGCGTGCCCCCTCTAAGGCTGCCTTTGTCCATGACCCACCCTCAGGACACAGCTTCCTCGAGGGCAGGAGGGTATTAAGTCAGCCCGTCTCTGAGATTTGTAGCCTCCCTCAGGCATTCGGGCCAAAGCATCCAGGGACAGGAGCAGACGACAGACGGACGCTGTGCTGGGAAACCTCAGCCCGTCTGCACACCCACGCCCTCCGCATCCCCCTAACACACACTAGCCAGATCCCCAAAGCCCTTGGGCCAGAGGAGGGGCGTCAAGGTCGTGCCCGTGCATCACAGCCGCCCGGAGCTATGGGGGCCCAGGCTGCGTGCGGCCATAATCGCATATTTGCAGCCGCGACATTTCTGGAAGTTCAAGGTATGTGAGACACGGCCTCGCCCTCCTGCTGACCACTCGGCTCAGGCCCGTGTGGTCGCTGTTCTCTGGATGCCGGCCCCTGGCTCTTCCAGCCTGCCACGTTTGGGGCGCCTCTTTCTGGCTTCCAGGGGTGTGTGGGGAGGAGCAGGTGCCTCCTTGTCGCCTGGGTTCAACGGGGCAGCTCTGCCTTCCGCCCCTGCTGTAAGCTGCTTGTTTCCAGCAGCTCCCATTTGCCCTGGATCAGGATCTCAGCAGGCCCTCGTCTGTAAGGGGGGACTGTCCCCACCTCATCGGACAGACGGGATGTTTCAGTGCAGTCCCACTATCCCACTTGGCTTTGTGTTGAGATTCGTTAGTTAGCTCATTAATTCTGGGGAGGACCGTGGGTGTCAGGTACAGACTGCTCTAGGTTCCGGGAATAAAGCAGTAGAACAGAGCTTGCGTTTAATGGTATTGGGCGGGGGCCGTGGAGGGGACAGACAGTGAACAAGTAAACAAACAAGGTGATGTCAGACAGTGATGTGTACTGAGAAGAAAGTGAGTAATATGGGCTGGGGGCTGAGGCGAGGGTCCCTGAGAAGCTGAAACTCAAACGAGGAGAAAAGAGCCACCTGTCACGTGAGGAATGGCTTTCTAGGCAGCGGGATCCCCTAATGCAGAGCAGACTGTGTCGGGATAGGACCTGGTTCCTGCCTCCAGGGAACAGCGTGGATCCGGCTTGGGGAGAACCCTGAGGCCGCCTGGGTGTGAGACCAGAGTGTCCCCCCACAGTGACCAACTGCATCCCGGCAGGGCCCCCCGCCTGGCTGCAGGGTCACATTTTGTTCAGTAGCCAAAACTCATGTATTGACAGGGCTTGACTGAGAGACCCATTTAACCCTCAGGGCACTGAGGCCCCTCACACGTGTGTGCGTGTTTACCAGCCGCTCGCCGCACGGAGCTGCCCACTCTGGGGTGAGCGGGGTGCAGCGCTCACAAGGGGAAGCCCGGGTGGGTCCTGGGTTCAGGAGCCCCCTGGATTAGAGCGTCTGTTTTCATCAGAGCAGTGCTGTTTCTCCTGGTAAATACCCCCGGTGACTCTCGGCATCTCTCTTGGCTGCGAGGGCCCAGCCCGCATTTCTCCACTTCTCAAGGCCCTGTTACATCAGTCAGCTCACTGGATTTACTGCCCGGAACACAGCTTGGTGTGATTCTTCATTGCTCTCCCCTCGTTTCCTGTTGCTCAGTGTGGCTTATGGCTGGAAAGTCCCCAAGAGATGACTGAGTCTGACTGTCCTTAAGCAGGCGTGTGCACCAACAACCCTTCAAGAAGCTTTCTGAAAATACACAGGGTCAAACTCCAGGAGGCTCATGATTTGGTGAACATTCTCTCCATAGGGCTGTGCAGATACATTAGTTACCCTCTAGTATCCATTCTTACTCTTTCTCCACCCCTCTCTGTCCCTTCCTCCATCCTCTGCCAGGGATGTGGATGTGATGGCTGGAGCTCCAGCTGCCATCTTGGACCATGAGTAGGAGGCACACAGTCCCCGACAGGTGCCAATGTTCTGTCAACTATATCCAGTCTCCACCTGTTTTCTCCACTGGAATCATGTCCTTTTCCTGTGCAGGATTGCATAATGGTCTTGATTAGTGGAATAATAGCATCAACATTTTCTATACTGTTTAATTATTATAATTTTTCAAACCCACAGAACTCTGTAGGATATTAGCCAGAATTAGGTGCTGTCTTGATATTATATTGGCCATTTGCCACACTCAAGCCAAGTAAGGAGTCTTGCTCACGAGGCAGGACACATCCATCCGCAGTCACAGGAAGCCTGTTGGCACCAGACGCCCCTTGGGGCAGTGAGTCACCGAGGACCCACCTCGTGAACAGACACACCACCTTCAGGCCAGGCGTCAAGTAAGTGGTCCCATTCTTCATGTGCCATGGGATCTCCTCTGACCTGTCACCTTAGACTCTTCAAATCTCAAAAAAAAATCTTGTTTTTAACATTTTGACAAAAGGAAACCATTTTTGTTCACCAGCCAGGGATGCTGAAGACAGGACGTGTGAGAAGTCTTAAGCCTGGGAAAGATGTGGTCCATATGTGCTTATGAAGTTCACTTTGGAGAGTGGAACTGGGGAGGGGAACCCAAGGCAGAGAAGGACCAAGCAGGCGGCCGTGACATGACTGTCATGGTCTTTGCGGTGAATAAAAATCCCCCTCCAAATCCTACAGCAAAGTGCAGAAGGGCATTCCACTTCTTAGTTTAAGGCCACAGCAGCTGGCTTTTCTCTGTACAGATTAGACGTCTGTTGCCAGCAGTTGAGCCCCAGATGGAAGTACAGTAGTTGGTTTGCATTTAGGGGCCAAGCTGTTTGAAAAAATGAGTATCTTTAAATACTGGCAACCCACCCAGTGTGACGAGATGCCGCCTCTTGGAGAGGCTCACCAGAGCAAAGAAGGATGATGGGGGCCAGCTGCTTGGTGTCTCCTCACTTACAGGGGATGCAAGTGTGCTAAGTGCAGGGGTGGGTGCATCTCGGGTGCTGTCTGAATTGCCTCTCCTCCCTCCCTCCCTCCCTCCACCCCTCTCGCTCTCTTGTAGTAGAACTTGTATAAGTTAAAAGCACAGGTGGTGAGGCACTACCTGAGTAGGAGATGCAAAGAGGACATGCCTTCCTGGTGGGAGATGTGCCAGGGAGAGAGGACCAGGATGTGTGACCTTGGGAAAATCACCACACGTTTCTGAGCCTCAGTCTCCCACTGGAGAAATGAAGGAGGTAACAAACCCAAAAAACAACAAAACAATTATAAGAATAACAATGACTAACACTTCCTGAGCTCTTCTGTATGCTAAGTCCTGCTTTCAGCATTTTGACTCATTTAGTCTCACAGTATCCTATGTGGTAGGTACAATTATCGCCACTTCACAGGTGGGGAAGCTGGGGACCTGTGTTTGAATCCAGCAGCCTGGCTTACGTGCAGACGCCAAATGCTTAGCCACTGTGCTCCTTTCCCAAAGATCTAAATTGTGTGAGTTTAGGAAAGAAAAACAGTTTACCCGGCAACCTTTATTAAAAAAAAACCACTTGGCCAGATGGAGATACAAAAAGCAATTTATAAAAACAACAATGATAAATCAGTGATGACATATGGTCACCTTATTTTTGATAAATGGAGAAAAGACAGCCTCTTCAATAAGTGGTGCTGGGAAAACTGGACAGCTACACGTGAAAGAATGAAATTAGAACACTCCCTAACATGGTACACAAAAGTAAACTCAAAATGGATTAAAGACCTAAATGTAAGGCCAGACACTCTAAAACTCTTAAGAGAAAAACATAGACAGAACACTCTATGACATAAATCACAGCAAGATCCTTTTTGACCCACCTCCTAGAGTAATGGAAATAAAAACAAAAATAAACAAATGGGACCTAATGAAACTTAAAAGCTTTTGCACAGCAAAGGAAACCATAAACAAGACCAAAAGACAACCCTCAGAATGGGAGAAAATATTTGCAAATGAAGCAACAAAGGATTAATCTCCAAAATTTACAAGCAGCTCATGCAGCTCAATATCAAAAAAACAAACAACCCAATCCAAAAATGGGCAGAAGACCTAAATAGACATTTCTCCAAAGAAGATATACAGACTGCCAACAAACACATGAAAGAATGCTCAACATCACTAATCATTAGAGAAATGCAAATCCAAACCACAATGAGGTATCATCTCACACCAGTCAGAAGGGCCATCATCAAAAAATCTACAAACAGTAAATGCTGCAGAGGGTGTGGAGAAGAGGGAATCCTCCTGCACTGTTGGTAGGAATGTAAACTGATACAGCCACTGTGGAGAACAGTATGGAGGTTCCTTAAAAAACTAGAAATAGAACTACCATACAACCCAGCAATCCCACTACTGGGCATATACCCTGAGAAAACCATAATTCAATTCAGAAAGAGTCATGTACCACAGTGTTCATCGCAGCACTATTTACAATAGCCAGGACATGGAAGCAACCTAAGTGTCCATCAACAGACGAATGGATAAAGAAGATGTGGCACATATATACAGGGGAATATTACTCAGTCATAAAAAGAAACGAAATTGAGTTATTTGTAGTGAGGTGGATGGACCTAGAGTCTGTCATACAGAGTGAAGTCAGTCAGAAAGAGGAAAACAAATACTGTGTGCTAACACATATATATGGAATCTCAAAAAAAAAAAAAATGGTTCTGAAGAACCCAGGGACAGGACAGGAATAAAGACGCAGACGTAGAGAATGGACTTGAGGACATGGGGAGGGGGATGGGGAAGCTGGGACGAAGTGAGAGAGTGGCATGGACATATATACGCTACCAGATGTAAAACAGATAGCTAGTGGGAAGCAGCCGCATAGCACAGGGAGGTCAGCTCGGTGCTTCGTGACCCCCTAGAGGGGTGGGATAGGGATGGCGGGAGGGAGACGCAAGAGGGAAGAGATACGGGAACATATGTAGATGTATAGCTGATTCACTTTGTTATACAGCAGAAACTAACACACCATTGTAAAGCAATTATACTCCAATAAAGACTTTTTTTTAAAAAATGGAAAATAAATAAATTAGTGATGGTGGGAAGGGTTATATAAAAAATGGTGCTGGGAAAATTGTTTAGCTACTTAGAAAAATATCCTAGCAATTTAGGTCCTAATTTCACATAGTTTGCTACAATATATTATATTCCAAGTTGATTAAATAGACCAATGGAAAAAGAAGAAGAAAATAGAAGTATCAATTCTCTGGCTGGGGGAGGAGTATAATAGCTCAAAACAATGGTAGATGTTACAAAAGTTGATGACAGTTATATCTTCAAAAAATCAGAAATCTCTGGGTCAGGAATAAAAAGTCAAACAATGAATGTGAGAAAAGATTTACCACAGGTTAACATTTTGCCTAATATCTGTGTTTAAAAATATATCTAAAGGAATTAGAACTTCAAAAATTCTGATAGATAAATGGGTAAAAGTCCCATACAGTGCCGTAATAAACATTTGGAGAAGTATTTAACCTAAGTAGTAATTGTTAAAATTCTAATTTGTACAGAAATGACATATTAAATCATTATATATTGCATACACATTATATATAGAGATACATATATGGGTTTTTTTGTTTGTTTGTTTGTGTTTGCGGTATGCCGGCCTCTCACTGCTGTGGCCCCTCCCGTTGCGGAGCACAGGCTCCGGACGCGCAGGCTCAGTGGCCATGGCTCACGGGCCCAGCCGCTCCGCGGCATGTGGGATCTTCCCAGACTGGGGCACGAACCCGCGTCCCCTGCGTCGGCAGGCGGACTCTCAACCACTGCGCCACCAGGGAAGCCCCACATATGATTTTTATACACACACACACACACACACACACACACACACACACACACAGACACACACACTCTTCCTGGCTCTGTAGCTGCTGAAAGGGCTTAGAAGTGACACCTCAGCAGCGATGAGCACACTTAGCATTCAGATCTTGGTCTCTCATGTTCTTCTCCTATAAAGGAATCAAAGGCAAAGAAGCACAAGAGAATCCTTCAACATCTGGGGCCAGAAGGTGGCGCTCACGGGACGGCAGGGATGTGTCAAGGATGCTGGAGCCAGCTTGAGCGGACTCCCTCTGGCTAAATCTGAAATAATTGAGCTTCATAATAAATGGCATTAACAGGTCGAATAAAGTAAGGATCCATGAGTCTATACTGATTGAAGTTAATGAGTAAATAAATGGGCAAGAATGAGACCACTTTTCTTGTAACAAAATGCTACCCAACAGATGTGGAAGGAAGGACAGAGTTAGAAAGTCACCACTAGGTCACCGTCCCATTGCTTCAAGCAGGAATTGGGCCGAAACCAGTACATGAACCGTTAAAGAGGAGCAGGATATTCTCCCCCAAATTGCTCATCGGTTCAATAGTAACCTTACAGTGGAGAACCCGGACGCCACTTCAACCAGTGGTCAAGGTTAGCCCCTCCACTGATGGGACAAGCCAACATCACAAACCCACAGAGCTGCATGCTGCATACAGTGTCACTTCTGTGTGTTCCTGCCCCAAATACATAACCTAATTGTGAGGCAATGTCAGACAAACCCAAATCGAGAGAATTTCTCCAAATATCCTGGCTTATCCTTTTCAAAAACTGTCAGGTCATGAAAGACAAAGATGGAGAGAATGGCTCCATGTTAAAGAGACTAAACAGACATGACAACTAGATGGAATGCATGATCTTGGTGGAATCCTGGACCAGATTTTTTTTCTATCACGGACATTGGGTGAAAGTTAAGTTCTTCAGATTAGATACAGTATTTATCAAAGTAAATTTTCTGATTTTGCTTTATCATACTATGCGAGAATGACTTTATAAAATATACACTGAATTATTTAGATATAAAGGGGTATTTGTTACTTAGTCTCAGGTGACTTAGAAAAACATTGTGTATGTATTTATGTGTGTGATATGATACTAGCGTGTATCTCTAAATCTATCTGTCTATACATTTATCCATCTATCTTTAGAGAGAGAATGAAAGCAAATATGGCAAAACGTTAACAATTGGGCCATCTGGGTGAAGGGTATATGAAAGTGCCTTATACTATTCTTGCAACTTTTCTATAAGCTTGAAATTATTTCAAAATAGATAAACAATAACAAGGGCCATGTTCTGCCTCTAGAAGGAACAGGAATAAGGAAGGAGAGGAGCCGGGTGTGACGGCAAAGCAGGGCCTCCCAAACCCTGTTGGTAGGATGGCTTCTCCCAGCCTTTCCTGAGCGGCAACTTGGCCATTCATACTGGGAACCCTAAAAATATTTTAGCCCCACTTCTACTCGCAGAAAACATACAGTCATGTAAAGATTTACGCACAAATGTCTTACTGAAGTGTTGCTTTTTCAAAAATAAAAAATCGGAGACCACCTGAATATTCCACAACAGGGGCTGGTATGTCGGCTGTGAAATATCATGACCCCTAAATGACATCGGGGATCGTCGTCACCGGCACGACCAGATGCTCACCCCCGTGGCCTATGAAACCAGAAGACACGACAACCAGTGCAATCTTGATTACGTTCGACATATGCATTAAAAAGTCTGGAAGATGGGCTTCCCTGGTGGCGCAGTGGTTGAGAGTCTGCCTGCCAATGCAGGGGACACAGGTTCGTGCCCCGGTCTGGGAAGATCCCACATGCCGCGGAGCGGCTGGGCCCGTGAGCCATGGCTGCTGAGCCTGCGCGTCCGGAGCCTGTGCTCCGCGACGGGAGAGGCCACAACAGTGAGAGGCCCGCATACCGCAAAAAAAAAAAAAAAAAAAAAAAAAAAGTCTGGAAGAGAATCTTAAGAGGAAGCCTCTCGGTGTAGCATTCTTTCCCTACTTTTTAGTGGCTTTAAGTAATATTGCATTTTTTAATCGTGAGCAAATATCCTAACACAGAAAACAGCAGCAACAACAGATAAAATAGCAGCAAGAGTTTGAGCCTCTCGGTGGCCACGTGAAGACAGGCTCCTTCCTCCCCGCCCTGGCAGCTGTGACGCAGCCCCTTGGACACGCCCGAGTCCCAGCTCTTGAGAAAGGGGTGAAGACAGAGGGTGGAGTCTGGGCTGTTGATGTCAAGGTGACAGTGGGGCAGTGGCCTCCCGTGGGCCGTGGTGGGCACCCCAGACTCTCATCAGTTCCCTGATGGAGAAGGAAATGGAGTCCTGGAGAGATTCAGTGATTACCCAAGGCCAACACTTAATACGAGATTTCACTGGGATTCTGAGTGAGGCTGAGTGCGTCCGGAAGTGGCAACGGCACCTGCAGACCTGCCCAGCCGGCTCTCGGCAGTGGGTGGGCCCAGGGGGCTGCCCCTGACCTTCCCAGCTGACCAGGCAGCTTCGTCCTCTCCACCTTGGTGTCCTCAAGCTTATCGTTAGGTAACAAGCACCCTTCTCTTCTTTTTCTCCTGGAGTTGCCGTCTGGCAGAGGCTGAGGGGAAAGGAGCATGTTTGCTTAAGCGTGGGAGCATCACACACCCTCCGGTCCATGTCCCCAGGTGATGTATGCAGCCTCCCAGGTAGGATGACGCCGACCCAGGTGGCCATCACCTCCCAAAGCATCACTGCAGGGACCTGCTGGGGAGGTTGAGTCAGGCGTCCAGAAGACTTCCTAGCAGTCAGAGTGAAGGTACAGAAGTGAACCACAAGAAGACGCCAGGACAAGAAACGGCAGCTCCTTTGATGGCGCACGTCTCCCGGGCACAGCAGAACCGTCCCCTTCGGGAGGGAAACTGAGAGATTAGGTGCCTTCTGACCCCTGGACCCCGTTCCTTTCGCCCTTGGGGTTCCCGTTATCCCCCCACGCCAGGGCGGGGAGATGGGCTGCCTCGTGTCCAACGCTGCTCCCTCCTTGACGGCCTAACTTGTCTCGTCTAGGTTGGCCTCCATGTCACCCCCGACTAGTAGAAAAGCTTCGTACGCAGCAGAAGGGCCACCCTCAACTCCTCCTGGTCTAGAGAAGCCCACCCTGAAATGGGGGCACTGGGGCGGCCCTGCAGTTCAGCGCAGGAGGGATGCTGCAGGGATTCGGGGACGGGTAGGAACTGAGGGAGGAGAGCGGGCTGTGGCCGATCGCAAGGACCTTCCCTGGGCTCCCAGGATGGCGGTGCCAGTCCACTCGGAGCTCTGCTTCGTCTGGCAGACGGGGTGCGTTTTCTGAAAGAGGGGCTTGTGCTGTCGGGCGGCAGATGTGGGTTTTGAGGTCTGACAAGTCAGGTTCCATGCTGCCCTCCTCCGTGTGTGACTTCCAGTGAATTCTTTAACCTCGCTGAGTCTTGGTTTCCTCAGCTGCAAAATAAAGGCAATAATAAAGTATCTCATGGTGTGATTGTGGGGGTTCACGAGATGGCAGGTCCCATAGGCCTGCCACAACTGACCCCGGCACTTTTAGTCCACTCCTAAATGAAGTGTCGGTGTCACAGTGTGTGTTCCAGAAAGACAAGTCCATCATTCCTTTTTAAACGTCCTAAGCTCATTTCCATGCTGCACCGCGTAACCTACGCACGTGCGTCAAGGATGAGGCACCCAGGAGCCCGACGTGGGGATGCTTAAACATGCTTCCGAGCTGGCGGCGGCCGCTCAGGATGACCTGGGGGTTGGTGGTCATTGCATTCCAGCCCCCGTAGGCCAGCGTGACTTTGACGATCACCCCCACTCGCCCAGCAGCCTTGTCGCAGCTGCCAGAGCTCCAGTCTGGCTCCACAAGGGGCCCCGTAACCCAGCTCTCCGCGCCCGCCGGCCTGCAACCTCCCACTTGCCGGAAATCGTTGGGGATTTAAAAAACACCGGTAAAACAAACAGCTGCAATGTGTTGTGTCAGGAGCCATTTCCTTCCTCTCGAAGACAGTCTCCAGAGGGGATTTCCTTTAGGTCACCTGCTCTGTGTCGAGCATTTTGGCTGAGAAACGACCTGGATTGGGGTCCTGGGCCAGAGCCCAGCTCTGTCGCGGCCGCTAGGCCGCCTCTCCCTCTGGGCACGTCCGTACACCAAGAGTGACGACATCTGCCGACCCCATTCCAGGTCGTTGTGGGGTCAAATGAGGCAGAGTGGGTGAAAACCCAGGGTAAATTCTCGAGTAGAGATTCAGAATGAAGTAAAGCGTCACAACTTTGACCCAAACGAATACGTGACAGGGGCGTAGGTGTCTTTCCCCCAAAGAGTACGGCTGAAATAAAATCAAGGCTGGTCCTAAGGCCATTCAAGTTCAAATAGTTTGTAAGCAGTGGGAAAAGCTGTAAGATTTTTACACAGGGAGACCTCAAAAGCCTTGAAGGGAAGTATAAAACCCTCCAGAAAACCCTAAGCATCCTCTCCGCTTCCCTCGGACAATTTGCCAAACTATTTTAAGCCACACTGATTCTCAAGGGAGAAACCACCATCGAAGCATGGATGGAGAAGTTTCATGGCCCTGCCACTGCTGTGAAAATACCCCTATGCTAATTTAAAGAACTAGAATTTTCTGATATAAACAACCAGAATGTGTTAGGTATAATTATTCCAACCCTGCCCCTCTGTCTTTCTGTCTGTGGTACCTGTCCACAAAGCCTACTGCTTTCCAAAGGGCTCGCGGTGGCTTTAGTGCATTTCAGGTCGTATGAAAGAGCACAGTTGTAGTTCCTGTTTGACTTTTCTGTTACAGATAGGGCAGTCGTGTTTGTCTCTGTCCTATTTTGGGGCTCAGGTACATGGTTCCTATTTTTAGCAGCTCTGTGTGATATTGTGAATCCGGGATTTCAACCACCAGTGAGTCAGAGGGTCTGGCGGCCCAGAGATCCGTGACTCAGATGAGCAGGAGTAGTCTCTTCACCAGGATATGGGGCTCTAAGGGGGACTCTTGAAACGAAGACACCATGTTTACGTAGACGTCCGTGCCCTTCCAGTGGGTGCTTTCCCCTCGTCCCTGCAGGCGTTCATCCCACAGCCGGGGAAGAGCCGGCTCACGCCCGGGGCCTCGCCTTCCACTTGAGGAGGCTCCTGGTCGCATCAGAGTCAACAGAGCAGCCTCCCCTGCCCCACCCCCCGGCAGACGTGGGGGAGGAAGAAGGGGTGGAGGGCAGGTGTCGGGCAGGGGAGGGTCGCGGGGGAGGAGGTTTCTCCCTTTTAAGAGAAAAAAAGCTGTCTCTGAAAGTAGAGGAGGCAGCAGGTTGGTCTCTTCTTGTTGGACCAGAAATGCCATAGGATTCACTTCCCCTTCACTATCCAGCCGTCCATCCATCCGTCCACCCGATTGTGCAAGCCTCCAGTATACACAGTTACTGAAAGCTGACTGTGTCCTGGGCCCCTTGGGGAAGGTGGAGGGGGGACAGGAAGAGGGAATCCTGCCCCAAGATCCTGTCCATGCTAAGGTCTTAGGATTCCCGGCCGTCGGGAACTCTGGCACTTGGGCTGGTCTCCGTCGAGGCTCTGCTCGTGTGGGGTGGATGGAGCCCCGGGTTCATCAGGGGATAAACAAACCCAGAGGAAGCGAGGCCCTTGGTTTTGGTCACGTGAGCACTCTTCCTTCACGCTCTCCTCAGACCAAGACCCTCAGGTGCCAAGTGCCCGCGGGCCCTCTCTGTGTGTGGGCCCGAGGGTCCCAGAGATCAGAGGCCCCCAGCCCTACCCAAGCGAGGAGGCGTCTCCTGGAAGCTGGGACGGTGGTGTTTTTAGCTGCTGTTTAGATTTTCCAGTGTTCCATGAAAGCTCCTGAATCTCTTCCCTAAATAACAAAGTCCTGTTTGGTATTTGGTGAAACGTCTGGATCGCCGTGTTCAACTGAGAAGAACTAAGCTGCTGATACAGTACTGTCTCGGCCGTTTAATCATAATGACCAACATTTGTATAGGGCTGTGCGGTTTCACAAAGCCCCCCGTGCCACCCGAGGACAGGGCCGTCACGTGCCTGGCACCCAGGGAAGATGCTGGGGAGGCTGGACGCGGGCCTCCGGGTGCCTCTGAAAGCCGCAAGGACCACACCCTCCTCTGCCCCCCGCACACTGCCTGGAAAAAGTTTTCTGAACCAACCCTCATTCTTTTAAAACACAACCCAAGATGCACCTGTAAAACCTCTAACAAAATATGGTCAGACCCCAGCCAGGGGCCCCTTATTTCTGCCTGCTGTGAAGAAAGGAATTTAGATAGTTCCTAGGAATGTGGTGAGAGGGGGCAGATTCCATCCATATATGGAATTTCTTTGAGAAAAGACATCACAGTAAACGTTCAGCAGTTTCAGTTTTGCCCCGGGGCCTTTGTTTCCCGACCTGCGTGGGACTTGGGACGCAGGCCAGCATGGGCGCCTCCGAGAGCGGGCTGCGAGAAGCAGGTAGGCAGTGGGGCGGCCACTGGTCCCTGTCAGGGCCCTGAGCCTGGCTGTGTGCCCGGGACCTGGGCCTGGACAGGCCCTCCCGCCCTGCCTGTGGGGCTGGAGCCTGGGCAGCAGCCCTGGGGTCTCACCCACGTGCTGGCTGTGTGACTGCGGGAGGGGTCAGCCCGGTGACTGTGCGTCCACCTCTCAGAACTGCTGTGACGCGCTCTGCACGGGACAGTCGCTCCTCTCCTGCCCTGTGGCTTTATTGTCCATTCAAAGGAGGGATTCGGTTTATCTGATGCCCCAAAACCCTTTTAGATCTGATTTCTTTAGGATTTCAAGTCAGCGTGAGTGAGGTCCCGACCCTTTAAGCGCAGGTTTCGAGCAGCTGTGGATCAGCTCAGGCGGTGACGCTGTCGCTTTGCTTTCTCCCGGGCCGCACGCGCCCTAGCCCACCGGGCATCCTGCCGCACCACCCGGCTTGCGGGGCCGTCGCCCATGTGCTGCTTTAGCCGATGTTTGCAGTTGTCTTCCTACCTTTGCGGGTTTCGTCGTCCGGTTTAGAAGATGCATTTCTCCTCCTCTGGCAATCCCACCCCACTCCAACCGCCTCCTCTTCCGTGCACCTGTGGGATGGACCACGTTCAGGCTTAACTAGTTGGTTGATGGGGAGTTTGACTGGCAGGGAATTTATTTCAACGGGTCAGCCTCCCTGGTCCTGGCTGTGATGGCCTGGTCACTGCAGCTGGCTCTTGGCCTATTTCAGCCCATGTGCACAGCCCCAAGGCCCCCGTTCAGCCTGTAGCTGCGTGTCCCTCTCACAGGAGCTAACCCCAGGCAGCTCTGGCTTTCCTCCACCTGCCCTGATGGGTTAGAACAATGGGAGTATCAAAGGGCTCAGCCATTTGTTAAGGAGAACAACACAGAACAGGTTATTTCCAAATATTAGAGAAATAGGATGACTCATTCATTAACCACCGGGATGTGATCTTTAGAAATGTCTTCCCTTTGGTCCATCGAGCTGCCGCATCTGGCAGATCCCAAAATGCGTGCGATCACCGAGTTGTGATCCCTGCTTGCATGCTCGCTGTGCCCTCGCAATGAAGCAAACCGTCCGAGTCTCACCTCATGCACATGTGGATGCCTTTTCTTCCCCCTGCCCTGTGCTGTCACCTGTCATATACGGTGTGTTCATCCGGCCACAGGTGCGTCCTGGATCCTTTGATGTTTCCAGCACTTTGTAATTCACCCTGGGACTTCACCCGTCTGCTTCCTCCTTCATTCCGTAACTGTTTACTAGAGGGATGACAGCTAGTTGCTTTGCACAAAGAGCCTCTCTCTGAGCTCATGGATGTGAACGTGGCTGCACCGTGCCTGGCACATAGTAGGCACTCAGTGAGTTGTTTTAAAAAGCACTCGGTTCTTGGTGGGGCTGGGTCACCTTCTCAAGCCTTTGGGCCCAGACAGACTTGCGTGGATGGAGCACTTGGCTGCTTTCGTAAGCAGAGCACATAGAACAGCACTTAGTCTTTTCCTGATGCCTCAAAACCAGCATTGTGAGCATCGCTGCCTGTGGAATGAGTGTCACCTTCGTTTTATTGGGACATACGGGGCTCTTTGCCTGAAATAAGTTCAGAGGCTGATGTCTTTGTGGCTCTTGTGTTTGATTTTTATAGTTTGTTTCCTTCCTGGCAGTGAAACTGTGGGCTGCTTATTTCCTTTTCTGTCAACATGTCTCTTTGTGATAAAAAGTGTCTTACATTTATTTAGCATATGTCATATATGCGTTCTTTTATTTAGTCCTTACATCAGCTCTGCAAGTTAGATAGGATCATCTCCAATTTGCTGATGAAAAGAGAGGAAGAAAACCCTGAAGCATTTAAGAGCTAAGTCAAAGACCACATGGATGTCGAGGGGGCGGAGGGACTCAGAACCCGGTCCTCTGACCCCCAGCCTGAGCTCTCCCTGGGCCGGCTCCAGCACCTGCTCCCTGGGGCTGGTGAAGGTGGGGTGTAAAGTGACGGGGGGCTTCCCTGGTGGCGCAGTGGTTGAGAGTCCGCCTGCCGATGCAGGGGACGCGGGTTCGTGCCCCGGTCCGGGAGGATCCCACGTGCCGCGGAGCGGCAGGGCCCGTGAGCCATGGCTGCTGAGCCTGCGCGTCCGGAGCCTGTGCTCCGCAACGGGAGAGGCCACGACAGTGAGAGGCCCGCGTACCGCAAAAAAAAAAAAAAAAAAGTGACGGGGCGAAGGCCCTTCGAGGAGAGGGTTGAGATTCAGCTCACGGGCTTCGTGACCTCTCTTTATTGGCTGTTCACAGACCTTTTCTTCTTTTTCTCTGCTGTATCAGCAAGGAGGGTGGGCAGCAGGTTTAGCAAAAACAAAAAACAAAAAAAAAAAGCAAAGAAGAACAAAATAAAGATAAAATAACATGCCCACTTAGAATTTCAGATAAAAAATTTCGTTTTTTAAAAAATTTTATTGAAGTAGAGTTGATTTATAATGTTGTGTTAATTTCTTTTGTACAGCAGTGTGATTCAGTTATACATACATACACATTCTTTTTCATATTCATTTCCATTATGGTTTAGTTCCCTGGGCTCTATAGTAGGACCTTGTTGTTTATCCATCCTCTATATAATCGTTTGCATCTGCTCCTCCCAGACTCCCAATCCATCCCTCCCCCACCCCACCTCCTTGGCAACCACAAGTCTGTTCTCTACGTCTGTGAGTCTGTTTCTGTTTAGTAGATAGGTTCATTTGGGTCATATTTTAGATTCCACATATAAGTGATGTCATATGATATTTGTCTTTCTCTCTCTGACATACTTCACTTAGTATGATAACCTCTAGGTCCATCCATGTTGCTACAAATGGCATTATTTATTTCATTCTTTTTTATGGCTGAGTAGTAGTCCACTGTATATATATACCACATCTTCTTTATCCATTCGTCTGTCGATGGACATTTAGGTTGCTTCCAGGTCTTGGCTATTGTGAATAGTGCTGCTATGAACGTGGGTGTGTGTGTATCTTTTCAAATTATGGTTTTGTTTGGGTTTAGGCCCAGGAGTGGGATTGCTGGAACATATGGCAACTCTATTTTTAGATTAAAAAATAATTTTTTTAGTGTACATATTTCCCAGGTAATATCTTATAAGGAAAGGACATACTTATAAGGAAAGAATTACTTTTTGCCTGTCTAAGATTCACACCTAGTTTGTGTCCTGTGTCTTACCTGCAGCCCTAAAAGCAGAGCTCATGCTGCGTGTGGGGGGGGTCTTGGTACAGCAGTGATGGACGTGCCCTGAGTGAGAGTGGAGCTGGGAATGTAAATGGGCGGGTGTTGCAAAATCTATGCTGTTAGTCAGATAACGCTTCCTGGGCAAGAAGAGCTTGAGCCGCTGTTTACCCGGCAGTGGGGCAATGGTTTGCCAGCTGGAGAAGGAGCTTAAGTGAAAAAAAGGCAGCAAACTGGCAAAGGGTGAGGCTCACACCAAATGAGGGTCAGCCACTTCGACTGAAGGAAAGTGACGTTTCCTGCCTGATGCAGTGATCACTTGGGTCCCTCCCGCATGCCCCAGTCCATCTGACAGTGATTGCCGAGAATCTTGGGTTCCCTCAGATAGCAAATTTAAGGAGCAACCTGCCTTAAAGATGGAGTTAGGTTTCTAACGACATCTTGCAGGAAGTCCAGGATTTCTTGGAATCTAGGAGATTCTTGAGACCTCACAAGTCCTGCTTTAAGGCTGATTGCTACCGGCTATGAGGGCGTTTGCCCGGGAAGATCCCAGGTAAAGGAGGTTTCGGGACGCGCTGACCACTGCTAACCGCCGGTCCGTTAAGTGGAGCGACGCCTTCGTGCGGCGCCCCCTCCAGGTGTGTGAGCGTCTCAGTGTGGCCCACACCGTGGGTCCCGTCCCACCTGCGGGAGCAGGGAGGCGCCGGGTGCCCCATCTGTGTCTCGGTCCCTCCTTCCTCTTGAGGCTGGTCTGTGTTACAGATCAGGGACCAGGTGGCTCCCGGGTGGAGTTTACATGCGCCTCACTTTCCCTGAGTGCCTGTTAACAGCAGATGCGTGTGACGAGATGCCCTGCAGCCCTCGTCCCTCTGCGGCTCCAGTGCCCACAGGGCATTCTCTCAGGGGACATGGGGACAGAGGAGGACTTGCAGGCGTCTGGGAGCAGGGGTGACGTGCAGACCATGGGGAGACCCAGACACAGCCCTCGGGTGCCGTGGGCTCAGCAGCTGCCTTGTGGGAAGGTCCCCGCCCGAGCCCCTCGGGGGCTGAGGACAATGGCTGTTATCCAACCAGTTCTGAAGTATTTTACTCATGTAAACCCTACACCTGTATTACCTGTAGTCACGTAGGTAACCTTCAGTGGCTCTGGGAAGTAGATCCTCTCAACGTCCCCATTTCACAGATGTGCAAACCGAGACACGGGGCCGTTGAGGCGCGTCTGGAAAGTAGTAGAGCTGGGTTTGAGTCTTCTGCTTCACCTTGAAGCCAGCGCTCTTCTGCTCCCCGCGGGCTGGTCTGGACTGGCCGCCAGAAGCCGTTCCTCCCAGGATGGTGACCTTGGGGTGTCTGAGTCATGGTGTGACCTCTGCCTGAGGTCCTGAAAGGGTTAGGCTGCTGGGACCTCCAAGGAGCCCCTCTTTCGCCTTTCATCGTTCTTCCGTGCCAAACCCAAGGTCTCAGACCTGGAGGAAGGAAGGGGGAGGCCCCCCCGGGCCCCCGGCACAGGAAACCCGCAGTCACCCCGACACGGCTAAGTGTGTGAAGGGCCACGTGTGGCCACCAGACTCAGGAGCGTTAAGGATGTACCGCCTGCCTCTGTCCGGCCAGAGCCACCGAGGGCCCCCAGGGGTCTTGGGGAGCCCACCCTCCTGGACTCTTGGGAAGCGTCCCGAGATGCTGCTTCCTGTAAGGCAGCGGCGCGGCGTGTCAGTGTTCGCGTGTGTGTCTGTGCCTGCACGCATGTGCCTGTGTGTGGGCCCGTGTGCTCTACCCCTCCCCCAGCCTGGGCCCGCTCTCTTCTCCCAGATCCTACAGGAAATGCTCCCGACCATGGGTTTGCTATTTTTCACATCTGTGACCCCAGGAGGAGAGGCTGGCACGGGCAGGATGGCGGCTCAGCCCAGGCCCTCAGCTTCCCTGAACACCCGTTCCCGCCAGAGCCCGCAGCAGGCATCCGGGAACGACTCTGTCCTCTTCAAGGGGACAGGGCACAGGCTGGCCGGTCTCAGCAGGGGTGGCGGGAAGCCCACACAAGGGAACACTTGGAAATAAGCATTTAGTGTATTTCTGCTAAACCTTGATTTCCTGTCCACTCCACGACAAGGGTGTACAGGAGTGCACACAGACACGCAGCTGCATACAGGTACACGCACATGTGCAGATGCACCCAAAGCCTGCCTGTGTGATGCTTGTCTCTGTGTCTCACTTGCTCAGGGCCCTTCTGGGGGCCCATGATTTAAGCCATCTCACGTCTGGACTTTTGCCCGGGCCACGCTCTTCCCAGCGTGCTGGTCCCGAGGGGCCCTGCCCCCCCGGTCAGCACCACAGCCCCTCCCAGTGAGCGGGGTCCCCCATCCTGCCTGGCCCCTTGTGCCGGTCGCCCCCGAGTCCTTCCAGGGCAGAGACCCGGCCTGGCTTCCTCCCCTTCCGGCGGGACCTGCCAGGTGTGTGCGGTTGGCCCGTGGGAGGGACTGTGGCCCCTTCCCAGCCCCTGCCGTGAGAAGGAGCCAGCACTGTGGCCGCATCCAGGCCACCTCCTGTTGCTTCCACGTCAGCCGGCACCAGGGTGCGGGGTGCACTCACGGAATCCTGAAGGTGCCAGGACCGCAGGCTCACCTGTGGTGTAGAGGCTTTGGGAGAGGCCCTGCCTGCGGCCACCGTGCCACCGATGTCAGAGGCTCCGGCCTGACGCCCCTGACCTGGTCAGCAGGTGCCCCCCAGCGCCAGGGAACCCAGACGAGGGGGCCCGGGAGCCCAGGGCCAGCCTCGCGGTCCCTCCCGAACCCCGAGCCCACCCAGGCCCAGCCTCCCCCTGCCCGGTTCCAGCCCCACGTGCCCGGCGACGCTCCCCCCGGGGACAGCGCCCCGGCCCCGTCCTGCCCAGTGTGTGGCCCGCCTGCTCGGTGTGGCCTCACTCACAGACATGTCAGCTGAGACGACTGGCTTTACCCCAGTGCAGCACGGCCGTCCGTGTCCCCAGAGCCACACCATCCCTCCCTGTCTTCCGGGCGCCCTGCAGCTTCTCGGCCAGGACGCAGGCAGAGCGCACACCCCTGGTCAGATGCTCCCCGCGTGTCTCCCAGACCCACGGTGGGCCTTCGCAGGATGCCCTCCTGGGACGCGGCACCGTGCGGCCCTGTCGCCCCCATGTCTCCGGCTGCCTGAGGCTGTCGGAAGGTCTGCTTGGTGAGAACTCACGTGACAGGCCCTCTGGGAATGCAGCTCCTGTAATTAAATTCTTAGGTTAAAAAAAGGCTTCATCAATCATACAAAGCAGGCTGCCTGCACTTGATGAGAGTAGGCCTGCGGAAGGTTTGGTAAAAAGGTCTGGGGACCTTTGCAAGATGCCGGGATTCCCTCTCCCACTGCTCGTTCCCCACCTTTGCCACCAGGAGGCTCATTCCGCATCCTGCGGGGTTGCTGGGTACCCCAAGGGCCAGTGAGCCGGCGCCAGACTCTTTGTTGGGGGTAGATTCCGTGGACACCCGAGTGTCAGCCTGGCCCTCGGGCGTGACCTGGGCCCTGAGGGCCGTGGGCCTCTCTGAGCCTCAGTGTTGCCTGTCGGTGAACCTGGGAACCACATCCACACTGCCTGTCTCTGAGCAGTGGCCAGTGTCAAGGGAGACTGAGACCAGCGCCTTTTCAACACACAGAAGGCACTGAGGGATGGGGTGCCGGGTGCCGGTGGGAGTTCCCGAGCGGGAAGGGAGGACCAGGTCCCACGGCTGGGACGCCGGGGGCTGTGGTCCCGGAGGAGCTGAGCCCTGGCCGGTGGGCGGGATCTCAGAGGGGGACAAGGACCCTGCACAGGCAGCTAGCCCAGAGTCTCCCCAGCCGTGGCCCTGGTTTCAGGATATTGCGAAGGGGCGGGTGGGGGCCTGGGTTTCCTTGGCTCAGCCCCTGCATCCCCCCCGCGTCCCCTGCACTGCCGCCTCGATGACCCTCCTGGGAAGAGGTCCCCGTGCTCAGCACCAGGGCCCGGAGCTCTGGGAAGGGCCGGGCTCACCACGGACTGGAGTGCAGAGGGCCTGCTCTGAGCACAGCAAGCCCAAAGGGTCCCAGGGAGGAGGTGGTCCAACCGTCTGCCCTGGATGTGCCGACCGGCCCCCGGTGGTGAGGGGTTAGGGAGCCCACGCTGGTCTCATCTGGAGGGCTTCCTGGAGGAAGCACAGCAGGAGCTGAAGGGGAGGGAGGTGAAGTAGGCATGGGGCCGGCATGACAGGCTGTCCTGGGGACTGTGAAGGGCCCTGCCTGGCTGGAGCAGAGCCGGGTGGAGGGGAGCACCCCCCCAGGGCTGCAGCCCTCGCATCTTTGCTCCCCTTGCCTGAGCCGCTGTGGAAGCCGGCAAAGCAGGGAAAGGAGAGTAGACCCCCTCATGCCTCCTCCAGCATCTCGGGGGGGCTCTCCAGCTGCCTGCCTAGACTTGGACAAGCCCGGGGCTTCAGAAGAGCAAGCGAAGCCGCCACAGCCAGAGACACAGGGCGGCTGCGCCCCGGGCGGCCCTTTCCAGACGTCGGTGGGATGGGGACTGTGTTTGAAAGGGACTGAGACTCTAGTTAGTGCTGAACTCAACGCAGCTAGACCCTCCCCTTCCAGCCCTCCCTCTTCTCAACCACAAGGCTCTTCTATCCATCCCGCCGTCCTCTCCGTGGGGTCTGGAAAACACGAGGACGTTTTGCCGGGGTGTTTTAAGCCATCTCTGGAATGAGATCTCTTTTGCTCACTAACTGGAACCCAAATTGGACAAGGAGCTTTCCTTCTTGTCAGTATCAGCGTTTCTGTTCCATCCGGCATATGCTGCTGTTCCCCAGCTCTCCTCCCCGGCCTTGAGCAGATCTAAAATTACAGGAGAAGTACCTGCGAGGAGAGAGGAGTCAGCCTGTGTTTGTTTTCTCCTTAAAAAGGAAAACGCAGCTACATACACCGCACTTCCCCAGCGGACGTTACCATAGTCACACCTGAAACATCCACGCCTGTGTGTGCACAAATGCACGTGTGCCGCGAGCCAAGGTGACAGGTGATGCCTCATCTCAGGCCTTCCCAGAGAGCCACCCGGCTTCATTGTAGGACAGAAAGGAGCCGCCATCTCCAGAGGGGTGCGGGTCTTCCTACCCCGCTGCTCTCGACGGGGCCGGGGGTGTCCCTCCTGCCCCTGCCCCATCTTCAGTACAGCCAGCGCAGAGAGAGATCCACACACTCATAATCGGCTCACACTTCTTGGCGTATAATTACATTGGCTCTTTCAAATCTCATTACAACCCTTTCCATTTATTGGACCCAGAGATGAAGGCTAAGATCTACAGGCTTTTTCAGGGACACATTTAATGAGTGAGGAGCCGTCCCAGGAACTAGCCGTGGTCTCCAAATTCAGCGGCCAGAGTCTTAGGAACGCGTAACTGATAAACGCCAGTTTCGCTGGGAAGATCAAAACGGCAAATAAGAAAGTATTCAAAAAGAGAGAAGAGCTAAATTAGGAGATACGTTCTGCAAGCTGCACCGTCGGGGCGACCACAGGCAGTGGGTGGGTGGTGGGGATGAGCGGCACCCTCGCCCACCTGGCGGTTTGGTGAGGTCACCTCTCGGGAACTTTCTAGAACCCGATGCCCACTTTCCAGCTTCCTCAGCCAAGTGCCACAGGCCCTCCTCGCCGGGCGGAGCAGGGACGGTTCTCCCGGATTCGGGAGGCTGCGGGGCAAACCGTTTCTCATTTCCCAGCCTCGTCTGCCGCCCTCTCCCCCCTGGACTGCCATCTCCCCCTCCTTGTCCTTGGGAGGAACAGGTCTGCCCTGACCGCTGAGCTCTCCCTTCTTTTCTTCCCTCCCCACACGGTTGATTATTCTTATCGTAGTCTCAGAGAAGGTGCTGCATCCCTTAAATATCTTCTCCCAAGGGAATCAGTGCTGATGATGAAGGGTGTCTCTGTCACCAGGGTTACGGACGACCCACCCGCCCCTCGCATCCCTCTTTCCATCTGGCTCTGTTGCTGAGTCCCAGCGTCCCGGCCAGGGTTCCATCCGTGGGGACCGCTGCTCAGCGGTCCTTCCCGGCTCGCTGGTGGGCCAGCCCCGTAGACATGCCTTCTTTGTTATTAGCAGGTACCCAGAAACTTTTGGGGTGTGTTGCCATGGCGACGATGGAGTCGTCCATGTAGCCCTTTTCCTTAGACTTTCTTGAGCAACCTGCCCTCTTTCCAGATTGCTGTGATGCTGCAGGTTTCTTAAATTAATCCTGTCAAAATAGCCTTCGAATACTTTTGGAGCAGGGATTTTTTTTTTTTAATATCACAAGACACAAACCGTTCAAGGGAAGAACTGGGAACAAAGACATGTGGGGAGGGCTGGGGGCCTTGGAAAGCATTAGGAGGAGAGCATGCACATGACGGATGGGCTGGGGGAGGGACGGCAGATGAGGGGGTCCCAGGAGGAGAGCAGGCTGGCAGGTGACCCAGTAACAGGCGTCGCGTCCGTGGAGGGTCAGGGTCTGGGGGCTGGCAATTAGCCAGCTCCCCATTCCCACATGAGGTGGCAGTAGGGGAGCATGAGGCTGCAGGGGGTGTGGTGACCTTAGAGGAGGGCCCCGGGAGCTCCCACCAGGGTCTCGCCACACGGGACGGTGAAGGAACCTTGTCTGTGAACCAGCTGGCCCACGGGCCCTTCACTTCCCCCACATCAGGGCCTGGCCAGCAGCACCCGTGTCCCCCCGGGCCCGCCTGGATCTCCTGGTTTAGAACCTTGGGAGGGAGGGAGGGAGGAAGGGACGGACGGACGGACGGACAGACGGACGGAGGTCCAGGAGTCTGACTTTAACAGATTCCCCCCCGGAGGCAGCTCACACTTGGCTCACTGAGAACTGAGGGCCGGTACCTGGAGAAACAGAAGACTCCGCCCCAAATCCCTCTTGTTCTCCCGTTAGCATCCTCAGCTCTGTCACCACCCACCAGCCTCTCTGGGCGCCCTCCAGGGTCCGTGCTGTCCCCGGCCCACGGGGACCATCCTATGGCGCCCAGCCCACTCAGGCGTGAGCTGGGAGGTGCCACGTTTGTCCTCGATATCTCGGGACAGCCACTGGGCCCTGGGTAGCAGCCTTGGGGAGTGTCCACACTGGGAAGCCTCTCGATATGACTCTCCACACCTCCGCTGGTCTCGGGACCAGAGTGGAAAGAGCCTGGGAGTCGAGCTGCATCTCTGCTCCTGGAGCTGCTGAGCCAGGGCCTTTGCCGCCTCTGCCCTCCTTTCTGCCCCTGCTGGCTGTTTGAGGAATTGCAGTGCTTGGAGAGACCTCAGACTCCATATGCAGAAGTCCATAGATGAACATTTAAACTCCAGTGATGTTTTTCGTTGTGTCACTTGTCTTGGGAGGTTGGGACAGGTGGGAAGATACACCGTGTCCCTGTCTCCATTGGCTCGGCCACACGCCAGCCTGCCATTCACCGCTCTGACCACAGGCAAGCTTTCCTTCACCTGGTGGCAGCGTACCAACTACATATCCTGGTCTTTGGCCTTGGAACAGTTTTTGTATGTTTTTAATGTGGAGGATAGAATCAAAGTGTGCTGTTCATGGGGGGAATAAGGATGTTAGGGTGGGGGAGGGATCGTTGTTTCGTGGCCTTATTTGCTTTATCCCTGCTGAGTTCCAGACCGCAGTGGTATTAGGAAGAGAGGAAGAAATGGAGGGAGAGAGGGAGGAAGGAAGGAAGGGAGGGAGGGAGGAAGGAAGGAAGGAAGGAAGGAAGGGAGGGAGGCCTCCAGTGGAAACTATTAACTTTGCTTTTGAGCTCTTGAAAACCAGGCACACCCTGATACTTAAAAAAAAATAATAAAAATTTCAAGTTGTCTACCCTAGCACCTGATCTAGCCTTCCTCCTGAGCAGCTGAACCCTGATCTCCATCTGGGCACATTGCCGTGTAGGCTAAAAGGACCAGATTTTCCATGTCCTGTGAGGCTTGGTGATAATTTCTGATGAGTGAGAGAGAAAAACGGTATGCTGTAATTTAATGAAAGCTCCTTAAAGGGAAGAGATAAGCCCTTTTTCTTCCCTCCTTGCTCTTTGCTGCTTCCTGGAATGCAGTTGTAATGGCTAGAGTCCTGGCAGCCATGTTAGGCCATAAGCTGGAAGTCAGGCCTTGAGGTCAGTGAAGCAGAGCGACGAGAGCCTGGGCCCCGATAGCCATGCAGCTGCTGCCCCAGCCCGCCTCCCTTTAGGTGGCTTTGTCTGAGAGAAGAATAAAGTCACTATTACTGTTGCTTCACGTTTGCAGCTGAGCCACACCCTAGTGCTTACACATGGGTTCCAGGTGAACTGGCTTAGATGGTCAGAATGAAGGTCAAAGGCGACGGGCAGACTGGATAGCAACGCCACGGCTGCACTGTCTGCGCAGTAGACCTTTGACATGACAGCACAGGAAAGGGCACAGATGGGGTGACATCCAGCTCTGCCTCTGGTTAACTGTGACCTTGGCCGAGTCTCCATTTCCTCTCTTGTAAATTAAAATAGTAATCTCTACCTCACAGGCTATTCATAAGTATTAGACGTCCTATTTATAAGGTGTCTTATTTAGTGTCTGGCTCGTTGTGCATGTTTACAAGTGGTGGCTGTGTGTGTGTGTGTGTGTGTGTGTGTGTGTGTCCCTCTGGCCCCAGGCACTGCACTAGCTCTGGGGGTGGGGAGCTGAGGGCAGGACGCCCACTGCTGCTTACAGGCTGGTTGGGGACACTTAGTGTCGTAGCCAGGGCTTGAGCGCAGAGTATGTGCACGTCTGCGTGCTGCGGTGTGGGCCCAGGGGTCTCTTAGAGCTTGGGTGCCCGCCCCTCCCTCGTCCTCTGGATCCTACTTGTTTTCATGGCACACTGACATCCTTTCTCTTCCGTGGAGTGATCCAAGCTGTTCCTACCATTCCTTGACATTGCACCGAGTTTATTTAAAGATGGCACCATTCAGGGCTTAATTTAGTGTCCTCCTTGAGATGTGTGTGTGTGTGTGTGTGTGTGTGTGTGTGTGTGTGTGTGTGGTGTGTCTGTCTGTCCATCCCCTGCAGCTGGACTGTTATCTTCTGGAAGGCAGAGACCGGTCTTGTAATGCTTTTTGTGTGGAATATACGGTGGGTACTCAGTCCTGTTCTTGAGAAAGTGGGGTTTTACGGGTTAAGCATGTTTGTTTCTACATGAGCCACGTCCGGCCTGTGGCCCTTCTCTCGCTCCTGTGGCTGCAGACACGTGATGGGCAGGAGGGAGGGCTGAGCAGGGCTGACGGCCCGGGCAGACTCGGGGGTGGGGGTACTTCTTCCTCCCCAGGTGTGAATCAGGTGGTAAGAGGTGGTTTCTCACCCTCTGAAAACCTCTGCATAAAAGAAGTCCCTTCGTGAAAGCCCTCCCAGTGGCTGGAAGGCGCTGTTAGTGACACGTGGTGATGGCCTCGGGGGAGCAGGTGTCCGGCGTTGGAGATGACCTGTCTTCTTCTGTCAGGAGCGAGCTCTTGAAACCCCACGTCTTTGCACCTCGGCCCTCTGGGGGCCGCAGCCCTCAGGCCAGGAGCCTCCCCAGCTTCTTGCCTCCTGGTCGTGCCCTGTCACTGGCTAATTCTCAGCCCCGTCTGTCCCCAGGAGTTCCTGTGCGGCCAGGCGACCAGCCGCCTTGGAGGGCCTCCAGCTCTCCTGGAAATCCCCCCTCTCTGCTCCGATGCTGTGCTGGCAAGGTCTTGGAAAACACTAGAACGATCCTTTTCCCTCTGCATCCTTCCTATCTTCCTGGTTTTGTAAAACCCACCCTATTTTGAGCTGGCGCACTAATGCCATAGCCCATTCCGCATAAGTCACCTACCGGTGCTCGCAGGATGGTCAGAGCTGTCGGAGGTCTGACCCCGGCTCCTCTCCCTTCCACTGGGCTCGTTCACACGTGCCCAGCATACGTGCGGTCCTCCCCCACCCTCCCAGCCTCCTGTGTCCTAGCCTTCTCTGTCGGCCTTCCTTCTGGGGGTGACCTCTGAGTAAGAAGGACCATGATGTGTATGTAGGAGGTCATGGACGATACCCTGGGGGCCGTTTCCGCCAGGGGGCGTCCTCATCCTCCTGGGCTTCTTGGTGAGAAAAGAGGTGAGGGGGTTGTGCGGATAAAGAGGGTCTGTGCGTCCCCGGGAGCTGCCACCGAAGGGGGTGCAGAGGATGCTCAGACAGCAGTCGGGCCCACCGCCCCCTCGGAGCCCAGCTGCCACGGGACTCGGGGCGCCGAGCGCTGGGACAGCAGAGAGTGCGGACCAATCCTGGCCTCCTCCAAGGACAGCCCTGACTCTTCAGCCGGCTGTCCCAGCCCCCGGCCCAGGGTCTGTGCTCCCACGCTGGGTCCTCAGACCTTAGTCAGAGGTGAGATCAGAGTATAGGCTGATGGCCCCTTTTAGCTCTTTTTCTCCCATAATTGATGTGCTTCTGAAGGTCTCTAGGTGAATGATGTAAGATGTGTGGTAGAGTAAGGCCTCTAAGAAATGTTCATGCAAAAGGGGGAAATGCAGCATTTGCAGGCATCTCTCATCAGCGCCTCAAGCCTGGGCAGTGAGCGTCATTTACAAGGTGCATCTCAGCGGGAGCGGTTGGAGCGACCATGGATGTGAGTCCTCCATTATTCCGTAAACCCGTAAACCTGAGTGCGGGGGCCCCACTCAGGCTTAGCGAGGAGCAAGAGGAAGGAGCATGACTTATGCTATGGGAAAGCACCGCAGGCTGCCTGTGTACACAATGGTCGGAATAATGGTCTCTTTACTACAGTTCATAAAATAGGTATAGAAGCAAAATAGTCTCGCTTCTGCTAGATGTCTCATTTGGTTAAAAAGCAGAGCATTTAAGCGTACTCCCGCCGTGGGTTCTGGGAGTCCCAGCCTCAGAGAGAAAGGGGAGCAGAAACAGATGGCCGAGCTGGACTCTGACAAAGAGTGGCTGGTGGGGGGAGGCCATCGCGGGCGGGAGTGGCCGGTGCTCTTGGGCTCCTGCCCCCATCAGGAGAGACTGTTCCACACGGCGCAGTCCACAGACGTCGGGAGAGGATGCTCCAGAAAGTGCAGAGAAGAAAGCGGTCTGGTGACTCCATGAGTCTCTGGAAGGAATAATGCTGCCTCAGGACGAGGCGGTCCAGCAGAGTCTTGTGGAGACGCAGAGACCACGGGGGCTCCTGCAACAACGGCAGGAGGTGGGGGGCTCAGCCTCCAGCAGGGAGGATGCCTCTGGCTAGAACACACAGCCAGAACGTTACGGAGGAGCCGGACAGTTGTACCTTCAGGATCAGCCTGTCGTAGAGGGTTAAAGTCTGTCTCAACCCATCCTCCCCTAAATAGTGGACGAACCTCCTGAGGTTTCCTCAGAGCTGCAGATGTGAGCTCAGTGAAACGACGGAACAGCTACAGGGAACTGACAAGCAAACATTTTTATTTTCTCAGGTCCAGAGGCTCGACAAGCTTACGCTCGACAAGCGTAAGCTTACTCCCTGGCAGACCCTTAGAACGGATTCCCTGAGAGATGGCACATCTGCGCCTTAGGAAGAAATCAGTAATTTTAGGAACACATCAGATTAACTGGATTTTCTGTTTGTGTGGGGTTACTAGGCTTAGCTCAAAAGAATTCTTAAGAGAGCATTGGTTTCAGTGAGGCATTTAGGAAAATCTATCATGATTTCTTTGTGAAAAATATAGCGAAATAGGTTTGTAATTGATTGGCCAGCTCTGATCAAAGAATGTGGATTAATAGATCGTTGTCAGTCTGGAGCGAGGTCTCCAGTTCAATGCCAGGGGCTCACGTCTGGTCCGTGGTCTACATTGAAACTGCAGAAAGGAAACATCCAATTTGTTGAAGACACAAAGTTGGGAGAGATTAGTGATGCCATGAAGAGAAAAAAAAAATACTTAGAAGATCCATACTGGCTTCTTAAAACGGCAGGAGGCCAAACCCACTTGATATGCTTCCTAAAAACTTCCAAATAAAACACCCATACGTATACAAGCGAGTTTTAAATTGGCGATCGCGTTGTACATTACAGATCAATAAAGAGCGTACATCAAAGAACAAGTGGACTTCTCACCACGGAATGGATGGATTGAGAGGCACATTCCTGGCCTGCATTCCACATGTGTGCCAGCTGACAGCCCCCCAAGAACTGGTTTATTAAATAAGATGTAATTCAGATGGAAAGATATTATAAAGACGTGAAGATATAAGGTCTCCGAAAACACACCATTCCTGTCTTCCTCCTGAGACAGTGAAGCAATTAATCCTTAATGTTTCTTGAAATGAATCAAAATCAAGGACTCTGGGATGGTATAAAATGGACCAATAGTGAACCTGACCCCAATTAAATTGAGCCAGGGCATAATAATTAAGAGAACAAGCTCATGGATCGGAGACCAGCAGCTGAGTCCCAGCTCTGCCCCGTACTGACTGTGGGACTGTCGGCAGTTATTTAATGTTTACAAACCTCACTGAAAAATGGGATTTCTATAAGGATTATGTAGAAAAAAATAGGTTAAGTGCCTGATGTGGTTCCTGGCACATAGCCAGTACCCAATACATTATAGTTCTTATCGATCCTATTAATATTATAATTATTTTTATTTATAAATTTATTTATTTTTTTTGGTCGCGTTGGGTCTTCGTTGCTGCACGTGGGCTTTCTCTAGTTGCGGCGAGTGGGGGCTACTCTTCATTGTGGTGCGCGGGCTTCTCCTTGTGGCAGCTTCTCTTGTTGTGGAGCACGGACTCTAGGTGTGTGGGCTTCAGTAGTTGTGGCTCACGGGCTCTAGAGTGCAGGCTCAGTAGTTGTGGCGCACGGGATTAGTTGCTCTACAGCGTGTGGGATCTTCGCAGACCAGGGCTTGAACCCATGTCCCCTGCATTGGCAGGTGGATCCTTAACCACCGTGCCACCAGAGAAGTCCCCCTATTAATATTATTAATAAAAATAACCCTGTTAACTCTGGTTACAAAATAGAAATTAGAAGTTATTTTTAAATACCGTACTCTTTTGAGAAATAATTACATGATAAGAAAGTGTACATATAATACCAGATTAAATTAATAATGACAAGGAAATGGTGCCAGAAAAAAGTATTTAAAATACATTAAATATACTTATCTTCATGAGGGGAGCCATGAGCTACGGTTCTGTTGGGACTTCTTGAATTACAGAAGTTTCTGTGGCATTTGTATGTAATAAACATAAAGATTAAAAATCAGGTTTTCTACTTTCAAAACATCAAGAGGCTAAAATATAGTCTATGAAACAAAAAAAAATGAGAAAATAAACATGCACAGAAATATCCAGAGCCATAAAACAAAACAACAAAAGTCGGGGTCACACCTGTCAACTGTGGTACAATGTGTAAGTGGGTTAAATGCCCGTATCATCAAAAGTCTAAGACTCTCGGATTTAAGTTAAAAAATAAAATCCAAGCATATTCTGCACAATAGACACAGTAAAATCAAAGTGATGCAGAAAGCCTAGAATAAGATTAATGTTAATTAATTTAGGAAACAGTGTAAGAACAGACTTGATAAGTATGTCAGGGAGCCAGTGCTAGGAAATAAAAACTAGGTGACCTCTAGAAAGGTTAGAAATAAAAAAAAAAAAAAAAAAGAAAAGAAAGTTAATAATGAACCATGACATATACAAAGGAGACTTCCAGGTTAAGAGAATGAATGCTCAGAAATTTGAAAATCTCAATGACAACTTTCTGGAATAATACAAATTTTAATTTTAGATAATTTGTTCCAAAAAGCAGAAAAAGATTAAAGCTAAAATTTTATTTAGTAAAAGTAGCATTATCCAACAAAGATGTCACACACACACACACACAAATTTAAAACAGTCTTACATGTGGACACAGGTGAAAAATAACTGAATCCAATGGATTCACAATTAGGTGGAATGTAGCCAGTGAACTCAAGGACTATTTGATACTGGGAAATTTATTACTATAACATATCATATCTGTAAATCAACTAAAAAATAATGCCACATGCGATAAAATCCAATATCCATCTCAAATAAAACTCTTAATATATGCTTAAAATAGAATGATTTTCTACTGTGATAAAGAAGTCTGTCTCAAACCAACAGTGAACATTTAGTGGTGAAGCCCAGGAGGCCTTTCCTTTAAATTCGAGAACAAGGGAGGAATGGGGGCTGGAACCGGTGATAATTATCCTTGTGATAAGTCTAGAGGATGCAACAAAGCAGGAAATGGAAAGGAAGAGACAAAATTGTCAATATTTGCCTACAAGATGATTATAGGCTTAGAAAATCTAACTGGAAATGGAAAGGACTAATGAAATCACTCAGACAAGTGGCTGGATATCACATAAATATTTTTAAAAACCAGTGGCTTTTTTGTGTATCAAAAATTAAATACACGAGAATACATGACACAAAGTTAACTGAAAGACATAGAACAGTTTGAATAAATGGAAACATCATATTTCTATAGGAAATATTGCACATTTTGAAGATGTCAGATCTTTCCAAGTTAATTCATAACTTTAAATAATTCCAACCAACAGCCCAGGGTGGGTTTTTTTGCAGGGGAAGGAAATGGGAAGAAGGAGGTACTTGGCAGAAATAATGACAGAGTTTATTTGGAAGAATAGATAGGCAGAATTTACCAAGAAAAACATGTGAAGAGCTCTAGGGAGGAGAGGGTCCTCTCCTGTATAAGACAATGAATGTATCACTCTAGTTAAACAAAGTCATGTGAGTAAAGGAACCCACAGGTAGAGCAGTGAAACAAAACAGGTAGGAAGCAAAGTCTAGTGGTGATATTTGCTGGTGTACAGAAGATTTTTGAAGAGTGTCCGAAATAACCTTGTGTGCAGTAGTACCATTTTAACGGTGGAAGGGCAGAGCCCTAAAATAGGGCATCAGTTCAGAGACAGAAGACAATCTGCACCTCCTGTTGCATCTCCGATGTGACATAAGCCGTGTACCAGAAAGCAGAACCTCTTTCCCCTTTTACTCAATTAGTTTGAAAGTATCTCTGATTCAGCTACAGTAAAAAGAACTTTAAAATGTTTCTCCAAAAAGACGAAATTAGGGTGTGTCTTTTTTAGGTGTAAACGTGGCTCTTTAGAACCTCTCATGTGATAAAGGAAGCAATAAAGTCCAGTGAAAGATGGGTGAGGTTAAGGGGCTGGATTGCTAAGTATAGGGAAAAAATAACTTTACATACCTACCTTATACCTTTAGCCAAAACAAATTACGTATGGATTAAGGAGTTACATGGAAAATAATAACTATCCATAAAAATTGGGGGAAAATGAATAATTAACTGCTCTCACAATTAGAGAGGACTTTTAAAGCATCAAATTAATAGGAGAAAAGACAGAGGGAACGATTGAGATTCAACTCATAAAAATATAGAACTTTTACACACAGAAAAATGACAGAAAACTTTAGAAAGCAAAAACAAACTGGGAAAATATTTATTTTTAGAAAATGATAGAACAGGGTCAATATTGCTGTTGCATGAGGAGCTCTTTAAAAATCAATAAGAGAAACATTCACACCCCCATTAGAAAACTGGGCAGAGGGCACGAACAGATCTATTCATAAATATAAACTACACGTTCATCAATATATATATTTTAAAAATCAGCTTCACTAGTGAAAGAGAAATGCAAATTAAAACAAGATACCACTTTTCACTTATTATATTGCCAAAATTTAGTTAAAAAATAATATATTAGCAAGTTTTGGTGAAATGGGCTCTTATATAATATGGTAGAAATAGAAAACGTATAACCTTTCTGGAAACAGTTTAGTAAAATATATATCAAGGTCTTTGAGACGTTCCTAGACTTTTACCAATAATTTTCCTTCTAGGAATCTAGGCTAGGAAATAATTATGCAAAGATTTATATTTACGTACAATGATGTTCATTGCAGCATTATGTGTAACAGCCAAAAAAAAAAAAAAAATTGAAAATAGCCTTAGATCAAAGGGGAACGTTTAAATTAATGGTGTTATAATTCATGTGATGAGCTAATAAAAAATATATTTTTAAAGCTTACAAGTCAAGATGCTCATTTTACGTTAATAGTAGGCTATAAAACATATGGACAGCATAATAACAAAATTTTAAAGGAAAATATAGATGCATAATATCACATTTTCTTTACAGTGTAAAAATAAGTTCAGGGCTTCCCTGGTGGCGCAGTGGTTGAGAGTCCGCCTGCCGATGCAGGGGACGCGGGTTCGTGCCCTGGTTCGGGAGGATCCCGCATGCCGCAGAGCGGCTGGGCCCGTGAGCCATGGCCGCTGAGCCTGCGCATCCGGACTCCGCAACGGGAGAGGTCACAACAGTGAGAGGCCCGCGTACCGAAAAAAAAATTAAAATTAAAATTAAAAAAAAAATAAAATAAAAATAAGTTCAACAGCCTGAATGAAATCTTTGGACCAGAACTGATGAGATAAATTTATTATTAGAAATGCAAACTCCTGTGCTCAGGCTCAAAAAATAGAAATGGAAGAGGACTGTTTGCGATAAAAACAAACACAAAAACAAAAACAGAGCGTTCATTGCCCACAGACTGGGAGGTGTGGGGTAAGGAAGCAACCCTGGGCTTTGCCCAGCTGTGTAGGCGGCGTCCAGGTGGGGCGGCTGTGAGGTCGGAGCCCATGTGACGCTTCCAGGGGTCAAGGGGCGTTATCTCACCTTGGTCACGTCCCTCGAGGGGACCACCTGGAAGCCCTGCTCCATGAGCATCTGTAGAGGGACCTGGGCCGTTCCACCTGGAGAGAATAGGAGCAGCGTCATCACCAGTTTCAACAGCAAGAAAGGCTGTTTGTCACAGGAAGAAAAATTAGGCTAACCTGGAGCGGCTTCCGGAAGCAGAAGTGGTTCTAAGGGCGAGGTTAAACAGAGGCCGACTTGAGAAGCATGTCAGGCGCGGCCCTAAGATCCGCTGTGTCACAAACCAGCACTCTTCTGGGGAGCGGTGAGCTCGCCGGGACAGCGGGACCTGACCGGCCCCTTGCGGGGTGACCAGAGAGCCTGCGGCGGCAGCAAGAGACCCAGGGGGCATCAGAAGACGCTTCCTTCCCGCCAGCGGCTCTCAGCCTGGGCTGAGCAGGGGTCAGGGAGGAGCCTGTGAGGGTAGACCGGGCCGCACCCCGTTTGTGATGGGGAAGGTCTGGGGCAGGCCTGAGATTCTGCCTTCCTTACAAGCTCCTGGCGAGGCTCAAGCTGCTCGTCGGGACATATGCTGGGAGAACCACTGCTTTAGGTCAACAGCAGCAGACCAGGAGGTTCCACGGAGCCCAGGGCTCGGTGATGTGAAAGGCCAGCCACAGTGAATACGTGGCGTGTGGGAGGCACGCGCTCACTTTCTTACCTGCAACCTTGGACTCTCTTGTTGAAATTCGTGGAATTCAGTTACAGCCTGCTAGGAGGGCTGGTGATAGGACAGCGCCATCACTGGTCCAAATAACTCGATCTGGATGATTAAGTCCCTAGGGAAGCAGGGGCTGTGATTTTTTTTTCTGTCTTCAGCTGCTCTTACTTGGGGAGGGGGGTGGGGGGAGTTCATTGTCACTCAGAAACTGATGCAGGTTATTCAGAAGGAAAGGGCTTCGGAATGGCCCCAGGTGAGCTTTTTGGGGTTTGTTTTGCTGGTTGGTTGGTTGTTTTCTTTGCCCCAGGGGGAAGCCTTTCTCGGTGATACCTCGCTGTGATTACAACAGACAGTTTTTGACGTGGGAAACCAAGGACGGGCCCCAAAATTTGAGGGTGTCCCCAGAGTCTCTGAGCAATTCTGACGGAGATGTCCACCGTCCGCCGTGGTCTCGACTCAAAGGGAGCCTCGCTGACTTGAGTTCACCGCCCACTGGTGTAGGAAGGGTCCAGCTGCACCCCACCTCCCCACCTCTGATGCCCTCTTCCCGAGCTCTGACGTGGAGTGTGCCCGACACACTCCGGAGTCGGTTGCCATGGCACTGGGAAGAATCCGGTTTCCATAGCAACATCAGGTTGACTTGTTACCTTAAGCCTCTGGCAGATCCCGGGCGCTGGCTTACGTGGTCTCGCGTTCATCTGGGAGAGAGGGGCACATGAAGAACTGAAAATCGTTCCATTTCCCTACAACCCACCCAGTCGTTCCTGCCTGCCCTCCTTCCCCCGTATCACCGAAATAATACTACTACTAATAATTACACACGCACTTTTCTTTAACCTAAAAAATGCACCGTGTTACTTTAATGTCTTCGTCAGATTAAGGTGTATTTGGAGGCTCCATTCCTATTCCCCCTTCTAGGACGAGCCCACCATTGTCACACCATCAGCCACAGAGAGCCGTGTGTGGGCCTCGTGCTGGCAGCTCCGAGCAGGCCCCAGAGGCACTGCCTCTTCTGCAAGAATCTTCACCCCAGGGGCCCATTAGCAGCGTGAACAACGTGATGGGGAAGCAGCCCCAGGAGAGGAGAGGCAGCGAGTCGTCCGAAGGCCCTCCCGGCCCATCCTCCAAAGAAATGACGTGTGGTCCCCGGTCTGCGTGGCGTGGGGAGCCGGACTGGGGCACGTGGAGGGCACCATGGAACGTTAACCCAGATCACGCCCGCCAGGAAGGATGCCTGCTGGCTATGAAAGGCCGTCACTGAGGGCGGGTCCGTGACCCCCACCGTCCGCCTGAGCGCCTTGCAGGTGGTTTCCTGCTCCAGCAGCTGCCCGTCACTATCCGTCCGTTCAGCCAGTGTCTGTGGAGCCTCCGTGTGCCAGCTCTGCACTCACCCTGAGTAGCAGAAACAGGTTTCCTCTCTCCTGGCACCTACATTCTAACGGGGAGACACACAATGAGCAACAGAAGTACCAGGAATGCGAATAAAACAGGGTGATGTGATGGGGGCGGGGCCGGGGGGAGGTGCTGCAGATTGTGCAGGGGGGAGGTCTTCAGTGACCATGAGCCAGGTGTCAGGAAGGAGCCTGTCCTGTGATGAGCTGGAGAGGGAGCATCCCGGGCAGGATCTGGAGGCCGGTCGTGGGACCGTCTACGCTGGGTAGGAGCAGATCCGTCTACAGTGGGGGTGAGCAGGGGAGGGGAGGACCAGGCCCCACAGGTGGGGTGTGTCGGCCGTGGGAAGAGGCTGGACTTCGAGGGGCAGATGTGAGAACGTGGGAAGTTTTTCAGCAGAAAAGCAGCAGTCAGGCTGACATTCTCCACGTCCCTCTCGAGTCTGGTGGGTTCTTTTTGCCTTTGCCGCGGGGGCGATGGAAGGGAGCGTTGCCACCTTGCTGTGCCTGAAGGCGGTTTGCAGGTGACAGGTATCCCCGCCTCCAAGCTCAGAAACAGTCCCGTCTTCTGCCTGGGCAGGTGCACTTTGTCCCTCCGCCCTCCGGGACACCCCCGTTCCTTTTTCATAGAATCCTGGAGCCCCCCCGGGGCCGTGCTGATTTCACAGAAGAGGCAGCTCAGGCTCCAGGGGTCAAGTGGCCTGGGCAGCATCGTGCCCTGCCTGCAGCCCGGCATTTACTCTTGCTCCCCTGGGTTACTCTTCCCCGCACCCCTCTGGGTCCTGCCTCCCCTCCCGGCCGTGCTGGGCTTTCTAGCGTTGGAGGGTTGACCACAGTGTGTGAGAAATTTGGCGGTCGCTTTTGGTTACTCCGAGGCTTTTGCTCTGCTGGCAGTCGCTGTTTTACCCTTTTCTGCTTTCTTGTGTCCGTGTCCCCCGCTGGAGCCACCCTGAGCGCTCCGTGCCTGCAAGCCCTGCGCGTTGTCCTGTGACCGGGAACTCCCGACACCTCTGTGGGACAGACAGGCTGATGGACCCGGACACGGCCCCCCAGGCCTCCAGCCTCCTCCTCTCCCCACAGGGCGGCCCAGCCCCTGCCATTGCTGCCCTCCGGGCCGGGCTTGTTCCCTGGTGGGAATTCAGCCGGGGGTGGTTTTCCCACCTGCTGGGCACCCCCAGCTCACACCCACGGCCGGTCCCCACGTCCACTCTGTCCGCTCCAGAGCAGGCTCCCCAGCCGTGCCCCGAGGGGCAGAGAGCACAGAGAGCGGGCAATGCGCACTGCGGGTGGCCCTTGGCCCGCAGTGACACGTAAGCACCCCTGTCTGCATCAGCCTGAGCCCGCTGGCCACACCGCCAGGAGGGCACACGAGGGTGAGGTCACAGCTTCCACCTCCAAGGCACACGTGCAGTCAAAGTGGACTCGGAGCCCTGGGTGGTTCCACACGGAATCCTGCCGGAGAGCCTCGGGCTTTGGCAGTGCCATTGGGGATCAGGCGGTGACGACAGGAAAGTGCTCTCAGGGGCGGTATGTGCTTCATCTTTGCAAAACGTTTGGGACAAGATTATGCTCCCACTTTTCACACAGGGAAACAGAGAGTAAGCGGTTCCTCCAAGGTCACCGGCTGAGGAAGGCCGGTCTGAGGCTCACCTCTCACACCGGCCCCGCCTCCGGGCCTCAGGTGTGCCCCTCGGGCTGGGTCGCTGGAGGGACTGGGGAGGGAAGGCAGGCTCTGCAGGGGTGGCTCTGCACCTGGGGGACCTGAGGGCCTCGGTCATGAGCGAGGAAGGCTTCGCTTTCTGTCTGCAAAGTGAGGAGTTGGGTGGGCATTCAAAGGTCACGTTCTGTGATCCAGGAAGCTCTTCCTTGATGATCAGATGTTTCCTTTTGGGGTTTTTTTTCAACAGGCCACGTGTCGTCAATATCAAATTGTCACCATTGGGTTTGTCGAGGCCCCTGGTCCTCCACACGTATCACACCATAAGGACGCTTATGACTGTTGTTGTTGTGATTATTATTAACCTGAGTCCTCGCCTCAGTACTTTTTTAGTTGGTTAAGCTGAGACCCTTGGCGACCTGACCAGTGCCGAGGCATCAGCCTCCTGGTGCTGCCAGAGCCGGCCGGTCACCCCCAGGCTGACACGCTTCAAAGTGGGAGGGGGCGGCCCGGGCCACACGGATTGGGAGGCTTGTAAAACGTCCATCCAGCCCAGAGAGTGTGCGAGAAGAACGAGACCACCAGGGAAGCAGATGGGGAAGCCTGGGGGCAGCTCGAGGCCACGTGGCCCTGGGGTCCTGGCTCTAGTCAGGGCGGAGCCCCAGTGTGAGGACAAACGCCCTCCCTCGAAGACTTGCTCCAAGTCCTTACAAAATGCCCCCGAGCTTGGGGAGGGCAGGGTCCCACACCTGCCCTCCTGGCGTGTCCCAGGTTCTCCAGGGAAAGTGGGAGGGATGAATACATGGGCACAGGTGGGCAAATAAACAACCCAGGGGTGTCCTGGGAGCCACGGGAGAGGACTTCCCTGACTCGGTCAGGCTCATCCAGCCTGCCGTCCCCCTGTGGAGAGATGGGAGGAGGGCTGGGCCGACCCCGGAACGCGGGGCACAGAGCCGGGATCCCCTGGGATCTGCTCCCCTGGGCTGTGCCATCACTAGGAGACTGTGTCCCAGGCATCCCCGCCCGCGGCCTGCCCATCAGAGGGACCACGGCGGCCCCAGTACCCGCACAGGCACGCGACCCTGCTCACCTGGAGAGACGGGCCACAGTGATCACAGGGACGTCCTCTGGCCTTTTCCGCAGGGCCACCTGCTGCCACCGCAGTCACACCCTGAGCACTGGTGGACGCTGCGCCTGGCACCCCGCAGTAATAACTAGGGGGACCGCTCCCCAGCTGCTGGGATGCTTGAGGAGGGGCCTGGGGCCCAGCCAACAAAAGGAGGAATTACGTGGCCTCGGGAACCCTGCCAGCCGGTGCCCCTCAGCCCCGCCCGTTCTTCTTTCTGTGGGTCCAGTTGGTCCTGGCAAACTGGGGGGATTCTCAGCAGAGCCACTGGGACAGCATGTGCCCAAGGCTCAGGGAGCCCCCCGCGGGGCGAGGACAGCCCGGGGACAGAAAGCAGACGAGCCTGGCGCTGACCTCAGGGCCCCAACCCACTCACAGCCTCCGGAAGGCCTCCAGGAATGGCTGTCTGCAGCTGCGGCCCGACCCGGCGCCCCCTGCCCCACTCCGCAGGCCCCGACTCGAGGGAATTAGGGTCTTATGTTGTTTACCAGCAGTGTCGTTCAAACTGCCGTTCTGGTTGGGGGGAGACAGTTGGGAGTTACTGAAAAAATACAACCACCAGCGCTGTGCTCTCAGCGCTCGCTGTGGCCCTGAGCGCACGCCCACGAGGCAGGCCATGTCCCCCACGTCACAGCTGAGCCAGTGGGTTCGCGGGGACACCGCGGCTAGCCCGGGGTCTCGCAGACCCTGTGCGGGAGGAAGGATGCAGAACAAGGGTGCCTGCCTTCCTGCCTCTCCACGCACCCTCGGAACAGGGCCCAGGGCCCGCAGAGCTCTGCGGAGGCTCGCCAGCCCTCCTCTGTGGGAAACCTGGGCAAACAGGCCGTCCTGGGGCCTCCAGACGAGCTACTGAGCTCAGGGGCCGGGGTGCCGGACTGGCTGGGCATCGTGGCCTGAGCCGAGAAGGGTGTGGGGCAGGGAGGTCCTCAGCTGAGCTGAGCTGCGTCTTCTGTGCAGCCAGAGCTCCTTGAAATCACCTGCCCTTCTCCGGACTCGGTGTGTCTTCCAGTAATAATGATGAAAGTCGAAATAATGCAGGTAATGATCACAGGTGGGTTAGTGACTCCGTGGAATGTGTGAATGGTCCAGGCCCGGTGGACGATTCTAGAGGGGGAAACAGTCGGGAAAGTAGAAACCAGCCTGCGAGGAGCGCTCTGGGTGTCCCAAGGGTGCCGGCCCCATGGGTGGAGAGGACCCAGTGCCTTGTGTCAGGTGGGGGAGGACGGGTTCAGAACCCCCGTGGCCTGTCCGCCTGCAGGCCTTTAAGTCACTTTTCTATCAGAACGTCCCAGGCTGGATGTGCCCCCCACAGAATCACCCCTCTTTGTTAGCCGAGACCCTTCAGGCCATTGGACTCAGGCACATTTACGCCAACCTGTGTGTACGGGGCCGAACCAAGGTAGGCGGCAAGGGGCACATCACCCTCGGAGGTTTCAGCGACAGTAATAAACCGATGAAAGCTCGGTCTGCTTTTTGTGCCCACCCTGCCCTTTTGATTCCAAGTAACTAAATAACATCCGTGGTGAAGACCCCTCCCCACCGGGCAGGACATTCCACCACCGCCTCCACTAGACCCGCGGAGCTCGTGTGCCAGCTGTTCTTGGATTTTGTCTGCTGGCTCGGTTTCTTTTCCAGCCAACAGGCCTCCAGTCAGTCCCAGGTCTCTTCTTGGTCAGTCCAGTGTTTACTACAAGAATTTAGCTTTTTGTGGTTGCATTTAGGCGGCGACCTCTAGAACGGTGGGAAACCCCAGGAGGCCATGCCAGGAAAATACTGTTTTCCTCTTTTTGTTATTTACATATGAATGTCACGAGATATTCCTATTCCGTGGGATCTTTGCAAAGTGCTTCCTCTTAACGGAGGCCTCGATCCAGGGCCTCTCTTGGTGGGTGGTGTCCCTTGAAGCAGATCGGGGGCAGGCCGGCCTGGTGGGAACATGAGAAGTGGCAGAGGCGCCCGCACCGTACAGTTTTCTGGGTCCTGACGGATAAATTACCGTGCGCCTTCCGTGTGCTCTGACACGCCGTACAATTTGTCCACGGAGCAGTGATGATAGGCTGTCCGGGCCTGATCATCAAGAGCCTTTATTCAGCGCTTCCAGCCTTTAGAGGAGTTGCGAGCAACTGTTCGCATCCCTTTATCGGCTTCCTCTTGCACATGTTAGCTCGAGTGGAAGAAGTTTTAACCCTGAGAATTTTACTTGCCCTGGGGCTGAGGTGAGGGGCGCGCCGTGTGAAGGACATGGGAGGAAGGGCCTTTCCTTGGCCTGTGTCGTAGGAGCGCGAGGGTGCATGGGTCCCAGAGACCGTCCAGCCCGTCCTGCGTGTGACAGGTGAGAAAAGCAGGCCTCGAAGGTGACAGCTTGCCCTAGGTCACACCTCAGATTGGCCCGGAGGTGAGGCTGGGCTCTGCCCCCCACCCCTGGCCAGCCGCGATGCTTTCCCCGGCATGTCCCCGATGCCCGCACCTGACGATGCTCCCACCGTCAGACCCAGCCCACGCTCAACACTCTGCCCAGTGGCCGGTCATCCCTGGCACTTGCCCCGTCACAGCCGTGGGTGTGAGCCGTGTACCGTCTCTGCTCTGCAGAGCATCTGTGTGACTCTGGCACTTGCTGTCACTCTTGGACTGGAGCACACGAAGCCCCCTGTCCCTTTAATAACCCGTTCTGGAAATTGGTGGGTTAGATTCCCAGCGTTTCCCTCCCCCCACCCATCACTGGAGAACAAACACACAACCATTGGGCAGGTCCACCAGGGCCTCCCGTTCCCATGAGCCTTCAGCCTGGTGCCCGCAGCTACAAGATGCCCCCGCGATTTTCCAGTCTCGGTTTTGTCCCCTATGGCTGGGGGCAGGAGGGGCTTAGAGCAAAGGGCCCTGAAGCTCCTGAAACTATACGCAGGATGTGAATGGCATCTGGGTCTTTTCAGGTTAAAGTTCACTGCTCGCCTCTGGTTCTCAACGAGGCCCCCGGACCGGAGGCTGAGGCAACTGAGCAGATGCTCCCAGCGTCCGTCTTGCTTCTCCAGTGGAGGATTTTGGAGCGTTGGGTTGTGAGATGGGTGATGGACACTTGGCTCCAATGTCCTGCAAACTAATTGCTTTCAAGCACGGACCCCCTGCTCCCAGCAGTGCTACCCCCCGCGGGGCCCTGCTGTCCCCTCCTCCCTTGCGCGCCTCTGGGCAGCTGGCTCCCTCCCTCCGCCGTGGTCCTTGATGCAAGGCCTCCAGGACACGCTCAGTCCTGGCCCAGCGCTGAGAACTCCTCCTGCCACCGGGCAGCCTTGCAGTTCGGAGCTGAGCCCTGCCCCCCGCCCCAGGCTGCCTCCTCTACCTCCCGCCCACGTCCAGGGTCTGGACCCAGATCAGCTGATCTGCAGAGAAGTCGGCAGCCCGTCTCATCTGAAAGTTTACTAATAGGGTAGTAATAATGACTGTGGCTATTGGAGCGCTTGAGAAAATCTCCTGGAGTGCTCGGGGGTGTCCTGGGAGAAAACAGAGCAGCTCTATTTGAGCATCGGAGCGTCTGGGAAGATTCTGGGAGACCGATTCCCAGGACTGCCCGGGACCACAGGGCCCTCTGGACGTGAGCTCTGCCCCCTAGTGCAGACGGGCTCTCTCTCTGCTGCTTTCCCGAACCCTCCCCTCCTCCAATCGCCAGCTCTTTTTACCTGGGGCTCCAAAGGTCTGGGGGTGGAATTCCAGAGGGTCCGTAAACTTGGATGGGAGATCACTGGGTCTTGATTTTCACAGACTTCCTGCTGAGAGGTGTCCTGTTGTTCCTTGGTGAATACAGGCAGCAGACCACAATAGGATTTGCAGTTTCTGTGACTCTGTCCATCACTTTGAAACCACGGATAGTTTCCTATCACATCAGGAGGGTTGCAGATATCACGAGAGGATTGTTCTTCCCTCATCACTTCAGAATTCTGGTGGTCCACTAGATTTTGTTATTTAATACATAAACAACCGCATATAGTTTTATATGGCAAATGGGTCTTTTAACTATTTTTGAAAACTGTACTTCAACATAATTGGTTTTCTTTGCCGTGCTTTATTTCCACTTTAAAATGTTATCCTGAGAAGGGATCCACAGGCATCCTTAGAGCTGCCAGTGTGTCCAGAGCACAGCAAAGGTTACAAGCCCCTACTCTAAATGGAGAATCCACCTTTCAACCCTGGGCTGCTCTGTCCGGCTGCTGTTCCGGGGGAGCCCTGAGCGTGTGTGAGCGTCAGGGTGGGAGCAGGGAGAGCTGAAACCAGCCACGTCCCCTACAAGGAAGGGCCCTCACTTGGGCGACCCCATGTGGATTGTGCCCTGGCCACTCTTTACGTCCTCATTAAATAAGGACATAACCCGTGAGTGTTGAACAGGAACTTGCATCCGTGGGCAATGACTTAGAGCAGCGCTCATTAAACATCTTGAGATCCATGTACTTAGCCCCTTCGGCTGCTCGTTGGAGGCCCTCCGGAGGCGGGGGTGGGCAGAGTGGGGTGGAGGGGGAGGCAGTGTCGCCAACGGTCAGATGGTGAACCCCAGAGTCTGCTAGAGCGGGTGTGCAATCGGGGCGCACGTCCCAGCCCCATCACTAACTAACCGTGACCCAGACAGGTTGTTTAACCTCCTGTCCCTCAGCCTCTCCCTGTAAAAGGGGCGCCTGGCTTGTCAGCCGCAAACGAGCGTGGCCATTACCACGGGCACCTGCTCCCTGCGGCCCCTGGGGGCTTGGGGAGAAGGGTAGACGGGCAGTCTGGTGGCTACACTCGAACCTTCACCTGCTCTCACCGTCCTTCGCGTCCTGGTGGCTCCCGGGCGATGAGGGAAGGGACCAGCCGGGTGGTAGGAACACACCCTTTCTCTTTGGTGTCTAAGTGCTGGTGTCTTCATGTCCTACTGAGGCGGGGTCAGCCGCGACTCCAGAATAAACCCACGTGATTATAAATAGGAGGCCTGGATTCCCAGACGAGAGGAAGGGGGGTCGGTGAGACAGCAGAATACGCTGGGAATCGTCACCGCTCCTCTGTAATGGCACTGCTAATAGCAATCGCCATCATCCCAAGAAAGGATTCAGTATCAGAGGCAGCACAGGGGAAACAGCCTTTTTCCCAGGCCTTCCCGAGGAGAGCTCAGCACTCAAACCACATCAAAACACAAGGAACCAAAAATACAGCCAATTGGCCTCTGCCCTGCGGCTTCACAGAGAAGCCAGGAGGCAACAGCCCACTGCCGGGCGGCCTGGAGGGCAGCGGAGGGTGGGGGGCCGGCGAATCCATCTGTCACTTCAGAGAGCTCGTAACGAGCAGGAGATCTAAGTGATGAGCATCTCACCTCCCGGCCTCCCTTTCTGCCAAAGGTGCTAATGAGCAGAAGTCAGAGATCCCCGTGCGGGGTCCTGAGAGGCCACAAGTGGCCCCAACCTGGACCCCAGCCAAACAATGAGGTTCTCTCCTGCTTTTAGCACCTGCGGACCAATTGTCTTCTTCCTTTGATCACTGTCATCACCTTGGCCCTTCCTTCCTCTCGCCTGGGACCCGTCTGCTTGTCCTATTGACGGGGAATCGGGGATCACTGGTCATGGTCTTGCTGGAAGAGTCCTTCATGTCCCAGAGGATGGTCATTAAGTCTCATTTCTGGTCTGTTCTCCAGGCTCTCCAGGCCACACAATTGCAGCTTCCACCCTGTCTGTCCACGTTTAGTACGTTGTGTGCTCCATGGATCCAGGACTGGGCCCGGGGTTCATGAAAGGCTGAGCCATGCTGAGTGTGGGGCCGGGAGGTCTCCCAGACCCTGCGGGCCCCTCCTCTCTTTCCAGCAAAGGCAGGATGGTCACCCTGTCCACGCGCTGCTCCTTGCCCCCCACCCTGGCCACCTTCCTCCTGTTGTGTGCTCGCCCAAGCTGCTTTCCTTTCCTGGAGACAGGCCGGCCCTTTTCCTCAACTGAGCAGCAGGTGACGGGGAAGGGAGCCTGGGCCGCTGCCCCCTGAAGACCTCAGCCTCCCCTCAGCGTCTTCCTGGGCCCAGGGGGAGCCTTGCAGCAGGCAGAGAAACCCTGGAGCGGATGCGTTTCAGACGCCCGCAGGGAGGTCCCTCTGCCCTCTGAGCAAAGCCCCTCCTGGACTGAGCAAAAGCGTCTTACTTCTCCATCCTTTGAATAAGGAGCCCTTATTCAAAGGACCTGGCTGTGTCCCGTTGGGCCTCCAGAGCCCTCTTGATGCCGCCTGGAAAGGGGACAGGGCGTGGCCATCCCCCCGCCTGACTGCCCACCGGCTGGGCAAAGAGGACTAGAAGGGGAGAGGGGCGAGGCCGTGCCGGTTCCTGTGATGGGGTCACTCCCAGGGGCTGAGGGCAGACAAAGATGTCGTCTGGATCCCAGAGCAGGACAGGTTGTGACCTGAGTCATGCAAGGGGAAAGGAGGTGAAACCAGGAGCAAAGGCCAGTGTGCCGCAGTCAGTCTCCGGGCTGGACAAGACCTCAGAGGGGGCCGCTGGAGTGCCACCCCCTTAGAGACAGGGAGCTGCCTGCCCAGCTTACGTGGTGCATCCTGCGGGACGGGGACCCAGGCCGTCCTACCCGTCTCCCTTGCTCAGCAAATGAGCCTCCCTGCCGAGGTCAGACACAGAAGAGAGAGAGGCAGTCAGAAAATAATTTCCTCCAGCAAAAATGAATGTGTCCCCCTTTCCTTGCCCCCGAAGCCCCCCCGGGTCCAGGGCAGCCCCCGTGGTCCCCTCACGCCGCCCCTCCTGCCCCCGGAGCCTCAGGTGAGTCCCTGCTGTCTTCTACCTGGAATATTGCACAACCTCTTGATGGGCCTCCCTGCCTGCCCCCAGTCTCAACGCAGATGCCACTCTGCAGCCGGAGCTGTCTCTCAGAAACACAGTCCTGATGCGGTTCTGATTAAGAGAGTCTTAAAACCCTCCCACGGCCCCAGTGTCCCCTTAGCCTAACCGTCAGACTCCTGAATGTGGCTCACAGGCCAGACGCATGTTAGAAGTGCCTGGAGAGTGTTTAAAGGTCACCGGTGCCTGGGCCTCCCCTGGCGATTCCCCTTGGTGGGCCTGGGGCGGAGTGGTGGGCCCAGGAGCCCCCTGACCGGCCCGGGACGGCGAATCGCTAAATGCTCAGGAATCCTGCCAGTGCGTGTTAAACGCTACATCATATCAGCTTAGAGTTAAATAAGTTACATTAGAAGCAAAGGTCAGAAACGCTCGGCATTCATCACTTTGTAGAGATTGTGCTACGTCTTCTTCTGAGCCGTGCTCCTGGGGTCACAGGTGGGCTGTGTCTGTGGGGACCACGACCCGTATGCTTCTGCACCCCCCGACTCTGCCCTCGGGGATGTCTCGTAGGCAGCCTGAAGTCGCCGTGGTGGCACTTTTCACACATAAAGTTGACAAATGCTGCAGATCGGCACTAAACACGTATGTCGCTGGCACGGGCTCAGGTGCTGACATGTTTTTTTAAAAGCTCCCCCGTCTGATTCCAGGGGACAGGTGGGATGGGGACCCAGCCGGCACCTGAGCCTACACCGCCTCTCTGGCCCAATCCCTGGAAAACCTCTGCCGCCCCAGCTGCCTTCCGTCGAGCCTCGCGGGACTGCCTGCGGTGGCCCAAGTGTCCTGTCACTTCCCGTTCCTGTGTTTTCGCCCCTCGGGACACGCTCTTCTTCCGCCTGGAGAGCCCACGGCTTCCTGGCCCGCCCGGCGGGCACCCCTCAGTGTTTCACAGCTAGCTCAGGTCTCGTCCTCGGGGGCGCCTCCCCACGTCCACCACTCGCCTCGTGGCCTGTGCGCGTCCCCCGAGGTTCTTGTGGGGCTTGATGGCCCTTCCGGATCCTGGTCCCCTTTCCCCTCCTCTGTTGGACTGCAGGCACCCTCAGGGCCGGGCCACAACCCGCTGGTCTGCGTGCCCAGCATAGCAGCTGCTCACCACGTGTCCCCTGGGCGTGGGGACGAACGAGACGGGGTCTCGTGACCCTGCGGAGCGCTCTTCCCGCCCTGCCTGACACTCCTTCCCAAAGTCCGAGGAGCGATTGCTTCCAAACACGTGCCTGGTTTGGCTCCGTGCCCGCGGCTGGTGCACGCGGGGCGAAGGTGGTCTGCACATGTCTTTTGTATAAAACGATTATTTCGCTGAGTATAGTTTTTTCAGGTTTGGAATCCTCTCCGTTCATTATTCGTGCAACGATACCAACGTTCCTCTAGGCCCTGGGGTGCGGGGGAACCAGGCATTGGAGGGCAGCGGCCTCACAGCTGTCAGAGGAGAGCCGACATGTACCCCTGAGGGAGGTCAGGGCTGTGATGGGAAGTCCTGGCCACAGACTCATCTCTTGGTCAGGGGGTTCCTGAGGGCTTCCCAGAGGAGGTGAAGTCTGGGCTGGACACTGGAGGCCAAGGGGAAGGGGCAAAGGTGCCCACGAGACTGGACCCCCCTGGGTGGAGGCTGCGGGGTCGGACAGAGCCCAGGGACTCAGAGCACACGAAGTGCAGGTCGTGACCACGAGTCCGGGGCCAGGACGAGAGAGGCCCGGGTTCTACGACCGGGACAGCGGGCACCCTGAATGCAGAAAGCACGGTCGGATCTGTACTTGCGAGAACTCACAAGCAGCCATCTAGGGGGGCCAGAGCCATCCAGGAGGCCACACACTTAGGGAAGAGCTGCTGAGATGGACAGAGGGGACAGGTCCAAGGAGCGGCGTCGTGGCGCATGATGACTGGCTTGGGGGAGGGGGCAGGTGTGAAGGGCCCGGTTGGAGAGTCAGGGGGAGCTCACCCATCCTTGGCTTCATCTCTGGGCCTGTGGGCTCGGCCGTGTCCGCCACGAGCCCCACCCCATGCGGTTTCTGACGATGCGGTTAGATTTTCGGATCTGAAACTTAGAGGAGGGGGTGAGGCAGATATAGACGGGGGTCATCAGCTCATTGGCGGTGACTGAGCCACGGGAGCAAAGGCCATCGGCTATCCAGGAAGAGTGAGTACAGTTATAGAGGAAATCTCAGGACACCGGCATTTCCTACTTGGCCAGCGTGGGCCGAGCTGGTGACGGAGGAGGGACCGAGGGCCCAGAGCGGGACCCAGAGAACCAGGAGACACGGGGGTGGGAGCCAGGGCACGTGTTTGGAGAGCGCCTGTGAGCAGAGCCCCACATCCTTGCGGGCAGCAGAGGCCATGGCGGGGAGGCCCCAGGCGGGCCCCAGATGCAGGCCGTGCTGGTCCCTGGCGAGCCTGGCAGGAGTGTTCGTGGGGTGGGAGCCAGGGCCGAGACCTGCCGTGCTGGGTGGTGGTGAGGGGGATGGAGGGGACGTCCAGCTGGAAGAGACGGTGAGAGAGGGCAGCGCGTGCAGGGCCTCGTGGCGTCCAGGACGGCCTCCTGTCTTGTGGTTTGTTTGTTTCTAAGTAGGAGAGGCAAGCTGGCTCAATTTTGAGCGAAAAGGAAGGTTGTGAGCCTTCCCGTGCCTGAAGGAGGGTGACCTTTTACACGATGGATGCCGTGTGTGGCTCTGTGATGCTCTGTCTAACCCGATAGAGGTCGAGAGTCATCCCAGGCGCTCCCTCCCTCGGCCTCCTCTGCCCCCGTAACCGCGTCTGCAGGGTCCCCGTTGCCCCCTAACTGCCCACACCTTGGACCTTCACCCTCCTTCTCCCTGACAGGTTTATAACAACAAGCCTCCCGCCCCGCCTTCCAGGCATGTGTCTGTGCCGTTCTAGACCCGGCCCTGCCCTGGCCCACCGGTTCCTACCCTGCCCGAGCCCCCCCACCCCGCCCCTCTCTTTTCTGGGCAAGCTCCATCTGGTTGGCATGCGCACATAGATCCCGACTCTCTCGTTTCTCATATCTCAGAAAACTGCCTGCTTTGCCTCCTATTCCCAGGCTGAGGAAATTAAAGTGGCTGCATTTTATTTCAGCTTCTCTGAAGAATACTCCTGCAAATCACAGAATCCTGGAGCCTCATTACCGGAGTGGAGGTTGAGAGGTCACCTACCCAGCCCCTAGGCAGCTTGATTTCTAAACTCTTTACCAATGGATCTTCTTTAGGATTTCTACGTGAATGATGACAACTCAGGCCTTGTGGTCAGGGTGACCATAGAATTCATCCTTTGAACAGGGGTGCTTGCAGGAACGAAAGGGGCCCTAACCAAAGAGGACACCAGGGCGGCTGAAGCAAACTGGCACGGTCCTGGGCTGGCCGGGACAGGCAGTCGCCCTACGTGTGATGAGTACGACAGACAGAAGCTCAGAAAACCCTTTTTGCTAAAGTTTGACATTACGACATGGTCACTGAGCATTTTCCACAGAAGAGCCTTTGCTCCAGGTACTGGGACCAAAGGTGAAGGAGGTGCCATCCTTGCCTTGGCATCTTGTGGGGGAAGGAAGACACAGATACACTTGGCAGTGATCCAGTTTGATGAGGAATAGCTTTGGGAACAAGTGAAAGGGACGGAGTTGGAGGAGCTCAAGAATCAGAGGAAGTGGCGCCACAGTTGGCTTGGAAGAGCGACCAGGATTACCCCGGGGAGGGTGGCGGACAGAGACGGACCCACGGGGCGCCCAGAGCACAGCGCATAGCCGAGGGGGAGGCAGGCGGCCCAGCCTTGGCGGGGTGGGGGGGGTGGCGGGGGCCCCACTGAGGAACCTCAGCCTTCGGGGGCATCGTTAATCCCGTGCCTTTGTGACCTCCTCCTGCACAAGTGCAAGGCCTCGAGCTGGGCGGTGTCGGGAGGGTGTGGAGAGGGCCGCGGGGGGAGGGGCTCTGGCGGGGAGGCCGACCGGAGACCCTCCGCACAGCAGTGGGGCGGGCGGCCCGGAACCAAGGCCGTGTCGGGAGGACGAAAGGGAGGACAATGGACAAGACTCAGAGATGCTGTGGAAGGTGAGGGCCGCGCAGGGGCCGGGATCTGAGGGGATCTGGGGGACCAAGAGGAAGCACGTGGAGTGATGAAGGGCCAAGCCATCACTCCTGGACGCAGTTTGAGACACGTGTGTGGAGACTCCGGGGGCTGAGGGGACAGACCGAGGCTGAAAACATGGATTCCTCTTGCACTGACGCAAGACGGGGTCGTAGGAGAGGTTAGTCAGGGAACAGGTGTGGGATTGAGAGGACTTGGGGACCGTCTCACCCCGAAGAGAGGAGGGTCGCCCAGGAAGCCGCCCCGGGTCTCAGAGCCAGAGGGCCATGGCGGCGGGGTGGGGTGGGGGTGGGGGTTCTTTAAAGAGCGGTTTTGATAGAGTGACCGGGCAGACGCCAGGCTAGAGTGGTCGGGAACAGGTGCGGAAGCAGTGCCCTGCTCCTTGAAAGCACTGGAAGGCGAAGGAGGAGGTTTGAAGTTCGAGGGTGAGCCGGGGTTTAATGAAAAGTGTTTCTTTTCAGGCTAACAGAGTCCTACGGAAGTCCCTTTTTACAGTGAATTCTGAAAGAACACCCACTCTGGGCTCTTCGGTGTCAGGCAGACTTACCTCGGCCCTGTCGACCTGTGCTACCCAGTGCCTTAGCCACTAACCAGATGGGGCCACTTGCATTTAAATTGATTAAAATAAAATAAAATAAAATAAAAAACTCAGTTCTTCAGGCTCCGTAGCCACATATCAAGTGCTGAGCGGCCACGTGGCTTGTTGTCTCCACGTTGGACAAGACAGACAAAGTGCGTCTCCATCACCGCAGCTGCTCTGGGCCTCCCCACGTCTGGTCACATCCCCAGTCTTTTTTTTTTTTTTTTTTTTTTTGGCTGTGCCACTTGGTATGTGGGATCTTAGTTCTCCCACCTCGGATCAAACCCTTGCCCCCTGCATTGGGAGTTTGCAGTCTTAACCTCTGGACCGCCAGGGAAGTCCCACCTCCCCCGTCTTGCTTTTAGATGTGGTCTCAGTATTATCTGGCTCCCAAAGCCAAGTCTAAAGTGAAGAAAGCCAGATGATGCCTTTCTCAGAAGTGCTGAAGAATTCGTATCATTTTAAAGCCAACATTATCCCCAAACATAGACCTATGTAATAAATTGTTCCATGATGCTAAATGAGAGAGAGAGACAGAGAGAGAGAGAAAATTTAAATAAGTGGATTATTTCTGATGAACCATCTATTTACAGTCTTTTCATAGTTACCATCTAACTATTTTCATCTGATAATTAGCCTTTGTTCATACACAGGAACCTAATTCTTCTAATTCTTTTCCAGTTATGTGCTCATTAGAAAAATTGGCAACATAACCCCTTCTCTTCCATCCAGGAAGCCCCGGGGCCCTGCTGGCTGCCCACCTGTCTGGGCACCTCCGAGCAGATCTTGTCAGCCGCGGGGAAGAGAAAGCAGCCGAGCTGCGGCTCCTTGGGTATGTCCGTCGGTGGTGGCGGATTTCTGAGAAACCACTGTGTCTGTACACAGAGCATGCGGTGCGTTACTCCCTAACCCACTCTCCGCTCTGTCCTGCAGAGGGGACCTGTCTGTGAGTGATTTTGCATCCAAGATGCTTGTGTTTAAAAAGGTCTTTCTGTTGTTGGATGTGCCGAGGCTGCAGGAGAGTTGGGGGCGCCCAGGTGGAAGGAGGCTCCCAGGTTGTACTTGGCGGCTCACCTTCTGCCTTTAGCTGGGGGAATATTCTCAGGGTTGGCTCCTCCCCGCCTGGCTGCGCTCATGGAGAGCTTTGATGCCCATCTGGCTTCCGCTCCTGGGCAGGCTTCACACTAGGAAGTGGTCCTTGGTGACCACTGACTCGGGCTAACCTCCCAGCAAAGCCCCCCTGCGAACCCCAGACACCGCCAGCCCACACCCTAGAGGAGAGAGCCGTTCAGGTGCGTCGCTGTCCTTGCAGCCCAAAGCGGAGGCTGCAGCGTCATCTCCCACCGAAACCCAGGCTCCCTAGGAGAGCAGGGCCCCCGACCGGCACTGCCGGGCCCGCAGCGGCGGGGGTGTGATGTGCCCATGGCTCCCGGCTCTGGCCCCGGACGGCGGCCTCCCCGGCTGGCCTGGGCCCCCGGCACCTGCTCCTCCAGGGAAGGTGGTGCCATTTGTTGCTTCTGCTGTCGACCCGCCTGTGACTCTGGACATGCGCGAGTGGAAAGCGCTTTGGAGCCTCACAGTCCAGATCTCACCTCCGGCCTTGCCGGCCGTACGGTTTGGGGCCAAGCACCGTGTCCAGTCTGTGGAAGCCGACAGGAGCACTTACTGTACTGCGCAGTGAAATGATGCATCCCAAATACCCAGCATCGAGCTCAAGAGATGCTGGTTTCCCTTATTCCTCTAGGTTTAAATCCTCATTGGGTCCTGGTTCTCTAACATCCCAACAACCCTTCTGGGCAGGGTCTGCCTCTCTGAATTCACCTGGGAAGGAAACTCCCCAGTCTGCTCGAGGTCCCAGAAAGCCAAGCGCGGCCGGTCCTGTGGGGTCCAGGGCTGTCCTCCTCCTGCTCCCGTGTGGCTTCTCTCCGGTGGGAGCTCAGGAGCCACTCCCTGACCCCCAGCGTACACCTGGACGCAGCCATATGAACACAGGCTTCAGAATCTCTGGGCTTGGAAAAAATAAATGGGACTAATAAAGTAAAACATGGCTTCATTCCTTATGCTTGATTTTCAAAGGCAGAGGTGGAATAAATCCGAGCACGCCTCACTCCCAGGACAACTTTAAATATTAGACCTTTTACTGAACTGTAAAATAAGTAGATTTTATTTAGCCTGGGGGAAGCTGCTAGCTTCCCTCCTGTTGGAAGTGATGTCATCCCCCTACTGTATATGGAGTGTTTGCAATACTGTAAAGCGGGGGGGCGGGGTCCCCTGGGTTGTAGAGTTGCAGTGGGAATGGGGGATGCCCAGCAAGAAAGGTTCCAGGAGCGGGGGGCGGGGCAGGGGTCTGAATGGTCTTCCGTCTGTAACGGGGCTCCTGGTCACAAGCTGCATCTACAGAGCTGGTCTGAGCCAGCCATGACGTCAGTCAGCACCCTGATTCAGCGCCGTCAGCTTGTCTAAGTCCATATGTTTGCCTTTTGTATTTGTTTTCTTAGTTTCCTAGGGAAATTTTCATATGAAAATCTCCAGCCTTATTTTAGCTGAATAAAGGGAAAGTTTTTTCCACGACTCCTAAGACGGAGGGAATCCGGCGCCCCTGGTGGCCGCAGGTGGCGGTTACAGGGAGAGGGGCCGGTGCCCCGCCCGCCCCCACCCCCGACCCCGCCCGCCACTGCGCATCCCCAGCCCCTGGAGAGCAGGCTCCGCGGGAAGTGTCCAGGAGACACAGAGCTGGCCTCCCTTCCTCTCCGAGGTTCCCCGTACACCTTACAGGGCAGGACCTCTGCCTGCATCCCTGAGCCTCGGACTCCTGACCCCGGATCTCAGCCACAGGAGCCCTCGTTCATACTCAGATCTGCCTTTTATTGAGAGTTTGGAGTATGCTGGGCTCTGTCTTATTTAATCCTTACAAGCCAGGGTCAGGTTTTAGGGTCCCCAGTTTTCAGATGGACAGACGGGGGCTCGAGAGTAATTTGTCAAGATCGCATGGTCAGTAGATGCTGTTCTGACTCCCTGGAGCCTGGGCGCCCAGCCGTGGTCGGCTCCCTGACACTGAACTTGAGCGCGCTGGTGCTGGCCAGCGGAGGGTGCAGCTGACACGGGAAGGGCACGGATGGTCCGTTATGTACAGTCTTGGCCATCGAGTCTAATACCCTGCTTGAACACATAGAGCTTCTAGGAAGTAGGACACATTTTATCCAGGGTGCTGGGCTCTGCCCTGTGGTTCTGCCTGTGCTGAGTTGTGTATGTTTCAGTGACACGCGTGTGCTCTCCAAGCCATCTGGCATGCAAACAACCAGAAAGAGGTGAAGAGAGGGACCCCGCGAGCAATGTGGAAATATTTGCACCTTAGGCACTCCTGGGCGTCTTGTGCTTGCTAGCAGAGCTGGTCCTGTTTCCTTTCCAGGTCTAAAGACACAAAGTCTGTCCGGGAAGAGGATTGTTTTCTGTCTGTGGTTGCCGGGCAGAAAGGCAGTCTGGTGGGACCTGTGGCTTAGGGCAGGCCCTTTGGGGTCTGTGGCCTGGGGCTGTGCTGAGCTTTGACCCAGCTGAGCAGTGGCCGGCTGCCCCGCCTGTGGTCCTCCAGGGCCCCAGCTGAGCCTCCCAAAACCTCGGGCCCCCGTGAAGGGGCTGAGTTCTTGTTACCAGGCCTGGCCCTGTCACCACCTATTAAATTTCCTGGGGACCCAGCAGCCCCCAGCCTGCGGCCACACAGCAGCCTCCCCCTGGCTGAGAGCTCTGGCATGAAGCTAGGCCTCTCCCACTATTTACTGTTTCATTAGTGGTGTTTTCCAAAGGCACGGGTCCAGGCTTGGCCGGCCGTGCCATTCGGAAGTGTGTGAACACTCCATAAAACCAAATTGTTGAAGGATCCCAAACCGAGGAATCTGGTCACTTAGGAGTCCAGGCTGGAGGCCCGAGAAGTCTGCTGTATTGTTTCTGGAAACTTCTGTCCTTGCCTCTTGTCTCTCTCGAGTTATCCAGCCTGGTAGCAGTTCTTAGCCCTCTGGGGTTCACTAGCCTCTTTTTGTATCAGATGAAAGCTTTGGACTCTCCCCAGAAAAGTGCACCCATGCACACGCACACAGCATTTTGCTTAGAATCACAAGATGTTCACGGCCACCTTCGAAAGAGGGATCCCACTGAGAACCGCGGGGCTAAACAGCAGTTTAGCTGTTTAGGCCCTGGGTCTTGGTGGAGTGTTGGACGTCTTGGAGGAGTGTTTTCTTACCAAGAAGAGTGCAAACAGACTTCTCCTGGTTCTTTATTTTTGAAATGCCTGAAGCCCTGGCATCCCGGACCAGGGCCCGAACCACCAGAGGCCAGAAAGGGAGCTCGGTGGGGTGACGGCCCCCCAGGCACAGAGTCCCTGGGGGCAGCGGTTCAGAGCCCCCCCCAGGGGCTTCAGGGGCCCAGGGTCAAGTCAGGAATGGCAGCAGGGGGCCAGGAGTGGTTTTGGCGGGTGCTAATGGCGGCGGCCAGGTACCGAAGGGAGCACAGAGCCTTGAGGGTGGCCCTGGGCGAGTCCAAGTCTGTGGTCTTGACCTCAGGTGGCCTCTGCCTGCCGCGGCCTGAAGCAGGATTTCTGCTCCCAGCCAGAGATTGAGGTCAGACCGCAGCAGTGAGAGTGCTGAATCCTAGCCACTCGACCACCAGGGACCAGTGGCCGGTGACAAGGCCATGGCCCATACAGCTTGGCAGAAAATGAATTTCCACAAAGAAGCGGAAAGTAGTGAAACAAGGAAAGTGTTTCTTAGGAGGAAGAAGGGTACATGTGCGTAGACTCACGTGGTGGTTTGAATGAAACACCTTATATGGGGCATTTCTGTTGGGTTTCCTTTGGCCAATCATCTTGCCTTGTCTGGTTCTGAGTCCGTATGTGGTTTATCTCAGGGTCCTCCCCTGTGTGCACATGCATCTCTTAGCCAAGATAGATTCTAGCAAAGAGGTCCTATGGGTAGGTTGACACCCCTCCCTTTTAGGCCTCCAAGGAGCCTTTCTGCGCGCGTGTAGTCGGGAAGGTCTCCTTCACCTGGAGAATGAGAACTGTGTGGTCTCTCATCTGGGCAGGGCTTAGCTTCTCCTCCGTTTCATCTTGGAGTATCTGTCCACAGCGGGAAAACTCCAGCCTGGGGCCCATCTATCTCCTGACTCAGCCTCAAATGGTAAAAAGCCGGTGGTGGCCAAGGATCCGGGAGCACAAATGTCAGACAGAGGAGGAGCTTAATAAACTGAGTGGCGTAGCGGGAGGGGAGGGTGTTGGCATCCACAGGGGGCCTCCTGTCCTGCTGGTTTCTCAAGCCAGGAGCCTTTGAGAAACCTTCTATACCCCCTTCTCCACCCCCATCAGAGCTTCTGATCTGGGGGCAGGCGAGGACCGCGGGGAGAAAGCATAGTGTTTTGGTAGCTGGCTATGGCGGGTGGCACGATATGTCCCCCAGATGAGCTCTAGCAGGTGCCTTCGGGGGGCACGAGGGACTCTGAAATGTGAGCCCCCCAAGGGCCGTTCCAGGAGACCTCCTGCCCAGACCCTGGGCCTGCAGGGCCCGCATCTCCACCGTCGGCCCCAGGAGGGCTCAGGACTGGGATAAACTCAGGCCAGGCCGGCAGGGCTGTGTGAGCTCTTTTAAATGGTGAGGGAGGGCTGCTCATTTCTGTGCTCTAAAAATTAGTGCCCTCTTTTAAAGTCATTATTTGCCTCTTCTGAGTTCCATTGCCCCCAGGCATACCCCAGTAGCCAAGCGACCTAGCCTCTGGTCCTCCTCCGCCATCTGCCCCTCCCTGGGAGAATCCAGCTGCCTGTCCCCTGGTAAGAGAACTGTACCGAGCTTTCCTTGCTGCGCTTTGTATTAGGAAAGCTATAGGTCTGTTTTCGTTTCTACATATGAAGTTGTCACGCCCAATAAGTTGCTCCAAACCGCGTGCCCCTCCTCTCTGAGCACCTGAGATGCTTCTCGGTAAACCATGGGCCCGGGAGGAAGGTGCGGCCGGGCTCAAGGAACCAGTGTGGTGCCCGAGTGTGTGCAGCACAGCCTTCCTTCCTTCCAGCGCCCCCTCCGGCCGTCAGAGGCTCACAAATATTTTCGCAGGTTGTCTGACTGCTGCTGACGTTTTCTGCCTGCGTGGAAGGGGAGGGCCGCGAGGCCGGGGGCCCTCGGGGGTTGCAGCAGAGCGCCGGTTTGCGAGTCAGGAGACCCGCCACCTAGGACCCCCGACGGCTTCCGCGAGCCCATGTCCTCTGCAGGCTGGGCGGGCAGCTTGGGTCCTCCCTCGTCTCCGTCCTCCACCTTGTCATCCTCGGTGGAGATTCTGTCCAGGGAGACACTTTAAAGTGTGCCGTCCAGATTGCCGTCTGAAGAGAGTTACCTGGGCTGCTCAGAGCCATGCAGAGCAATGGGGGTGGAGAAGGGGGAGCAGACTCCTGAGGGGCTGGACGGCCCTGGGCGCCGGTGAGTCAGTGGCCGTGCAGCCGGCCATCCTCTGCCCAGCTCCTAGAGCCGTGTTTCTGAAACGCGAGTCCGAGGGTGCAGTCCCTTTCAGAAGCCCTCGGGGACGCCCTGAGCCCGACACGTAAGGCCCTCCGGTGGCCCTGCCCACCTGGGGCACCTGGCAGCCCCTCAGCACCCCACTTCCCAGATGAACCCCCAAGCTCCGCACCTTGTGTTTGCCCTGTCACCTATGCTAAGGGCAGCTCCGGTGTCACCCTTTAGTGACACCTCTTCTGACCCCGTCCCCATGCAAAGAGCTCTGTCCTCGAGGACCCACAGGCCAGCGCTCCTGGGCTGCGCCTGCGCCCCTAGACAGGCGTCCCCGCGGGTCCATATCCCATCCACCTCCATCACCTGGCTCACAGGAAGGACTGGCTTGTGCGGACTGGCTGGCTGACCCTGGCTCCGCGCACCTCCCCCCACGGTCTCACACCTGGTGCTGACTTACCGTCATGCTTCTGTCCCAAACCTCTGAAGCCACCCAGCCGTTACCTCCCAGAGGCTCCCAGGAGTAGGCGGGGCGGGACCCACAGCCTGACCCCCTGGACGCCGCCTTTAGTGGCCTGGCTCGTCAGGTGGGTGCAGCCACACGCAGCTCGGAGGTGGCAGGGAGGGAAAGGTCCTGAGGGCTGGGAGGGGGCCGGGGAGGAGCGGCCTCCCGTGAAAATACTGGCTCCCCACGAGCACCTGAGCCTCCCAGCAAATCCACGCAGAGAACAGGGCAGGGGCACCAGGGCACCCGCTCCATCCACAAAGTTAGAGGACCAGGCCGCGGATCCACCCCTGGCTTCCCAGGGTGTCCTTGTCACAGGGCATTAGGTCCAACCGGGACAGCTGGAAATAAGCACCCCGGGTCCAGGCCCCCTGGTTGCTCAGGCTCCCGGCACATCAGGGATGCCTTGGAGACCCCATCTCGGTGCCCCAGGCTGCAGACCCAGGAAAACGGAGCTTCAGTACAGTTTGACCCAGGCCCTCTCCCCACGTGGGTTTCTGTCCTCAGATCATTAGCGTCTTGGAGCAAAAGCTCCTGTCTCAAAGTCCAAGCCCTGGCTTTCCTGTCTCTTGGCTTTTTGGAAACATAAATGCAAAAGTTTCTGCTGGTAAGCACCAGGGATTTGGTCCCCTCTCAAAGGAATCAGGAGATTTAGACAATGAGGCTTACAGCAGCAGTGGCCCGTTTTTTTTTAATTTCACTTCCTGGAGGTGAAAGCGAAGTGGGTGGGCTCCTGAAACTGCTCTGACGGGTGGGGGTCAGGTGCCCGGCGCTTTGCATGGCCCCACTCGTTCCTCACTGCAGCCGTGCGGTGGGTAACGTGAGACCCGTTTTACAGAAGTAAGGACTGAGGCCCGCAAAGTTCAGAACTTGCCCATATAACACACCACTGGTAGCCTGGGCTCAGACTTAGCCTCCTTCGACGCTAGAAACCAGGTCATTCCTTCGTGTCTCGTTGTCCTAACACAGAGGCTAACGGAATGAGGGCCTCCGTGATGGGGCAGCTCACAGAGGAACGAGCTTCAAGTGGCATCCACGGAGCAGGTCCGCACTGTCCCCGTCACCTGCCAGGTTATCGTCAGCGGTGGAGCATGTCATTTGGGGTCAGGGGGGCCTGGGTGAGGGCCTGCCCCACACCCGCCTGGCCTCGCCGAGCTTGTGTCCTCATCTGTAATGTGTTAACCTCCGACGGCTGTTCTGGGTGTTGAGACAGAGGGCTGCAAACAAAGCGCTTCCCACGACCTCTCCTCTGCCCCCAGAGCAGTTCGGGGTCCCCCTCTGTGCACCCACAGCGCTGTTGCCCTCACTGGAAACTCTCTTCCCTCTTGCCCACCTGCCTCCCCCCAGTTACCTAAGATCAAGCACTCCACCTGGCCCCCGCCCTGCTGAGTCCCCAAAGCTGCATCTTTGAAGGTGCCGGACGTAAAATGTATTGCACCCGTGTTCATGGCACACTCGTAGTAACAGACACATTTTCGTCTGTGGCCTCATCTGATCATCTAAGCAGCCTCTGGGGTCGGTAAGTAGGGCAGATGTCCCCTTTGGACCCTTGGGGAGACTGAGGCAGGAATATAAGCTTCTCCCCGGCAGATGCGGAGCGAGCAGAGGCTCTGCCCTGCTCACTGCCTGGGCGGAGCGTCCACGATGGGAAAGGACGGACAGGACAGACTCGGGAGCCTGGGCGTGCATCCCAACTCCCCCCTCCTTTAGCCTGGTTTCCTAGGCAACTTACATAAGCCTCCATTTTCCCGTGTTTAAAAGGGTATAACAACACTTACACGATCATGGTGCGGATCAAGTGAGTTAAAATCCACAAAGCAGGTATTAACTTAGTGTGTGCCTGGCGCACAGAGAGCACTGAGTGTTTGTTTAACGAAACTGCAAGCCTAGCTGTGCAGATGGGCTGTCACACCACATCCTCACTTTCTGCAAATTCCCAGCATCCCCATAATACAGAGGAAGGGGACAGAGTGTCACCTGGCTTTCTGTTAATTAAAGAAGGCTCCAGACAGGGCGTGAGCCTCCGGAGGAGGGCATGAAGCCCTTGCCCGAAGCACTGCGGCTGTGCCCCGTGCGTGAGCGCTGCCCGTCCATGCCTCCAGCATGGAGCATCTGGATTACAAGATGGCAGTGTCAACCCCAAGTGCTGGCACGTCCTGCTTGAGAAAACTTTGATTTCCCGCCTGGGCCCGGGACTTCGCCGAAATTGGGTAATCACCCAAGCGGCACCTGACCTTTCTGGCTGTTTATCTTAGCAGCTGGCAGGACTCTGGGCTGTTAAGGATGATGGGGGGCGGGGAGGGGAGTGCTGAGCACGGCAGGCTGGGTAGGAGCCCCAGCCCGAGAGCCAGTTTGAAGGGGCCATGCCACGCGCTCCTCGGGCCAGAGCCGCGCCCCACGTGGAGCTCTGGGGAACAGGAGCCAGCCAGCCGGAGAAGGCAGGAGGTGGCATTGCAGGCTGCGTGGAGGTGGGAAACGAAGGTCTTGGTTTCCCAGGCCTCACTCTGCCACACACTGCTGTGTGACCTTCAGCAAGGCGCTTAACCTCTCTGAGTCTCAGGAGTCCCATCTGGGAAATGGGGATATTAATGCTGGCTCTGACTACTTCACACGTGAAGTCATATTTTTAAATCTTAAAGCGCCACACTGCTATTGTTGTGAACTGGAGGAGACCAGCCGTGTGCTGGCGACGACTTCCATCGCCAGCCAGCCTAGGGGGCGCCCAGTGTCACTTCTGCAGCACCACTGCCATCACCAGAACTTTGCTCCCTTTGAGGAGTTATTCTCTGAGTCATGAGTTAAGCCGTTACCAATTATAATACCTGATGAACAATACGTTTGTTAGTAGACTTCTTCCTGACCATATGACCCCCTGCTAGGAGCAAGGTTGTTTCGTTGTGTTTTGTTTTGTTTTCTAAAAGAGGTGAGAGGGACTACCCTGACAGTCCAGTGGTTAAGACTTCGCCTTCCAATGCAAGGGGTGCAGGTTCGATCCTTGGTTGGGGAGCTAAGATCCCACATGCCTCGCGCCACATGCCCCACGCCAGAAAACCAAACCAGAAAACAGAAGCAATATTGTAACAAATTCAATAAAGACTTTAAAAAAATAAGTAAATAAAAGGGGTGAAAGTTGAAAGGACAGACGGATCCTGAGGGTCTTGGAGTTGGGGGATTAGCGTGGCCTTGTGGGGATGGGGGAGGGGGACTGGGGTATCCGGGGGACTGGGGTATCCAGGTGACAGCAGAGACACACAGGGAGGGGATGGAGGGCCAGAGTGAGGGGGCACGGCCAGTCTCCCCCCGATATTCTGGAGGTCAGCCTTGTTTTCATACCCTTAACTCCTTTCTGACCAGCGTCTCTCCCCAAAAAAATCAAGTTGAAGCAGACACAACTCCAGGCCAAAGGGACGCCTGGTATTACGGACCTCTGGTCCTGCCCCCACAGCTACCCAGCTGGGTGGGTTTCCGTTTACCAGTCTGTCGGGGGCGAAGGTGGGCTGCAGACAGAGGTGTTTCCGAGGCCCCAAGTGGGTGGGAGTGGAGAACTTGGTGACAGAGTTGCAGCTCCCGAGCTCGTGACGCATCAAAGATAGCCCTGCAGGGTCCCGAACAGCCGTTACAAGGCTGCTCTCCTTTCCCTTCCTTTTTATTTTCCCTTTAATTAATTTAAACTTTTTTGATTAAGGGACAGCTTTCATCAGTCCTGGCAGCTGCTAAGAGACTGATGCCATGGGCGTACCGGGGAGCCTCATGACCACCCAGTGGAAGAATGTCCTGGTGCCCCACCTGGTCTTGTCTCATTCCACTCCAGCAGAGGGTTGGGGGCTTCATTACAGCCTGGAGAGAATGGAGGCTTTGTTAGGGGAAGTGGGGTCAGAGTGACAGCTTTTCCTATGGCGTTTGGCTGCAGTAGAAGGTTTATTGTCTAAAGTTTTCTGTCTTAATTTAAAAATGGGCAAAGGATTTGAATAGATATTTCGCCACAGAAGCTATACAAATGGCCGATAAGCACGTGAAAAGATGCTCAATATCCCTAGTCACAGGGAAACGTAAGTCAAACCACAATGAGGTACCACCTCGCGCGCAATGGAATGGATATTATCGAAAGCACAGAAAATAACAAGTGTTGGCAAGGATATGCAGACACTGTAACCCTGTGCACTGCTGGTGGCAGTGTAAAGGGGTGCAGCTGCTCTAGAAAGCAGTGTGACGGTTCCTCAAAACACTGAACGTAGACGTACCTCGTGATATAGCAATTCCTCTTCTGGGTACGCACCCAAAGGAGGTAAAATCAAGGACTCCGGCTCTTTGTTCACCTGTGTTCATAGCAACATTCACTGTTCCAAACTGCAAAAGGTAGAGTTTTAAGTGTCTAGCAGTGGCTGAACAGACAAACAAAGTGAGGTATAAACATACAAGGAAGCATCATTCAGCCTAAAGGGGCATGAAATTCCGATACCTGTTACGGCATTGAAGAACCTCGCAAACATTATTCTAAGTAAAACAAGCAAGACACGAAAGAACAAATATTATATTATTCCTCTCGTGGGAAGCAGCTAGTGTGGTTAACTCATAGAGACAGAAGATGGGATAGTGGCTCCCAGGGGCTGTGGGAGCCACTACTGAATGCAACAGTTCCCGATCGGGATGATGAAAAAATCCATGAGCTGGATGGCGACAGTTGCACACAATGTGAACGTGCTTTATGCCACATAACTGTACACTTAAAAATGGCTGAAACGGTACATTTTATGCTGTGCGTATTTTATTGCAGTGTGGAATGAAGTTTGTCTTGCTAGGCTGCCCCTTTCCCGGGCCCTTGGCTATAGAGAGCCGACCTCAGTTGTGCGGGGGTCGGTCTGTCTGCACCGGTTGACATTTCTCGGAAACGCAGGGAACTCATCCCTGTGCCCTGAGGGTCCTGAGGTTCCTTGTCAGCCTTCCTTCTTCTCGCCATCCTGTAGTCATCTTATGTTTGTTTTATAGGTAATGTCCGTGGATTTTACTTGCACGTTGGGGGAGGGATAGGGAAAAACATGTCTGCTCTATCTCTCCGGAAGCAGAAGTCTCCAAGTCACTTTATTTTATGGAGGGAGTTCTGCCCATGTTTCACTTCTGTTGCTAGCTGGTGAAGTCTCACTCATTTCCATATAGTATTAGAAACCTAGGGCTGAAAGCATCTTTTGTTCTAGGGCTCCTACTCCTGACATCGCGTGTTAACATTTCTAAACATTTCCAGAGAGCGGCAGATAAGTAGCACAATGTCATTCATCATAGCATTTCACTGTCCACCATCTCTTTTGCCCCAGGCTTCAGTAATGCTAATCGCCGGTACATCTGACTAGCACTCATTTCATGATCACAAAATTAGTTGATCCTACATGCGCTGCCACCTCTCAGCTTGTCATAATTGTTAACTTTCCTCAGCTCAGGGCTGCTGTCCCGTCCACGGTTCTGTTAGCACGTGTGATCAAATATGCTTATGCTGGATTCGTCCTTTCGTCCTCATCATGACTCAGCTGATTTTTAAAACACTCCTTGAAGGAAACACCGCGGTGGGGCAGCAAACACAGCGGGTTTTGAATTAGGACGTTTGGGTTAAGTCCTAGTTTTGCTGCTGACTGGCTCATCATTTGATTCCTCTGAGCCTCGGCTTCCTCACCATTCAAATGAGGGAAGCAGAATTAGGCCCTTCCTGTGGGACCGGCTTCATGTTGAGGCCACTCACTTGTCATCGAATCAAAGAAGTTATCAGACCGGCGGGTTGAGGCAAAGGTGTCGCCGCAGGCCTGATCCCTGATGGCTGTCTGCTGATGGTGGAACTGTCAGTGGATGAACAGCAGGTGCAGGATTTCCATCGAGATTCCTAGTTTGGGTTTGTCACTGTAATGTTTTATTTCCGTTGATGGCTGTGCTTGGAGCGATACCCAGATTCTAAGTGACTTTTGTCCTTTTCCCCCTTGAAGTTCAGTGCCTTAATCCCAGGTCTTCTTTCACCTCTTCCTTTCCGTCTCCCCTTGACCCCCTCTACTCCTTCCTTCCTGAAGTTGAAGTGCTCACCTAAGCAGAGCAGGTGAAAGCACACAGCAGGTGTGTTTCTTCGAAGCGGAGAGAAGAGCTAACGCAGGGCTTGCTGTCGCCAGGGCAGGCAAAGCGACCCAAGGCCATGCCCCGAATCCCTGACAAGGTGAGGGGAGAAATAGGCGAGAAAGGCAATGGGGCAGGAGGGGAGCCGGTGGCAGGAGAGATGGATGAGCAGGACGGCCCCAGGAGACAGGAGCGCAAACGCAGGAGCATCTCCCGTCGGGTGGGGATGAATCACTGTCATCCCCAGGGCTCGGCAGGGTGGCAGCACCATCCTCTCTCAGACTCCAAGTCGTTTGTAGCTGCCAGCGTGGGATGGCGGGCCTGTGCGTCCTGCCCCTATTAGAGTTTGCCAGGGGGACAGGTGTCTCTGCAGAGCAGTGTGGCCTGGCTGGACACAGCGCCCGCGGTCTGACAGAATCTGCGTCACCTCAGCCCTTGTAGGGCACCGTGTCGGCCGACCCCCCCTCCCACCCCATGCTCTGGGAACAAGACCCTGGCCTCCCGTCGTCCCCAGCAGGAAGGGGCGGAGAGCCAGACCCCACCCGACACTGCCCAGGCGTCTGGCTTTAGGAGGTTTTCAAGAAGTGGACCCGCGACGGGGCTTCCCTGGTGGCGCAGTGGTTGAGAGTCTGCCCGCCGATGCGGGGGACACGGGTTCGTGCCCCGGTCCGGGAAGATCCCACGTGCCGCGGAGCGGCTGGGCCCGTGAGCCATGGCCGCTGAGCCTGCGCGTCCAGGAGCCTGTGCTCCGCAACGGGAGAGGCCACGACTCTCCCGTGAGAGGCCCAAGTACCGCCAAAAAAAGAAGAAAGAAAGAAACGGACCCGCGAAGGTTCGTGATGATGGTTCATTCCCAAGCAGCCAAAACCAAACGCTTAAAGGGAACGAGAATAGACGTGCCAGGAGTACAAAGCACCCGGACCCTGTGTGTGTGAGCGCCTGCATGCACGTGTGTGTGCGGACACGTGTGTGCGTGTGCATGCGTGTGCTTCCCAGGAGATGACCCTATGAGGATGGCTCTGTCCTTTGCCGCCTCTACTCTGACGTGGCTTTTTCTCGTCTTTCTCTCCTTTGCGGGACAAGCCCAGCCCCCTCCGTGACTGCCAGGCTCTGTCACTCTTCAGAGAGACCTGTTCTGCCCGGTTGGGAAGGGTCTGGGTAACTCGCACCATCGTGGTGCCGCCAAACCTCCCCGATGGGTGTGCTGGTGTTCCCGGCTTTCCCCAGCAGAGCGCACCTCTTCTCAGCCTCCTAAACTCGACAGACGGCAGGCGCTGCCAGTCCTTGGAGGGGCGGGGAAGGAAGGCGGAATCGCACGCGAAGCCCCAGCACCGCCCCCATCCAGTAGGACCCCTGGCAAGGCGGGCGTGACCGTGACCGTGTGGAGGAGCGACTCTGCAGAGCTCACAGTGCACAGGCAGCCGGAGCTCCGGGCCTTCGGGTTTGAGGCCCTCGAAAGGCCTGTTTAGAATCAGAGCATCGGGGCTGGAGCTGCTTTTACTTTCCTGGTTGGAAACCGCAGAAAACCGCTTCCGAAGCCTCGCTGCTTCCGGCTACGGTGGCTCAGCTGGCAGTGTGTTCCGAGCCGGCCCGGCCCTGAGAGGCAAGGCCCGGGGCCCCGTGCTGCTCCCCGTCCAGCCCTGTCCGGCCCCGAGGCTGCCCCGCCCACGTGGACGCCCCCTTCTGTAACCGGGCAGCTGCCCCGCCCACGTGGACGCCCCCTTCTGTAATCCTGCCACGTGCCTTTACATCCATGCAGCCTCAGGAAGGGGGCAGAAAGCAGCCCTGCTCCTGCGCCGCCCCTGGGGGAAGAGTCACGTGGGAGGCACGCGGGGGCGGGGTAAAGCTCCGTGCCGACGGGGCTCTGCTGCCCGCTCCTTGGTCGCAGAGTTGGGCGAGCACCCTAGAAGGGCGCCCCCAGGAGCTCGGGGTGAGCCTGCCGGTGCTGCGCAGTGGAGCCCCTTCCCCAGCGAAGCTCCCAGGCAGGCACCATCCCTGGGGCGGCACCCGTGAGAAAGTGTCCAAGCGTGAGTCGGTGACCTGCCACCCCCTCGGTGCCTCTTGGGCCCTCCCTGGATCTTTTGAGGGGTGGAGCCCGGGAGGGGTCGGGGCAGCAGGTGGGAGTCACGTGGAGGGGGAGGGCGTGGCCGGAAGCGCCGAGGGTGCTTTGCTGCCAGCCCAGAGCCCTGGCTCTGCCACCAATCCATCAGCCTAATTCAGCCACCTCCAGCCCGTGGCGAGTGCGCGGGCAATCTTACTTTTTTGAACCAGGGAATAAATAAGTATCTTGATCAACATGTAAATGAAGTAGATATTTACCAGACGCCTGTGAAAAGGATTTACTGCATTTTCAAACGATGGAAGCCAGAAGGAGGGGCAGTGTTGGAGGAAAAGACAGTGTCTGACCCCAGGGGTCTCCAGTCTGTGACCCAGCACATGGTTCTGGTCCTACACGGTGGTATCGTGGGGTCGGTAAGATGCGGTGGCACTGAGGAAAGACCGAGAAACATGCAGGTTTGCCCAAATCTAACATTAAAATGTAGGTGACTTTTATAGTGCAAGCTAGGAGGCTGGGAGAAAGCGACATTCATAACGTCAGCCAGCTCTTGGGCCCGCCCTGTGCTCTTCTGGCAAATGAATGAATGAGTGAGTGAATGTGTGAGTCGAGTGAATGAGTGAGCGAGTGAATGAATGAATGCATACACTCTGACAAGTTGAGGCTGACTTCCCGTGCTCCCTCCACCCCCTCCCCGTGCATCCTTCCCCCTGGCTGCATAAACTGCCGTATGAATTTATGGCTCCTGTCAAATGGAACCACCTGAGATGGAAAGGCTTAGTTATTGGCGTGGTCGGCTCTGACGGATGGTTCCACCGCTGCTCCAAAGCCCTCGGTCCCGGCACCACTCACGGTGCGACCCGCAGCTGCTGGGTCTGGGCTTTGACGGCTGCTTCTGGCCAGATCCGGCCTGTCCCGTCGTCTCTCCCAAGTCCCACTGCCACGTAGTCCCCGAGCCACACAGTCCTGCCCTGCGGTCCCCCCTCCCACTGGCCCTCTGTGCGGCCCCTACCCTGGGCTGGAGAAGCGCTCCCTCCCTCCATCCCCGCCACTCCCTGCATTCTGCCTGATCGGCCGTTACTTGAATATAGAATTTCCCGTGGAGACAGCGATGGACATGAAACGCCCCGACTGAGGGCCGTGCAGTGGGACTGAGTCAGAGGCGGAGCTCAAGACCTGCACCCGGCGCTGACTCCCCGTGGGCCCTGGACCGGCTGCTTGACTCCTCTGAGCCTCGGGATCCTCACCCCTGATGAGAGGCGGTACGGCACCAGCCACTTGGGACCGGAGCGCGCTGACTCCCCACATCACGTGCGGCGGGCGCCCAGGGGCCTCCTTCTCTCCTCACCCCACGGGGCTCCACCACTTCAGCGTTTCCCCTAAAAAGACTGACGCACCGTCCAGGGCCCTGGTGAGCAGCAGCTGGGAGTGGGGAGTTTCCTAGATGGTCAAGGACTAAGTTTCGTGTAAACTCCGGGAAGGACACCGGCTCCCTGTGGTGACGACTCTGCTTACCTGTGCCGGGCGTCTCACCCGGGCATAGATGCCGCAGAGGGGGTGCGAGTGTCACCATGGCGGCTCCGCCCGGACCCACCGTCTCAGAGGAAAGCCCGTGTCCTCTGAGATGCTCGTAGCTCTTCTGGGATCACAGAAGCCACGTGGCCTGTGGTGCAAGGGTCCGGCCTGGAACCTGGAGTGTGGAGGAGGCTGAGTTGCCCTCTGTGTCTAGCTGGTGTCAGGGAGGAGTCCCCAAGCCTCCCGGCCTAAGGGACTCGTCGTGTTGCGATGACCCCTGTCCCTTCCGATGCTGCCCCGGGCTTGACTGCCCCAGGCAGGCAGGGGCGCTGCTACTGCATCTGCGGGCCCCAGGGTAGTACACGTCGGTGGACGTAATCAGAACTCGGGTCCCCGGGGCCTGGCATCCGACTGGACCACAGCCTGATTTTGGCCCAGCGCGTGGAGTCAGTTCCGCAGACGCTGGGGGCGGGGGGGATGCGGGGGGAGAGGGCAGCAGTGGGGAGCGGTGACTCGGGGGAGGGCGCCCAGCCCAGGGCAGAGCCTGCTGGTACTCCGACCTCTCGCCAGCTGCGTGCTCATGGAGACTTCTGGCCAGAGGGGTCAGAGGTCAGTGGGACCCTGGCTGTGGTCGGGCAGAGGTGCTGGGTCACTGGCTTGCTTTCTGCGTAGAAGATAGACAAATGGTCGACTCTTCCAGGAGGACCCAAGACTCACACCCCACAAGCCCCTCTTCCCGGGTGTGTTGGACACGCCCCCCCCCCCATGTGCACCCTGGGCTCCTGCTACACGCGTGCACACGCCCTCTGTGGGCAGACGCCTGGCATCGTAGACATGGCTTCGGGAACCTTAACCCTGGACGTCTCGGGCGTAAACGAACCCCAGCAGTGTCGCACTTTTCTTTCCTGCTCCCGTGTGTCTTCTATTCCTGCCTATTCTGCCGTTTTCCTCCTTTCTGTTTTCCAATTTTCTTCTCTAGCACTTTCTTTAAGTTTTTATTTTATTTTATTTTATTGAACTGAGGTATAGCTGATGTCCAATATTATGCTAGTCTCAGGAGTAATAGTGATTCACAATTTTTAAAGATTATACTCCATTTAAAGTTATTACAAATATACTTCTGTATATTAATTTTGTATCCTACAACTTTACTGAATTCATTGATGAGCTCTAGTAGCTTTTTGGCAGTGTCTTTAAGCTTTTCTATCTATAGTATCATGTTATCTGCAAACAGTGACAGTTTTACTTCTTCCTTTCCAATTTGGATTCCTTTTACTTCTTTTTCTTGTCTGATTGCGGTGGTTAGGACTTCCAATACTCTTGAATAAAAGTGGCGAGCGTGGACACCCTTGTCTTGAGGAAGTGCTTTTAGCTTTTCACTGTTCAGTAGGATGTTAGCTGTGGGTTTATCACATACGGACTTTATTATGATGAGCTATGTTCCCTCTCTACCAACACTGTGGAGAATTTTTATCATAAACGGGTGTTGAATTTTGTCAGAAGCTTTTGCTACGTCTATTGAGATGATCATATGGTTTTTCTCCTTCAACTTGTTAATGTGGTGTATCATCCTGATTGGTTTGTGGATATTGGACCATCCTTGCATCACTGGGATTAATCCCAATTGACAGCGGCTTATGATTCTTTTAATGTAGTGTTGGATTCAGTTTGCTAATATTTTGTTGACGATGTTTGCATCTATGTTCCTCAGTGATATTGGCCTGTAATTTTCGTTTTTCTGTGATGTCTTTGTCTGGTTTTGGTTTCAGGATGACGGTGGCTTCATAGAATAATTCTGGAAGCATTCCTTCCTCTGCAATTTTTTGGAATAGTTTCAGAAGGACAGGTGTTAACAGTCTTCTCTAAATGTTTAGTAGAATTCAGCTGTGAAGCCATCAGGTCCTGGACTTTTGTTTGTTGGGAGTTTTTTAAATTACTGATTCAGTTTCATTTCTGGTAATTGGTCTGTTCATATTTTCTGGTTCTCCCTGGTTTAGTCTTGGGACATTGTACCTTTCTAGGAATTTTTCCATTTCTGCTCGGTTGCCCATTGTATCGGTATAGAGTCGGTCACAGTAGTCTCTTAGGATGCTGCATTTCTGTGGTGTGGGGGTTGTACCTTCTCCTTTTTCATTTCTTATTTTATTGATTTGGGTCCTCTCTGTTTTTCCTGATGAGTATGGCTAAAGGTTTATGAATTTTGTTCATCTTTTCAAAGAATCAGCTGTTAGTTTCATTGATCTTTCCTACTGTTTTTAATTCTCCATTTCATTTATTTCTGCTCTGATCTTTATGGCAGCACCTGGATTTAAAATCAGGTGGTCTCCCTCCAGAGACGGGGCTCCTAACCACCACGCCCTGAGCCTCAACTAACACAACAAGGCCGGAGGACAAGGTGGGAGTCGGGCTGGTGGCAGCCGGGCACGTGTCCATTCGGAGCAGGAGAGGGAAGGCCTTGCTTACTTGGCACCTGCCATGGGAGTCAGGGCCACTCATAGGACCTGAGGGATTCCTCACTCCCCAGGGTCCCTTATGGTCTGTGGACCCCAGGGAAACACACATATAAACTGCACAACAAACTCTCTACGTGATTTTTTGTAGCCCAGGCAGAGGAGGGGAAGGGGCATTCATTTTACAGATTAGAAAACTGAGGCCCAAAGAAGCAACATGCCTCACCCCAAATAGAGGCCTCTTGAACCAGTTGGGGTCTCAGCCATGAAGTGGTGGTGGGCTGGGCCACGTGGAGGAGAGGGTCGCTGTTGGGACTCGGGTCACCAAGGGCCTCAGTGTATCCTGTAAACTAGGAGTGAGGTGACTGTTCACTTACCCGCAGGCCTCCTTGGCAGGTTTCTGGACCACCCCTGAGAACGTTGAGACACGGAAGCCTGAGGTCTGGCCAGCGGACACCGTCTGCTCCCCACCGGGCCTTCCGTGGGACTTGGGGCGAGACCCCTGGCCCGGCTTCTCCGAACCCCTGGGCCTCCTCAGCTGCAGAAAATACATCGTTTCTGATGATCGTTGTGAAGATGGGAGGGCCTTTGGGTGGGGAGCTTTTTTTTTTTTTTTTGCGGTACTTGGGCCTCCCACCGTTGTGGCCTCTCCCATCGCGGAGCACAGGCTCCGGACGCGCAGGCTCAGCGGCCATGGCTCACGGGCCCAGCCGCCCCACGGTATGTGGGATCTTCCCGGACAGGGGCACGAACCCGTGTCCCCTGCATCGGCAGGCGGACTCTCAACCACTGTGCCACCAGGGAAGCCCTGGGTGGGGAGCTCCTTGAGCAGTTCTGGAGAGAGGTATATGCGCTAAGACCCCCATCCCACTCGATCCCCAAAGTGTAGGAGACACTGTTACTTCAGCCAGATCCTGGATTAGACTAAAAACGCTCAATAGCCAAAAAGGTAAACTATATCTGGTGACTGACAGCGTTAGCACCCCAAGAAGACGCTTTCATTTGCCTTTGAATAAAATGCTCAGAATATTTTTCTCATCCTCCCAACCTGAAAGTTCCGGAAATGTAAAACTGAGCAAAACACTTCACAGGGAACTTCTAAATGTTTATAAAACATGTCACGATGGTAATGTTTTTCTGTTCACCAGCTTGCAACCATTTTTATGGGATCATCCGCTCATTAGCCCAATGATTTGATGACTTGAAAACTTTGCTTCATAAACGAGAAAATGTAAAGTCGGAGAATAAAAAGAGACTAAGCTCACGTCACAAAGCAACTTAGAGGCCACGCCCAGTCAGAACCTTCCATACTTGAAGTGTCATATCCTCTGAAAACCCCTTAGAAGCAGTGGTTTTTTTGAGGGACAAATGGGGTTCCCCTTAGGAAACAGGGTTGCCCGAGAGGATGGTCTTGGGTGGTCCCTGGCGTTCCTGTCATTCACCCTTGTCATGGCCGTGCTGAGGCGCAGTGAACTTGGCAGTGAGTGAAATACTGTTCTCTGGTTCCCTTCTTGGGGAAATCCATCAGTAATTAGACTCATTTTTCAGTTTTGTCACCTAGAAACAGAAAATGCCCATAAATCTCCCGAAACAGAAATTAGATGCTGCTGATTTAATTACCAATGAGTAAACAAGGTGATTCAGCCTCTGTAAGACGCCCAAACGCGTTCGTCACCGGCTCATTAAACTACCACACAAGCGATTGTTCACTGTGAGGAGCGGGTGGGGTGGAGGGCCGGAGCAGGGGATCGCGGACACGTGCTTTCACGGGAGGGTGCTGAGCTGGTGCCGCCGGGGCAGGAAGGGGACCTCGGGGGCGCGGGAATAACCCCGTGGTTGTGGCACCTCTGCAGACACGACTGAGACCCCGAGGCGGACCTTGTCCTTTCTCACCAAGACTGTCTCTTTCCCCCAATTCCCCCCACCCGCCCCGTCCAGTAGGAAGACGCTCCCAAGCTTCCTCAGGTCGGTTTACCTACAAGGAGTAGGTGGGCGCTTCGGGAGCCTCCCTGAGGTATAATTAGGGTGACTACAGTCTCTAGTTCACCTAGGATCACCCCCGTGTGATCACCCGCTGTGTCCCCATTAATTAGTCACAGCATCCTCTTTCACTCTCAAAGCTGCCCTTGTCTGACGGGTAAACTATATGGTCACCCTGTGCATCCCGCAGGGAGGGTACAGGTTGTAAGTCAGCACCGATGCGTTGATGGTCCTTGTGTTGAGAGGGATGCTGAGGTCATGCTGTGGGTCAGCAGGTGAGTTAATGGTGATGGTTGGGCGGTGTCTGCTGGGGGGCCCAGGTGGGGGACGGCTTGAGCACCGGACAAAGGTCAGGAGATGGGGGTTTGCACCCAGCACCGCTCCGGTCATCTCGGGGTGTCACTTCTATCTAACACTGAGCCAGGTCACTCACGGCGCCTCTCAGTTTTGTGAGTCTAATCCTGTGTCGAGTGTACGTCACCCTACGGGACACTGGAGCCCCCTTCCTCCCCTGAGATTCTGTGGTCCTGTGCTGATTTTATGAGATGGTTCTCTCTGCCCCACAGAGAAGCTTTGGGGGGGATGCCCGTCAGTATTTCCACAGCACTTTGCAGTTTACAGAGCACGTCCACGTAAGTGGACACCAGCACACGACGCAGGCTGTTTCCATACTCCTTCTATGGATGAAAAAGTTAAAGCTGACGTTAAGGGCCTGCGCTCTGGGCTCAGGGGCCCGAGGTCAAGCCCTGATACGGCTCTTAGAGTCTGTGTGGTCTGGGCGAGCGGACCTACCTTCTGCGTCTCAACCTCCTGATTCACGGGGAGGGCTGATCTGCCGGCATCGTGATGTTGTGACGAAGGAAGAAAATAATTCAGTAATTTGTGCAAGGGACACAGGATCAGGGTCGGGATTGAGAACACACAGGGTGACGTTAGTTCTTGTTGTTATTGGTGGTGTTGGTGGTCGACATCGTGGTCACCAGCTTGTAACCGGTGTGACGGGGACTATTCTCAGGCACCGAGACCCGGGGTCTGTCTATGACCCCAGCTTTCGTTGTCCCCGTCTCTACCGTAGGATTTCTATCCGCAAGTCAGAGGCAGCAAAGCAGAATAACAGGAAAAATGAAGACCGTGTTTGGGGAGGTATTTTGCCCACCTGGCACCGAGAGAACACGAGCTGGGAGCTGAAACTCCTCCCTCCTCGCCTCACATCCTTCCAGCAGAGGACGTAGCGGCCCGAGGACTGTATTTAGGCCATCGCAGCCTTCATGGGCTCCACGGTTGGGGGAGGGGACCAAGCCCTCTGTGCTGTCCCCTCACTCGGGATGTTGGCCCTTCCTGGGTAACTGGGCTCCCTCTGTGGGTCCGCACAGGTCAGGAGACGCCCCTTCCACACCCGCAAGGGCTGGGGTGCATTCATCAGCATCACAGGTGGATGCTCACGGCTCTGTGTTTTTCCATTTTCAGTGGGTCTGCACACCTTTTAAGCAATTTGCAAGAAATAGCCAATTAGCTGAACTGCCGTGTGACCCTGTGGACGCTGCCCATCCCTCGAGGAGGGAGAAGGTCTGAGAGGGACGGAGGGGGAGCCGGGGGCTGATGGCTGGAGGGGCAGAGGGGCCATGAAAGAAAGGGGGGGGGGCGGGAGGGTGGGAGGGAGGCAGAGGCCCGGGGCGGGGACCGGCTATTTTCACCTGCACGAGACAGATTCGCTTTTTCCTCCTTGGATGTTTGGCGTCTTGGCTAAAAATGCCTCAAGGGAATGGTGTCTTGGGGACAGGGAGATGGAGAGGGCGGCAGCACTGTAGGACGCTCGGGTGGGGAGCTGTGCCCACGTGCAGGCGGGTGAGTCCTGTGCGGAGTGAGGCGCAGACCCCAGGCCCCCAGGGCCGAAGCCCCGTCCCAGGTCCCAGGGCCGTGTGTTCTCAGGCTGGAGAGGCTCCGCGTCTAACAGCCGCCTCTTCCCCTCACCCGTCAAAGGAGGAAGGACCTCCCCGATAGAAGGGGTCTTCCTGACACCCCCGCAAGGAAAAGGAGCAGGATGGACGAGCGTCCGAGGGAGGAGCGTGGGGCACCCGGGCGCCGAGGGGCGCGCGGCACGGGCCCCGTGGCTCCAGGAGCACCCCTCCACCCTGCCGCCGTCTGCCTCGTCTGGTGGCTCCAGGAGCCTCAGGGACCCCGTGGGGCCCACCTCCTGCCCCCCGAGCGGGGCTCAGGCCTGCCTACTGCCCCTAACTCATCGTGAGATGACAGAAATGCGTCCCCTCATTTTCCTAGGAAACGGGGGACTCAGTGTCACCAAGGCCCCTCCCAGCACTGACGTCTGGTCCTTTTTAGTGGTGCATGAGCCCCAGAATCTCGGGAGCTGTGCGGGCTGCCTGCTGGGGCCCTGTACCCCCGCTGCCGAGCACCAGGACCCCCTCTGCACCCGCCGCCGCAGCCCACCGAGTGCTGAGCCAGGTCAGCACAGGCGGAGGAGACAGGCAAAGGCGGCCCCGCCCCATCCTGCTGCTGGGATCTGGGGGCGATTGAGGGTGACACTGGAGACAACGTACGTTCAAAACCTGTGTTAAACAAAGATAAGGGAGGTTCTCAGATAATATGAACAGTGCGATGACCACTTTGGACACACAGGGGAAACAGGTTGGCCGCAGATGACAAAACATCAGCCACGGTCCCCTGGGGGTGGGGGGGAAGGGATGGTGCACTTCATTTCCCTTTTTTCACCTCAGAGTCGTCTTAAATGTCTAAGATGAATTTTGTCATCTTTGCCATAAGAGAGTAAAATGCTTTCATAGGAAAGGAAAGAAAGGGGCTCGGCCGAGGGGCGGTGTGAGGACACAGGGCCGACCCTGCCCTCGGCCTCTGAGAGCTGAGCAGAGCAGGGGCCGGGGAGCAGACACCTTGATGGTAGTTTTCGCAGCCGCCCCTCCTTTGCAGCGCTGCCCTTTTCATCTGTGTCATCATTGCCCTACCCCGCTGCCAGCTCCGTAGTCCTTGGTGACGGCTGAGAGGATGGGAAGCTCGATTATCCGAGGCCAGCGCCCAGGACAGACGGAGGCCACTCATTAAAGTGTCGGGAGGCTTGGGAATCACGTCCTAATTTGGCGAGGGGGGTTTTACCTACTCTGCTTTGGGTGTGTCTCTCTGACTCGTGTTCTAGAAAGCGTTTGTTTTGGGGACTGAAAAGGAGGTCAGTCCCCGTGGAAAAGCGGGGGGACCCAGGACATCACGCAAGGCTGAGGGACAGGACACTGGGGAGAGCCAACCCACACGGCCAGTTTCAGATCCTTGTCAGATTCCAAGTGTCATCCATCAGTGAGCAGCAGAGATACAGCCTGTGACGATGTTGGGTTCGGGGCTGAGTCTAAATATAAGACAAGCGGTGGCCCAGGAAGGACCGCGATCTGACCGAAGATGAGATGATGAAGTTAATCTCGTCAGAAATAACCCAGCGCCGAGTGCAGGACCCGCCCAGCGGGTGAGGATGGGACCTTGAAGGAGATGCAGCCAACTCCCCCTGAGTGCGGTCCCTGAACCCCCTCCCACAGGTGACCCGCAGGTGTGCGTGCCAGTGCACGGCCCCAGAGGCAGCCTGCCCGTTGCAGGGGAGCCCGACTCCACAGAGCTCTTCCTGGAACACGACATCGACGCCCCCATTTCTCTCAAGGAGACCCCTCCTTCCTCCCACTTCTGGAGCCACATGGAGTCAGGGTGGCCCTTGCCAGGGACAGGCCTCGAACCCAAATTTTCCCCAAGTGTGCCGTGTACCTGGGTGGCATGTCGGACGATTTTAGGTATAGCACATGGACAAACATTGTTAAATGGTTTTACTGACGTCCTTCATCACGGCAAGCAGCACTCGTGATACTTACAATCTTAAAAAATTCCTTTCTAAATGTTCATATAAGAAAAGCAAGTTGATGGAAAGAAACAGTATTAAGTGAACAATATTATACATACATGGACGTGGCAAAAATGACGACGGTCTTGAGACATACTCTCTGGGCCTCCCTGGCCGGCGTCGCCTCCCTGAACCCTCAGCCTCTGTTCTCTGATCATGGATTTCATGGAACCGTCACAGCATCGCCCTCACAGCTCATTTCTGAAACCCACACCTTCAGCACCGACCCGCCGATGTCTCCAATCACCTTCATTGTCTCAGATGCCAAGGATTTCAGAACCACGGGGGGTTCGGGAGCAGAACATTTAAGTATTTCCCATTTAACGTGTTCACGTGCACTTGCCCTCGGTTCTTACGGAGTCTTGATAGGAAGGTGTTATCTCCACTCTATAGGCAAGGAGAAGGAGGCCTCTGAAGTTCCAGTGACTTGGCCACAAGGTGCAGTCGGTGTGGAAGAGACCTAAGGTTTAAAACTCAGATCCGTCAGCAGTAAGGAACCCTAGCTGGACACGGGCAGAAGGGTGGAGGGCACCTGGGCAAACTCATATTTGGTGGATGAAGAAACCACCGTCCAGAGCGAGGGTGATGTGGCCAACCTCTGCGTGGCATCCGACCCCATTCTGCCAGTGTGCCTGAAGTCTTGATGTCATGTTTGAAAGTCCCCTGTCCCCCACCTCCCTCCTAGCATCACCTGCCTCTGCTGTGGCCCCTTCTGTCCCGCGGCCCTGTCCCGCTCTGGTTCACACTGTCAGAGCCCCACTCCCGGCTGCTGCAGGGTCTCCAACTCCACTACAGGGCTGGAGGAGAGGACCTCAGTGGGGCTAGACCAGTGGCTGCCTAGCGTCCCCCCACAGGTGGTGGCAGGTGTGACCAGGAGCTGGAGGAGAGTGCGGGGTCTGCTCCGTAGCCACATGTCCACACGCCATCAGTGGGAAGTGGGGGCCCTGGGCCAGGCGGGTGCTACATATCAAACCCTTGCAGAACGCCGCTGGCTTTCGACAAAAATCAGATGTTCAGTGTGGCCCCAGCCAAGCCCCAGTGCAGAGGTGCCAGGTGAAGGGGTCCGTCCGTCCTGTCACCCCAAACAGTGGGAAAACGTGAGTCCCAGCTCCATGCTCCCTAGCTGCAGGGCATTGTAGAGGTTACCCAGCCTCTCCCACCAGCGTCCTCTTGTGCATAATGGAGAGAACATTCTTTATTCATCATGCAGTTACTGTTAAGATTAGAGTTGATGCATCCAGGCTCCAACTCGGCTGTTAATGGCAGCTGTGATGGAAGAGGAGGAGGAGACGGTGGTGGTGACAGTGATGTGATGGTGGTGATGGTGGTGGTGATGATGACAGAAGCATTGGCGGTGGAGATGGTGATGGTGACGATGGTGGAGGTGGAGGAGATGGTGCTGATGGTGCTGATGGTGGAGGTGGTGATGGGGGTGGAGGAGACGGCGGTGATGGTGTTGGGGGTGAAGGAGATGGTGGTGATGCTGTTGGGGGTGGAGGAGACGGTGGTGATGGTGTTGGGGGTGGAGGAGATGGTGATGATGGTGATGGGGGGGTGGAGGAGACAGTGGTGATGGTGATGGGGGTGGAGGAGACGGTGGTGATGGTGTTGGGGGTGGAGGAGACGGTGGTGATGGTGATGAGGGTAGAGGAGACGGTGGTGATGGTGATGAGGGTGGAGGAGATGGTGGTGATGGTGATGGGGGTGGAGGAGATGGTGGTGATGGTGATGGGGGTAGAGGAGACGGTGGTGATGGTGATGGGGATGGAGGAGATGGTGGTGATGGTGTTGGGGGTGGAGGAGACGGTGGTGATGGTGATGGGGGTGGAGGAGACGGTGGTGATGGTGTTGGGGGTGGAGGAGACAGTGGTGATGGTGATGGGGGGATGGAGGAGACGGTGGTGATGGTGATGGGGGTGGAGGAGGCGGTGGTGATGGTGATGGGGGTGGAGGAGACGGTGGTGATGGTGATGGGGGTGGAGGAGATGGTGGTGATGGTGATGGGGGTAGAGGAGACGGTGGTGATGGTGATGGGGATGGAGGAGACGGTGGTGATGGTGTTGGGGGTGGAGGAGACGGTGTTGATGGTGATGGGGGTGGAGGAGATGGTGGTGATGGTGATAGGGGTGGTGTGAGGAGGAGAAGAAAGTGGGGTGAGAGAAGTAGAGGAGAAGAAATTATCTGCCTTCCTGCTTCATGAAGTTGTCGTGACAGTCAACATAAAATGGAAGGCTCCTCATAAACTGTAATGTCCCACCCCTTGCGCTCTCGCTGCAGAACTGACCCCAGGTCCTCAACCCTCCTGAACCCACGCTCTCGCTCCCAATGGGCACTGCTGTCGTCGGTCACCTTGTCCAGGCCACTGAAATAAGTCGCTTCAGGAGGCAAAGGGTTGTGGGGCTCCCAGAGCCTCCAGGGGAAGGCTCGCGGCTGGGGGGCTGGGGTTCCTTCGGCTGTGGACCCAGGGCTGGGGGTCGGGGCCAGGAGCATTCAGAAGGTGTGGAACCTGGCCAGCAGGCTCAGAGAAGTTGCTGGTTTGGTTGTGAAGTTGTGTCAATAATAGAAAAGCAGGTGTGAGGCCTCGGGCTCCAGTTTGTGTTGAAGTCCAGAGGCTCAGAAGTGGCTCGAAAGTGGGTCATGCTGCCTGCTGAGGGTCCTGGAGGCCCGTGTGGGCAGGAGGGAAGAGGGGACGGGCAGGGGCCTGGTGCTGTGTGCGCTGGAGAGCGGCCCAGGCGGGACCTCTGGGGGCACACAGAGCTGCCTGGAGGGGGCATGAGCCCCACAGACGCCTACGGAACCCCCGCTGCACCTGCCGCAGAGCCAGGGGCGGAGCTGGGGTCCGCGCTGGGTGCGGAGCCGGGGGCCATGCTCGATGCAGAGCCGCGATGGCAGCTGAGCCATCCCAGCGCGGACTGTCACTCCTAATCCCCAAGTCGCTGGAGTCGCGTAGCTTCCCACTTTCCTGGCGACAAGGCCACAGTTGGGAAGATTACGCGGCTCGTCACGGGGAAACAGCTTGACTCCAAAGCCCTCTCCCTCTGTCGTTTTGCCCTCCAATTAAAGACACCTCCTAACCAAGGTGACAAAGGGGCCTTACTTCCGCCCTGCAGGCCTCTGTCCCCAAGGGGAGGAGGTTGCAGAAAACACACACATTGTCGTAAGTGCTAGAATCATGTCTGCAGAGCGCCCTGCACTGGGCGGAGGGCCGTGGGGGGCCGGGGAGGGTAAGACGTCCAGACCAGGGGAGGAGCAGGCCTTGCAGGTGGAGGAAGGCCGGCCTGGCAGGGTCGCCCTCGCCACCCATCTGGGTTGGGTGTGGGGAGCCTTCTGGTATGGCTTGGAGCACAGGGTGCTGGCCGGATATGGGGCCAGAGGGGCGAGTGGGTTCCACTGGGACCTGGGAGCCAGGCCGTGGAGGCGAGACTCCATCCCAGGCCCGGGGCGGGGGTGGCACGGGGGGAGGTGGTCAGGCAGAGAATCAGCCTGGATGCCAATGAGGCCAGCAAGGAAGCTGCCTTAACACCCCAACAGTGATGGGGGCAGGGGGAGGACACGCCGCAGACACAGGCAGAAAACGGGGTCTGTTCCCCTGTGCCGCCGGCTGGCCCGCCTCCTCGCAAGAAGGTGGGCATTTAGGAGAGGGTTTTGAGGCCGCTGCCGCATCCATTTGGGAAACCACACACTAGCCACAGGTCATTAGGCAAATGCCCCCTTGTCTCCGGAAGCACTTCAGCTCTGAGTGGGAATACCTGTCACCGCTCTGCTCCATTACCCAAAGCAAAGGTGATGTCCCGGAGCCAGTGACGTCCTGGGAGAGAGGGGACTGGCCGCGCCCTGACAGCCTGTGCTGCCCGCTGGCAGGATGGCAGCCCTCGAGCCGCAGGGGAGGGGCACGTGGCCACCCGTGAACTCCAAGGGGCGGCTCAGCAGGCAGACACCACCGAGCACGCAGGCAGGCCAGGTCTGCCCTGGGGGCTGACAGCTGAGACGCGGCCCAGGAAGGGGCACCGGGGATGGGCAGAGATGCCGTCTGGGGGACGGGCTGGCGAAGGGCAGGCCGGCACCTGGACAGCTGAGCCATCCGCTTGACCCTCCCGGGGCGGGGGCAAGGCCAGCCTCCAGAGGAGACATGAGCTGAGGGTCTCACAAGTGGATGAGCCACGGCCACCTGGCGTCACGGGCGAGGGCAGAGCAAGCTGTGCGGGAGGAGAGCTTCCGGTTCTTTCGGCTGAGCCCCGGTGAGACCAGTGACCTGGCAGAGTTTCAGCCTCCGGGGCCACCAGCCTCGACAAACAGGTGACTGTTCTTTCCGAGGCTGCTTTGCTCTTAGGTATCCCGTGGTTTTGTCCGGCCCTTTCATCCTTTACAGGAGCCCTGGGTGTTAAGGCCAGACCGCCTGAACCACCATAAAGCCCTTGGGAAGGGCCTGCCTCGAAAAACTGTGAAGTTGCATCCGTTGTCTTCAGCCGCCTCCCGCCTCCCCGCCCCCCCCTCCTTGTCCCCCATCCCAGGGCCCCAGCCTTCCACCAGCTCTCTCGACAAGCGGCTGTGCTGGCGGTTTCCTGACAAGTGATCCCGGGGAGCGGGTAGCTGATACACGTTCAACGTTGGCCTCAGGTAGCTTTAGATGAAGACCCTTGATGGTTAGAGAATCCTTAACATCCGAAGGAATGCTTCCTTATTTTTCCTTTGTGAGAAAATAAATATAACAACATTTGCCATTCTCACCATTTTAAAGTGTACACTTGAGTGGCATTAAATACACTCACAATGTCGTGCAGCCATCCCCGCTGTTTCCGCAGTTTTTCACTCCCCGAAACGGCTCCCCCCCGCTCCATCCCGGGGAACCTCTAATCTACAGTTTCCATTAATTTGCCTGTCCTGGGTGTTGCACAGAAGTAGACTCACACACCTCTGTCCTTTTAGGACGGGCTTGCCTCTCTTAGCACAGTGTTTTCAGGGCTCACCTATGTTGCAGCGCATGTCAGAACCTTATTCCTTTTCAGGGCTGACTAGTATCCTTCTGTGCGTGTATTCACCACATTCTGTGTAGTCCTTCAGCCGCCGAGGGAAGGAAAGCTCTCTGAGTGTGAATTTCCACAGCTGGTCTGTTACAGAGCAGGTACATGCTGTTTAACACAGACGGTGGGCATCGCCCAGCTGCACCACGTGTGCGTGTGTGTGTGCACGTGTGCAGAAACATGCATACTTGAAGAGACATGAGCGTGCATACGTGAACAGACCTGGCAGGCGCTCCCTGATGGCCTGGTCCAGGGAGCTCTCCCCTGGCACCGGCTTTCCTTACCAGGAGGGAATGTTGTGTTCTCCTAAAGCACACACATTAGTAGTCTCGTTAATGAAGGATTTTTCATTATCAAACCTATCTGTGTTTATAGGGATCCTCAGAACAGCGAGGACAGGAACTCTCTGTTCTCTCCACATTTGGGAGTCTGACTGTGGCTCGTGCAGAACTGCACACAGACCACGGACGAGCTTGACAGAGAGCTCTGGAGGGGCTTTGGAGTCATCCGCCACTTTGGAAGTGGGGTTCCAAGTTCTAAGAAAACCAGGGGGAAAAAAAGCACTCATTCTTCTTCTCAAGTAAAATCTAAGGCAGAACCCAGAATATAATGCCAACCAGAGTCACCCAGGCTAGTCAGGAAGAGATGGCTGTGTGTGTGTTCTCTCTCCACACCCCACCCTGTGGGTTCCCCAGACTGGATTCAGCTGTGTAGGGTCCTCGGGTTAAACTGGCCACGCTCTGGTTCAAGGCGGGGGGCAGGGGGGAAGTCCCACCTTGTCAGCCTCCCCCCGACCTGTACCCACTCCCAAAGCAGCCCTGGGGAGCCCAGGGCTCTCAGCAGCATCGTGTTTGGGTTTTTTTTTCACGCTTAACTAGCTCTCCTACCGATAAGAAACAGACCAGGGAGGTAACGTGATTTCCCAAAGACACAGAGCCATTCGGTGTCAGAATCAAGATTGTTACCATCCACAGATAACTGAGTCTGCCGTGGAGAGGCTTACAATGCGGTTGAAGGGCAGGATGTGTGCATGTGAGGAGAGCGGAAAGCTCTGACAGCCTGTGCCCACCAGGGCCTCACCAGCCCACAGGCATCCACGAGACCTCGTGACCCCTGGGAAACGAGGCACTGCCTCCTCTGAATCCCCTCAGTGGGTCAGACCTGGGAGTGGACGTGGGCCCGGGTGCCAGTGGCGGCCCTAAGGAGAGAGCAGGGAGAGGGGAGGCATGGGGACACGGTGACAAGGAAAGGACGCATGGGGCGGGCAGGGTTGGGGAATATTGTCGGGAGGGAAGGGGAGGTGCTGGGAAGGGGAAGAGATGGAACCACTTGAGCGGCGAGGTCCCCACTCCAGCCGGCTGCGGCGGAGGGTTCTCGGGAACCCTGGGCGTCCCCTCGCCCCCCGCCCACATTTGTGCATGGCTGCATCTGGCGCGTCCCAGCCTTGTCCTCACACCTCCTCCAGCCTTTTCAAACTCGACCCACAGTGGGGCCTGGAATCAGGCTGCCCCAGGGTGGCTTCCAGAGTTGCCGGGGTTCCCGAGATCACAGAATCGGCGGGGCCCGTGCTGGACCTTGGTGCGTTCTCAGGGCTCTGGGACCCCCGGAACCAGGCCCGAGGAGGCCATGAGGAACGTGAACCCATGAGGCCAGAGGCACCCGGACATCAGCCGGCCGGAGAACGGCTTCCACAGCTGCACTGTTCTCCACCCCTGGATGTTTCTATGGCAACACACAGTGTTTTGAAAGGATGACCAAGCTGTTTCACTTGTTTACGTTTTCTTGTTTGTTTTTTGGTTTTGAAGAGAGGGTTGGAATTAATTCTGTAAGGACACCCATGCCTCTAACGTTAGAGTGAATACAGCACTGCTCACAAGAGCGGTGCTACACACGTGCACACCCACGTTCACCCACCTCACAGGTAACTGTGCCCCAGACTTGGTGACCACAGGCCCTTGCTCCTTCCCTGGGTTCTTGTCCGGACCCTTCTTCCTGGCTCCTGGGCCCTCTTCAGTTCTGTCTCAGACCCTTAAACCTCGTACTGAGGAGTCCGACCCACTCGTGTCTTAGGGGGTCAGCAGGGCCCGGGAGGCAAAGAAACGAATGCACCTTGGGCATCGGGTCAGTCCAGCTCATCCTGCATCCTCCACCTGTACCTGCCCGGCCTTATCTTATCAGCGTCCTAGTCTTTCCACTGGGAGGTTACTTAGATAACCTCTGAGGTCCTTTCATCTCTCAGACCCCATGGCTTTAAGCAGGACACTGTCACTTCTCCTGGGAGACAATTCCCAGGACGCAGAAGCACTCCCTTGGGCTGAGGTCGTCCCGTAGGGGATGGACCCCAGCCTCAGCTCTCCTCCGGTCCACACGCTCTCCAGGGCCACCTCATCCAGCCGCCCCTGCGAGCCCAGCTCCGTGCGAGCCCACCTCTACGTCCAAGTCCAGGAGCTCTGCCTTGAGTACAGAACGCTGACCCCTCCTCTTCCTCAAGGCCCCACTGCAGTGAGAGGGTCCTCCACCCCGAGGAGGCCACGCCCTTCTTTCCCTGCCTCTTCTCCGACCCCCACGTGCAGCCAGAAAGCAAATCACACTCCTTCTGTGTCCCAGGTCCCCCTGCTTATCTCCAGTCCCCCGTCTCGGCCTCGGCTCAGGCCTCCACGATCTCTGCGTGGGCCACCCCCGCCCGATTGCCCCATCGTGACAGTGCCAGACGGCAGTGCACACCACAGCACGGCCGCCGTCTCCTCAGAATGGAGGTCAAATGTCCAGGCCTGGCCCCAGAGCCCCCGGTCCCCTTGCTCCTGCCCACCCCTCCAGCCCGTCCCCTCCCGGCCTCTCTCCAGCCACAGCCTCCACACTTCCCCCCTTTACCTCTCTCTCCACTGGATGTCTGACCCACCCACTTCAGCTGACAGGTCTCCATCCTCCGAGCCTTCCCTCCAGGGCACGGCTTACCTGCTGTACTGCACTCTGTCCATCTGTCCCCGTTGTCCCCAGAGCTCCTGGAGGTCAGTTTCTGAGCCCTTTCTCTTGAATCTCCAGCACGTGAACATGTCCGTGAATGGCTGAGTGAAGGACTCGCTGCCATGTCCGTGGCTCCTTCTCGTCTCCACCTGTTATGTCACATGCTGTGGATTGGGGAGTGGGCCTCATGGGGGAAACTTACAAAGGCCGAGGGTCAACAAGAGAAGACACACGTCCCCAGGTCCTCCGTCTCACAGGAGGTGCAGCAGGTCTAGGACGCGCCGGGGCTGCAGTGTGAGCCTGCACGGCAGTGGAGGGACCCGGGACCCCTCCTCCCCCGTGGCTTTCTCTTTTCACAGAGGAATCAGGAGGGGAAGGCAGCCTCGCAGACGAGGGAGTAAACACACTGCTTGGTGCCAGGCAGGCGGGGCTGGGAGTGCAGCTGTTTAAGGAGTTGTCTGAGATGCCGGCCCCCCAGCACACAGGACCCTCGGAGCCCTGGGGTATGGCTGTCCTCCCTGCCGTGGGGAAGGGGTATTCTGAGCTGGGTTGCTACCTGTCCCAGAAAGCTCACTGTGCAAACAACCCAGAGGGCTCTCCAGCATCACTGTGCAATGACTCAGTTGGTTGTGCCTCACCAGTAATGTGTGTATGGGTGGAGGGGTGGTGGCGTGAAGGCATCTAGCACGCAGGTGAGCACATGAAAGCCCCTGACACAAATGGGGACCCAGCTTACGTTTGTTTCCCTTCTCATCCCTGCTCCAACTTCGTGAATTTCCGCAGAGGTTTCTGGGGGTGCAGAGGAGGTGGCCCTGTCATCTGGGGCTAAACGTGGACGCTCTGAATGGTCTCGGGGGCGGGGGCTGAATGGCTGGACAGCTCACCTTCCACAGTCGTCCTCAGGTGTGTCGCGCCCTTTTGGAACATGCATTCCCTTTCAACACGGTCCTGATGTACATTTTTATCCAACATCACCTACTTTTTAAAGACCAGAGGTCCTACGCACTGCGGTTTGTTCCTGGGTCGCAGACCCCTGGGAAGCCACGTCCCAGACCAACTTCAAGATGACAGAATGGGTGGGAGGCAAGGACAAGCCTGCCCCGGAGGTGCTGGGGGAGTCCCACCTCCATCCCCTTCCCATGGTTGCCGCTTACCTGGGCCTTTCTCGGCACGTGGACCAGTTGTTCTTAAACTTCAGGTGCTTGAGAGACACCCGGGAATGGTCTGGAATGTGTACTTCCAGGCCCCATAGGCAGCAGATCTCCTCCAGTAGGTCTGGGTGGGGCCCTGGGTTCCTCCCTTTTTAACTTTGTGTCCCCAAACTTCATCCTGAGCTGGGCTGGGTGAGGCCAGCACACGCTCAACGTCGCGGTGGTCGGGGAGGGTGGGCAGAGCAGATGGGCAGAGCGCGGGGGGCGTTGGGGCCAACCTGACCTCCCTGCGGGGCTCCCCATGAGGGCCCCAGTGCCCCAGGCCTCGGAGCACCCCCTCCCAGCAGGGTGGGCGGCAGGCCGTATGCCTTCTAGGGTTACAGTGGGCGTGGGACTGGGGTCTTCAGTGAGCCCCTCCTGACCTGCGGAGGAGGGGAAGCCGGGCCTGGGGTCTGACGTGGGAGCTTCATGGAGGCTCCCGCGGAGACGAGCGCAAAGCATCGGTGTGTGAAGGCCACGGCCGCCTCTGCCCACGGGGCCTTGAAGGCTCTGCGCCGGGGGCCGCGTGGGAGAGCGGCCGCTGCGGAGGGTGGGGTGCCGGTGAATCAGCCCTGAGTCGGCTCTTACCAGCCGGAGTCAGTCCTGCCGAACGTGGGCTCCAGGGACAGGGTCACATCCCACAGCAGAGCCCTCTTGGAGAGGACAGAGTGCGGAGAGCGGAAAAGCACCGCCCCTCCGCCACCCAGTGCCTGCCCTCATCCTGGCAATGCTGGGGTCCCTGCTGATCTGGTCTCGCTCTTTGGACAGAGAGTTCTATTTCCTCAAGGAACAGGGCTCGCCCAGGTCGGGGTCAGCGCACGTGGGCAGCTGCCTCTGTATCAGCGGCTGGCGGAGGTATCCATGCTCTGCTTCTTGGTGGCTGGGTATCAGAGACCCTGGCTGTAGCGTCAGGGTTTGTGACTCAGAACTGTGGCACTTTCCCTGCCCTTCTGTCTCAGCCCTTTCTCAGCACCAGCTCCCGTCCCGACATCCTTGGGTCCCCTTTAGAGAAGGCATCGTGAGTTCTGAGAAGTGCAAGGAACTGCTCACTGATGAACTAAGATGTTTCTCAAAGATGTGCGATTTTTCACCACCCTAATTTCTGCATTTTAACATTTGAAGACTAAAAACCCCCTGAACCCTGGGGCTCGGGATGTGGCCTGGGAGGTCCCCCTGATCCGACCGTGGAGGGGGTCCCTTCTCCTCCACCACCTTGGGGGACCTGCTAGGTCAGAACTTTCCAAATCCCCAGTCTAATGATTCCTTCTCTCTCTTCTACTTGTGTTTCCTAGGAACGGGTGGAGTATCTCTTTCTCATCATTTTTACTGTGGAAGCATTTTTAAAAGTCATAGCCTATGGGCTGCTCTTTCACCCCAATGCTTACCTCCGCAACGGCTGGAACTTGCTGGATTTTATCATTGTGGTTGTCGGGTGAGTACAGCCACCCCTCCCTTCCCTCCGCCGCCCTCACCCAGTACCGGCCCCTTCCCATCCGTATCTGTGTCTCTGGTCCCAAGGGCCCTGGGCTTCAGGCCAGATGAGAGGATCTATTAAAAATCACCTCGGATTCAGACTGTCTCCAAAGGGAGAGGAGCTGTCACCTGGAACAGCCCCGGCCGCCATTCCCACCTACACACGCGTGCACACGCACACACACACACACACACATGTGCACAGGTGAATCCGAGGCCTTCTGGTGGAGCCCAGGGGCCTCTGTGCAGCCAAGGAGATGCCCCAGCTGTAGGTCTCCCTCTGGGCTTCACCTGGCGCAGCAGCCCCCGGACGCCTCCCCTGCGTTGTGGCCGGGTGCAGCCGAGTGCGTCTGGTTGGGCTGGACGGAAGGGCGGCTGGCACCCGGGAGCCGGGACACCCACCTGCACCTCTGCAGGGTCCTGGCTCGGTGGCTGACGGGACCAGACAATGGGACTAGGAAGGGCCGAGGGCACGAGGCCAGACGCACTTCCCCGGACACCCCGCTCTGCTGTAGAGGTCAAGTCAGCCTACGCTCAGAAACAAAGTGGCGTCAGCAAGCTTCAGGAAACCCTGGAAGTGACGATCTCCTTATCAAGGCATCGGCAGCTTCAGGAAAAGATTCTCTGTGGAATGTTTGTACAAAGAGACCCGCACGCGCCACGAGAGACACAGCTGACCAGGCTCCAGTCACTCATCCGCCTGCAGAGGGCAGGGTGCCCGAGCCTCGGGGCTGACCTGGTGCTACTTCAAGCCCACCTGCCGTTCACTCCCTCGCTGTCCCCACAGCCTCCGGGGTCAGGTCAGCGTGGCATTAGGCTCCTACCCCAGGGGGCCCTTCCCAGCCGCCCCGGGAGGATGTTGCGCTGGTGGCTTCCCCAGAGCGTGCCCTGCTCAGAGCCTCGTGGGCGCCCGACCTTTCCTACAGGAAGTGACGGAGCAAGTCAGGGCCATTTGGGAACGAGTCCCTGTCTCCGGGCGTCTGGAGCTGTTTCCGAGTTTTCGCCGCTGTCCTTTTTTGCCTGGCCGAGCATGACACGCTTTGCATTTACATCAGGGACACTTGGGAGGCGTGAGGGACACGGAAGTTTCTGGACTCTGCCACGTGCGGATGTCAGGGTGAGGCTGCAGCTCTGCGAGAGATTTGCAACTTCTGTTCATTCCAGGATAAACAGAGTGACCGACAAATGCCTTGAACTAACACAGCAAACCATGGCAAAGTCCTTGAACGTGCTTGTTCCTGATACATCTAAATCCTTGTAAATTCAGCATCTCCCTCAAGGCCCGAGTCTCCTGAGAACCTCTCACACACTCACAGAAAGAGCCCAAGGAATGAGATCCGATGCTTCTGGGGCCAACAGAGAGGACAGGCGCCTCTTGGGGCAGAGAAGCTAAGTCTTCTCCCGTCTGTGGGCTGAGTTGGCGTCGGTCCATACAATGCTCTGCCCCAAACGTGGCCTCATCTCTGCGTGGGGTGGAAGCAGGAGACACAGGTGGACCTCAGACAGGGGCCCATCTCCCACTTGCATGGACCCGGCTCCTCCCGAGACTGCAGCAAGTGGACTGCTTGTGGGTCAGCCCAGATCCCAGCCACACTTCCCCGGGCCCGGGCCATCAGGCTGAGGAAGGGAGGGAGGCGTCCAGACTTGACACTCTCCCAAAGGTGCCTCCATCGACTGTTTATGACACGGAGGCTACGATGCCAGCGCTGGCTCAGCTTGTGGTCCACCATGACCCTCTGGCTTTTTCCCGTTGATCTCGCAGTCGGCCACATTCAGCACCTGGTTTCTCTTCTCCAAGGCACTGGTCTTTGGGCCTCTCCATCCAGTCTAGGCTCAGCCCGTCCTTCTAACTCGGAAAACGACACACCCCCATGGCGGGTGTGGCCCAGCCACCTCTCTTCAGCTGTGCCCTCCCATCCCGACCCCTTACATGGATGTGCCTTTGCTTCCTCGTGTCTCCTGAGAGATATCTGCTCCCCTCGGCCCCTCCTGGGCAGCCTCTGCCCTTCTGCAAACTAGAGGGAGTCTGCCTTGTTCCGGGGGAGGTGGGCTTGCCCGCCTGAGTGCCAGGCTGAGGGCCCCTCTCCCTTCTCTGCCTTGCCACCCAGGAGGCCAGTGCCAAGGCATTGCCCTCCCCCCACACGCCCCATTCCTTCCAGAACAGTGGGGACATGGGGCTGCTGAATGGATGTGGGAGGACTTCAGAGCCTCTGTGAGCTACTCCCCTCCACCCCCATCAGGCACGCGGGAGCCCTCCCTCCGCCCCCACCAGGCACGCGGGAGCCCTCCCTCCGCCCCCACCAGGCACCCGGGAGCCCTCCCTCCGCCCCCACCAGGCACCCGGGAGCCCTCCCTCCGCCCCCACCAGGCACCCGGGAGCCCTCCCTCCGCCCCCACCAGGCAGCCGGGAGACCTCCCTCCGCCCACACCAGGCAGCCGGGAGACCTCCCTCCGCCGCCATCAGGCACCCGGGAGCCCTCCTTCCGCCCCCATCAGGCACGCGGGAGCCCTCCCCGCACCCCCATCAGGCACCCGGGAGCCCTTCTTCCGCCCCCATCAGGCACCCAGGAGCCCTCAGCAGATGCGCCTGCCCAGACCGTCTACTCCAGCCTAAAGGGCCTCACCATGTCTCCAGCTCCCTCCCAATATGGGGCCCTGCCTCTCAGCTCACAGGGCCTCTAGAGACCATCGTCCTCTCTGACAAGCTCTAACGTCCGGCTAAGGAACTGCCAGACACACCGCCTGGAGAAGGTCTCTGGCCCTTAGGCACCCGTGGGCACCAGGCAGTGGTTTCGCCTCTGCAAAGTGTGACTGAGGAGAAACACGCTGACCCCTGCAAGCTGAGAACACCTCTGAGGCCCATTCCTGAAATTTCTGCCACTTCAGGGGTTAAAGGAGAGGATGGCCGTTCAATCTCTGTTCTCTTCCCTGAATAACATTTGTGAACATCTTGTACATTGATAAGCATGTTCCTTTCTTCCAGGAAGTTCTAGGAACCAAATCCGGTTTGGATTTGGAATGTTGTTGAACAGACTTGCAAACTGGCGTCCATGTCCTAAGTTTCTGTGATCCAGGCTTCCATGGAAAGAACATTTCCCTGCAGAGAAAGGACCCCGCTTCCCCCACCCTGGAGACCTCTGCCTGGGATGGGAGGTGTCAGCAACTAACACGTGGACCCGTCAAACTGCCAAGCTGGGGTGAAGGAATCACAGAACAGGCAGGACGTCAGATGTGGTCTGGCCACAGAACCCCCCGTGCAGACATAGCCTACTTGGGGTCCCCGCGTGGAAAGCAGACCAAAGGGAAGCCACTCATCCCTGGCCTCGCTGCCCAAGAGGTCCCGGAGGGGTCTCTGGAGCACGTTTTGCAAATCCCTGTTTAGACCAGCTCCCTCCGCTGGGCCCTGCCTGGGTCCAAGCTTCTGCTAAGCCCCCAGCTGCAGTTTCCCCGGTCCCGGACCCAGCCCACTGGGGCAGGAGTCATAGGAGCCCCAGCCTGTTCCTCAAGACCAGGCTGCCTAGGCCTGGTTGAGGTCTGGTCCCTGGGCGTCTTCCTTGGCCCCAGGCACAGCCCAGTGCGCCCTACTCACCATGAGTCAGTGGGACGTCCCTAGGGACAAAGACAAAGATGGTCCACGGGGCCCTTCCCCATACTCTTCTTGGTTCCCACAAGTGGTGCAGGATCCCAGACTCCCATTCCCGTACACTCTCTGCATGTTCTCATCTCTCCCGAAACCTTTCCAAGGTGTCCCGTGTTCCCCACAACCCCTCCCCATTTCTGGTCTTGGCAAACATTTTCTGTAAAAGTCCAGATACCAGATTGCAGCTTTGCAGGCTTTGTCCCAACTACTCAGCTCTGTCGAGAAAACATCAGTATGGAGCGGGGTGTTGCTGGATCCTCATCAGATTTATTCCAGAGCAGGGAGCCCGGTGCTGCCCTAACCCCAGCACCGGTCCCTCCTTCTCTCTCTCATTCTCCCCGCGGGTCCTGCTGCCCTTGCCGTCTCTCAAGATACGGCCCCTCCCCTCCACATGCTCGCATGCCAGGAGAGGAGCCCTACTCCCTTATTCTGCTTTCAGACCACCGCCCCCCTCCTCCCTAAGCCCCTCCAATTCTTTTGTGTGTGTATTTATTTTATTTATTTTACTTTTGGCTGCACTGGGTCTCCGTTGCTGTGCGCGGGCTTTCTCTAGTTGCGGCGAACGGGGGCTACTCTTTGTGGCGGTGCATGGGCTTCTCATTGCGGTGGCCTCTCTTGTTGTGGAGTACGGGCTGTAGGCACGAGGGCTTCAGTAGTCGTGGCGCGTGGGGTCAGTAGTCGTGGCTCGTGGGCTCTAGAGCGCAGGCTCAGTAGTTGTGGAGCATGGGCTTTGTTGCTCCGTGGCATGGGGGATCCTCCCGGACCAGGGCTCGAACTCATGTCCCCTGCATTGGCAGGTGGATTCTTAACCGCTGCGCCACTAGGAAAGCCCAACCCCTCCAATTCTGATGCTTGTGTCCTCAGACCCTCTACCCCTGCTTCTCCAAGTCGTGGTCCTCCCACACCTTTGAGTCTCTCCTTGGCTGTGGAGACGCGAGCTCTTGGCCAGCTCCTCCTCTCAGTCACGCACTGCCCCGCCATCAGCTTCCCAAGCTTCTTGGTTCCTTGATGTCCTCTTCCCCAGGGATCTTGACTCTGTCCTGTCTCAGCTGCCCACTCTCAGGGTCGAAGTCAGGATCCCCGCCGTGACCGCGAGCTGCACCCTCTCCACGATCTCAGACCAGCTTCCTGCTCTCCAGAAAATACCACCCATCCTTCCTGCTCCCCCCGTGCGGTGCTGGGGGCTCCGACAGGGCCCCCCTCCTGCCCCGAGGTCACCTCTCACCCGTGTCAGCGTTTACTTCTCTCTTCATGACCTTGATCCCTTGCAAAAGCACCAACTCCGACCCAGTCCGACCGGCTGGCACCTGAGCTGTGCCCTTGGGGCGGGTAGGGAAGCGCACAAGGCTGAGCTGAGGTGTCACTTCCCCTCATGACCACCCCCTCCCAGAGGCCCCGGGTGCCTGGAAACCCTACTGCACGGCCTGGCTCCGTTCACCACCACCCCCCACTTTCTTCTGCGACCCTTTTGTGCCTTTGTTTCACCCTTCAAGCTTCCAGGACCCCCTCCCCTTTCACATTCCAGCTGATGGCTTGCTACCTGATTCGCTGAGAAGAGAGGTGCAGTCAGAAGAGGACTTCCATCTGTTCCCACACCTGCATCTGAACCCACAATGCACCTCCCTCCCCGGAACCGTGATGAACCATCCTGGCTACTGGGCTCGTGCCCCTCTGCGGGCATCCTGCCCTCTGGCCCACCAGGGGTACGACCCTTCCAGCCACTGTCCCCTCACTTCTCTACTGCCCATCGTCTGTCTCTATTAGATGATTTCATTTAAAAACAAGCAAAACGATTCCACGCCCTCTTGCAGGAACTATCTTTTCTCTCCTCCTACCTTTTTCCAGCAAAATTCCTCAGGAGGGGCTCTTTCTACAGGACCCTCCCCTCCAGCTGCGGTGGCCACTGAGCGCTCACTTGAGATGCACTGTATGTGCAGAACACACAGCAGGTTTCAAAGATGTAGTGCGAAACACAGAGGGACAAACATCTCACTAAAAACTCTTTATTACTGGGCTTCCCTGGTGGCGCAGTGGTTGAGAGTCCGCCTGCCGACGCAGGGGACACGGGTTCGTGCCCCGGTCCGGGAAGATCCCACATGCCGCGGAGCAGCTGGGCCCGTGAGCCACAGCCGCTGAGCCTGCACGTCCAAAGCCTGCGCTCCGCAACGGGAGAGGCCACAACAGTGAGAGGCCCGCGTACCGCAAACAAACAAAACCCTCTTCATTACAGCTGAAGTGACCATATTTTGGTTATGCTGTGGATAAAATAAAATCTATCATCACCGCCCATTTCGCCTGTTCCTTTTTCACTTTTTCAGTGTGGCTCCTGGAAAATCTAAATTGCACACACGGCCCACATCTGTGATTTGCACTGTTTCTGTTGGACAGAACCGTCTCAAATGCTGCTCTGTCCTCTCTGGAACATGTGTCTGTTACCTTTGTCCCCATCATTCCAACATGACAGGTGTTGCCAGCGCCTGAGGCCGGTGGTCAGTTTCCTGTCCTGGTGCCTGCGGCACCGCGTCGGTTTCTGTGGGACCACTCGTTTGTGCCCAGGCTCAGATCAAAGCCAGGAGCTCGTCGGGAGGAGCTGGGATGTGGTGGCAGGGCACAGGAGCCAGGACGCTGGGAGGGCAGAGGAACGGGCCCTGGCGGCAGCCTCCACCTGCCTGACGCCCTGCCTGGGCTGCCAGCGCTGCAAAGCCCGTTCGATGCCAGCACAGGGCAGGCAGGACCTGCCCTGAGGGACTGTCATCCGATGAGGGTCTCGGACCCTTCCGCCCACCGGACTGATCCTGGCTGGAGACGCCTGCACACTTCGCCGCCCAGCATCCCCAGAGAAGTCGGAGCCCCGCCGGGCACGCAGGACATCCTGACGCTCCCTCTCTCTTTCTTCTCTTCCAGGCTTTTCAGTGCAATCTTAGAGCAAGCCACCAAAGCCGACGGGGCCAATGCCCTGGGAGGGAAGGGGGCTGGATTCGACGTGAAGGCGCTCAGGGCGTTCCGCGTGCTGCGGCCCCTGCGGCTGGTGTCCGGGGTCCCAAGTAAGTAGCCTGGGCCTGTCGGCCACGTGCTCTCCTCACCGTCCCCCAGTCTCCCCCGAGCCTGAATTTCCAAGGAACCTGATTTCATATACACGGAGGGTTTTCTTGAATGGGTTCCTTTGCTCTAAAGGTCCCAGCTCTGCTGTGAGTCCATTAAAACCCACTGTGGCCCCCGCTCCTGTGAGCACCTGGGGAATCCACAGCCTGATGGAGACAGCTGCACAGAGAACAGCCTCGCGGCCATCTGAGCAGCCCCCGTCCGCCACCCCGGCCGGGGCTGGGGGTTTAAATACATTTGCAGCAGAAGAGCAGTGAGCTACTCCCCGGGCTCCCAGGGCATGGGAGCCGATGGGATTATCTCTGCTGTCTGCATTTTTCCAAAGAACGGTGGTCAGTTTCCTGTCCTGGTGCCTGCGGCACCGCGTCGGTTTCTGTGGGGCCACTCGTTTGTGCCCAGGCGAAAAAAGCATCAGTGGATGTTCAGGAAGTTCCGTTTTGCCACTTTCGCCAGCTCTCTCCTCCTTTCACGTCACGTGGGGCGCCTCCGGCCACAGTAGCCCTATTTTTGGGCTCGCCGCCTGTCAGAGTGAGAACTGCTTTTCCCTGAGGGGGGAGGGCGTGGGAGACAGGCCCGGGGACGGCGCCCCTTCTCCCTCTCTGGCAGCAGCCCCCCATTGCGGAGGGCCCCCCGGCCCTGGACACAGAAGGTTGGGCTCCCAGCCTCTGCTCCAGCAAACCCCGGCCCAACCTGCTCCCGGGCTGAGTCCACTTCCGGACCTCCTGCCGCTGCTGTTCGGCTGGGGCTCACTGAGCCTGATTCCGGACGTGGGTGCTGGGACACGTCACCGTCCGCTCAGCGTGACCAGGTCTGGGCCCTAACTCGAGGTGGAGGAAACCCCCCGAAGCGGGCTGCAGCCAGACGAGCTTGGAGACGGGGCCGGGCCAGGAAGGTAGAGGGGGCCTCTGCACACCCACCTTTCCACCTGCATGGCCAGCAACCAGGTGACGTTATCCTACTCAGTGGGTGAAACCTCTCAGGGAGTAGAGCTGTGGGAACACCAGGGATCTTGTGTCGACCTGTCCAGTGCTTTCCGTACCCATACAGCATAGTGGAAAGATCCTCCCGGAGTAACTGAATTAACCACAGCAGAGCAGAGAGAACCATGTCTCCTGAGCGAAACCAGCTCCCCCCATGGCACCGCGTGAACTCCCGTAAAGAATTGCGTGCATCTTAGACGCTTACAGGCGTGTCCTGCCTCTGCAGTTACCTTATAAGCCCCCTGAAGCCCAGAGCTGTGCCCTGTGTTGTCTCTGACTCCTGCACGATGCTCTCCTGGTCTCTGCTCGGGGCGGGAACTCCCTGGGTGGGCAAAGGCAGGAGTGGGGGTCCCTGGGCAGCGGTGGCCTGTGTCAACTCCCAGCAAGTGTAGACCGTGGCCCCTCTGCTTGGCCTTAACCACTGGGCACTAAGAATGGCAACAGTGTACGTGACGGCTGAGACCCAGGGCCCATTTGCAAAGCCTAAATTATTTGGCTTTTCGTGGTCAATTAGCCATCACTCCATAGCCCAAACTCAAGGAGTGAGAAGGCAGGGTGGGAAGTGGTTCGAACAAGACTTTAAGGGGTTCAGTATATGATGGTGCAACCAACGCGCCAGGGGCAGGGACTGCGAACTGAGCCCACACCTCGACCCAGCACACTACCACGGGCACGATGACGCTGACCCTGCCGTGCGTGCGCTTTGCAGGGCCCACCGCATCAGGGCACCGTGCGGGGCGTGAGGACGCGTCATGAAAATAAGTATGGTCCCTTCCCTGGAGGATCTTGAAAATCGAATGCGAGTACACCAGGCAGCCTTTGCTGCAGGAAAAAACCATCCCAAACTCTTGGTGACTGAAAACCAGGATCACGCATCCTTGGTTCGTGCTACATGAGGGCTCCGAGCCTGACCAGCTTCCGTGGTCACCTCATCCCAGAGCCCAGGTTGAGGGAGCGTCCAGTGTGCATGCCTGCGGCCCTCACGGCACGGGACGGCCCTCACCAGGGGGCACACGGTCAAACCACACAGGCATATTCTAGGCTTTTGCTCCACCTGGCTTATATCATGGCTGCTCACGTGCCAGTGGCCAGAGCAAGCAAGTCACCCGGCTGCCGTGGTCCCAAAGATGACGGGACACAGAAGTGTGCTGTCCATACAGAGAAGCACAGGTGAAGGGTTGTGATCAAATAGTCCACTATCCCCAAGAGACGGAGGGGGTGTTATTAACAGGACTCGTTCCGGTGATGACTCTGGTACACAGGTTCCTCATCAGAGATGCGGGGGAGCTGGATCCCATGGAGTAGCCGGGGCTCCTCCACAGAGGACGCTTCACGGACCGCGTGCCGTCCGTGTGCGGTGCCGACGGCAGCTCTGCGCTGCGGGGCTGGGAGCCGTTCCGTGGAGAGGGTGAAGACGGGACTCTGCCTTTCAGGTGTAAGGCCCTGCTGCCCCGCCGTGAATTCAGGGAGGTGTTCCGCCAGTGAAACTGGTGCTCTTGAAGCCATGGGGCCTGCAGGTAGCTCTGGCTTTCTCAGACAGCTGGCAGCTGGGTCTTGTTTTCTGTGGGTCACTGGTGAAAAGGGGGAAGCTCTTTCGGGGGCTTCAAGGCAGGGCTGACCCAGACTTTCTCACTGGGATAGCGTCTCTGCAACCTTTTAAGTGGTGACGTGTGTAGACCCAGGCGGCTAAGTGCCCCGGGCTGGCGTGGTTGATCTCGTCGAAGACAACGTCACCAACGTCTCCCGCTGCAGACCTGGACGAAGGCCTCCCTCATCCAATGCCAGAGCCTTTGGTTCTCCTCCCCGCCGCACCGCTCCCATCTCCTCCTTCTCTCTGGACCTGCCTGCCGCTGCCTGGCTTTCTCCCCCATGGCAACGCCGAGGCACCTCTTATTGAGACCACCGGGGATCTCCACGGTGCCGAATCCAGCGGCCTGTCTCGGGGCCGCTTACCTGACTCTCTGCAGGATTAGATTCAGTGGGTGATCCCTCATCCTTGAGCCGCATCGTCACCGGGCTTTGGGGACGCTGTCCTTTCTCAGCTCTGCCCTCACTCCACTTGCTTTTCCTTGGGGAGTCGCGGGCTGACTTCCCCTCGCCTTCCCTTCCTCTTACCGCTGGGAGTGCCTCTCCGTCCTTGGGCCTCTTCTGTCTCTGCACGGGTCCCTGGTGGTCACGCCCAGTCTCCCGTGTGGCCTCTGATAACGGCGAGCTGCTGCCGCCCGCACACAGCCCTCTCCTCTGAGGCCGGACCTGCGCTGCCGCCTCCGTCCCTCCACGGGAGGCCTGGTAGGCGGCGCCCTGAGCTCACCATGTCCCCCAGAACCTTTCCCGTTTGGTAAAGGTCAGCCTCATCCTTCTAGTGACTCAGGCACAAATCCTTGGCCTGTTTCTTTGTCCCACCCTTTGCTTCCAGGCCCTCAGAGCATCCTACGAGCCACACCTTCCAGATACTCAGCTTCCTGCCACCTCCGTGTCCACTGCAGCGCCCACCACCCCTCACCCGGACCATCACCGCCGCCTCCTGGCAGGACTCTCCGTTTTGCCCTTTGCCCTTTGTCACAGCCGCGGCTCAACACAGCAGCCAAATAGTCCTCTCAAAATACGTGCCACTGTTCCAGTTAGAACCCTCCGGGCTCCCCACCTCCTGAGAGACGGAGCCCCTCTGCAGCCTCCCCTCCCCCCCGCCCTCCTCGGCCCCCCAGCAGCCCCTGTGACGCCCAGCTGTGCCGCAGCTGCCCGAGCCCGCTCACGTGGTGGCACCTCCGTCCGGGCGCCCTTCGCACGGCTGGCCTCGCGGCCTCGGTGTCCACGGAAACGGCACCTTCTCGGGGGCCTGTCCCGCCGCCCATGTCCTCCGCCCCCTTCCCCCCTTTACTTCTCCTACACCTCTCTCCACGCTCTTGCCCTCGTTTATCTGTTTGTCACCCCTGGCCTCACGAGAACATAACCTCCACGAGGACAACGGGTTTTTTTTGTTTTGCTCACTGCTGTATCCTCAGCCTCTACAATTATCTACAGAAATGCCAGGTCAATCGTTGTGGGGTGACTGGGCCCCTCCTGGGCTCCACGGGGCCAGGACACAGCACCAGCCCACCCCTAAGGGGTGCTGGTACTGAAGAGCTTCCGCTCACGGGCGCCTCCTTTAGTGTTTCCGAAGGGCTTTTTTCTTCTAACTTATTTGGTCTTCATGACAGCTGTGTGCTGTGTAGCTGTGCACATAGGTAGTGCATAGTCAGGTGCTATTTCTGTAACAAACAGGATAACTGGGTGGTTTGCAGGACCAGAAACTCCAAGCCCAAAAAGTTACCATTATTTTTTGCGTCCAGATGTGTATTAAACGCCATTGAAATCTTAGGATCACAGATTATGGAGGGAGAGAGATGCTTGTGAGGGTACAAGCCCATGAGTCATTTATTAATTTTTTTCAACAAAACCCACTGAGTACCTACTTCATATAGGACTTTGCTAGCTGTCTCAGAAGATACAGAAATGAGTCAGACACTAAGAGTGTTCTCAAAAAGACTGAATTGTCGTAGAAAATAATGTTCATAGAAATGATGGTAGAGAACAAAAATTGGAGATGTGCAAAAAAAAAAAAAAGGTTGAGTACGACGTGTTGAATTCTGTGACAGGTGTGCTTTGGGGGACTCTGTACTTTGGGGAGTGGGGATAGAAATCAGGACAGGCTTCTTGGAGGAGGAGGACAGACCTTGAAGGGCAAGTGAGGAGGGGCCGCCAGGAAATCAGGAGGGAGGAGAGAGGGTGGCTGAGGCCCTAGAGTTGTACACAGGGAGGCTGGGGATCAGGGGGTGTGCGTCTCACTGTGGGTGCAGAAACCAGCTGACGCTCTCAGTGAGACGCTGTGCAACTAAGGTTTGATCACTTTGCTCCATCAAATTCCCACAGTAAAGGAAGTGAGTTCCCAGGGCTTGTGAGGCCCCACTGTCCCTCGGCAGAGGTGCAGACAAGCAGGCATGTTGCACCACAGAGAAGCCACAGGGACGGTCAACGTTACACATAACATCCACGTCCATGCAAGGCCGGTGCCAGGCTCGGCAGCCCATCCACCCCCATCCGCGTTTATTGATCACTTGCTGTGAGCCAGGTGCTGGGGACACAGACCAACAGGACACCACCTCCGTCTGCCAAGGTCCTGGATGCTTGAAAGGCTCCCGAGGATATGAATTTTTGTGAGATTAGCTCGTTCTCAAGGAACTGTTATTTCTGGAGGCACACAGGTCAGAAATCAGCTTCTTGTCAAGCAGGGTTTGCTCCCTCACCAGGAAGTGAGGGGCCACGTGTGGCGAGGTCAGGCTCTTTCCTCCTACGTTCCTTTGCTCAGACTAGAACTGTTTCTGGAAAACAATCAGCACCAATCAGTCGATAAATATCTGTTGATTGAATGCTACGTAGACAGCCCCGGGAGAGACTTGAGACGCAGTGGTTTCAGGCAAGAGCTCTTGAGTCAGACTGTCTGGCTTCTGCCCCTGACTTCCTCTGTGACCCGAGGGAAGTTACTCAGCCTCTCTGTGCCTTAGTTTCCTCATCTGTGAAATGGGAATAATAATAGGACCTATCTCACATGTTACTAGGAAAACGAAGTGAGCTAATGCACGCAAAGTGCCTCGTCTGTAGAAGGTGCTCAGTTAAATGGTAGCCACTGTTACCTCACATCACTTGACGTGAGGCATGTAAAATAGAAATATCTGACAAGCACTGTCAAGACAAAGCAGATATACTTTATTTTTTTCACATCTTTATTGGAGCATAATTGCTTTACAATGGTGTGTTAGTTTCTGCTGTATAACAAGGTGAATCAGCTACACGTATACATATGTCCCCACATCTCCTCCCTCTTGCATCTCCCTCCCACCCTCCCTATCCCACCCCTCTAGGTGGAAACAAAACACCGAGCTGATCTCCCTGTGCTATGCGGCTGCTTCCCACTAGCTATCTGTTTTACATTTGGTAGTATATATAAGTCCATGCCACTCTCTCACTTTATCCCAGCTTACCCTTCCCCCTCCCCGTGTCCTCAAGTCCATTCTCTATGTCTGCGTCTTTATTCCTGTCCTGTCCCTAGGTTCTTCAGAACCATTTTTTTTAGATTCCATACAGGTATACTTTAAACATAAAGAACATTCCAGAGTTAAATAGCAAAGCTTACCAGAGGCTCATGCGCAAACAATGAAATGGACTCAAGGGGCGGGTTTCCCAGGCACGGTGACAGGTCCAGACCTTTCCTACAAAGGAGGAGCATTTGAGCTGAGCCTTGAGGTAGGTGCAGAACGGTCAGGGCTGGAGATGAAAGGACATTTGGGGTGAAAACCTAGTTTTGGGGGGCCACCGATGCAGGCCAGCTCAGTCCACCACGAGGTTTTTTCATGGACACGTCCATCACAGAGGGGGAGGTGGTGAGAAGCCGGGTCAGCAGGGAGCAGACGGGTCGGGGGTTGTCCCGGATGCCACGCCAGTAAGGCATTTTCCCAGGCAGTGATGCTCTTTCCTCCCCGTTAGAAATATTCAAAAACCGCACTGCAGAGAGACAGCTAAATGTCTGGGAAACCTGAAGAATATCAGAACGGATGGTGCGCCCTGAATTCCAGGGGGCTCATCCATCCACCCTGGACACAGCCAGCTGGGCAGAGCCAGGAGCAGAGCCGGACCAAAGAACCTCCCCCGCTCCACCTGCCCAGCCCCAGCCCCGCGCGTCCTGCTCTCACGCACCCCCCGCTGCAGGACCCCGACCCTCTTTTTATAGTTCTTGATAGAGTGGATTCTTGACTGTAAAATTCCTGCTGCAAAATTTTAAACATCGCCCAAGTGCCCAAGTACCCAGGTGAACCCTCCTCGTCCTGCGAGGCAGTTTCTCCCCAGAACGGGCTCCCCTCCTGGGGCTTAGTGGCTGTGAGATTGGCCGCCCTGATTAGAGAGACTGCCAGGGAATCACACCCAATGGGAGCAGATTAGAGCTGCTGGAAGCAACTTTCCCGAGTGTTTCCACACTTTGATGGTTCAGAAGCGGTCCTGCTGTCCTGCCTGATGTGTGCTCATTGGGAAGCTGGGCCACCGGGATTTGCAATCCTGCTCGGGGACAGTGTCCCATGCCCGGTAGTGGGGCCTGCGGCGGAGCAGGGCCCTGACACCAGAGATGGTCCCGGCAGGCAGCTCCTATCCGAGGACACCTCACCATTCCAGAGCTGACAAGGGACAGTCCATCTGGAGCCGATACTTGCAAACCAAATGACTCAGGCCTGAAATGTATAGATTTTGGAAACCGAGTCCCAGGGACTTGCTTCCTGCCCACTGGCCGCTTTTCCTCCTGCCGTGTCACCACCTCTCCGTCCTCCTGGTTCATGTGACTTAACCCCGTCAAGAGCCCACGTGACGCAGGCGGGGCTGGTGCACAAGCCAGAGGTGCGCAGCCCATTGGACTGCAGCCCGCCTTCACCCCTGCCCAGCCCGCTGCCCCTGGACAGGCCTGCGGAGCCCCCAGATCCCCTTCCTGCCGCACGGTCTCACCCTCCGCCCGCCAGTACCCGCGCGCGGGACTGGGCCGTCCTGCCTCCCCCTTCACCCCTCCTCCTCCCCCGTCTCCTTGGACTTGGTCCTCTTCCCCCTCACTTTCTACTTTGCTTCCTCTGCCTTTTCATCCCTTTTGTCCTAAAGGGGTCTTCGATGTCACGGAATCTTATCCAAAACGAGGGACACTTACCAGGACGGGGCGTGTGCGGAAGGGCCGCCCGCAGGTCCACCCCTCCCCCTGCTTCTCACGGGCCGAGGCTGCCCACCACTGCCCACCCCGTTCTGGAACCTTCCTCCACCACTTCTTTCACAGAAAGAGGAAGTGATAAAACCTTATTCCTTCCATCGTCTCACGGTGCGATTCCTAGTCAGGGTGTCTGAATGGGAGGGGACCCTCAGGAGCAGGGCAGGATTCAGGATGGGGTCCCGCACACCCTGCCCGGGCCCCAGCACCCCTCTCATGCATCCAGGCAGCTAGGCATCCACGCTCGCCCCTCCCACGTGGGATTCCTGAGCACAGCCATGGCCCCTGCCCTATCCGGCAGCTCTTGCCCCTCTCCCTGCCGGTGTCTCCCAGGGGCCCAGGCTCCGGGGGCTGGGAGGGAACCGTCACAGTCCCGGCTCTGTCGCCGACCTTTCTGCTCCCTGCTCTGTGCGTTGCCTCAGTTTCTCTACCTACCAAGTGGGATGAATGACAGGTATTCCATGGAAAGGGAGGAGATTTTACCTGTAAAGCCCCGTGAGCTTCTAGCAACAAAGAGTCTTGTAAACCCACCCCTTGACGAGAGGCTTTCTGGATGGTGATGAGCCACAGTGACCGGTCCTGAGAAAAGAAACACGGCAAAGCAAGTTCGTTTAAACAGGGAGCACGTTCCAAAAGCTCCAGCCCTGCTGCCATGGAGTTTGATGGAGAAGTTGTTGAGCGTCGCTGACAGCGCGAGACTAAACCAGGAAAGACCCCGTTGTTTGTGCTCTACCTGCAGCAGCTAAAAAATCATACTGAGCAAGAAACTCCTCCTGTTTACTGAGGTGCACAGACTCCCCCAGGAGGAAAATGTCCCTTTTTCATTTGAGAACAAAACGTAGGCGGTGATAAATGTCAGGGTTACCACCAGCTAAAGGCAATTTTGGACATCTGTGCCAGGCTCTCGGCTCCAAGAGCTTTATTGGCAGGTTAAACGGCCCAGTGGTCCAGGAAAGCGGGGACAGGAGCCCTACTTTACAGACAGGCAGGTATGGCCCCAAGTGCTTCTCCCAGAGCCGTGAAGAGAGATGGGCTCAGGCTGTTTTCCAGGGCAGGGACACCCCCTGTAGGACACAGGCCTCTGTCATTGGAGGAGACACAGCTTGACAGCAGGTGCCTCCCTGGCGCTCGAGACCGGAGGCAGGTGATACTTCAGGTGTTGGTTTATTTATGTTTCAATGGTCCCTGGACCCTGGCCATAGGGGCTGGTGAGAAATTGTCCTCTTGCCGCTGCGGGCCTCGTGGTGAAGTGGGAGGTTTTCTGGGCCTGCAGTGAGGACACCAGGGATCTGAGTCTGGCCAGACATGTGACCTACCTTTTAACCTCCAACCCTCAGTTTTCACATCTGGGAAAGGAGAGGGTTAAACTCTCTCAGCCCTTAAGTTCTTCTGAGCAGTATCGTTCTGTGCTTCAATGACAGAGAACAGCAGTAAGCTGAGGACTCCTTTAGAATCACTAATTCTAGCCCGAGTCCCCGGCAGGGTGTGACCCTCGGCAGCTCCCAGCAATCAGTCCAGAGGGGGCTCTTTCCCAAGCACTGACCTTGTGCCCAGGACTGTGGCCAGTGGTGTAGGTCCCACAGGAGACAGAGCTTCTTAAACTCAGGAAGCCACATTGTTGATTCTCCTTAGTGGTTGGCCCTTCCCTGGAAATCCCAAACCTGAAATTACAACCAACAGCACGGTGACTGTCACCTAATTTAAAATAATGGTCATAATAAAGGCCACTTAGGCTTACACGTGACACATGCTTTATAAACACTGGAAATAGAAATGAGGGGAGAGGATGTGAAGACACAGCGAGGCCAGTGGCCCATGAAGTGATTGATATTCAGGACACGAGCCCCAGCCCCCTGTGACGCTTGGTCCGTCCCCTCCCGCCGGCTTGTGACAGTGAGTGGCTGAGGACACCAACAGTGAGGTCCCACTCCTTAGGTTCACACCCCCAGAGCCACCACCTGTTAGCTGTGTGCCTCAGCGTCCTGATCTATAATGGGGGTTAAAATTGCACTCACCTTGTGGTGGTGGTGTGAGGATTAAATACGTAAGTGCTTGCAGAGCATTTAGAACTACGGTCAGCATATAAGATGCATTCAGCAAATTTTAGCTATACTGGTATGTCTGGGTCCAACTCCCTGTCTGCCAACCACAGGCTCCAAGTTGGGCTGATTAGAAGAAGGGGAACTTCCACACTTGATTTTTTAAAATCCACTTTATTAAAGCATAATTTATATTCACTAAAACTCACACATTTTAAGTATACCGTCACAAAAGTAAGAGCCTTACACTAGTATAATTTAACCCTCTTACACATCTTCTACTTATACAACTCTTATAAACCCCACTCTGTTAACATTTCTTGCTTTAAACAGTCAATTGTCTTTTGAGTAAATTATGAGAAAAAGTAAAACAGAGCCTTTGATGCTTGCCCATGTATTTACCATTTCTGGGACTGTCTAACCCTTTCTGTAGATCCGAGTTTCCTCCTGGTGTCATTTCCCGTCACCCTGAAGGACATCCCCTGGCATTTCTAGAGCACAGGTCTGCTGCTGCTGAATGATCTCAGCTTTCATTATCTGAAAATATCTTTCTCCTCTTGAAGGATATTTTTGCTGGATATAGAATTCTTGGCTGAGTTTTTTTTTTTTTTTTTTCAGAATATTAGAGAGGTTTTTCCACGTTCTCTTGGCCTCCATTGTCTCCGATGAGAAGTCAGCAGTATTTTCTCATCATGGTTCCCTGTATATATGCTTCTTGTTTCTTGACTGTTTCTACATTTTCTATCTTTGGTTTTCAGCACTTGACTCTTATGTGCCTTGTTGTATATTTGTCCTGCTTAGAGTTTTCTGAGCTTCTCAGATTCATCCATAAATTGGAGATCGTCATCAAGTTTGGGAAGTTTTTGGCCATTATTTCTTCAAATGTATTTTTCCAGCTCCAGTCTCACGTTTCTCTGTCTAGGACCCCAATTACACTTATGTTTGGCCATTTTCTATTATCTCATTGGTCCCCAAGGCTTTGTTCAGTTTTCTTCAGTCTTTTTGCCTCTGTGTCCACAGATTAATTTCTATCTATTATTCTTCCAGTTCATTACTTTTTCCTCTGCCACCTCCATCTTCATCAAACCTATTCAATGACTTTTTCATTTCAGTTACTTTTCAGTCATAGAATCTCCATTTGGCTCCTTTTTATAGTTTCCATCTCTCTGTGGAGTTCCCTATCTGTTCTCTCTTTAAGACCATATACTCCTTTCATTCTTTTAATATATTTTCCTTTAACTCTTTACACATTCTTTAAGCTGTTTTAAAATCCTTTTCTGCTAAGTCCAACATCTGAGCAATCTCATTTTCAGTCCCTTTTGACTGTTTATTCTTGGTTATGTGTCACATTTTCCTGTTTCTTTATGTATCTGGTGGTTTGTTCTGAATACTGGGATCACGAGTCATATGTTGTAGAGACCTGGATTCATTCACCTTCCTCGATTGAAGGGTTGACCCTTCAGCAGGCAGTTCAGTTACCTACTGCCCCGCCATGAACTTACAGTTCTACGCTTGCTGGTGAAGGTTGATCAAAAGCCCAGGCCCCTCACCTCCCAGCCCGTTTCCCTTTCAGATCTTGTCAGAGCTCAGTGTCATCTTGTCAGGATGCGTCTAGAAGACATCTTACTCCAGGGTAAGGTCCTGTCTCCTAAGATGTACCCTTTCTGGCATATCGGTTGTCTAGGGTCTTAATGAGATGTTAACTCGATCCCTCCACTCTGGCAGGGCCATGGACACACAAGGGACCCCTACACAAACTTCTGGGGCTCTGTATACGTAGCTGTCCCACCACAGCCATGCCAGATGCCCAGATTCTCAGACCAGTGGGACTGGAGTGGTCTGTCTGCTCTTTGCACTGCAGTCAGGAAACCGTTTGCAGAGACCCAGGGTGATTATTGTGCTCACCTGTGAGGTTCAATTCTCTCAGGGATTACAGGCCTGAGCTACTTTATGCTCAGTTTTGGAAGACAGCTGCCGCCAATATTTTTGTCCAGTTTTTTAATGTTTATGGTGAAAGGGCTCATCTGATACCAGTTCTTCCTTTTGGAAGTGGAAGTGTACTTGACTTCTAAATCACAAAATGAATGACTAGTATGTTAGCAGGTGTAAGTTACATAAGTTATACATATTATTTCTGAACTGATATAATGCTACATTATATTCTACAAGTTATATATTAATTCATTTGTCACACATTTATTGAGGACTTATTGTAGATAAGGGACAGTAGTAGCTGGAGGAGGGAGAGGTGCTAGAATCTTTCTTAAGATCTGTAGAAAATAACAACCCGGCAAATTTTAGTGCCAGAGTGGGGCTTTCTCATCCAAAGTCCTCATTTTCAAGATGTTGAAACCTAGACCCAAGAAGGTGACGTGACTGCCAAGGTCACACAGCTATCAGTGGAGGAGAGGAAATAGCCTGGCATTTTTTTTCCAGTAAATCTGAAATCTCTTTACAACACTAAGCATATGTTTGGAGATTTTCCCTAATAGAAAATTTGATGGGTGCCAAGGTCCCTATTGATCTCTTAGTGATTTGAGCCAAATTGGAAATAAGTCAGTCTGGAATCCTAAGAACATGCATAGAAAGGCTAAGTCATGCTGTAGCATCACCATAAGTCGTCAGCAGTAAACAAGCTTGGTTCTTTGTTAGACTCCACCTCCGGGACAGCCAGGAAGAGGAAGCTACGAGTTGCCTGGTGTAATGGTATTTGTCTCGAAAAGAGTGAAAGAGCTATACCATCGGGGCCGTCTTAGGGACTCATCCAACCTGACAACTCAGAGTGAGTATCTCTCATTTGCCACCAAAATCTTGGAGACACTTTCCAAGTTTCCTAAAAGCCGCACCTTCTACACCTTTCTGAGAGGTGTGAGACTCAGCAGTAGCCATAGCCAAACCGTGACTCCCTCCTGTTTAATCCAATTATCAGGCACATCACTGCACACAGTGAGTCCCCAGGAACTTCACTTCAAGAAGTCCCGTCCAGGGTCTGACATGAAGAGAATTTGACTGGCAGAGGTCTCCCAACCCTCTAAGAGATGTCCATATATTCAAAGACCCAGTGACCTCGTTCTGGGGTGGGACAGCAGGAACACAGGGAATGAGGGGACTTCCCTAGGGAGTTTCTTCCTTAGGAAACGCAAGTCCCTTTTGCTTTCCGAAAATGGCAGGTGAGGTCATTGGATTAACTGTCCTGCTGAGGACGATTAGAAATCACTGGGCAAAATGTTCTAAATCTTCTCTTTTCTAAAACGTAGAAAAGATGCCTAACAAAAACACGTATGCATCCTCTCTGGAGAAGGGTAACATCATCAAGTTCTCCAATTATTTTGAAAGGCAGTTTTGCAATAATAGGGCCTAACCCACGATACAAAATAACTAGGTACACAAAGAGACAAGATAACAGGGATGAAAAGGAGCAGAAACTATAGACAATAGAAACAGACCCACAGGGAATCTAGGTATTGGAATTATCAGACATAGACTTGAAAATAACCATATTTACTATATTCAAAGATATCAAAGACCAGGTCGATAATTTTCCAGAGAACCAGAAGATGTGGAAAAGAACCAAATGTAAATTTTAGAAATGAAGAAGACAATATCAAATATGAAAATGCAGTGTGAACTGGGAATTCCCTGGCAGCCCAGTGGATAGGATTCCAGGCTCTCATTTCCGTGGCCCGGGTTCAGTCCCTGGCTGGGAACTGAGATTCCACAAGTCGCACAGCTGAAAAAAAAAACAAAATGCAGTGAATTGATTGAAAGACTTTGCACAGCTGAAAACCGAATTATTGAGCTGTGGCAAGGTCAGGGGGAATATTGAGAATAAAGCACAGAGAATCAAAAGAATGGAAAATACAGAAAAGAATGTAAAAGATTGGGGAATAAAGGCTGAATTTGTGAAATGGGTTTTTTCTACATCTATTGATAGACTCGGGATTTTGTTTGCTGATGTGGTGAATTACATTTTAACTTTTATCGAAGTATGGTACAGTGGTTAACTTGCTGTAGGAGAGGGTAGTACCTGTAGGGGCGTGAGTGGGGCTTCATAGAGCGGGTGATGTTCTATTTCTTGATCTGAGTGTTGGATACGTGGCTTTGTTTTGTGATAAATCATACACCATAACATCTTTATTTTTTTACACTTTTCTGGATGTATATTTCACAATTGTTTTCCCCAGAATGTCTAAGACAGAAGAAAAAGTGCAGACCCAGGCATCTACGTCATTGGCAGGTGCCGAAAGAAGCCTGCATCCTAGTTTTCCTGTAGCAGAAAGAGGCAGTTTGTCACCAGCAGGGAGGCAGCAACTACAGGGTGGCAGATCTTGATCCAGTCACTTCCCATGGATCAGAGTTGCTGTGAGAGACTTACTTTTGGGAAGGACTGGGAGGCCCCATCCGGGGCCAGAGGGAAGAGGCCGTTATCAGTACCGGCATCTGCCTGGGGCAGGGTCAGAGAGTCAGCGGCGCATTTGCCGTTTCTGCTGGGACGGTGGCTGAGGGTGGAGGGCTTAGGGGTCAGCTGGCTTGGTTTCTAACTCCAGCTCCTGGACAAGTCATCGGTCTTACCAAGCTTCGGCCCGTTTATCTTTATCAAGATAGCTGGAGAATTCAATGAAATGATGTGTAAGAGCACTTCGCCCGGTGCCCAGCTTATGCCGGGTCCTCAGGGAATGGGAGCTGGTGTTACCATCACTCTTGTTCACTTTGGATCAGAATTTTTTAATATTTTTCCTTTGAGTTCTTTCCAACTCATATTGCTAATACAAACAATTAATTCAACATGAAGGTTGGTATTTTAATTACTCTTACAGTTGGTAATTTATTAGGCAGCAGAGTATCCACCATCCCCTTCCCAGCCCAAAACCCTCCGGTAGTGCTCACCAAAGCACTTGTGGGATGCAGAAATTTATTAAGATGGAAAGGTTAAATTAAAAATAAATGAAAATTTCTAATGAATAAGGACATCTTAATAAGAACAGGCAAAAAAATAATGAAGCTTGAGACTGTAGGAGCCGTCCAGGCCAGAGCTCTTCTCCCTACATCAGGCACCCTTGAACCTCCATGTGATGAGCTTACTCCTTAACCCAAGAGAAAACTACTGCCTTCCTAGCTCTAAACCTATTTTCTCTTGAAAGCCATTAATACTGTGAGGGCATTAAAAGTGTCCATTGCTTCATTAGCCAAATGAAGCTACAACATGTGATCTGTGTGATTCATCATGCCTCCAATATCTAGCCAGCACGAACTGGTCATCTCAACCTGATGTTGATGGTGATGATGAGGATGTTGACAATGGTGATGGTGATGATGGTGGTGATGATGGTGATGGTGATGATGATGGTGGTGATGATGGTGGCGATGGCGGTGATGATATTAAAGATGATGTTAGTGATGCTGGTGATGATGATGGTGGTGATGATGGTGGTGATGATGGTGATGATGGTGGTGATGATGGTGATGATGGTGGTGATGATGGTGGTGGTGGTGATGGCAGTGATGATATTAAAGATGATGATGTTAGTGATGCTGGTGATGATGGTGGTGGTGGTGATGGTGATGGTGGTGATAATGGTGGTGGTGATGGTGATGATGATGGTGATGATGGTGGTGATGATGGTGATGATGGTGGTGATGATGGTGGTGATGAAGGTGGTGGTGGTGATGGCAGTGATGATATTAAAGATGATGATGTTAGTGATGCTGGTGATGATGGTGATGGTGGTGATGCTAATGGTGATGGTGATGATGATGATGATGGTGATGATGATGATGATGATATGCTAATGGTGATGATGATGTTCTTGTTTTTGACGATGATGATGAGAGTCACAACCACACCTACTGATACAACATGCATTTCTTCAGTCAGCCATGACCGTGGAAGATGAGGTCCCAGAGGTGGCTAGTGAGTTACAGTCAGAGGACGTTTATCTGATCACCCTCCCTAAGAGAGGACTTGGCTCACAGAACTCAGAGGCTCCTGGTTTACTAGAGTGATGATGGTGCATGTAGAAAGCCAACCACTCCGTGTTCACCGTCCTGTCTGCCCCACATTGTCCATTTGCTGTCATAGCCCCCTCCACCTTCTCCACTCTGCTCTCTGGCCTGCGGGGCTGACCACTGGGCTACATCAAAGGCTGCCTTCCCTCTGCCTTCCAGTTGGGTTCAGTCAATGACAGGGTCTTCACGTCCCCAGACCTTCCCTGCAGGCCACCCGGCTGCTCCCCTCAAGCCCCACCCCCAGCAGACTGCTCTCCTTCCTGCTCCTGGGAACTACCTGTTTCCTGCTGGAACCCCCTGTCCTACTGCTTGTAACCCATTTTCATTTTTCTGCAAACAAGTTTTGCTCACCTACGGTGTTCAACTCGAGCAGAAAGGGGGTTTGAAGTCTGCCTTTTATGATGGAACCACTGCAGGTTTCCGAGCAGGGCCATCTTAGGGTGAGCAATGGGCCAGGGCTGCAGAATGCGTTGGGGTGGGTGGGAACTGGAACCAGGAAGCCCGGTCACCAGTCCAGGCGGGAGACAGTGAGGACAGCAGTGGCTGCGCTGGGAGGGCAGATACGACGGGCGCCGTGGATGAAGCACTGTCTGCGTTTGCTGAGGAAGTAAGCCAGGCGACTGCCAAGTGTGGGGCCTTGTGGGGAGCGGTTTTAGGGGGAGGCTGCGAGTTCAGGGCTGTGTTTCTGGAGTGTGACGAGCTGGGAGGACAAGCCGGTGGAAGATCCAGTAAGCTTGTGGAGTAACAAGGCTTGAATTCAAAAGAGAGAGCAGGGCCTCCCCGGTGGCGCCGTGGTTGAGAGTCCGCCTGCCGATGCAGGGGACACGGGTTCGTGCCTCTGGTCCGGGAAGATCCCACGTGCCGCGGAGCGGCTGGGCCCGTGAGCCACGGCCGCTGAGCCTGCGCGTCCGGAGCCTGTGCTCTGCAGCGGGAGGGGCCACAGCAGTGAGAGGCCCGCGTACCACAAAACACACAAAAAAAGAGAGAGCAAATGGTGTGTAGTAGCAAATTCACACTCACCTAATGGTGGTGACTTGAGCCTTTAGGAGAGAGTGAAGTGAATGGATTTCCTGAGAGAGAATTTAGAGAGAAAGAGTTTAGAGAGAGAGACACAGAGGTTAGAAGACAAACTGGAAGCGGGCAGAGAGAAGCTTCACTCCTGATGGCTCACACGCCCCCTCCTCGGGGGACCGTCTGCTGTTCTCCCAGGTCAAGGCCACCTCTCCCTCCTCTGAGCCCACGGCTCTCTGGGCTTCATTCTTTTTTTGTTTTTTTTTATTATTAATTAATTTATTTTTAATTTTGGCTGTGTTGGCTCTTCGTTGGTGCATGCAGGCTTTCTCTAGTTGCAGCGAGTGGGGGCTCCTCTTGTTGCAGAGCACAGACTCTAGGCGCACGGGCTTTAGTTGTGGCACGTGGGCTCAGTAGCTGTGGCTCGTGGGCTGCAGAGTGCAGGCTCCGTAGCTGTGGCGCCCGGGCTTAGCTGCTCCACGGCATGTGGGATCTTCCCGGACTAGGGCTCGAACCTGTGTCCCCTGCATTGGCAGGCAGATTCTTAACCACTGTGCCACCGGGGAAGCCCTGGGCTTCATTCTTAGGCCCACTGTCACCCGCTCCTGCGATTAGCTGTCTCCACGTTTGCCTCCCCTCTAGCTGATGCCCCTCCTGGGCAGGGACTGCATCCTTTTCGTCTTTGTAATATTCCCCAGAGTAAAAGTCCAGAGGGAGGGAGGGAAGACGGGAGACATAAAACCAGCTGTGCAGTGGGAAGAGCTGAAATTGTACAGCATCGCAGAGACAAGGACGAGAGAGTTTTGGAAAGAAGGGAGAAATCGGTGGCGTTGAGCCTGTCGAGGACAGTGTTGTCAGCGGCAAAGGTGTGGGTCGGCCAGAGGGTGGCCGTGAGCACCTCTGAGGCTGCAAGCTCGGTCTGTCCGCGTGGTGACGACGGCCCGCCATCAAGGGGGAAGGTTGCCATTGAGCCGCCCCACTGGGCACGTGGTGGCAGGGCTCTGTGGGGGGCGTTTCCTGCTGCTGGAAGGAGAGACGAGGGCTCCCCTTGGGGGCAGGCGCGGCCCTGCCTCGCTCTCTGCAGCGATGCCGTGTCCTGGAAAAAGCAGAGTCAGACCTTGATAAAGAGCTGTAGTCCGTGTACCCGCGAGCGGGAGTGCTTTCTGTATCTGGGGCTTTACCGACTGCGCCTGGCAAGGAGGGATGTGACCCGGCTCCGGCGACAGCCCCATGACTGTCTAGGAGTGGCTGAGGCCTCCCAGGGCAGCAGGGGCCGGTGGGGCTGCAGCTCCGTGGGAAAGCGCTGCTGCGTCTGGCCCGGGGTCGTCCCGTCTTGGAAGAGCTTTTCCAGGTGTGAGGTTGCAGAGACTTCCCGTCCATCCAGGCTTCCTGGGTCTGCGGCATCCTCCTGGACGCCAGGACCCTCCTCGTTTGGGCCCCGCGGCTCCTCTCTGGACGGTGCAGGAGGGGCTCCACCTCCACCTTACTCTCGAGGACGGCCGGCGCCGGGAGCGCCTTCCTCTGTGCTGCCCGAGTCGTTTTCTCTGAAAGTGACGTCGGCTTCCTCGCAATTCACACAGAAGCGGTCGACTGGGTTCCCAGATCTTCCAGATATTTCTTCTAAGAGGCAGAACAAAGCCCGTCTGTCTAGACGGTGCGGGGCCAGGTGTCCCTGCTCAGCCGGGCAGCCGGCCTTCTCTGTGGGGAGGCACGAGCCCCGCTGCTGGACCCACCTGCTGCCCACCCAGCCAGGTCCTCATCACCTCGTACTCGGCCTCCGGCTCACGTGTCACTGCCCCGAGGACACCTTGCTCCGCCCTCCGGCCACAGGGGGGCCTTCATGACACCCTGTCTCTTCCTCGAAAGCACTCAAGTGGTTTGAAGTTCTGTACCGATCGTGAGGTTCTTTGACTCTTGTTTGGCCTCCTTTACAAGAAGGAGCCCGTGACCCCGGGGAGCAGGTGGCCCGTGGAACATAGCTCAACAGATGACTGTGTGTAAGTGAAAATGCACGCATCGAGGCCCGTGGCCCCAGCGTCCTCCTCCTGTTCTGGCCAACTTAGCCCCCATCGGTGAGAAGCTTGAACCCGCCACCATCCTGCCAAACCCAGACTCACCCCCCTTCAGTGATTCTCAGTATCACTCCCTTGTGGAGCTGTGATCAGGCCTCTGGTCATTTCTTAAAGCTTTCCTACCACTTGGCTGGAGCGGTGGAGTCCGAATAATTGAGACATGAAACATGCCTTCGTAGCCGCCAGCCAAGAAGCTCTAAGTCCACACAGAATCTGAACAGTGAAATCAAACAACGTCTGCAAACACCTCTGATTTGGGGTCGCCCTCCCCCTTTACACCAGGTGACTTGGAAGTTGAATGCAAGCCCGGTTGTGCCTCAGACACACCTGCACGTGCCGTTCAGCCCCACGAGTCTCACTGTCCTCTTTTCTCGGGGTCCTGCTCATCGAGTCATTGCCACCCTCCTTTTGGCTCTACCCCTGGGGCCCGAGCGGAACAGCCCATCACCAGAGCAGGACTGGGCGAGATGCTCCTTTGACGAAATGGAAGAGACTGCTCTGCCCTCAGCCATGCATCCATCATGGGCCAGCACCACCTGTAGCCAACGTTTCCAGGCCAGTCTCAACACTGTTGAAGGAAGATGCCAGGCCTGCTTTCCATAACTGATGGTTCCTCTTGATCTTCTAAGGAAAAACACCATGATGTACGTACACAGACCCTCTAAGCCTTTCCTAACTTGGAATTCTCAAGTTGAGCACAGCAGGAATGCAGACAGTGGTCCGGGCCTTACAGCAGCGTGGAGGGAGAAGAGGAAAGGCTGTGCGTGCCAGCTCAGCTTTTTCTCCGTCCTTCCCTAATCCCAGCATCTAGCGAAGCCACTCCCCAGAGCCCCCTCTCCCTGGAAGACGTGGCAGCCGGGCTTCCCGGGCGGGAGGGTGTTTCATCCCCTAAGAGGAGGTCACCTGCACAGACTGCAAATGAGAGACCAGATTTCCAGAACGACATCTTCCAGTGTTGTTCTCGCATGAAATACCCTGTCCTGTTGTCCCCGTAAGTCCACGTGTGTTTGTCTGGTCTCACGTCCTGATTTAGGGCCCGGAACACAGACTCACCGTGGGTGTGGCCCTTAGTGATCTCGTGTCCACGGGCCACCTTCCCGCAGCTGCTCTGCCAGGCTGGCCTGGACCCAGGGCTCCCGCGGGGACCCCATCACCGGCCCGTCAGAGGAGAGCACTTGGGTGCAGAGAAGTCGCTGTGTTTTCTGAGTGGAATGGGAACAGGAGGAGCTGTTTCGGGGGCAGCTGTGAGCCCGCCCGAGGAGAAGCCGTTGAGACGCAGGCCTTGAGAGCCAGTTACGTGCGGGGGGCTGGAGAGGGGGCTCTGGAGTGCCGACCCGGGCCGGCGGTGAGGATGGCAGGCAGGGCCTCGGAGGCCGTGGGGCGCCCCCTGGCCGCAGGACGAGCCCCCCGCCTGCCCAGCAGATGTCGTGATCATGGGCCACTGCTTCACAGACGCGGATCGTGGAGGCCGAGAACCCCGGGCCAGGGCCCACGGGAGGCGTGTAGCCCAGTCGTGCAGCCCCGGGCCTAGAATCAGGCCACGTGGCACCAAGCCCTGTGCCCACCCCTGCCAGCAGCTGTGACGCCATGGGCAGGCCACTTAACCTCTCTAGAACTCGCGCTTCTCCTCTGTAAATACCGTTAATGACAGTACCTACTTCCCCAGGTTGTGCCGGGGGAATTGGCGTCATCCACCTGCCCCCAATAAGTCTCCATTACAGGTCGATGAGGGCTGGGGGCTTCGGTGCCCCGAGGCTATCCTTCACCCGCTGGCTGAATCCCCACCAAGGCTTCTCCTCCAAGAGCTTACTCAGTCGCTGCTGTCATCCCTCTGAGGACGGTGAGCTCACTACCTCTTGGAGCACCCTGCTCCACCTTAGGTCTGTTTCTTGGACAGTCTTTGTGTTGAACCTAAATCTTCCCGATCGGTCCTGGCTCCATCCCCATAGTTAAGCTGAATTCTGCCAGCTCTTCTTCCCCAGAACAGCAGGTTAACTCCTGTGAAGGTCATTGACAGCCCCCTCCATGCCTGTGCCCTTCCTACTCCGCGAGTCGGCCTTTTCCCGACAACACACCTTGGTGTCTCCTGAAGATCCTTGGATGGAGTGGTTTCCTGAAGGCACTCCCGTGTGCCGCAGGGCACAGACGAGAGGACCTGAGGCCGGGCCCGTGCGTCAGGCCGGGAACAGCGTCCTCTGGGGCAACAGCCTGTGCTGACACGGGGAGGCCTGTGGCCAAAGAAGCTCGGGGCTCGGTTGTGGCTGGAGAGTGAGGGGTGAGCCAGAGTCAGGGGCCATCAGGCTGGATGCGGAGGCGGGTGACAGGGCATCGGAGGAGGACTCGCGTCAAGGACGTGACACTCCCTGCTTGAGCACCCCAACAGCAGCATGAACACCAGACGGCAGGGAGACCAGCTCACCGAATAGCCGACCCCAGGGGCCAAAGTGGCCAAAATATACCCCGAGAGGCTAACAGCGGTCCCCTCTGGGCGGTGGGACGACGGACGAGTTCCTTTTGTTCGTGTTTCCCTGTGTTTTCTAATTTCTCTATAATAAGCATTTCTCCTGTGTAATGAGCATGTATTATTTACATAGTAAACGGTATTTATACTTGTGTAAAACACTTCAGAAGCAAATTGGCAGGACTTGGTAACAGTGGGAGGAAGGAGCCTGGGGGCCCAGGTCTGGTCTTGGCGCTCAGGGGCATGGTGAGGCCACCAACCCCAGGGGATGGCAGGGAGCAGAGCGTCCGGCGGCAACTCTGCCGGCCCCCAGCGGTGGACAGAAGCACGGGCTGCTTCGGCTCGCTCTGGGCCTCTCCACAGCCTGGCCTGCAGGCCCGGGAAACTCGCCCGTCTGTTTGCAGAGCTGCCTCAGTGATAAAACAGCCAGAAGAGCCCACAGTCCCCGCGTTCATAAAACTCAGCCTGGGTATAAATGTTTGAAAGCCACTTAAATGAACAGGTAATTCCAAAGGGAGACTGATGCTCCAAAGCAAAGGAACTGATTCTAAGGAGACATGTAAGAAAGGAGACGTCTCTGCTCTGGGAGTTTGGGGAAGGGTCCCCGGAGGAGGAATGCTTGGGCTGAGAGCAGAAGGGAACGTTGGAGGGAGTTACGGGAAAGCGTTCCAGGCCGAGGGAACAGTGCCGACGATGGCCCCGCGTCCAAGAATGGCACGTTTAAGTCTAAAAGAAACGCTGTTTGACCAGGAGTCCAGAGAGCGAGGGCCGGGGGGACAGGGTAGACCCACGCCCAGGGCCTTGTAGGGCAGGAGGAGGTCTCCCCATCCCGTGCCCCCCCACTCTCTGCCACGTGGCACTGAAGGCCTGGTCGCGTTCCCCTCGTGGTCTGGGCAGCCGGATCCGGGGACCTCCGTCTCCTCCCGTGAGCAGCGCCCCAGCAGGCACCCCAAAAGTCGCTGTGCGGCTCGGTTGTCAGCTTCCTCCGTGGCTCCACACCCTTCACCAGATGTGTGTACAACCTGCTAATTAACGGAGTCATTTGGATATGAAAGCATCTTGTTCTACTAGGAGGTGGCACAGCCCTCACATTAATTCACAGGTGAAATTATTCTAGCATATCTCTTATTTGGTTTCCTCTCCCCAGCTCAGCTTAATGGCTGGGGTGAGTTCTCCGAATTGGACTTGTGAACCCCACTCCTCCAGGTCACAAAGGCCCGGGGACCGCCTTGGGACCTGGGGACAGGGTGCCCAGCCTTCACTCGCCAGCGCCGAGGGCGGTGGGTGAGCAGGGGTGACGTCGCCAGTGCGGGAGAGGTGGAAGGGTGTCCGTGGCTGGTGGGTGAGTGAGAGACACAAAAGGTGGCCCGCGGGGGGTGACTCAGAGGAGGAGGTCCTGCTGTGCTCTGTCTAAGGCAGCCCCCCGCTGTGGGGAGGGGAGCCCGACCCTCCCCCACTTCCCTCCTGGGGCGTGGAGACAGCGCCCACCCGTTGACGGATGGCTTTCTGGGGCCTGGGGTAGACCTGGGGGCTTGAGGGTAACTACCATTTACAATGACCGTGTGCAACATCTCGTTTAAACAGGCGACATTCTGGGTTGATATTTAGGGTTCAGCTTATAACTGAGCGGTCCTTCTCCCCATAAGACAGTGGTGTAAGTCTGCAGACCCTTGGGGTGTGCAGACAAGACCTGCTGCGAAAGAATGTTTTTTATTTACCCTTTTTTTTTTCCCTGAAGGGATCTGGGTACTTGAAAAACAATTTACTGTGGTAATAGATGCAAGCCAAAATGTCCCGTTTGACCACTTCTAAGTGCACAGTTCAGTGGCACGAAGCCAACGTCGCCACCATCCGTCTCTAGGACTGTTTCCATCTTCCCCAACTGAAATGCCCTCAGAAGGACAGCATCTGCCTGTCCTTCCGTCTGGAGGTGGCTCCCAGGGAGGTTTGGGGTCAGGCCCCCCTGGGTCCAGCTCCCCCCGGGTGTCACTCTGGCCGTGTAACCTGGCGCCTCGGTTTCCTTACCTGAAACTGGGGTGCGAGACCCGTCGGCGGGGAGAGGGTCACGGCAGGTGGCGTGAGCTCCAAGTAGCTGTGGGTGCACAGAGTCGGCTTTGCCGTTACAGGTCTCCAGGTGGTTCTGAACTCCATCATCAAGGCCATGGTACCCCTGCTGCACATCGCCCTGCTTGTGCTCTTTGTTATTATCATCTACGCCATCATCGGGCTGGAGCTCTTCATGGGGAAGATGCACAAGACCTGCTACAACCAGGAGGGCATCGCAGGTAAGGGGAGCGCCATCCACCCCCGGCCAGCCGGGGAGGCCCTGCCGTCGAGCGCCTGCGTTTCCACGGCCAGGAGACGCAAAGATTGTATTTTTTTTCTCTCGGTTCTAACTTTTGTTTTTACTAAAATGAGTCTCTGTTAAAATAGCGAAACACGAGCGTTGTCCGGCACTGCTAAGCCTTCTTTAAACGAGGCGCCTAGCCAACATGGAATATTTTAAGAATCAGAGCTAACCTGGGGACTGTATGTCTCTGCCCCCTTGTCCCCCATGTAGCTTGTCACCAAAGTGCCCTCGGGGGGAGGCCTCGCCCTCAGCTGGTGGCCCTCCCGTCCCAGCCCTGGGTCCTCCGTCTCGGTGTCTCTGCCTCCCGTCCGGGGCCCCCAGTCCAGGAGGGGAGGACGGCCAGCAGGAAAACCGCTTTTCCTCCAGGAGGTGTGTCTGTACCTCAGGCATCCGCCGGCCCGTCCCCTCTGACACCCTCTCTCTGCGTCCCTTCCATAAATCAGCGCGTTCAACGAGCCGTGCTGCTCGCTGGGCTCTCGCCGGTAGGACTGGACTTCGGGCTGGACCGACATGCGACGGACTGCTGTCTTCAGCTAGTGAAGTCTCGGCTGGACCTTTAAGAAAACATCTAAACAGAGATCAACATGGCTTTTAAACGAAGTAGTGTAACACAAAAACTTGTTTAAAAAAAAAATACCCCCGAAAGGAGTTAGCCATGTTCGACTTATGTGACTTTTTTTCAAACAACAAGATCTTTCATCTTAGTTTCTGGCACCTTAGGGCAGAAAGGGGAGCGTCTGTCTGAAGCATCGCGAGACCTTCTCTCCCCTTCGCGTCCACTGCTTCACACTCCAGCTCAGCCCAGGCAGTAAATTAAACTTGACCCCCCTCCCTGGGGGGTGGGGAGAGCATCCCTACAGGAGGCAGTGAAGTGGATTAACCATATTCAGAAACCAAAATGGATCCCCTGATCTGAGTGACCTGGACGCACTGGCCGGGTGTTTGAACGTGACCACAGTCGAAACAAAAACCCAAAGCTATGAACCTGTAGTCACAGACTCACGCAATTGTCTCTACTCCTTTGCTGGCAAGTCTAAGAGGAGACCATTTCTTCACTGTAGGGAGAATTTCTTGGGTCACATATGATATAAAATAAACTGTCACGTTAAAAGAAGAAACATTTAAAATTGAAGGAATTAGATCTTGACTTTAGTTAAAATTCTGAGATTTCCAGCCTTGCTTAAAGAAATACCCAATAAAGCAAATGAATAATTTTCTCCCCCTTAATGCAGACCCTTCCCGTTGTTGGGCTCAACCTGTAGCTGCCCAGAAACAATAAATTTATGTTAATTGTGTGGCTTCCTTAGAGCTCGTTCTAAGACCTGCTTCAGAGCCACCACAGAACGTCTAAAATTTATGCCGTTGTACTGAAATGGCCAACGACCCGTTTGACCCAGACTCCTCAGGCCGGCGCGGGGATGCCGGGTCCGAAAGGCCCCATCAGCCGGGCAATGGGCGGTGCGGTGGCTCTCACCTGCGCACCAAGGTGTGGTGGGGAGATGCGGTGAGACTCTGTGCTGAGTGGCCGCGCCTCCACGCGTCTGTCCTCGCCGAGCGGGAGAGCTGCTCCCACACCGCCCCTGGTCTCTGCCATCCGACGGGGAAGCAGTCAAAGTGGCTTTTCCGCGGTCTGCAGGATCCTACGGGGGCTGTGCCCGCACCGCCAAGTCTCTGACTGTGGTCCTGCCTTCAGTGGCCTCAAACAGCCAGAAAACGGTGGGCGTGATGGACAGGGTGACGGGCTCCTCTGTTCCGGACGGGGGTGGCCGGAGGAAAGGCTGCCGCAGGCCTGCCGAGACCTTCCGCGGCCTCCGTGCTCTCAAGAGACAGAGCAAGACTGGCCTGGCCGAGTGGGTGGCCAATCTGGGAACACACTACTGTCCATCCCTGAGGGTAAACAGACCAGGAAACGCACCTGAGACACCTCCTGATTCCTCCCAGAAAAAGCCCGGGTTATTTATGTGATGGGTTTACCTCCCCCCGACCCCACCCCACCCCACCAGCTTTGGAAGACAATTGGCCCCCATCGTGGAAACACCATCAGCCCGGGGAGACAGGGTGCCCGAGGACAGACCCCGGGGACGCGCTCCCGAGAGAGGAGGCCCGTCAACCCCGCCAGGAAGGGACCTCTCTGTGCGTGGAGCCGGCCTCCCGCGGGAAGGATGCCCAGGACACGCTGCAGAGGCCATTCCGCCCAGCACCCTGCACTCAGGCGCTCACTCACTGCCTGCACCTGAACCGCGTCTGATGGCCGTCCAGGGACCCTCTCGTGTCATGGGGACCCCTTCCATCTACACACTGATCAATGCTGACAAAGAGGGATGTGTACGGGAATCCAGACGCACTCAGCACAGCCAGAGAGTATCTTTGAAACCACTCCCCGTGCGTTCTGGAGACGTTTGCATCACCTTTGGAATGGGTGTCTTTTTTTAATTTTAGACTTTGGAGTGAATTCCTATATTTTTCTGCAAACTTAGATTATGCAAAAGCGCTTGTGAGTCCTCGTCCTTGTTTTTTCATGGAATTTACGTCAGATTATTTTTACACTTTTGGATTATTTTGTGAACTTGTAGATTTTAGGGTACCTTGGATTTTGAGCCATGCTTCCTATCAAATCCATACCAGAAAGCACTGGAGCTGCCAGTGTACCACTGTTCTGCCTCCAGCCTGCCCCTTCCAGCCCCTGCAGATGTGGTCTCAGGAGAGGAGATCTCCCCCGATCCCGGAGGCATCTGCAAGGCGCCTCCCTTGCTCCTCAACAGATACATCACCATATGTCCGTCCTTTTTGTTTCTGGCCGTCCCATCTGTTTGGTCGCAGTCCGAGCCAGGTCACTCTGAATAGCTCTCCCAAGCACAGTAATTACCCCTGAGACTGGCAGAGAATTGGTTGGCTGAAACCCAGAAATGAAATCACTTTCAGTCTATTCACTCCTTAAAGTTGGGGCCTAAGAAAGTAATTGGTTTTGTCTTTGGTGATTTCTTCTCGGAGGCCCTCGCTGGCGCTCTCCCAGATTTCATGCTCTTGTTGGGTATTAACTGCACTTCCAAAATCTCTCCTCATCTGTGCCTCCATTCCTTTACCACAAACTTAATTTGGACTTTCCAGAATGACCCCACCTCTCTTCATTTCTGTTTTAAAACGGGGAGCCCGTATGGCTTTGGCTGTTTCTCCAACGTCGTGTTCCCATTTTCCTCTCTGGGAATTCATGGCTCTGCTGAGAATCCAACACATCTTCACGTTCAAGCTAATTTCCCCTCACCCTCAAGTGCATGTCGCCGGGACCCACTGATTTGTGTGTGCTCACATTTGTCAGGTGTTCCCTTTAGTGCTTTTTATAGATACCTATTTTTACCAGATAATTATTGCCCCTTAATTGTTCTCAAATCTTCTTTTTATTGTTGTTCAAGACAGATTTAAAATAGCAGAGTGGCACTTGATCCTGTAGACCATCTTTCTGAATCTCATCCTCTCTCTTTTATTAATGAGATCACGTCCCCTGGATGCCGTTTTCTTTTCAACGTACATTTGACAAGCCCCCAAATATGTTTTCTTTCCTTGAGGACACTCAAAACTCCGTTGGGCAGGCTTCACCTTTTCCTCATTTCTGCCTGTTTTCAGGAATTGAGATGCAGGGGAAACTATCAGATTAGCAGTCATAGTGCAAAGATTAGCAACACCTTTATTGCATTAGAAAGCAAGGCTGGAGAAAAAGAAACACAAGTTTCCCTCTATTTTGTTCACCTTCTCTTTTGTCTCATCTTTCATCATCCCAGCACTTTTGTCACAGTGACTGAACACATCATTCTAGAAAGCGGGTCACTAGGCAAGTGAGACCCAGCAGAATTTATGACCTGTTTGGTTCTTGGCTTTCCAGTCACCTACTCTCAATTTTTAGGTGCTTGTTTTCCACTTTCTTATGTATTCCTTAGGTCTGAGATTCACTTTTCAGGTTCCATCCTTTTATAGCCTCCCATTACTTAATCTCACATCCAAATCTCCAAAGATTTCAAAATGTCAGAAGTCACAAAAAACTATGACTGGAGTTCCATTACGTGAATGGAGGCCTCCTGGGGGTTAGACCCCAGAGTAGGAAATGATGGGGACACTGTTGTCCCCCATACACTTCAGGGACTGGGGAGCGCCTTGGTCATCACACGGGCACACAACCTAAAGCACCAGGCCAGGAACAAGCCAGAAGCCGAGCTGCTCACAATGGCCCCCGCCTGGAAGCAGGCCAGCTGCCCATCAGCGGGCGAGCAGAGAAACGCACAGTAATGTGTACGGCCGTGCAAAGGAACAGATCTCGAAACACGATGCTACATGAAAAAAGCCACCTCGTGTGTGATTCTGTCGATATGAGATTCCTAGGCAGGCAGATCTGTAGACAGACAGCAGGTGTGGCTGCCAGGGCTGGATGGGAGAAGGGCCTCGGGAATCTGGGGCAATGGAAGCGTTTCCAAATGCATTGTGGCAATGGCTGGAGAACTCGATAAATTTACTAAAAATAACTGAGCTGTCCGTGTTCACTGATTAATTGTACGGCACGTAAATTATATTTCGGTGAAGCTGTTGAAAAGAGAGGGACTTCCCTGGTGGCGCAGTGGTTAGGAATCTGCCTGCCAGTGCAGGGGACACGGGTTCGAGCCCTGGTCCGGGAAGATCCCACATGCCGCGGAGCAACTAAGCCCGTGGGCCACAACTACTGAGCCTGCGCTCTAGAGCCCACGAGCCACAACTACTGAGCCCGTGTGCCACAGCTACTGAGCCCGCGCACCACAACTACTGAGCCCATGCTCCTGTGCTCCACAACAAGAGAAGCCACCGCAACGAGAAGCCCGCGCACCGCAATGAAGAGTAGCCCCCGCTCGCCGCAACTAGAGAAAGCCCGCACGCAGCAACAACGACCCAGTGCCGTCAAAAATGTATAAATAAAATTAATTTATTTAAAAAAAAAAAAAGCAAGAGGGAAGAGATATGGGAACATATGTATATGTATAATTGATTCACTTTGTTATAAAGCAGAAACTAACACACCATTGTAAAGCAATTATAGTCCAATAAAGATGTAAAAAAATTAATTAATTAATTTTTTTAAAAAAAGAAAAGAAAAGAGAGAGAAAGGGAAAAGCCAAGAGGGCACAAGTCAGCATGTGTCTCCAACCACTCAGCTCAGTCCACCTCCCTAAGAGTCACCCCTTAGTTAAGGATTAATATTCCTCTGCTGTCTTCCTCCTGAACAGCTGCGATTTGAAGCCACAAACTGAGAAACAGCCCAGCAACCCATAGTCTCTGTACAGAGGTCCTCGCCCCGTGATTGCTTGGGTATGTTTGAAACCAGAGAAGACCCTGGTGGCCTGGAAGCCCCAAACGAGGGATGACAAACAAATTCTCTCTCTGGGGGCACATCTTCACTGAAGCCGGAGGCAGTCATCTGTTTGTTAGAACTAAGGTCCATTCTGTTTACTACTGTTTCTTCCTACAAGCATAAGATGATGTCCTTAATTTCACAAACTTCAGTGAATTCCACATTGTTACCTCCCGCAGCTGGGACCAGGACTCTCAGTATTTTACCAAAATGGAAATTCTTAGCTCAGCCAAGTCTTAGTTCAATTTACCAATGATCTCTGCACGACAAATATCTTAACGCACTAATTTCCTAGCAGCTATTCCTGGCCCGAGCACAGCCTGCGGCCGTGGGGGACGTTATGCTGTTGCTTGAAAAAGCCGAGAGCGCTCCATACCTGGGGAGCGCCCTCCCCATCACCCACGCCACTCTGTCCTGATTAGAGGTCAAGACAGGTCTTCTCTTCTGAAAGGTCCTAATGCTGGAGAAAAGGGAGGTCCACAAGTTTGCACGCAGCACGCACAAAATACCACAGTGGCGTTTGCGCTCAGGGGCTGGGATAAAGCTCTGCAGTAGGTACTTTTCCCGCCATCAGAATTTATTTTCCTTCCTTCATCAAGAAGGCGTCCACTGTAAAGTGACTTGCATCCCTGGTAAAGCATCATGTAATATGTCATGGACCCATGTGGAGTCCGAAAATATCACTGGGCGGGATCTCTGGCCAATTACCTGAAAGAACCTTCCAATCAACAATGCCCTCGCCCTAAACTCTGGCATTCCGGTGGGAGTTTCTACAGATACTTAACCACCAAAAAAAAGAAGACGAGGACTCACTACCACATTCCAGGATGTTTTACACTCAGAGTGGTTGCATCATAGTTATGTTTTCATTGCCTATTTGACAGCCAACAGCCCTCCTGTCTTTGAAATCAATGACCAGGGTTAAAAAACAGTTTTACAACAATTAGCTGAAAGCACTGACCTTCTAAGTCGATGACCACACAAAATGAATACCTAGTGCCTTGTGTCGTTCGCTTCGTGTTTGGGGCATTGATGTAACTGTGTTCTGCATTGTTGCCGCTGGGGTCGTTTGCTGTCCCCCCAGCCTCGCCCATCACTTTTCTAACTTCTCTCTTCTTTCTCTGCCCGTCCCTCTCCCCCCACCCCCTGCTTCCTTCTCTTTTCCCCCGGCCATTTGAGATGTCCCAGCAGAAGACGACCCCTCCCCCTGTGCCCTGGAGACGGGCCACGGGCGGCAGTGCCAGAACGGCACGGTGTGCAAGCCGGGCTGGGATGGGCCCAAGCACGGCATCACCAACTTCGACAACTTTGCCTTCGCCATGCTGACCGTGTTCCAGTGCATCACCATGGAGGGCTGGACCGACGTCCTCTACTGGGTACGTGCTGGGAATGGGCAGGGGCAGGGAGCCCGCAGACTGCCGGCTTCTCCTTGGCGTCCACCTTCTCCGTCTTCCCGTGACGTGGTCACACGCATACCGGGGTGGAACGGCCGATGAGGGCCTTCGATTTCTTCTAGGTCTTGCCTGAGAAACAAAGCCTGAGACTCTCACCCTATTGAGTCTCTCTCTGCCCACCAGCCCAAGACAAGTGTCACCTTTCGTTTGTCCTCCATAGTGAGAAACGCTGGCTCGCAGCCCCGTGGGGACACGGCCGATCCCGACCCAAGTGTCCTCAGCTCCTGTTCCCTTGTAGGGCTCCTTCTGTTCCCATCCGTGTCCTGCCTCTGACCCCAAGAGAGAGCTGAAGGGCGTAGAGTTCAATTTCTAGGGCTAAAGAGAAAGCTCAGGCCTGGTCTTCTAAGAAGAAACCATTTTTATTGAATCGTGTAGCATCATGGCACGCTATCATGTTTTTATTTCCCGTGTTAATCTTATCTCGTTATATCAGAAGAGTCCCTCAGACAAATGCACTGCCATCCTTTTCGCTGCTGACAAAACGCTCCACTGGTTATGCGATGCTTATTCAGAAACGCCACTTCTCGAGTGCCAGCCAGTCAGCAGTAAATCTCCTTTCACCTTAAAGATGCTCTTTTTATTACCCAGCAGCCAACACTACTTTGCCTGAGTTTGAAGTGCCAGGTTTGCATACAGCCTCTGCCCCATAAGCAAACACATCATACTTGGTCTTTCTCCATTCTGGCAGAGTCAAGCCCATTATTTGTAAAAACTCCAGAAGATGTAATTCTTTGTAGTATCTCCTGCTTCCACATGAGAACTGACTTGCTAGAGCCCGGTGCTGTGCTCCAGCATTCGGATGGAAAATGCTTGTTGCCAGGCTTGAAAACACCATCACACCCAGAGTTTTGCAAGTAGTCAGATGGATTTGGCCGTCCTGAAAAACGGTCTAAGAGGCTCTGCTTGGGAGGGAGAGGGGTGTGGATGCCTTCCCAGCAAGCCGAGCTGCCAGACTGGGAAGAACTAGTGCCAGGAGAGGTATGGATCTCCTCCCGGACCAGGAGGAGTCCTGGAACGGCTCGGAGATGCTTTGCGCGTTCTGAGCATTGAAGCTTCTAAATTGTTTCTCAACAATTCAAAAGCCCTCTTCTCCCAGTTTCTGGGGCAGAGTCGGCAGGCTGAGACCCAGCGCTGCCGTGAAATGTGTACGTCTCTGTGCGGGACCAGCTGAAATTTGCCCTCGTGCCTTGTACCCCGCAGACAGTATTGAGCATTCCTTGCTTGCCGGGGGTGTGCCCAGGTCCTCGGGACTCAGACACAGTAACATCCAGCTCAGTGTAGGCAAGCTGACTAGACCTAAACTGAACAACAGCAGTGCCGCTAGAGCCCCATAGAGTGGCCACGCTGTGACACTTTCAAAAATGTCAAAAAAGGCAAAGTGTCTAATCACTCCTCCCTCAAACTGAGGTGGAACGCTGGAACCCATCTCCCAGGCTCATCCTCAATAAGAACTTGGTTTTGAATAATTTGTGAGACAAAGGGCGTTGAGCTTACTCGACCTGGGCAAACTTCATTTCGTTTAGTGAAGCAGATCGAATTCAAAAGTGGCCCTAACGGGTCCTTCTATCTGGGGTGAGTCCCTCTGGCCAGCCAAGGACAGAGACATCCTTCTGCAAACGGGCAGCACAGAACACATGACTGTGTGGAACTGGGCTTTGGAGCCTCATCACATGAGCTTCAAACCTGCGCCTCAAGTTGCTATGGAAACGCCTCCCATAGCATCCAGCTGAGGGCAGGGTGGCAGTGGGTGGGTGGGTGTGGGGCTAGGGGAATAGGTATAATTTACTTTGCTAACGTCCCTGATGTATTTTTGGGATCCTCCTTCATCCCTCCCTCCCTCTCCCCCCACCGGCCAGATGTGACCCAAGGAGGCGCTGTCACGGTGACAGCCAGCATGGGGGCTGCGAAGGAGCATGCCTGGCAACCAGCAATTTTCAGCAGCTGTGTTGTGCTTTTTCCCCCTGCGGGTGGTGGGTGGGTGACGAGCTTGGGCCGGGAGTAGGGAGTGTCTGAGGTGGGGGACAGGCCCAGGCCCATGGGACAGCCTCGCCCTGACCTTCCCTAAATGGCCAAGCCGTGTGCGCGTGTGTGTGTGGGCACACACGTGTTCACGCACGCGCACCTACACACACACACGCACACACACACACACACACCCGACACCGAAACGGAGCCTCCCAGCGGGTGTTCTCCAGGAAAGCCCCGCCCAGCCCAGAGCGCCCGCCTGCGTACTGCCCGCCTGCGTACCGCTCTCCTGGCTCTCACTTCTCTTGCCTCTCCTCCCTCCTCCTTCTTCCCTCCCCCTGCGCCTTCCTCACCTTCAGGATTTCTCCTCCAAACCCCGAGTCTCTCACACCTCCACGTGCTTTCGTGTAAAACACGGAACTTTCTACACAGGGAGGGGCCCAAGCTCCCCCCATCCCCAGCCGTGGGACCAGACGCCGAGAGTCCGGCCCCACAGCACCTGCACCTGCAAAGGCTCCCAGGAGATTCCAGCTAGAGCTCGAGCCCCCTGCAGCCTAATGTTCCCAATCGCACGGTGCTGCTTTGGTGCCACTGGCTGGAACCCGGCTAGGTGGATGGCTTCTGTGGAGGGCGGGCCCAGGGTCCTCCACTCGCAGGAACGCGTTTCCCCCCGAGTCCCGGGGGCAGGTCTGCAGGACGTGGGGACGGGCAGCCACGGCTCCAGGTGTCGCAGAGACTGGACCCACCGGCTGGATAGACATCCCTGGGGAGCTGACAGCCCACTGGAGCACCAAAGCGCTGCAGCTGGCTTGGGGTGGGGGGCCCGTCGGCAGGCCCCCAGCTCCTCCTGGGGTGGCCTTGAGTGTGAGTCCATCAGTCCGTCCCGCGCTCCCGACTTGGAAGGGTTCATGGCCGGCCAGCACGAGCAAGCCTGGACAGTAGTACTTAGACGATTCCTCAGCTGTTCACACCGACCGCTGGGACGGGCTCCCGGGCAGCCCCTGCGCTTGCCTTCCCCGTGGCCCGTTCCAGGAGTCTGCGGGTGACGGGGCGGGGCACATGGGGATTTGGAGACCAAGCTAGAGCTGGGCCTTGGGGGTGGGAGTTCCTTGGGAAATGGCTTCTTAAGCCAAAGCCTGTCCGCTTACTATCAGAATGTCCACACCTCTTAAAAATATCGGGGTAAGCGATGGAGTGAAAGGTGTGGGCTGCCTCTGGGAGCAGTTGTGAGCGAGGGAAACCCCGTCGGCCCATCCCCCGTGGATGCCACATCTCCAGGTCTCCTCTCCGTGTGTTTTGCCCCCACCCGGTGGCGTGTCATTCCAGGCTGCTTTCTTGTGTCTTTGGGGCTCGGGTTTCCTGAACCGAGACAATCCGTAGGTTCTCAGATGCAGCCCGAGAGCTGGGGTCCATGTGAAATCTGAGCACCCTCTCCACGTGTAGCCAGGTCACACCAGCATGCGCTGGGGTCTGCTCATCGCTGACTTTCTACCCGCCTCGGATGGCCCCTGCTCGTGGGGACGGCAGCGTGACCGTGACCTGGGGGGAGGGCGGCCGGCAAGGGGGCTCCTACTGGGGGTTCAGTCACCCAGTGCTTTAGCAATCTCGGTGCCTCACCGACTGTCCATCAGGAGGATTCTGTTGACCTCTGCCCACGATGCCCTCTGACCTGGGGCCCCTGGGATGCTGTATCCCGTGTGGCACAGGGCAGCCCTCTGGCCTGCGTCCTGGGGTCACCTCCTCCACTGGCACCCAGGCCCCCTCTTTCTGACACCTCCCGTTTTCCCCAGTTGGTTTCTCCATGACCAGCTCTTCCGCTCGTTTTTAAAAATTAGAAATTCAGCTTAAAAGAAGATTAGGAAGAATACTTCATGAGAAATCATATAAAGGAGAGATGCGTCTTCTGTCATACCTGTCTTAGTTGGTTCAGCAGGAGACCTGGGGAGTGAAAGGCTAAGGTTTAAACTTTGCACACGTCAGTCATCAGCTCCGCACTCACCCGTGTGGGAGGACATGCCTTGTAAACACGCGCGTGCACACGCTCACACACACTCACACGTACACACCACGGCCGCTGATCTCTGGTCCCGGTGCTGCCGAAGTACCCCTGGTTTATGACGAAGGTCTTTTGCCTCCAAGCAGAAATTCAGGTGTTTTAGCCTATTTTCTCCTGTTTCATCTGCACCTCTTTTCACCACAGACAGGGGAAATGAGCTCTGAAGGTGTCCAGTGGGCAGAGCTGGTGGGGCTGAGTTCTCCTGAGGACCTAAGAGTCATTCGAAACGAAAAGCTGAGGAAAAGCCCTCCAGTAACCCAAAGACAGCATCCTGGGCTCTTGAACGGGGATCAGGTAGAGAAGGTGTTAGGTCTCCTCAGGACCCTCTGGTCCTGAGCCCTGAATCTGCCCGCGTTAGAGCATTACCGCTTAGCGCCCACAGCGCTTTATACAGGGGATCTGTTACCTAAACAGTAAACCCGTGGTTTATAAACATTTGAAGAAGGGGAATTTGCATCTCTCAAAGCTATTATTTATTTACTTATTAGGTTTTGTTTTATTCATTTCATTGGCATTAGGCAAGTTCTTATTCCTCAGTAATTCAATTGGACATTTCGTGAGCATTTACAAGGTCCCCAGGCCCACGCTTAAGGAGTTTGGGTGTAATTGGAGAGATGGGGACCCAGAGACACATGGGTCCCACGCCGGGCCCGGCGAGAGCAGGGAGAGCTTGTCAGAGGAGATGGGGTGTCTCTGGACTTGAGCTGGGTGGGGAGCAGAAGAGAGGGAGAAGCCAGCTTTATACCAGTTTGGGGCCTGGATAGAACAGTGCTTTGGGCTCCTAATAGACCCAAGAATCAGCCCGGCCACCCAGTGGTCTCACCAAGTGCCAGAGGCCCACCCGGGACAACAGCGTCAGGGCACAGGCGTCCACGGGGCCTCCGCTCCTTGCGGGGTCCCGGCCAAGCCTGGGAGGAGCTGGTTTGTTGGCCTCCTTGGTGGTGGGCCTGCTGGCGTCTCCCACAAGATCCGAGCCTTCCTGCTGCCGCGAGCAGGAGCAGGAGGTGTCAGGCGAGACTGTTTGCCAACCTGCTGCTCCCCTGCGACCTGTGGGCGGACCCTATGTCCTGCAGGCACTGGCAAAGGTCAGGGGTGACAAAGGTCAGGGGTTCATTCAGCCATCGTCCGGGGCACTGGCTTTCCGGACAGAGCAGACGTTGCCCCCTGAGCACAGTCCCCGTAACGCGCTGTGACTTCCACGGGCTGCACCTCCTGCCTTTGACGGCAGGTGACAGCCTCCCGCGCCCCTCAAACTGCTCAGCCTTTGGGGACCCGCAGTGCCCAGCCCTTAGAGGGGGAAGCGCCAGACGTGAAAGCCCCCGGGAACCGGCTGGGATGGAGGGAGACCCCGAGGCAGTGGGGCCGGAGCCATCGTTCCTCCTAAATTTTCTTCTCGGGGAAACACGGATGTTGGATTTGGAGGTTCGAGGCTGTGGTTCCCTCTAGGAATTAGATGTGGAGGGAGAGTAAGGCGTGTGTTCCACCGAAGGCTGGGTCACCCTGTGAGGTGCCGGCCCGGGGGCCGAGGGGCTGCAGGTGGCAGGCCCTGGGGTGCCTCTCTGCACCCCTTCCCCGTAGGGGCCTGAGAAATGTCTGGCTTCAGTGCTCTGAGAAGACCTGTCCTTCTTCACCTCTGAAAAACAGTGTCAGCAATCTGGGTCATTTTTTAAAATATGCCTGTATTGATGCTTCTCTTCTTAATAGCTCCATTCGGGCTGAGTGAAGCCATCCGTCTCCCCGCTCTGGCGCTGCCCTACTTCAGAGCCGCCCGCACATGCACTGGTGCCCAGGCTGCCTGGGGCAGAGGGCCCAGAGCAAACGGGGTCGTGGCGGGAGGTACAAGGCCATGGCCGGCAGGCCCAGAGGCCCCTCTGGCTGCTCATGGGCCAGAGGGCAGGAGGCCTAGGACCCCCAGGAGCTCATTCACCTCTCGTCTGTCCTCCACCCACCACCCTGCACCTGCAGCCCCCCACGTTGACCCTTGGAGAGACCAGCCCACAGTCTCGGAGGAGACCAAAGAGTTGGACAGGACAGGTGGAGGCCATGCGTCCCCTGGACGTGACCCTGGCTCTTCATGGGGTGTCCGCAGGTCCTGAGGTTATCTAGGCGTCACGAGGTTCCATGAGGCTGCCTGTGCGGTGGGTATCTGGGGGTCAGGAAGTCTGTAGCTCCATCCATCGGAGGTCCTAGTGCTGCTGGATGCCTCACCCCTTGCCTGTGGCCCAGAGGAAAGGACACTCAAACTAAATAGGGGCCCAGGAAGCCTCCGAGGCCCATGGGTTCCTTGAGTCATCAGAGATGTGTGGCCTGGAGGACTGCACTTTCCATGAGCTTAAATGTTCACAAAATGTAGGGCACGAGGGGGCTTCCCTGGTGGCGCAGTGGTTGGGAGTCCGCCTGCCGATGCAGGGGACACGGGTTCGTGCCCCAGTCTGGGAAGATCCCACATGCCATGGAGCGGCTGGGCCCATGAGCCATGGCCGCTGAGCCTGCACGTCCAGAGCCTGTGCCCCACAACGGGAGAGGCCACAACAGTGAGAGGCCCGCGTACCACAAATAAAAAAAAAAAAAAAAATGTAGGGCACAAGGAACCAGCCATGGGAGATCTCCCTCAAGGAGGCTGCTGAGGCACCAGCCCTCCCTCCCGCATCCCTGTCTGCCCAGCTCTGGGGGCAATTTCGCAAGGGTGGCCCTTGGCACTGTGAGTGAGCCCGTCTCTGGATGGCCCTGTTTGGGTTCCTAGGCAGCCTTGGATCAGGAAGGAGGCTCCCAGCTCCCATGACAGGGCAGCCTCTGACTCCGCGGATCTCGGTGCCCTGACCTCCTCTCGCCATCGTGCTGGGTGCTTCACACTGCCGGCACCGTCCCAACACTTGCCAGTTCCTGGAACCCCTTCCTGGGGCAGGAACACGCAGCCTCCAGGCGGCCTTACTGCCCCTGCACTCCTCCCCGCAATGGCATCCCGGGGCCACCTGTTCCAGCCTCACCGGCCTCTGCAGCCTCTCCTGGAGGCCCGTGGCTGTGCACATGCACCCCTGCAGCCGCATTCGCCACCCGACGTCCACTGACCTGTCCCCCTACAGCAAGGGCCTCCCGTGGGTAGCGGGGCCGGCACAGAGGGGGCCCGTCCGTCCACCCGGCTGGCCTCACTGAGCACCCTCCTTATATGAGGCCTGTTCTGGGCACTTGGAGGCACAGGCTACACCCAACGCCCATCCTCATGCCACTTGCACCCCAGCATGGAGGACAAACGATGCATAGTAGTGAGTAGATTATACACTTGGAAAGTGTACGTGCTGCGTGGAAAACAGAGAGGCCGCGTGGCAGCGAGCATGTCCACAGACTTGCGTTACATTGGGTTGAATTGTGACCTGGGAAAGTCGCGTGTTGGGAACCTTTTCCTTACGTGGCTCAAACCGGCGACCCCGAGGGCGGGACAGAGCTGTGCTCTCTGCCCCGTGGTCACGCTGGGGAGCTGCCTCCAACGAGACACCGTAACCCCGGGCAAACGAGAGCAGATTTGGAAAGGACGCGCGGGGACAACACCGAAAACCAATCAGTGCTTCTCAGGGCACACGAGCCGCCCTGTGGACCTGGGTGCAGGGAATCACAGCCTCTGTCGTGCCGTTGCCTCGGAGGCTGGGGGCCGTGGACCAGCGGTTCTCAAACCTCGGCTCGCATCAGACTCACCGCAGGGCTGGTGAGAACGTGGTCGCCGGGCGCCCCCAGTGTGGATGGAGAGCCCAGAGTGTGCAGTTCTAAACTCGTTCCCGGGTCCCCCAGTGAGGCCAGGGACAACACCTTGAGAACCACGGGTGTAGGTCATTCGGGGAGCCTGTGCACTTAGGAATTTGGAAGCTCGGGGGCGTCGACCTCCCGCGGGGATCCGTGGTCCCGTGAGTTGCAGGCGCAGGAGCTGTCCCCTGAGTCCATCCTGAGCAACCGTCCTCCCCGGCCCGAGTCCTGTGGTGCCGATAAGGCAGCACGGTCCACCCTAAACTCCAGGCGCAGGGGTCACCCCCTGAGGAAGGCACCTCGCCACGTGTGCCTGAAGGTTCCAGCCCCCAGCTAGTCCCTGAGAGCTGAGGCCAGGGTGGCGGGCGCAGTGGCCACACAAACCCAGCTGAGCGAAAACCATCTCGTAGGAAGAACCACTTTAGAGGTGACCCAGCTTCTCAGACAACTGAATAGATAACAGCGGAGGAAAATTCTGTTCCAGAAAATAAAGGGCCAGAGAGGGCCAGGCGAGATTCCCCCTGAGGCAGAGCCTGCGAGGCCGGTGACAGTGACCTCCCACGCCAGCCTCTACTCACATCCTCCCTGCCTCCCTGCCTACTTGCTTTGACTCACTCCTGCTTCTCTCTTTCCTAATTATCCTTCGTCTTTCCAGATGCAGGACGCTATGGGCTACGAGTTACCCTGGGTGTATTTTGTCAGTCTGGTCATCTTTGGATCCTTTTTCGTTCTAAATCTGGTTCTTGGTGTGTTGAGCGGGTAAGCTGACTGTTTCTGTGTCCTCTTTACGACGCAGCTAAGCAAGGCCCCAGGTCCCGCTGTATCTGTCACCAGGCCCAGGAGAAACAGAAAACGTCTCCATTCAGCCAGGCATGCTGGCCGTTGGCTGGGCAGGCCATTTGGCCTCTGATGACCTAGAGGCCCCGGTCCCGGTGCTGCCTGGTTGGCGTCGGGCCCGGGGTGGGCAGGGCCGTGCTCGGCTGCTCTGGGAGCTGTGTACTAACTGTGATTCCGTTCTTCCAGGTCAATGATGCCGTGGGAAGGGACTGGCCCTGGATCTATTTTGTTACACTAATCATCATAGGGTCATTTTTTGTACTTAACTTGGTTCTCGGTGTCCTTAGCGGGTAAGCAGGACCAAAGAAAACGGTCTTGATTTTTCCATTTATTTCTTTCTGCTTTTCCTGGCTTTATTCTTTTTCTGACTCTGATGAACCTGGGACATGGGGCCACCCCAGGAGCCTTGAAGTGAATGTCCTTGGCCTGGCTGGGCAGAGGTCAGAGGCACAAGGCCGAGCCCACTGGTTTGGGCTGCAGTGAGAGGTACCCAGGCCCACCTGTCTCCTGCCACCCGTCCACCCCAGGCTGTCCCGGAGGGCAGGATGCTTCTCCAGGAACCTCAGAGCAGCTGAGCCCCTTGGGTGGGAAGGGCTGGGCGGAGGAATTGGAGGAAGATTCGTGGGCCGTGGGCTTCTGACCCATGTAGCAGCCTCGCAGATGGGTACCTGCCCTATCTCTCCAGCCACAGTCCAGGGCAGGCTGGCAGTGAAGACTCAGGTCCCCTTTACCCAGTGTTGACTGGGCCAGGGTACCAGGAGTTTGAGCTAAAATGCAAGTAAACAAAACAGACTGAAATGCTCATTCCCTTTGGCTCTCATCACAGACTGGGCCGTCCATCTCTGTACCCCTTCTCTGAAAGGAAGGGCGCTCAGCTGTTTGAAGCCATCGATCGCTGGAGCACAGAGGAGATAGAATCCACTCTCCTTTCATTTGTCTGCTTGGCTCCAAGTGCAAGGCCCGCCTAATTTCAGCCTTTGCTCGGATGAAGTTAAAACGTGGCCGAGGCAGCCCGTGGCTGGGGCCCGAGGAGCCCTGGCGGCCACCTCTGCACCTCGGGCCCACTGGACACCTCTTCGGCCCACTCTCTTCTTCCCGAGCCCTCACCAGCCATGCGAGGCCATCGCCTGAAGGCTCCCAGGGGCACTTTCTGCCTTCGCCACGTGGGGAGGGGCAGCTGCTTTGTAGCCTTTCCTCCGTCTCTGCGGACGTGATTTTGGGGAGAGTCGGGCGAGGGAGGAAGATTTCCCACCCACTCCTGCCGCAGCCCAAGGCCTTGCAGGAGCGTTGGGGTCAGTCCTGGAAGTGGCGGAGGGACAGAGTCCACCTCCGTCCTCGCCCCTCCCCACGGGGGTGCAGTCGGGGGCTCCGCCACCCCGGGCCTTTGCCGCGAGCGGCTGCACAGGGATGGGCACCTTCCGTCAGGGTGACAGTGACAACGCAGGCCGGCAGACGCCCCGGTCAGCTGCCTGGAGGGTGGAAGGGTTTCCATTTTTGTGTCCGACACAAGAAAATGCCCTGTTTATAAGGAGTCGTCAGGAAGAGCGTTGAAAAGTCAACCTCATCACCCACTCAAGGCAGAAATTTGGAGCTCCAGGCAGGTTTTTAAATGTTACCCACGTGACAAAACGGAGATAATAAGCCCGACCCCTCGGTCGCGGGGATGGTAGAGCCAGGTGCCTTCCGTCGAGTCCTCAGCACACAGCAGTGCTGTCCTCACTGGGATCGCTGGTTACTCGAAGGCTGTCAGAGCTGAGATTACTGAACAGGGTCGTCGCAGGTTAGACCTGCTCCACGCTCTGCTTCCAGACACGAGGGGAGGGAGCCTGAGATGCCATGTGGCTTGTGGGGGGTCCCCTCGCTGGTCACTGTCAGCACGAGACGCAGCCCAGCCCCGTCTTCCTGCCACTGCCCTGCAGACGAACGTTGAACAAGCCGGACCTCTAACACGCCAGGGCTGAACCTTGAAAACAGTGGTTCCCCGTTCTCCCCGCAGAGACGAGGAGTGAGCCTGAGCGGTGAAGCCTCCCCTCGACCACGAAGCCCCCCTCGAGCAGAGGGTCTGCCTGGTCATCCTCGGCTCCCCCAGCGGGTCCAAGTGGGGTCAGATGGCGGCAGCGCTGGGGGTGGGCAGAGTGATCTTGAAGGCCCGGTCTTGGTTCAAGTGAGAGCAGGTGTGTGGAGCCTGCGGGATTCCAGAAACCCGCACTAGTCCGGGCCTGTGAGCCCAGCCCTTGCTCGGGGTCCCCAGGCCCCTCCTCATACCCGCTCCTGCCCCGTTCCCCCCCACATTGCTGGGGAACATCTCCCAAGGCTTGCCCGGCGTCAGCAGCTCCCCTTCCCGGCCCGTCCAGAGGGCTGGCCACGCGTGGTGCTCGCCGTGTCTCGACAAGTCCGGACAGCAGTGTGGTCGTTACCCTGGAGCACAGCCGTACGCCTACTCACCCGGAAGCCAGCCTTCCAGAAGCATTCGGAAACCTCTCGGCGCTCACGGAAGGCCCGTCTCGGGGTGGTGTCAGCGGTCAGTGGCTCGACGGCAGGCCCCGGGCTCGGCGCCTTCGGTGGATGCGCTCCTTTGCTGCCCGCGACACCCCCGCGAGCTGGGGCCGTAGGGTGTCACCTGCACAGAGGAGAAGAGTGAAGGTTACGTGCGGGAACTACCCCAGTTCTCACCGGTGCGGCCTGGAGGGTCCGAGGTTCAACCCACGCAATGTGGACCCACGGCCTCTGTCCTCGTCCCCCAGGCTCCACCGTCCCCAAGCCCATCGGCCTGGTTAATCCCGTGTGCTCAGATGACAGCCAAGACCTGGGAGGAGACGGGCAGGAACCGCAGTAAGGACAGGGGGACCAGCCCAGGGGTCCCAGAGGAAGCTGGGGAGCGCCAGCCCCGAAGGCTGTGGACAGGTCCTGAGCTGGGGGCCAGTGGCCCTGCAGACATAACAGCCCTCGAGGGAGAACAGAGCTCCCCCAGCAGCACTGCAGTCTTGGAGCATTTGGAGCTGGGGGCGGACACCCTGCGTCCACCAGTTAAGGGTATTATCATCGTTTCAGAGCCCAGCACGGGAACTGTCCTCATGAGCTACACCCTGCTGTCACCGAGGAAGGGCTCAGGTGTGCTTGGGGTCGTCTGCTCAGGAGAGCAGGGAGAGCGACACTCTGCAAAGCCTCCATTTTAAAGGCGGAATTCAGAGATTTTGGTCATCAGAGGGACGGCCGTCCTTTGTCGGGAAACCCATTCCTGCTGAGCCTGGAGGCGTCCGTGTAAATGGGCATCTCGTGGATTTTTTCCAAACGCTTCCACGGTCACCATCTCTTGATCCTCACATGTCATAGGAGTGATATTAGTCAGATAAGAACCAGATTATATGACCTTCCCCTCCAGAGGTCTCAGCCTGTAGCCATGAGAATTACAGTGACGGCAGCCACAAGATTCTAGAAGCTGCACTAGAAGGTGCCATCGGGTGAAAGTCCCTGCACCCTGGACTCTGGTTACTTTTTGGTTTTAAGTGCTTGCAAACACAGAAGACGTGTGTCTTCAGGAGACAAGGGGCCCGGGACCTCTTAGAGGGTGGGCGCCCAGCTTTTGTTCCCCCGGGGAGATGGGGCAGAGGGCCTGAGGGTGGGCATTTTACAACCTGAAAGCATCCCTGACCACGGGCCACAGTTAAGACGCTACATCCAGGTCCAGAGGAGGCTGAAGTGCCTGGACACATTGCCTCGTGGCTGGAGCAGGGGAGACGCGCGTGATTCCTGGAAGGCTTGTTCCACGGAGTGCCCACCAGCTCTGGACTCGGGAACACTGGCCTCTGCCCTCAGGGGATGTGGGGTTAGGTTCCTGCGAGGCTCTGGACACGACACTGCCGTCAGTACACAAGCTGTCGTGTGTGCGCGTCTGTGTGAAGTCGCCTCATTCAAGGCACGGTGTTGATCCGTTCGCACCGAGCTCTCAACCCACAGCCCATAACTCAGGCCTGGATTCCGCTTGTTGGACACACGGACTTGCCCCGAGAGGCACCTCCCGGTCCTCGTGCCCTTAGGGTCACAGACTGCACGGCGGCTCCATGCTCGGGGGCCGTTTTAATCAGAAAAAATCACCATTGGAAAGCACAAAATGCGGAAATGGGCTGTAAAAAGGCTCTTATTCACAGTATGAGCTGCACCACCAAGGAGGCGAGCGGCCCCTCGTCCAACCTCTGCCGGGAACGTGACCCCAGGTCCCGCCTTTCTGCGTGTCCGTGGCGACCGCGAGGGCTCGCAGTGTGGATGGCATGACGAAGGCCTAGCGGGAAGGCAGGTCTGCGGACGCGGAGTCCGTGGGTGACGAGGACCAGCCACACCAGTCACCGCGGGGCCTGGAGTCTGGCCGCTGCGCCGACGGACCCTTCGTGCGGCCACCCCCTGCAAGCTGTGCAAGTGCGCACCCGGCCCAGGCTCTCCACCGCGTTTGTCCTGTCGGCCGTTGCGCGCACAGGACGTGCTCCTGCCTTCGTGCAGACCCGCCGCGACTGACGGGGCAGCCGGCTCCAGCCCCTGGGCCCAGGCCGCGTGGGACGTCCAGCGAGGAGACGAAGGGAGCGGGGCGCCGCCGCCCTGCACGTCCCTGCTGCACGGAGCCCGGAGAGGGAGCCCCTCACCTCCTCCTGGCCCAGGCCAGGCTGTGCCCCACGCTCCACGGATTCCTGGCCCTGCTGCCTCTCGAAGCCCCTCGCACCCCAGGAAACCTCATTTCCTCTTCTCCCGGATGTCTGTCTTGGTTCCCAGAGACCATGGGTTGCGGGTGGTGAGGCTTCGTTCCGCGGAGCAGATGCTGTGACGCACGGCTGGGTCAGCTTTCCCCGCTCTGGTCTGATCCCAGCTCCAGGAGGAGCACGGCCTCTTAGCTGCTCAGACACCCTTCCCACCGAACCCGCTGCACGAGGCATGGAGCTCTCAAGTGCGTGGAGGCGGGAGGGCAGTTGGGGGGCGCCTGGAGCTGCAGTCTGGGGGGCTGCAGGGGGGCCCCGCTCCGTGAAGTGACTCTCCAGGTGGCAAACCGCAGCCCCAGGAGGAGTGGCGGGTGCGGAGAGCTGGGGACTCTCTCCGGGCCCATCTGCCATGGAGGCAAGGCCTCCATCCACACTATTAGCTGTCAGTGCAGCCCCTTTGCCCTGGGAAGGAAGGGACGGTGCCGCCAGCTGCCAGGAAGCTCAAGAAAGAGCAAGTTCGGTCCGATTCGAACTGGAGTCAGTCAAAGTGAAGAAGAACGTTCCATCCCAACCAGAGCGTCATCAAAGCAGCAAAGAGAAGTCGTAGCTCGGGAGCCCATGGCTCCTGGTGAAAACGTCCCCCAGACCCCTCCCGGCCCGACCCTCACCATAAAGGGTCGCGGCTGAGGTCTGTGCTCCTGCCGCGGCTGCAGTGAATGCAGATCCTGGACGGTGGACGCAGGGGCTCCGGGACTGAGCCTTCCTGCCCCATGGCTTGTCAGTGTGTCCTTCCTTCCACGGGCCCTCCCATGGAGTGTCTGTCTCATGCAAGGAATCCCTTTCAGGTGGACTCTGCAGCTTCCAACCCTGAACTAGGCCTCAACTGCTGAGGGAAGGAGGAGTCACGTCTCTAGGAAGAAACCAAGAGGCCCAGTGCATCCCCCCAACACACACACATACACACACACACACACACACACACACACACACACCCAGGAGCCCCATTTCCCAGAGACTGGAGGTCAGAGGCAGGCTGCTGCTCTCTGTTGAAGAAAAGACACAGACTTGCTTTGAGAGTGAGAACCAGCCTCCCTGACTCCCCTCTTGGCTGCCAGGTCCCCCTCCTGGCTCAGAAAGTGAATTCAAGGTCAGAAAGAAAATAAGGACAGAACCATAGTAAATAAGAAAGAAACAGACACTCTCCAGAATTTTTCAGTAAGCTCTCCTTCCAGCAAATCCCAGCTTAATTTTAGTTTCTACTCATCATTGCTTTAGACTGAACGCCTCATTTGACTTTTATATCATCTTGATTCTCTGTATTTTTCCATTCTGATTGGATTTCCTTTTTAACCCGAGGGGCAGCCCAGGGCGTTCTCCTGTGTCTGGAACCCTACTCTGTCCCCCTCCATGTGGGAGGGGGCATTCTCTAGATTAGAAACCCCTCCAGGCTTGCTGAACGGGGCAGAACGAACCCTAGAAATGAGGATGGGGGGCTGAGGAGGTGAGGTCTCCCAGGCCTGACACCAGAGGTGTCCTGGTAAACATTAACGACTGGCTCTTTGCGGGGAAAAGCCCTGGTTTGTAACATTTGGCGATGTCCGCGGTGTACGTATCCCCACCGTGGCCGATTTTGAGCCACCGAGGAGGCATCGGGGTTGGCAGAGCCCGTGCGGGGACTGGGCTTCAATTCGACCCCAGGTCCTTGTCTCCCGGGGCTATGGCGGGGGTCCCGCCGGGTTACTGCTCGGAAGGCCTCTCCAGGTGGTTGGAGAGTGTTTGTCATGAAGAGGCAGAGCTTGCCATCGTGGCCCAGGAAGAAGGGCAGTGGATTTGGTCCACCCCACAGTCGTGTCCCGAGTCAGGCAGCACCCCGTCCCAGTGATGCCGTCCTCTCGGCGCGAGAGCAGATGAGACCCGGGGCAGGGGGAGCGGTCTGTGCAGCGCGGGTGCGGCCGGCGGCTTCCCACGCGAAGCAATTAACGCATTATTCTTCTTGTCCCTCCGCCCTCCGCCCTCTCGCCAGAGAGTTTTCCAAAGAGAGAGAGAAGGCCAAGGCCCGGGGCGACTTCCAGAAGCTACGGGAGAAACAGCAGCTGGAAGAGGACCTGAAGGGCTACCTGGACTGGATCACGCAGGCGGAGGACATCGACCCCGAGAACGAGGACGAGGGCCTGGACGAGGAGAAACCCCGAAACAGTGAGCGGCCTCCCCGTCTGGGGCCGGGGTCTGGGCGAGGCGCGGGGGCTTCCCCCCGCCCTGACGGCGCGGCCCCTGTAGCCACACCGGTCTGGTGGGTGGCCGTCCTTCTCTGCTCTCAGAAATCAGTGCCACGTGTGGAGCAAAGCCTGCTATAGTCCTCCTAGAGCCTCTGGTCCTGGGACGGGGGAAACCGCTCAGTCGGGCCCTTGGTTTTAAATCCGACATGTCCTCCCAGCTCCGGCTCCCTGGGCGGGGGCAGGAGTCCTGCTCCAGGCCTATTCAGACGGGACCATCTCCCCCCGCAACGACCGGAAAGCAGGCTCCCCCGTTCCCCTTCCAAGGACCACTGCGCTTTCTCAGGGAAAAGAGCCCGAGGTTTCTCTCGAGGAGGCTAGATTCAAAGATCTGGGAAGGTGCTAAATGGGAAGGTTGGGGAAACCCGGAGGAAACTGGCACAATAGCTTTAGGTTTTAGAAACTGACCCCAACCCCTCTCTCCTCCTCCTGCGGGCCCCCTTCCTTGGGTTGCGCACATTTGAATCGGGATGTTTCTGACCAGGGAACCAAGCAGTTAAATAGATGAGATGCTTGCTGAGCGGGGTCAGGCAGGTGGCGGCGGGGGGGGGCGGGAAGCTAGAAAGGCTCCCAGGCCCAGAGGGAGGAGAGAGACCCGCTGAGGCTCCGGGGGCTGACGGGGAAGCAGGGTGTCCATCGCTGTGTCCTGACAGAGGCCAGGAGGGTGCAGGACGCGTGTGTGCACATGTATCCCGACGCACGTGCGGATGCAGTGGCCTTGTGCGTGGGCATAGATTCTGCCGGTCGTGTTTATGCCCCCTGGCCGGGCTCAGCATGTCCCTGCTCGTTGGTACCTGAGCTCGAAGTGGGAATCTAGGAGGGGGAGCAGGCGGAGAGAGAAGGAAGATGACTTGGATGTGAGCAGAGAGCAGGCCCGCCTCCGTCGTTTCAGAGATGGATTGAATACAGCCTTCCGTGACTTGCTTTCCAATAACTCTGCTCGAGGAACGAACACAAAATTAAAACACACGCGCAGCCGGGGACTGGTAACAAGGAGGCCTTCATGCTCTGCTAAGGAGTTTTTGCAAGTTGGACGACAAGGCCTTAGATGGATTAGAACAGTGAGCGGCGACGTTGCTGAGAATCTTCCTGGAAAGGCGCCGGCAGCGTCCATTCCGCTGCTGACGGATCATGGATGGGGGATGGTCCATGGCACCCAGCGGTGTGTGAATAGTGAGCTGGCCTGGGAGCCTCGTCGACACCTGCTGCGAAGCACAGGAGTGGGCTGTGGGCCCCGGTCTGCACCCTGCTCACAGTGGAGCCCAGCTCACCACGGATGGCAGGAGTGTGTCTCCTACACGTTCATAGAAACTTGTGTGTCCACTGCCCGCGCAGCACTCGGTGGCCGTCCACAGAGACGCAGTTATCCTGCTGTTTCCTGAGGACAGGCGGGCTGCTTCCCCGTCCTGCCCTGATGGAGAATTCTTTGCTCCTGGAGTGGATCAAGTGGACGAGGCCCATCTACCCCCTCTTTCTGCCCGAGCTCCGGGAAGAGCACAGTGTACTGCCTGCCCCAATGGACAGAGTCTCTGCCGGCGTTCTCATGAGCCCTTATGTGGATGAAGTCAGTCGGAAGCCTGGCGTCCCTCCCCTGCACTCGTCCCTGGTGGCTGGGGGAGCCTGGGGTCTGCTTCTCATCCTCAGCCTTGGCCTCAGAGGACAGAACGGAGCCTGCCGCCTTCCGTCGTGGAAATGGTGGCGGGCCGGTTCTAGGGGGAGGGGGCCAGGGACTGGGCATCTAAAAAACAAGACGGAGGGTAAAATAGAAGCACGTGAGGAACTGAACGAGAGACGCTTGGAGGAACTGAACGAGAGGCATATGGAGCCAGGAGGCATGTCCAGAGGCCGGGGCTGCAGGGAAGTCCCGTCAAGAGCGGAGTGGACGAGATGGGCTTGTTAAGGGACTGGCCACTTAATAGAGTCACAGACGAGGCAGGCCCGCGGCTCAGAATTGCCCTTTGAAACAAATACAAGGGAAGAAATGCCGCTACTAATGATATGCGTTTCTATCAAAGTAGTGTCTTTGCCTTTGAAATTGCTGAAAGATTACAATACAGTGTATTTGCCAGCTCTCTTCAGCTCAAAAATTAAGTCGTCTTTTGAGAAAAGAGGGAAAAGGGTATTATCACTCTTGACCAATGGCTCTGGACACTCGTGCTTGTGCCCCGGGCAGGAGCCCCATCAGCATTTAGGAAATGCCGGCTGTTGGGCGCTGGTGACACAGGGTGGCTCCAGTGTGGACACAGTTCAGTGACACGTCATTACGTGGTAGCTGAGCTCACCCACGGGGAGCCCAGTTATCCATTTTTCGAGGAAGAGCTACAGGTACCACTGAGGCCATAGAAAGAACAGGGCTCGGGAAGGTAGCAGAGAGGCGGCATCGTTTGAGGTGTTTCTCTAAGTAGTTAGGGTCAATGAGTTGGCCAGTAAATTATATAAAAAATACGTTAAATACTGAATTATATAATTATAATTATATAAAGTATATAAAAAATACATTAAATATGAATACTCAGTTCATTCATCCTTCCACCCACCCATCCAACCATCAAGCAATTAAAGGTCTGCTCTGTGTCTGGCCCTGAGGATATAGCGATGCACAAAGTCCTCAAAAATCCCTGCCCTCGTGGAACGGGAATTTCTTCTCTTCTTTCTTTCTCCTCCTCAAGATCGAAGAATGCATGGGTTAAGCATCTGTGCATATGGGAACCTCTCTCCCATGTCGTTAAGACCATTTCAGTGCAGCCCCAGTCCTCGAAGACAGACATTTGTGCAGCTGAACCCGGAAAAGACAGACCGTGGAACCAAAACACTTGAGTTAGAAGCAGGTTAAGTGTTTATCCAGCGTATTCAGTTCTGTTCGCAGGAGCCCCTCTGCAATCACCGTTCGCCAGCAGAGCCGTGTGGCCACCGCCGCCCTGCGGCGTCTGGGGTTGCACGTTATTGACGCACGGAGATTTGAGGGCCTCGGAGAGCAGCAGGTTGCCCACGGAAGGGCCCTGTGGGACTCGAGAGCGGTGATCTGAACGTCACTGGCCTACACCGTATACGTGTCAAGGGCACGTGCATCATTATTTGAGCCTCCTTTTTTTTTTACAATTTAATCAGTACAATCAGTTTTCCTTGGACTTATTCATGGGCATGGCTGCCACACGCCTGCAGTCCTGAGACAGCGTCCCACCAGCACCCGGTCAGACGGCGTGAGAGAGACACTAGCAACGGCTTTTTTCCCGACTCCCTTCTTACTTTGGACCCAAAGTTATCGTGTTAGAGGCCGTCCTAACCCCACACCCTGCGGGGAGAGCAGACGCCTCTGCTGCCCCGCCCATCACCTTTAGCTCATCCTAATCAAGCCCTAAAACATCAGCGCTGGAAACCGCCGCAGAGATCAGGTGGGGAACAGCTCACCTGGGCTGGTGATGAGGTCCGTCGGGGCTCAGAGGCAGCGCAGAGGTGAGCAGCCCGGGGGCCCTGCAGTGAGGCTGTTTCATGGATTCTTCTGGGCTGGTGGGAATAACTGCCCTGGGCGGGTCCCAGACACCCATGTTGTATGCAGACCCTCACTCGGGAATCGGGTCAGAACAGGACCCTGGCGGGGGTGGTATCTCCACAGACAGCCCATCCACCGTGGAGCAGTCTGGCTGTTCTGCTGTCGGGCCCATGACTTTGTAGACACCAGTGCCCCAGCCTGGGTGCAGTGGAAGGGCCCCCGAGGGCCACGTCGAGCGTACGGAGAGGAGCAGGTGTCCCGACCCAGCATAGGCAAGCCGTCCTACGCGTCTTAAAGCAAAACCAGCTCTGGAGGAGCTTGCCAGCCGGCTGTAGAGACCACAGCCATCTTCCTTGGATGGTGGAGTAGTTTCTGGAAGGAAGGAGGGTGTGAAAGCCACACAGTAAAAGGGAAAGTTGGCAGCCGGTGGAGCAAAAGGGCGAGAACTTCTCATTCATGTGCTCTCCTCGAGGGCGTCACTCTTCCACAGCTGGCGTGGAGCTGCTCTTTGGATCCTGAGGTTGGACAGTGGGCGAGGGTCGGCATCTGCGGGCTCTCCTGGGCTAGAGCACCGAGGCGGACAGGGCGGGACGCGAGAGGGGACAGGACAGGGACAGTCTCATATCATCCTCCCCGGGATTATCTCCCATGGACGCTGACGCCCCTTTTGTAGACGGGGAGCTGGGCTCAGAGAAGGTAACGTGTCGTGTCCCACAGCTTGTGCGCTGCCCCCGACCTCGGGGATGTGGGCCTGAGTCCAGCGCTGCCCGGACCCCTCCACAGCCCCGCCCTTGGTGGTGCAGGGACCGCCCCCCCCCGCCTCTCCGGCCAGAAGCAGCTGGAAGAGGTCCCTCTAACCCCTTCGTTGTAGCATCTGTAACACCCTCCATCTAACGCGCAGAGCAGGGTGGACGGAGGGGAGGAGGGCTGGGCGGGGGTGGAAGATCTGAAATTAAACATTACCCTAAAGGGCCCTGAGTGTGATTTTAAAAGCAAGGAGAGATGAGCTTTATGATTGTAAGGACTGTGTTTGGAGCGTGAAAGGGAGTCATGGCAACATCTTGCTCAGGCAGAAGAAGGTTCGCTGAGGTCAGAGGCCGCCCGCCTGGAGTGGTCTAAGGGCAGCTGTGCTTGGAAAGGGGGCACATCAATGGCACCCGTCGGAGTTTCCTTCGGTTCGGGACTCCTTGAGCTTGGTTAGAGGCGGGTGTTGGTCAGCCAGGAGGCTGCAGAGAGGGGTGCTCCAGGGCAGCGACCAGCCCCTGTCCTGCCCTGGCGTGTGCACCTGGAGGAGTGTGATGTAACCACCTTCAGTGCTGCGGGGTCATGTGGCCGCAGGGTCACCTCGGCGGAACCTCTGAGGGTCCCAGGATCCTGGCACGATGGTGGGGGGGGGGGGTGTCTCCAACCAGCAACAGCCTCACCGTGGGGGCTCATGTCACCTCCCTGAGGCCACCAAACCCACTGGCAAATGGATCCGCCCACTCAGCCCGCCCAGGTAGCCACCCAGTAAAGAGCTGCTGTGATTTTCTTGTAAAGCTTTGCAAACAGATGGACACACCTGGGGGCTGAAGGTAGCTCCGTGGAGGCACCGAGGGGTGAGTCGGCCTGCATTGCCCTCTGAGCCACCTCCTGATGACCGGGGCTCAGCCCGAGAGAAAAGCCCCCGTTGCATCAAGACACGGTTTCTGTCAGAGGCTGTCCGTGGAGGAGAGGGTGGCAGCTCCCGCCTCTGTCGCCTGCTGAAGTGGGGAGTTGTCACCTGGGGGTAGAGGGGGATCAGCCAGGGCTGGGGCGCGGCCGTACCAGTCAGGTGGGCTAAGTGCTGTAGTAAGAAAGCCTCAGCCGCTTGGTAAGGTGAAGGATGCTTCCTGCTCCTGGTTCCATGTGGGTCGAGTTGGCAGGAGGGAAGTTCACCTCCCCCCGGCCTCAGAAGAGGTTCCACGGATCCCCTGCGTCTGGGCAGGAGAGGAGGGAGGCAGAGGGCACTTGGAGGGCCCCGGGGAGGATGTAAAGGCCAGGCCTGGGAGAGCGGGCATCGCCTGCCACTGGCCAGAACAGTTTACAGCCCCCATAGCTTCCGGGGCGGGGGGAACGGACACAGCCTAAGTGACCAGGGGCAGCTGGGGGAGGGGGCGTGGTGGACACGCAGCCACGTCTCTGCTGCCCACAGATTGGTAGCGGCTCTCGAGGCCAAAGGGATGAGAAAGGAGCTGCAGATGTAAAGTGCAGAGCAAGTAAGGGGGGGAGGGGAGGGGGGAGGACTTCAGTGTCGGGTTTTGCGGTGAAAGCGAAGGTCAGTCCGGAAGGGGGGGGCTGAGACTGGTCCCAAACAGCCTCAGGTGTGGACTTTCTCCTGTGGGTTCAGCAGAGTCACCAAAGGGATCTGAGCAGGGGGACAAGTTCGCCGTGGGAAGGTCACCCAGCTCCTTTTGTGAACGGTTGGTCGGGGCTCGGGGGTCTGGAAGCAGGGGGACCCAGGGGTTCCAGGGGCCGACACAGCCTGAAGTGGGAGTCACGGCGGGAAAGATGGCCGGCGTCCACGAGGAAGGGACCGGGGCTGGCAGGACCCAGGCGTCTCAGGGATGCGCAGCTCGGGCTGTTCTTGACCTATAGGGACGCAGCCCAGGCCCGCCCCCAGGGGGCCCCCGGGAGCGGGTGTGTCCCGTCTGCTTGGCCGTGGGAGCCCTTTGCCCCATGCTGTCTCTCTCCATGACTTTACCCTGAAAGGCGCCCTGGGTAGGATCCCAGTGGCTCCCCCTCATGTGGTCCCTGCCCTTATGACTCAGTGGCTGATGGAGAAGTAAGAGCCGAGTAACAGCCCCAAACACAGGGCTGTGAGGGCTCCGTCCTCCTGGGTCACTTCATCAGACGGACGTGCCCGGGCCTCTGTGGCAGCTGCAGTGCTGCCAGGAGAGCTCTGTGCTTCCGGGGAACAGCAAGGACCCCATCGTCTTAAGCAGCGACCGTACCTGCTGGAACCCTGGGCTGGTGACACTTTGTGTTTGGGCCTCGTGGTTCGAGGGGCAGGGCCGGGGCCGCGTCGGGAGCAGCAGAGCCCTGCCCTCGGGGAGCTGCCCCGAGGAGGGTGGTCCCGCAGAGGGTGGATGGACTCTCACACAGGAGGCGAGTGACAGAGTGAGGCTGGGCAGAGGCAGTGGGGAGGAGGACCGCTGGTGGCGGGGCCACATTAGCTGTTGCCTCTGCCCTCATGGGGCTACTGTGACACATCTCCACAGACAGGGGCTTAGACAACAGACATCGGCTTCCATGGCTCTGCAGGCCGGACGTCCGCGATCGGGGCCCAGCATGGCCACGTTCTTGGGAGGCCCTCTGCCCGGCTCACGGACGGCCCGATTCCTCCACAGACGCCTACCTAGTGCTCTGGCCTCTTCTTCTAAGGCGCGAATCCTGCTCAGAAGGGCTCTACCCTCATACCCAAATCACCTCCCTAAGGCCCCACCTCCAGATACCGTCGCACTGGGATTAGGGTTTCAACATATGAATTTGGGGGGACACACACGTTAAGTCCATCGCAATGATCTTTCTGTACCCCTGTGCGAGGCCCCGGATTCCTGCTGTAGCCAAGCGCGCGGCTCCATCGGGATCAGAGAGCACAGAATCCGGCCGCCATGGGGAAACGCGTGGCCCCCAGTGAGTGCGGGGACATGGGGTGGGGGGCGCCCGTTGTCATGGGTCTGCTTCCTGCAAGCCCGGCTCATTTCTGAAGACAGACAAGGGTAGGTTTTCCTCTTGTTCACAGTGCTTACAGATCCACTTCCTCCAAACAGACACGTAGGTTTCAACGCTGTCTCAGGACAGATCACACAACGTGCTCAGAGGTAGCCCAGCCGGAACCTGGCAGGCCCTCCCAGAGCACAGCAAGCAGTGTTGCTCGTGTCCAGACCCCCCGACTTTAAGCCTGTACTTGGACGTCACTGCAAAGACCGTAGGCTTCCCTCCTCCTGCCCCTGGCCTGGATCCACACCGGGTTGACGGTCAGCACACCCCTCCTCAAAGGAAAGGATGAGCAAGAAAACTGTGTTTGCCCTTAAGACCCTGTTCTCAGCATGCGGTCCCCGAGTGGACAGTGTCCTGTAGAGGTCGTCAAGGAAGGCGGGGGGTCAGTAGAATGTCGTGTTCCCAGTGACGTCCAGATAGTAGGCTAGGACAAGAAAGAAAGCCGTTTGCTCAGCTTCATGAAAATATACATTTTTTTTTGCAATTTAGACTTAATTCATATGAGTTCATCAGACTGTCCAAACTTACCCCCTGCAAAGAGGTCTGCAGGGGAAACTGACTAGACAGGGCTGTGAGAGACGTTTATCCTCTCCAGAAATATTAAGACATTTTTAAACGTCTGGACAGAGGAGCTTTTGATGGTTCCCAAATACATGTTCTAAAAATGACTTGCCAAGCACAACGCTGGTTTTGACTAACAGACCCTAAGTCCCGTTCAGGGGGCTTCAGAATGTGCCGGATGCAGGCACACAAGCCCTCCGAGACTAGAGGTCAAGAGAAAACAAAAATACAGGCCACAAGCTATTAAAGAACAATTACAGCTGCACTGGAACTTGTCTGTGCCTCTGCTCCTGGGGTGAGATAATAGATCTGTTCTCAACAACTTGCTGATGAGGTGAAAAGCCCTAATTAGTTGCTTGACAGGCTGGCCTTAAGGTGAAAAGCCTTTGTTTACCTTCCCAATTCCAAGCTTCAGATCAGCTGGCCTTATATCTCATTTCAGTGACTCATGAGATAGGATAATGGTGTCCAGTATCAGGCCGGTCACTGTGCTAACAAAATTCTCTGAAAATAGCACATGCAACCACACCAGGCACGTACACTCACACATGGGCAGGAAGAAATTGACAGGAACGTTTCCTGACAGGAACGTTCAGAATGAGAGTCTCATTGTGTTTACTAATACTTGCTCCAGCCAGAGGGTCCAGCTAGGACAAGAGGCTTGGTGTGATGTCTGCTATGTGCGGTAGAGACAGAGGAAAAGATCGGTGCTACCACCTGGGGGTGTGAGCATCTTCTTGGCGCGAAAAGCACGGCCAGCGGTAGGGGGTCCCGGCCCCCTTGCCCGCGGCTCCTTCCGCGACTGTGCAATGACTGGGAAGCTAAAGCTGGTTGGTCGCCGACCGTCAGGCAGAGCATCCTAGGTTTTCACCAAGAAGACCCCAAAAGCTTCAGTAAGGCTGTAGAGCTTCCTTTTGAACCTCTTAGGTGGTGTAAAATCATTTCCATGAATTAGAATTTCCAGAATCCCTTAATGGATGGATTCTATCAATTCGTTGATTAGAAGAGTTGCGAGCACAGCAGTAGGAGGTGAAAGGCCCTCATCCTTCTCTCTCCTGCCTGAAGGCCAGGGTTTCCAGTCTGCACAATCGTGCTGTGTTTTTGTAGACCGAGTGGGGGCCTGAGAACGACAGGCCACCTGACTTCCAGGCCCTGCCCAGTAGCCGATGGGCAGTTTGCCTCTCTCGGTTTCCCTGTTTGTAAAAGGACGGGTCGGATCAGACAGCTGCAGAGACACCTTCCAGCTCTGGGTTTTGTGTCTATAGTTGGAAGTTGACGCGCATGAGCTTTTGCTCTGGGCCTCCTGCAGGATGCCCTGAACGCTGCAAGCTAGCTACTCCTTCTGAAGACCCTCGAGCGCCCGCTCCACCCTGCCCTCCTGCCTGGAGAGCCCAGCTCCGCCATCCGCCTTAGGACCCGCCCTGCTCCCAGCCCTCCTCGGGCACCCCTCCCCTTCTTCCCTCCCGCGCTCACGCCCCTCCTTTTTGCTCCCACAATTCCTATCCCACACCTGTGTCACGGCACTGATGTACGTGACCTAGCGTACCTATTTATCCATCTTATCCCCTGCTGGGTTGGGTTGTGCACCTGGAAAGGGAGGGAAGCTTTGCATCCCCATCACTGTCCGGAGCGTGGCAGATAGGCCGTCAGTGCACATTGGTTGGAAAAGGGTGGAAATTAATGGAGAAAAGTGGGGTCGTGGCCTGGAAGTCTCTGAAATTCTGCCATTGGGAATGGTAGATGACCTGGACCTGCCTTGTGACCGTGTCAGGCTAAAACCAGACAGGACCAGACCTGGTCCCGCAGAGGCTACATAATGAATCAGACGCACAAATTAATCTTTCATCTCCCGTTTCTTGGCTGTCAACGCTGCTCTCTGACTTCTGGGAAAAAATGGTGTTTTCTGTTCCTCGGTGTTCTTCACATACTCACCTCTCCTCCCAGTTCTCCTGCAAATACATCCAGAGACTTGCCGGAAGTCTCCTTATTTTATTTTTCTCTCAGCGAGGTCAGCTAGCCAGCTACGCACGGCAGTCGGGAAAAGGTTAAGAGAGGACCCAGAACAACTTCCAACTGCTTCTGTAGGACCGGAAAGCTGAATACATTTAAGGCTTGAAAAGGTCAACTCCCTTCCAAGGGACAGGGGTTTGATTTCATCCGTTATGTGGTCTTTGGCGTAAGGCTCATTTCATTCACTGGCAGAGATGGAGATTTATGGGCTAAATGTTATCACCAGCTGAGACTTAATGAGATCTCAACTGTAGCTCCTGGACGGAGTGGAAAGCAGCCATTTTGGTAATAAATAGAGAACAGCATCTAATTTGTAAATTCCTCTTTCTGTTGCTAAGTTTAATCAGATCTGAAGGGAATTGTTGATGACCAAAAGTTATTTTCCATGCCTTAATCTGGCCAGGAAGCATTACTCCTAATGGAAGTGGCGTGCTTCCCTGACAGTGGTAGGGGATGACATCTGTCATTAGACTAACCCAATTGTTGCATATTAAAAAATATGTTTAGCCCCAAATGTATTTAAAACCAAACTGGAACTGAGGCCGCATATCACTCTGCTACTAGTGTCACTGGTTCAGAGAAGAAAAATTCTTTCCAGATGAGCTACAGACCTCTGTAGCAGTGCCATCCCCAAAGGGTCCACAGCCATGAGATTTCATCTTGACCAAACAGAAGCACCCAGCGTAAGGCTTGGTGGACCACCGTGGTGGCCAGGTGTGGTCACAGCCTCTCTGGCATGGCAGAGAACAGGTGGAGAGGACAGAACACAGTCTCTGGCGGGTCCTGGCTTCAGTTTAGTGTTAAAAAGGAGAAGTAAAGGGGCACAAAAGGGGGGCTTAGTGCAGCTCTCTTTTGTCCAGTCATGCTTAAATCTTTTTCTCACGAGTAATCACAGTTTTTACAAATTGTCTTCTCACAAGCTGTTAAGCATCTCCAGGGCAGGGACCCTGTCAGGGTAGGTGACTGTTAGCACACAGTAGGGACATCATGAATATTCATGAAGCACTGACAGCCTTGGAGGTGATGCCCCAAAGGGAACGTGGTAACTGCAGCCCACCCTGGGGAGCAGCGGAGAACACATGCGTCATTACCAATCAGTGCTCAGACTGCAGGTGACCTTTTAGATGCGAACAAGTGGTCCTGAGGTCCTCCTCTTGGAGGCACGTTTTGCGTTTTCATCCCCAGTAAATCCATCCAGCGTCTGGGCCTTGCGCGCACAGAGAATTATTACTGATGGAGCGCCTCCTCCGACCTGTACTACCTTTAATCCTCACTTGACCCTCCAAGACCGGTATTATGGTCTCGGTTCTTTAGATGAGGAAGATGGGGTTCAGATGGTTTCCCCAAGAAAGACAGCCAGTAGGAGGCTTAGCCTCATCCCACACCGAAGCCTGTCTGGCTGTGAAGACCACCCACTCCCTCTTTTGCCAGGCAGCCCCTATGGCCCGAAACAACTGGTGACAGGAAGGGGGTGGGGGGATGGGGGACCTGGTTCGTGGGCTCAGCTCTCCTACTCAGAGCTCCGTGACCTCGCACAGACCCTTCCTTCCCTGGGCCTTAGTTCCCTAAGGAAATGAGAAAGCGGTCCGAATGCTGTGCTCCGGCATCATGGGGACTGGGCCAGGGAGAGCGTGTCCTCATTTTGCAGACTCTGGTCCTCTCCCTCTTGGCCGAGCAGCCGGCGGCCAAAGGGGAAAGTGCCCACCACCTGAGGACTTCGCCCGGCCTCTCCCCGCCCCTGGCAGCTGGTCCCTCCGCGCCGGTCTCTGCTCTTCTTTCCCAGAGCCCGCATCCTGACAAATGTCGTCTTTGCCTTGAAGGCGTCCAGCGGTCGAATCTCGGCGCTGGAAGGCATCCCAGGGGCTCTCCCTGCTCACACCCTCATCCTGTCCCCCACCCCGCCCGTCTCCTGTCCCCTCCCACACCTAGCCAGCCCTGTCCTCGCCCTGCTGACCTCCCATCTGCCGGGGGCTCGGTCTCCCGCAGTATCGTGGGAATAAAAAATAGGCTGCATCTCCTTTCTGCTTCCCAGATCAGGCAGGTGCCCTAGCTGCACACCTCTTTTGCGAACCATCCGTAAAGGATTTCTCCTGCAATGCGATCAGCAGAAGTAGTACAGCTGCTTGAATCTGCCCAAGTCACCCCGCCAGCCCCCTGCCCCTGCTCACTTCGTGGACCACACACGCCCCTTCTCGTGTGATAAGCCTGTTCCGCATCCCACCCTGCCCCCACCCCCTGGTGCCCCGTGACACTGTTTGAAAACCAGAACTTCTGTGTCCTTTCCTCCCCTCTGGGTTTCCTGGGCCACTGAGCCCACAGCGTGAGCCTCATAGGAGCCAGGACCCTGAGGGCAGCGGTGTCGGGGCAGCAAGGCCCAGGTGACCCAGGTTGGCCCCCCTTGAAGTCATTTCTGACATGGGCATCCCATGTCTTGCCAGCGCCTCCGGGCCTCTGGCTGTGGAGACGGTGGTCCCTGGTCCCTGGGTTTCAAACCATCTCTCTCTTCTAGAGAAGAGCAGTCAGCCTCTCCAGCAAGCCCAGGTCTCCTGAGAAGCTCTGGAAGAGTTCTAAGATTAAGACTTAGATAACGCCCTTGATGGGGTTCAGGCCTCAGAGGGCGGCTCCGTGGAAGGAGCGGAGGCATCGTCCCGTGTGAGCCCGTCCGCTGTCCTCACTTGTGTGCTGTGGGGCGGGGTCCCCTCTGGCCCTCGTGGGTCACCCGGCCGCGGGCCTTCCCGAGTCGGCAGTGGAGAAGGAGGGCCTCGAGCAGGGCCGGATCCGGGAGGCAGTGAGTGGACGAGGCGAGTGGGCATCTCCTGGCCCCCGAAGGCAGCCAGGCCGTCGTGGGGACGTTCCCGACGCGCGGCAGCCTCTTTGCCCTCCACCCCTCCGGTCCTTGTAGAACTAACCCGCTGAGCAGGCAGAAAAGACTTCCTGTGTCTGGAGATGGAGACCAGGTCCCCTCACCACCACATCTAAACCAAACCTTCCCGGTGTCTTCGTAGAACATGGGCTCAGCCCTTCCCCGTCCCAGAACTTTACCTCGGCCACCCCCGTGGACGTGGTCCTGACGGGGCTGGCCGGTGCGGGAGGGGAGCACGGCCCCCAAGGCTTTGCCCAGAGCAGGGTTCTAGGGGGTCCTGCCATGCTGCTGAGAGCGTCTCGAATGAGCCACGGACCGGAGAACCGGGGCCTGCGTCCTCCCCAGGGCACGGAGATACCTGATGGCCGCCAGCGCCCGACAGGCAGAGCCGGGAGATCACTTACAATAAAGGACCTCCTGCCCAAGGGGCAAGTCGGGAGGTGTTCTGACCGCTGCCCTGAGCTCCTCCAGGGTTGTGGGACAGGGGAGGCACCGCGGGGTCGGGAGCTGAAGGGAAAACGCCATTCCCAGAGGCAGCCTGGAAGCTAGGCAACAATGTGCTCTCCTGCGGGGGGAGAGGCAAGGCCGAGGCCTCCCGAAGGGGTGCTGCCCTCCTCAGGATGGCACTGCTCGCTCACCCTGTAGGGCCTCCTTGGGAAATCCGACCCGAGCCAAATTTATCCTGAGCAGCAGAAAACAGGGGAGGAGAAGACGGAGCCCAAGAAGAAGGAGAAAGTGAGAGAGGATCCTAGGCCCTGTAGGCCCTTGTGAGCAGCACAGACAGGGCCTGAGTGTGAGACACGGACCTTTGGGGAGGGGTCTGGGATGACCAAGGGTAGGCTTTCAGCTGGTGGAAAGGGGACCCGACCTCCGCCACCAGCTGGCTGTGTGACCCTGGGCAAGTCACCGACCCTCTCTGGACCTTCACAGTCTCCACTGTAAAAAGGAAGGGCTGGCCTGCCCTCTCTAGCCCTGCAACACATGTAGGCCTCAGTGGGGAAACTGAGCCGCTGAGGAGGGAGATAACAGGCCCCAGGTCACAGAGCTCCAAAGTGGCAGAGCCAGGATCCAAACTGGGGCCCCCTGACTCCAGAGCCCAGGCTCCTGCCCAGCTGCGCCCTGGGCAGGATTATAAAGTATGTGGCTTCTCCCAGGACCCTCGCCGCAGTCTCTGCCCTCCTCCCCCTTCCAGTGATCCCAGCACATCCACAGACCCCGTCTTCTCTCCTGATTGGGAAAGGGCTTTATGGATCCATCCAACATAGCTGGGGTCTGAATCCCGGATCTCATGAGACGCTCTGCTCACTTTGAATAGGTGGCTTCGTTCTCTAGGCCTCAGTTTCCTGATCTATGAAATGGGAACATGTAACGGAGACATATAATCTCTCACAGGGCTGTTCTGAGGCTTGAGTCAGATGATAACATGTCAAGTGTGCGGGGAGTCACTGGCAAGCAGCGAGTGGTGGAAAACCGAGCTGTTATTACAATCCTGCAGGTAGAAATGACTGACGCTGCTCTTATGCGTCCGGGACGAGAGAATGCAAGGCCCTAAAATGAAGGGGTAACCGGCAGACACCACTGGGCTGGGCCGGAGGGGGATTGGGGACACAGCCATTCTCTGTACCTTGCGTGTGACACCGTACGGGTGACCCTCCGCTAAACCTGGCCTTGTGATCTAGAACAATGCCATCTCCAACCTAAAAGTAGTTTTGTGCCTAAAACAGCTGGGTTTCCAGAGGAATCCTGCACGGAAGGGCCACCATCACCCAGGTCTGGAAGATCCTGTCTCAGCCCCCGTGGTGGCAGAGAGCTGTTTCCCTCGGGGGTGTCCAGCCCCTCCCGTTTCCACAGAGTCCCAGGGGTCTGAGGAGGCTCCACGCAGCCCCGTCACCCCTAACGAAGGCGGGCCAGGTGGGAAGGGAAGGGGGGACATGTACCAAGTGCAGACCTTCGTCTGGTACAGCTGCAGCCCTCCCCGGCACCCCCATCGTAGCTAAGGTGGCCCAACTCGTTGGCGCCGTGATGGCGGAGAGACATTTTCTATTTGAGGGTGCTGGATGTCTGGGGCCTGCTGGGAGCACAGAGACCAGGCTTCCTTCTCCGGATGGTGGCTGCAGACCAAGGGCGGGCGTTTCTGCCTCCTCTGGTTTATGGCAATAAAAGAACAATTATTATGATGGCACACCGAGCTTATACTCTGCCTTTTAAATAAGGCCACTTTGTTAGGCTTCTTAATATTTAATCCTGTTTTAGATTTACTTTCCGACGGCTTAAAATCAACCAGGTTTTAATTGCTTCTGTGGAGGCAGCCCTGCCGGGCCCGGGCAGGCAGGACTCTGTAGAGGAGGCTCTGGGGGCGACGTGACCTTCAACCCAGACGGGCCCTGCGGCTGGGCACCATCCCGCTTTCTCTCTCCCCACCTCTTTCTGCTTTTGTCTATGATCTGCTTTTCCTCTCCTGCTCCGTCTCTTTCTTTCCCTTAGAAGAGACGTTCGGCTCCTCCTGTAGTTCAGTTTATTCATGAGAGAGATGAAGAAGATGAGGCCCCCAAACCATCACGTGCCTTGCCGAGGGTTCGGAGGTACCCCGTGGCAAGGCCAGGGCTAGGACTAGCGTTGGCGTTTCCTAGACCTGGGTGCCAGGGCGGTTCCTGAGAGCCTGAGTCGGGCAGAGACGCATGGAGAGAGCTCCTTCACACAGCAGCCTCAGACCACCGGTGGCCGTGGGCCGGATCTCCCCAGCTGCAGAGAAGACTCCAAACTACTCTTTCTGCAGGAGAAAGGGGAACCAGAGGAGACGTGACATGGTTCCTCCCAAGAGTCTCCCGGGGCAGCAGCCACACCCAGAATGTGCCCCGTCCTGCCACGGGGCTCAAGCCGTTCCTGTGGCCATGTCCTTCCTCACCGGTGCTCCCAGGAGCTCAGCCTGCAGGGCTATTTGAGCAAAGCTGTTCCAGAGGCCGCCTGATGGAGCCGGGAAGACCCTGGGCTCGAGGCCAGCTGGTCTCTGCTCTACCAGCTCTCAGCTGGGCAACGAACTTCAGCTCTGGGGATGACCTCTCCCTGTCAGTGGGTTCATCCTGTTCACCTTGCCTGCACCCAGAGGTGTGTGGGTCAGGTCCTGACGGCAAACAGAGGCTTGAGAACTGGGCAATTTAAGGAGAGGCGCCAAGGGTGACAGCCCCAAACGGGCCTTGACGGCGCCGTCCTGCTGGTGCCTCCCGCAGGCCCTTTGCAAAGGTCAGCCTCCCGGACACCGGGTGAGGGAGCGGCTGAAGGACAGACCCCAAAGCCACCCAGCACGTCGGAGCAGCCCTGAAGCCCCACGAAGACGCCAAGTGTCTACTGTAATTCCACAGCCGGTACCGCTAGGACCTGGAAAGGCGTCCAGAGAGTTCTAATGTGAAGTCTCTGGCCTCGAGAAAGCTATAATTGTGTCAGGGAGACACATGTGAAATACATGTGAAATAAGAGCAAACTAGAAGAAAAACCAATGGAAATTCGTTGGTAATATCAGCAAATGTTTATGGCGCTTTCCATTTTACAGAGTTACTTTACAAATATTATTTCATTTAACCCTTCTCAGAAGCCCTTGACATAAATAGCACCGTTGTCTTTTGTTTTGCAGATGAGGAAACCTGGGCTCAGGAGGGTTAAATAACTCACCCAGACATACCGGCTGGGAGGGCTGGGACTAGGGCTTGCATCCAGGTTGTTACTGAAAATTCTCACAGACCCCAGAGTTCTGGGGGGCTCAGAGAGGGGACTCGGGGGCAGCAGGTCCTGGAGGGCGCCCTACTGGAATGGGGGAAATGTGAACGGTTCAGGCGGGGGCAGCACCCATGCCCTCCAAAAGGCTTGTGGGCCGAGGCAGCCATAGGTGACACCCGCCAGCGACACAGTCCTACTCCAGCAAAATGTCATTTACAAAAGTAGCAGCCGTCTGGGTCTGGCCCGAGGGCCGCAGCTCCCCGACCCCTGGGATAGGTGAAGGGGAGATGGAGGGGGCCTCGTAGGAAAGCCCAGAGGCTGGGATGAAGGTGGCCGTGAGGTGGGCAGCCCCACCTGGGCTGGCGTTCTGCAAAAATCATGGGCACAGGGATGTGGGGGAATGGTGTGTGTATCAGCGAGGGCCGCCGTAACCAAGTACCACGGACCAGGCAGCATGAACAGCACACATTCATTTTCTCACGGCTCTGGAGGCTGGAAGCCTGAGCTCGAGGTGTCGGCAGGGCTGGTTCCTTCTGAGGCCCTGAGGGGAGCCGGCTCTGGACCCCTGTCCTTGGCGTGTAGACGGCCTCTTCCCCACCCCCCCGGGTGTATCCCCATCTCCCCGCCGTGCATGCCTGTGTCCAGATTTCCTCTTCTGATAACGGCACCAATCATAAGGGATCAGGGCCCACCCTTGTGATGGCGTTTTAATTCAATCACCTCTTTAAAGACCCCCCAGCTCCAAACACAGCCACACTCTGGGGCTCCAGGGGTCAGGATTTCAACCTGTGAATTTTGAGGGGACACATGTGGCCCTAAACAGACAGGATGGAGCCCGATTACGGGGTTTTGGGATTCCAGGTTGGAGTCAGCGAGGCAGGAAATTAGGACTCCTTTTGCTTGTTAACTGTAACTTGGATTAGTACTTTCGGAAAAAGACCACTTGTATGCAAAAAGATGATAAAACGGGTGTCTGACCAAGTAAGTGGCAAAGTCAGTTCTCTAGCTCCATCTGTGAGTTCGTAGGAGGCTGACGACTAGATCCTGCCGTCGGGCCCGCCCAGGATTGGGGGCTGGCCCTGGAGAAATGCAAGTTCAGGTTGGCTGAGAAACGCCCTCAGTTCCTCCGGCCCCTGACCCCCCCGGGATGCCTGGCCCTACGCCCCCAGGCCTCTTGCACCAAGAGCCGCCTGGAGGATTCCTCCACCCGATGGTGAGGCTCCCAGCTCAGGTCTGGGCACTGCTCTCAGCCAGTCCCAGGAGAGGCCGGCTGCTCCTGCTGCCCCAGCCCACAGACAAAGGCAGGCTGGCATGGTGACGGAAGGCTCCAGACTCCAGACTCGCAGGCCTGCCCACGTCCGCCTCTCGATCTCCCACCTGGAGCTCTGCCCTGAGGCCGTCCAGGCAGTCCCGTTGCACAGAAAGGTCTGAGGCAGAGGGTAGGGCGGTAGCTGGTGTGACAGGGGGTCCCCAGATGTAATGAGTCAAGCCGCAGGGGGCTTGCAAACCCCAGTGCTCCAGAGGACACCAGTCTCCACAACCACTTGGGTCCTGTGCACTCCCAGCATGGTTCATGTAGTTTCCAGTCTGAGATTATCCTGTGGTGGAAGTGGCTTATTACAACCAACCCCCGCAGGACCCACACAACTGCTGTCTAGCAGACCAGGGACGTCATTAGTTCCTGGGAGATGAGAAGTGTGCACCTCCCTCGAGATGCAGAAACGTGGTCCTACTAAACGCCGTTCAAGCAAGTTGCCCCCAAGAGTGGAAGTTTGGGGAGAGAATCCGTTCTTGGCAAGATGGAGTCTGTACAGCTCACTGATGTTCCTAAAAATGTAATTATGTTTCCACCACCTGCAGTGGCAGCTGTTAATTACTCTTTCATGAAAATCTCATTTTCTTTCGGAATCTGCTCAGCAGAAGCCGAGGGACAGGATAGCCCAGAGACCCAACATTTGATCCATAGTCCCTGGTAACGGCGAAGTTAGAAAGTCAGGAAACTAGCCTCCCCTCAGCATCCTTCCTGAGTCCACTCAACAGCACATTTCATTCCTCAGAGGCCGTTCTTTACAGGAAAGGTGCTCCCTGGCCCCTGGATTCTCTGCCGTCTTTCTGCCTCAGTTTCCAACCCACCGGTCATCTGAGTGGCCAGTGGGAGACTCAGGCTTGCCGCCTCCCCAAGAATAGGGCCCAGCATTAGCAATCCCAGCCTCGGCCGGCCTGGACTCTCAGTTTCCAAGATGAGCCCAAGGCGATCTCTAGGGTAACAAGTCCCTAGATGAACCGGCTGTGGCCTCTTTCTAAGCCCTTAGGAATAGAAACACAGACCATCTTCACCCCGTCAGGTGCTTGTGGGATAAACTATCACAAATTAATAGGAACTAATATGTGGTTGTCAACTGTGATTTAAAGCAGGGAACCTTTAACTCCACACCTTGACCCCAAAGAGCAGCGCCCCAGAGACTCCTGCCCACCATCAAGGGCATGATTGGAGGCTCTTCCGACCACGTTCCACGCGGGCGGCTGCCACCTGTGCCCGCGTGACTCACCAGGCCTGGTCAAGTTCAGTTATAGAGGGAAAGGCCGTGTTTTTATCAAGCTCTTTCTAGTATTTTTAAAGTGATCACATAGCTATTTCTGAAGTCAAACAAGATGGTACGGTATCAATGCCAAAGCCAAAAGCTGGATGAGCCTTTGTGTAGCAGGTCAGTGACCTGGGCCCCTGCCAGCCAGGACTGTCCCCTCAGGGGTCTGTGTGGACAGACAGACTTGGAGGCTGGCAGCCCGCTGCCCCTCCCACCGCCAAGTAAAAGACCCCTCACGATGAGACGCTCACCTGAGTGACCCTTGTCATTCTAAACTGGCATGTATCTTTCTAGAAGGGAAATTTGTTAAGTCATCCATTGCAGCTCTTTAACTCTCAGCCCTGTTTTCGTGTAGGAGTTTGGAGACGTGAGCAAATGATGCTACTGGTTGTAAAGTTTCTATGTATCCCAAGCTTTGTGTTGGTTGTTTTTGTTTTTGCTTTTGTTTTTTTGGTGTGCGAAGCATTGTTTTAAACTATTTTCTTTTTTTACTGAAGTATGGTTGCTTTACAATATCATATTAGTTTCAGGCGTACAATAGAGAGATTCAATATCTGTATAGACTATAGTCCATTTAAAGTCATGATAAAGTACTGGCTGTATTCCCTGTGCTGTGCAATATATCCTTGTGGCTTATGTATTTTATACGTAGTGGTCGGTGCCTGTTAGCCCCCTCCCCCTATCTTGCCCCTCCCCCGCCCCTCTCCCCGCTGGTAACCACTAGTTTCTTCTCTGTGCCTGTGAATCTGCTTCTCTCTTGTCATAGTCACTAGTTGGCTCTGTTTTCAGGTTCCACATATAGGTGATGTCATACGGTATTTGTCTTTCTCTGACTTATTTCGCTGAGCATAATACCCTCCGGGTCCACCCAGGTTGTTTCAAGCTTTGAATTGTGAAGATAAGTGTGCTTCGGAGACGGCTGTTTACGTGGGGTGAAAACAAGCCTGACCCTTTCCTCTCATGACCAAATCTTCGGGATTCCCACTAACAAGTAGGGATGAGTTGGGACCCTCCTGGGTATCCGTCTCCTCAAACTCAGTATCCACCTGCCAGTGTAGACACTTCTGCGGGACTGACCCCTTCTCCCCAGGATCCGTTGTTTATTTTGTGTTGTTAATTCATGTGATTTGGGGTTTGGGTCCTGTTTTGTTCTGTGTTCTCACCTATTTTGATTTATCAATTTTTACTATCTCTTAGTTTGTTTTTGGAGGTGAGCGGGACGTCCTCTGTGTGGTCGCCAAGTCCCCTGTTTCTTTCTTTGCCTGAGGCTGACCCTGAGCTCTGTCCACACCTTACTCCTGGTTTTCGACTCTGATATCTTGTCTGTGAAAGGAAGCGCCCGGCGGGCTTGCTTGATTAGGAGGAAGGGGAGTTCGCTTGGTCTAATCGCCCCCCAGAAACCCATTGTGACGTCCCCCATGCCCCCGTGTGTGTAAATTACGTGCTGGTGCCCACAGGGCAGGGCGGGAGCGCGATTCTCCTGGTGTGCGTGCGTGTGCATGTGTGCGAGGGGAGGATAGCCTGTCCCACCCAAAGCCACCACCTCTTTGTCCCTTCAAATGTATAAAGTCAGCAGACATGACAACCAGCAGCGGCTGAGCCCTGTTGGGGCCTTTCCTGTGAAGAGCGCCGGCCAAGGTTAAGGTCACCAAAGGTGCCAGCTGTAAACGCTGTGAAATCCAGCACCACTGTCTGGTTGCTCCCCATGCGCCTGTGATGTCCCCAGAGCCTGCTCAGCTGTAGGAATCCCATCTCGTCTGGGGTGTAACCCCGGGGGCCATCGAGGTGAGCACGGGGTGGGGGCCCAAGACACCTGTGGTCCGGTCCGAGCCCCCAACCACTGTGTGACCCGGGCACCTGGCCCTTCCCTGGACCTCACTTCCCTGTCCTGTGACGAGAAAACTGGGTGATGCCCGAAGTCCATCCAGCACCAAGCTTCCTTGAAATGATGTCTGGAGTTGTTTTCACCCAAGTTTATGGAGAACGAGTCGAGGGTGGACACAGGACAGTCCAGCGTGTGGGAAGCCGTGGGCTTTCCGGCTGTGTCTCCCACATCCTCAGAATGAGTCTTTCACACCTGCCCAACTTGACTTCATCCAGAAGAAAAGAAACTGGGGACGCCCCACATCCAGCAGCATCCGTACAACCAGTAGAATTTTCCCAACAGCGTGATCAGTTCTTGGGCTGTGGCAGCCTCGGGGGCACTTGTCACTGGTCCCACGTCACCGGATGCCACACCCTCACTCATGCAGGTTCTGTGGCCACTGAGGGCTCCTGACCTGCCCGCCAGATGAGGGCTGCTGGCCTGCAAGCAGGGCTGAGCCATGACCGAGGATGTGACGGCCATTCTAAAGGACAAGGGCGGGAAAAATAAGGAACTCCTTGTGTGTCGTGTTAAAAGAGCCATAGAAGATGAAAAAAGGAGAAGAACTCTTTTGAGATAAACTTTTATTTGGAATAAAAGATAATTATAAAAGAAATGGCTTCTTCTAAGCCACCAAACTGGGCTCCAAGCTAGAAAGCTCTGGCTGCCCTGGAAATCCAGGAAGAGCCTGGGGATGGGATGGGCAGGTCGGCCATCGTGGACTTGGACGGTTTGTGTCCCAGCTTGGCCCGTTGACATGGAAACATCAGGATGCCGTGGGGAGGTGGTTTTCTTGCCGTCTGTCTTCAGGCCACATCTCATCTCAGTCGTTTGGTGGATCCCACACGGAGAGTCCTCATTCCTGTGTCTGCAGTGCTGACCTGAATCCTGCGTGGGATGCTGGAAATGGCTGTTCCCTTTGAGCTCTATTTCAGGTTCTGTCCTAGACGGAATCGCCTCAGGACCCAGCATGCAGGACTCAGGACGAGGGGCAGACCCTCCTCCAGATCCATCAAGTGGCTCACCCCCTTGAGAAGCCCTTTCCACAGACAGGCTGGGCCCTAAGTGTGGGGATGAAGCCCCTTAGAACTGGGAGGGGGGTTGGAAAGAAATAAGAAAAATAAAATACCATCATGAAAGCTCTTCTTTTTACAGCGAGGAGCAGACGCAAATGGGAAAGCATGTGCAGCTTGTCCGAGGACAGGGGGTCGAGGGTAGAGGAGGGACTCGGGTCAGTGTTCCCAGGCGTCTCCTCCCACTATCCCACTTAGAGTGTCCTGGGTGGCAAGGGTCACCCTAGACGAGCAGCAGGCATGTCAGTCGAGGATATGGGACCCGGCCGGGGGGATGCAGACTAACCCTTCTCTCCCCTCTTGCCTCCACGCCTCGCTCTGCATCCCTTCAACCCGACCCTGCAGTGAGCATGCCCACCAGTGAGACCGAGTCTGTGAACACCGAAAACGTGGCTGGAGGTGACATCGAGGGAGAGAGCTGCGGGGCCAGGCTGGCGTGAGTAGGCGCGGGGGGTGGGAGCGGGCAGGGAGACTGAGTCCTGGGTGGAGAGGGGAGCCCTGGGGGCAGTGTGGCCCTGGCTGGGAGCTGCTCTGCAATCCTGTGCTTCCCGGGCAGGGGTCTGACTTTGGGATTTTGAGCCCCTTTCCATCCCATCAGAGAAATATGTGTGTGTGTGTGTGTGTGTGTGTGTATGTTGGGGGGCTTTGAAGCCTGTTTCTTCCCAGCCTCTCACCCCCTTTCACCAGAGCAGCTTTGTCAGGTTCCCTGGGGCCTGCTAAGCACCCTTTCATTTCTGATAAATGTGACCTGGAAGAAAAGCAGACAGGCAAGAAGATACACTGGGAGACGTGGGTCTTACCTGCAGCTCTGAGTTACCCACCCAGTGAAGGGAGCACAGGTGTCTGAAGCAGACTCAGCTAATAAAAGTGCATCTGTGCCAGCCCAGCGAACCTCCCCAGCACAAGCCCCAGCCCCCGGCTTCCTGAGCTGACTGGGGCCCAGGACTAGGCCAGGTGTGCGGAGGGACAGCCCACGTGGGTTATCACCATCATCCATCCGTCTTAGCTCCATCTTAAAAACGGACACCAGCGGTCCCTGGGAGATGTCCCCCCACCAAGAAATGAAGGGAAAATGGTTTAACTGCTAAACATGAGCAAACTGCTGCTTTCATTCCCAGTGTCTCAGAAAGCAGAGTCCACAGATTGAAGCCGTGTGCCTTTAGGGGTCAGGCTGACCTTGAGCGTCAGGCCTCCTTGCAGCTTCCAGACGCCACGGTGGGAAGTGGGAGCTGCTTGTCCTGGTGCCTGGGAGATTGTAAGATGCACCCCAGAAACCGAAAGCGGCGGCGCACAGAGGGCTCAGAGGAGGACCAGCCCCGAGGTGGCTGGGCGTCGGAGTCGCTCCGTCAGTGGAACGGCTCCTAGCTCACCTCTCCCCGCCAAGATGCCTCCGCATCTGGGCCTTTTCAGGAGGTTTGGGCCAGCCCCCGAGCGAGGGGCGGGTGGGCCAGAGCAGACTATTTCCAGAGCACATGGGCCTCACCATCCCTCACCCTGACAGTGGCACCGGGAAGTCTGTGCTGCTGATTCCTAGCATTGCTGGGAAGCAATTATCGTCAAAATGTTGTTAAAATACAGTGTTAATTACGTTGTGAAGCAGTGGGCAGAGCCTTCCCCTCTTCCCTCCTGTTGGAACCATACAAACAAGTGCTCGGGATCCTGGACGTCGGCCCCGGGCGGCCACGCTAGCGAAGGTGGATGGCACGTCCCCAAAGGGTCGGAGGGGAGGTGACGAGGACCCCACCATCTGGCTCTGGGCCCACATGACAGACCCGGAGAGGCCGCGGCGCTGGCGCTCCGTCACTGGAGAGTGTGTTTTGAGAGCTCGAGGCCCTGTCGGAAGGACAAGCCTGTTCCCACAGAGGGAGGGGGCATCTGGAGGACGTGCTCTGCAGGCGTCCATGGCTCTGTGGAAATGGGCCACTCTCCCCACGAATATCCGAATTTACGCACCTACTCTGTGCGGATAAAATGCCTTGTCGCAGTACCGGGATGGCAGTATGTCCTTAACAAACTACCATCTCTCCCCGCCCCGCCCCGCCCCGCCCCAGACAGCGATGGGAGAAGACCGCCAGCGTTCCTGCTGCTTAGCGTGAACGGGCGGGGGCTGAGGCTCAGGCTGTGACAACCAGGGAGAGGCTAGCGTTTCTGAAGTGGAGAGCGAACGGCCCATGCAGCGGGAGGAGGCCTGGCTGAAGATGGTTCCGAGGGGGGCAGGGCAGAAAGACAGGGCCCGCAGAGCGATGTTTTGCTGGGGAGGGTGCAGCCGGGCAGGGGAGGTGGTGAGGGGAAGGAGCTATCCTCCAAGGCTGAAGACACAAGCGATACAGACTGAAGTCACCAGCGGGGCTGCAGGGTGTGGAGGCCGGGGCTCCGCTCTGGACCACGTGCTGGAGACCCCAGCATAGAAGCGATGGATGCGGTCACGCGGCACCGGGATTGTCCACGGGGGCGGAAGGCCGGGGCTAAAGGCTGGGAAACCGGCGCGCAGAAGGAAAAGAGGAACATACAGATGAAAAGGTGCCAGGAGAACAGACAAGCACAAGCCCGGGGGCCACCGGGAGACAAACATCAAGCCCGAGCTCTCCGTTCACACCCTCATCAGGCAGCAAGCCCGCTCGGTGCTGGGCCAAGGTGACACAGAGCCCGAGAGCAAGGTGACACCATCTCCCTGGAGCTCACAATCTGGTGTGAAAGTGACACTGAGCCGTCACTGTAAGTTGGGAAAAGGGTTCGGGAGGCGGAGTGACTGTAATGCAGGGTTAGTGCCGCGGAGACGCCTTAGATGGGCAGGTTAGGGAAAGCTTCTTTGAAGAAGGAGAGTTTGAGCTGAGAACTGGAGGGGGCGGAGGAAGGAAGGATCTTCCAGTCAGAGGCAACGGCAGGTTCCGAGGCCGCTGGGGGGATGAGGGAGAGAAGGCAGCCCCATCCAGGGCAGGCCTGGGTGGGAAGGGGCGGGGCTGGAGGCGGAGCAGGGCCGGTCGACCCTTGACGGCCTTGGTCTTTGTCGCAAGACCATGAGAAATCATGGAACACAGCTGGTTGGGTTGGTGAGCTTTCCATCCTTGAGGGTCCTCGGACATTAGGAAGAGTCTGTGCGGGAGCGAGAAGCCCCGAGCGGCGGGCACTCGAGCGATACGGCTGCCGTAGCAGCTCCGGGGGTGATGCTGACGCGGCTCAGGCCAGGGTCACGTGCGGAGATGGAAAAGGGATGCATTCTCTGTGTGTCCTAATTGCAGGAGCTGGAGCCTCGGGGCAGGCGGGGCGGGAGCGGGCCGCAGGGGACCCTCCCTCCAGACGTGAGGCCGTGGACGGGGAAATGGCAATGTCCCCGGAGCTGCTGGGCCTCGCCTTTCCTCAGAGCGGAAGCAGGACCGTCTTCTAAACGAGAAGCCCATGAAGGAGACCGGCACTTACGGGACAACATTGCCTGAGACGAGGGCTCAGCTGGCATCAGACAGGGAGACACGGACTTCCACAGAAAGAAGTGCCCGGTACTCTGGGATGGACCGAAGGAGGGAAGAGAGCCGTGCACCAGGAGTCCCAGATCTGGGCCCGGGCGGCAACCTCAGGCTCGCCCCCTGGGACGTGCAGGGCGGCTGCCCGTTGGCTCCTAGAGGGGCCTGGGGACCGCCTGCGGGGACCCCCTGCACCTCTTCTGTGCCTGCGGCTTCTGCAGGAGAGGCCCCGTGAGTGAGGCAGCCTGCACCTTGTAAAATGGCAGACCCCAATCCAGCTGGTGTGTGCGAGGTCCCCGTAGTCTCAAAGCGCCCAGTTCTATGAAGAAGGTAGAGTCAGAAACGAGATCCGATGGAGAGGGTCGATGATACCGATGGACGTGCATCTCATCACAGAAGTGAGCTAGGGGTCCCCGGATAGCACGGGAGGTTCACGCTAGTGGGTCCCCAAGAGGTGGACTGTGATGGGGGTCCAGGGTCCGGCCCCTCTGGCCGCACCAGCCGTGCGTGGCATCGAGGACGTCGCCTCAGACGTGCGTCAGCCTAGATGGTGCCTGCAGCGCCATCTGAACCGACGTTAGGGCGAATCGGGAGGATTCGGGGAATCGCTGTGTCACACGGCAGGGAGCAAACATACGGGCTTACGACTCTACGAAGCGGAAAGGCTAGACATACAAGTAGCTCCCAAGAAGTTCAAATATTTGTCCAATAATGACAAATGCAGACTGAGTAACTGAGTGAAGCAGAGGGAGTTCCAGGCGTGTCTCCCGTTTTAAACCTTCACGTCAGCAAAGACAACCGCGGTTTCCTGGGAGGTTGGTTGTGGAGGCCTGAGGGAAAGAGGCAGCTGGGCTGGACAAGGGTCAGGTCCACCCAGCAGGGCCGCGCTCGCGGCCTTACATGCGAGTTACCCACTTTCTGCACCTGCTGCTCTTCGAGAATCCACGGGAAACACGGGGAGGAAATCCTACCTTGTAGAGCAGTAACTGAGGGGAGCCCACACGCCTCTGAGCAGGCTGGTCCCCAGCAGGGTCTGGAGCAGCCGGGCCCCCCGGTGTGTGTGGATTCACTGGGATCCAGGGGACAGCACCCGCCACCCGGCCGGAACGCAGGGCTGGGGCGGCGGACACGGCGCCCACAGGCTCCCAGCTCCCCTGCCCACCAGCGGCGTGAGCAGCTCTCCAAACCCCGAGCCGATGGTCACCTCCCAGGACATGAAGGCTGCGGAGACCGAGTGCCCCTGGTCCCACGAAGTGCACTGACCCCTCCCACACGGGGAGTGTGAGGCCCTCTGCTCTCCCATACCTGGGCTTCCCTTTGTCTCCAGACTCGTGCCCCCTGAGGACCCCCCTTCTTACCTGGGGGGCTCCGGTAATACAGAGCTTGGAGGGAGAGGGTCTGTGTGCTTCGGACCCAGCGAGCCTGGAACGATGCTCACAACCTAAGAGAAGCAAGAGCAATCAGACTTCAGCGTGGCGTCCAGGCTCACACATCAGGACACGTAACCACGGGGGAGAGAAAGTCCCACTCCACTTCCTCCACCTCAGAACGTTCCAGAACACCCAGGAAGGAGCCACAGCCAGTGACCACGCTTACCCAGGACGTCATCCCCAACAGGAGCCCTGGTCCTCCCGCGCTGCGTCCCAGAGTCGCTGCCTGGGAGACGGGGACGCTCAGACCTCAGTGCCCCACATGGGACTTCTTAAGAACCCACCTTTGCTGACGACCCACCGAACTGAGAGGGAGACTTATAGGGAGGGCGTGTGGTCTGCACTGAAGGGCCCCCGAGAGGCCTCTGGAAATCTCCAAGAGAAGGCGGGGCCGGGCCAGGCCCTGTGGCAGAGCTGCCAGGCCGATGACCGCCCATGCTAGCTCATGTCCCTCAGCGAGGGGTCAGCTGTCCAGCAAGCCTGGCTGGGCTAGAGGAGGGAGCCCCTGGCTCCCCACCATCCAAGCGCAGCTGGAAGACATTTGTTTTTCCTTTAAACTGTGGCCCTAAGTAAGATGCCACCCGTGGCCCCGGCCTCCGCCCATGTGCCGTGTAACGTGATTAAAACCTGCAGCCCTTGCCAGCGTCTTTGGGTGGGAAAAGGTTATCAGCTGGCTGTGGCTCTCAGTGCCCCAGAGACATAATTATCTCACGCACGATGGCTCTGCCACCTGTCACATCTTCTGGTTTATTTTTTTTTAATAAAAAATAGCAAGAGGGGCTGTTTTATTGCTTCGCAGCAGAGCTGTCTCTGTGCTGAGCTGGGACAGGCGGATTTTGTCCCCTCTTCATCTCTGACCGCTGCTCCGCACCTGCCTGCCCGTCTGAGCACGGTCTCCCACCCGCAGCCCTGCCATCACTCACTCCCCAGACACCAGGGCCTTCCCGACATGTGGCCTTCCGCAGGGCCATCTCAGGTGCCTGCATGATCTCTGCCCCCCGCCCGGCTCCATCCAGCCTCCCACGGGCCACCGGGCCTCCTGGAAGTTTCCACCTTTCAGTACCCACCCCCCTTCCCCGGAGATGCCCCTCGAGTCAGCCACCAGCCCACCCACCGGTGCTTCTGTCCACAAGTCCCCAGGTCTTCAGGGCTGCACACCATCCGGGGTCTGTGCTTGGCCCCGGGCTGTTTCCTTGGGCCCAGGCTCCACGCTCAGGCCAGGTGGTGATGGGGCCAGGCTCCTGTTCAGACAGCACTGGGCCTCTGCCAGCCTGTTACCACCTGCTATGTCCGAGGGCCGCGTCTGCAGGAGGGGCTCCTGTCCTCCACGACTGTTCTCAGGGCGTGGCCCCCAACCCTCTGCCCGACCCCAGCTGACGGTCTGAGAACACGGCACCCTCTCGGGGGGGCCACTTCTCCACTTAGAAGATGCTAGATTCCTAGGTTTGTGGGCTGGGCCAGCCCTCGGTCTCCCCTTCAAACACACAGACACCAGGACGTGCTGACCACAGGACTGTCTCTCCGAAGCCGCTCTGTCCAGCACCCGTGTGGTCACCTGGGGACGTCTGAGAAAAGAGGGAAATGTGTGTGTCGTTTGGTAATGTCTCCTCTTTCCCTTTCAGCCACAGGATCTCCAAGTCGAAGTTCAGGTGAGTGAGATGCTCCTTTGCTGCTGGGCTGGGGACACCCCCGGCTGGGGGCTGAGGGAGGGTCAGCGGAGGGTCTGCTTTCCTCCTGCACGGCTCTCAGGAGGAGGCTCATGGGTCAGACCAGGCGAGTGGCTCGGGGCTTGGGGTTTGGCGAGTTAGTGATTTTGGTGGCACTGGCCCTAGGAGGTTGCGAGATGCTGTGTCCCCCTCCCTTATAAGATGAGGTCCGGTTGAAGTAAGTGCCGCGTGGCCACTTGCTGCTGTTCTCGGCCACGTTCACGCAAGTTGAGGGCACGCGGGTTCTGGCAGTGCTGCCTCAGAGCCTCCCTCGGTGCACCGTCCTCGCCCCGTCTGCCCATCCAGCCTCGCCGCCCGCGCATCCCGCGGTCCCTGAACGTCCCCCGTCCTCTCGCACGGCCGGGCTTCTGCGTGGAGCCCTCCTTCCACCCGAATCGCCGCGTCCCCGAGCCTCCCCCAGAGAGCTCGGGCCCCTGTTCAGAACCTCGCTGGTACCGCATCTCCACACCTTCTGCAGACTCCCCTCCCTCCCCCCAGCGCTTGGCTCAGACCTCTGTCACTGCCCTCCCCACGCGGGCTCCCGTGTCTGCGATAGGCTCCGTGGGCCTCCGAGGTGCTATTTGCAGGGAGCTGAGCCGGGCGCCCGGCGGGTAGCAGGCTGTCCACCATGTGCACTGGACGGACAGATATGTGAGTAGGGGTGGGACTTCACTCCCACAAAGCCTGTACGAGCCAAAAACTATTGTGTTTAGGTTTCATTATTGATCTAATCCTGCTTCCCCAGCCTCACCTCCTGTGTAGCAGGAGCATAAGGAACATTAAATTTTAGTCCAGCCGAGCAGTGTAGCCCAAGGCTGCCTTTGAAACTGTCCCTTAAGCTAAATGTTCAGTTCTCTTCTTTCCTCTGCCCAGCTCTTCTCCAGGGTGGAGAAGCAAGGCCGGGACTTCAAGACCCCAGGAGTACCCAGGCCTCAGTGAGGACCAGTCCTGGGGTCCAGCCCGAGACCCCTGCTTGTTCCTCTAGAACCGGGCCTGCCGAGGGGCCACAAGTCCATCTGGTTGGGCCTCCGCCCACGGTGTCCGTGGGCCCCACGTTTGCCTCTGGCCTTGAAATCATTGCCTCTGGTCTCTGGTCCCCAGGCTCTTTGAGCCCATGGACACCTCCAGGCCCTCCGTGGACAGGCTGCGGGAACTGGACGCTCACCTACGCGCCGGCCGCCTGTCCCGCCCTGTGCCTGCCTGGGTAGAGCTCTAGGCCGAAGGTTGGCGTCCCCCAGGGCCCCGCAGACCCTGTGCTACACCCAGGAGAGGCACCTTCAGCCCTGATGTCCTGGCCTCCCCGTGACTATCTGGCTGTTTCTAGAGCTTGGCGCTCGGCCAGAGAATTAAATGAGGATGCTGGTGTGGGACCCTCTCCTCTCCTGCTGTCACCTTCTGCTCCCATGTTCCACTGGGGCTGGAAAATGCACGCTTTCTCCCCCTCCACTTCCTCTGAAGCCAAGACCTCCTTCACGTAGAAAACCTAGGGTCGAGTCTCCCAGGTCCAGCTCTCGTTACAGGAGAGAGAGCTCCAGAAATGGAGAAAATCCTTTGTCTCCGTAACGCTCAGACCTTACTGCTTTCTCTCCAGCGTCTGGAGAGGCGGCTGGCACTTAGTGGGGGCTTAATAGATACTAAGTGAAGGGACGAATGGATTGTCCTGCCCCCGGATGGCATTAGGCTTGACGCAGACTGAAATGAAAGTTCTGGTTTACAGCCAAAGCTGAGAAAATACTTTGTGTTTCTGGTAGTTCCAAAGCCCCCCATTATGCAGGGACAGAGTAAAGGGTTATAAAAATACATTTGAAAATATTTCCAAAACATCATTCTCATTACATGAAAATGGATGACTCATAAATGAACAAATGAATGCGTGAGTGAATGAATGAACAAACGTGCTCTGGGGGGTGGAAGAGAAATCACAGACTTGCCTGGACTCGCTCCAGCATGAGATGACCCAGGAGACAGGGGGCGTTCTGTATCCAGTGCTCTAGGGTGTAAGCTGTGCTCTCGAAGAAGAGGGGGGCACGGGGGTCCACCTGGACCCCTGGACTCTGCTCGGTTTTGAGACGTGGCTTAACCTGCTGGTAGCAGATCCCCCCCTGGGAAGGGCTCCTCCCCCTGCAGCTGCTACTCAAGATACAACATAAATACACGGAGAAGATTCTGTATTCATTCCCAGAAGGCTTATTACTAGTCAGTTGGCACCATCAGTAAACCCATTTTCAGAGGGGGATACTGAGGCTGAAAGAGGCCCGGGGCCACGTGGCTCACGCTTGGCCAAGTCAGGACCCACGCCCAGGACCCGGGCTCTGCACCATGTGATGAAGTCCTGCCCAGGGATCTGAAGCCGTTTCTGCCCAGCTGTGTGTCTAGGGGCTGCAGCGAGGGGTCGGGGGCGCTCCAGGGCACAGCTGTTGAGTTAGAAACACAATGCCGGACACTTACGCCCTTTGTAAAACTTTCTGGTAGCCATGTTAAGAGCAGGTGAAATTCATCTTAATATAGTTTATTTGAGCCAATGCGTCAAAAACATTAGTTCAATATGTAATTAATATAAAAAATGAATGACATATTTTATTTTAATTTTTCTTTGAAATCCAGTGTGTCATTTACACTCACTGCATGCTCAGTTTGGACTGGCCACGTTTCATGTGTGCAGTAGCCACAGGTGGCCAGTGGCTACCACACTGGACAGTGTGACCCCACAGGGTCACATGGCAGCTGCCTCATCTACACCCTACAGTCCAGTGGTGGTGTCTGTTTAGGGAATAACAAAGGCTGGCAATGGATTGAAAATGCCATCGAAATCACCAAGGTCAACCCTGAGAAACCTCTGTCTGCTGGAGACGCAGGAACGGTGTCCTCAGCCCCTCTGTCTGTCTGATTGTGGCAGCTCACACGGGTATAGGAGGCGCAGGAGAAAAACACGGTAACACAGGGGAATCGGAAAGAGAATTTCTGCAACTCAGAAGTAACCTCGTAAACAGTGAAGAGCCTGTTTTACCCTAGAAAAGAATCTAAAGTTTGAGTTAAACGCACACACACACACAAAGCATTCTCGCTCATTTTCTCAGCTTAACAATGACAAATAATAGAATTTGAGCCTCAAACTGGCCTGTTCCATGTGCAAGACAGTGGTACAAAGTCACAGCGTCTTTAAAGGAAATATTAGAGCAGAGGTTTTAGGGAAATCTTGGCAAATTAATGGACTTACAATATTAGGGCAATATTAGGGTATTCCCTTGGCAAGCCAAGTCTCTACTTGGACGAACAAGGAACCTTGCAACATTTGGGGCTCAGAATAGGACTTAAACAGTTTATGGAACAAATGATTCTGAGCGCCTTCTGCAGCTTGAAGGGATTCTAGTCAGATAACATGTTGGGCCTTGGATCTGGACGTCACAACCATCTGAAGTGAACCCCTCGGGGGTCTGAGGTCGGGAGCCCTGTCTCGCCTGTCTTCAGAGGAATGTGCCTCCGAGGTCCCTTTACCTCTGCCATCCCGTAAGCAATAAGGCATATGCCCAAATTCGCCCCAGTCGCTAATAACCCATTTTTTGGTTACTTTTGTGTAAAATAGTTAAATGTTAAGGATTTTCTGGGTTGCTTGTTCTCAGCTCTGGCCACTGGAAAGAGCCCCAAGTGTCCACCATTTGGGTGCTGTCTCCTGTTCTGGATGTTTGTCCAAGATTCTGTGCCGAGCAAACTCGTTCAGTAGCACTGCCCCCTCCTCCCGACCCCATCCGCAGGGTCCTAAGCCCCGTCCACAATGCGGAGTGAGTAAGTGTGTGTAAAGTTTATCTCTGCTGCCCTAGCTGCCTGCCGGCCCAGTGGTCCAACTGTGTAAGACCACAGTGGTGGGCTGTGAACCCATCACAAAGGACAGGACGCAGCCCTTCCCCCTCAGGACCCTGCGATCTCAGTGGGGAAGCTGGAGTCACACAGTGAAGACACTGACCTACAGGAAACGGAGCATCGCGTCCTCTGGGGAGGCTGGCTGGCACCCCACGGTGGGCTGGGATGCCCTCCTACGTGCCCCTGGGGCACCTCTACTAAGCCCGCCTGGCGCGCGGTACCCTCGGGGTCCTTATCACCGACCCGAGTTTCCCGTCTGCGTGTTCAGCTGAATAGCTAGTACTTGGCTCGGGGAAGATGTTTCAATAAATGTTTCTTGAACGTGTAGCTAAGTGAGCAACACAGACAGTAAATGTGACTGGAACTTGGCAGCTGGGACGTCTAGAAAAGTGCACTGCCGGGAAGCTGGGGCCCCCGCTGAGCCCTAAAGCGAGGGAGGGGACCCAGAAGGGGAGGATTGGTGGGGAGACAGCCGTGTCAATGGAAAGGTAGGAGCCAGGCCGGTGCTGAGAAGGGGTCAGGCAGGTCCAGGCGAGCGAGCAGAGCTGTCCAGTGGGAACACAGCAACGCACGGGTTTGAAGATGTGCGAGAGACATGTCCGTGCCCGCCATCACCTCCAGGACTGTGTCCGGGAAGTTACACTTCTCGAGGGAACAACTTTCCCAGTGAGAGTGAAGGGAACGTGAATAGCAGGCAAATTCCTCCTCCCTGTTTTATTATTTAATTTCTATATCCTCCGTGCATATGTAAACACACAAATGCATTTACACATTCTAATAAACCATTGCATTTATTGTACAGTAGGAAGCGTTGCCAGGAAACCAGTTGTCAAGCAAAGCTATATTTTGAAGGGTGGAAGGTGTGTAATTATCTTTAAATACTTTCTCTGGATGGTAATTACTCCACCCCCGCCCTGGCCCGAACCCACGTGACTCTCCTGAGTGGCTGTCTCGGGAGCTCACGATTCCACGGGTGCCATCCCGTCCATCACAGCTGCAGCTGCAGGGCCTCCAGCAGAGCAGCTCCAGACCCCGGGACAGGCCTGGGCACGTGGCACCCGCATCCACCAGCCCCAAACTTGGGGAAGAGCGCAGTCAAGTTCTGGGTGTGAGACAGAGCTGGAGTCGGTTCCTCCAAAATGTGGAAGAAAGCAACCGGGATTCCGTTGGCCTCCGAATCACAATTATTGGTGATTTTTGTAAATGAGCTTGTCTCTATTCAAAACATTCTTTGCAACTACAGTGTAACCTATTGCCGACTTTAAAAAATGCGCAAAGTGAGGGCTGTGAGTTAAGTCTTATTCGCGGCAAAATGAGGACTACAGCCCGGGAAACAGCATCTCGGATGGCTCTGAGAAACTGCTCCTAAGAGGCAGGGGGAAGGTCAGTACATATGTGATTTTTTTGAAGGGGGAGTACATACAATCCAGCACATATTTTCTGCAGAAGGTCTCTGCTCGTCTCGTGAAGGTGTCTGCTAGTCACGGGCAGCAGACGTCACCATGAAGGATCTTAATGTTTCTGTAAATAAGAGGAGTTCGTTTTTCCCAGAGCACAGAGGGCCTCATTTCTGACGTCCACCCTGAACTCCTTTCAGGGGGTGTCGAAGGTCAGCAGCTGCGGCAGCTCATGATTTAATCCTTGTAGAGGCGGATGGCAAGTGCCGGTTGGTGGTTGATGCTATTTAAGACTGGATATGAGGGGGGAAAAAAAGTCTTACCAACTTTGTCTGCAGTATCACCAAGCTCGATCGCAGGAGAGAAGCAGAGTCCCGCCCTGGTGAGAGCAGGTGCCTGAGCGCCGTGGTCCAGCACCGCCAGAGGCCGCCCCCCGCTAGGGACCACCTGGGCCCCTGTCCCATTGCCTTGCCCCCCTGCGCCCTCCGCCACCCCTGCTGTCGCCCGGTGGTGTGTCTGGAGCATGGAAGCCTCCACAGTGCATTGGGAACCACCGTCTTCTGACCCCCAGGCCTTTCTTCTCCATGTAGCGACTCTCCCCACCAGTAGCAGCAAACGTCCCTGCCAAGGTTTGGTGCTCCCTGGAGGTGGCGTCCCTGCCCCCTCAGTGACGGGGGTGAGGTCAGGTCAGAACACCACCCTCTTAATCCTTTCTTCCCTCCCTGCCCTGCAAGCCAAAGCCAGGCTCTCCTGCAGCTCCCAGGCAGCAAGGCCCACCTTAGATGTGCCCCTCGCTTTCTAATCTCAGAACAGATTTCAACAAAGGTGTGGCAGCAGGATTTCCCACGGGCCATAGGTAACAAAAATAACAGAGTAGAAATATAAATAAAGTCTAGCTCTCCAGAAGGTCGTCTGGGGCGTGGAGGGTCCTGACAACAGTCCTGAGCCTGGGGACCTGGGGACCTGTGATTTCATGCACATATGAGTGCAGGTGTCCAGGATGACAGCCATCACCCCAACCCCCTCCTTCTGTCCCAAAGCGGCGGCTCTGTCCTCAGCCGCCCGGTGGGTGTCCCTACGGACACGACCTGCAAGTACTTCAAGGCGTTTTCTGGCCGAACCCCCCTCCACAGTGCGCCCATGCTGGTGCCAGGGCCTCCTCCAGACACCCCTCCACCCTTTCTCTCTCCCCTGCACTCGCGGTCAGGGTCAAAGGCCTGCTGACTCTGCCTCCAAAGTCCACGTCACCTCACTCTCCTCCTTCCGTGAGTAAAGCTGTTGCCTCCATCACCTCCAGCCCGACGCTGGCCACGGCACCCCTCTTACCGTCCCCCAGCTGGACTTTGACCGTGTGGCTGCTCTCGCTGTGTTTGGTTTTCTGGAATCAGATCCCCTCTCGATACAGGGCCCCCGCAGTCTCCCTGGCACCCCTGGCCTTCCCTCCTCACATGGTGTTAAACTGGTAACTGTTTGGTCAACGGAATTGCCAAATATATCTGCATATTCTCTCGGTATCAGGAGGATGAAACTGGGGACAAGCTGTAAACCCGTCACCACGATTTCTAAAATGTGGGCGTTTCCCTGGGGTCATCCGGCTTCACGGTTGTCAACCAGGGTTACACATGAGAACCATCTGGGGAACCTTAGCAAAGAGCGGCAGTATTTGGGGGTTATTTAAAAATTACTTAACCCCAGACAATCAGATTTCATTGGGTTGGGGCCCGGGGCCTCGTGTGTTTCTGTTGTTTTTTTTAAACTTTCCCCAGGTTGTTCTATGCACAGCCAGGTTTGATGAAAGTCCCTAACCAGAGGCCATGGGGCGAGTGTCCCGTGGCCCTTGGGTGAGGTTTCAGGACCCACGTATGGCGTGAACTTGCGTGTAGAGGTGGGGGCAGTCTGCCCGTTGTTCGGAACAGAGGATGTAATCTCAAAGGACTCCACAGCCTCGCCTTCAAGGCAAGCACCTCCAGATTCACCTCCCACTCTTCACAGTTGGGGCAGCTAGGGGAGCGCTCGGCGCCTGGGCTGCAGGCGCGGGGAGGGGACGCCGCTGGCTCTGCCCTCACCCGGTGTCGGTCCAGACGCCCAGCTCCAGGGTCCTTGGTTTTCTCCTGAAAATTGGGACGACTGTTTTGCAGACTTGTTTAAAGGATCTGGGAGGAGGCACGAGAAGTGCCGATATGGTACCAGCCAGACACGGGGTTCGCTAATGGTAACCATTACTGGTCCTAGTAATACTAGTCTTACCACTTGCAATACTACTTCTAGTGATGCCGTTACTATGAAATTAAATAACCTCCCTTCAGCTTGAGGCCAGATCCTCACACAAGGCTGGCCTTGCTCGGGGTCACAGGCCAGGGGGCCATGGTCCCAGAGGAGCACGGACCTCCCCCCCAAAGGCCACACCACCAGCCACGAGCCGGTGACCTTGGTGGGACGCTCGTCTCTTCGGCCCTGGTGGGGTCGGGCCAGTTCAGGGAGGGAGGTGGCCACCGTGGGGCATGTCAGCCGGGGACCTGAATTCACAACCGCCTCCTGCCCCGCCCTCCTTCTCTGCCCCTTTGCAGCCGCTACTGGCGCCGGTGGAATCGGTTCTGCAGGAGGAAATGCCGCGCGGCCGTGAAGTCGAGCATCTTCTACTGGCTTGTCATCTTCCTGGTTTTCCTCAACACGCTCACCATCGCCTCTGAGCACTACAACCAGCCCCACTGGCTCACGGAAGTCCAAGGTGAGAGGCCGCCCGGCCGGCCTGCGCTACTCGGGCTGACTCGGCCCTGCCCCGGGCGGGGAGGCGGGCCACGCCGGACACACCGCGGCCTGGCAGCTCGTGAGCCGCTAAAACACACCAGCTCACTCTACACAGACGGGGCTCCCCTGGCCAGGCGACATCCCCCCGCCTGCCCCGGCCATCACTGTTGGGTCCAGGAGACACGGTCACGAGCTGTGGCTTGTTGGGCTACATCAGATCTTTAGCTGCCGACCCTCCGCCCCCAGTGGGTTTTCAGTACCTGGGGCCTCAGTATGGCCTCCAGGTGTGCTGGCCAAAACCTGTGAGGGGCGGTGAGCACACAGCCAGGTAGAGGACGAGTGTGGCCTGAGCACAGGGAATGTCCTCGATGGCAGTGGGTCCCACCACCCCTCCCTGGGCCCCGGAAGGGACCTCCCTGGCCAGAGCCCCGGAACCGACCGGGGGGTCAGGCGAACACGGCCTGGACCCAGGGTGTCTCCCAGAACCCAGATGGGGCTCGTCTCCCGGTGACAAGGGCAGACAAGGACCCCGGCTCCGGCTCTTGGCCGGTCAGTCTAGGCAGATGGCTCCCCCTCGAGCCTCACTTCTCGTCTCTGGAAAATGGGCGTGGCAGCAGCCCTGCTGTCTGGCAGAGTCGCTGTGAGGGGCAGAGGATGCAGGGGGTAGGGGCCATGCTGGAGGTTTGCTGTGCTTGTAACTAGACCCCTCCCCACCAAGTCCACACAGGGAGGGGTGTGTGGCGGGATCGAGCTTTGGGGTTTCCCTGCAGTGATCCGCCACGCTCACCTCCTCTCCCCCTCCTCTCCCCCGTGCGGGTCCCCCCAGACACGGCCAACAAGGCGCTGCTGGCCCTGTTCACGGCGGAGATGCTGCTCAAGATGTACAGCCTGGGGCTGCAGGCCTACTTTGTGTCCCTCTTCAATCGCTTTGACTGCTTCATCGTGTGCGGCGGCATCCTGGAGACCATCCTGGTGGAGACCAAGATCATGTCGCCCCTGGGCATCTCCGTGCTGAGATGTGTACGCCTCCTGAGAATATTTAAGATCACCAGGTGTGTGGCCCGTCATCCCCCCCGGGGACCCAGGGGAGGGGAGCCGCTGTGCCCCGGAGGATCCGTCCTGGGCTCGTGTATTTGCCAGATGGCGCCTCCTTTAGAGGGTCCTTTGGCTGCTCATACAGACAGTGCAGGGGTGGCAGCCGCGGGGCCTCCCGGGGCGTCGGGGACCCGGGCTCCTCTGTCCCTGCTTCACCAGCCCCGGGGCTGCCCTCCACCAAGGTCACAGGCGGCTTCCGGAGGCCAAGCCCTCACCTGTGGGCTCGAGGCGGGAGAAGGGGCTGCCGGCTCCTTCCCGGGCTCCCCCGGAATCTCACCTATAGCTCAGCTCTTGGGGCCGCCCGGCAGCTAGAGAGGGAAACTGCTCTTGTGGCTGGGCCTGTGCTGAGCGTGTGCGGCACGGAAGGCAGGCACGGGGCCTTGACACGCCCCCCCCACCCGCCGCCCGCCACCCACCCGGAGGCCGCAGCCCCCGAACTCCCCCGGGACAGGCGGGGCGGGGATGGGCAGCCACTCCAGGACAGCAAGTTTCCACCGTGTTGTGACCCATTCTGGGTGGTGAGATCACAGCTTATTGGATCACGACCATCATTTTTATTGAGAGATAATCCACATACTATGTAATTCACTCTTTAAAGTGTCCAGTTCAGGGGTTTTTTATGTATCGGCAGTTTTGCAGCCAACACCACAGTCCCATTTCAGTGCGTTTCCATCCCCCAAAAGCAGACCCCACACCCCCTCTTCCCTCCGCCACCCTCCCCTCCAGCGCCCATCACCGCCTTGCCTCCAACTCTGCAGACCTGCCCTCTCTGGACGGTTCATGTCCGTACGACCCGTGCTGCTTTGTGACCAGCCTCTTCCACCTGGCCTGATGGTTTCAGGTCGCCCCCATATTGTCCAGAGATCGGCGCTTCGTTCCTTTTTCGTGGCTGAGCTGTATTCCACTATACGGATATACGTCACGTTTGGTTTATTCGTCCACCTGCTGGCGGGCGTCTGCTTTATTTCTGCCTTTTGGTCCCTGTGAATGATCCACTAGGAAGCATCGTGCTCAGGTTTTCATGTGGACATATGTTTTCACATCTCTTGGATACAAGGAGCAGAATTTCTAGGTCACATGATAAGTCTGTAGTTAAGGTTTTCAGGAAGTGCCAAACTGTTTCCCAAAGAGACTGGACCATTTTACATTCCTACCGGTGATGTCTATGGGTTCCAATTTCTCCTCATTCTCGTTTTTAATGGAAGGATGAAATAGGGTGGAAAACATTGGAGTGCCTCACGTGAACGTAAACACGTTTCACAAAAATCCCTGAGATCATGCCTGGGTCGCAGTATAATAGGTATTTCTTACCGTGGGGTGTGATCTTTCTTGGAGGGGCACGTCAGAAGCACCTGAGGGGAGGGGTTCCAACTGTGCCCCCAGAAGGACAAGCCTCCCATCCTAGAGTCTGATGCTGGGACACTGGGCGTCAGTGAGATCCTGCTGGGAAGAGTGGGGTTGGTATCGTCCGTGCCAGGCCCTGGACTTAACTGTCTCTGCACAGAGTGCTCTGAACTTGTGGGGGTCGGCGGTGGGGGGTGGGGGGGCTGCAGGACACCTGGGTGTGACTGTTCTCTTCCCAGTTCCCTCAGCAGCCCCCCTGCCCCAAACACACCTGCTCCCGTGGGTTCGTTGAGGGTTAGGGTGAGAAGAGACATTTAAAGAGTTGAGTTCAGTGCCAGGCATAGAATATTCTTGGCAACCGAGCGTTCACTGTGACTCGGATTGTAACTGTTGTCATTATCAGGAGAAGGAAGAGGGAGGAAAAAGCTAATGGTCACACACACACACACACACACACACACACACACACACACACTGTGGCTGTATTTGTTTGTCTGCCGTGTACACACTGTCTGTCCAGCTCTGAGAGGCAGGAAGCGGGCTGCATGGTGTGGGCTGAACCCGGGAGAAGCAGACAGTCCAGCTAGGGAGACGGAGTCCCGCTCCTGGGAGACAAGGAAAGGAAAATCTAAGACAGAATGAAATGAGCTGGCAAAATGGGCAGGGGCGACATCTGCTTTGGGAAGCTGGGGACAGGAGAGCATCCCTGGGGAAGCTTCAAGGTCAGAAGACAGACTCAAAGTACAGGCAGGAGTTAAATCCCCAAGTTGGATACTCCTGGGCAACACTTGCCTCGCCCCTGCCCCCGGAAAGAGCTCTTCCTCAATGTCTGAATATCTTGACATCGCAGAAAATCCTCGGTTCAAAATGAAAGCAGTAGAAACATCATGACAATCCTGGTGAATGTGCATCAGCTCTTGGTCTGTGCCGGATAGCCTGACCCCAGTGCTCGCCTGCGTCTGACCTGTAAATCTTCACCATCACCTATAAGACAGGGTGCTGTTATCATTATTCCCATTTTCCAGATGAGAAGACTGAGGGAGTTCAGTCGCTTGCCCAGGGTCGCAAAGCTGCTCAGGGGTGAAGCTGGGACCACAAGGCTCTGTGCCCCGACCGTGACCGTGGGCTGCAGGGCTGATGGCTACACTCTCTTGTCTGTCTCCTGCTCTTCCTGCTCCTCCTGGGTCAGCCAAAAGCTATTTTTAATTTGGAGTTTCAGGTGCCTCTTAAGTAATGCTCAAAAGTCCACATGCTTGGGGCTTTGTCTTTGTTTTTTCAATTCCTATAGAAAAGAATTGTGCTCCCAGATATTCTCATGGCATCTTGAAGAGACTTCACATTCATTCTGTTTCTAATCAACAATTTATCTATTTCTAATCTGAAACTATTGCCAGGAAGCCATTTTTAAGTCTATCTTTATCAGCGAGCTTCCTGAAGCCCCTCCGCAAGAAGGATTAGTGGCATTTTCGGATCTCCATGAAATCCGTAAACAGAATAATTTCATGGTCTAATTGGAAGTTACTTGGCAAAAGCCATCCTCTTCCTGTTTTCCAGTCTCCAGCCTGTCTGGGGGCTTTTGGAAGACAGCAAAGAGTCCAGGTGTGTGTGTGGGGGGGGGAGTCCCATGCCCCCTCCTGAACCTGGTCTCCAATACACTCCAGTGGCCAGAAAGTGCCTAAAATAGGGGCTGGGGGTGGGCGTGCTGGTCCCCTGAGACAGGTCAGCCTGGTCCTGCCATCAAACAAGTCTGTTTCTCCCTCATCTTTTAAAATCTCTTGGAGGAAACTTTGCGACATCCCGCTACTATTTTTAACAACGTTTTCTGGACCAGTGACTATGATTCTCAGACCTAGATGACCTTCTCAGGAGAGCTCATTAAGGACCCATCACTCTAGAGATTTCAGCCAGCAGCTCCTGGCGAGCTCCAAGCCGGTGGCCCGATGACCTCACTTTGAGAAACTCTGGCCTGATTTTCTGCCGCTGCCCTTTGTCCTCTTTCTTGTCTAAAAATAGGAAGCTTCATGTATAATTGGAAACTTGATTCTTCCCTCTCCACTCTCTCCTCTAGACAGTAGCCCCGACCCCGTGAAGACGGTGCTTTTGATGGCTGTGGATTGAGAAAACTCATAATGATAAAGACCTAATAGGAATCCAGTGAAGTTTTAAAATTGATTTTAATTGCATTTATTTCTACACACCTGAACACATTTGAGGCTCTTTATTTAGAGTGCTAGGATCCTTGGACCCACGGATCCCCTCCTGCAGTTCCAGGCTGCCCCCCTCCCACCCAGGGCCTGTGGCCTAAGGGCCGGGAACACCAATCTAGACCATGGTTCGCAGCCGTGACCTCATGAGCCTTTAGTATGTCCAGAGCAGCTCGGCAGTGTGTGGCAGGTCATTTGCTATTACTAAGAGCTAAAATACCAAAATTTGTGAATGGTTTTTGTTTGTTTGTTTTTTGTTTTTTGCGGTACGCGGGCCTCTCACTGCCGTGGCCTCTCCCATTGCAGAGCACAGGCTCCGGACACGCAGGCTCAGCGGCCGTGGCTCACGGGCCCAGCCGCTCTGCGGCATGTGGGATCCTCCTGGACCGGGGCACGAACCCACGTCCCCTGCATCGGCAGGCGGACTCTCAACCACTGCGCCACCAGGGAAGCCCCAAATGGTTTCTTTTTTACATAGCAAATACAAGTACATTCAGTATTGCTCTTGTAACACCCTCACTCTTGGTCACTTGCGTTCCTGAAGGCTTTAATGAACAAGCAAGAACCGGGTGGGCTTACGACTGATCCATGGCCCCTGCGGGAAGAGAAGCCATTGGTTTATGATGACGATGAGTTGCTATAGCCTCCTTACATTTTTTTGGCACTTTGTCAAAATGTGAGCATGCCTTAGGAAGTATACAGCATGTAGGCATATCATCCATCCTATGGGTCTCACTTTTTTATAAAAAGACTGGGAACCCTGCACCAGGCTGTCGGTTGATCACTGAGTATTCACAGTGCTATGGGTGGGGAACTGCAGGGTGAGAAGGTCCAGGTACCTCTGGGAGAAGAGAGGCACGCACGCGGCCAAGACCTTTGTCGTCTTTGGGTAAATGACCGTGGGCCTTCCAGCTGCGTGACGGATGGGGCTCTTTCTCCTGATTTGGGGCTCTCTGGGGCTCTCAGTGCTGCCCGGTTTCAACATCTAGTTTGTCTGCTGTTTGTCAGCCCAGCCTGACCCTCACTCTGTGAGGAGGAAGAGTTTCAGTTTGATTAGATCTGGGTGTGGCCCCGATGTACTAATCACGTCTCATTTTTTATACAGTTGGTCTTCACGTGCAGCACAGCCCCTCCAGCCCTTGCTGTTTTCCCTCTTAAACCCTAAGTGCTATCTCTGTCTTCCACTGCTCCTCCCCCGCAGCTCCCTTCGCTGTCCCTGAGGTGTGAGCTCACACTGACTCAGCACAGACTCACTGGTGAATCGTGACCGCACAGGGGCCCACAGCCCCGAGGTGCGAGCCTTTTGCAAATCCTGCAGACTCTGAGCTCCCCGGGTAACTGCCGGTCTGGCCACGAGCATCAGACCCTCCTGGCCCCCTTCTCAGGGCCCCAGGGAGGCTCTGAGCTCCTCACGGGCCACTATTATAAAGGTAGCTTTGGCGTCCGCCCAGTTGCTGGGCCGGGGCCTATGGAGAAGGCAGCTCAGACGCTAGAGCCCGCTGGCGGCTGTCAGCAAGGAAGGCGCTTATTCTCGGGGGTTAAGGAGACAGGGGAGGACGACGTCTGGCTCCCTGTCTCACCCCAACACAACCACAGGGCTGACTGGGGACTCTGAGAAGCTCACGGGAACCCCGCCTAAATCCCACGGTCAAGGCCAGGACACCCTGCCAGTCGTGATCAGCTCACATCCCCCAGGGGGGTTCTGTCCCCCGTGTGACCGAGGCCTCAGACGCAAACAGGGAAGACAAGGCCTTTGAGTTTGTGGCCCAGGTGGGGTTTGGCTCGAGAGTGACGGACATAAACTGTGCATCCGGCCCCGGGACAGAGTGCAGGGTGGGGACCAGCAGGATCTCAGCCGGCAGGTTTGGCCCCGGGTGGGCAGGACACGCCACTGGGGAGAGTGATTCCGAGCCACAGGAAGGATGAAGAGAGACCATGACCCCGAGGGTGACCCAGCAGGGGAAGCGAGTCTCTCGAGCGGCCTGTGCTTTGGGGGCCGAGACCCCCAGTGCTGGCGGGTTTTTCTGTGCTCGTGACATACGCGGGTGTCATTCTGAAGAGGCGAGGCTTGGGTTTTCTCAGTTTCTCTACAAGGTTCAAGACCTTGAGTCCTTTGTCCTGCTGGTGCCCACTTTTCTCCAAAGCGCCTTCTTTTTTGGCGTGAGTATGTGTATTTCAGTCTTAATCAATTAGGATGAAAGCCCCCTTCAACAGTGAATATGCCGTCAACCCTCCAGTTCACCACCCGCCAACCTTCCTGGAGGGAGAAGGATCCTGGGACACGGGGCCACAGCGGTCACAGACACCAGGCCCAGACTGACATCGAGAAGGACAGAGGTGCAGGATCTGCAGGGCCTTCCGATCGCCCTGCCCGGAGGCTGCCACCTGGCACCTACAAGCCTCTTTGGTATCAGTGTTGAGGAGAACACACCTTATTCCCTGCCATCTGCCATGGCGAGCCAGGCCCCAGATTCCAGCGATCTCCTCTGAGCTCTGCAGTATCCCCACAGCGATCCCCGTGTCGGTCTTCCAGGGAGTGCACGTAGGGATGGACGGCCTTCCATCCAACGAGCGGGGTCCCTCGTGACGCCAGGCCACTGGCACCAGCTCTGCTCGGTTATTGCTGCTCCAGAGGCACAGAGCATGGGTGGCAGGCCACACGCGGGGACCTCCACCCTGCCCTCCTGGACAGGAAGCAACAGGAGGCTGAATGCAAGCAGCGCCCACCACCACAACCTGGTCCAAGGGCAGCATCTCCTCAGCCCAGGTGTGTCCATGGGCAAGTGAGTCAGGTACTTGGGCGCAGTCTGGCTCATGAACCAAGGCTGGCAGGTGCCCTCAGACCTGTGGCCGCTTGTTCTGAGCCCCCGGGGGGAACGCTTTCCCCAGGAGAGACTCGTGTTCACACTGCTCTCTGGAATCCTACCCAAGCGTCTAGAAGCCACAGCAACCCTACTTTCTATGTAGCAAACTGAGGCATCATAGACTTTTTTTCTTTTTTCCTTTTTTTGAATCAAGGCATACAGTTGATCCTTGAACAACAGGGGTTTGAACTGCGAGGGTTCACTTCCATGCAGATTTTGTCGCACTGCAGGTCTACACAGTCCGAAGTTGGTTGGATTTGAGGACACGGACTGTCGAGGTATTCTCGGATTTTCAACCGCCGAGGGTCGGTGACCTAACAACCCCTGTGCTGTTCAGGGGTCCACTATAATTGACATATAACATGATACTCATTTCAGGTGAACAACATAATGTTTCCGTATTTGTATACATTAGGAAATGATCACCACAGCAAGTTGAGTTAACATCCATCACCACACACAATTTTTCTTTTCTCGTGATGAGAACATTTTAAGATCTATTCTCTTGGCAACTCTCCAGTGTAAAATATAGTATTGCTAACTGTAGTCACCATGCCATGCATCACGTCCCCAGGACTTATTTGTTTTATAACTGGAGGTTTGTAGCTTTTGACCTCCGCACCCAGTTTGCCCACTTCCCCGCACCCCACGCCTCTGGGGACCAGTCTGTCCTCCTGACACATAATAGTGTGACGAGTGGTCTGGTAGTGGAAGCTCGGGAACCCCTGGATCTAGGGAAGCCACAGGATCAGAAGTGACGTTGTGGGGAGGGCAAGAGCCATTCCTCACCTTTGAGCAAAGTGGGTTTGACTCGGGTGAGTGTGAGACCCGCCCCCCAGCCCTGCTCCACACACACGGGGTCTGTGTCCCCTTGCCTTCCCTCCATTAGGTACAAAGGTGTCACGTTGAAGATCTGTTCCCTCATCCAGCAGAACACTCCCAGGGCACCTCCTCTGGCTGTGCTCCCAGCCCAGCTGTGCTCCCTGCTCTCTGGACCGTCCCCCTGGAGGGGATGAGCGTGTAAAATGCAGGCTGGGGACAGGGTGGCTGCCAGGAGGGCGTTGCACAGGCCCAAGGGGACTGAAGGAGTGAGCCCTGCAGACTCCAGCGCCGGGCCGGCCAGTGTGGGGGATGCAGGCGGGACAGTGGGGGGCCGGGCTGCAGCCTCGCAGGGGGTAGCAGGGGAGGTGCCGTCCACAGGGTCTGCGGGGCCTTGGGCGGGGCCCTGGAGAGCGTCCTGCTGCCCGGCCGAGGAGGGGTCGGGGGTCACGGGGCGCCAGGAGTTGTCCCGTTGTCAGGGATTCTGAGAGGAGGAACGTGGCCAGGGGTGTCCGCCGCGTTTCTCACCGTGAATGTGCCCTTTCCCTCTGTAATTACGGAGTAATCCATGGAGAGATAGCGGGGCCTGTGAACACCCTGCTCCCCAGAGACCTTCCACCCGTGACGGTCTGTACCTGAATCACTGACTCGTTCTGTTTCGTTCATTCATTCATGCATTCATTCATTCCTACCGTCCGTTTGACAGTCTGTAAAGCAAACCCCTCTCTCTTTAACGTCAGTGGATTTGATTTTTTTCAGTGTATTATAACTTATTACTGTCGCTGAGAGCACCTGCGGCAGTGCGTTCGCGGCTCCTCGCCTAGGCGGCGGAGGTGGGGGAGCAGCTGCAGGGGGCGGGGGGCAGGACGGGGGAGACGCCCGCCTGGGTGGCAGGTGCCGGAGGGGCTGTAGCCCGGCTCCGAGGACGGGGTTGCGGCTGTGGGTGTGAGGCCACCTGGAGGGCAACCCCAAGTGTCTGGGCTTGAGCCAGAGACGGCGGCTGTGCTTCACCGCGACGGCGTGATGGCGGGGCGTGCCACGGGGCTCGGTCACGACAGCGGCTCGTGCTGGGAACCCCCCATCGACTGAGAGACGGCCGCGCACCCCTCGGGACGTGGGAGCAGGAGAAGAGCCTTCCGACCCGAGGCTCGGCCCCTGTAGGCGGCTCAGTAGGCCTCCCCCGTCCAGCGTCCCCAGAAGGTCTCCACCACCCCCAGGACGGGCGGCACAGCCGTGCTCGGTCCAGGCCCTCAGTTCAGGCCCGCGGGCCGCACCCCACCCCAGGCGGACCCCCTCCCGCGCGGTGACTTTCTCCCTCGAGTCTGGGGCCTCCTTGGCCGGCGCCCCTGGGCCCGAGGCCGGCAGACAGCCTGAACTTCAGCGCTGGGCTGGTCTATTTCCCTCACGTCCACGGGCCTCTGGAAAACTAAGGCACCAACTTCTCTGGCCATGAAGACTTTCCCAGAATATTCTGTGTGGTTTAGGGGCTGTGTGACCTTAACCCCCAGGCAGACACGGTCCACCCGCCCAGTACAGCGGGACGTTCCCATTACAGATACGCTCCGGAGTTTCGGTTCCTAAATACCGGCTTGCTGACTGGGGCTGGGTGCTCGCACAGCCGTGATTCATGGTTCCGAGCGGGGCCTGGGAATCAGCATTTGGAAAATTGTTTCCCACCCTCCCACCCCCGGCATGTCATCTCCAGACAGCTTTGGGAGCTTTCAGTGTAAGAGGGGAGGGCGTCCTAGCCCCCACAGAAGTTCTCTAACTCCTTGCTTAAACAGAACGATTAGTACAATCTCTAGCCGGCCGGGGCCAGGCAGCCCGTCACACACGCCAGGCTGCACAGAATCTACTTGAGGACAGAGAAGCAGGGGATGGAAGGGGAACCTCTGCCCCAAGAACTCAGGCCTGTTTGGGTGAGACAAGAGGCTGTCACACATGTGGAGCAGGTAAGAGCCTTTCTAGAGCAGATACAAGTCGACGTATATTAACATTCCGCGAACAGAGGGCGTGTGGCTGGCAGGCAGGGTAGAGGCGGAGCAGGGCTGAGTCTGGAGAAAGAGCATGAGAGACTCCAGGTTGGGGAGACGCTCATGTTTACACCCAAACTGTTGGCCCATCTGCTTCTGTCACTTATGGAGCCGTTTTCCGGAGTGAGGTGCCCGGGTTGGGGTGCGGCTGCCAGGCTGCAGCGGGGCGTGGTTTGCAAGGCATTGTCTCGAGCAGCAGAAACAATTCCCTGTCTGCCTTGGTGAAAAGCCGGGGACATCTAAGTGGAGGAGATCAAGGTTGTGACCTGGAAGGCAGCTGGGTCGGTTAGCGCTGCAGGGAAGTGAGACGCGCTTGGCCAGCTGGGCACGTGTCCCTTTTGCTGCAGTGCGTTCCTACCCTGAACAGACCCTGTCCCGGGTACCCAAGCCCCTTCCAGGGCCATTCGTGTCCCCCCACTTCCCCAAGAGAGGGCTTTTCCCCACCCGTCCCCACAGTGAAGGGCGTCCGCGCTCACAGCGGAGAGATGCAGGGCCCCTCCAGCTGCAGGCTGTCGCTGTGGACTGGGTGTGTTTGCTGCAATCCAGGATCTCCCAAGCTGGCCTGCGTATCAGAATCCTCGGTGACCCTTGCTCAAAACAGATTTCTGGGCCCCAAACGACAGCTATTGAATCAGAATGTCCAGACGAGAGGCTTTTGAAACAAACCAACTCTTTGGACCCCGGGTGACACTGGGAAGCCTCAGTAAAGCACACACGCCCTCTTCTCACCCGCGGGTGACCCAGGCCACCCTCACCCGTGGGTGACCCCATTCATGACTGGGCTGGGCTGAGGCCCGCATTCTGGAAAAAAAAATTTTTTTAATGTGTTGTTTTGTCTAAAGATCAGTAGTGATAACAATAATTACTAACCTTTATCACCTGTGTGCCAGGCACAATACTGGGGTCTTTTTTTTTAAATGAAGAGCTGGAATTATATTTTTTCTAGTTTTACTGAGAAATAATTGACATACATCAGTGTCTACATTTAAGGTGTACAACATGATGGTTTGTTTTCTATACATTGTGGAATGATTGTGACCGTAGATTTAGTTAACATGTGTCATCTTGTAGAGACAGTGTGAAAAAAGAAAAAAATTATCCTTGTGATGAGAACACTTAGGGTTTACTGTCCTAACAACTGCCACATATAGCACACAGCAGTCATCATGTTGTACGCTACATTCCTAGTATTTATTTATCTATAACTGGAAGTTTGTACCTTTGGCGCCCTCCCTCCTGTTCCCCACACACACCATCCCCCGCCTCTAGTAACCACAAATCTGATCTCCTTTTCTGGGAGTTTGGTGGGGGGTTTTGTTTGTTTGTGTCTGTTTTTGGATTTTTTTAGATTCCGCGTATCAGGGAGGTCATATGGTATGTGTCTTTCTCTGTCTGACTTATTTCACTAAGCATAATGTCCTCCAAGTCCATCCATGCTGTTGTAAATGGCAAGATTTTCTTCTTCTTTATGGCTAAAGAATATCCCATTGTAGGTAATGTACACCACATTTTTCTTTCTCCATTTCTCCGTTCCTGGACACTTAGGTTGTTTCCATGTCTTGGTCATTATGAATAATGCTATAGTGCACGTATCCTTTGGATAAGTTCCCAGAAGGAGAATTGCTGGAGGATGTGGCAGCTCTATTTTTAATTATTTTGAGGAATCTCCACGCTGTTTTCCACAGCGGCTGCGCCAACTTACATTCCCACCAGCAACGCACAAGGGTTCCCTTTTCTCCACATTCTCACCAGCACTTGTTATCTCTTGTCTTTCTGATGATGGGCATTCTCACAGGTGTGAGGTGATATCTCTTGGTTTTGATTAGCATTTCCCTAATGATTAGCAATGTTGAGCATCTTTTCACGTGTCTGTTGGCCGTTTGTATGTCTTCTTTGGAGAAATGTCTGTTGGGGTCTGGTTTTTTTAAGTATTTATTTTTATTTGGTTGCGCTGGGTCTTAGATACGGCATGCGAACTCTTAGTTGTGGCATGTGGGACCTAGTTCCCTGACCAGGGCTGAAACCCGGGCCCCCTGCATTGGGAGCGTGGAGTCAACCACCGCGCCGCCAGGGAGGTCCCTGTCTGTTTTTTTAATAGGATTATTTGGGGTGATTTTTTGTTTGTTTGTTTGTTTGCTTGTTCCGCTATTGAGTTGCATGAATTCTTTATATATTTTGGATTTTAATCTCTTATCAGATATATGGTTTGCAAGTGTTTTTTTCCCATTTTGTAGGTCGCTTTTTCACTTTGCTGATGGTTTCCTTTGCTGTGCTTTTTAGTTTGACGTCGTCCCGCTTGTTTATTTTCTATCTGGTTGCCGTTGGGGGGAGTGGCTTTTTAAAAACTGTTATTGCATGTAATCCTCCCGATAACGTAATGAAGGGTGTGCTACCGCTGACCCTATTTTTTCAGACGGTGGGGCGCAGAAAGAAGGGAGGTTAAGCAACTCGCCCAAAGACACGTGCAGAGCTCGGTCGGAACCGGCCTCCCGACCAGGTGCCCCTGAATTAACTCACTCACGCTCTAATGGGAGCTGGCCGGCCAGGTCCCACCACCACGCTGCCCCAAGGACAGGGCCAAGAGGAGGGCGTTGCAGCCGGTCCCAGAGCCCCTGGTGGGTGGGGCAGCGGGGCAAGAGGTGATGGAGGCTCACCCCGCCCCCCGTCCCCAGGTACTGGAACTCCCTGAGCAACCTGGTGGCGTCCCTGCTGAACTCTGTGCGCTCCATCGCCTCCCTCCTTCTACTGCTGTTTCTTTTCATCATCATCTTCTCCCTCCTGGGCATGCAGCTCTTCGGGGGGAAGTTCAACTTTGATGAGATGCAGACCCGGAGGAGCACGTTCGATAACTTCCCCCAGTCCCTCCTCACCGTGTTTCAGGTATGGACTCTTCTCTGCCGGGACTGTGCTCTGGGGGGAGGGCCAGGGGCCCGGGGGCGGGGGAGGAAGGAGCTTCCCGCCCACTCCCACGGGGCAGCCAGAGCCAGAACAGGTTGGCCACAGGAGCCCAGGACAGTCTGTAGCTCTCCTACCCTGACCCCCAGGAAATTATGCTGTTGGATGGACCACTGGGGTAAGAAAAAGATCCAATTAAGCGGCTTAAAAACTGTTTCTTAGCCGTGGAAACCGTTATGCAAATACATTCCACAGGGAAGCCCACAATATCAACAAAGGAAAGTGGACGGCCCTTGCTGGGGAGGGGAGGGGGATGGGACTCTTTCCTACCCTTCACGCTTGCCCCCAGGAAAATAACGACTACCATCGAATTTGAGACTTCACGGATATGTGGGCTTAGGGCCAAGCTAAAGTAGCACTTAAGTTTAAAAGTAGATCGATTTACAAATTAAACTGGGTAATATGTGGTAATATGTTGCCAAAATCTTAAAGATGGCACCCAGAGTCCTCACATTTGGAGAAAAGCGGGGGACCTGTGGCCCCTTAGTGAACACGCTCCCTTTGACGACTTAACCTGAGGGTCAGCCACCGAGACAGCCACTGTCTCTGGGGGTAGGAGGTATTTTGCCCAGGGAGCTCTCTTAATCAATCAGATGATTTGTGCTGGTGGCCACGCACTCTGTCTAAGGAGAGGGCTGGACTTGCGGGGGTCACAGCTCAGAGCCCTGGGAGGAGAACGGGGGGCAGGAGGTGGGGGAGGAAGAGACAGACGTGAGACGTTTGTGTCTCGCAGGGGGCTGGGCAGGGGAGTTTCGGGTTTGCTGCTGGTCTAACGCTGTGTCCCTTATTGGTGGGACTGTGTCATTCAGATCCTGACCGGGGAGGACTGGAATTCGGTGATGTATGATGGGATCATGGCTTATGGCGGCCCCTCTTTTCCAGGGATGTTAGTCTGTATTTACTTCATCATCCTCTTCATCTGTGGAAATTGTATCCTTTGCTCCTGCCTCCCCCCCACCCCGCCCCCGCTGCCCCAGCTCTCAGCCTACAGCTCGATGCCAATAGGTGTGCCCCACAGGTCCTGACTTGGGGGGGACCCAGGGCCCTCCCCCCAGGGGAAGGAGGGAAGGGCAGGCTTGGGAGAATATGTCCAGCCCAGACCACCTCAGCGGTGCAGGTGTCTGGGTGGGAGCCCGGAGCCTGGGGCCGGCAGGGGGATGCAAGTCATCCCCCAGCCTCCAATTCCAGGAGTGCATGCATCCTCGCCGCGGTCCCGGCGAGCAGCCACCCCCCACCCCAGGTGTTGTGCTTGCAACCACTCACTCGGATCCCAATGTGCGCACTAGCTGCCCCAGCCCAGGGCCCCTGCCCGGGGAGGACAGAGCCTCCGCCTCGGAAGTGACATTCACCTGTTGCCCTGCTCCCGGGCCAGGGTCCCTCCCTCTGAAGCCACTCTGCGGGATGTTAGCCACAGGCAGAGTGGACAGGCCACGGGCAGGTTCCTGGGTCCCGGGCTGCTGGCACCCCTCTTCCCCTCCTGTCCCTGTAGGTTGTATGCACAGGGGCTCGGAAAGTAAATCACAGAAGATCTGGACACAGAGGCCAGCGGGCGGCCTCGGGCACACCCAGGGATGCCCACCTAGTGTCCTGGGAACGGGGTGGACATAGCAGTGCCTCCAACCTAACGGGCCAGGTGAGGCTGAACAAGATGACGCACGCCCAGCTCCTGTCCTTGCGGGGCCGCGGCCCTCGCTCCCCGTGTGAGCCGGAGCCTCCCGGGGCCCGGGGTGGAAGGTGGACCTGACCAGCGTTAACCTCTCGGCTGGACGGACTCTGATCCGGTTCTCTGACCCACAGTGCCTGCGTCCGAGCCTGGGGTGGGGGGAGAAGAAAGGGCAAACTCTGCTCCAGTTAGGAGCTCGGTGGACCCTCCCAGGGCCTCTGTCTGAACACGGTCACGGCGGGAGGGGCAGGGCAAGCGGACACCCCCTGGCAGCGGTAATGGCCACTCTGCACCCCGTCCCGCTGCAGCGCCGCTTCCGGTGCCAGTCACGGGCGGTCATCTCGAAACCGGCAGTTAAAGAGCGAGGCCCGGCTGCCGGCCACCCCGCCCCCGGCCCCAGCCTGCCAGCGGGCCTGCTCTCGACCCCTCAGAAAACCCCGGGAAGCTAGCGGGGTGATGGGGCTCGGAGCCCCTCCCCAGGGGGAGCTCTGCGCCCGCGTGTCCTGCCCCCTCCCGCCCCCCTGCCCATCCACACCCCCAAGTCCAAGGGTCATTTTCTTTAAGAACGGGCACAAACAGATATCCTACTGAATGTGTTCTTGGCCATTGCCGTGGACAACCTGGCTGACGCCGAGAGCCTCACCTCCGCCCAGAAGGAGGAGGAAGAAGAGAAGGAGAGGAGGAAGATGGCCAGGTAACCGCTGCTTCCGCGGCCCAGCCTGGGGCGCCGCTCCCCTCGGCGCTCGGGAGATGCCCCGCCCTGCCTGGCCGTCCCTCCTGGAAGGGGGCTGGTTGGGGGCTCTCTGTGTGAGTGGAGCCTCTCCCCTAATTCCTGGGCACTGCTCTAAGCGGGGACCACCGTGAATTACATCTCTGGGAAGGGGTTGTGTTGCCCCACCTGTCCGGGAAGGTGGTGGGTTCTCTACTGAGAAGGGAGGTCATGAAAGGTCGTGGGGGGCGGGGGGTGGCGGGAGGTGGCAGCCACTCGTGGGAGAGGTCCAGCTCCGGCTGAAGAGCCATGAGAAGACAAGCCAGGGCCCCACTCTGTCTTCGTCCTTGTCTACGTGGACTGTCACGGGCCACACCTCTGCTGAGTACTGAGCAGGGTTCTCCAGGAACCTTCCTCTGGGTTAGACGGGGACTGAGCCTCTGAGAAGCCTCTTCAACTGAATGCCGGACAGAGCCGGCTGGGGACAGAGTCGGGATGGGACAGAGCCGGGATGGGACAGAGCCGGCTGGGGACAGAGCCGGGATGGGACAGAGCCGGGCGAGGACAGAGCCGGGATGGGACAGAGTCGGGATGGGACAGAGCCGGGATGGGACAGAGCCGGCTGGGGACAGAGTCGGGCGAGGACAGAGCCGGGATGGGACAGAGCCGGGATGGGACAGAGCCGGCTGGGACAGAGTCGGGATGGGACAGAGCCGGGCGAGGACAGAGCCGGGATGGGACAGAGCCGGGCGAGGACAGAGCCGGGATGGGACAGAGCCGGGCGAGGACAGAGCCGGGATGGGACAGAGCCGGGCGAGGACAGAGCCGGGATGGGACAGAGCCGGCTGGGGACAGAGTCGGGCGAGGACAGAGCCGGGATGGGACAGAGCCGGGATGGGACAGAGCCGGGCGAGGACAGAGCCGGGATGGGACAGAGCCGGCTGGGGACAGAGCCAGGCGAGGACAGAGCCGGGATGGGACAGAGCCGGGCGAGGACAGAGCCGGGATGGGACAGAGCCGGGCGAGGACAGAGCCGGCTGGGGACAGAGTCGGGCAAGGACAGAGCCGGGATGGGACAGAGCCGGGATGGGACAGAGCCGGGCGAGGACAGAGCCGGGATGGGACAGAGCCGGCTGGGGACAGAGTCGGGATGGGACAGAGCCGGGCGAGGACAGAGCCGGGATGGGACAGAGCCGGCTGGGGACAGAGTCGGGATGGGACAGAGCCGGGCGAGGACAGAGCCGGGATGGGACAGAGCCGGGCGAGGACAGAGCCGGGATGGGACAGAGCCGGGCGAGGACAGAGCCGGGATGGGACAGAGCCGGGCGAGGACAGAGCCGGGATGGGACAGAGCCGGGCGAGGACAGAGCCGGGATGGGACAGAGCCGGGCGAGGACAGAGCTGGGATGGGACAGAGCTGGGCAGGGACAGAGCTAGGCAGGGACAGAGCTGGGCAGGGCCCAGCGCCCCTGTGATTGAGCTGCACGGCATGGGCCCCAGCAGGCCACGGGGCAGCTCCGTATCAATCGGGTCACATCCCTTTCTTTTCCCTCCTGCTGACCGGCCAGGACTGCCAGCCCAGAGAAGAGACAAGAAGTGGTAGAGAAGCCGGCCGTGGAGGAGACCAAGGAGGAGAAAATCGAGCTGAAATCCATCACTGCGGATGGAGAGTCCCCCCCTGCCACCAAGGTGAGGGGCCGAGGCCCAGGGGAGGAGGACACGGTCCTCCTGGGCCAGACACCAGGGGAGGTGGGGGAAGAAGGGGCTGGGGAGGGTGGACAGCAGAGCTGGGCACAGAGAGAAGGAAGGCCAGCCTTCTGCTAGTGTCCTGAGGGATGTGCGCAGAGGAAAAAGGGTGTGTTTCTGCGTCGACAACTCAGCCTAGACTAGGGGGCAATTTCAAGGCTACCCGGAGCCTCTAAAGCTGTGGACCTTGTCTAACTGGACCCTGCTTCTCTCCTTGGCTGCCTAGATCAACATGGACGACCTCCAGCCCAATGAGAACGAGGACAAGAGTTCCTACCCCAACCTGGAAACCACAGGTACCAGCCCACAGCCTGTCCTGGGGGTAGGGGGATCTGGGGGTGGACACCCAACTGTAAAGCCACGGGCTGGCCCTAGATCCCCCCGACTCGGCTGCAGCACTGCCGATTATCCTCTGGAGGGCAGGGTACTTTGCTCCTTGTTTCCTCATAATGACAACAGAAGATTGAATGCATCGTGTTTGAGCGATGCCTTTGGGTCTTTTGGAAGCTGGATTGTGTATACATTTAAGGTTTATTATAGCCTATGTTGTAAAATCATTATTAAGTTACATAACTTATTAGGATAACATGTGTCACAGCATCTTGCTCCCTTAATAATAAATCCCAAATCTGTCCTGTCCTCACCCGGAAGGCGGTGCTGAGCACAGCGTGGCCGCCACCGCTCGCTGCTCTGCAGGATGCGTTCAGAGCTCTGCCGTCTGGTCCGTAGTAAACTGGCAGGCAGGCCCCCTGGAGATGGTTTCACGTCAGGAGCCCATCAGCCCCCCTCAGGATCCACTTCCCTGCGTCAGGAAACCACACCCCGTGTGAGCCCTGACCTGCCCTCCTTCTACAGAGAGTTGCAGATGTTATCACGAGCTTCAAGCTCAAAGTCATGACACACTGTCAAGGCACCGTGGGTCTCGTTGACACCCCTCCCCGCACAGGTTGGGCTGTGTCGGGTCACGGCCCTGTCGGGAGCCTGAAAACCTTCTGCGTTCGTGGCCGCGCCCAGCCTCCTTCTCCCTTGCCCTCCACGGTCTGTCTGCTGGGAGAGAGGATGTGGCTTCCTGGGGCTCAGACAGAAAGGAGGGCGGAAGGGTGTCCGTGTGCCGGGCACCAAGCCTTTTGAAGCCTTCAATCCCTTCTGGGTGGAAACTATTATAGAATTTCAAAGACAGACCAGAAATACCCACCGAATGCAGCAGGCGGGTCTTGTCCTGATCCTAAATGAGCAAATAAACTTTTCGATGACATTTGTGAGGCAATGGGGGGAAGTTGAATATGGATGGGGAGCTAACTGATTTGGGGGAGGTTTTGTTAATCGCGGGACCCCCTGCGGGAGGCGCCTGTTTCTAGTCCCCGCAAAGCAGCCCCGCTGCCCAGCGGTGGCCTTTCAGGCCTCCCCTCCTAGTTCAGTCTCCAAAGCTTGCAGGTTGGTTGGAGCCTCCCAGCTTTGTACACACTACATTTTATAAACATCACCTCACCCAGGAAGGAAAGCTTTGTGCCAAGATGGTGCTTTTATCTAATTGATTCATTTACTTGAGTGAACATACAGATGTACTTAAGAGTCACTAAGGGCTGAAGATTAATAAGTACACATGAAAAGGAAATGTGATGACACCAGGGAGTGTGTGGCTCAGTCCAGACGCTGTGGGAGACGCCTGGGCCGCTGCAGGGGCTCCAGGAGAGAGCAGTGCGGGGAGGTGGGGCGGCGGGGGGGTCGCGGAGCAGGTGGTCCCCACTGGGTCTGCAGTCGGGGAGTTGGAGAGGAAAGAAGTTACTTCGGGACCATCCTGTTTTCATGGCCACAGAGCTGGACAAAACCAGGGGGACGTCCATTCATTGATTTAATAACTGCTTATAAAGCACCTACTGTGTGCCGGGCCCTGGACCATGGGGGACAGAGAAGGCCACTGCTCTCGGGGGGCCCCCATTGTAGTGGGAGGCAGACAAGGAGCAAGAAAGCAAACCAACCAGAAAGGAAACATCAGGAAGATCATAAAACCAAGGGCCCTATTAGAGGTACCAAGTGGGTGGGGCTGCCCTGGCTGTGTGGTCACTAGGGCCCCTTTGAGAATGTGACCTCTGGGCTGAACCCTGAGTCAGAGAAACCAGGTGTGTGGAGATGATTGAGGGAAGAGCTTTCTAGGTGGAGGGACCAGCAAGCGCAGAATCTCGGGCAGTCGCATCTGTGTGCAGTGGGGCCCGAGCAGGCAAAGGGCCGGGGGCGGGGCCAGGGGCGGGGCAGGGGCAGGTGGGATGGCCCCCAAGGCCACGCAGAGGAATGGGTCCAGGCTGATGCTGGGGGGACCACAGGAGGTTCTCAGCCCACGTCTGATTTACCTTGCAAAAGACTTGCCCTGGCTGTGGTGTAAAAACAGAGTGGGACGGGGCAGTGGGGATGCTCATGCGGCAGTCCAGGCAGGATGATGGCAGCCGGGCAGGGGGCCAGCTGGACACGTAGAGGGGGCGGCCCTTGGGGGTGTTTGGAGACAGGGCCGGCTGGACAGAGGAGCTGGAGAGGCGGGAGGGTGAAGGGTGGCTCTGAGGGCCAAGTTGAGCCAGTTAAGAGAAAGTAATGGCGCGGGGAGCGCGTACCAGCCTCACTCTGCAGGTTGGCCTCTTAGGGCGGCCGGACTCTGGGGCCACACGGAGGCCTGGGTGCTCCTTGACGGCAAGGCCGTGGCTTTGCGTCCAGAGCGCTGTGGGCCCGAGGTGTCAGAAACAGTATTTTGACTTGCACCAGCCATGAGCAGAATCACAGCGGTGAGCATGGGGCCCCGGACGGCAAGGACCGAGGGTGGGCATTTAGCTCTGCCCGCCACGTTTTTCCTGCTGAGTTCTGGAAGCGCCATCTGGAAAGCAGCCGGGCCTTGCTTTCCCCGCTTCTGTGAGAGCTGTGAGAGCTGCGATGAGAAAACAGCACCGAGGGGTTCCACGGGCATCGGGCGTCTGGGCGGTTGGCTGCCCACCCCAGAAGGAGCTCTACCTGACGTCCCCTATTCCGTCACCTCTCTCCTCATGCGTCATACATGCAAAGCATCATGGCATCATGTGCTGGGAACCTTCTGACCCTTCACAAGTTTGCTTTGTCCTTCCGCAGTAGTTTCCTCTTAAACGTTGCTCGCAGGACAAAAGAGTACACACGATTCTCCACGAGGACCTTAGAGGCGCACAAACCTGGCAGACGTGTTTTTCTATAAACACAGATGATTAAATAAGCATTCAATTACCTGTTCTCAGATATTCCTGAATAAGAAAGCATTGGGTCATTTAGAGCAAAACTGGAAAGAGGACAGAGGCAGGCGGGACCTGAGATCCTCCAGTTAAATCCCACATATAGATGCTGTGATATCAGCCCACTCTGGCTTCACTGATTTTGCTTTAATAGGAGACCTTGCCAAGGTTAGTTAGGAAGCTTCAAGCCCCTCCTGGACACCATCTGCCATTGTGTGCCACTCTTCTGCTGAAAATATTCATTGCCTGCCACTCAGCTCTAATTACTTGAGGGAGGGAATCTGATCTGTGCCTGTGATCTGCTGGTCCTCCAGAGAAGCCTTGGGTCCTTGGTTGCCTCTTGCTTGATAAAGAACCGCTTTCTGCGCCAGGCTCATTTGCTCCGCCCCACCTGGCTTCGTGGTAACCAGGAGTGAGCACAGACCTGTGGCTGGTCCACGAGGTCCACTGCCCAGAGCCATCTCTCCACCAGAACTTCTACTCAGTCCCCTTCCTCATAAAGCCAGTGTTGTTAAATCATCTCCAGGAAATGAGGCTTCCACGTGCCAGGGGGTTTCTCTCTGCAGGGCTTTCAGCACATGAAGAGATGGAACCAGGTACATTTAAAGTCACGCATCCGCGGCGTTTTTGTCCCAAGTGCCAGGTGGGTGTGGGAGGCCGGAGGCGCTGCTGGGACTCACAGGAAGGTCCTTCCTGGGTGCAGGGACTCAGGAAGGCCAGGCGAAGGTGCTCTGTGAGCCGGGGGTGCCCACAGCTCTGCGGAGGGGCTGACGGGCAGGTCAAGCAGGGAGAGAGCTGAGCCACCTTCATGGAGCCCCCGGACACGGGCTTCAACTACAGAACTTCATCCTCTCACAGTTCTGGAGCCTGGAAGCCAGACACCGAGACACCAGCAGGGCCGAGCTCCCTCCAGCAGCTCTGGGGAGAGTCCCCACTCTGCCGGCCAACGCAGTCCCTTCCAGCTCCTTAGCTGTTGCAGCCTCAGCCCCATCTCTGCCTCCGTCCTTCTTCCCTGTGTCTCCTTACGAGGACAACAGTCCCCAGAACGAGGGCCCACCCTCGTCCACTGTGACAGCATCATAGCTAATGACATCTGCAAAGGTGCATTTTCCAAAATAAGGTCACGTGCTCGCTTTGGCAGCACATGTACTAAAAATTGGAACGATACAGAGAAGATTAGCATGGCCCCTGCGCAAGGATGACACGCAAATTTGGGAAGCGTTCCATATTTAAAAAAATAAAAAATAAGGTCACATCCTGCGGCTCCAGGTGGGCATGGATTTGGAGGGATGCTATTCAACCCACTACAGTGAGTGTTTAGAGAATAGTTTGATGTGAGTGAAAAGTCTGTCAGGAAATAACAGGCAAAGAGCAGACAGACTGAGGAAGATGCTAGACACTAATTTACTGTCTTGGAGTGTCTACCATGGGTGGAGATTGTAATAGCACCATTCTGAGGTACATACGTGCTATTATCCCATCTCACAGATGGGGAAACTGAGGCACAGAGACACTAACTTAAACAGCCAGAAAGAAACAGAGCCAGGATTTGGATCAAGCCATGCTCCTAACTTCCATCGCCTTCTGAACATTTTTCAGTACCTTGGACAAGAGCAGGGTATGCAGTTTCCTTCCATGGCCATTGAGCTTGTGTGCCTGTGATCCACAATCAGTGTGGCCGCTGGCCTGGAGAGCAAAGTGCTTCTGTAACTGGTGTCAGCGTCTAGACCTTTGGACGGAGGGCCTGTTACGGTAGGGTTACGGCCCGACTGCCCCTACAGCACAGTGTTTTCTTGTATTTTCAGGAATAGGGAGAATGTTGACTTAAACTCCTGGAACATTCAAGGATGGGGTTGTTTGCCGGGGTGTCAGGTCAGCTGAGCCACACCTTTTCCCCTGCCTGCAGTCTAGAAGGGCGAGGACAACTGGCAGTGCCCCAGTCTCACCTGGTCACCTGTTGCTAGTGCCTGACAACTAGGATGACCAACCACCCCGATTTGCAGGGGACTGAGGGTTTCCTGGGATGTGGGAATTTCCATTTAAAAACAAGGACGGGGGGCTTCCCTGGTGGCACAGTGGCTGAGAGTCCGCCTGCCGATGCAGGGGATGCGGGTTCGTGCCCCGGTCCGGGAAGATCCCACGTGCCGCGGAACAGCTGGGCCCATGAGCCATGGCCACTGAGCCTGCGCGTCCAGAGCCTGTGCTCCGCAACGGGAGAGGCCACGGCAGTGAGAGGCCCGCGTACCGCAAAAAAACATATAATAAAAAAAATAAATAAGCGGGAGCCGTGGAGCTGTTTAGAGCGGTGCTGTTTTCTTGCAGGAGAAGAGGAGGAGGAGCCTGAGATGCCCGTGGGCCCCCGCCCCCGCCCCCTCTCTGAGCTGCACCTGAAGGAGAGGGCGGTGCCCATGCCAGAAGCTAGCGCCTTCTTCATCTTCAGCCCGAGCAACAGGTGTGTGCAGGGGGCTTCGCTCTCTCTGTGACGCAAGCCCGGCAGGTGTCAGCGCCCTCCAGCCTCTGGGTGGGCCTGGGACTCTCCCAGCTCCCCGCAGCTTGTGCAAACAGACACGGATTTGGGGAAGAGAGTCCTGGATTCTCAATCAGGAGACCTGGGTTTGCTTTTCTCTCCATTTTGTGAAATGTGTAAACTCTGTTTCTGCTCTGTTGGTGATGACATTTAACTTAACAAAGCCTCAAGTTGAACAAGGTCCTAAACCTTCTCCTGCAAAATAGAAGGAGTTAAAATAGATAGACTACTTCAACTCCTCCCAGACCTCCTACCTTACGTGTTATGGTTGATGAGTATTTTGGTCCCGACCTTTATTTCCAACACGACAAGTCAGACGTGAGTACCTGTGAGGACAGCGTATGTTTGGATTTACATACCACTTACTGTTTTATCTGCTGACCATTTTTTATGCATCTCAGTCCATCTCTCGGCAATCATTTTCTTTCCTCCTTAAAGTACATTCCTCAGAAGTTCTTTTATGGAAAATTCACTTGGCCTCTGTTTATCTGTAATCCTTTGCAGTTCTTGTTCTTGAAAGGTAGTTTGGCTGTGTACACACACTTTCAGGTTGACGGGTTTTAGTCTTCAGTGTGTTGGATGTGTTATTCCACTGTGAAGTCGGAATTCCTACAATTGTTCCTTTGTCAGAATGTGCCCTTTGTCTCCAGCGGCTTTTAACCTCATCTGCTGTCTCTGGGGTTGCACATTTTTACCACCATGGATTTCTTTCCATTTATCCTGCTTGGAATATGTTATATTTCTTAAGTCTATGGATTTATATTCTTGTCAGTTCTTGAACGACATTAAAGGTTAGGAAAAGAATAGCTACTTCTTGGAAAGTTGCAGGGTAGTCTCTTTACACACTGCCTCATCTTCCTTCTCTCCAGCTGGTCCAGGTAGACACAAGTTATACCTTCCCATTCTGTCCTTCCCAGCTCACACATTCACATCTTCCTATCATTCATCTCCTAGTCTCTCGGTTGGAAGTCTGGGTCATTTCTTCAGATATATCTTCCAATTTCTCAATTCTCTCTTCATCTCTATGTTACTGTGTGAACCAGTTTTCACATCAGCTTATATCTTTTCACTTCAGACAGTTCCAGGTCTTGCTTGGTTTTCCAGCTCCATCTGTCTATGTCTGAGTTTCTTGTTGATTCATCATCTTTGTAGTCAAGTCCTTTATTCCATTAAACATTTCAAATATAGCTGTTCTATAATGGGTATCTGATGTTTCCAATATACACAGTCTTTGGGGAGGGGCCGTCTAAGTCAATTATTTGTAGTTTCTTCGATTCCCATCTCAGTGGCTTATCTTCTTGAGTGTTTAATGATCTTTGATTGTGACCACAATACTTCGTCTTAATCTGCAAGATCCCCATGGACCTAAATTAGGACTTGGAAGCTTTCTTCCAGATGCTCCTTGAGGACACTGGCTCCGCCTAGGGGTCCCCGGCCCCTCTGCCTCACCTCCGACTGGCTCGAAGTTTCCTGACAGCAGTGCTGCCACTGGCCTCGTCAGGCGCCTCTGCCCATCCCGGCTGCGTGTCACACAGACCCCAGCTCAGTGGATTGGCTTGTTTGTTTGGGGAGGATCGCTGCAGACCTTTCCTAACTCTCGTGAAACCAGAACAGTCTCAAAAGGCTTGTCCTTTCCCGAGTTTGGTACTTCTGTGTCAGTAAGGTCTCTCAGAGCATTTAGTCAACCACACGCCCGGAGCAGAAGCCTGAAGGCCGAGTTCAAGCCGTGGCCGCCCCCCCCACACACACACACACACACACACACACTGTGTCTGGGCAAAGCCTGTCCTTCCTGGTGTCAGTGGTTTATAATCTATAAAATGAAGATGATAATCACACCCTCCTCCCCTCCTACTGTCAAGATGAGACAGTATAAATGACACCCTCGGCGTCCGAGGACCTACCGTGAGCGCTCGGGGGTCAGGTGTGTTGTTCTTTGTCATTGTGCCGAGGTGCGGGATTGACTTACTGCCACGGGACCAAGACCCCTCAGAGTCTGGGCACCCACACTTCTGGGTGGCTCTGTTGCTCCCTGTACATAAACATATGAAGCGGATCTTACAAAGCCGTTATTTTTAATGATGGGAAAGACGTCCCCAAACGAAAGGCGGTGGGTGATGTCACAGCAGTATGTGAAATGTAGGGGCTCCCAAGGGTCTCAGGTGCAAGCCCGAGGCCCTGTGGGTGGGCACACGGTGTGGCGGGCGGTGGCGCTGTTGCCCCGCTGCAGCGGGACGTCGCGGGGCTGAAGGAGCGGAGGCCCCGGCCCTGTGTGACGGCCCCTCCCGCTCCCCTGCAGGTTCCGCCTCCAGTGCCATCGCATCGTCAACGACTCCATCTTCACCAACCTGATCCTCTTCTTCATCTTGCTTAGCAGCATCTCCCTGGCTGCCGAGGACCCCGTCCAGCACACCTCCTTCAGGAACCACGTAGGTACCTCGTCCCCTGCACCCCGCCCCCGCCGCGTGGCCCCCAGCTTCTGTGGCCGCCCAACCCCATCGTTCAGTCCAGAGCCCAGCCCACATCTCAGGGGCAGAGGCACAGCAGACATTCCCTTAAGAGATGAGAGCTGGGTGGAAACCTGTCTTAGGACCGTTAGCAGGAGGAGACCACGGACCCAGCGACTCCGGCCAGCCTGACGGGCCACGGCAGACTCCACGGCCCGCGGGTGTTCCCTGGGGGTCCACCTCCCTGGAACTGAGCGGTTTACACCTTGCCCCGCGGTACACTGGCCCGTCCTGGCCGCCAGGGGGCAGTGGCAGACGGGTGCTCTGATGAGGCCGCCCTCGTATAGGAAGGCCTCAGTGACCCTCTGCAAAGTCTAAACTAAATTTGGAAACCACCCCAGGCTCTGGTGACTTACATCATAGGCCAGAGTAAGACCGGCCATATCTCGAAGCCTCGAAACTTTATCAAATCCCAACCAGGTGGGCACGAAGGGAGGAGTCCACCACCTGCCAAGCCAGCCGGTGGTCCTGCAGCCTGCGTGGTCCAGAGCTTTCTAACTGGGAAAGGCGCTGGCCCTCGCTCTGATCCATCACCTGAGACGTAGTAAAGCATGAACCCCGGAGCCTGCCCCTAGCCTGGGGTGCACCCTTCCGCACCCTGAAGGGCACAGCAGCGGCGTAGGGTCCCACAAACATGGGAGACTAGCTCGTCACGCCAATGCGAATTAAGCATTTTGCAATTTCACGCAGAGAAAAGCAAACCCCACGCTGTCCTTTTGACAAGCGTCCCAGCGGTCTGATTTGGGTTTGTATGTAAACTGAATTCATGAGCAGAGCACCCAGCCAGACCCAGGACCAGCTGAGTCGGCCCTGGAAGCTCCCCTCACAGATCTGGGGGCTTCAGGACCCGGTGCTGTGCCAGTGCCTCTGGTCCCCTCACCCGTTCCACTGTCTCCCCACGGAAAGGCTCCCTGCTTGGGGTGACTTCCCGCTGGTGACCCCTCCCCTCTGCTTCTCCCATCCCTGCCCCATCCCCACCCTGTGTCTCTTTGTTTTACAGATTCTATTTTATTTTGACATTGTTTTCACTACCATTTTCACCATTGAAATTGCTCTGAAGGTAACGCATGCCCCCTGCCCTGCCCTGCCCTGTCCTGTCCTGTCCTGTCCGGCTGTCGCTGCTCTGCTGCTAACACACACGCTCTGTTGTCTGGTCACTCGGAGCCACTAATCTGCTTGTGCTTACCTTTCAGATCCTAGGCAACGCAGACTATGTCTTCACTAGTATCTTTACGTTAGAAATTATCCTCAAGGTAACACACGCAGCAAAGCCTCCCCTCTCTGTGCCCCGCCCCTTTTCTCTTGTTTCTTTCACTCGTTTTTACTCTCAAGTCTGAACCTGGAGGAATTTGTGCCCCTCACTCTGTGCCTTGTGCACAGTGTCAGACTGATGCTGGCCGGGCACCGCCAGCCCCCCACCGCCTCTGGAAACCACGCCTGCCCCGGGCTGGAACCGTCCTTTCCTCCTCCTGCCCAGAGGAGACGCCATACAAACAACAAAAGTGGGAAAGCTCAGGGGCCTCCAGGAGTCACCCTTCCTGTGCCCTTGGGAGGCCTGTTGTCAGCTCAGGCCTGTGTGGTGGTAATCACGGGGCCAAAGCCAGTGTCTCAACCGAGGGCTTTGGACAGACCCTGTAGACACCTCTGAGCCCTGGGTTACCCCCAAGCCTCCGCTGCCTCACCCCTTGCCCCGGGCCTGGAGGAGGGAGCCATGTCCTCCAGGGCTCAGTGTGGAACCCAGAGCCCAGGGCTGAGGGGCTGGACCCCCAGGCCCAGACCCGCTCCAGCCCTGTGACCCCAGCACAGTAGAGCCCACGTCTGAGCAGCTTCGGATGACAGGCGTTGGCCCTAAGCTTTATTTTGTTATTTCCATTAATATACAATTAATATATTACTTACATCTAGCCTGTTAGGGTTTCCAAGTTTCCCAGGCCACCCGAGCTTCGGGGGTGAGTTCCGAGTCGAGGGAGTGTGTGCAACTCCCGTTCTCTCCCAGAGCCTGGGGGTCACCCTCACCATGGTCGGCGGGGCCGCCCCACGCGGTGCCTCCCCGGGGTCCGGGCTCCTCCCACCCTGCACGTGTGGCCGCCCCAGACCCTCCCTCCCGTCCTCCTTCAGGCGAGGACGGCCAGTCACATCCACATACAACAGGAGTGGTCCCTTTCGCATGCCTTCTTTTTTTTTTTGTCCAGAACCCCTGGTTCCAGCGAACCAGACGTTAACCAAGAGGAAACCAGGAGTGTTCCTCGGGCCTTCTCTCTGACCCTGGGGGTGGGGAGAGGGAACCAGGGCCTCCCGGCTGCGTGGACGCCCTTCCCTGGACTCCAGACTCAGGGGGGCACACAAACACCACACTCTTTCCAGGTCTCAGACCCTCCCTGGAGCTCCCGGGTGGGCCTCAGCGGCCCTCCTTTTTCTCCAAGGCTGCCGTCTCCTTACAAGCACAGTGCTGGCGAGATCCTCCCTCCCGCACACCCTCTCCCTCTGCTTCCCGCTTTTACGCTACCTGACTATGCCTCTAGGTGGAGCCCGGCCCCAGGACACTGCCTGCATCCGGTCCCCCCGGTCCCTCCGCCCCGCCCGTGGGCCCCGCATCCTGCCCGGCGGAGGTGACCGTCGTGCAGGAAGGGTGTCCAGTGTCAGGGACAGTTGGAAGGCCTGGGCATGTTTAGCCTTGTGGGACCAGGACAGTTGGCCTGAATGATGCCAAGGGCTGTCACCTAGAGGAGGGGGGAGGCAGGACCAGAACCCGCGAGTAGAGATTGCAGAAGGTAAGATGCGTTCGATGAGCAGCATTGCTGGCTGGAGCGGAGCTGGCTGGACGGAGGGGCGTCGTGCCCTCCCAGCCCAGAGTTCAACCCTTTTCTCTCCCCAGAGAGGCTCTTCCTGGGCAAAGGTTAGGACTTTAGGAGCAGAAACAGGGTGGGTGGCAGTCAGCAGACAGGGTAGAAGGGAGATCCTGCACTGGGTACCTGACTCCCTGGATCCCACAGGGAACTTTCAAATAAATGCCCCGTTTTCCCAGCGTCCACCTGCCCTTTCTCCTATGGCCACCCTTCCTCTGGCCCTGCCTGGGCAGACGGCCTGTGTGCACACACACACACACACACACACACACATACACACACACACTCTCTCTCTCTCTCTCTCTCTCTCTCTCTCTCTCTCTCTCTCTCTCTCACTCGCCAGCCTTCGGGGCTCAGGGCCTCTCAGGTGACACGAACAATGGAAGCACCCGGGCCCGCACTCGGGGACCCAGACCTCCACTAAGAGACAGGGCAGCAAGCAGCACCCCCAGGTGGCAGGCCTTTGGGACAGATCTCCAACCGTATTCCCCTGCGACCCTTCACATAATCCACCCACTTCTGGAAGCTCCTGCCGGACACAGGTGCCTGAGTCCCCTGTGACCCCCTCCTGCAGGAGATAATTGGGAAGAATTAGGTTCCAAGAGCTATTTTTGCCAATTTCCCCCGTGTTTGCTTTTGAATCGCTCTGTGGACAGGCTGCCTTGCGCGCGCTCTGTTTCCAAAGTGATAGATTGGGCCCCAGGTGACCAGGGAGCTGCTCCCAAGCTCTAAGCTGTCGGCTCCAAATTTCCCCCTTTGGCTGTCGCTTCACGGCCGTGACCCTTCAGCCCTTCACCTGGAAATCCACTGGCCCTTAGCTCACATCAAAGAAATTGGACAGGTGTTTGTGGGGCCTCAACAGTGGCTCTAGGCTGAGCTCCGAGGGGGGTGGTGACAGCAAACCCAAGACAGTCATCACCCCTGACGTGGTCCCTTCTTCGTCTCCAGGGGGCTTTCACGTGGTTCTCCAGCAGGCGCCCCACAACGGCAGGGAAGGGGATGCTACTTTACAGAGGGGGCACTGAACATCCTCCCCCATCACAGGAGGGACCCAGAATCCAAGTCCTAGCTCTCCGGCCGAGTCCAGTTCTCTGTAGAGAAGCCCGCCTGGCATGGAGCTTGCCATCCGCAGGACAGTGACCTAAGGGCTTTGCATGTAATTCCCGAGGGCGCTTACCGCCCTCCAGGGTAGAGGATGTCGTTGCCCCATTTCTCAGATGAGACTCAGGGAAGTTGAGTAACTTGCCCCGGGCACTCAAAGTGCAGAGGATGGGATTCAGACTCAGGTGGCCTGGCTCCAGAGCTGTGCTCTTACTGTGGTGCCCACGGCCCCTCTGAACACACGGCTCCAGAGCCAGACGGTAGAATGGAGCTCAGAGTACTAGGCATGGGTCATCAGCACTGCCTGAGGCTGGGAAGTGGACGGATGCGGCTTGCCAGCGTCCTTGGTAGAACTTCGGGCGTTAGGGTCTGCCCGAGACTGAGGGATTGCCTGAGACTAAACCAGGAAAGTCCTGGGAAGCCAGGATGGCGGTCTGCACTGGGGGTCCCCCCAGAGGACCGTGTCCTAGGCGGGCCCTGAGGTGGAGCGAGCTTGGCGGGTGGGGGGGGGGGGGGACCTGAGCGTACAGGGGCGCAAGGGCCGCTGACAGTCCTGGGCAGGGAGCCTTCAGGGGCTGTGGCAGCGGCAGCAGCAGGAGCTCCTGGCGCCGTGTCTCCTCCTGTCCTGCCCCCCAGCCCTCCGTCACTCCCCTGCTCCTCACCTGGGCCCGGCCGGAGGTGCCGTGTGGGGAGGGGTGGAGTGAGGGGTCTCTGCAGCCCAGGGGGCTGCTTATGCCGCGCCTCCCCATGTCCCCCCAGATGACCGCCTACGGGGCCTTCCTGCACAAGGGCTCCTTCTGCCGGAACTACTTCAACATCCTGGACCTACTAGTGGTCAGCGTGTCCCTCATCTCCTTCGGCATCCAGTGAGTGGGGCCCCTTGGCCCCCGAGGGAGGCGTGGATGGGGGACAGTGTCGGAGAGGACAGCCGGGAGCCAGGGGTGGGGGGAGAGGACAGCTGGTGGCGGGGAGGCCTGCCTGTGGCCGCGGCGGAACTAGGCTGGGAGCGGGACGTGGCCTCGCCGGCGGCTGTGGCTTCTGGTGTCTGTGTCCTCAGTGATGGGACCCTTGGGGTACATTGACCCAAGCGAGGATCTGTTTCCATGTCTGGATCTCACCCAGCAGGCGGGCCCGGCCCAGTTACGAGAGAGGAAGGTCTCCAGGGCCCTCCCACCAGCTCCGCGGGCACCCTCAGCCCAGGCCTGCCGTGGCCACGACCAGCCCTGACTCCCCCTGCCCCTTCCTCTCTGGTCTCCAGTCAGAGCCCCTGATGGGGGAGGGAGAGGGAGAGGGAGGAAGGACTGGTCCTCACTCCTGGCTGCGCAGGGGAATCACCGGAGCAGCTTTAAAACAAGACCTTTGCCCGGACCCCTCCCACCCCCCAAGCTTTGATTTAATTGGGCTACAGCCAGGGCCCGAGGGATTTTAAGTGCTCCGGACAATTCTACCTGCAACCAAGGCTGTGAACATGCTCAGGTTTAAAAGGATCTCATTACTAGTTTCTCCCGAATCCTACCAGCCGAAAATGCTAACCCTGTACTTAACTTCCAAAGCACTTTCCGTACACATTCCTCTCTGAGCCTCACAGGACCCATGAGGCAGGCAGGGCCAGTGATGTTATCACTGTTTTATAGACAGAAAAACTGAGGTCAGGACCTGGGACTCGGCCCGGGTCACCCCAGTGGCAGAGCAGAGGCGTCTGGGGCTCCGTCCCGAGGCTGTCCCCGTGGTCGGCCTAGAAGGAGTGGAGGTGGAGGCGTTCAGAGTGAGACCCTTTGCTGGGATCATCGTTATTTTACGCCAGGCTGTCTGCCTGTGAGCCTGTGGGTCTAATCCCATCACTGCCACTAAATCACTCTTAACCTTGAGCCAAGAATCCCCCCTCAGTCTGGCCTTTCCATCCCTCCCATTGTCCCTGAGATGCTGGGAGGGATCGTGCAGCCCTTTGAGTCCCTTGTGATCAGAGAGTCATGAACCAGAGACATACGACTTTCCCCCATCCCACTCTCAGCGGACGGCATCCTGACACGGGAGGGATGAGGTCAGCGCGTGCTGATGGGACCGCGTATTTTAGGTCCCAAGGAGGGTAAAGGTTCTCCAAAGGCGGCTAGTGGGTGAGGGTGAGGGACGCTTCAGAGAGCCCGCCAGCCCACCGGGGTGAGGGGCCTGCGTGCCCCTGGAGGGCAGCAGTGGCCTGTGCTCCCAGGGGAGCCAGCTGGGCCCTGGCGTCCCAGGTGCACGGAGTCTGTGGTGTCACAGTCGTTGCCTCTAGGCCTGGGTGTGCTGTGCACAGAGTGAGCGTGATGGGCAGCCACCTGGGACTTGGGTTTGCAGGTGAGCACCAGGTATCTCCTCCACCCAAAGTCCCAGCATTCGTACAGTATTTCTTCAAGTTCATGATAATAAAAGCCACCACGTATTCACATCACACCATGTGCCAATTAGGCTGCTAGATGGTTCGTGTGCGTTTTCTCATGTAACCCTTGCCACAAGCTCGTGAGTTGATCGCTGCCCCGTTTTACAGATGAAGGAGCAAGGGCTCCACAAAGTGAGGGGTACATCCTCAGTGGCCGGGGCCTGGTGGGCCTTGCCTCGCCCTGCGTGTCCTCGGCTCGGTGAACACTCCCCGAGTAGCACGTTATACTGCTAATGGCTCGTGGTAAATGCTTTTCCCATGATTTGCTCACCAACAAGAAAGTCCCCGGCTCCCCGGCCAGCTCTGGGTCCGTGCAGTGGGAGAAGAGAGTGGGAAATGGTGCTGGGGCGACAAAGTCCCCAGCAGACTCCCCAGTTTCTCCATTTGGGCTGGGACTTCCTGCCAGGAAGCGGCTCACCCTCTGCTGCTGCTGGACCAGGGGCAGGCGAGACTCACCCCTGCCCGTCCTCTCTCCCAGGTCCAGTGCCATCAACGTGGTGAAGATCTTGCGGGTCCTGAGGGTGCTGAGGCCCCTGAGGGCCATCAACAGGGCCAAGGGGCTGAAGGTGAGCTGGGCGGGCCTGGGCGGGAGCCTCAGCCTGGGGGTCCACGTGAGGTGACGGGCAGGCGGGAGACAGGGCCAGCAGTCAGGCTCCCGGGTCGGAGCCGGGACCCTCCTGCCAGCACCTCAGCCCCACTTCCCATCCTGGGTCTGTGATACACGGAGCCACAGCAGAGGCCCCCCTTCACAATCCCAGCTTCTCAGCAGAGCTTTTGCAAAAGGAGACACACACACTACCCCGAGCCCCAGGTAACGATGAGACCCCTGAATTGCTGCCCCCAGAACGTGGGAGGTTAGCAGGGCTTTGGTCCCCGTGGTCTCCTAGAGCCCAGTGGGATGCGGGTTTCACCAGGCTCCATCACCCCGTGACCTAGGAGGACGCTCACTTTGCCCCTTTGAGTCTGATTCCCCCACTCATGGCAAAGGGCTGCCCGCACCTCCTCTGAGAGGCTCGTGTCAAAGGGGGCTCAGCCAAGGCCCCGGACCCGACCCCCTCTGTCCACCTGCAGCACGTGGTGCAGTGCGTGTTCGTGGCCATCCGCACCATCGGGAACATTGTGATCGTCACCACGCTGCTCCAGTTCATGTTCGCCTGCATCGGGGTCCAGCTCTTCAAGGTGGGGTCTTGGCCGGATCTGTGGCCCTGCATCCTTCCCGCCCACCAGCTTCTGGGACCTGGACGGGACCTGGCAGAGGGGACACGGAGGGGACGGTGCTGGGTCACACTGGGGATGGACGCGGCCTCCCCACAGCCCCTCCCAGCTTCCAGACCCGAGGAGGACTAGTTCCCAGACCAGAGGGGGACTGGCTAGTTCCCAGACCCGAGGAGGGCTAGTTCCCAGGCCAGAGGAGGACTAACTAGTTCCCAAAACAGAGGAGGACTAGTTCCCAGACCAGAGGAGGACTAACTAGTTCCCAGACCAGAGGACTAGTTCCCAGACCAGAGGAAGACCAACCAGTTCCCAGACCAGAGGAGGACTAACTAGTTCCCAGAACAGAGGAGGACTAGTTCCCAGAACAGAGGAGGACTAACTAGTTCCCAGACCAGAGGACTAGTTCCCAGACCAGAGGAAGACCAACTAGTTCCCAGACCAGAGGAGGACTAACTAGTTCCCAGACCCGAGGAGGGCTAGCCCCCAGCCTGAGGAGAGCAACGCAGAGGCAGGTGCCTCCATCACCACCTGGACCTCTAAGCCCCGGCCCTTCCTTGTAGAGAACGGCAGAGGGACTGCTGTCCCCCGACCCCTCCGTGTGAGTCACCCACCTAAGCCCGCGGGGCTCCCTGTGACCGCAGCACCGAGTCCCCCCAGGTCGCTGCGGAGCCCCGGTTTGTCTGGGTCCTCGCCCTGCTCCTGGCGGGCCCTCGGCGATGGGGAGGCCGGGCCCCTGGTTCCTGCCCTTCTCTGCCTCAGCCCTTCTCTTTCTGCCCTTCTCCACCTGGAGCTCTCCCCACACCGTGTCGTCGTGCTCTGACTTCCACGCCGAGCTCAGCCCCTAGCCCCGCCCGCCCCCCTCCCTCACCAAACCTGCCTTGTGGGCCCGGCTTCGCCGTCTGGGCTTCCCTTCAGTCGGGTGCCTGCGGCCCAGGGCGTGTTTCTGCACCGACTGCTCTGAGTCCTGACTTCCCGTCTGGGCTCTGCTCTCCTTACACTTTGGTCCTGAGACCCCAGCGCAGAGCTGGCTACAGAGGTATCACTAATCGGTTTTTGAGTGGTCCCTCGATTAAGGAACATCTCCAGTCACTTTGCTCTTGCACCTTCCAGGGCAAGCTCTACACCTGTTCGGACAGTTCCAAACAGACGGAGGCCGAATGCAAGTGAGTACGGCTGGGGGGCAGCCAGGCTGGTTGGCGACTTGTCCTGAGAGGAGGGCGGGCCCGTTCTTTCTGTGACAGCAGTGGTGGCTGCACTTTTACCCAAGGGTTGTCTGGTCCTGTTGACGTAACACGTAAGATCATCTGTTTCTGAATATTCCACCTCTGACATCTTCCCAGTGGCTGGAACTCTGGGTTTAAGCTTAGCCAGTTTCGTCCCACCCCCAAGCCAGGAGGCACTGGTGGGTAGGCTGAGGGGAGATGGGAGACCCCAGAATGAGCCCTTTCTCCCTTCCTCAGGGGGAACTACGTCACATACAAGGACGGGGAGGTGGATCACCCCATCATCCAGCCCCGCAGCTGGGAGAACAGCAAGTTTGACTTTGACAATGTCCTGGCAGCTATGATGGCCCTGTTCACCGTCTCCACCTTTGAGGGGTGGCCAGAGTGAGTATGCCGCTCCGGGCCGGGTTCAACGGCCGCTCCACGCCCTCCCCAGAAGCCATACTTCTCCGGCTCCCCATGGGCCATGGTTGCCGCCCAAACACCGCTCTTCTTCTGGATTTCAGAGCTTCAACCCAAAATGAACTTCTTTCAGTTCCCCTCCCCAACCTAGACGGAGCTGCAGTGAAGTCTGTCATCACCCGCATGGCATCTGGGAGTGGAGGGGCCCCTGGGTCACCGTAGGACTGAAGGCCACCACTCCCAGTGGGCACAGACGTGGGTAGAGATGGCGGAGGAGCCCGCTGGTTAGTCTCTGCCCCAGTCTCCTTGGAGGGAGCTGTGTCTGATTTACAGAGGAAAGTTCCTGCAGAGGCAGTGCTGCCAGGCCTGGACCAGCCTGGTGGCCCATAAGCTGAATCCCCTCAACCAGGCCTGTCCAGGAGGGGCTCCATGTATTTCTGTACAGACACCTGCTTCCCTCACGCCCCCATGTGTATTCCGGTGACATGATCATCTGAAAGTCAGGAAATTCTAGATATTTCTAAGTTAACGACAGCACGTGATCTTAGGTGAGAGGCACCATTATTAAATGGTAAAATATCAGTGCTGCCTAGAGAACAGCCAAGCGCTGTGTGGAGTAACAGAGGCGGGAGAGGAAGGAAGCCCATCCGCAAAGAGAAGCAGCCTGACGGGCACGTAGCTATGGCCCAGGTGGGTGGCAGACACAGGCCACCTGACCATTGATGATGATCTGAGTGAGCCTGGGGCGGTTTTTTGCATCAAGGGTTTCTATCTTAAATGGATACTCGTTCTCAGATTTATTTTAAGTTCACCGTAAACCCTCCGAGTCTCTGCCATAGGAGCAGCAAAGCTGTTTCAATATTCACCAATATCTCCAGCATTTGAAATCAATGGCCATGACTTGTGTCACGCTTAGACAGTTCCTGCCAGTTTCAAAACACCTTCACATACGTTAGATCAACTACCCTGCCCGGTAGGAAAGTCCGGAATTATTGTCTCCACTTTGCAGGTAAGGAATCTGAGGCTCAGAGAGGTTGAGTGGTTTGCCCAAGTCACACAGCCAGTAAGAGGCAGAGCTGGGGCTTGAACGCAGGCCTCCCGACTCTCAGCCTGGAGCTGTCTCCGGCTCCCCGGCCCCGGGGGCGCTCGGAGCAGCGGTGTCATCGCCACCGCCCTCTGCGGGCTGTCCCCCCAGGCTGCTGTACCGCTCCATCGACTCCCACACGGAGGACAAGGGCCCCATTTACAACTACCGCGTGGAGATCTCCGTCTTCTTCATCATCTACATCATCATCATCGCCTTCTTCATGATGAACATCTTCGTGGGCTTTGTCATCGTCACCTTCCAGGAGCAGGGGGAGCAGGAGTACAAGAACTGCGAGCTGGACAAGAACCAGGTGCCGCCGGGGGTGGGGGCAGGGCTGCAGCTTGGGCCCCCGGGGGAGGCTGTGGTCGGCAGAGAGCCCCAGGCCCCCCGCCCAGTGTCTCCTGGAGGCCCAAGGGCAGAAGGGACGCAGACCCTGCAGATCCAGCTTGCAGCCGTGCTCAACCAACAGGGCCTGTTAACAGCTCCTCAGGGAGACTCGGTGGCAGGTCTGGGGGGTTCTGTGAAAGAGCCTCTCACCCGCACCTAGAAACCGATGAGTCAGGAGGTGCCCGTGGTCGGGTGGGGGGCACCGTTGATAGGAAAGAAAGCAGAACAGTGAGAGTGGAGGTTTGGGGCGGGGAGAGGACGGCTTAGAAACCACCATTAGATGGTTTCTTGTAGAACAGAGAGGCCGTGCACGCAGAGGGAGGGAAGGGCTCCAGCAGGAGGGACGCGGCCACACCGGCCCTGGGCTGAGCTCCGCCGCCGGGAGGGCAGGCTGGGTGTGCGGTCAGGAGGCCGGGAAGCGTCCACGGGAAATGCATCCCGTCCATGGGGGACTCGAGCTCTGCTAGGTAAGGAGCACCCCCCGTCAGGCCCGCTGCACCCCTTGCAGCTCCAGTGTCCACACCTTGGGCCTAGACTCAGCATTCTGGCCACTGTGTGGACTTCGGACTGTAAGGAAGCCAGGAGAGAGGGAGGCCAATTAGCAAGTGTAGGCGAGAAGTGATGGTAGAGGTGGAGAGAACAGCGCTGGTCGGGCTTGGAGGCTGGGGTGAGAGAAGGGCCTGGGGGACCCTGGTCCTGACCTGGGCTCCGGGCACAGTGCAGAGGTGGCCGGAGTGTAGTCAGCGCAGGATCCCATCCCCTGGCCGTGAGCTAAGACTTCTGGTCTGCGGACCCTGGCAGATAAGGAAGATGGACTTAGGACAGGAGAGGAACACTGAGGAGAGACGGGCCCCCAGGAGAGTCTGTGGCTGGGAACCCATCAGCGAGAAGACAGACTATCAATCCGTCAGCAAGTATTTACCAGATGCCACCAAGCATCCACGGTGTACAGCAGGCATCACCGAGATGGAAAGAAGGGGACACAGACCCCCTGACTATGTCCTGATGGGGACTAACTGGAGAGGGTCTCTCCCCCGTTGAGGGAGGGATAGAAAATCAAAAAATGTCCAAGTAGCAGCTCAACCTGTAAATGAGCTAGAGCAATAGATGATGTCTGTCTCTCCCAGAGAACCCCACCCCTGGCGTGTGCAACTTCCTCTGCACCCACCCACCCCCGCCATCCCCCATCATCCGGGTTTCTCACCCCCGTCTCCCCGACGCAGCGGCAGTGCGTGGAGTACGCCCTGAAGGCCCGGCCCCTGCGGAGGTACATCCCCAAGAACCAGCACCAGTACAAGGTGTGGTACGTGGTCAACTCCACCTACTTCGAGTACCTGATGTTCGTCCTCATCCTGCTGAACACCATCTGCCTGGCCATGCAGGTCGGTCCAGCAGGCCAGCCGTGGTGGCTGCCGGTGGGCGCGTGGGCAGCGTGCCACCATCACGCTGGCCAAGGGGGCCGGGGGGGGGCAGCTGGAGAAGCACAAGTGTCCCTTGTCGAAGGTGGAGGATCCCAGGATCCTGGGCCGATGAGATGGAGGGAGGGAACTGGAGCACAGGGGACCCTGAAGCGGCCGTGACTGTCGGTGGGCCGAGCTGGGTGGAGCCCCCCGAGGACCAGGAGACCAGCAGGGCTGTCTCCCCATCAGGGCAGGAGCACGAGCCTCTGTGCAGCCGCGCTGGCAGTGCCGGCAGAGACGGGAGGGACCTACGGGGCCCCGCGGGGGTGGTCGGCCCCCCAGGCTGGGTGCAGGAAGTTCTGTGTTGAGGGGTGGCCGGGAGCAGCGAGCCCCGGCTGATTCACGGCCCCCCGCCCCTGCAGCACTACGGCCAGAGCTGCCTGTTCAAGATCGCCATGAACATCCTCAACATGCTCTTCACCGGCCTCTTCACGGTGGAGATGGTTCTGAAGCTCATCGCCTTCAAGCCCAAGGTAGGCCTCTGAGACGGGCCTCTGGCCCACGGTGCCAGGGGCACAGGGCGGGGGACGGTGGGTGCAGAGTCTCAGCGAAGGGCCGTATCCTCCCGACGATGACCGTTCCCACTCCGGAGCCTACGGGCCTTGAGCCAGGCCAGCTCCCCGAAGCCGGATCTCAGGCCGCGGGCCGGGCCGTGGTCTGGACACAGGGAACAGGGACATGCCTGAGCAAACCTCCTTGCAGGGTAGGCAGAACGGTCCTCGTCCCCCCACCGTGGCCCCGGCCACCGGCACGTCATCTAGAAGAGACTGGAAACCAAACCTCTCGAGGCCCAGCCCCCCAGACCCACCGGGGCTCTGTTCTCTCCCCGTTTTGCCCGCCGCGTAGACTAAGAGCCTGGCTGTAAGAGCTGAGCCGGGGCTGCGTTTGCTCAGGGCTGGGTGTCTGTTTCCCCACCTCAGGGCTGCATCACTGCCCCCTGTACCTTCTAGTACGGGATGGACCTGCAAATGTCTCTGCTTTGCTACTTGTAAGCAGCTTCTAGAAAAAAGGCTGGGAGAGAAGATTAGAGCCATTGGCTGAGTGAGGCAGGGCATGGCAGGTTGGCTCCGTCACTTGGATTATCTGTGCCCTCCCCAACCGACCTGCCCCTGGGCCTCAAGGACAGAGGGTGACCCGGTTCAAGCAGGCCGTCCATCTCCGGCCCTGTAAACAGGTCAGCATCGCCGGCGTCCACTGACCTGGGCTTCATAGGGGGAAGCTGGCCCAGAGGGGGTATCCCAGTGGCTTGGAGGCTCCCGGCTGTGGCACAGCTTTGGGGGGCGATGAGAAGGAACGCATTGTTTCTAAGAGGATCGCGCAGGGCAGCTTTCCAAACCTTCTCTTCCCACTGTTGCTAGTTTTTCCAGATGCAACACAGGTCAACGGGGGGTTAAAAACGGGAGTCCCTGGCCCTATATTCCATTTCCATTCAGATGTTCACCTGCCCCAGGACTAGCCGGGCCAGGAGGGGTGGTGCCCCCTTGGCTGTCGGATCCCTGTTCAGCGCCAGGATCTGCGTCGTCTTCTCTGAATTAACATCCCACCAACCATTCTCAGTAACCTGCAGAGCTACACACACCTCGTCGCGTGGGATCCTCAGGACGCCTCTCCAAGATACGTATTAGCTCCTCGTCTTAGGCAAGAGGGGAGTGAAGCTCAGAGCAATTAAGTAGCGTATTAATTACACCATTATTAAGTGGCAGAACTGGGAATAGAAGCCAGTGTGTCTGACTTTGTAGTCAATGTAATTTCCGCCACACAGAGCTGTTAGCAAGCATCTTCCCACACCAGGTGTTCTGCTGGGAACTTTCCAGAAAGAGGGAAACCACCTTTGAGGGGCTTCAAAGACAAGACAGACCGTATTCTTACCGTGCCAAGTCTTCCTCTCATCACTGAGAATGCCTGGGAACCTGGCTGATTTTCAGAGAATAAGACCCCGATGAATGCCATTTGGTGATAACAGTGGTGTTTTCCTGTCTCCTCCGAGCAGCAAATAAACTCTGTCTCACTTTCCCTTCCAAGCCCTGTCCCATTTAGGGGCAGAGGAGACCATGGAATGTCCCTGGCCACCTTCTGTGGGGTCCCCTGCGGTCCTATTCCCAGCCATGCCGCCCGGGAGCCGGCGGGCTCACAGCCCGCAGCAGCGTGCCCTGGGGAGGCAGGGAGGCCGGGCCGCACTGGGGCTGAGCTTCCGGCTCAGACGACAGCCTCCAGGAGGGAAACCGGCATCATTTTCACCCAGTTTTGTGAGACATACAGTTTAAATATTTCAAAGGCTTGAGTCATTCCACGTTGACTCAGACGTGTTTGAGATGATGCCTGATGCCGGCTGCAGGGCCCTGCAGGGGACTTTCTGAGTCAGGCCTCTGAGCTCAGGAGATGCACTGGGCAAACCTGCCCTAAGGAGCACATGGCAGTGACACCTGCAGGGGCCTCTGCCTGGAAAACACTCTCCCTGAATCCTGCACACGCAGGAGCGAAAGCCCGTTTCCCGGGAAGCAGCCAGGTAGGGTGCTGTAAACCACAAAGCACCCAACTTCCTCCATCTCTCGTTTTCTGTTGTGAGAAGATGGGGTGAAATAAGAGAGACTTTTCCAAAGAAGTAAGAGCCATTCTGGGGCCGCCTGCATTTCACACATGCCAGGGTCTCTCTGTGGTATAAAGAAAAAGGGAAATGGACCTCTTCTGGGAGTACCCTGCAGGGGCTTCTGGCAGCAGAGGGGGAAGGGCCCCTGGCCTGGCCAGCCAAACAAGCCTGTCCAGTTGGTAGGAGAGTGGGCTTCCTGGATTCTCGTTAAGGAGTAGACTCCAAGAAAAGCATCCCCAAAATTTCCAGGAAGACGACCAAACCAGAAAGTACTTGAGGGGACTTGCCTGGTGGGGCAGTGGTTAAGAATCTGCCTGCCAATGCAGGGGACACGGGTTCAAGCCCCGGTCCGGGAAGATCCCACGTGCTGTGGAGCACCTAAGCCCATGCACCACAGCTACTGAGCCTGCGCTCTAGAGCCCACGAGCCACAACTACTGAGCCCATGTGCCGCAACTACTGAAGCCCGTGCACCTAGAGCCCGTGCTCCACAACAAGAGAAAACACCGCAACGCGAAGCCCACGCACCGCAACGAAGAGTAGCCCCCGCTCACCGCAACTAGAGAAAAGCCTGTGTGCAGCAGTGAAGAGCCAACACAGCCAAAAATAGATAAATAAATTTTTTTAAAAAGAAAGTACTTGAAGCCCTGGTGGAAATATCTAGCTGGATCTGGCCCTAGAACCGGTGCTCCTAATGTGATCGTGTGTTTGTGCCTCAAGTGAGCTTGCACCTGCGAGCGTCAGCTGAGGAAGGACAGTTAGGCAGTAAGGATGCAGGAATTGCCATCAGTCCTAACATCAGGTGTCTGAGGTCGGCCTGCTGGGCTTCCTACTCTGTCCCTTGGTCTCTGTGGTTGGTTGGCTGGTCAGCCGGTCGGTTTGTAGTTTGGCCCCATTCTTTCGTTGTCCTCGTGGTAATTGATGTTCTCGGTCTTCATTTCCATCTGTTCTGCTAGCCACCTTATGGAAAATAAATGGACTCAAGTAAATCCCTGCTCTGCTCCTAAAATTCACGTTCTGTCTGAAGAATGGGGCAGGTGACAGGAGTGTCTTGGACACCTAATGGCCAGAGGGAATTTCTCCCCGAGCGGAGGACTGCCCTGGACATTTCTGATGGCCCCTGGACCCCACGAGACTGTGCAGGACCAAGCTGGTCAGCATGAAAAGGTTTCGCATAGAATCGTCTGAAGTTAACTAAATTGCTGGACTGTCCTCCTACCGTGAACAGAAATTTATCAGCAAAGACAGGAAAAAACTTTTAAGATTCACTTTATGATAAGCACTGAAAAATATCCAATGCCTGGGCTTCCCCGGTGGCGCAGTGGTTGAGAGTCCGCCTGCCGATGCAGGGGACACGGGTTCGTGCCCCGGTCCGGGAGGATCCCACATGCCGCGGAGCGGCTGGGCCCGTGAGCCATGGCCGCTAAGCCTGCGCATCCGGAGCCTGTGCTCCACAACGGGAGAGGCCACAATAGTGAGAGGCCCACGTACCACAAAAAAAAAAAAAAAAAATATATATATATATATATATATATATATATATATATATATATATATATATCTCCAATGCCTAAGAATAAATCTAACCAAAAACCTCTAAGATCTTTACAGAAGATCTGTGAAATTTCACACAGAGGAGTTAAAGAAAACTCAGTAGATGGAGAAATATGTCATATGTTCATGAATTGGGAAAGTCAGTGTTCCAGAGATGTCATTTCTCTTCAGAACAGTCCCAGTTAAAACTCCAGATTGAACTTTAACCCAAGTCCTTCCGGGTCAGTAGGACGACCCTGGGGGTTCCAAGGCTTCAGTCCCTTAAGGCAGCTCTGCCATGACTGTGGAGGTTCCAGGGCAGGGCCAGCCCCAGATGCTCCACGGTCAGCTCTGGGGGGTGGGGTGACCACGTGCCTGGAACTTGCTGTTGACCGTGACCCAGCGGGTGATGAAGCAAGAAGGGGCCCCAGGCTCCTGCTCAGAGAAGCACATCGGCGCAGGGAGGTGGAAGGATTCCCGACTACCCCTCCTCAACCCGGGGACTCACCTGGGCCTTGGCAGGTAAGGGAGCAGGGGCAGCGCTTTCTGAGACCTTCCCATCTCCTCGGTGCTGCCCACCCAGGGAACGGCCACGTCTCTGCCCCCGGAAGGGCCTGACCCCACAGCTCTCTGGGATCAAGACGCTTTTCCACGCCCTCCCCGCCGAGAACAGTCCAGAAAGCGAGTGGAACCAAAATTGAAACACTCATCGACCCCCTGGCCCCCGGCTCTTGGGCATAAGAGCAACTGAAGCCTCGGGGACGCTCCTGGCGTAGGAGAAACTGGGGCCCAAAGGTGTTTCAACCCAAGGGATGCGTGAGGTCTCCAGACCAGCGCCAGGACTGTCTGCAGGAATTAAGATGCTCCGTGCCCACCATCTGTAAACAGCCACCCGCCTCCTGGGCACCTTGGCTCATGCAGCCGAGCCATGGATTCTTAATTTTATTTAAATTAATTCAAATCTGTGTGGCCACATGGCCGGTGGCCGCCATATTGGGCCACGGGGCTCTAGACACCACTTCTCCGCAGGCCGTTCGCGGGATCTGCGTCCCTCCATCCATCCGCCTCGGACCCAGGTGGGTGATCTCAGGTGTGGGAGCCCTGTGGGAAGAGTAAGACGGGCTCCTGGCCCGGCGTCCCCCGTGTGGGTCCCCTCCTGCCTCCCCAGTCGTCCCCGAACCTCCCAGGTCCAGTAGCTGCAGATGCCGAGGCAGGCGGTTCAGTGGTCAGCACCAAGTTGTGGGGCCAGGCCAGGCTGATGTGCTCGGCCAGAAAGTCTGCGCTGAGAGTACGGACGGCCTTGGCCTTGCCGAGCAGGAAGGCAGCCTTCCCCTCGTTTCTGACTGTGCTTGTGCGTGAGGGTCCCGGCCCCTGGTGCCCCCGGAATAAAGCCTCCTCTGCCGTCCTTAGGACGGTTTTCTGTCTTGGGAAGGACTGTTGCCCAAGACACGGTACAGATTTCCAGGGTGAACGGTCAAGGTAGGAAGAGTCATCAGCAGTTGACTCCTTCCCTGGGCCATGGCAGAGGGACAGATGAGGGCTGGACTGGCAGAGGGGGCCAGGATGGGGGCTGGTCAGGGAGCCTTCAGGGAGGCTGTCTCCAGCCAGGAAACCACAGCCGATTCTTCCATCTGTCCTCAGCTTTGTCCACGTCTAGAACCGTCTTTCCTTGAAGACCCAGCACCTGCCTCCACTTTAGTAACAGCCTTTCTCACGCAAGCACAACCTCCAGCCAGCTTGGGGCTCCCCAGGGGCACCCCTGCCCCAGCAGATGGGGAGGGGGCTTCCGAGGCTGGACCCGCTGTCTCTGGTGTTTCCTTGTCCGCGGTGAGCGAGCCGCTCCCGCTCCGGGGGAGGGGCCAGGTGGGTGGAGAAGCATGGTGAGCCCCCCAGCAGGTGACCGTCGGACGAGGGAAGGGACTCGTCTGCACAGCTGAGCCCTGCCCGCCTTCCCGCTCAAGCGGGGCTCAAGCTTAGGCTATGATTTTCCTTAACGTCCAAGATCAGCTTTGCCCTCTGTCCCCCGAAAGAAGGCCAGCGGGGGCCACACCAAAGGGTAAGCTCCGTCGGGGCAGCCCAGGCAGATGGGGCGAGAGGACCCAGGGCCGGGCTTTTCCAAGTGCCGGGAAGACCCCGTAGGCAGGAGCCGTCGGGCTGGGGTCCTGGGGGGGAGTCCTCCCTGAGCTACTGAGAGAACGTCAGGACCCTTTCCTCAGAGCCAGTAAAGGACCAGGAGATGGAGGAGAAAGGGGGGTGACCGGCAGGAGAGGATGCCAGCCAGGGCCATTCCGTCTCCTGTCTGGAAAGCTGAAACTACTAGAAACTGGCTTTGTCTTCACCAGATACAACATCTCAGCTAAAATCTGCTTTCTCGCCAGCTCTACCTCTGGATCCAGCCGTACCACTCGCTCTAATTCCCCTCCTAACAGTTTTAAGTCAGGCGGACGTTTCTGCAAGGGGCAAAGATTTTTGTGAGGCTTTATTTCTTACAAAACAAAGTTTACTTTATTTCTTGCTTGATCATCCCCTGCCCCCAGATCCCACCGACAGAGGAAATTCTGGAGACAGAGCAGGAAGCCCACCTCCCCCCTCAGCATCACCTCGAACGAGCCGGGAGGGCAGGTAGGGCTGTGGTCCACACACACCCTGTTCTTTCCGCGTCCGTTCCTCGGTAATGTGGGGAGGCTGGCTTAGTTAGCTGGGCCTGAGTGGGGTCACGGCCATCTCAGTCTGCCCGGCTGCTAGGACAAACTGCAGAAATCTACTTCGCACGGTCTGGAGGCTGGGGGTCCCAGATAGGAGCACAGGGCCACGTTCAAAGAAGGGGGCCCCGTCCGGCTCACAGCTGTGTCCTCACAGGTGGAAGGGGTGAGGGAGCTCTGTGGGGCCCCCTGTTCAAGGACCCCAGTCCCGTTCCTGAGGGCTCCACCCTCATGGCCTAATCACCTCCCAGAGGCCCCCAGTATCATTCCACTGGGCGTTTGAGAAATCTGCAGGGGGCAAACCCCACGGTGTGCGGGCCGGATCTGCCCTGGGGAGAGTGGCCTTGCTTGTCCTGAAAGAGCATTTATGGATCGTTTACTTGAGGAGCAAGTAGGTAATGTTTAGCAGAAACTGGGACTCGGTGACCGGTTAGCGGCCAAGGTTCAGTGCAGCTCAAACTACCACTAGAAATATGAACGTCTCCTTCTATTTCCTTCCAACATGGAAAGTTCAACTCTAAAAACACCAAGAGCCAGCAAGAATATTTCCTTTTCGGAAATTCCACGGAAACTTAGACATTCTTTCAGGCTGGTGGGCTTCAATCCCTTTAGAACCGAAGCTCCCTCTTGGCAATAAATACTTAGTACTTACTTCCTTAATTTTCCTTAAATAAAATTCAGAGAACATCTAAATCTTTATGTATAGGAAACTCACACCTATACACATAATGTAAATATATATATGTCTACAATTCCTAAGTTATAATGGGAAAAGTCAGTGTTTAGTTCCCCGCGCCCCCTTTACCAGAGGTCTGCAGGTACTCGATGCCAGATGGGCAGGGGGCGTTGAGGTCAGTATGATCAAAAATAATCCCAGCACTTGTGGAAAGGCTCCTTGTGGGGAGGGCAGGGCAGCTGTCGCGTTTCATTATTTAACGTGGAGATGATTCACGCTGGGTGACACGGCCACGTGAGAGTCACTGGGAGGGGACGAGGCCCCCTGCGCCTGTGAGCAGTGCTATCCAGGGCCGCCAGCCTGGACCTGTGGGAGGGAAGGGGGAGGGCTGCTAGCAGGGCTGAGACCCAGACGATGGTGGCAGGAACAGTCCCGGCAAGGCTGCGTGAGCTGGGCCCGCCTCCCCTCCCCTGGAGGCTGGCAGTCACTCTGTTTGACACAGGAGGGGCCAGGCCTGGTGACACATCTCCGGAGCTGAGGGCAGGCACTCTTGTTCACTCAGGGTTCTCTAAATTGGGCGCGGGTGGAGGCTACAGGGGTGCGGTGGGCCACGCCTCCTGGGGCTAAGAAGGGGTCGGCCCGTTAGGTGGCTTGCGTCGGGAAGGGCGGAGGGCGAGGATGGGACAGTCAGGTCGGGTTTGGGGGACTCCCCCTGGGGCATAGTCTGCGGGATGGGCTGGGAGAAGATTCCAGGTGGGCAGATGGCACCTCGCTCCCACCAAGGTTGCCGTCCTCTGCATCCCCTTCCCCCCTCCAGGGGGCCCCCCATGTCCTTTTGAAGTGGGGTGCCTGTGGACATTGCCACGTGTCAGACGGCCTTGCCCGTGCTCGAGGCATATCCCCTTGAACCCTCATCCTGGACGATCCTGCAGCGGGGTCCTGCCGTGGACCCAGGTGCCAACTGGGGTGGAAGAAACCCTCCCCAGGCCCCAAAGGAGCCCAGCTGAACCCCTGTCCCCTCACCCCCGTGGGAGGCGGCAGGTCAGGTTGGGCTCATGCTCTGCCCACACATGTGCACTTCCAGGCACCCAGAAGCACCCGTTACATCTTGGTGAGATAAATGAATGAGGGCCTTTGAAACCTTCCTGGGGAGAAAAAAGCTTAATTCCAAAGGAGAAACGAGAGCAGATGTCCACTTCGAAGTGTGCACTCCTCTAACTACTGGAGTGCGGCCCCCATCACCACCACCCTCCCGGGGTCTCCTTGACCCCGGCCCCTGTCTGCTGCTGCCCTTTGCCCTGCCCGCCCCCGTCCCGGGCTGTCTCTGCTGGGGGACTCCAGGGCTTCTGAAGGGACGCATCACAGGGTGGGAGCTGCCAGGGGCCGGGGACAGCTGTGCACCAGCCATGCCGCCCCACTAGATGCCAGTGATTTCCTTGCTTACTGTTACGTCTGAGTGACATCCTAACGTCATACAGTTTATATTATCTCTGCGTGGCGGCAGTTACCAGTGTGACACTCAGCTGCCGGCCGCACCCACCACCTCCCATCTCCCCATCCCACGACCTGGAACCAGGCGCAGCCTCCCAGCTCACGCCAGCAGGGCCCTTCCCTGGCCAAGCACACGCCGTCTGCCCACTCCACTTTAGGCCCCGCCTCCCCCAGGTGGCCCTTTCTGCTTCCAGCAGCTCCACGTCCAGCCTCCACCCAGGGCCCGCCCCCCACCCCCGCCGCGTCGATCTCTGGGGCCCCATGTGTCCCTGGAAGGGAACAGTCTTGGGGCAGAGACCCGGACAAAGTCCAGTCAGCTTCCCCACCAGGAAGAGCGTCCGGTCACCTCCTCTGTGTTCCTTGGCTTCTCTCTGCTGGACCCGTCAGAGGTAGATAAGGAAGCCACGCCAAGAGGGTATGGAGAAGAGAACAAAGCCAGCAATGGCAGCACAGTCCCAGGTGTGTAGACTCCTGTGGACCCCTCTCACCACCATCCTGTTTTAAAGCTTGTGTTGACTCTGCTCTGGGCGGGGAAGGGGCTGAGAGTCCAGACTTCAGGGCCCAGGGCATGTGCCTGGACCTCCCAGCAGCAGCCCTGCTCTCAGGACCAGAGACAGGATGCGGGCCCACCTGGCAGCCCACTCCTCTCCTCCCAGCCCTCCAGCCAGAGCAAAAGGGGCCTGGGTCTCCCTGGGAGGAATAGTGGTTTTTAGGAACCTGGCAGTTAACTATCTGTGTGAACCTGAGTTTGACAGAATCTAGCCAGGACGGCTTACTTACGGTCACCAATCTCAAAGTGATGATGCTGGATTTCATCCGAGAATCTCAGGACAGGCAGTCCTCACTAGGATTCAAGATGAGACCCACTGAAGGGAGCTTGGGATTCTGGAACCTTCACGTTCCCCCTCCTCCCTCCACATTCCTGAGCCTTGTCTTCCCCACTGCTCAGTCCCACCCCCAAAGCTGACCCTGTGCGTCTGGCCTCCCTAGAAGGGGACGGACCAGCTCCAGCAACCGTGGCAGAGTCGCTGGAACTCACTGGGCTTCCTACAGGTGCAGGCACTTCACTTGTGTCATTCCTACCACAACCCACAGGTCGCCGTGTCAAAGGGGAAATTGAGGCACAGAGAGGTGCGGTTATCTGCTCAAGGTCACCCAGCCAGTAAGTGCCAGAGGGAGGACTCGAACCCAGACACACTGCCTCTGCGGGTCACGCCCTTAACCACTACACCGCCTCTTCCAACTCGGAACAGCTCCAGGGGTGGAGTGAATCAGGGCACAGATAGTCCAAGAGAGGAAAATCCAAAATTCTCATGAAGGTGAAATGCATCGTGGGTGCTGGGGCAGCAGCGTACTTTCCTAATCACGTTGTGCTGAGCCTAGGATCGATTTGGTCCACGTCTCTTCTGCCGTGGCAGCCAGTGAGCGGAGGGTCGGCGCCCTCCGGAGAAGGGATTATTCCCAGCGGGGCGCTTGCCTTTCATCCCAGGGGGACACGCATGAGACCTCCTGAGGCTGGGGACCCACTCACCCTGCAGGGTTAGAGATGGTGAGAGAAAGTCTTCCCCCAAAACGCCGTCCGCCTCTGTGTGGGCAGCCCTGCCTGGCCCTGAGGATCTGGACATTGAGAGGTTTGGTTCACCACTTCAGGGAGAGCCCAGAGCCCCTTTCGCTAACCCTGACTTCTACCAGAGAAAGAACGAGTGACAGGTATGACCTGGAGGTCAGCCTGATTTTGAGAAAACAAGTCTATGATTTTTTTCCCATTCTATTTCCTCCATCATACTCCCCAAACCCATGTCACCCACGGTTTCCAGCAGTCGAGGAGATGGGTGACAACAGGTGTGTGTGCACGTGTGTGTGTGTGTGCGTGTGCGTGACGGAGAGAGAGGACACAGCTCTTGCACTGACAACAGGGGGCAACCTTCCTCCCGGGCCCTGCCCACTTGGGGAATTGGCCAGGCGTGTCCCTTGGCAACCTGTCGAGCCCCCTGGAGGGTGTCAGCGTGTTTCTGGGATGGGTGTGGACGGCTGGGAGGAGGCGCTGAAAGCTGGATCTGAAACTGTGTTCGTGGTCCAGCTTGGAGGGTTGACGGGGCAGGAAGGGGGTGGACAGGGCAGGGGGAAGCTGCCTCTTAAAGGGACCCTGTCACCCCCGCCCCCATGGGCCGTGTGTAAACCTCCTCTGGGTGGGAATTGGTGGGGCTCTGCGGCCAGTGGAGGCCTTGGCCCCGGGCCCACAGGACAGAAGGGCCAACCAAACATGCCAGCAGCACAGCCTGTGGAGGGCAAGGGGGCGGGTGAGGCCAGGCAACCCAGCGGAAGCCGCCGGCCGCAGAGCACTGGGGCGGGCCTGCTCGTCCTGTGCACGAACACAGAGGACCGCAAGAGTGGGGATGACAGGCGATGCATGGGGTGGGTGAGGGTTGCAGGGTCCCTGGGGCCAGGCTCCTTCCGGAGCTCGCCAGCTGTTAACCTCTCGTCTGCCTCGCCTCTGCCTGCCTTTCTGTCTCTCCCCTTATCCACGCTGTGGACCGAGGCCAACTCACCCATCTGTTCCAGGTCCCTCTGGTGAACGAACAGATGCCAGCCCCTCCCCCCTCCTTGAGCGCCGAGATGCCCACCGACCTCTCTCCTCCTCTCGCCCCCAGACCCGAATAACAATTTGCCACTGCGTTTTCTAGGCTGGATGCTGGGCGTCCTGGACTCTCCTCTGGTTCCTGCTTCTCTCCTTTCTCTTCCTGGACGCCCCCTCCCCTTCCCTCCCGAAACAGCTCTACCCACAAAGATGGTTTTCCTCTCTAGAGATAGTCCCCCGGTGTTTTCCAAAACCTGATGTTAAAGCACATGCATATTTGTCGTTTGCACGGGGTCTTCACTCTTTGCCCTCGAAACCAGGGCTCTCCACGTGCCCTGTGATGCCATGGGAGGACCCTGGAGGGGGTCGGTTCTTTCCCGCTCACAGCACGTGACTCGAATGGGAGAGAGAAGCCTCTCGGTGCCCCCAAAGGCTCCGGGATATTCAGAAAAATACTCTGGGAAGCCAGCAAGGGTTTCAAGTGACCCTCACCTCACCCACACCCTGGCCGACCTCTGCTCCCCGCCGGGCTGTCCAGAGTCTCCACGGTGGCATTTCTGCTTTTTCTTTTTTTGGCAGAAAGGCCTGGGAACCGAGAGGTCCCTTTCCCTGTGACCTGACCTCCACACTAAGAATAACAGCCCTGGGACAGCATGTCTTGTGATCCATCCGAGAGGGGGCACGGCTAGGAAGGGGGGAGGGGGAGGGGGAGGGGAGCTGGAGGGAGTTGGGGAGAAATGGGAGAGCACAGACTCCTGAGACTCAGAAATAGAGAGCGAGAGGGCCAGGGAGAGGGACCGGGGAGACTCTGAGAGGCCAGCCCGATGCTTTCTTACCTCCTCACCAACCTCGGAAGTGCATCTCCTGGAAACCCCACCTCATGGCTCAGAGGCTGGGGCATCCCTTGAAGAACCAAAGGGGCAGATGTCCTTTCTTACGGAAAGACAGATGCCCTCGGTGCTGGACCCTCCCCACTCCACCCCTGGGGAGGACGGCTGTGTGGTTCCCGGGGCTCCTGAATATCCGTGTGTCACAGAGCAATGCTCCCTTTCCCCTGCACTCTGAGAGGCAGTGGTCCAGACCCAAGAACCCGCCCTCTCTTTGCAGAAAGCCTGCCTGCCCGGGACTTCAAGAACCCTCACAGGAAGGGGACAGCCCTTGACCAGTTGTCCACGAACTTTGAAAAAGTCTTTGAAGAACATTCATCCGTTCCCTTCCCCAAATATGGTGTAAAACAAACAAAATCCATGTGTGCAGGACAAAGGAGTGGAGTCGGCATCCTGACCGCTCCCCCTGGACACGACAGCCCCCAGAACCCCACCCAGCCTGCAGGAAAGGCTGTGAGAACCTCATTCTCGCGGGGGGCGCTTCAGCGGGACACAGTCAGAATGATGGTGCCGAGTATGGCGGTGCTTCAGAGACACCCCTGCCCCGAGAGCCGGTCTAGGGTCACCTCCCACGTTACCAAACCTTGGGTCTGACCTGGCCTCCGTCCCCTTTCAGGGAGGAAAGCCTCTGTCCAGAGGCACCGGGCCCGTCCAGGGCTGGATGCCCGTCCAGGGTTGCCACGAGGGTGACCTTGTAGATGCTGCTCTGATGCCATGGTCCCCTCATTATCACGAGCGTCACACGGCTCACCCCTGAGCCCAGAGGGCCTGGCTGTGCCTGGACCACACCGATGGCCGCTTGCTAATTCCCAGACCACCTCACGAGGGTCCCCGCCCCTCCCTCCCTCTCTGCAGGCAGGCCTCCTAGGAGGCGCTGGAGGCCTGGGAGGGGCTGGGGAAGTAGGACGGGCGGCGCGGGGGCTGGGTCTGGAGGGGGAGGACCCCTGCCCCGCTCGGACTCTGCAGCGACGGTGCGGCCCGACGGCGGTGCTCTGTTCTTGTCTGTCTGACCTTCCTTTTCACTCCCGTCCTGCCGCCCCGTGTAGGGCTACTTTAGTGACCCCTGGAATGTCTTTGACTGCCTCATCGTAATTGGCAGCGTAATTGACGTCATTCTCAGTGAGACGAATGTGAGTATGATTCTGCCCAGGACGCCTCCGTGTCCCTCCCTCTTTACCTCCTCCGGTTTATTGTTTGGTTTCCTGTTTTACCCCCGCCAGTCATGCTTTCTCTTGCACCTGCCGCCGTCCTGGGGGACGTGAGCCCCCGCACTGTCCGCACTCTGCCGGGCCGGACAAGGGGCGGCCGGGGCTTCTCCTCCTCCAGGACCCCCGCCCGGCCCCCCCGCCCCGACTAACCCGGCTTTTGTCAGGCTCCGTGAGCACCGGGTGCCAGGTGTGCACCTCCAGAACTGTGGAGTGGTAAGAGGGTCCAGTATGCCCACATAACCTCTTTCTTTTCTCATTTTTTCCTCTTCTCTCCTTTCTTTCATGCTTTTTTTTTTTTTTCATTTTCCTCTCCCTTTTGTTTTGTTTTTCTTTGTTGTTGGTTTTTTTCTCCTCTCTCCCTCCCTTGGCCCCTCTGCCCCATGCAGCACTATTTCTGTGATGCATGGAACACATTTGACGCCTTGATTGTTGTGGGTAGCATTGTTGATATAGCCATCACCGAGGTAAACGTAAGTACCGGCGTCCCGCCCTGCGACGCCGCGCCTGCCCTGCGCTCACCCCATTGCTCTCTCCTTACTGCTTCCTCCCAACTCCTTATTTCCACTAAGTTATTCTGGTTTGTTTGTTTAAATTGGTTGAAAGGATTTTTTTTCTCGTTGCTTTACTTCGAAATTTTTTTATTCTTTTTTCTTTAATGTTTGGAACGAGCTAGGCCCCCTTTCCTTCTGAGTTTTGATTGCTGCGTCCTTTCCTTCCCCCTTTGCAATTGGCCTAGCATGACACACACTGTCTAGGAGGATGCAGCCCTGGGATCCCAGAGTGAGATGGTGGAAGGGTGAGTGTTTACAACCGCTGGGCAGCTGCCGGCGCAGCCCCTTCCCACCCCCCAGCATCCAGGAAATGAGCTCTCCCGAGGACCACGGGTGAAGGCTCGCACCTGGCCGGCACTGTCAGCCTATCGTATTCACGCTAAAACAGCCCCTCCACTGAGAGGCGGGGGAGAACAACCCGCACCCCTCTTTTCTGGAGAGGGCTCCTCTGCCCCCCCTTGCAACTTGCTGTGGGAGCACCTGGCCCCAGGTGAACCTGCCCCAGAGGACCAGCCTTGCCCCTGTCTGGCTCTCCCCTCACCACCAGCCCCCAGGCTCCAAGACCCCCTGCACCTGCCCCCAGGAGCTGCCCCTCCTAGACAGTGCCTCTAGCCCCTGCACACATCCCTCTGCTCCCCAGCATGTTCAACCTTCTCTCGTTATCTATAGGCAAGCCTTCTTGCGGTTGGTCTTTAACATGTGTGGTTTAGTTTTTTGTCAGGATTTTTCCTTGGTTAAGAGACTTGGTAATGTTTGCACAAATGTTGATGCACTGAACCATTGAATAACAGCACGGAGCAGATGCTCTAGAGTTCTGATCTAAGGTGTCAGAAGCACCCCACGACTGCCACCGTCCCCCGCCCTTGTCCTTACCTGCCCCCTCCACCCCGTAGTCAGCTGCCAGTCGGTTGAACTGATGTTATTATATGTCCTGCTTCCACTGATCAGAAGTCCTGTCTGCCCCCTTCGAGCGGGTGGACGTTGGGAGGAGGCTGTTCTGCTTTCCCTGTGTCCCCCCTGTCAACCTGGCCCCCTCCCTGCTCGCCCCGTAGTATAGATTTGATTGCTTCTCTGTCTCGGGGATCCCCCAGGGTCGTCTTTGTCTTGCGGGGTGTCCGTGTGTGTGTGTGTGTGTGTGTGTGTGTGTGTGTGTACGTGTGTACACTCCCTTGACCTCTGCCATTGAATCGTTGGAACACAAGGAAACCAAGCTCCCCACTCAGACCCCATGCCTCCCCTCCCTTGGCACTGCCCCCCCCAAGTGGCTGGATGGACCCCAAGTTGTATCCCAGGAGCTGTCACGTCCCTACCTACAAGTATCCACCGGCCAGGGCCTGTGCTTGGACTGAGGGGCCCTCGGGGGAGACCAGGGAAGGGCAGGATGAGCCTGCATCTGGAGGGTGGGTCCCTGTGGGGAACCATGCCAGGGAACTTGGGGCCGATGGCAGGGACCCACAGGAGGGTGACAGCTGGCAGCTCCCTGGGTGCAGAGTACCCATCTCAGTCCCAGGGTCCTCTGGGGTGCTCACTGTTGGCCAGGCCCACACCATCGCTCAGCCTGCCGTTTTCTTTCAAACTACTGCTATTTTTAAAGAAAAACAAAGACAAAGAGAAAAAATTCTAGAGTATAAAATTTCTACCCCAAACAGTGACTGTTGCAACTGGGGGTGGTGCAGGACCCCAGGAACGGCACGTGGAGTCACATGCAGACCCTCCATTTGTCAACTGTTTCCGTTTACAATTCGCCTCTCGGCGCCCAGCTTGTGCGCCGTGAGCCTGAGCTTGACAGACACGAATGACCATCCCCGTTTGCCGATGCACAGGTGAGGATGGATCGTGTGCCAGTGCCTTTGCTGCCCCTCGGCTGGAGCCCGGGCCTCCCGGGGCCGGGGGCCAGCGTTCTTGTCTGTTCAGTCCGTGACGCCCTTTGATGAACACGTACATCTCATAGCCTCCTCTCGCGGACTCCAGCCAGCCAGGATTCGTTCAGCCCTTACGTTCCATAGTCTGTATCTTTAAATAACCACAGGAGGTTTTTTATTTTCTAAACAAGAAGTTATCGGCCCAGCCCCGCTTCCGGTTGGGAAGCCCCTCCAATTCCTCCCAGTATCCTTCGCCCACATGGAGATGCTCTTCGCTCTCCAGATTGAGGAGTTTGTGAAAAGTCACACGAAGGGTTGTCTGGAGATAAAAACGGGGACAGCGTGTGTGATGCAGAGCAGAGGAGGTGTCCAGAGACCCACCACTCGGCCCCGACTGTTTCCCACCCGCTCCCACACATCCAGAAAGGACACCTGCGTCATCATCCCAGGCAGGGGCTGGAGGAGCAGGGGCTGGACCAGGGTCAGATCAAGTGCTTGAGCCCTGCTTCTTACCCCCCACCCCCACCGATCCGAAGAGCACGATGATTTACGGGGCTGGGTTTTGAAGCTCAACTAAGAGCATCCATTTAAAAACCGGCCGTAAACTGTACGGCACTGTTGGGACCTCCCTGGTGGTGCCGTGGTTGAGAGTCCGCCTGCTGATGCAGGGGACACGGGTTCGAGCCCCAGTCCGGGAAGATCCCACGTGCCGCAGAGCAACTAAGCCTGTGCACCACAACTACTGAGCCCACGTGCCACAACTACTGAGCCCACATGCCACAATTACTGAGCCCGCGTGCCACAACTACTGAGCCCGTGTGCCACAACTACTGAGCCCGCATGCCACAACTACTGAAGCCTGTGCGCCTAGAGCCCGTGCTCCACAACAAGAGAAGCCACTACAAGGAGAAGCCCGCGCACAGCAACGAAGAGTAGCCCCTGCTCGCCACGACTAGAGAAAGCCCGCGTGCAGCAAGAAGACCCAATGCAGACAAATAAATAAATAAATAAAAATTAAAAAAACTGTACAGCGCTGTTAAAGGGGAGAGACGGTGGCACACCCAAGCAAAGGACGATCTTTCCAACCCCCCTGCTGACACACCAGCCAAGCACAGATGTCACAGCCCTCGTTCCCGGATACACTCAAACTCTTGGTCAACGGGTCCAGCTGGATCAAAGCAAGCTCACTGACCACTGCCCACGACTCAAGCCAAGATGGGCCTGTCCCACAAGCATGGACATGGCACTGCACCCCGACGGTAGCCAGGATTGTGGGACACGTTATAGGGACAACACTTCTTCTCAGAGGCAGGACCCTCCACCGTATGGTTCTGCCTTCCGGCCATAGGCAGGTTATGGGTCTGGACGCTCGCTGAGCCAAGAGCTCAGCTCCAGGCCTCCCCGAATTTTCTAGTCTTGCTGTTGTCACAAGACCTCCTTTTGCAGACAAACCTTCCATTCCAGCCTCAGAGGGAATCCCTGAGGCTCTCCACCTGTAACTCATCATCTTTGACAATTAACCTACAGAGACCAGCTCTCGTTTCCCTCCCCAATTGCTGTGTGCATCCCAGCCGCCCTCCAAATATTCCCCACGTTCAGAGTCATCTCCCCTCAAACAGCTCCATCCTCCTGCCTCTGCCAGGCTCTGGTGACCCGCCTGGGGAAGTGGATTCCCCAGCGACCCCAGGAACAATTGTCCCTTCCTTCCACCGTGGCTGGAGCCTCCCCTTCTGGTGCCGGGCACCTGGGATCCATTATGGACCAAACAAAAGCCCATCCTTGGGAGCTGGTGTCCTAAGGCTGGGAGATGTTCGGACACAGAAAATAAGGAAATGTTGCAGTACGTGGAGAGCCGAGAAGTGCCAAGGGAGGGGGTCGGAGGAGCAGGGAGCCGTGGAGGCTGGTGCCATTCTCTGTAAGACGAGCTGTACTGACGAGGGGAATTCGAAGAAAGCAAAGACCTGAGGGAAGTGAGGCGATGCCCTTGCGGATCCCGGGAGAGGAGCTTTCGGGCAGGACGCGCAGGGTGCGGTGGTCAGGGAGGAGAGCAGCTTTGGGCCTTCGCCTGAGCGGGAGGCGGAGACTCTGGCACCTTTGAGAAGAGGTGTCTGTGGTCCGGGGACCCCTTTGCGCTCTGCGGGAGTCAAGGGCAAAGCCCTCCACCATTTGGAAGGTGGACACAGCCATCCAGGTGGGAGGGGACGGAGTTGCAGCAGACATGGTGGAAACGGTCAGATTCTCCGTGTGCTCTGCGAGCAGGACCCACGGCCTCTCCTGACAGCCTGGATGTGGGTGCCAGAGGAGGAGGACTCCCAGGAAGCCGTGGGGGCCCGGCCGAGCCGGGGAGGATGGAGCCGGCGTCGGCAGGAGGGTGGGAGGCAAGGCCCGTTTGCACGAAGAGGATGAGGCTCGGGGGTGTGGGGGGCTGTGTACTCAGCTGCCCAGCGGTGATGTCAGGTGGACAACAGACGCCCGGTCTGCGGTCAGGCATGGAATCAGCAGCACAACGATGGTATTCCAGGCCGGGACGGGTGAACAGCTGAGGGAAGAGGAGAAATGGGCTGAGCTGGGGCCTCCACGCTCGGGGCCGGCGTGACCTCCGCCTCACTCTGGGAGATGCCCTCGGACCCTCCGAGGTGACCGGGCAGACCCGGGGCCCCGCAGTCACGCTGGATCCTGCGTCCGTGGCCACGGCCCGGCCACCCCGTCCCCTCTGGACGCGCTACCTTCCCCTCCGCCTGGGCAGTCAGCGTCCTGTCCCCTAGGAAGCCCCCTTCTCCTCCTTTATCCCTTGAGTCTGAAATTCTGTTTTCCAGAAGGAAAACCTAGTGACGCAACCCTGTGATGTCAGTGGAAGCTCCTGGGGTGTCAGAAGTGGCCCCCGTCAGCCCCCAGTTTCCCCTCCACCCCCTGCACGACAGGGAGTGCTGGGAGGCCCGGAGCCCTCATCACGGACACACGTGTCCCCAGTCGCGGACGAGGTGGCCACGGAACTGATGGCAGCGACCCGCCTCGGGGCTGGCCGTCCTTGAGTGCAGCGGCGGGGGCCTGAGGGGGGCCAGAGTGCCCCCCACCAGCTCTGCACTGGGCGCCTTCTGACAGTGACGCCTTCGCCGCCCGGCAGGCCCACGTATGGACCGCCCGAGAGCCGTGGCGTCTAAATTGTCACCTAGAAACTCTCCAGAGAGAAGGCCCCAGGGACCCTCAGGTGGGAACAGGACGGACTGTGTGAGGGACGGGACGCGGCCGAGGGCCTCCGGGCAGGTTCAGCGAGCGGGGCCTTGCGTGGACACAGAGAGAGAACTAGCACAGGGCTGCAGAGCAGCCGAGCAGGACGGCGGGGTGAAGTGACGCGGTCCCGGCTGGGGCCTCGTGAGGAGCTCGGCAGGGGTGGGGGGCAGCGTGCTGCCCTCGGGGGGCGCCAGGCCAGGGCCACCACACGTCACATCCCTGGGAGGGGCTGAGCTTGCTCAGGGTTTGCCAAGGCCGTGCAGCTAACAGGTGGCGAGAGCCGGATTCGAGTCCATCCCTGTGGGAGAACTGACTCCTGCACTTCCGTGAGCCCTTCGGCCAAACCGCAGGCAGGCTGGCTGGGGCCCTGCACTCACAGGCCCCGCGCAGGGTGCTCCCAGCCTCGGGACCCCAGGCAGCGCAGCTCAGCCGAACTTCTCCGGGCCTGAGGACTCCAGGGGATATTCGGACGCCTGAGCCCTGGGTCGTGGGGCATGGAGGACAAGAGCACAGGAAGTGTGGGGCAGCCCCCTTCCCTGCCCTCTGGACGAGAGGACAGAGCGGGTCGAGGGGAGAAGGGATGGGGACGAGGGAGCAGGTGGGACGGCTGGGACGTGCTTCAGCCTGGAGCATCTGGGATGCACGTCGGGGCTTCGGTTAGGTCAACACCGGTGGTGTCAGGCCAAGCCAGGTGGAGCAGCTGTGACCCTTGCCACCTTCCTGTGCCCCCATCCCCCCCACCTGTTTCCCTCTGCTGGTCCCTCCCCCGCTGCTCCAGTCCCTCCCCTTCTCAGCACCACCCCCACTCCCACGCCCCCAACAAACGAAGCCACCAAGGTGCCTTGTTCACACGAGGGCAGTACTGACTCGGTACCGCCCGCCCCCAAAAGAAACTCTGCCTTTAAAGGGACGAAGGTAAGACTCGACCTAGAGATGGTATCTGGAGCGTGGATGTGAGTGAGGAGGGGGCCCGGCCCCCAGTTGTCCTAAAGGGTAGTTTCTCCTCTGCTTGGGAAGGAAGTTGGCCCTGAGAGGTTGAGCAGAGCCCCGCTTGCCCAGCAGTGAGCCGGGCCCCCGACCAGCCGCAGTCCAGCAGGGCCCGGGAAGCCATTTGCAGAGCCCGGGCTCTGCCTGCAGAGCGAGGCCCGCGTGCTGGACAGCAGGCTGCCGGGCGCAGGCTGTCCCGAAGCAGTGGCCTGGAGGAGGGCCCTGCAGGCCTGACCCGAAAGGCCCCTGGAACCCATTTCTAATGGTTTTCTCCCGGCTGAGTTAGGCTGTCTGGTGTCGCAACAGCTGGGACCCGACAGGGCCCCTCTTGCCCTCTGCCTTCAGACCGAGACCCCTCCACCTCCTGTCCTCTAATTTTCTTTCCTTTCCTCCCTCATTCTCACCTCTTCTGTCCTCATACAACCCTCTCCTTTCCCCTAAATCGGAGGACTGGACTGAAGGATGCTGTCAGGACACCAGACAGCTGTCCATCCAAGCAGCGGGTGTCACTTGTCCCCAGCTGAGCCAGCTGCCGGGGTGTTTGCCAGAGAGCGTCTAAAGCAGAGGGACCTCGAATATTCCCTGAGCTCGTGGGGGAAGTGAGGGAGCTAATTTCAGCAGGCCCCAAAACACTGACAGGTGCCCCCAAAAGCACTCACCCTGTCTAATGCCGCTTCCTGAGAGCCGGCTGCTCTCGCTGGTTTGTTTCCTTGAGTCTGTCTCTCTCTCTTTTTCTTCTCCATCCTTCAGGCTCACTGTGTCCGTCCACGTGTGTGTGTCTCTCCCTGTGTCCCTGTCTCTGTCTCTGTCTCTCCCCTCTGCCCCCACATATGGGATTTTGTGAGCGCTCCTGGCAAGCTGATTTTATTCATTTATTTTTCATGAGTTCCTTTTGTTGGTTATCTGTTTGAATGACTGTCCCTCCCAAGGAAGATAAGACAGCCCTGGTGATTTTGTAATCAGTCCCGTGTAGCATGAGCTCTGGCAGGTAACAGCCCCTGAGGAGCCGTCAGGCTGCAGGTGAGCAGTGAGCGGCCCCTGAGGCCTCAGCCACTCCGCAGCGCGACTCACAGCACAGGCCGGTCACCACAGCTCAGCACCCGCAACGCCTGCTCTGCACCTCTCCTCCAGTCCCCTTGGGGCCAGAGACCCCTCAAGGGGTGCTCAGAAGGGCGTTTCAACTGAGTGCCTATGACCACAAAGGTTCTCCTTTCTGGCTAGAATCTCCTTCCCCTTCTGGGTAGAATTTTCCTTTGGAGAAACAGATGTAAGCCCACGGGGTTGGGGGGGGCTGCCTTTCCACCCTCCGCCCTCGCATCTTTGGGGTGACTTTCACTTGCGCCCCGCCCTTTTCTGTCCTTGTCTCTGCCTTCCTTACAACCCCCACCTTCCCCTTCCCAGCTCTTCTCTTCCTCAAACCCAATTCCATTCCTCCATTCGTGCCGGACCGAAATGGAAACTGGGCTTAAGAATTGCTTTTGACCATCGGTACTTCCTTCATTTGCCCTCAAATCTGTGGCACCGACCCTCCACTGTGTCTCCCAGTTGACACGTGCTTACTTAGACCTTGCGTCTCCCTCCCAAGAAAGCACTTCATTCAACCTTAGAGAGCCAGCAGTTTACAACGGATTTTACTTTGACCTTAAAATTCCTTCCCTGCAGCCACCCCTGTTGGCTCTGACTGTCAGCACCTCCCAACCCCTCCACGTCCGCGGGGCCACACCTCAGTTCCCAGGATGTGCGTTTCTCCCGGTTGGAAGAGGGGCTAGAAGGATGACAACCCCCGCCCCTGAACGTATGCCGGCTGGCTCCTGGCTACGAAAGCAGCATCAGATGTCTCTAGAAGCCCTTGACTCCCATATCCCCAGCTCTCTCTGTGTGTACAAGCCTCATATTTATCCTCCCACCCTAGGCTAACTGGGGTCTCGCCAACAAAGCCCCAACCTCCCAGACCCCCCCTACAACACCATGACGTGCTCACAGCTGAACTACCGTCTTGTCTTGCAGATCAAATCGAGATGAGATTAGAGACAGTTGGAGTAGAGAAGCAGAGCTGGTGGGGGGGATGGCAGGCGGAGGGGGGATGACAGGCGGAGGGGGGATGGCAGGCGGAGGGGGGATGGCAGGCGGAGGGGGGATGGCAGGCGGAAGGGGGATGGCAGGCGGAAGTGGGGGATGCCAGCCGGACCCAGATCTTCAGGTGGTTTGGGATGGAATTGTTACCAGATCCACTCCCTGAGTTCTGGACAAGAGTTTTTTGTTTTCTGTCTTTTCAAGCAAGGCTTCTGTAGGCGGGCAGCCAGTAAAAGGTCCACACATTCCCATGCTGCCGCTTTTGACTCGGTTCAGAGAGATGTGGAATTTCAGTGACCGATACATAACCGTTGTCTCAGCAGCAGCCACTGGGATTGGGCCCTTGTCCGAGGGCCTGTTTGGACTCAGCCTTCCCTGCAGGGAGGCAGGTCATCTGCACCTTTCCAAGCCAGCCTGGCCAGGAGATGCAGCCACGGCTCACAGCTGCTCTTAAGTGCCCTCGAACCGCCGATCACAGAGAACGTTCTGGAGGATAGTCAGGGTATCAAAGTCTCTACCGCCCAGCCCTGCCTCCCCGCTAACCCTCGCCTCCCAGCTATGCAAGAAGGGGGGCCGGGAAAGAGGAGAAGAAGAGAGAGGAAGCCGTCCCTTTTTATGTGGTCAAGAGCGATTTCCAACAACCTCTCCGTTCTCCAGAGAGACGATGGGAAGTAAACTGGGAAACGCCCCACCGATCCTGGCGTCCGTCCGTCCGTCCTGGAGAACCCTGTTTGCAGGCTCTGGTACCCCTCAGTTCCCTCGGCTCCCACGGGTGGTCTAGAGAGAGCACCCCAGTGAAAAGGAACAGTGAGGACCTTCCGGAAACAAAGGCTTCATCCACTGAGGTGGTGCTTCTCGTCTGGTCCTGAACTTGGGTCGGAAAGGCAGTTTTCCAGAGCCACCCCAGGTCTTTGCCGGTTGAACCATACAAGGTGACCCACATACATGTGCCCAGGTGAGGGCAGGGTCTGTCCCCGCCACTGGCCCAGGGCCTCCCTGACAGTGTCCCACCTCTGCCCCACATGGGGAGGAATAGTCTCATTTCATTCCTACCAACTGCAAGAGCAAATGAAGTTAATTTTGCCCTGATACCCTAACCCCTTGAAAATGACCAGATCATTAGAAAACAAAGAGCAGAATGGGCGGCCGAGAAACGGGCTGCACGCTCCCCGCTCGTGGACACGAGCTGGCGGCAGGCAGGGTGCAGGGCAGGTGATCCCCTCTCCCCCACGCCGAAAAGGTAACTCGGGGTCACCGGGAGCGAGGCTGGGGAAGCATCCGAGGGGGGCAGCTCAAGCACTCGGGGCTCCCCGTTAATCGTGCACTTAGCTCAGAAGGTAGAAGTGATGCTCGGTGGTCCCTCAGGACGTTCTGGGGGATCACAGCGATCAGCAGACACACGCGGCTGTCTCCTGGCCGTCCGGGCATCTGGGGGTGACCTTGGGCAGCAGTGTGGCAGCCAGTGGTTCTCTGTGGGCAGGGCAGTGCGACGGGCCCCTTCCTGCACTCTCCTGTAGGAATCACTCCGGGTCGCCTTCTGGCTTTCTTACGATACGTAGTTACTTTCCAGCCCGTGGACCTCGTAAGCACAGCTCCTCACATGAGGACAGGTGCACACGAGCGGCTGACAGGTGACCCTGCCCCGCAAGTCAAAAGCAGCGTCTGAAAAGGAAGGCACAAGGCCCCAGAAAAAAATGAACCCGTGAGTCTCCACATTCTCCCCAAATGAGGCTCTTTGGACGCTGAGTTCCCGGAGGCCCGTCCTTCCTCTCTCCATGGCCCTTCTTGTCTCCTGTCATAGGGATGGATCATGAGGGTTACTGGGGAGTTCCCTGGCGGCCCAGTGGTTAGGACTCAGTGCTTTCACTGCTGAGGGCCCGGGTTCGATCCCTGGTCCGGGAACTAAGATCCCACAAGCTGCACAGCGCGGCCAAAAAAAAAAGCATTACTGAATTAATACATAGTGTTAAAATAATACGATATGCTCAAGGTGATTAGAACAGACCTAAAGGTAAATCTTGGAGTAAAATATGACTTACATAAATGAGGTCTGAAATGGGAGCATAAAAGGCTAAAAACAAGAAAACGACAGTTAAGACATTTAAAAAGCCCAAATGAAGGATTCTGAATGTTTAAGCAGTAAAATAAGTAGTTTTAATTTTTTCACGGTTGGGGGTTAATTCGGTCAGGCCAGGTGACCCAGGCGGGTCCTCTAAAGCACCCCCATTCTGGTCCCATTTGGGAAGGGGTTGACCCAGAAGACCTTCAGTCATCTGCCCAGGGCTCTTGGAAGTAATGGGCACCATTGGTGGTTTTCAGGGTGCATCCAAGGCTAGAGCCTGCTGGGCGCTCGGCCTAGAGCCCAGCACTAAGTGGCTGTGGACTCACTTCTGTGCGGACCTCACACCCCTCCCCCACTGAAGCCCGGGAGGCATGGGGCTCCTCACAAGTTAATACCGGGGCGCAAGCCCCTGACCAGCCTGGAACTTCCTCCATGCGTGCGTGTGCGTATGCGTGTCTGTCTCCGTGTTCTCTCTCAGCCTGCTGGCCAGATCCTAGACACCCCACCCCGTCCAGGCACATGGGTGGTCCTGGCAGCTGCACCCCGTCGTGAAGCAGAGACAGATCTAGACTGTGTTCCATAAACAGCCAGAGAGGCGTCCTGTCCCTTCTCCTCCTTTCCCTCACCCCGTGTCTCCCCCAGTCCCCGAAAAGGACACCTCCCAACTTGCAATGGGAACAAAAGGAATTTGCTGAGGAATCTGTTACCAAAGAAGTATTTTTCAGTCTGCGAGCAAATGTCTGGTTGTGCACATTTCCGTCCTTCAAAAACCCCATTACATGTTCTCCTTATTTATACCTTGAAAACAGAAACACAGGAGCAACTCTCTGAAAGTGGAGGGTAAGAGTGAAATCATGACCTTCTAAAAGGAGTTGGCAGCTCAGGCGGCGGGGACCAGTCCAGGCTGTGCTCTGTGTGCGGGGCTGAAGGGCAGGGCACCTTCCCGGATGCAGCTCAGGGCTGCTGTGGGATGCGCCCCTGAGGCCAGGCCCCTCGGCCCCTGCCCCCTAATGCGCCCAGAGTCAGACCCCTGAGAACAGCTTCTCGGGGTGTTACCAATAATGTCCTAAATTGTGTGCAGGGCTTTCCAATTTAATAAACAGGTCCACACTCGTTTATCTCAGGCCGGTGTCCAGGGTCCACACCCGGAGATCAGGAGCCAGCAGGCCCTTCTCCCTCCTGAGCCTCAGCTTGAGGGCTAGCCCCACCACAGAGGGGGTAACTGAACCTCAGTGTTCCCCTGGACCTGGGGGGCCACTGCCCCTGGGCTCCTTTGCTCAAATACACGTGGGCAGAGAGCAGCCTTGGGCACAGGCAGGGCCTCTTGCCGTCAGCGGGCAGTGCTGGGTGAGCGTGCGCAGCGTCAGCCCCTGGAGGCGACCTTAGGACACACGGCTGATTCAAAACAAACAAAACCTCCATCCTCAAAATCCAGAACACCTCCTTGATAACAGGTGTGAATTCGTAGTTAATCTGTAGCCAGAGATGGTTCCGGGCAGGAGAACACCCAGAGTCCTCGCTGGGTGGGAGTCCACTCTGACAGCGCCCAGACCCTGCCAGGCCGGTGCCGTGTACCCTCCACTTGGCCCTGTTGCCCTCTCCTGCCACTGCGTTGCTCCTGTGTTACCAAGACCTAGAATGCCGGGCGTCTTTTTCGGAGACTCATTACAGCTTATCTCTGTCTGCCTTTCTTTAAAGCCAGCTGAACATACCCAATGCTCTCCCTTTATGGTAAGACCGAGACTCCAGACCACGCTCTCAGCTTCTGTGACCCCCTCTAACATACCCACTTCCCCCACCCGACCCCCAGCATCTTGGAACCCAGCCCCCGATGCATGTTGCCCGTGTCTGCCACTCGCCTTGCCTGCCTGGTCTGTAGCTGTCGAGTGCTGTTGGTGCGACATTTCGGTCCTTGACCTTTCCTGTGGGTGGCAGTTCACCACGACCTTGACTGTCTAATGAGCCACTGGGAGAGAATCGGACCCGAGGGCCATTTCCTGTTAAACGTCCTGAGGACACCACTGGCTGACGTCCCCACCCTGAATCTGACGTGGGGTTTGCATGGGGCACCCACGAGTGCCATGGCGAGGCCTCTGGGAAAGAGGAAGGAGAGGTGACATAGCCAGAGACGGGGAGGTCCTCCTAGTCAGCAGGCTGCCCTCCAGCTCTGAGTCAAGGCCCCAGTAAGCGGTGAAGCCGGGTTCATTACCCTGAGAGTGGTTGGATTTCCTATCACCCCGACAGTGTTACCTGTGAGGGGCGCGAAAACTAGGCCACACCTGCTTCACTGCAGCAGACCGTCCGGTGGGAGCCCCTTCTGCTCTAGGAATCTTTGGCTAAAGTGATAGAGAGGCCGACCGATGTGACCGTGAAGTCTCCTTGGAACAGCTGTCTCCAAGAGGCTGCCATCACAGACTTCAAACGTGGGCCAAGTGAGAGTTTTTAGGAGGGCGGGTGAGTGGGTTGATTCCCCGAGCCCCAGAGGTCAGCAGACAGAGGCAAGATCGGTGGGGGTGTTTCCTGACGAAGCCCACGACCATAGCCGGAAGGGCTGAGCCTGGACGTGCTGCCCGTATGTCACCGGTCAGTGGAGCATAAGGCACCTGCAGCGTCTGGAGGGCTCTGAACCCAGGACGAACTCAGGCTGGAGGCTTGCGTTTTGCTTTTTAACGAGTCAGATGCAGATGCCTTTGTGGCACCAGCCTCCCAGACTCTTGGTGCCCAGCTGAGTTGCGTGTAAGCTGGCGCTCTCTTCTTCTGTCTCCCTTCCCGAGCACAGTGGGGCTGACGGCCGAGTTCCAAGGCCCTGAGCCTCCTCTGCCCTTCCTCTGGGGAAGCACCACCTCCTTTGAAGGAGAGAAAGTAGAATTTCACGTAGGTACACGGGTGACAGAGATGCAGAGATGAAGGGCATCAAAGACTTCAGAATGCAGACAGGTAGGGCCCAGGGGCCACACAGCCTGCTGCCGGGGCCCCCCCAGCCCCTTTGGCGCCCAGCCACCAGCCCGCCCCAGGGGAGCAGCTCTGGCTCAGAAGGAGGATAGACGCAGCCCGCCCCGGGATTGTGCTGGCGCGTGTAAAACCCGGACCCCTCGGGGGGCTCCTGCTCTGATCGGGGTGAGGGGAGCGGCCCCTGGAGCCCCGGCTGCAGGGTCGGAACCAGGAGCCGTGAGGGCTCCAGCGCTGGTGGGATTTTCGTGGGCGTGGCCAGGCCGGATCTGACCCGGAGACGGTCAGAAATAAAGCCAGAGAAGTGCAAGTTGAGACTCGGGGCCCACATGGGGCCCAGCAACTACCCGGACGGAGGTGCCTCCGAGCAGGGGGCCTGCGGCAGGAGCCGTAACAGGAAGCCCGAAGGTCCGTTCTCTCCCGGTGCCCACGGGGCTGGGGGCTGCACTGGCTCTGGGGAACCGGCCAGCTCCCGGGCACCACCCCAGCTCTCTGGCCGGTGTGGGCAGGAGGGGGGTCGGGGGTCGGTTTGTGCTGACTGTTCCCAGATCTGGAGGAGAGGGTGACGGGGCTGCGTGTCTGGCCCCCGACCCCCGGCCAGGAATGCGCCGGCCCCAGGCTCCCCCAGGCCCAGCAGCCCCGGCCCCCGGCCCGCTCCAGGATGCCCCTGGGGAGCCCACCTGCCCCGAGCAGGACCCCTCGGTCCTCTCACAGCACGGAGACCCATCCAGGGCTCACGTTCCACTGCCTGGGCCTCCACCCCTCCCAGGCCTGCGCAGCCGGCGGGCCCAGGGCAGAGGGGAGCGGAGGGGCAGCAGGGGCTGCGGCCCGGGCCCATCCACAGCCGTGGGGGGAGGTGGCACACCGAGTGCTAGGGCTGGGCAGCCCCCGCCCCCCAGGACCTCCAGAGTGCCGGTGCCGCTCGGGACGCCGGACCCTCGGCTGAGCCAAGCAGGAGGGCAGCAGGGGCACCAGGGCGGCTCTCGGCCTAGATTTCAGAGCAGATGGAATTTCTAGGGAATCGCCTGCCGCCCCCCCCCCCCCGGGGAGGGGTGGGCTTAAGGCCAGGGATGCTGGGGCAGAGGCTCGGGGCCTGGGCACGGCCGGGCGCCACAGAGGCCTGGGGCTGGGCCTGCCCGTGGGCGCCGGGAGAGTCGAGTGCAGCCGGCCCCCGCCACCCGCCTGCGTGTTAACTGCTGTGTTAACGGCCCCAGAACGCGGAGGAGAACTCCCGCATCTCCATCACCTTCTTCCGCCTCTTCCGGGTCATGCGTCTGGTCAAGTTGCTGAGCCGTGGGGAGGGCATCCGGACGCTGCTGTGGACGTTCATCAAGTCCTTCCAGGTACCCGCCGGCCCCCCTCCCAGGTCCCACCTGGGACGATGCTCCCAGCTGAGGGGAGGCTGCAAGTGTGCTGCTTTCTTCTCTCTTTTGTGGATTTGCCCCGAGAATCGACTGCACAAAGGGGTTTTGGGGTGGAAGAGGTTTGAAAGCCGTGGGCAGAGGTGGCCCGATGACCCCTCCCAATTTGGGTGTTGTCAGCCCCGGGGCTGGCACCCTCGTCCCGGCAGTGGTTCAGCAAGGTCTGCTGTCCGCACCTGCTTAGGGACTTAGCCGGCCTCCCCGGGACCCAGCTGTGCCCCATGTGGACCCAGGGCTGCCAACCGCGGGGCCAGTTCTCTGCCCCCAGCACTCGTTTCCTTCTGTGAAAGCAGAATGACGGTGGCTCCGGCCTCAGCCGTGGGTGACTGTACCGGCCCCACGTGCTCACCCACCCCCGACATTTCCTCGGCGCCACTGAAGGTGGAGCCCGAGCGCCCACCAGGCCGGACGGCCCGTGGTCCCGCGATGCCACCTAGTGGTGTGAGGGCTCCATCTACCCCGTGAGCCGTGAGGCCCCCTCCCAGGGAGGAGGTGGCGAGCACACCGAGTGAGTAAAGTGCAGAGACTGGCCCGCGGGCCAGGCCCTGCCCAAGCATCTTGCGAGCCTTAAATCAGCCAGGCCCCCAAACCCCCTGAGGTCGTTGCATTTCTTCCCATTTTTCAGATGAGGACCCTGAGGCTCAGAGAGGTTAAGCCCAGCCCAGCTCCCACAGCTACAGTGGCGCAAGCGGGCTTGAGCCCAGGGTCTCGCTTTTGTCTAGTGCCCCTTCATCCTGCATTTCCTACAGCTGGCGGAACAGCTTACGGCTGTGAGGGGGAGAGGGGCTGCTGGGTGTCCCCCACGGCCCTCCAGCTGCATGAGGACAGGTGGGTGGCGGGAGGGTGTTTTGCTCTTTCTAGATTGTTTGTACCAAGGGAGCCTCATGCCAAGCCCCAAGCTCAGAGCCCACCTTTCTGGGCGGACCTCCCCAGGTCTCAGGTGCTTGACACCCAGGTGAGGGGAGGGGTCGGCACCAGGCTCAGGCTCCTCCCATTTAGTGCCCAGAACGTCTGCGGGGCTCCTGGAAGTGCCCCCCAAGCCAGGCAGCAGCTGGCGACTGAGGAGACGCCGCCCGGGGAGGGGCCCAGCCGCCGGCGCCCCGCCGACCTCACGGCGTCTGTGCCCCCGCCAGGCCCTGCCCTACGTCGCCCTCCTGATCGTGATGCTGTTCTTTATCTACGCCGTCATCGGGATGCAGGTACGCCCGGCCCCCAGCCCACATTACTGACACCCGCCCCTCCTTCTGAGGCTGGAAAGGTCACCGGAATTGGAACTCTCCCCCGACCCCTGAGGTGTCCTGGGGGAGCACAGCTCTCAGACCCTCTCTCCCCATTGCCCCTGGCCCAGGTTCCACTCTCTATAGGGCAAGCCCCCCCCAAGTTATGTGAAAGGCCTATTTGTTAATTATTCCTCAATAAAGTATTTTTTAAAGAGGAAAGAAAAGTAGTCTCAAGAATCTACAGCCAAAGAAAAGGAAAAAGAAAGAGGAAGGCCAGCGAGCCTTGTCCCTGCACAGATGCAGGGTCGGGGTCTCAGCCTCCACCCCCTCTCAGCCCCCCTCCCGCTGGGCCCAGGGCCCCTCCCGAGGGCCAAGGGCACTGTTCTTCGATGCTTGTCCGGAGTGGGGTCCTGGGATCAGGGGCTGTACAGGGCACAGGTACCTGCCCCCGTGAGGCCTTCCGGGTCACAGAGGGGACTCTGTTCAGCTTATGGGCCAGCCCATCCAGGGTGAACTGTGACCCCTGAAGAGACCATTGAACGATGGGTGGGAACCAGGACCCCTCTGTCCACAGCTCATGGACCCCATCCTCTCCCCCTGCCAGGTGTTCGGGAAAATCGCCCTGAATGACACGACAGAGATCAACAGGAACAACAACTTCCAGACCTTCCCCCAGGCCGTGCTGCTGCTTTTCAGGTGAGTGTGTACACAGGTGCGGACAGGTGCACACGGGACACCTGCTCGGCACGGCCCTGGCCTGGGCGCAGGACAAGAGCTGGGGCTGGGGGACCAGGAAGCCTTCCTTTCACTGTCGTTTGTAACGACTGGACACGGCCCCTGCCGCTGACCCTGGAAGCCAGTAGGGGATCAGAACCGAACTCCAGGAGCACCCTGGTTGGAAGCTGAGCCAGGCCTGCAGCACACTCGCTATGTGACCTTGAGTGACCTTGAGCAAGACAGCAGATGACTCCGAGCCTCAGTTTCCTCCTCAGACAAGCCCAGCTACCAGAGTGGGTGCCACTGTCTGTTTCAGTGGTTCCGTCCACGGCACTTAGTTCCCCCATGGCTGAGCCGACGCCAGCCTTCACCCTCTGGGGAGGCCGCGGCCACAGGTACAGCTGGGCGAATGGTGTGTCCCACCGACCCCGAGGGAAGGAGTCCGTGCGGCAGCCCCGTGTCCTTCTCCTCTGGATCCCAGTGACCCCTGGGCTGCCCCTCCCCTGGCTCTTCTCACCATCCAGCTCGTCGCAGCCTGGGCTCTGGGACCCCCACCTGGTCCAGGGCTGGTGGTGATGAGAACTGTTTACTCAGTCCCTGGACCAGATGATGCCTAGATTCCATTCCAACGAGAACTTTATCCACAGAGTTGTGTACTGGACTCTCGATCACAAAGAGCAGTAACAGTCACCCCAAAGTACTGGGGGGAAATCAATGTCAAAAAAGAAGTCACCATGCTCACCTAACAGATGAATGAACACATCAGGAGGAAAAGAATAGGGAGAGGAAAAATATTTCAAAATAAGCATCATTTGTGTCTTTAGAGAGATTATAGAACCTGGCACATCTGTCAAGTTAGAAAGGAGTGGGAGGAGGAGGAGAAGTCATTATTAATAAGAACAAATTAACGAGAGAATTAATTAAATTTAATTAAAGAGAGAACTCAGAAAATATACAATTGTTAAAATATTTATTTATTTTTGGCTGCACTGGGTCTTCACTGCTGCACGGGGGCTTTCTCCAGCTGCGGCGAGCGGGGGCTACTCTTCGTTGTGGTGCACGGACACGAAAAATTAGGAATTAACCATAAAACCAGTAGTCCCTCCAAAATCTGTTCACTTAAATGTTTAGAGCCACTCTTCTAGATAGCTCACAGCTGAGGCTACAAACTACTCAGAAATGAGAATGTGAACATACTATATCTTTTTTTTTTTTTTTTTTTTTTTTAATGAGACTCCTCGCCTGGGCCTGAGATTTTTGGTTTATTTATTTAAGATTTATTTATTATTTTTTTTTAATTTTTTAAATTTATTTTTGGCTGCTTTGAGTGTTAGTTGTGGCACGCAGGATCTTTCGTTGTGGCACACAGGCTTCTCTCTAGTTGTGGCGTGCAGGCTCCAGGGCGTGTGGGCTCTGTAGTTGTGACGCGGGTTCCAGAGCACGTGGGCTCTGTAGTTTGTGGCACGCGGGCTCTAGTTGAGGCGTGCGAGCTCAGTAGTTGTGGCACACGGGCTTAGTTGCCCTGTGGCATGTGGAATCTTAGTTCCCAGACCAGGGATCGAACCCATGTGCCCTGCATTGCAAGGCAGATTTTTTACCACTGGACCACCAGGGAAGTCCCATGCTATATCTTAAATTTATGAGATGCACCAGTAAGCCAAAGGACAATTCAGAGCCAAAATTAACTTTTTAAAAAAATTTACAGTAAGTAAATGAATAAATGGAAAAAGAATAGGAAAATAACCCCAAAGGGTGAAGGAATGCATTTATTAAAATAAAAGCATAAATTAATAAAATATAAAACAAAAACATTCATCAATAAACCCTAAAACTGATTCTTTGAAAAGACCAATAAATAGACAAACTTTCATCAAATTCAATTTTTTTTAAAAAACGCAACAGCAGGAATAAGAAAAGCAACATAATTATAGATGTGGAGTGATTTTTAGAATGATGAGAATATTATGAACAAATGAATGCCAATATATTTGAGTATCTAGATGAACTAGATGCTTTTATATAGGAAAAGAGAAATCACAAAAATTGTCTTGAGAAGAATATTTTTTTTAATTTGACCACAACAGAAATTGAAAAGGTAGTCAAAATTTTAGTCCTCTAAAAGGCTAGATCCAATATATTTATGTTTGCTGTTTGCCAAAATATCAAAGAATAAATCATTCCTATGTTACATAAACTTTCCAGGAGTAAAAATGGGTAGGAAACCTCTTTCTGTAAGACTAACATACGGCTAATACCAATAAGAAAGGGAAGAAAGTAAGAAATATAGATATAAAAATGTGTAGACATAACTATCTTTGTTTACAAACAACAGGCTAATCCAACTAGAAAACCAGAGCAAAGCAACTCAAAAGCCTTTATAACAATTAAAAGGATCAGCAAGGTGACAATTAACAAAGGAAAACAATCACTTTCATTTACTGATAATGTACTAGTCTGGGCAGCCTACTGTAACACCATAAATGGAGTGGCTCAAACAGCAGACATTTCTTTCTCACATTTCTGGAGGCTGGAAGTCCAAAATCAAGGTTTCATGATTCTGTTCCTGGTGGGAGCTTCTTCCTGGCCTGCAGACGGCGGCCTTATCGCCGTGTCCCTGCTTGGTGGAGAGAGAGGAGAGAGCCAGCCTCCCTTCCTGTTCTTATAAAGATGCTAATCTCATCACAAGGCCCCAGCCCCATGACCTGATCTAAACTTAAGTGCCTGCCAATGCTGTCACATTGAGGTTTGGGGCCGCAATGTACAAATTCTGAGGGGACTCATACATTCAGTCTGTAACAGGTAATAGCTGATCCGTAAATATAATAAATGAGCTCATAAGCTATCACTTTTTCAACATGATACTGCAAGTTTTATCCAATGCAATAAGATGAGAAAAATAAACCAAAGGGTAAGAATGGGAGAAGAAAAACTTAAATGCCAAAAAAATTGATTGCCAAACTCAACAACAAGAAAGTAAACAATCCAGTTGAAAAATGGGCAAAGGACTTGACATTCCTCAAAAAAAGATAAGTGAATGGCCAATGAACATAGGAAAAGATGTTCAAAATCACTAATCATCAGGGAAATACAAACCAAAACCACAATGGGGTAGCACCCCACACCCATGAGGATGGCTGCTATCAGAAAAACAAGCGCTGATGAGAATGTGGAGAAATTGGAACCTTTGTGCATTACGTGTAAAAATGTAAACTGGTAACAGCAACTGTTGAAAACTGTACGACGGTTCCTCAAAATTAAAAATAGATTAAAAATAGCATATGATCCAGCAATTCCAGTTGTGTGTATATACCTAAAAGAATTGAAAGCAGGGTCTCAAAGAAATATTTGTACACTTCTGTTCATGGCAGCATTATTCACAATAGCTAGAGCATGGAATCAACTGTAGGTCCATCAAGAGAAGAATGGAAAAGGGAAATGTGGTTATACCACAGTGGAACATTATTCAGCCTTAAAAAGGAAGGAAGTTTACCACATTAAAATGTAAAACTTGGATTCATCACAATACACCCTCAATAAAGCTGGAAACGAGCCACAGACTGGAAGGCACTGCTTGCAGTGTGTATAACTGACAGAGGATTAATATAAAGAAAGTATAAAACCCGACAAATGAACAAGAAGACAAATAGCCCATGAGACAGACGGGCAAAAATATGAAGTTGAGATTCAGCAGATGAAATAAAATTTCTCAGCCTATTCATCATTTTAAAACCAAATTAAAACAACAGTGAGTTATCACTTTATGCCCATCATAGGAGTAACCTTTTATTTATTTATTTATTTTTGGCTGCATTGGGTCTTTGTTGCTGTGCGCGGGCTTTCTCTAGTTGCGGCAACTGGGGGCTACTCTTCGTTGTGGTGCACGGGCTTCTCATTGCGGTGGCTTCGCTTGTTGCAGAGCACGGGCTCTAGGCACACGGGCCTCAATAGTTGTGGCACACGGACTCAGTAGTTGTGGCTCGTGGGCTCTAGAGCGCAGGCTCAGTAGTTGTGGCGCATGGGCTTAGTTGCTCCACAGCATGTGGGATCTTCCCGGACCAGGGCTCGAACCCGTGGCCCCTGCATTGGCAGGCAGATTCTTAACCACCGCGCCACCAGGGAAGTCCGAGCAACATTTTTTAAAATTTGCTAATACCAAGAGTTGACTAGTCTAAATTCAGAATAGAAAAGGGGTTGCAGGGGGTGGGGGGCATGGGATGGGGAGGGACTGGTATAAGGGCACAAACTGTCAGCCATAAGGTGGATGAGGTCTGAGGTCTAACCTATAACATGGTGACCATAGTTGATGACACTGATCATATCACTGAAACTTGCTAAGACAGTAGAACTTAAACGTTCTCGCCAAAGAAAAGAAAAGAAAAAATTTAAAAAAAATCTGTGAGGGCATGGATGTGTTAATTAGGTGGGAAGAATCCTTTCACAACGTGCACATCAATCCAACCATCATGATCTGCGCTGTAGCTTGCAGTTTTACTTGTCGATTCTGCCTCAACAAAGCTGAGGAAAGAGCTGCCGAGTCTGTAGGGCAGTGACGCCAGGAGCGCCAGTTGTGCAGAACAAGCAGTGCTCAGTACGGTGAGGACACACCTGCCGTCCACCACTGGCAACTCCACCCCGAAGCAGGCGTCTGACGGCCCTGTGCGGCGACGGCGGGCTCCTTCGTGACAGCAAGACAGCAAAGAAAGGAACAGCCTTAACGGGGCGGTGGGGGTTTAGTGGTATACGCATAGAGGATCTGCCACAAAGGACGAATGAACCAGAGCTAAAATGTATCCAAACGGCTAAATCTCAAAACTTAACATGGACTGCAAAAGGAGGGACTTTGCAGCAAAGGGACAGTTTGTTATCTTTCACGGAAAATTTTCAGACACTCACAACAGTGCTGTATGTTTTCCTAGGTAGTGGATGTATCAGCACTGGGGGGCTGACAAACCCCAGGCTCGGTTTAGCGGCACCCCCCCCCACCCCCGCCCGGCCCGGGGAGGAGAGGGCGGGGCCTTGTGAGCCGCTCTGGGGCGTGGTCTCTCACCAGGTGCGCCACCGGGGAGGCGTGGCAGGACATCATGCTGGCCTGCATGCCAGGCAAGAAGTGCGCCCCCGAGTCGGAACCGGGCAGCAGCGCCGAGGGGGAGGCGCCGTGCGGCAGCGGCTTCGCCGTCTTCTACTTCATCACCTTCTACATGCTGTGCGCCTTCCTGGTGAGCCGGGCGGGACCCGCGGCCTTGGGTGGCAAACGTGCCGTCCCGGGCCAGCCGCGCCCCGCGTCTCTGCAGCTCACGCTCGGGGGTGCCACATCGGGCAGGCCGGCCTAGAGGGCTGTGTCCCCGGAATGGCCCAGCCGCACTGGAGGGAGGGGGCGATGCTGGCCCCGAGTGAGCTCAGCCAGCATCCTTCTCGTCCGTTGTCAGCTCTTGTGGCGGCGGCGGCGTCCCCGAGGACGGGAGGCCGCTTAAACATTTCTGACACTTTGACAAGGAGCAAGGGAAGGGTGGTGGACAGTCACCCCCGTCCCTGGCAGCCCCGCCTGGAAGCTGAGTGCGAGGGAAGCTGCCAGCCCACAGGTGGGGTTCACCTGCACAAACCCAAGGGGAGCTGGGTCAGGTCCTCATCCAAGAGAGCCACGTTCCGCGGGCCGGTGTTTTCAGTGGTGCCACTTGGGCGTCTTCAGAAACACTGGCTTCTGCCGCGCGTGGCCTGCTAACTGTGTGTGCTGGAAGGGCCTCCGAGGGCATCTCTCCGCTCTCTCCGTTCTCCACAGATCATCAACCTCTTCGTAGCTGTCATCATGGACAACTTTGACTACCTGACAAGGGACTGGTCCATTCTGGGTCCCCACCATCTGGACGAATTCAAGAGAATCTGGGCGGAGTATGACCCTGAAGCCAAGTAAGTCCCCAGAGGGAAACCCGATGCCCAAAGCCGCAAGGGGATTGCGTGACCGCACGTGCGGAAGTGGGTCAAGACGGGTTAGCACTGGGTGGATCCACAGCAAACACTAAACTGCACGGGCCACAAGGGTCAAGGGTCAGGGCCAGTGACAGGAGGGCTTTGGCTGAGTCAAGAACATGCCTGCTGTTTTCAGCTGAACAGGACAGGAGGGCCTGGTGTTGGAATAACCGTTAGATACTCGAGTCAGGATGTCCGGGGCCAGGCAGATCCTGCCTGCCTTTCTGCCATAGGTCCATCGATCCAGCCACCACGTTTGGTTGACACTCTGGAAATACCTTTTGGTCAGACGGTTAGTTCACTGAAGCAGGAGTAATATTGAGAATTTCGATGCCTACTAAAATCCCTTCCACCGTGAACATAGCACTGATGGAAGTTTGCTCCTTAAAATCCTAAACACGTGTATATACTGGTTTTGGAGTTTTGCCGTGCAGTTCTGCAACTCAGCACCAGTTTCATCACTCGGGTCCAGCCGTGGAGAGTTCCTTCTGCAGGGGGATCCCCCGCCCTGGGTGCATGAGTCCTGGACTGCTGGCCGAGACCGCCGCCCTGACCTTCCCCCCATTCCTGCCTCCTCTAGGGGTCGCATCAAACACCTGGATGTGGTGACCCTGCTCCGGAGGATTCAGCCGCCCCTGGGCTTTGGGAAGCTGTGCCCTCACCGCGTGGCTTGCAAAGTAAGAGATGAGCTGGGCTCGTGGGAGACACGACATGGGAGGGAAGACGCCTCTTGTGACCTCGGTCAGGATGTCAAGCCTCTTCGGGGATGAGGACAGTATTTTATGAGCATAAAGAAAGGAGCCGGAGCCAGAATAGGCGTTAAGGGTCCTTCCCACAGTGCGTTCTCAGACTCTGAAGGAAACAAGGGGTGACACACGCACACGCATTTCGAGCCCCCCCCCCACTTCGACATCCTCCTGCCTCAGGGGTGCTGTGGGAGGGTCCTTCGGGAACCGGCTGCTGTGATGACCAGCTCCGCTCCCCCCCCCACCCCGCCCAGCGCCTGGTCTCCATGAACATGCCCCTGAACAGCGACGGGACGGTCATGTTCAACGCTACCCTGTTTGCCCTGGTCCGGACGGCCCTGAGGATCAAAACGGAAGGTAAGGTCATCCAAGGGCCCCGGGAGAGCCACCGGGAGACCTAGTGGACCAGCCGGAGCCCAGCTCGGCTCCTGCGGGGTGTCAGAGCCTTAGCCCGGCAGTAACTGTCACCTCTGGGATATTAGCGGTGCCAGGTCTGCTCGTGTGTCCTTTGCTCCTTGAATGGCCTCCTTGCCTGTAGTTTTTAGAGCTCATCCTGGGTGACAACTCAGAGTCCTTGGGTGTAGTTCAGAGAGCAGGAGATGAGTGTTACCCGAAGCAGGGCTGAGCCCCATCACAGTGGGATTTCACTGGCTGCAGGTGGGTCTCAAGCGTTCAACACTCCTTGCAAGTTAAACTCCTGTGTCGGTCGGGAAGGGGTCAGAGCGGACGTGGTGACTGGGGCTGAGGTCGGCCCTCGCCCGCCTGCATGCAGGTGCTCAACCAGCCGGCACGTGGGGGTCAGAGCCCCCGTGCTCCTCCTACGGGGCTCCCTCGGGGGGGGGCCGTGCTCCCCCGTGTTGCCCGGCGGGAGGGACCATCTTCCAGATCGTACGACAGGGACCCATGGCCAGCAGCTTGGCTTCGATGACCCGCTGTCCTTACAGCTGACGTGCTCCTCAACCGCTCTGCAAAGGCTACAGGTGCACCTGACGAGATGCAGCTGCATCCCCAGAGCTCCCGGCCTCCTCCTGCGATTCGCGGAGTTGGGGCTTGTTTGAGACGCTGAATCCCAGCCCCAGCCCCGAACTCGGAACGTGCAACCTGCACCAGCCGCGGAGGCGATCCACGTGAGCAAAGCCTGAAACCCAGCGGCACAGTAATTAGAGAAAACTCAGGTGGGACCGGCAGTGTCGCCTCCCCCTTCTGACGTTTGGATCTCAGAGCGTCAGGAGGCTGGAGCCCCGGGCGGGGCAACAGGAGACTGGACCCTGATGTCGTGTGACGGTCAGCGAGCCTCTCTCTGCCTCGGTTTCTTCATTTGTAAAACGAGAAAGGTGGGGGGACGTGTGGAATTCAGTTCAGTGGACAAGCCAGGAGGTGCCTTCTCTCCGCTAAATCCTTTCAGAAAATAACAGAAACATCCTAGGTGGGCGACCAAAACAGGGCCAGCAAGGTGCATGTCAGAATAATGAGCTAATCTGAAAAGAAAACTGTAAAAGTTCACGTTCCGCTGCTGAACTAAAAAGAAACTGAAGAATATGCTCTCAGTAGCCGAGGCCATAACTCCATCTGAAACAGGTGTGAACAGGCCTGTTTCTGCCGACAGACGGAAGGGACACACATTTTGTGTAGGCGTGTGTGTGACCGGGGGAAGCCTGGAGGGTAGTTGGCTAACATGTTAGCCTCGATTGTCGTGAGCGGTGGAATCAGACGCAACTTCTCTTCACTTCCTTTACCTTCTTCCTTTACTTTTCCAAATTTCCCACAATGACGGTGGTTACGGTCCCTTCCGGGAGGGAAGGTTTTCTTTTTCAAGGAGGGAGGATAGAAAGACCCCTGGAAGGAACGTGTTGCGGTCCTTAAGGTTTGATGTAAAGTGAGGAGATGGATCTTCATCCCGTGAAGGAACGAGAGGCGCTGACGTTGGAGCCGGGACTCAGCGCCGTCAAGATGCTCATCAGAGCAAACCAAGTCCCAGACAAAGAATCTTCAACCTTAGAGCCGGACACGCACAGCCCATCCTGAGGAAACACTCTCCCGAGACCAGGGCAGAAGCCAGCCACGCGGGGACCGGTCAAGCCAAGAATTGAAGGAAACTTCAAACACAAGACACTTGTCCGCTGGGCAGCAACCGCCCCTGTAGCTCAGAATTCTGCATTGTTCACGTTAAGTCCTGCTAGGTGGGTACATCTCATGCTCGGTGTTCTTACCACCATAAAATACAATTTAAAACTGAAAAAAGGGCAACTTCCCTGATGGTCCAGTGGTTAAGACTCCGCACTTCCACTGCAGGGGGCACGGGTTCGATCCCTCGTCGGGGAACTAAGATCCCGCATGCCGCACAGCACGGCCAAAGAAAAAAAGAAAAGAAAAAAAGGAATAGTTCCGAAAGGGCCCACAACATCAACTCGAGGCAAACCTTCATCAGAGACAAGCACCCTCCCCGCCTGCAACCAACGTGTTAAACTCTTAAGTCCGGGAGACAAAGGTGAGTTCTTAGAAGCAACTACAAAGAAACTGGAGAAAGCATCTAAATTTGGGAGTCTAAATCCCACGTGGTCCTTACCCTGCAGACTGTGAGCTGGGATATTTGGAGAGAAATTAGCACCTGCTCAAGAGAACCAGCAATGTCCCAGGCCCCATCAACCCAGGATACAGAAGGAAGATGTCCTGAAACACTTAGATGACATGAAGCAAGGGTTATGAAGTTCGAGGTTACATAGCTCACGGTGAGAATGAATTAAGGCTTGGAGAAAAGTGACAGACCCTTTTGGAAGATGTGCCATTGCGCAGGTCTGTCGTAACAAATTATCACAAACTGGGGGCTTCAAACAACAGAAATTCATTCTCTCACAGTCAGGAGGCCAGAAGTCTGAAGGCGAGGTGCCAGCAGTCAGCGGGGTGGGTTCCTCTGGAGGTCCGTCCCGGCCTGTCCTGGTGGCTGGCGGTGCGGGCAGTGCTGGGCCCCCCAGACACGTAGCTGGGTCTCTCCGCTCCCTGATTCCGTCTCCGCCCGCCCCCCGCTGTCTTCTCTGAGCGTCTCTCTGCATCCCCTCCTCTTATGAGGACACCAGTCACATTGGATGAGTGTCGTCCCCTCCCCCAATGAGCACGACCTCATCTCAGCTAAGACACCTGCGAAGATTTCTACCTACAGGCCGCCTAAGGTTCCAGGTGGGTGTGAACGTGGGGACACCGTCGAGCCCGCCGCGGAAGACGAGTGTATCTGAGCATCGTGTCAATCAAGGCTCCCGCTACACATGTCGGGACCCGCCGGCCACCTCCCCGGTGCCGGCCTCTAAGCCCGCTGTGCTCGCCCGCTGCCATGTCACCACCCACCCAGCACCTCCCACTCTGAAGGTCTGGAGTCCAGCCATGGGGCCTCCAGGCCAAAACCAGACTGTTGACCCGGACGTGTCCTCTTCCCGGGGCTCGGGGAAGAGTCCGCCTCCGACTTGTTCAGGCTGTCAGCAGACTCACTCGCTGCCGGTGCAGGACCAGCTCTCGGCTGTGCCCCCTCAGCCCCCAAGCCCCGCGTGCAGCCCTGCACCTGCCCTGCTCCCAGCCACGGAGGACTCTCTTGTCTTTGGCCCCCGTCATGAATTACTTTTGTTTGTTTTTTTGCTTTGTATGATTTTTTTATTGAGTCATAACTAACATGTAACATTACATTTGTTTTAGATGAACAACATAGTGATCCCGTATTTGTATTTATTGCAAAATGCTCACCACAAGTCTGGTTAACATCCGTCACCTCACAGTTACAATCTTTTTCTTGTGATGAGAACTTTTAGATCTACTCACTTAGCAACTTGCACATGTACAGTACGGTATTGTTAACTGTAGTCCCCATGCTGTACTTTACATCCTCAGGACATATTTATTTTATAACTGGGAGCTTGCCCCCTGAGAACCCTCTCCTTGTGAAGAGCTAATCCACTGCTGGGATTAGCTCAGGCCCCACTGGACACAGCTTCCCCATCCTAAGTGCACATGTGCCGTATAACATAACCCGAACGCAGGGTAAGGCCCCGAGTTCACGGTCCCAGGGGCCATGCAGGGCGCGTGCTTGGTGGTAGCGGGAGAGAGCTGGGGGCGTGTTAGGCCCAGCCCCCCGGTCCTCTCTTATGGCTGCGGGTCTCAGCTTTCCTCTCCCAGGGCTGTAAGGCCACTATCCCAGAGGTGCACAGGGAGGCACCTAATTAAGCCTGTTTTGCCAGTGGAGAAAGGAGACCCAGAGAAGCCCCCAACCTCAGGACCCCCTGTCTTCTGGTTTCTGCTTCCACGCCAAGGTTTTGCCACCTCCGCCCTGCTGGAGACTCAGAAAAGGGCTTCGACACAGAGACCCCCCGAGCGTGGACGCTCCACGTGGGTCTGCGGGGGGACCACACTTCCTTCCAGTTGCCCACGTTTCCCTGGCGGCCCAGGGGGAGCCCCTGTGGCCATCCAGCTCGATCCAGCCCCAGCAGTCTCATGGGCCTCAGGGGCCCCCTCAAGGAGAAGGAGGGACAGAGAGTGGGCGCAGGGTTGCCCTGGCGGCCGAGCAGCAGGCGGGGAGGAAGGGGAGAGAGACCAAGAGGGGACGGAGGCGGACAGCGGGAGCCCTGGGGGGTAGGGTGATGGGGCTGACGGGCCAGAGCCGGCACGGGCAGAGCCCGCGGGCCGCGGCCGCCACTCCCACCGCAGGACCAGCCCACGGGAGGCCCTCAGGGGCAGCCGGTCAGTCGGCCTCGCGTCTCCCTCCCCACAGGGAACCTGGAGCAAGCCAACGAGGAACTGCGGGCCATCATCAAGAAGATCTGGAAACGGACCAGCATGAAGCTGCTCGACCAGGTGGTGCCGCCTGCGGGAGGTGAGTCCGCCCACCCCGGGCGCATGCGAGTCCCAAGTCCGGGCCGCGGGAGGCCTGCCCTTTCGGGCTGGAGCCTGGTCCAAGCCTGAGGTCACAGAGGAGGCCGAGCTAGGCCCCCCGATCCTGGAGGTTCGGCAGACCTTCAAGGAGACTCTGCCAAGGAGAGCTTTCCCCAAAACCTGCTGGGCTGGGTGCTCTAGGCATGATGGGGTCCTGGAGAAGGAGCCCCCAGGGACGCCCCTTCCTGTGCCTCCCGGGGCAGTGCTTGTCGACTCTGTCAACTGTCCTCCGTACACAGTTGCCAAAGTATGAGTACAACACTTTAACGTGAAATATGTTAAAATCAAATGTTTTTCAATAAATAAATACTCAGGGACAACTCAGGGGCCCAAATTTCTAGTTAACTGACCAAACACTCGTCTGCACCCACTGTTATGAATAAGTTTGTGTTTAAAGGAAACAAACAGTGTTGACATTGTTGACACTTCGCGTTTGTCTTTTGGAAGTAAGTAAGGGCTTATGGACTCTCTTTAAATAAGTACAGACAGCTCTGGGCACACACGTGGGGTAAGTGCAGGCTGATCGCGGGGTCTGGCCCCTAGGGGATCACATTCGCGGAGCGGCGCCGTCAGGGACACAGTTTTCTGAAATGTCAACCCTTCTTGCTCAGGTTGAAACAAAACAAAGTGGTCTTCCACCCACTTAAACAGCAGTTATATTCCTGGGAAACTGGAATATCACAGCCGTGCAGGTCCCACTTGGAGCCAAGTGAGAGTCTTAGCTCAGGTGGTTATAAGCGGAGGTCCCCCCACAGACATCTGGCGTGGCCTTGGCAGGGTGCAAAGGTAGTATTCACTGTGCTTTTCGGGACACATCCAGAGCCACGTCATTCACGCCAGCAGCATCCCCAAAGCATGGTGACGGTGAGAAAGTCCCATACATTCCCAAAACACTCCTGCTGCCCCTGACGAGACCCACCCTCAAAAGGAAGGCAGGCCTGGGGACGGGCGCCACGCGGCCCGGCGTCACACGCACCATGTCCCTTAATCCCCATCACCGTTCTGTGACGCCTGCTCTAGGACCTGGTTCTCAGCTGCTGAGTAGCTGACCCCAGGCTGGTGGTGAGAGCCCTGCGGATTCAGGACCCAGGTCCAAGGGGGCCACACTTCCCACCAGAGCCAGTCTTCCCCGATTCACGGCAGACAGGGCTCGAGCATCCCCTCCACGTGGGGCTGGGGCCCCTGCAGGCTGGACGGAAGGCAAGCAGCTGTGGGTTTGGCTACTCTCACGAGACAGCTAGGACCAGGGGAGCCATCACAGCCCCCAGATGCAACCCATCAGCCTTCTCCAGGCCTTCCGCCCCCTCCTCCCCCAAGAAACGGAAGATGGGGCAGGGGGCATCCTCATGGGGCAGGAACTGTTCCCCTCGGGGCCCCACGCGCTTCTCACCACCCACTTTGTTCCCAAGACGGAGGCTGATTCTGTCTTGTGCCACTTGGGGAACAGCCCAGCCACGGGGTTAGAAAGCCCCGAAAAAGGTGGGGGGCCTGCGCCCCTCCCACCAACCCTTAAGCAGAACACTAGCCCTTAGGGGCCTGGGCGATTATCAGTGGGCACCCGGAGCTTCGGAATCTTAAAAGAGTTAATCAACAAGGTCAGTTAAGTAAAAAATGCAAGGTGGGAAATAAGTCTGACAATAGGCTACTTTTTCTGTGAAAAAAAAGAGGGGGTAGGAATATTTTTGCTTATTTTTAGGAAGCATTTGCATAAAGAATCTCTGGAGAAATAAGACACGAAAAAGAAAGGTTACCTGATAGGAGGTGGGGGGAGAGACTCTTCACTGTACACACACCTTTTTGTATATTTTTGTCTTTTTGAACCACGTGCATGGAGAGCCTCTTCCAAAAAACTTAACTGAGAAAGCTTAAGAAGGCGTGGATGCTGAAAAAAGGTTCCTGAAGCCTGGCCAAGCCCCCCTGTTTACGCCCTGCTCACCCTGTCCTCCCTTTGCTCTCAGATGATGAGGTCACGGTGGGCAAGTTTTACGCTACTTTCCTGATCCAAGAGTATTTCCGGAAATTCAAGAAGCGCAAAGAGCAGGGCCTGGTGGGCAAGCCCGCCCAGAGGAACGCCCTGTCCCTGCAGGTGAGGGGTCCTCTCCCCCCCGGGGGGCCTGGCACCCTCCTCTCGCCTCTGCCAGGTCCGGGGCTCTCACGGGCTGGCCGGAGGCGCGTCCCTTCCGGAGGGCCCTGAGCCTTCCCCAAGGTGGATGCTGCAGGGGTGACCCTCCCCTCCTGTGGCCTCGCAGCCCGCAGAGCTCGGGGAGTTGGCCGGGGGGTCTGCTGATGCCCCCGAAACAGCCCCTCCCAACATGCCTTCATGCCCTGTGGACCTCCGGAGGCTGGCCTGCTGCGGGGAGAGGCACAGGGGCGGATGGGTGGCAGGTGGGGCACCAGGGCCCTCACGCATCGTCCCGCTGGGCTCCAGGCTGGTCTGCGCACCCTGCACGACCTCGGGCCCGAGATCCGCCGGGCCATCTCCGGGGACCTGACCGCCGAGGAGGAGCTGGACAAGGCCATGAAGGAGGCTGTGTCCGCGGCCTCGGAAGATGACATCTTCAGGGTAGGGGGGTGCCCCGGCCGCGGTCTCCCACCTCCGTAAAGCTGGGTTTGGAGCAGAAGGGTGGGCTGGCGTCCTGAATCCAGGGAGGAAGCCCTGAGTCTTCGGCAGGATCCCAGATCCCCACCCCCAGCCCTCCCCCAGCCCTCCCCCCAGCCCTCCCCCAGCCCTCCACCTCATCCAAGCCTAGTAGTCCTTCCCAAGCCGGGGCTCCCCGGACCCAGCAGCTCACAGAGCATCACTGGCCCTCGGAGAAGGCGCGAGGGAGCTGTTTTGCTAAGAAAATGTTTTTTAGGAGACATTTCTACATTACACGTTGCAAAGTGCTGGCCTTTGTGCCACGTCGAATCCACAGACCTATTTTGTTTGCCAACATTTGAAAATCTGGCACATTCAAATAAAAACCTAGACTTCTATCCTCTCTTGAAAAAACCAGAAGATGTGCGGTATCAGGCAGCAGAGGTCTGGAAGCCAGTGGCAATCTTGACTTAGACCGTGAGGTCTCCAGGCCCCAAAGCCCCCTCCGGCCTCCTCTCTCCCCTCCTGGATACCGAGGCTGCCGTCAGTTATATATATTTTTTTAAATTTATTTAATTTAATTTATTCTTTCATCTATTTTATAAATTTATTTATTTATTTATTTTGGCCGCATTGGGTCTTCGTTGCTGCGTGTGGGCTTTCTCTAGTTGTGGCGAGTGGGAGCTGCTCTTTGTTGCAGTGCGCGGGCTTTCCATTGCGGTGGCTTCTCTCTTTGCGGAGCACGGGCTCTAGGCGCACAGGCTTCAGTAGTTGTGGCACGTAGTCTCAGTAGTTGTGTCTCGCGGGCTGTAGAGTGCAGGCTCAGTAGTTGCGGCGCACGGGCTTAGTTGCTCCGTGGCGTGTGGGATCTTCCTGGACCAGGGCTTGAACCCGTGTCCCCTGCACTGGCAAGCAGATTCCTAACCACTGCGCCACCAGGTGAGCCCCTGCCATCAGTTTTAACAGTGAAAACTAGTGCCCGCTGGAATTCTGGGGCCCTTGCACCCAGCCCTCTTCATGAACCCCCAAGATATTTGGCTAAAAATCCTATAGCAAGTGAGATGCTACCACCCAGAACTGCGCTAAGGCCTCTGACCCCGCCTCCCGGCCCCAGCAGGCTTCCAGGCGGTGGAAACATGGGGGTGAGAGGAGCCCGTCACCCTGAGGCTGTCCTGTCCTCACCACCCTCCTCCTTGTCACTGTGAAATGTCCGTCACTGAATGGCCTCGGGGACACCTTAGCATGTCAGTGTGACCCCAAGAGAACCCCCAGCCTTGCAGGTAGCTACTTGCCCACTTGCCGGGACAAGGGGGGAAGTCGGGCGAAAGCACTGGTTCCTGATTTGAAATCGAAGACTCTCCCGGGGGAAAGGAGGCCAGGGTGTAATTGGTGTAGTAACTAAGTCCTTCTTGTTCTCAGAACCATTTGGCCAACGTAGCTCCTAGCTCAGTGAGCCAGTTGGATGCCTTTTTGTAAATCCCATTAGAACCTTCGGGCCCCTTTTTCCACCCCTCGGCGCTCACATGCCCCACTGCTGCAGTCTCCACCCGAGACTCGGCCACGTGTTGCCCGGCGGGGCTGAGCTCCCGGTGGAGAAGGAGAGGTGGCCGTGGGCGGGCCACCCCCCCACGTACCCCTCCGTCTCGCCTGCAGAGGGCCGGCGGCCTGTTCGGCAACCACGTGGGCTACTACCCCAGCGACAGCCGGAGCACCTTCCCCCAGACCTTCACCACCCAGCGCCCTCTGCACATCAGCAAGGCGGGCACCAGCCAGGGCGACCCGGAGTCGCCCTCCCACGAGAAACTGGTGGACTCCACCTTCACCCCCAGCAGCTACTCCTCCATGGGTTCCAACGCCAACATCAACAACGCCAACAACACCGCCCTGGGCCGCTGCCCTTGCCCTGCCGGCCAGCCCAGTGCTGTCAGCGTCAGCACCGTGGAGGGCCGTGGGCCCCCCTTGTCCCCCACTGTCCAGGTGCAGGGGGCCTCGTGGAGGCTCAGCTCCAAGAGGTGAGCAAGGGGGTGCACGGGAGGGGCTTGGGGAGGAGCATTTGACCCCTCAGCCCTCCAGCTGGGGTGGAGGCTGCTGCCCAGACCCCGGCCAGAGGGCGGCCAACGCAGCCTCCCGGGTCCTGCAGCTGTGCTCGGGAGGCCCTGCGGCACCACTGGCTGGCAGGTGTCGCGAGGCGCGCGCCTCTGGACGGGGCCTTCTCTGCTTTCACCTGGAGCTTTCTGGCCCCGATGCCTGAGATGTTTGCATCCTGGAGACACCACCGTCTCCGTCCCCAGGCCTTTCTCAAGTCTCTGGCCAAACCGGGCCTTGGGCCCCCAGGGGGTGGGGCAGGCCCACCCCCTCTTCCTCGTGCCCTTCTCGTCCCCGGGAGGGGGCATTCTGGAGGCAGGAGGTCCTTCGCTGAGCGCTTGCCTGCTCTGACCGCACGCGGGATCATTCCTGGCAGCCCCGACGTCTCCCGGCTCCTGTCCCTTTCTTTTCTCACACCCGCTGCTCCCTGGTGCCCCAGGACCCACTGCCATGATGTGCTGGGGCGGTCGGCGCCTGCTTCCACGCCCTGGGCCTCGGCAAGTGCCTCGTTTATATCAGCAGCTCCAGGCTCCCAGGCCCGGGAGTATCTGAACACTTCACCCTTAGCTGAGCTGCCCCTCCGAGCGGGACAGCAGCTCCCAGCAGCCCCGTTTCTGGGGCAGACCTCCTTTCCTCCCCTCCAGCTCAGATCCAGAAGTGATCTTTTCTAAATCCCTGGACAAGTGCCCTGAGCTGCGTTCATCCCAGAGGCCAGCTCCTGGCCTCCCGGTGTTCACGTCCCTTTATCACGCCCGCTTTAGCTGAGGTTCCAGCCCGGGCCGTGTCCCGCCCATCGCAACTCACAGCTGAGTGCGGTGGCCCCAGCTCTGGCCTCACGTCCTGCACACGGCGGCCCGCGGGGGGCGTCCCCAGCCCACGCCATGGCGCCTCACCAAGCTCCTACACGTCGCGCCCCTCCCACGAGAGCACACAGCGTCTCCTGTGTCAGTCACCGGGGGCAGGGCACCATCGGTCAGGGCCTCCCCCAGAGATCTGCCCGGACCCTCCCCGAGTGGCTCACAGGCCCAGGGTCAAAGCTGGACACTGACCCCGCACTCAGATCTGAGAGGATAAGCTGGAGTATCTCCCAGAGGCCCTGGGAGCCTGAGCATAAAGTGGGCCCCAGCACCCAGGACCTACAGGAAGAAAGGTGGAGGGAGACACCGAGCAGGACACAGACAGGAAGGGAGGACAGAGGCCAGAGCGAAAGACCACGTGACCAAGTGAGCAGTAGACCAGGGCCTGGACGGCAAGAAGCTCGGTCTGAGGCACATTCTGGCGTAGAAGGTCTGCAGCTCAGGGGGGCTCAGGCTCCAGGGCTCAGGCTCACTCCCACTGCTCAGAAGAACGAACCCCTTTGTGAGGCCTCTCCTCTGTGCTTTGCTCTAAGGAGGCAACACCAACTCAAACGCGTGTCACGTACGACACCGGGAAGTCCTCAGCACTGCCCAGCAAATGCCCACGGGCCCAGCTGTCTGCAGTACAGGGAGGGGACCACCCCCTCGCTGGGCACCCCCCCGAATAGTGCGGCCGGCCCTGAGCCGGGCAGGCAGACAGTGTTACTGGTGGGGACACTAGTCATGGGTGGGGACTACATGACTTACCCCAGAGTGTAACTGAACTGGGTCAGAACTCAGATCCCCTTGGATCCTAACCCGGAGGCCCTTCCCCCCCACCATGGAACCCTTATGGTAACACTTCTCGGCTCCATCGGTGGTCGTGTGTGTGTGTGTGTGTGTGTGTGTGTGTGTGTGTGTGTGTGTGTGAGATGCCTCACCTGCCGGGGGGAGGGGAGGGGCTGGCGGTTGCTGACTTTTGTCTCTACCCCGGACACTTTAGGTGCCCCTCCCGGGACAGCCTGATAGCCATGGTGTGTCAGGACGAGGCCCCTCGGGATGAGACTTGTGACCTGAGGATGGATGGGGACGCCGAGTACGGCAGCGAGCCCAGCCTGATCTGCACGGAGATGTGAGCTTTGTCCTCTCCAGCCGCCCGAGAAGGGGAGGGTAGGGGGTGACGGGCGGGTCCTGGAATCCTCCTCTGGCAGCTGCAAAGCAGAGGTGGGGGGTGGCTTCCCCACCCTCATACACACGGTCCCCTGGTTGGCTTGGCGCTTTCTCATGACACGATGCTTTCAGGAAAACTGCTAAACGTTGTTTCCTAGGTTTTCTTGACACGTGTACATATTGACAATTAAATATTCGTGAAACTGCCTATAATAAATCTGCCAGCAGAGGGCGCTGTTGTCAGCCGTAGCTGAGAGTTCCATCGCAGCCGGAATTTTTTAAGAGAAGGGTTTTTAAACTGCAGATCCAGACCCATTAGGAAGCTGTGACATTTGCTTAGTCAGTTACAATCAACACTTTTAAAAGAAATCATAGCACAGAATAGCATAGAATAGGCTAGAAAAGGACAATAGGAAATAGCGTATTCAAAGTCACAAAGGTAGTATTATTTTGTGAAGCATTTGTTGCCAAATCCTGTAAAATGTATTTGTGACTGTGAGCTGCGTTCACAAAGTTGAACCTGTGTTAGAAGATTTCCTGAAAGGAACACTTTATCACAAGGAAGGACCAGCCCTTTCAGCTTTCGCTGTTCAGAGGATGCCAATTAACACATGGCCACATACCCGAGAAGTCAAGAAGAACATCTGTTCCCACCACCTGGGCTCTTGGTGCATGCTTGGTACTTGCAGGCCCTCTGCTAGATGGTGGACGAACTGGCCTCGGCACCCAAGGGAGGCCACAGGCTGGTTAAGGAGCTAAGAGGATCTCAGAGGAGGAAAATAAAGATTTCCTCAGTAGCTGCTCACAGAGTGGTGCGAACAGTGAGAGTACAGATGCTCAGAGAAGGTCAAGGTCAGAGAGAGGCGCCAGGCACAAGGTCACACAGAAGCCGGGGCTTCAAGAGTGGTTACGGTCTGGATATGAAGAAAATGGAGTAGGGAGGGTGACCAAGCTGAACATGAGAGGCAAGCACGGTGGGCTTCGTCCAGAACCCTCCCTGCATGTCTGCAAACGCTTGCACACAGCACACCAGGAGCCCAGGCTCTGTCCTCAAAGCACGTGGAGTCACACCAGGCACAGGCGGTGGCCTCGTCTGTGACACGAAGGGCTTAGAACACAAGCGGGCGTCTGGGGTGCAGACAGCTCCACTAGGGGTTGCAAAATCAACTTAGGGGCTACAATGGCTTTTTTCAGTGAAATAGCCCAGGCCAAGGTAGAACAGAGGCTCTCAGGTGCAGCGGATTCAGGGAAGGTAATCATGGACCTGAGTCCAGCCCTTGGGCACGTCTGTCGTGTGCCCTGGGCCAGGAGGAGCCGTTTCTCACTGAGTCCCCGTTAGAAGGCCCAGGAGCCATTGACTCACTAGACACCCCCAAGGGCCCGCAGCTGCCCCTCACCGATGACCGCACGTTCGCGCTCTTGCTGACCAAGGGTGGGCAGGCCCGGAGGGTGAGGGGGCGCAAGCGAGGTCTCGCGCTGGGAGTGGCCGTGGTAGACAGCATCCGCCTGTGAGCGCACCATTGCAGAGAGAAGCTTCCGGCCCAGAATTTGTCTCCAGCTTTCTCAGCAGCGGTGGTGCCCTTGCCTCGAATCACAAGTGCAGGAGGACACACAGGGCACAGGCGGAAGCAGCCGCAGGAACTTCTGTGACAGCAGAGAGCGCGGCCTTTAGAGAGCACAGAGTGGGGGTCCCCTCACTAGGGAAAAAGGCTGCCCAGAGGTGAGTGCCCGTGTCCTCTGCTCCAGGCTCTCCTACCAGGACGACGAGAATCGGCAGCTGGCGCCCCCCGAGGAGGACAGGAGAGACATCCATCTCTCTCCAAAGAGGGGCTTCCTGCGCTCCGCCTCCCTAGGTAACCTCAGACCCTCTCTCTAAAGGTGGCTACGCCCCCGTGACGGTGGCCAGGCACACAGGGGTGACTGAGGAACGTCACCTCGTGGGGCTCAAGTGGCCCACGGTTGGGCTGGACCCGGGCTGGACGTGTGCTGGACGTGTGCTAATGCGGCATCTCAGTGAGGGGCCCGGGGCGGGGGGAGGGGGCATCCTTGCCCCTCCCTCGGTGTGAGCCGTTGGGGCCGTGTCATCTTCTTCTCTCTCTCTTTTTTTTTTAATATTTATTTATTTGGTTGTGCCGGGTCTTAACTGTGGCTCACCGGCTCCTTAATTGCAGCATGCAGGCTCCTTAGTTGTGGCGTGCATGTGGGATCTAGTTCCCTGACCAGGGATCCAACCCCGGGCCCGTTGCATTGGGACCACAGAGTCTTATCCACTGCGCCACCAGGAAAGTCCCCCGTGTCATCTTCTCTGCTGACTCATCACTTGCTCCGCAGGTCGAAGGGCCTCCTTCCACCTTGAGTGTCTGAAGCGACAGAAGAATCCAGGGGGAGACATCTCGCAGAAGACAGTTCTGCCCCTGCATCTCGTTCACCAACAGGTAGCCCCCACTTTGGGACAGGCCACAGGCCACCACCTAGCAGGCTAGACAACCCCGTGATGATCGTGCACCAAATCCCCCAGATGCCTGTCAGCCTTCCTGTCCAGACCACGGCTGTGTCCCCACCCCTGGCCCTAACAGCCCCCGGGGAGGGGGCTCTTCACACACGAGGACCGTGGTCCTGGACAGCAGGAGCCCCTCTGGAGGCTGGAAGGACCAGCTGCTCCGGATCGGCCTGAGCATTCTCCTCCCAGTGGCCAGATGTTCCCTCCCCAGACATGGCTACACGACAGGCAGGTGCGGTCATACCTAGAGACGTAAGACACCTGGACATTCAGCTGCACAAAAATCCACCCACTGGAATATTGAAATGACCGGAGAGTGTTCCAGCAGCCTGGTCAGGGACAGGGATGATGTCGGGAAAGCGGGTCCAGGCAGATTCAGCAGTTGAACCAGCTCTTGGCCTGGGTGATGCCAAAAGATGGCGAAATCCAAGACCCCAGAGTCAAGCTGCTCTTAGGACCCTAGAACTGACGGAGATTTCCAACAGCTAAACAATTAGGGTCTAAACTAGATTCTCCCCCACCTTTTTACCTTTGTGATTACATACTCCCTTACCACGGGCCTCTGCTTTAAATGACTTTTTTATCCCCAAAGGCATTCAGTGCCAATCACAGCTTACAGTCGGCCTAAGACAGCCAGCGTGGCTCTGCCAGGGCGATGGTATTTCTGCTCAAGGAAATACACGATTTTGCTCAGCCTGCGTGCCATCGCACGAATACGTGTAGTCTCCACAGGGCTTTCTGGAATGTCGAGCAGAGCCTTACACTTCCCTCAGATTCCCAGGGACCCAGGACCCCAGACCGGGGGCCCTCGAGAGCAGTGGGCAGGGAGGCCAGCAGGCTCGGGGACACCGCGTGTGCTTCTCTGAGAGATTTCTAGAAGCTGATTTCACCCGTTTCTGCTTATCGTGCTGGAAGGAAACCCTCCATCGATTTACAGCCTCCCCTTATGCTTCTGAGCTGCCCTCTGACCCCTGCGGCCACGTCCCCCCCTCTCTGGCCCTCGGGCTGAGCCTCTCCACCAGGCAGTGTTGCTTCCTTGGACCCATCACGTCAGAGCAGAGAGGAGAGGATCCGTGGCTCACGGGGGACGGGGCCAGGGCTAGAGAGCAGATGACCTAGATCCCACGGGCCCTTGGCTTTCTGAGCTTAGAGAAGAAAGATCCCTGCAGACTGACAGTCACAGAGTCTATTTAGGGCGGTTGAGACCGGCTCCAGGTCCGGGTGCCCGACCGAGAGGGTGCGAGCATCGGGCAGTGGGACACGGCTGAGGCCCCCTGACCGGCACTCTCGTGTCGTGTCCACAGGCGCTGGCGGTGGCGGGCCTGAGCCCCCTCCTGCAGAGAAGCCATCCCCCTGGCGCCCTCCCTCCGCCGCATGCCACGCCCCCTGCCACGCCCGGCCCGGCCTGGCCCCCGCGGCCTGTGCCTACCCTGCGGCTGGAGGGGGCCGAGTCCAGCGACAAGCTCACCAGCAGCTTCCCATCCGTCCACTGCGGCCCCTGGGCTGGGGAGCCCATGCCCTGCGGGGCCAGCGGCAGCATCCGGAGGGCCCGGCCCGTGTCCCTCACTGTGCCCAGCCCGGCGGGGCCCCGGGGCCGGCCCTTCCACGGCAGCGCCAGCAGCCTGGTGGAGGCGGTGAGTAGGCCGAGCCACGCGGGCCGGGCAGGGGCCCCACGGGCAGAATGAAGGGGCCCTGGGGGGGGGGTCAAGTCTCATGGCCAGAAAGACCCTCAGTCAGGTCTCAAGTCCGCGTGATCACCCAGCCCGGCCGAGGAAGGGCGGTCACACTGTCTGGGGAGCAGAGGAGCCATGGGGGCGGTGCCGTGAGGGCACGTGGGGTGGGAGCCACGGGCGGGGTCTGGGGTGTATTCCAGGCTCACCTGCTGCTCCCCGAGGCCTACAGGAAGGGGGCAGACTCTTCAGGACAGAGCAGGCAGGGGCCGGGTGTGTCCTGCACATAGACGCACGCGCGCACGCACACATACACACACACACACACACACACACACACACACACACACGCATTGTCCCCGGGATCCTCACCCCCCAGAAAAGCAGCCAGCGGCACTGGGCCAGGTGTCACCAGAGGAGACTGAAGATTTCCTGGAAAGAGTCACGCGGGCGTCCTGGGGCACCGGGTGGGTGGGAGGGAAGGGCCAGGGCCCCTGTGGCCTCCGTGCGCCCAGATTGCCTGCGTTTGAGGACGGTGCCCCCGCCCCGCCGTCTCTCCTCCGGCCTGCACTCCCCTAATGCCCACAGGGGTGCTCCGTCCCACTCCCGGCCCCGTGCTCAAGCACACACACACGTACTCACATGATGCACACACACACACACGAGTACACGCACGCGCGTACACACACTCTCCTCCTGAAGTGACCAGTCGGAAGCCCCCGCGCCGGCCCCGAAGGGAAGAGCCGGGCTCAGGAGTAACGCCGTCCCGGCCCCTCTCCCCCAGGTCTTGATCTCAGAAGGACTGGGGCAGTTTGCTCAGGATCCCAGGTTCCTCGAGGCCACCACCCAGGAGCTGGCCGACGCCTGCAACATGACCATCGAGGAGATGGAGAGCGCGGCTGACAACATCCTTAGCGGGGGCGCCCAGCAGAGCCCCAACGGTACCCTGCTCCCGTGTGCAAACTGCAGGGACCCGGGGCCAGACCGAGAGGGGGGCGTGGAGGACGCGGCCTGGGCGCCCAGCCCCGAGCCCCGCCAGGGCGGAGAGGAGCCCCGGGACAGCAGGGCCCTCGCCAGCAGCCTGTAGCAGCCGGGCCGGAGATGCCGGGTTTTTATTTGTCTCCATGTTCCTAATGGGTCCGTTTCAGAAGTGCCTCACTGTTCTCGTGACCTGGAGTTAACCGGAACAGCGTCTTCATTCATTTCGTAGGGACAAGACCGAGTCGGCGGCCAGGAGAGAAGCAGCCACAGCCTGTGTCTGGCGGGGAGCGGTGGGGGGAGGGCACGGGCACCAGGGAGGGCCGCACCCCACCCCACCCCGCCGCTGCCGCCTCGGCTCCCTCAGCCCTCACCCAAAGGACCCTACGCCAAACGGGTGTCTTTCAGCTCTGCTTGTCAAGAACTCGTTTTGCACATATTCTGTACGAGCCTCACCGTCCCCATAGAGCCAGGGCCCTGTGCCTTCGCGGAAGGAAGGAGGCCACGGCCAGGCCCTGGGGAGGGGAGGGCGCTGCAGCTCCAAGCCAAGGCTGGCCACCGCCCCCTGCGCCACCCGTGTCTGGACCCCCTTCCCACCCGGCCATGGTCACGGCCACGCCGCACCGTCGGCGCCGGGGGAGCGGGCACGCCCGCCGGGACAAGACCGGTGGTGCTGAGCGTCTGTCCAGCGCTCTTTTGTTTGGGGATTTGACATTTTTCTTCACAGCATGTTGCAGTTTTCATTTGGGGGGTTTTGTTCTTTTATACTTTTGTTTTCCCGGGGGAGGGGAGGGAGAAGAGTGTTTACAAAGTTTTGCAGCCACCCACCTTAGCGTTTTCCCTTTTGCAAATGCAAATCGGGTTCAGTTCTGTTGTATTAGTTAACGGTCCTGGTTCCCTCTTCTACGGAGGATTCAACAGAGCCGCCGTGGGAGAGTTTTACCAGCCGTGGTGTATGCCCAATAGTTTATCATTTCCTTAGGTAGTGACAAGATTTCTTCGGTTTGGTTTCATAATTTAAAGGTAATCAGCAACGCACTTGGTAGGGTCTTGCACAAATGTGTGTAGTAGCGCGTGCCCGAGAGAGGAAGCACCACGGGGTCTCTGCGAGTGTGTGTGCCGTGTGTACGGTGGCTTGTGTGTGCGCGGGCGTGGGCTGAGTCTGCAGCCGCGCCACGCCCGGGCCGCCAGTCTGCCCGCAGTTCCCCTTGGGGCTTAAGGGTGGGGAGCTCTAAATCTGGGGCCGTTTGAAAGCAAAAGCAAACCACTGTCTCTGCTTCTGAAACGGGAATCAGTAGCTCTGCATTTTCTGTCCCACAAGATATGCAAAAACAATGCAATAATATTCATTTTAAAAACACAGTTGTGAGTTGTGTTGGCATTAAAACCGTGTTTTAAAAACCACACAGAAATTTAAGGGAGAAACTCAGAAGGCGTTTTGCTTTGATTTGTTCCGTGTCATGTTTTACTGCATTGATGGTGTTTCTGCTGAAGAGACCGTTATACTTGAATTCAGGTCAGTCTCAGTATTTTACAAATATTTTTTTAAAACTGAATTGCAGTTGTGCCAGGCGAATATAATGAATTAAGTTTGTTTTTGGGTTCACTTCTTGTATATTTGCTGCATGTAAGTAAATCATTTTGTATTTGGAGTGTGACAAGCTTCACCTTTGAGCTCTTAAGTGCTTTTCTACGTGTGGCTGGGGAAAAAGGGGACAGCTTTTCTTGTCATCTGTGTGACAAGTGCCGGCACTACCCGTGTGGGTCCCGACGCAAGCTTGGGCATCACTGTTTTGCATATCTTGTGTTCTCTTCCATTGCCCTCAGTTTTCCCCAGACGGGGTAATAGGTGCATCCGTGTCTTGCTTTGGGAGACCAGGACCCGTCTTTTTCCCGCGTCACTCTGTCTGCTCTGCCCTGGTTTTCAGAGTTGGAATTTCTCCGGGGAGAGCCCTGCACCGTGAGGGGCCGTGAGGCGCCCTAAGCAGCCTCTTTTGTCACCGGGTCCCCCCTGGGAAAGGTGGCTGACCTTACCCTTCACCACCGCCCGCCCTGGCACAAGCGTTCCTTAGGGAAGTGCCCACTGACCGGGAGGGTGGAGGGGAGGCGGTCCTCAGCCGACAGCATGGGCCGGAGCCAGGCAGCAGGTGCATCCTGTCCGTCCAAAGCCAAGTCTGTCCTGCTCGTTTCTCCATCTCTCACTCACCCCGGGACAGGATCTCCTCCAGCCCACCCCTCGCGGTACGGCAGCCACGGAGGGACGAGGACGAGGGGCGGGCGGTGCGTGGGGAACTCGTGGTGAGGGCAGGGCCAGAGGCGTTGTGGGGGCGTCTCCCCACCCCTGCACCCACCTGGACATCACCCGGGTGCTGCGTCCTTCAAACAGGTTCCAACAGAGACCAATTCGGGGGAAGCAGGACCCAACCGTTCATCCAGACCTTCCCCGTTGAGGCTCTCCCAGCCCCGGGCTCGCTCAGCCCTTCTTGGCGCTGGCTTACGTGAGCAACGTAGAAGTCAAAGCCAGGCAGCGCCCGCTGCTCCGTGAAGATGAGTTTTCCTGTGGTGGACGGATGCGCACGCCCCCAGGTGAACACGTACGAGGGCTGCTCCCTGTTCCTCCGAGCCCAGCCCTTCCAGTCTCTGGGCCCCTTCTCGGTGCCGTCGAGGTCTTGTAGGAGTCACACTCAGGTCCTTCGTCCCGTTTCCCTGAATGTCCGCCGTGGCTGCTGGGAGTTTACTTCTGATGGAGAGCGGAGCCCTTTGGGGTTGATACCTAGCTCTGTCTGTGCATTTTGGCCCCTGGATAGAGCCGTGGACCCTCAGCTGACCTCACACACGCCGGCACACGCTCGGCCTTCTCGTGCTGTCTTCTGTTTTCCTCCTGGGCTTTTCGTCTGTGTCACCACATCTCAGCGACCGGCTCGTGCTGGGCTTATGCCAGCTACTCCCAGGGCTCCGCCAAGCGCATCGCCCCCCATCACCGCGTGCACTGCAGGCGCGCTTCTCCCTTGCCGTCAGCTCTGTCTCTGTCGGGAAGACCCATCGGGGGGCCGTCTTCCGGGGCCAGAGCTCAGGACCGGCGAGGGTGGGGCAGACACGCGGCACCCATCCTCCCAAGCCTCACCCGTGGCGTGGTCTCCACCGCTGCACCCAAAACAGAATCTTCCCATGACCTTGGCAAGAGGAACCGCTGTGTCTTCTGAAGCCCTTGAGCGGCAGGAGAAAAGCCACGATGGCCAAGGACCTGAAGGACTTGAGGAGTTTAGGCTCAGGGTTCGGTGAAGCTGGTCTGTGTTTGTCCCCTGATGGGCCACAGCCTCTTGTTTCCATCTTAATCTTACAGTTACTCACGTGCTTGGCTTGATTCCCAGCTGTTTCCTTTCCACCCCTCTCCTAGAAGGTTCTTTTGGGTCTTGGGTTAAGATGCAGACATTTCCCCCCGATTTTGGCTTGATCCGTGAATTTTTCTCTGCTTTGCTTCAGAAGCTCTTCGTCCAGTCTCTTCCCTCATCTTCTCAGTCTGACTGGGACCCGAGGGTCTGCCTTACCCGTCTTTATCCTCCTCCACGCCGTGGCTTCCGAGCTGCGGGGCCTCGTCCTGGGCTGCCCATCACTTCCTGCCGGCCGTCCTCCTGCCACAGTCTCCCCATCAGTTAGCTGAGGGCACCACACCCTCTTTCTGAGGACGAAGAGCCCCTGAAAGGGAGGAGCTTGGAGGTCATCGAGGGGGTGGGGGCTGCTTTCCAGGGGCCAGCTGAGAGTACGTGCCCCCCACCCCATAGGCCAAGAAACGGAGCGGAACTTAGACCAGCACGAGGAGGAGGCCGCGTGGTTGAGGCCTGCAGTCTCGTCAGACCATCGTCACAGGCATTGCTAGGCATGGGGGTGGCAGCTCCGCACCCAGCGAGACCTGGAAGGACAGGCGTGTCACGGTCCAAGTGGCCAAGGGCCGGGCGACCTGGTGTCGACCCTCTAAGCTGCTGGTCAGTCGAACCAGAGCCCAGGCCAGGTCTGTTTTTTCAAAGACCAGGCTCTGGTCTGTGGAGAGTGCCAGCACTGAACCGAAGGGAAACTGGGGCAAAAGGGGGCATGTTTTGACCCCCTGTGTCTGCTCCCGTTTTGTGGAAGGAAGTGTCCAGTGTGACTGCCCGCCATGGCCGGGACAGCAGAGAGGCAGAGGCCTCAAGATCGACCGTAGAGGAAGAGAAAAATAAAAGTGCTCTGGTGCTGTTTTCCCAGCCAAACCATTGTCTCTGGCCGATAGAGGTGTCTGCCACCCTGTCCCCGTCTCTGCGGACACTCCTCCCGCGTGTGGGCCACGGGCTCCAGTGGGACGACAGGCGGGCTGGGGGGATACCCCGAGGTCACCACAGGAAGCCAGCGCCCAGCTCTCCTGGCAGGTGCGCCCACATCAGGGTGGGCCTCCCTCCCTTTCCCCAACCCCCCGTTTCCCCTCTTCCCCCGGTTCAGTGAGAGGGGGCCTGTGAGCAGATTCTAACATAGTTTCTTTGTGAAGCCATTTCTGGTTTTAACTTTATTTATTTATTTATTTTTGTTTCCAACGAGACCCTGCTTTGTGAGGCCAGGCAGCAAACCATCAGGTAAATGTGTTTCTGCCAGGGTTCCACATCGTTGGGGAGAGACCTGCACCCCATACGCGTGCACACCGGCACACGCTCTTGTACACGCGCACGCACCCTGACGGGGCAGGTGCAGGCCCTCGGCCTGGGACCAAGACGCCTGGCTTTGTCCTCCTCTCAGAAGGCTGCGTGCTGACTGGAGAGAGAAGCAGAGGTGCTCCCCCGGGTGGAAGTGTGCCGTCCGGACTGAATTCTACTATGAACTAAATATCATTTCTCTTCATGGAGAAAATACCACCACTCTTAAAGTCAAGATTTTTTCTTGCCATGATTTTAGGAGGTTTGGTCCACAGCAGGCGGGTGGCAAAGGCCCTGAGGCTCCCTGGTGTCTTAGAACAGCCTCCTTGTGGGCTCTCTGAAGGGGAACTGGCAACTGCAGCGGAATATATGGAATATATCGTTAGGCTGAGGTGGTCAAATCACTGAACCCTGAGAGCAGTCGGAGGTGCGATCATCCATGGACATTCCCTCTCTCCCCTAAATCAGGGACGCCCAGATGGGGACTAGAGGGCGGAACAAGGGTTTGAATGTCACATCAGCCGAGCCCACAGCCTCCTGTGTGTTGGGGCTGCCTTGCTGCAGGCACCTCCCCTTTTGTGGGGCATATCCAGGTACCCAGGTTTCAGAATAAGTCGTACGACTTGGATGCGGCTCCTGGAAAGGTAATGCGACACAGTCCACGTGAATCAGACATTTACGACAATTCACCACCTGGGAGGACTCGTGAGTGAGAAAATGTTTCACTGAGCTCACATCGGAGCCGCTCTGGGGTCAGAGGCTGCCTGTTTCAGGGGAGGGCCATTTCCGTAGGAGACACGGAGGTGGGCACAGTGCTTCCTAGTCACGGTGCGGCCCGGAGGCTCCCGTTCCGTCATCCTCGGTGCCCCTGGGTTTGTGGGCCAGCATGAAGGAGAAGGGGGCCCGGCCTCGGTCGCCACCCACTGCCCTGGCTCCTGAGGACATGGCCTGCGAGGCCCCAAAGCCCAGAGCAGGGGGCAGGGGAGGCCCTGTCCCTAGACGGGTCACTGGGTTCCAAGCCCCCCTCCCCCAAGATGTCCCACCGTGGAGACACCATGCTGAGGCTTGCAAGGGAAAAACAGAACTCGGGACTCAAGGGTAGACGGTTTGTAAACAAACAATCCAGCACCAAGGTCTCCTTCAGAGGGCGGCCCCGGAGACCCAGATGCCGAGGCCCCTTACTGCCTGCACGTCAGGGGCATCCCACCCACCCTCAGAGTCTGGCCTTGACCTCCCTGCCCGGCCCCCTCCACTGTTCTCCCAGAGCCTTAAGGGAATAATGTCTGGCTCTGGAGGCTGGGATGTCCAAGGCACGAGCAGGTCTGGACTAGTCTGTGATGTAGCAGCAAGAACCACCGTGGAAAACACACGTCCACTAAGAATCAGGGTGACGGGCCCCCCATTGGTTGGTGAAGCGCCAGAGTGTCTATCGCTGTCACAATTTCCCTGTTTTATTTTGACGCCCCTGAGCTACCAAGACAAGGTCCTCCGTGCGGGAGGTACGGACGCAGCCCCTCCACCCCCCTCGCCTCTCGTCCCGGCTCGGACCCCCTTCATCCTCCGACCCACCGAATCATGCTCGTTCTCAGAGGTCGGGGCCCCCACCGCCGCCGCCCCTGCACCCATCCCCTCCCCACCCGCTGCGTCCCGTACACCTCCCTCCGGGCCCTGCGGCTTCACAGCCTCATGTTGTAAATACTGTTGTACAGTTTGTAATCATCAAATCGCCCCAAGTCAGTGGCCTCGCCTAGGTCCCTTCTCACCTCGAGAAAGACCAGGGAATCGAGAAGAGCTTCAGGGCCATCTCGGTGTGAGACGCTATGTATATTCCTGTAAGATTGCATTTTTATCTAAGGAATGATGTTATTTAAAAAACAAACCAAAAAAAAAAAAAACAAAAAAGAATTGCAAATAAATTTCTTAACAATGTCTACGTTGGTTCAGTCGGGTCACCCCTCTCGCCTTCTCGTCCTGTTTCCTAGACTCACAGAAACGCCCTTAACTCTCAGACGACGCTCTCATCCTCCAAAGGGGCGGACGGCCGGGGGAACGCGGGGAACCTGACCCCGGGGAATCAGACCCCGGGGACGGTCTCTGACCTCATTTCAGCAACTCATCTCATCACCCAGGTGATGAGATGAAAAGGTTAACAGAAAAATGGTCAAAGGTTGACCTTGCAGTGAAAAGGTTAACAGAAGTACGGTCAAAGGTTGACAAGGGACAATAGGAGAAATTAAATGGTTGATCCGCAGAAGACAAGAGCTGCCCCCACCCCAAAATCGGGAAAGGCACAAAATTGGTTTTGAATGAAGGAGAGGGAGGGGGGAAGGAAGGGGAGAGAAGTCGGGGGATGAGAGCATGTATGTGAAAGTACTCTGGGGACTTTGCTGGCAGTCCAGTGGTTAGGACTCCACGCTTTCACTGCCGAGGGCACAGGTTCAGTCCGAGGTCGGGGAACTAAGACCCCACAAGCCTCATGGCACGGCCAAAATATTAAAATAATAATAATACTTTGAAGGCTATAAATAGGCAAGTTGTTTTCTTTTTTTTTTTTTTTGATTATTAAACAGACTCAGACAAACCTTTCAGAATAATTCCCTGTGTAAAAATAACTTGTCCCAGAAATAACGTCTTAGTTGGATACGGTTACAAGATCGTCCCCATGGACGACTGAGTCCATTCCGGCAATTACGAGTCATCGCCGCCCTCCCTCCTCCTCTGCTGGAGCCCCCTCGGCCCCAACCCTGCCCCGCAACCTGGACCCTGGGCTCTGGAACACGCGTGGAGGCTACTTGTCCAGCTTCCAGAGCAGGAGCTGGGACCTCGGGTCACGGTCAACGGTGAGGTATCACTAGGTAGCAGCAATGACTGAAGTGCCAAAGTCTGAGAATGGTGCTTTCGATCATCTGGAACAGACGGGAGACTTGCCCTGTGATGAACCTGCTCTGCTTGCATTTTGGAGGCTTCCTCGAGTGGGACGGAAGGAGCCAGGCTTCGCCCTGGGCGTGGTCACCACGCGAGCAGCCCTCACGCATGGACGGCCTCCCTGCTACTCTGCTCTCTGGGTCAGCGTGTAGGCCTGGCCAACCCCTCCCCCTCCTCAGGTCTTCTGCCCACTTCCTCCTTTCTCCCCCCGAGGGGATGTGATTGTTGGTCTGACTGCCCAGAGAAGTCGATATGCATTGGGCCCATTACAAGGGGGCAGGATGGCTGTGTGGTGGAAAGTCAGTGGACGCACCTGACACTCTCTCCTGCGCTTGCTTTTTCCTGCCTTCTTTCTGTGTATCTCCGTCTTGCTCCCTGTTTGCACGCGGTTTGCCAGGTAGGTGGGCTCCGCAGGCTCTCAAGCCCCTGCTCTCAGAGGCCCATCTGGACCCATCAGCCCAAAAGTCAGGCCGCAGGAAATGGGGCTGGAAGACCTTCGGCTGCCCATGAGCCGAGCGAGGGGCTCAGCCCAGCCTTGGCGGAGCCCCACCGTGAACATTATCAGACACCTTTCCAGCTAATAATAAAAGGCACCTATGCTTTTCATGGGCTGTAGCTCCTTGTACGTAATTTCCTTTCTAATTCAGTCATCAGGTGAAAAACTTCCCTTGGAGCCGTGGCTCCATTTGGAAGCACTGAATGCAGCCAGCGCCGGGCAGGGTGCTGCTGGGACGGTCCCCACTTCTGGGATGGTGTGCAGGCCCCTTGCCTGAGCAGAGGTGCCCACTGTCCTTTGGAAGTCCCATGGGCTAGGAGCTCACACAGACGCCGAGTGGCCCGGAGGGCACCGAGCCAGCCGTCAGCCCCAGGGCCACACTTTTCCCCCTGCTCTATGACCCTGGGCTGGACCCTGTGGCATTTCTCCTTTGCTGGATGCCTTGAGGTCGGGTTTGCAGGAGACAGGACAGATGTCCCGGAAGGGCCCAGGAGGCCCTGGGGAAAGACGGGAATTCCTCCCAATGGGCTGCTTCTTAGTGCAGCAGCCAGTGCTGGGGGTATGGGGCCAGCAGCGGCCACCTTGGGGGCCCCGTGAGCCGGCTCCCTGCCCGCTCTGGCCGGTCTCTCCGGCCCCCACAGATGGCTCGCCCCTGGTGCAGCCGCACCGTCCTCCATGTCCAGGCTCCCTCGGCCCTCGCAATTCCATAATTGCCCTCCGGTAATTCCATAAACCTAGAGTCCTCTCTCAACCCCTGTAGGTAGTTAACCACCTCTGACTCATTAACCAGTCTTTGTGTTAACCTCTCCCTGTTCAAATGACTGGAGTGGGTTCTGCCCCTGACTGAACATACCAGTAACCCCCGCGGGCCCTTGCTCGTCCCTCTGCCTGGAAGAGTAAGTGCTTTTCACCTGGACGAGTAAATGCTCAGACGTGGCAAATCCACTGACCACTCGGCGTCCAGTCCTTCCTGTGGTTAACCTGAAGCCCTGAGCAGCCTCCATCTTTTCTTTGAAACAAGAGGCACACACCTGACCACTGGGCACCATCGCCTGCAACCAGATGAGCCCAGGACAGTGGGGGTGAGAGGCCTGCTTGTGATACAAGCCAGACCTTGACTCCAATTCTGTGTGCCTGACCGAGAGCCGTGTCACTACTGCCTACAAGGCCCAGAAACAGGCCCAGATTCTCTGAGACCACATGCCTCTACCCCCACGGTCCAAAAAAGTACTTCTTGAGTCCCTAGTATGTACCCGACACTGTCCTGGGCGCTGGGCAGGTAGCAATGCTTGGCTCTGCTTCTGCCCTACGATGCCCCACCCGTCCCAGGAGTAACCCTTCTTCTAACACCACCAACAATGCACTGGGTGAAGCCTCCCCACAGCCCAGCTGAGGTTCTAAGGGGGGCTGCACAGGCCTTGCACACAGTCTGCACAAAGACGCCCAGCCTGGGGTGGGAGTCAAGGTGCATCTGGAGGCTTTGTGCCAAGGGGCGGGGATGGGGTGGCGGGTGAGCCCAGCAAGGTCACGTACCTGTGAGAGTATGTGCGACGGAAGGTGCTGGGCCCAGCGCAGAGCCAGTGGGTCATTCAGGACGCTGAGCTGGCCTATGCGGGGGCTCCCTTATCCAGGGAGAAAGGGCTGAAGCGGCAGTGGCCTGGGTCCCTGGCGCAAGCCGCTTAGGCTGGGGCTGGGCCAGCTGCTGGAGAGAGCAAAGGAGAATTGTCTCCTGGGATGGAAGAGAACACACCTCCAGACGCACGGAGGCTGAGACCACCCGGCTTCCGCTGGCTCCTGTACCAGGTGGGGCCCTGCTGTCGGTGTGCTCGTTTTCTATGCTGGGCAACAGATTTCCACAAACCTAACAGCTTACAACAACACACGTGTATTATCCCACAGTTTCTGTGGGTCAGGAGCCCAGGCTGAGTCCTCTGCCCTCTCCTGAAACTGCCACCCACGGCACACTGGGCTGTGTTCCCATCTGGGGGCTTGACTGGGGGAGAGGCCCCTCCCAAGTTCATTTAAGTTGTGAGCAGAATTCGATTCCTTTGCGGTTGTGGGACTAATGCCGGAAGCTCGGCTTCTCTGCACGAGTGCCACGTCGAATCTCAGAGACAAGAGTTTTGGGTGAAGCAGAAGAGAACAGCTTTGTTGCTTTGCCGGGCAAAGGGGGACACGGTGGGCTCCTGCCTCGAAGACTGTGTCCCAAACCCAGAGGATTTGTTGAGGGGTTTTATAACAATGGTTCCCGGCTGGGGTGCTGGCAGATGAGGGGGTGCACAGGGTCTCAGGTGGTCGGTCTTCTAATCCTGACGAGCTGCTCTGGTCCCGTTAGTCTCGCCTCAGGCTGCTCCTTCCTTGATGAGCAACTGTTCGAATCTGCCCTCTGGAACCCGGGGAAGGTCGTGGAGGCTAGAACCTTGCCGACAAGAGATGGGGGACCGTAGGGCCTCTCTCGGTTTCAGGACTGAGTTCCCCTTTTTGCTGCTGGCCATCAGCTGGGAGCCCCTCTCACCTCGAAGAGGACGCCTGCACTTCCTTGCCGTGCTCCTCCCCCCAAGGTCCCTCCCTTCAAAGCCAGTAAGGGGGAGTCTTCTATCTCACAGGCGTGACATCTGCTGGGTTAAAAGCAACTCACGGTTCCTGACTGAGCTCAAAAGGGAGGGATTAGGGCTTCCCTGGTGGCGCAGTGGTTGAGAGTCCGCCTGCCGATGCAGGGGACGCGGGTTCGTGCCTGGGTCCGGGAAGATCCCACGTGCCGCGGAGCGGCTGGGCCCGTGAGCCACGGCCGCCGAGCCTGCGCGTCCGGAGCCTGTGCTCCGCCACGGGAGAGGCCACAGCGGTGAGAGGCCCCGCGTACCGCAAAAATAAATAAATAAGTAAATAAAAAGAATCTCATGAAGATTATGAACTCTTTATCCAGGGAAGGCACATTCACCAATAAACATGTGGCAAATCATTCCCAAGAGTTTACCAGCTTCCTACAGACTATCCACGGGCTTCAGTTTAACAACCCCCGGGGCTAAATGCCTTTCTTTTTTTTTTTCCAATGGCTCTCTCTGGTTCTAAGTCTTCTTAGAAATGGAAACAGAAAAGTAGCACTTTCCATCCCTGCTAAAACATATCCCCAAGAATGGTGCTGACATATTCACCATATGGTGCTGAACATCCTCACCACATGTTCTGACGGCCAGGATTCCGGAAAATCCCTGTGCCATGAAGATGAGCGACTTAGGCGAGGAAGCCCCATAGAGCTGTTTATTCACTAGTAGAATCTAATGGACGTCTCCCCTCGGGCAATCTCTCTCCGTCTTTCAATTTGTTCCATAAAATGTTTAGCAATTTGGAAAGTCAGCTTTTGCTACATTTACTTGGGGCCGTTGTGTTCAATTTAAAGAGACACGTTGTAAATAAAATCATTTTGAAATCTTTTTCTATCAGAACAACAATTAAATCGAGTAAAGTAGGAATTCTATTAAAAAACATCGTTGTAAAACCTTTCCAAAGTATAACTTTTTCTAGCTCTATCGCTGAAACTGATCCACAGGAAAATCGCCAGTGCAGACTCATGGATCAATCTGGTAATGCTGACCTTAAAAATAAAACTGTTGTTTTTCCTGCTAAAATGGGTTTATTCAGGAACAGCAAAGAAATCGTACTTTGGAAGAAGCAAAGCGATAGCAAGAGCCATAGGCAAATCCAGTGTAGGAGAGGAATGAAACATTTACAAAGAAAAAGGAGGAAGTTGGGATTGCTTGTTTTGAACAAAAGTCTTTTGAAGAAGTGAGAGTCCCAGGTCATGATGCATCGGTACTCACTGGCTGAGTTGCCGGGTGATTTCTTATAGGGGATGCAATGCACGTCTTTTCCTGTTGGGGGCTGTGACTGATAACTCTTTCCCATAATTGACCTCAAGTGGTACCTGCGTGAGAGCTCTCCCTTCTGTCCTCCCAACTCTATTTTCGTGAGGCTTCCCTTTACTTATTCTCACAATATGCAGCCCTAGGACCCTGAATGGGGTCTCTAATACACCACTAAAAGAATCAAAGCTTGGTGAAAAGTAGCTAATTCCGTACCTTGCTGCCTGAAATCCCTTATTCCTGGAAAGCAAGATGCTTTCAGACCACCTGGTGGCACTGAGAACACAAGAACAAGCTCAGAGGATCGTCAGCTGGCCGAGATGTTACGATTTGAACACTAAAGAGGAAATAATCATTATATTTCATTGGAACAAATCTGAGAAAAATCATGAGCCTGTAACTGTATTCCAGAAGGGGAAAAACATCAAATGTACTAGAAGGAAATTTCAAGTCATGAAAAGGATGATTATGTAGGATACAGTCATGATGATCAAGTTATTGATATTAATTGTATTGAAATACAGTCGACAATATTGTAACAGCTTTGTGGTGATGGATGGTAACTGCTCTTACTGTTGTGACCACAATGTATAAAAATGGAGACTCACTACGTTGTATACCTGAAACTAATACCATATTGTAAATCAACTATATTTCAATTAAAAAAGGGAACTTTAGCTTGCACTGGTGATGCTTTCCACTGGCTGAAATACAGGAACTGTGGCACAAAGCAGCACCGTCCCTGAGAACTGCGTAGAGTCTACCGCAATTAGGACAAGCTACACCTTAGAATCACCTGGGAAACGGAAAAAACACTGACGAGCAGACCCCCCCCCACCGCCCAGACCAACTGAATCAGTGTGGAGTCGGTGGGGCAGCACCCTGTGGGCCTAACACGTTCCCGGGGGATTTCAAAGGCACACCCCCTTTCCAAGGGGCGCAGCTGCATAGGCCCCTCGGAGCCTGGGAGCAGGGCCGGCAAACTAGGGCCTTGTTCCAAATCTGGCCACCAGAGGAGCTGAGGTGGTTTTTACACTTCTAAGTGGTTTGGGCGAAAATATCAAACAAAAGAGGAATAATACCTTGGGACGCATGAAAAGTACATGAAATTCAAACATCAGTCTCCGTAAGTAACATTTTCTTGGAACATAGCCACAATCCTGCGTTTACCTACTGTCTCTGGCGGCTTTGGGGGTGTAGGGCAGAGTCAAATATATGGCTGCAAAGCCGAAAACATCTACTCTCCCACCCTTCGCCGAAAGAGCTTGCTGACCCCAGCTTGAAGGGAGTGGGTCTCCAGAGCCCAGTGCCCCTGTGTTGTCTTCCAAGAACTTACCCATCTGGGAAGGTGCCAGAGGTCGAGGGTCAGGTGCGGGGAGATCCTCCTCCTTTCCCACCTCTTCTTCCCACCTGCCCTTCTCTCACTTTCAAAAGAGAGGGAGGCCTCTCACCAGCCCCGGGGCATAAAAACCTCCTAAGCAAAGGAACAATTCCAAATATCCGAGTCTAGTAATATTCCGATGACACATTTTCAAGTCAGGAGGGTTCCAAATATTGCTTTACCAAAACTGAAAAGGACTCCATCAAGTTTCCACCTGCCAAATCATTAAAAATATTTGGTGACAGATGGCTACGTGATTTTAGGCACATAACTCAGAAGGTGTTCAAAGAATTGAGTAACATGGTTATGACAGAGCTAGTGACATAATTATGTAAACAAGGTTTTTTGAGTTTTACAGCTGAAATATTTAAAATGCTGAATGTCCCATTCTGTGAATAAGCAGTTTTTGTCCACAGATACATGAACTCAGTTGGAGGAAAAGCCCTGCATCTCATTAAGAAGTGAAGTTCAAAAAAAAAAAAAAAAGAAGTGAAGTTCAAGGGCTTCCCTGGTGGCGCAGTGGTTAAGAATCTGCCTGCCAACGCAGGGACACAGGTTCAATCCCTGGTCCAGGAAGATTCCACATGCCACGGAGCAACTAAGCCCATGCGCCACAACTACTGAGCCTGCGAGCCACAACTACTGAAGCCCGCACACCTACAGCCTGTGCTCCGCAACAAGAGAAGCCACCACAATGAGAAGCCCGTGCACCGCAACCAAGAGTAGACCCCGCTTGATACAACTAGAGAAAGCCCGCATGCAGCAGTGAAGACGCAACGCAGCCATAAATAAATAAATAAAAATAAATAAATAAATGTGAAAAAAAACCCAAATTGTTAAAAAAAAAAAAAAGTGAAGTTCAAATAACAGTTTGTTATTATGTTTAATGAGGACTTGCCAAAACTTGCGTTATAGTTGCATTTTTTTTTTTTTTTTTTTGGAGTACGTGGGTCTCTCACTGTTGCAGGCTCTCCCGTTGCGGAGCACAGGCTCCGGACACACAGGCTCAGCGGCCATGGCTCAAGGGCCCAGCCGCTCCGCGGCATGTGGGATCCTCCTGGACCGGGGCACGAACCCGCGTCCCCTGCCTCGGCAGGCGGACTCTCAACGACCGCGCCACCAGGGAAGCCCATAGTTGCATTATTTTGATCACTGACTCCTGATCATTGTCATTGTGAAATGACGGGCTTGGCTTCTTCCTGGCTGTTGACCAGAACTTTCTCAGCTCTTGGCCACCTGGGCCTTTCCATGGGCAGCGCACAGCAACCGGGAAAGGGTTGAGCAACCCCAGGTCCAGGTCTTTCGTAGCCTAATCTTGTCAGTGACCTCCCATTGTCTTTTGTCTCATCCTACTCATATGCTATTGCTGGAAACGGGTCACTAGGCCCAGCGCACACTCAAGGGAGGGAGATACAGAAGAAAGCAAATACCGGGAGGTGGGATGGGGTGGGGGCCATCTCGGAAGCTGCCAACTCCAAATGTCAAATTTTAGTTTACACTCCACATCTGTTTACACTTAGGATGAAAATTTTTGGGTGTCTTCTTTAAAATGTATGGAAGGATGCAGAGTTTTCCAAAATTCTTTTACAATAAACAAATAAAAGTGTTTGGAGATGGCGGAGCTCCAGGCCTAATGCAGCTGGGTCCTGTCGGGCAGAGGGGGGTCAGACGGTCGCCAGGGGTCTGCCAACAGCGGGCAAAGGGCAAAGGGCCTTTGGACAGCGAGAAGATCCACCTCCCCAGACCTGGGAAGCCTGTCTACATTACAAGGGCTAAGCGCGGCTGGGTCCGCGGGTGTCGGGGACCAGCAGAGGCGGTCAGTTGTCAGGGAAAGAAATGCAGACGACGCTGGGCTTCGGATGAAGGAAGCAAAAGAAAGAAAAGTGCACTTCCGGGAGGTACACTTGTCAGCAGTGTGTAGGATAAAACAGGAGGGCAAGGTCTGGGACGGGGGGTGACGGGGACCCAAGAAGGGGGCCGCCCAGGGGAATGGGGTATCTTGGAAGGCCGGGGAGGAGGGACTTAGTCCGCAGGCCCCAAAGGCAGGCTCCTCTGGACCGGAGACTAATAAGAGGTGATCAGCCAGGCGGACCCTCAGCAGACGTGGGGCGGGTCTCTGGCGAACGCACAGGCTCAGCGCTGGGGGCACAGACGGCCGAGGACAAGGGAGGCCCAGAGCCCGCGCAGGTGTGTGGGGACCAGCGCTCCCACCTCCTCGGGGCGCCAGCGTCGTCGGAACGCGGAGCTGTCCCGACCTCGAGAAGGAGGAGGGAAAGCCAAGAAAGCAAAATCTGGGTAAGAGGGTAAGGATACAGAGAGACAGGGACTGAGAAAAAGGACTTCCTTTGACGGAAAAGAAAAAGAAGAGAGTAAGACCGGGGTCGAGTGCTCGGGGAAGGTATTAAAATAGACTTTTACACCCTGACGGTAAGAGCAGGGATGAAATACGGCAGCGAGCTGAGCTGGAGCTCAGGAAACGCTGGCCCGGGACTCTCGGCGCAGGCGGGGCTGAAGGAGCGCGGGGAGGAGCGCGGGGAGGAGCGCGCACCTGGGACGCACGTCGGGGCGGGACCCGCGGAAGGACTGTCCTGGCCCGAGCCCTCCCCTCTGCGCTGCCCGCCCGGGGCAGGGCTGGAAGCCGGAAGCGGCCGTGTGGGAGCTAACTCGGGATTCAGCCGAGAGGAAGCCAGGGGCGCGCCCTCGCTGCGCCCCCAGCCCGGGCGCGAGCCCTCCGCGAAGGCCGGGGCCATGGGGGCTCCGCGCCGCCGGCCGCGCGCGTCCCGGGGGCCCCCGCCGGTGCCGTCGTCCCTGCTTCTCCTCCTGCTCCTGTGCGGCCCTGGCCTGGGTCGCGCCTCCCTGAGGCTTTTGGACCACCCGGCGCCCGTGTGCACCCAGCAGGTGAGACCCCGACGCATCCCGGGGGGCGGGGGCCGAGGGCCGGGGGCGCGGGGCTGCCGAGTGACAGGAGGTCCGCGCAGGGTCTCGGGGGTTCCGAGGCTCGGGCACAGAGCGGGCCGCCGTGGGGAGGACTCCCGGAGCGGCGGGAGTTGCTATGCGGACCCGGGAAGACACGGAGTTTGCTGGGAAAGATCGCGCAGCGCCGGTTGAACAACCTGGGCCGGCGTCCCAGCGGGAGTGGTGGCGCCTCCGCGGGGGTCCCACACTTGGGGAGGGCCTCGGAGGAGGCGAGGCCGGCCGGAGGCGGGGCGCGCTGGTTAGTAAAGGGTGGGGAGGGGCCTACGGAGGGCGAGACGGAAGCGGGCCCGGTTCCAGCCCGGGTCCTGGAGCCCTTCTCCGCCGGAGCCCGCGCCTCGGGGACCCCACGGCCGCAGCGCCTGGCGCACGGGCCCCGGGGCTGCGGGGGCAGCTTCCGGGGAGAGTTGTGAGGGCAGAGCGGTGACCCCTCCGGCGCGAACCCTGGGGGCCGCGCGGACCCTCAGGACGCCGCCCCTGCGGCCGCCACCGCCCGGGTCTGGGGTCCCGCTGGTCTGTATCCGACGGGCAGCTGCGCCGCTGTGCCCACAGGAAGCGACACACCCACCGCCGGGTCGTGACCTTGGGGTGGAGGCCGGGCTTCAGGGAAAAGACTCCCCTCCGCTCCTCTTGTTTTCCTCGGTCCACTCCCCTCCACCACTGGCGCTAAGAAATAATCCTCAGTATCTGAGTCAGAGTCAGAGGATGTGAAGCAACCTAAGCGGTATTTCCTCCCGACCTAATTTTGTCGAGGATTCACCACAAGAGGGTGGAGGAGGGTTAGCGACTGTTTAGCAGAAGCTTTGCTTTTAACGTGAATGATTTGGGGACCGTCCTTGTGACTCCCACTCCTGGGCAAAGCGTGAGACCCGCTCAGCAGGTCCTTCCCTTGCACTCGGTTCATTTCTCAATGGCCACTTGCCAGGCGCCTGCAACATACAAGGTCCTGAAACGACAGAGCCACACTCCCTGGTGATGACCAGAGGGGTGGTGAATCACCCAGGAGCCTGGAGCCAGGGCTCTCGGTGCAGCCAGTGAGTGTCCAGAATTCCAGGGAAAAGAGAAACTCCTGCAGCTCAGGGTGTTCTTTGCAACAGAGAAGACGCTTGGGTGGCCCTCCAAGACAGAGGCCTGGAGCATTCCAGGAGGTGGAAAGCGCTGAGCCAAGGCCCATGGGTGGGCAGGATGAGGACTGAGGGGTCTGAGTGGCAGGAAAGTGAGAGAAGCATCGGGAAATGAGGGAGGGGCTCCCCTGAGCTGTGCTGAAAGGGCTTGACCTCAGTTGCTCAGCGGGAGCAGGGGGGCTTGGCCTGATGGGGGTGTGGGGTTGGCAGAGAGGGATCCCCTGGCAGATTCGCCTGCAGCCCCGGGCTCCGCCTTCCCCCACCCCGCCGTACACCTGGCCACAGACACACGCCCCCCACGGCCCGCGGCTGCCCTGAAAAGAGAGGAGCAACGCCCTCCAGATTTCTCTCCCTCCACTGGCGCTTCAGTGGATAGAGCACCACGTAGTGTCAAGGGAAGCCCGCACTTGACCCCGGAGGACCTGGGTTTGCATCCTGACTCCACCACCTACAGCCCAGTGCTGCAAGCACGGGACATGGCGGCTGACAGATGGCTGTGGACCGAAAGGATGAAGGGGAGGGTGAGCAGATGAATGACGAAGCCAGCTCTGCCCACGAAGCAGTGAGAGGCGGAGACCAAGCAAGGCTGGCTCTGGTTGCTTGGATTTAGCGCCTCCAAACCCAGGGGACTCTGAGCCCCCCCGCTACCCATCCGATCCTTACTGGAGAGGCTGCGTTTCCCTGGGGGACCCTTCCCACCTGGACCTTCTCAGCTTCCCATGACCGTGACCGCCAGCCCAGGAGAAAGCCCGCAACTTGGAGGTGGTCGGCGGGAGTGTTAACGCAGACGTTTCTAGACAGGTTATGTGTTCCTTACAAATTCTTCTTTTCCCCAAGCACTTGCAGCTCTGACTGGGGGTGGAACAGCCGTGGGTTTAACCCCATCTTCTGGTCGCCACAGCTTTCGACCGTGCCCCTCCCCGAGTGTCAAGTTGTGTCGTGTGGGCACCGGGCAGTCAAGGCTGCGGGCAGTGCATCACCGCAGAGTTCACGGGCTCCTCCACTGGCTGCCAGCCTCTGTCTGAGATGTGACCGACAGCACATAGCATCAGCGGCAGGGGACACGGCTGAGTCAGGCGTGGGCCTCGGGTGGAGCTTGTCTCTCAGCCGCCCGGCAGCCCCGGCCAGTCCCTCCACTGCCGTGACCCAGTGTTCCGGCCATTCAGGGATGACTCTTGCCTCACGGGGCTGTGGGGAGAGCACATAACACGCTGGGCAGACCAGGGGCTTGTGCGCTGGGTGTGCTGGGGCAGGAACAGTGACCTGCAGCTTCATGCAGCCTCTGTGCCGGGGGTGACAGGCATACCTTCATTCAGAGCTCTCAACGGGCTGCCGGGCCGGCACCATTCACCTGTCTCGGAGACGCTGGGCGGCCGGCCAAGGTGGACCAAAGCAGAGCTGTGTGTGACCGCCCAGCCCAGTTCTCTCTCCTGGGCTTTTGTTGATGTCCGTGGAACTGTCTGAGTCATTCCTTGTAATCTTCACCACCGCGGATGGAGAGGGTGGGCCCACCTGTTGCGAGCACCGCTTTTTACGTAGAGGCCACGTGGTCATGATTAAGAGCGGAGTTCTGGAGCAAAACTGCACGGGTTTGAGTGTCAGCTCTGTGGAGCCTTGGGCCACTTAGCTGACCTCCCTGTGCCTCAGTTTTTCCATGAATAAAAAGGGGATGATGGTACCAGCCTCATAGGACTGTTGTTAAGATTAAATGAGACGTGCGTACAAAGTGTTAGCGTGATGCCTGGCACAGGAGGAGAGCTCGGTGAACACTGGCCACGGCCGTCATCATCATCATGGGCATCCCCTCTTGGGGTCTACAGGAGGCCCTGACATAGTGCTGTTCACAAGCTCATAAATAATGTTCTGATCCTATTGCTTTTTAAATTAAAATGGGCATTTGGGCTTCCCTGGTGGCGCAGTGGTTTAGAGTCCACCTGCCGATGCAGGGGATGTGGGTTCATGCCCCAGTCCGGGAAGATCCCACATGCCGCGGAGCGGCTGGGCCTGTGAGCCGTGGCCGCTGAGCCTGCACTTCCGGAGCCTGTGCTCCACAACGGGAGAGGCCACAACAGTGAGAGATCCGCGTACCGGAAAAAAAAAAAAAAAAAAAAAATTGGCATTTGAAACAAAGAAATGAGGGGTGATTTGTTGGAGGGGAATAAAGCAGGGTCTGTCCTGGTGGTATCCAGAGAGGATCCTGAATGCATTTTTTTACACGATTGAAAACATTACATTAATGTAAATTCCTTATAGAAATTAGATTATAAGAAGAAAAAGTCTGCTATGGCTTCCCCTAAACAAATTCATGTTTTCATTTGTCTGTCTCACATTTTAATCCTTTCCTTTGTTTGGAGTAATGTTATAGATGAAATTCTACCTTTTAAATAACTCTTATCAAGGTGATATATGGTGATCCTTTTAAAATGGTACAAAGATGTTTAGAACAAAACCCAGCAGGTCCCTGCCCGCCCCCCACAATCCCTAAAACAGTTCCGCAAAGAGGATCACGTATACTACTCCTAGTTATTTCTTCTGGCATTTGCCTCCATACTTCTAAATGTACTTATATTGTTATTCTTCATTTGTCAATTTTAGATATTACCTACTGAGTTACAATAGATGAAAATTTAAATTTCTTACATTACCTCCTCCCACTGCTTCCCCTCCCAGTCTTCCCACTGTGGTTCTATCAGTGTTCAGTGTTTTTTTGTTTGTTTTATTTGGTTGCACTGGGTCTTACGGGTCTTAGTTTCAGCAGGCAGGCTCCTTAGTTGTGACTCACCAGCTCCTTAGTTGTGGCACACAGGCTCCTTAGTTGTGGCATGCAAACTTTTAGTTGCGGCATGCATGTGGGATCTAGTTCCCTGACCAGGGATCGAACCTGGGCCCCCTGCATTGGGAGCATGGAGTCTTAGCCACTGTGCCACCAGGGAAGTCCCAATGGTCAGTGTTTATACTATAACAAATGCTAATCTTCACTGCTGAGGCAAGTATGTGTGCTTTGGTTGTATTTCTTTTCTGGTATAATTTCTCTTTCCTTCTGGAGATGATAGTTCCTTTCATTCTTCCCTTCCATAATTTTCCGTGTAATTAATGTTGTTGTTTTTTTTCTATGAGATTTTGTCATATGTGTTTGTCATATGGCAGATATTCCGATATTTGTCACATGTCAGATATTCCATCAGTTTCATTCTGTATTCTCCAGCCCCAGCCTGGACCGATTACTCCTCAAGCCTGTGGCAGTGGGTCAATCTTCCTTCTCAGAGGTTAACTCCCTCATTTTGCTGGAGCATATCCCGCAGTTTCCTAAGAAAAAGTATGAGGGTGTGAGAAGTATAGATAGATGAATCGATTTTTTTTTAAGTCTTTATGTGTCTGAAAATGTCTTTATTCTCCTCTCACACTTTTTTGATAGTTTGGCTGGGTATAAAAATCGCAGGTTAAAGATACTTTTCCCTCAGGATTTTTAAGGCACTGCTTTGCTGCCTTCCAGCCCACAGCACAGATGCTAAGAAAGCCGATGCCACTCTGATTCCTCTCTGTGTATTGCCTTTTTTTTCTCTCTCTGTAAACATTATGATTTTCTCTTTACTCCTGGTATTCCAGAGGTCTCATGATGGTCCTTGGTCTAGGTCTTTTATTCATTTGCTATGAAGGCCATTCAGTGGGCCTTTTTAATTTGGAAATAATCAGTTCTAGAATTTCTTTCTCTTTTCTTTTTAATTTCTTCCCTCTATTTTCTGTGTAGTCTTCTTCTGGAAATCTAGTTAATCATGTCTTATCATTCCTGAATTGATTCTGTAAATACTCATATATTGTTTCTCCTATTTCTGTTTGTATTTGTTCTACTTTGGGAGAAATTTCCTGAATTTTATAGCCCAGTCCTTCTGTGGAATTTTTTATTTTCAAGATTTGTTTTTATTCTCTGCTTGCTCATTTTTCCACAGTACCCTGTCCTTCTCATGTGGCTGAAGTGTCCTCTCTTATTTCTGTGAAACTGTTACATTTTGTTTGTTTTCATTTTATCCTGTTCCCAGCATTGTCTTATTTCCTCCAAGAGCTTTTTTTTTTTTTTTTTAATTTGGGGGGTTTTGATATATTTTTCATACAGGAAATCCTTCTCAGATATCTGGTACCCTTTGGCTGTCTGAGAATATTTCAAGACTGAGGTCCTAAAAGCTGACTGCATACCCTGTGTAGATGGGCGTTTTGATCGCTGAACTTACTGTAAGGGTCAGGCTGGTGGTGAACGTGGCCTGTCTGTTGGGCGACTCTCAGATGTCGAAATCCAGAGGTCTTTTCTCTGGGCCTGGCTGCCAGCATTCTTTTTTTTTTTTTTTTTTTTGGCTGCACTAGGTCTTCGTTGTGGCACCTCTAGTTGCGGTGCACAGGGTTCTCTAGTTGCGGCACTCGGGCTCAGTAGCGGCACGCGGGCTTAGTTGTAGTATGTGGGATCTTAGTTCCCCGAGCAGGGATCGAACCCAGGCCCCCATGCGTTGGGAGTGTGGAGTCTTAACCGCTGGACCACCAGGGAAGTCCCCATGCCAGCATTCTGATATCAGGGCAGGAAAAGAGGCTAAGGTGCCTCCCAGCTCCTAAAGGCACTCAGAATATGCCAGTTCCATTTGCTATGCCCACTTCTCACCCTGTGTCTCCTCAGTTGACAGGAGAGAAGTGTGGTCCCCCCCGCCCTGAGAGTGTCCCTTAGAGAGAGGGAGGGTGCCTGTGTCTCATTCTTGAGAATGAGCCCGGGGACGCCAGAGCCCGGCTTGTGGATTCAGGTTCTTTCTTGTCTGTAATTACCTGCTTCTCTTGTCCGCAGGGGCTGAACTGCACAGTCAAGAACAGTAAGTCACCGGTTTTTGTTTTTCCCATGTTGCCACGATGAAGCGCTGGCCCCGCGCCAAGCTGACGAGGGTCCCAGCCCCCAGCAGGAGGACCCCTGAGATTTGGGGCCGCACCTGCACCTCCGTCAAGGACGTTCGTCGTGCAGCAGTCAGGATGGGAGGCACAGGCCTGTCATTAGGATTTTCTCTGGGGTGCTACCCTGGTGAATCTGTAATACGACTCTTTCGCCAGAGCTGTCACCCTGAAGTGGGCGACGCCTGGGGTGAGACCTTGTTTTGTGTTTTAATTCAAGGACGAGGCGCACAGTTCAAGTGTCTGTGCTCATTAGGGACCCCACACATAACAATAGAGCAGCTCCTATGGTTGCCCCACTCTCCTGTGCCACTTCCAGCCACTGCCTCCTCTCAAAGCCAAGGGCGTGCTTTGTCGTCTCTCCTAAGGTGCCCTTTAGACATCAGAGCTTTGCCGTGACCCCAGACAGGCGTCAGGAGAGCGAGCAGGGCTGGGCAGCTGAGAGCACAGCCGCAGTCTCAGGGTCACGGCCTGACCGTGAAGGCCTGGCTCCCTGGACCCCCATGAGGTGTCTTCTTTGGTCTCTGTATCTTCGGTTTCTTGCAGAGCCTGCAAGCCTCTGATTTCTGCCTTTCCTGGCCCCCAGGTACCTGCCTGGACGACACCTGGATCCACCCTCGAAGCCTGACCCCCTCGCCCCCCAAAGACGTGCAGACCCAGCTGCGCTTTGTCCACACGCAGCAAGGACACCTGCTCCCCGTGGCTCACGTCGAGTGGACGCTTCAGACAGACGGTGAGTGGGCGTCTGGATGTGCTGCCCACCTCCAGGTGAGCCCACAGATTGGACTGCCCGGCCCTCCCCCCAGACTCAGAACTGGGCTCCCAGCCCTGTGCTCAGACACGAGGGACCAGTTCAGTGAGAGGACCCATCGTTTCAGGCAGTGAGTCCTTTTTCAGTGTTTGGATGTTAACCCGCGATCCTTCCAGGAAGGCCTTTCTTCAGCCTAAAAGCCTAAAATCTTCGTCACCCCGGAAAAGGCGTCAGGTCGTGAATTGTCTGACTGCAGGGCTGGCCTTCCTGACAGCAGTGCCCCAGCCTCTCAAGGGTGGGTGACCAGGGTGCCCAGACCTGTGGACGGCCTGGGGGAGTCCTCTTCCTGAGGCTCCAGCCCCGCTGGCTGCTGCATCCTCTTCAAGTTCGGGGACGCCCCTTTGACACCCACAGCGTGTCTCCAATGCCCTAGCCACAAATTCGCAGAGCGTTCGCTCCGAGCCCTGGGTAAAGTGTCGCTGTCCGTGTCCAGCAGGGGTAGCTGTCCACGAGGCAGTGGCTAATCCAGCCCGAAGGGAGCTTGGAAGGAGCAGGAAGCGGAGGGTGGGTAAGACGGGCAGGCGTCCCAGATGGGACGTGCCCCCCCCCACCCCAGCAGTTAGTCATCCTTGATCTGCAGCTGCGGCCCCTCCCCTCCCTCTGCCCTCCAGCCAGCATCCTCTACCTGGAGGGAGCGGAACTGTCCATCTTGCAGCTGAACACCAACGAACGTCTGTGTGTCAAGTTTGAGTTTCTGTCCACACTCAAGCATCATCACAAGCGGGTGAGACTCCAGCCAGGGCAGGGGGCGGGGGCGGGGATGCTGGTGACCACTGGGGAGAAGCACACCCACACACGCACACACGCTCTTCCTCGCGACCTTATGTCGCCGCTCGCTGTTGCGGCTCCGCGACCCACGCCTGCCGGCCTGCCCTGTACCTGGGTCAGCCCGGGGCCTCCGGGAGGAGAGGCTCTGCCCAGAGCCGGAAGTGGATTCTCTCTGAGTTTGGTTAAAGCACTGATGCTCAGCGCGTGGTCCCGAGACCAGCAGCATCACCTGGGAGCTGTTAGAAATGCAGGTTCTGGGGCCCCACCCAACTCAGAGGCTGCAGGTGTTTAAACGGCAGCAGTTGGTGGTGACAAGCCATCCAGGCGGTCCTGACCCAGGCTCATCTGAACACTGCTGCTCTACGTCTGAAAAGTGGCCACTGGCAGGGATCCCACAAACACAAGCGGCAAAGACAGATCCCCTGTCCTGTGTTTAGTGGGGACCCCCAAACTACTGCTGGAGGGTGGTGAGGACCAGGGACCCCCACGGAGTCCACCAGGGAAGTTGGAGCCAGTGTGTGTCACCTGCACCACCCAGAGCATGTTTGTGCAACGAAGACGCTGTCAGGGCTGGGCGGGGGGCGGGGGGGACCTCATGGCCCCTCTCGCTGCACTTTTGTGCTCCAGGACATTCTCAAGAGATCCCTGGCTTTCCCATTTAAGGAGACAGAGTCACTTAAGTAGTTTTTAGCTGCCCCTTGTGCGCTCTGGAGTTGGAGAGGGCCGATGGGGGAGGGGACTCTCGTCTTTCCCCAAATTCTCTTGCTTTTGGCCCCCACTGTCTCCTGATGAGGCCAGCTCTAGGTTTTTTAAAATAGGCAAGAAAGGGACTTCCCTGGTGGTGCAGTGGTTAAGAATCCGCCTGCCAGTGCAGGGGACACGGGTTTGAGCCCTGGTCCAGGAAGATCCCACATGTTGAGGAGCAGCTAAGCCCGCGAGCCACAACTACTGAACCCACGTGCCACAACTACTGAAGCCCACGTGCCTAGAGCCCATGCTCCGCAACAAGAGAAGCCACAGCAATGAGAAGCCCGCGCACCGCAACCGAGAGTAGCCCCCACTCGCCGCAACTAGAGAAAACCCATACACAGCAACAAAGACCCAACGCAGCCAAAAATAAAATTAATTAATTAATTTCAAAAAATAATAATGAGTAAGAAAGACCAGAAGAAACGAAGAATAGAGAAACAGATGCCTCTGACTTGAGAGCTTGCTGTAGTGGTTGTTTTCTCCCTCTTTTGACTGATCCTTTGGGGGTGGATAGGATGCACTTTGGGCCCAGGTGGGTGAGAGCTGTGACCTGTTCGCCCCTCCCTTCTCCCATCTCCTAGTGGCGTTTTGCCTTCAGCCACTTCGTCGTGGAACCCAGCCAAGAGTACGAGGTGACCGTCCACCACCTGCCTAAGCCCATCCCTGACGGGGACCCAAACCACCAGTCCAGAAACCTCCTGGTGCCCGGTAAGAGCACCGCCCCCCTTGCCTTCACCCCTCACTGCAGTCAGCCTGTGGGACCCACGGGACAAACAGGTGCAGGGCCAGGTTCTTTGCTGAGTGGCCGCAGCCTCCACTCCCTGAAGGCGGAGCCCGTTCTTGCGACACAAACAGTGGGTGTTGGCCCATAACCACAGGAGCTTCACGGGACCCGGAGTCCCTCCGCGTGGCTGAAGATGCACGTTTCCTGCCCAGAATGTGTCAGGAACACAAGCCAGTCCCAGGAGAGCTGTGGCCCTGCTCCCAGCCCCGCCCCAGCTCTCAGTTCCTCATTCTTCCCCCACGTCCCACCTGCGTTTATCCCACGCCTTCCCCTCTTGCCACTACTCCCTCCTCCTGGGAGGCCTGGTGGGCTCATCTTCCAAAGCATCATTTGATGTGTGTGCACCTCTGGGGTGTGTCTCTGTCCTCCCCAGCATCTCTGCCACTGCCTGCTTTTCTCATTGTTAAGAGCCAAGCACACCTAGACGCCCGGCCCCTTGAGAACAGGGCCTGGACCCCGCACCTGCCTGTGCAGCCTCCAGACCCCCACAAGTGGCCCTGCGTGTGGGAGGTGATCGGGAAATGCTTGTTGAAGGCTTCTTCATCTCCACAGCACCCCCTGCTCACACACGTGCACACATGCATACTCATATACGTGCACATGCACACAAATGCGCACACACGTGCACACAGACACGTGCGCGCACGATCTGTTTACCCGGCCTTCTTCCCCCTCGTGTCACTCCCCGCTCCCTGACATTCCATCATCTTGACATATTCGTGACGTGATATCACGCTATTTGCTTTTACGGTCTCTCCCTCTGGAATGTCATCCTCGGGGGGTAGGGACTTTGTCTCACTCACCGCTGTATCTCCAGGGCCTAACACAGGGCCTGGCACATACTGGGGGCTCAGCCAGTATTTGTCAAATGAGTGACCCCCCCGCCCCCTCCCCTGTCCCTAAAGCGGACTGGCTCAGCCCTAGTCACCCGCAGCGATTCACGCCTCTCACGTGCCTTCTGAGACCTAAGTAAAAACGTTGCAGTAAAAGAAATGGAGGGACCAAGGAGACATCTCCAGAGGAGTGGTCCCCACGGGCTCCCTGGGTCCACAGCACCATGGAATCACCTGGGAACTTGTCAGAAATGCAGCTTCCCAGGCCCACCCCAGGGGGGCTGAACCCAAGACTACTGTGAGGACATGGGGAAGTTGGGGAAATGCTGCCGTTTGCTGAGGGAGACACAGTCCATCTCTCCTCAAGGGCAGAGGCGGCTCAGGAGAGGGAGCCCCGGGGGAGAGGATGCAGGAGTGGACCAGGACCCCTCGGCCCCAGGGCAAGTCCAGGGAGCTTACACCTGGATCTAGAAGGTTCCTGAGATGGCCAGGGCGGTCCCAGGCCTATGGGGCCTCTGGCCCATGGCAGTGTCTGTCCTGGGGCTTCTCTGAAGGGCCAGCTTTGAACAGGTCCCCCAGAGGCAGAAGGTTGTTAGCTCTGGTGTCAGAGGCTCTGTAGGAGCCAGCTTTCCAGGGGAGGCGCGTAATGGTTGCACTTTTTCCCGGTCCACAGACTGCGAGGACCCCAGTATGAAGATGACCACGCCCTGCGTGAGCTCAGGTAACTGTGGCGGGCAGCCCTGTGGGGGGCTTTACTTGGGTGCACACACACACATGCACACCTGCACGCATGCTCGCCCCTCACTCCCGGCCACGTCTGCGCCCCTGTGGGACAGGCAGCCTGTGGGACCCCAGCATCACTGTGGAGACCCTCGAGGCCCACCAGCTGCGGCTGAGCTTCACGCCATGGAACGAGTCCACCAAATACCAGATCCTGCTGGACAGCTTTGTACCCGCGGAGAACTGCAGCTGCTTCCGACGCGTCATGGATCTGGCCGTGGTAACTGCTCTCTGTGTCGCTTCTAACCCCCCAGCTTGGCTCAGAGCCACCTCTCCAAGCCTCGAGGCCCAGGCGCTCAGGCTGTGCTGGAGGGCGTGACCTGGGCTGCCCTTCTCCCTTCCCATGTGTGACTGGAGTGTGGCTGGTGTGTGTCTGAGTGTGGCTGGTGTGTAGTTGCTCCGACAGCTGATAGGACACGGCTATCTGTGCCCTGCACACCCGGCCCTCTGTCCTCCCCGCCCCCACGTTTTCCTGGTCCTCTTTTTGTTTAGCCTTGTTAATTCCATTATTGCAAAAAGGATTTGAAGACTGTAAAATGTGGAGATGAAGACAAAGGGAAGTAAAGGTGAGGAAATAAGATGAAGCCAGGGTAGGGCCAGTGCAGGACACGTGTGTCCGTCCCCTAGATCCCCAGCGGCCAAAGCCAAGAGGGGTAGCTGCGTGCTGGATGCAGTCCTGAGTCAACACACCCACGGCCCTGGGGAGGGGCCGCTCCTCCTGGAGCGGGACCTGCCAGCCTCTCTCCCCGGGGCCTCCTGGGGGTGCATCCCAGCAGAGGCTAGGGCCTCACTGCCCCTCTGCCCTGCAGCCTGCACAGGAGGCCACCCAGCAGTGCTGCAACGTCACGCTCACCCTGCCAGACTCCAGCTGGTGCTGCCGTCACCACGTGCAGGTGGGGACTGGGGTGGAGATGGGGTGGGCGCAGGTGCAGGTGGGCAGCCCGGGGCTCGTGCTCCCCAGGGACCCAGCACCGCTACCGCCTGGGATTTCCTGCCCGGCCCCCGGCCTCACCTGGGCAGGGCCCTTTGCCCCCTCCTACCCAGCAGCTGCGGGGACGTCCTGGAGGGGCCGGCAGGGTCCGAGGTGGGCCACGTCCCCCCTGCCTCTCCTCCCTGCGCTCTGTCCTTGCAGATCCAGCCCTTCTTCAGCAGCTGCCTCAACGACTGCCTCCGACACTCGGTGGTCGTGCCCTGCCCAGAGGTCCCGCACACCCCAGGTGAGACACACGGCTGCCGGGGGCGCACCTTGGGGGAGGGCGGGTGAAGGTCAGCAGCACGACCCGAACCCTGACGTCGTCCTGGGGTGGGGGTGGGGGGCGGCAGTTGTCCAGGCCTGTGCTGTGGGGCCTTAGAGAGACTCCAGGGTGGACTCCTGACTGCCTTTCTTTAGCTGTGTGGCAAAGCACTTAACCTTTCAAAACTTCCGTGACTTGAAAAATGGGGATTCTTATTGTCATAGTTACAGTTAAGGACCATGTCGTGAACAGGGTGCTCTAACGTGTCCATTTCTAATTCTCACAAACTGTGAGTCATAGTACTACCTGCTAAGTACTGTATACTAGGTACTATGCACTATCGTGCTGTGTGCTACATACTGTGTACCAAGTACTGGGGACTGTGCACCACAGTATACGTACTGTGTACTATAGATCTAAGTATATTTTACTGAGTACTGTGTACTAAGTACTATATACTGGGTTCTGGATACTATATACTTTGTACTGAGTGTGTACTGTGTACTAAATACTGTGTACCTTGTACTGAGTGCTGTGTACTAAATACTGTGCACTGTGCATTGTGTACTATGTAATATATACCATGAAGTGGAGATTCCCTCCCCCAGGTTCATAGGTGAGGAAACTGAGGCACAGAGATGTCAGGCACCTTGTCCAAGGTCACACACCGAGGAAGTGGCAGAGCCCCGGTTCTGACCTGAGTCCCCGGTGCGCTGCCCACTTCCCATTCAGAAGCCTCCTGCAGCAGACGCCAATCAAAAAGCAGTGGAGGGGCTTCCCTGGTGGCACAGTGGTTGAGAGTCCACCTGCCGATGCAGGGGACGCGGGTTCGTGCCCCGGTCCGGGAGGATCCCACATGCCGCGGGGCGGCTAGACCCGTGAGCCATGCCCGCTGAGCCTGCACATCCGGAGCCTGTGCTCCGCAACGGGAGAGGCCACAGCAGTGAGAGGCCCGCGTACCGCAAAAAAAAAAAAAGGCAGCAGGCATTGCACTGGCCTGGATGGAACCCGGCCTCCAGTTGGAGGCAGGGTAGGCCACCAGCTCAGGTGTCCCCTGTAGGTGGTGTCGCCAAGTTTAATAACCTGTACAAAGGGCTGGGCGTTGGGCCAGGCCGTCAGCAGGCCCCGGCATGGCACACGGGTGGTGGGTGTGGTGACTGCTGCTAGTAACTGAGAGTCTATCCCTTGGTTCTTATTGCAGATGCTGTTGACGGTAAGGCCGACTCCTCCCAGGCTCTGCCGCCTCAGGGGACACAGAGGTCCCTGTGTCCTGGAGTGGAGGCAGGCAGAAAGGCTGCACCAGGAGGCGGCCCTGGGTGGCGGGACCATGGCCCATCTTGGTGTCAGGGAGGACCCCCCGGGGTGGGCGGTGGGTTGAGGACCCCAGGGCTGGCACAGCAGAGAGGGCAGCTCAGGGAGGGCAGCGGGTGGGCCCCCGGGGCTGGTGTCGCAGGCCTCCCTGCCACGCCATCACGCTGTTCTCCAGCCACAGACTACATGCCCCTGTGGGTGTCCGGGTGCATCCCCGGCCTCTTCATCCTGCTCGTGGGTTCCGTCATCCTGCTGACCGTCTGCATGGCCTGGCGGCTACTGGGTAAGGCCAGGGGCTGTGGGCCCACCTGGGGCTTGCCCTCTGCCCCGCCCCTCTTCCCGTGCCCCTTCTCCCTGCACCAGCTGGGAGACTGTGCTCACAGCCCCACGCATCCCCGCCCTTCAGCCTGTTAATAAGCATCGATTCCGTCTGGCTGCGGCCCTCTCTGGCCACGTCCTAAGAAGGAGGAAACATGGGTCTTTGGGGTGGGGACTTGGCCTCTCCCTGCCCCTCCACGACCCCGATCTGGGAGGCCGTTTCCCCTGTGACCGTGGCTCATGCTGGGGAAGATCACCAGCCGGGCGCGAGACCTGTCGAGAGGGTCCTTCCCTGGGAGGGTCCCGCCGTCCAGGTCTCTGCAGGCGTCGGGAGGCCATCTGCCTCTTGTGCTGCACGCCTGACCTTTTCCTGAAGCAGCCACTCCTCCGGGCGCGGGAGGACCTCAGAGTTCTAGGCAGAGGCCCAAAGGGCGGGGCTGGGGATCAGGATTCCAAACGTTCTCCTTGGCCGCATGGCTCTGGTGAGTCAGCCCTGCTCCACGGGGCCCTTCGCTGCCTCCAGGACGGAGTGGTCACTTAAGCACACCGGTTTACCTCCTCACCCCGGAACACCAGCAGGAGGGGCTTCCCTGGTGGTTCAGTGGTTAGGCCTCTTCGCTCTCATTGCCAAGGGCCTGGCTTCACTCTCTGGTTGGGGAACTAAGATCCCACAAGCTGCGAGGCGCGGCCAAAGAAAAGAAAAAATACCAGGAGGAAATTTAAGGGGCCCAGTGGCACTACTTCTGGAGGCATCTCGGAAGATTTCTGCCTCCTGAAAGGACACGTCTGGGGAAGGGGCTTTCCCTGAAGGGGAGCTCTGCTTGGGGATGGCCACTGTTGGGGTGTAACCTCCCAGGCACCATTCTGGGGGTCCCAGCCAGGTCAGTGCTGCAGAGCACTTGTGACCCAGCTGGTGGGGCATGCCGGGCACTTCACACACAGACCCATTTCACAGAGGAAGAAACTGAGTTTCGGAGGCGTTGATACCTCCCGCAGGTCACACAGCGGTCACGGGAGGGACGGTCTCCCTGCAGAGGCCCAGAGCGTCTAAGAAGTGCTACCTCGATCCCTCCCTTGGTCGGGAGTAGGGCAGAGCTCCCAGCAGGTGCCCCTGTGAGCTGGTCCCTGTTTCTCTTCCAAAATAGCCGTTCTGAGCCATCTTGTAAGATTTGTGCTTCCTGCAAGGACGCTTCTGGAGTATTACTTCTGGCATTTCTTTTCCTTTCAGGGTCCCGTCACGGAAAATATGAAAATGACACCAAATGCACAGGTGGGCACCTCCCGGCTTGGGCGGCCTGGGTTTGGGGTGAGTCTGTTCACAGCGGCCTGGAGGGGCTACCCAGTCAGCTCCTGTCACTCAGGAGATGGCACCTGCCAGGGACCCACCTCTAGCTCCGAACAGAAGGGACCTCAAACAGCGAGGGTGGGCTTAAGAGTCGCTCATCGCTGAACGAGGAGGGGAAGGTAAAAGGCACCGTATTTTGTGAAAAGAGGTCCTTCCGAAAGCAGCTGTGTGTAAACGGGCCTTTTTGTCTTGTAAGAAAAAAAGCAATTTTAATTAACACGGAGGCTAAAGGCCAGATAAAAAAGTGAGAGGCTGCTTTCCCCGACGGCACAGGCTGTCTTGCAGGCAGCCAGCACGGTCAGCGCAGCTGCCTTGGGCGCATTCTGAGGTCTCAAATGCATCCTGGGAGCTCGGGAGTCTTCCGGCCAGCCGGGCGGGGCTGTCCCCGGTCTGTGGTGTGTGGTCAGCGCCGACATGCCTGAACCCTCGGCCTGGCTCCCCTTGTTTCCCTCAGACGTCCTGCCCGCTGCCACCGGCCTGAGCCTCCCATCCCTGAAGCCCAGGAAGGTCTGGATCGTTTACTCGGCTGATCACCCCCTCTACGTGGACGTGGTCCTAAAGTTCGCCCAGTTCCTGCTCACCGTGTGCGGCACCGAAGTGGCCCTCGACCTGCTGGAGGAACAGGCCATCTCGGAGGCGGGGGTCATGACCTGGGTGGGTCGCCGGAAGCAGGAGGTGGTGGAGGGCAACTCCAAGATCATCGTCCTGTGCTCGCGAGGCACCCGGGCCAAGTGGCAGGCCATCCTCGGCTGGGAGGACACCACTGTCCAGCTTCGCTGTGACCGCGGGAAGCCCGCGGGGGACCTGTTCACGGCGGCCATGAACATGATCCTGCCGGACTTTGAGAGGCCGGCCTGCTTTGGCACCTACATCGTCTGCTACTTCAGTGACATCAGCTGCGAGGCCGACATCCCCGAGCTCTTCAACATCACCTCCTGCTATGCGCTCATGGACAAGTTTGAGGAGGTCTACTTCCGCATCCAGGACCTGGAGATGTTCGGGCCAGGCCGCATGCACCGCGTCGGGGCGCTCACGGCCCAGAACTACCTGCAGAGCCCCGGCGGCCAGCAGCTCCGCCAGGCCGTGCAGCGCTTCCGCCGCTGGCAGGCCCAGCGCCCCGACTGGTTCAAGCTCGAGAACCTCTGCCCGGCAGACGACCAGGACCTCCCGTCCCTGGACGAGGAGGCCTTCGAGGGGCCGCCACCGGGAGGAGGGATCGTCCGGCAGGAGCCGCTGGTGCTGGAACCCGCCTCCCAGGGCAGCCTGCTGGTGGAGCTGCTCCTCGCGGGGGAAGGAGGGGGCCTGTCGCGGCTGGAGCCCCAGCCTTGGCCCCAGGAGGAGCCGGCGGCCCAGACGCTCCAGACCATGGTGGTCCCGGTGGATGGGGCCCCTCTGGCGCACGCGGTGGAGCCCGTCCCTCGGGCCGTCAGGAGCGGTGCCGCCAGCCGGCTGGCCCTGGTTGGGGGAGACGAGACCTGCCCGCTCCTGGGCGGCTGGGGCCCTGGGCGGAACAGCATCCTCTTCCTCCCCATGCACCCCGAGGACCCGCCCGTCCGCAGCAGCCCCACCAGGCGGCCGGACGGCTCCATGCTGCCGTCCCTGCAGCAGAGCCCGCTCTGCCAGGATGTGCGCACGCCCCCTGCGGGGGAGCAGCGGCGGTCTGTGCAGTCCGACCAGGGCTACATCTCCAGGAGCTCCCCGCGGCTCCCGGACGACGACGACGGGGGCCGGGGCGGGGGACCGGGCGGGCAGCCGCTGCATCCCGATGGCCTGGAGAGCCTGCGGAGCCTCCAGCTGCTGCTCTTCCTCCAGGAGCTTCGCAAGAACCCTGGCCTGGAGCCCAAGGGGCCGCCGCATGTGGCCTCCCCCGCCCATGGCGGTGAGCACATGTGTCCGTAGGTGTGCACGTGTGGACATGTGTATGCTTGTGAGACGTGTACTTTTAAAACGTAAACATCTTGGGGCTTCCCTGGTGGCGCAGTGGTTGAGAGTCCGCCTGCCGATGCAGGGGACACGGGTTCGTGCCCCGGTCCGGGAGGATCCCACATGCCGCAGAGCAGCCGGGCCCGTGAGCCATGGCCGCTGAGCCTGCGCGCCCAGAGCCTGTGCTCCACAACAGGAGAGGCCACAGCAGTGAGAGGCCCGCGTACCGCCAAAAAAAAAAAAAAAAAAACAAACATAAACATCTTGTCTCTGTCCCCTTAACCTTTCTTCCTGTGACCATCCCCGCGAGAACCCACAGCCTGTTCCCAGGAGCTAATGGCAGTGTCCTTGGGTGTCCGTCATTCGCTCCCTCAGCCTTTATTTTGTGCCCCGCATTGCCCTGACCATCAGGGAGCTGCCCGTCCAGTGAGAGGGAGGGGGTAGCACACGGGGTGGGGCGCGAGATGCAGAGGCTGCCAGAAGCTCGCCCGGGGCCGTGAAGTCCGCAGAAGGGGCGCCTGGCCCAGGGAGACGCTTCCGGAGGAGGACGTGTCTGAGCCGGAGGAGCAGCTCGTTTCCCGGGCCGGGGGCCGCAGGCGAGTGGGGCAGGGCCGTAACCGAGCCTGCCGCGGAAGGCGGGGCAGTGGGCGCAGCCTGGGGAGGCCTCGGGGCCAGGCTGGGTGCGGCTGGGGCTCCTTCACCCAGATGAGCTGCTGCCGTCAGGGCCAAACACACCCAGTCATTTTCGGAAAGAGACCAGGTAGAAGTGAGGGTCGTGGCGCCTGACGGCATCGGCAGGGCCTGAGCCCAGCGTGGCCTCGGTCAGCGGGAGACCTACGGCCGAGGATTCTTTTGGGGCTGCGGGCTGGGCCCCTGGGCTGCAGTGCCCGAGCTCGGGAAGCACAGGGAGGCCCCAGCCCTGTGTACGCTGGGGTCCCCCCTGGGATTCGGGGTTCTCTTTGCCTGTACCTGAGTCCTGAACTGGAGCTCCAGGCTGCTGGATGGAGGAGAGGATTCTGAAGTTCGGTGGGAAATCGGATACCAGGGTGATACCAGGGTGTGCGCACGCGCATGTGTGAAAGAGCTTATCAGTGAAGGAATGAATAAATTTGTTAACTCAGAATTCCTGGCGGCCGAGTCACACGTTGCTATAGGTCGAGAAGTTCCTCGTGGCAGAGGCCTTTCTCGTGGTGAGGTTGTGCCTGGTAGCAGCAGGCCTTCAAGGCCCAGGCCCCGGACGGTGCTTAGCTCACAGCCAGCCCGCTGGTAGCAGAGGACCAGGCGCGGGAGTGCTGTAGACTGGCGTCCGTGTCCCCCCAGATCCTGAGGTTGACACCTAATCCCCTGTGTGATGGTGTTGGGGAGGACCTCTGGGAGGAGGTGAGGGCACAGGTGAGGCCTCGTGGATGGGACGAGTGCCCTTCTGGGAGACCCCACGGGGCCCCCTCGCCCTTCTGCCGTGCGAGGACACAGTGAGATGGCCGTCTGTGGAGCAGGAATCTGCCGGCACCTTGACCTTGGACTTCCGGCCTCCAACATGGTGAGGGGTGTTTCTGTCGTTGATAAGCTGCCCAGTCTGCAGTGTTCCCTTACAGCAGCCCGAGCGAACGAAGACGGGGACAGAGGAGCTGAGCCTGCCCATCCACCAGCCTCTGAGGCACCATCCCTCTGATGATGCAGGTGGGTGTCATTGGGTGCAGACTCCCACAGGCTTTCTGAGACACTCCCCCTGCTTCCAGTCAGCGCATGTTCAACATGCAGAGTGTGTGGATTCCACAGCTGGAGCCAGGGTGCTGCCTGGTGGCAGGATGGCCAGCCCACGTGGTCCTGGTCCCGGGAGCACTCTCTCCATTTGGATCGCCTTCCCTACAGACCTCAGATTCTTGCCTTGCTGCCCTTCGAGGCCAGGTGTCCCAAATTGGCATTGTCCACTATGTTCCGTTTATCAGCGGGGCTCCTGCCTTTTTTCCTATCAGCTTTACTGAGAGAGGATTCACAGCTCACACAACTCACCGTGGACCCTGTACAGTTCAAGGCTTTAGGGGCTCAGAGTTCAGCAACCTTCCGCGTAATCAGTTTTGGAACGTTTTTCTTACGCCCCCAAAGAAACCCAGCCCCAAATCATCACCCCAACCCCCAACCTCCCGTCGCTAGGCAAGCACTAATTTCCCTTCTGTGGTGGTGTGCCTGTGTGGACGTGGTGGGTGTAAACGGAGTTGTGAAGCTCCCCGGGTGCTCAGTCTCGTTCTGCCCACTCTCCCTCCCCCTCCCCCAGAGCCCCCAGTCTCACACTGGTCTCAGCTGGCCGCAAGTGCTGGAGATTTCCATCAGCCTGAATGTGGTGTCAGCCATCTGCCAAACACCGAGAGCATCGAGTGTGAATCAGGCCAGGCCTCTCTTCTCGTGCTGTTCTGAACCTCGGCTAATAAAATCCTGCCTCACCCAGAGAGGTCCTCCAAGAGCCCATGTCCTGCGGTCTGTGACCGCCACCCCTGGACTCCTGTCTTGGACAGAGTGACAGAAGGGACTCAAGGAGGCAGGAGGACCCCCGGCCACGTGACCCTCGTGGATGCCCACGGCTTTTCCTGTAGGGAGACGAGGAATGATGACGTGGGGCTACGGACCTTGCCGGATTTGTTGGTTCTGAATCAGCGTCTCTTTTCTGCTCAGGAAGGTCCTCGGGTTTTGGAGGGGGTTTTGCTCACCCCTTAAATATCCACTCAGCAGGTTGAGCTGGGCCTCTGAACGCCAGGTGTGATGGATTTTACTGAGTTCCTGCTTACCTTTGAATCAGAAAGAAGGGAGAGTATGATGCTCACAGAACGATGGCGGTTTCCATCCTACAGGCTTTGCACTCCGCGGGGGGCAGCTTCCCCTCCCAGGTAAACCACGGAGGGGCCTTCCTGCGAAGACCTGCCCGGTGAGGGCCCACGTGTACTGACCAGCCTTGCCTGTCAGAGGAACGGGGAAGGAAGGGAGAAGCCTAGTCCAATGCCCCCCATATCCAGGCACCCTTTCCTGGCGGGGGGGGTGGGGAGTCACCTTCGGTCGTTCACGCTTAAGTGTGACGCAGTGTCCTGGCTCCTTCACTTCCTGAGAAGAGCGTCTGCCTGCAGCCTGACTGGGGGCCTGCGGGACTCAAAGGGTGTGGATCCAGCCCCTGCTTTTTAGCCAGAGCCGGACAACGGAAGGGAGGCCACATCCGAAGGCTGCCCGCGGCCGACGGACGTGGTTCAGACCCGGATCCCCTTCCTGACCGCAGTGCAGCCTCCAGCAAGTGGCTCCATCCTTCTGGGCTCGGGGATTGAGGGGCAGCTCCCCAGAGGGGCTGCGAGGACCCGGAGGGGCTGGCCAGCGAAGCACAGGCCCCTGAGTCCCCCGACCCCAGACCGGCTGCAGGGCCAGACTCACCTGACACGACCTCCCCTCTTGAGCAGGTGAGGGGCAGCTCAGCCATGAGAAACGTAGTCAAAGTGGTCACCTTACCGTCCATCCGCATTTAGGGAGAAATGAAGACACTGTCTTTGCTGTTCTGAAACTATTGTATGTGTAAGTTTTGTCCCCGTTTTGATTGTGAATGTCTTGACGGAAAGGACCGTTTTTGCACATATCTCCCCCTTACCGCAGCCTGTGAGGGAGGGGACATCGCTGCTGTCTTATAAGTGAGGGAAGGCCCTAGGGGCCAGGTGGTGCCAGCGCCCAGCTGCGGGGGGCAGGCAGGGCAAGCGAGGCGGGCCCTTGGCCTCACCGTTTGAATAGCCCCTGAATAGCACCAGCTGTTTCTGTGCTAAAGAACAACGACCGTAGTCTTCTTTTTAAATTTATTTTTGGCTGCGTTGGGTCTTCGTTGTTGCGGCGAGCGGGGGCTTCTCTTGTTGCGGAGCATGGGCTCTAGAGCGCAGGCTCAGTAGTTGTGGCACATAAGCTCAGTTGCCTCATGGCATGCGGGATCCTCCTGGACCAGGGCTCGAACCCATGTCCCCTGCACTGGCAGGCGGATTCTTAACCACTGTGCCACAAGGGAAGTCCGACTGTAGTCTTATTTTTATGCAGACCCCATGTTCTCTTAGACTCCCCAGACCCCGTTGTGTTGAAAACAAGCATGGCCTATTCTCCTTCGTGATAAGCATTTCTGCTCCTGGCTAGGGAGAGAAGGGCAGAGTATTTAAGAAGTCATTTCTCAGCCCTTCCCCCACTAACAAGTTATTCTCAGAAAGAAGGAGTGAGAGCCCAGGAGCTGGGGAATCACCCTCGGGCTGAAAGCCCAGGGGACTTGGCTGTGCTGAGGAAACCTGGCCGGACCACACCAGGCCGGCAGGTCAAGAGCCCGCCAACCGCCTGGAAGGAAGTAGCCAAGGTGCACCCATAACGTTAACACAGACCCGCAAAATGACGACAGATGCCACGGTGACATTTAAGAGTTTAGTAAGGAAACCAGGACAGGAAAGATCTTAAAAGAAACTACACAGGAAGCTTGTCACAAGTCTCAAGTTTTTTATTTTCAGAACAGAAGCTGGTTTTATTTTTAAAAAGAGAAGGAGAAAAGAACGTGATAAATGCCAGTGAGGTGCCACTTCCGTCCTCCAGGCTCTGACTGCCAGCTCGCTGTCTTCCACAAAAACTCATGGACTCGGAGCTGTCCTTAGAGAGGGTCTGGCCCAAGCCCTTTCCAAAAAGACAAGGAGTCCGAGGCTCAGGGGAGGGCGGCCCGGCCTGCCCAACGTTCGAGGCGGGCAGCCCGGGACCCGAGCCTGGCTTCCTCTCCTCCGTGACCGGCACGGCGGGCGTGGGCGCGGGCCCGGGGACGCTACACACCCCACAGCATCTCTGGTTGGACCCCGCGCTACAGGTGTTCCTAGAAAACAAGAAAAATGAAACTTTCGGGGTATTTCTTTTTGTGGATGAGGCAAGGGAAGTAAATAAAAGGACTCAAGAAAAACACACCAGAAGGAAGGGGCTGACCCCCTGAGCACAAGGGTTGGCACCAAGTGTCGGGAAGAGGACCTCTGTCCCGGGGTGAGTGGGGCTGGCAGCCAGACCGGAACAGGCCTGGCCTCTGCCAGACCAGCCGGGTGCTGGGAACCGCAGCTCACCGGAACCCACGACAGCCTCCCACCAGAATACCCGACACCCTGGAGGTGTCGCAGCAGTGGTCACTCAGCAGGGAGACGGCCATCCAAACAGGAGGAGGGGGTGGGGCAGGGGGCCGGCCTGGGGCCATGGCTTGGACACAAAGTCCTTCTCAGTCACTGAGATTAGGTAGCAGAGAAACAGCAAAGCTGGAGAGAGGGTGTGGGAACAGAGGGAGCAGTTCCTGGCCCCCCCAGAGTCTGGGCCCCAGAACTTGGACCACATGGAATTCAAAGAGCAAGAAGGGGGGTCCTGGGGAGGAGAGAAGGCAGGAAAAGAACAATTAGTTGCAAAATCCAACCAGCTGATCCTGGACCTGGTGGGCAAGGGGCTGGGAGCAGGGGCACTGAGTGCAAACATGTTCCTCCCTCCCTGCGCCCCCCACCGGGACAGCAGGGAGGTTCAGGCCATCAGCCCCGTCTGTGTGTCTGTCTTCTGTCAACAAGCCCCCAAGAAATTGAGAGAGAGGAGCCCCAAGTGCAAAACGGAGGCCCAGAAAGCAGAAGTCATGTGTCACCGAAGCTAGTGGGTGACGGAGTCACAGCCACAACCCAGGACTTCTGGCCTCTGTCCAGTTTATTCCACCACACAAAGCTCCCCAGGCACAAGGAGGGAGGGAAACAGATTCCTACAACCTCCCCCAACCCCATCCTACCGCAGGGTGGAGGGGAGTAGGTACCCCTGGCCTGGCTCTCAACTCTTCCTGCACTCTGACCTCCCCCCCAAATACTCATCCTGCCTCAAAGATGCCGAGAGAGGTCCTACGTCAAGACTGTACGTGGGCAGCCCCTGGATGTGACCTGTCACTAGGGAGGGAGGCTGGGCCGGGTGGGGCTTAGCCACCCTACTCCACGCAGCCTGCTTTTCCCTAGAGACTCATGTGACCAGAGCAGAGGACAACGGTCACCACCGGCCTTTCTCATGTATGCCATGCTTCCTAAAGGAAGGACAGGTGGGGAGGTGGATTTCCTACTCCTGTGGGCCCATGGGAGGCCCAGCTCACATGGTTTTCTATCCAGAAACCCCACCAAAGCTGTTCTGAGCCAAGAGGTGACCCAGCCAGCAGCCAGCTGCAGGAAGGATAGGAGTTATGGGCACATTTGGAGGGAGAGAGAGAGGGCAGCCAATGGCTGACCCTCCACAGACCCTGTAATAACACTGGCACCGAACCCCAGCTGGATCCAGTGGCCACGTTGAATGCAACGTCTGAGTATTTGTCCTCATTTTTTGCAAGCAGCATCAGTGTGTGATGCGACACAAGTGGAAAGCACGGAGGTAGAAACACCCAAGAAAGGGTGTAGTTTGGTCCTTAGAGTATGGACCCTCCCCTCCCCCCAGCTGAGAGGAAAGGAGTGGCATTGAGGAAGATCCTGGGTGAGCTGCTCCCCCTGAAGGAGGGCCACTGGGCAGCCCCCAGGCACCCAACTCTGCCTGGGGATTCATGGCCACAGAATCAGGTAGGAATGAGGAGTGTGTGGTGGGGAGGACCGGGCCTCCCCAGATCTCCTACTGATTGTGAGGGGCACAGGTTGGACACAAGGAAACAACACACGCGTGAATGCGCACGCATGTGCGCACACACACACACACACACACAGACTCTGCATCTACCATCTGGAAGAAATGCAATGGACACATCAGGGGAGCATGGGATTCTGGGTCATTTCAAGGTGTGGGTCAAGGACCACTAACCACAGCCTAAAAGAAACTGGCGCGTCCAAGCAAGGGGGGTGGCCGAAGGCCCTGGGCCCCCCTTTCCTCCATTCTGCCCCGCAAGGAAGAGGAATTAGAGGAGGTGGGAGAAGCAAGAAGCAGAGGTGCCCTGCCCCTGGAGGGAAGGATTGGGGAAGGGCGTTGAGAGGAGAAGAGAGCCGGCGACCCTCCTCCCTCTCTTTAGCGGCTGGCTCCTTCCAAGCAGTCTTGACCCAAGGGGTTCAGAGGGGCGCGCTGGCTCTCAGCCCTGTTTACAGTTACCTCCCCCAAACAGAGGCTGATCCAGCCTGGGTGAGGGAAGGTCACAGTACAGGGCGCGGGGTCTCCCAACTCCTGAGCAAGCCCCCAGACCCCTCAGTTTTGGGAAGCCACAGCCAGGGTGTTGACGTAGCCGTGGGCGCCCCCCTCGTCCTCCGAGACGCAGTGGCCGAGCTGGGGGACTCCCGGCACCGACGGGGCGGAGGGCGGAGCGCCGTAGCCTGCCCGAGCCCGACCCGGGGACGCCGGGGGCTCCCTGTCCCAGCAGCCCTCCAGGGCCTCCAGGCCGCGGCAGCCGAGGAAGAAGAGGTTCTTGAGCATGAAGACGGAGAGCGGCTGCTGGTAGCTCACGGCCAGCAGGCAGCGCAGCGCCAGCAAGGGTACGTCCACGAGGCAGCCGCCCAGCAGGCGCAGCAGGCGGCTGCAGCCTCCCGGCCGCGAGGCCCGGCCCCGGGGCGAGGCGGCAGCGGCGTGGAGCTCGTGGAGCCAGAGCACCGGCGAGGCGAGCGCGAGGAAGTAGGCGGCGAGGAGCAGGTAGCGCAGGTGCGCAGGCAGCGGCGCGCGGCCGTCCAGCATCAGCTCCACCAGGGCGGAGCTGTCCAGCAGGTCCAGGCACGTGCCCAGGAAGCAGCCGGCGGCGCGGTGCCGCTGGGGCTGCAGGAGCAGGGGCCCCGCGGAGCCGGGGGTGGCGCCCGCCTCGCCGATGGCCCGCACCAGGCAGTAGAGCAGCGGCGCCGACAGCGCCAGGGTGAGGCGGAAGCCCGTGGTGCCGAAGGGCGCGCGCAGCTCGATGAGGTCCAGGATGGACGTGCCCAGGATGAGCACCACCTTGGGCGTGAAGGCGATGGAGTAGATGAGCCAGGCCAGGTAGGCGAAGGCGAACTCGCCGGCCGCGCCGGCCGCCCCCGCCGGCCCCGGGCCGCCCGCGCCCCCGCGGCCGCCGCGCGCCTTGGCTCCCGCAGCCCCGGCAGCGGCGGCGGCGGGGGCGGCGGGCAGGTGCAGGGGCGCGGCGTGCGGGTGGTGCGGGTGGTGGGTGTGCGCGGCGCCCCGACGGCCCCGGCTGTTCTTGGCGAAGAAGATGGCCCAGCCCGCCGCGACCACCAGGTCGGTGGCGACCCAGGAGCACCAGTACAGGTCGGTGACAGCGATGAGGTACACGTCCAGCAGGCCGCCCTGCGCCAGCAGCAGCGCCACGGACAGCGCCTGGTAGCCCCAGCGGCAGCCCGGGCCGGGGGCGCAGCCGCGGCGCCCACCGCCGCGGCCCGGCCGAGCCCGGCGACCGCAGCAGCAGCAACACGAACGGCAGGAGGGGCCGGGGCTGGCGCCGCCCGCGCCCCCGACGGCCCCGGCGACGGCGCCCGCGCCCAGGTCGGCGGCGGTCATGCTACGCGGGGAGGTGGGCGTGGAGGCGCAGGAGGCGGCGGCGCTCCCCGGGGGCCCGGCGGGCACCAGCGGCCTGCTGATGCTGGCGCTCTCGTCGTCGTCCTCCCGCTCGGCGCCCGCGCTGCTGCTGCTGCTGCCGCTGCCGCTGCCGGTGTCGCCGCCGCTGCCGCCGCTGCTGCTGCCCGAGCCGCTCCGGCCGCGCGGGAACCGGGGCTGCAGCCGGGCGGGGGGCGGGGCCGCGCGGGGGGCGCCGGGCGCGGGACGCATTGTCCTCGGCTCCCTCCCGCCTACCCGGCCGGAGCCGCGCACCGGAGCCGAGCCCCGTGGCCGAGCGCGCGCGGGCTGCTGCCGACGCGCGGTGACGGCGGCGGTGACGGCGCGCGGGGCGGCCCAGCCGAGAGCTGGGGGCGGGGCGGGGAAACCGGGATTGGATTCGGGGCCGGGAGGCGGGAAAGCCCGGCCGCCGTGTCGGCAGGAGGAAGGGGAGGGGTGCCGGGGCGCGGAGTTGGGGCGGGGAGGACGCAGCGTCGGAATCCGAGGGAAGCGATGAGATCCCGGCGGCCGGATGGGAGGTGGTCGGCGAGGTCCCACCAGCCGAACCCCAGGGGCGTTAGGGACCAGTGGCCTTGGTCTCAGTGTAGACCATGCCTTTGAGCACCAGGCTGGGACCTCTGCAGTCGCCAGGGCAGCTTTGGCCTCTACTTCGTCCGGTGCCCTTTCCGCTGGGCCGTCCTGCCTCTCCCTAAGGCCCTTGAAAAACGAAGGAGGAACCAGGCCGCACTGATTACAAAGACCAGGACCGGGAGCCCCAAACATGTATTTCTACATATTCATGTGCCCTGCTCTCGGTTCAGTGACCGGCCGGGGGGAGGGAGCAATTTCCAGTGAATGGAGCAGCTCTCTGAATATAAATGCTTGGGAAGAAAGGAGCAGTAAAAGGACGGTGCGTGTGGCCCCAGCCAAGAAGGTTTTCAGTATCCTCTGACGTTCTTAAAGCGGGAATGGGAAACAATAGGAAGAGGCAGCTAGCAGAGGAAATTAAACACCTAGAGGTGCCTCCATGGAAAATAGGCCCAAAGCTGCGATGGTGAATGCTAGAGACGGGCCGTGGACGGGAACACAGCAGCCCTGCAGCTACAAGCGCAGAGCTCTGTACAACCAATCCACGGCAGATGTGGGGTTTAGCACCTGCATCCCACCCCGGGCATACGCTGGGTCCGTGTCCAGTCGTCATGCAGCCCAGCAGGTGTGGGGGGCAGCTGAGCTCCGGGGTGTGGCCTCAGCTCTGCCATACGGCCTGTGTGATCTTGCACCGGTTATTTCACCTCTCTGACCCTAGGATTATCCAACTGTAAAAAGGGACCAACATTTACCTTCCCAGGCTGTTGTATTAAGAGAGGTCACGAGTTCGAAGGGTTTGGCCCAATGCCTGTCACGGAGTGTGTTAAAGATCATCGCAATTCCATTGAGTCCATGTCTCAAGCCCCGGGAACATTTACTCACAGCACAGGCTACCAATGACTGTTTTCTGGGCTGGAGCCCTTCCTGAGGCCACGTTCCGAGCTCAGCTCCCCGACAGCTCTGTGCTTCGCAACGCACCAGGGAGCAGAGCGGCTCTCGCTGGGAGCAGCGGTTCTTGGAGCTGGTCACAGGCTTCACGGTGTGAGAGATTCAGCCCTGCCCGCTGGCGCCAAGGCCACCCACACGGGGCAAGGGGGAGCGAACAGCGCAGGTGGCCCTCATCCATGAGCCTCACAGTGGGTCCGGCGATGTCAGCACGGAGCCGGTCCAGGGGAAAAAGCCGGCTGGGAGCTGCCAACTGCTAATGGGACAGATTACAGCCGGGCTCCCCGCTCTCCCCCAGGGAGGACACCAGCCAGCCGCTAACCTGAAAGCGGGCCCACAACCCCTGCTCGCGTCAACGAAGTAGCTGATGCAGCCTGAGAACTGGGCCGCCGAGGGGACGCTGGCGAGTCGGTCCCCACCCCACCCCCGACCCGCTGCCCTGGCCACCCGCCCAGCTCCCTCCTGCCCTTGCCCGTCAGGCCAGCCCTCGCCAGGGGTACCTCCTGAGGACGGGTTTCCTCCCTGGGAGCTTGGGTTGTACCAGCCCTTTGAAGTTATCCTTGCACCTCTGGGAAATGGGCTGCAATTGCTCAGAGTAACTTCTTAGGAGATTCTTTAACCCAATTTCTTTCAGGTCTGAGGCTCTGAATAAAAAGACCACACATAATAAGGGGAAGAAATCAGAGCACACGACAGAGTATGCTGGTGGTCTGGGTACCAGAGGGACCTCGGCTTTGCACTGGGTTATGTCTAAATCTGTGTACTCACTTGGGCGCATACATGCACACCCACAAACACAGCCTTCGCTTCAGCCCGTGATGGGCTTGACAAAGATGTGGCTAGGATGAGAAGAAGGAAGTTAAGACTTTCTCGTATATAAAGTAAGTACAAACAACCCACAAGGATCTGGAAAAGGGAAAACACAGTCACCGAGCAGCTCCTAAGCCCCCGAGGTCTGTGCTTACATCTTACCTGTGATACCTGGGGACAGAGACAGAAGGAGGGCACCCTGCTCCCAGCCACACAGCTCATCACGGGCAGGCCTCTGGCTCCCAGCCCGGTACTCTCACCCACCTACCACGCTCCTTCTCACAAGCCTAAGATGGCATCCTGGGAGTCAGGGGCAAACTAAGCAGTTTTCAATCCCAAAGTCATCTCCCTGAGCACCTGTTAAACGGGCGGGGGTGCCATTGGGTAAGGCTCGTTTGGAGACCTGATACCCTCGTCCTCCTGGGGCAGCGGCAGATGGGCCGGGAGGGAGGAGAGATGCCTCCGTCATCTCAGCAGCCCAGGAAAGCTCAGCGGGCAGGGCCAGCTCTCCCAGCACTGAAACAAGGCCCAGTCCTCACCGACCCACCGTCTGTTTGTCAGCCTCCCCTTTCCCTCCACAGCGAGAATGAAGGGCAGGGCCAAAGGGCGCTGTCTACGAGCATGTGGGGCCTCAGCGGGGCCCCCGTGGAAAGGCCCAGCAGGCCCTCTGGTGCTCAATCTCACAGTCACGGTGCCGACTGCCAGAAGTGAAGGGGAGGTGGGCAGGGGGCTGTGGCTGGAGCAGGACGGGTCTGCGAACTGAAGCCTCGGAACTCCTTGGAGAGTCTGTGACGATAGCACTCCAGCTACCCCACTGCAGAGCGCCCCTAAGGCCCGGAGCCAGGCTGTGGCTGGGGCCACCCCATGGACGGCCCACAGCGGGGCGCTACCCTCGCGGGCAAAGGAGAAGGTCCGGCATCAGTGCCTGCGAGTGTCACTCAGCCCCTGGCCTGGGTGCCAGGGCTCCAGAGGCTAAAAACTGCAAGTCCTTTCCTAGGAGTCCTGGCTGGGAGGGGGACAGACACATAAACAAGAAAGCACAGTCAAGTACTGTGAAGGTTATGGCCAAATTCTATACAGGGCCTAGAGGAGCAAAGGACACGAGCACTGTTGGGAAAGGAAAGCAGAGGCTGGTTAGCAGCTGGGACGTGGACTCGGGACTGGTGGGCATTTCAGGGAGGAGCAGGACAGACGGAGGACGCGCAGTGTGAGGTCGCCAGGCAACGCCGAGGAGTTCCGGTTGCTTGGCTTCAGTATGAAGTACAAGGAGAAGGGCCTGACAGGTAAATGGAGGGGATAGGCAGGGCCAGGTCACAGAGGACCTCGGGGGGCCGGGCTGAGCTTGGGCTACATTCCAGGAGAACAGGGACCTCTTGAAAGCAGACATTTGCATCATAGAAAAATTACTTTGCAGCAGAACCGATGGGCTGGAGGGGAGAGAAAATGGAAGCAGAGACTGTGTTCCTTTCCCGCCATATCGTGAACAAAATGTATAAGACCTCCCAGCTTACCGAAAACACCAGGTAAAACTGAACTGTCTAAGCGCGCAGTTAAGAGAGTAAGATGAACCCTTGGGGCCGTCCATGAAGAGGAAACTGGAATGGCGGGTGAGGTACACGATGCTTCAGACGTGTGGTTGGTCTGATACAGCGGGGACAAGCCACAAGCAGCCACCTAAATCTGAATGTATTTAAGTAAGTATCAACGGGGACTTCCCTGGCCGTCCAGTGGTTAGGACTCCGTGCTTGCACTGCAGGGGGCCTGGGTTCAATCCCTGGTCAAGGAACGAAGATGCTGCTAGCTGCACGGCGAGGCCGAAGGTAAATAAATGAATAAATAATAAAATTAAAAACAAATATCATTGGAAATAAGTTAAAATGTCCAATTCAGTCCCTCAGTCTCACTCAGCACATTTCAAGTGCTCAGAAGCCCCATGTGACTGGTGGCTACTACACGGAACAGCAGTTACAGAGCAATTGCATCGCTGTGGCATGTCCTCTTGGGCAGCACTGGTGGGCACGTGGACACCTGGCATTCAGGCCAAATGCGACAAGAGCACAGAGCTGGGCTTCCTGCATAAATCCAGGACTCGGTGAAAGCGTGAACAGAAAAATAGACCTCCCACCCAAACAGGAAGGCCACCGGCAAATGAAGCATTGGCCTAGGCTTGAAGTGGCATAAAAATCTCTCCTGGGGGGCTTCCCTGGTGGCGCAGTGGTCGAGAGTCCGCCTGCCGATGCAGGGGACGCGGGTTCGTGCCCCGGTCCGGGAGGATCCCACATGCCGCGGAGCGGCTGGGCCCGTGAGCCATGGCCGCTGAGCCTGCGCGTCCGGAGCCTGTGCTCCGCGACGGGAGAGGCCACGGCAGTGAGAGGCCCGCGTACCGCAAAAAAAAAAAAAAAAAAAAAAGAAAAAGAAAAAATCTCTCCTGGGAATTCATAACCATTGGACTATACCACCCATAGATTTGAGATTTGCACAATCTCAAGCTGAGAAAGTAACATAAATATTGGTTGTAGGCTGGTAATAACCGTGGATACCTAGCAAAAGCAAATACAAAACAGTTCTGGGGGGACATACCGTCAAACCAAGCCTTAGAGGATTCCCACGGATAAAGCACCAGTACAGGGCTTCCCTGGTGGTGCAGTGGTTGAGAGTCCACCTGCCGATGCAGGGGACGCGGGTTCGTGCCCCGGTCCGGGAAGATCCCACATGCCGTGGAGTGGCTAGGCCCGTGAGCCATGGCCGCTGAGCCTGCATGTCCGGAGCCTGTGCTCCGCAACGGGAGAGAGGCCACAACAGTGAGAGGCCCGCATACCACAAAAAAAAAAAAAAAAAAAAAAAAGCACCAATAGAAGTCAGTTCACAATGTACCAAATTGCAAAACACACAGGAAATAACCCATCATGGATGAAAGCCAGTGGATGAAACATATAGCAAGATTAGACGCCCCAGGAACTTCAGATGATGATGGCTATAATACCAATAGGTTTAAAATGATTAAGAGCATCAAAAAGAATAAAATACTATGAAAAAGAAGAGTGGAGAAAAAAGAAGGAATAAGGCAAGGGAGAAGTACATCCAAGAACCACAGTGTGTGGATCTCTGTGAATTTTCTCCCCAGTGAAATAATCGTAACTGGTGGAAATTATAAAAAACAACCATTTACACAACATTGTACTTCAACTATACCTCAATAAAAAATAAATTTAAAAAAAACATTTAAAATTTCTTTTTTTTTTTAATTTGGCTGTGCCACACTGCTTGCAGGATCTTAGTTCCCCGACCAGGGATCGAGCCCGGGCCCCTGGCGTTGGAAGTGTAGAGTCCTAACCACTGGACCACCAGGGAATTCCCCCATTTAAAATTTCTGAAAATTGTCTTAGGGCTCACAGCAAATGGAAACACGTTTATTCAAGAAATCTGCTAAATCTCATTAAGAACAGTGAGAGTCTATGGCATTGAAGCCACAACCTGTCCCCTCCCCTCCCCCAGCTCAGTGTGGCAGAAACTCACCTCCAGGTGAGCGTGGCCAAGAAGGGGCCCCTCCTCCTCATCTGCAAGTGTAGGACAATAGTTTCCCTCCGGAGGGGCTGGTCACTGCATTTCTCATCTCCCCTTTCCCTGCCCCACAGCTTCATGTGCAGAAACTCTGTTACACAAAAGCACAGCTGAGAGGCCTGTGGCTCCCTACCTCTACCCAGTCCCCACTTGTAGACTGGAAGCTCTAATCTAGGTGTGGCAGGCCTTGGTTACCTTAACCCAATCTCCTGTCCCAGCTCACCTGTAGGGTAGAGGTTCTGTGCAGGGAGAGGCAAACTGAGAAGACAAGGGGCTACTACCCCCTCCTCCTATCCCCTTCCAACTCATGGAAAAGATGTATCACTCTAAGAGAAGCAGGTTGCTGTACCCAGGTCCAGAGTGTTGGCATGGAGCTTTTGCCTTGGGTGTAGAAACAGAGGGTTTGGTAGCTCAGGCTAAGGGGACTGGCTCACTTGGAACAGAGTGCAGGGAAGTTCAAGCCTAAGGGCACTATTGAAAAGAAGGAAGACCTTGGTGGTGAGTCACTTAAAGGAGGTTGGTCGGTCCCTGATGGAACAAGTGAAACAAACCAGCCAGGAGTTTAACAGAGAGACAGCTGAAAAGAACCCCGCTGGGGTCAGAGCAAGCCTCAAAGACTGGTCTTAAGAACTACCCCTGCAAAGGGGCCCAACTTCATCAGATCAGATGGGGAGCAGTTTATGTCCCAGGACATTGTCAAAAATAACAGAGCACTCGGGTAGCAATTAGTGGAGCTTAACAGTTCAGTGTGATACCAAGAGAGGCAAAGCTGCCCAAGGTTAACAAAGAGATTGGGGAGAAGACAGTCAATGAGGACCCAGCTAACACTGTGGCCGTCCCAGGGGGCAGGGAGGTTTGCGTACACATCAGAGGCTTCACACTACAGGAAAAACAGACCTCACTGAATTCACCTACCCATATCACTAAATAACAGAAAATCAAGTACCAATAACAAAAAATTCTGGCTGGGGGATGGGGGGAGGTAAGGGATCACAGTTTCCAGAGTTGCTACAATATACTATCTTAAAGGTCCAGTTTTCAACAAAAAATTATGAGAGGTAAAGAAATCGGAAGTGTGACCCATACGCAAGGAAAGAAATACAAACAATAGAAGCTGCCTTCGAGGGGCCCAGATATTGGATTTGACCAGACAAGGGCTCCAAAGCAGCCATTACAATACATTCAGAGAACTGAAGGAAACCATGGTTAAAGAATTAAAGGAAAGTATAATGACAATGTCTCATCAAATAGAGAATGTCTATAAAGAGATAGAAATTATAATAATAAAAAGAAAGAACCAAGTGGAAATGTTGGAGTTGAAAAGTACATTAGCTAAAATATAAAACGAATGAGGGGGCTTCCCTGGTGGCACAGTGGTTGAGAGTCCGCCTGCCGACGCGGGGGACGCGGGTTTGTTCCCCAGTCCGGGAAGATCCCACATGCTGCGGAGCGGCAGGGCCCGTGAGCCATGGCCGCTGAGCCTGCGCGTCCGGAGCCTGTGCTCCGCAGCGGGAGGAGCCACAGCAGTGAGGTCCGCGTAACGCCAAAAAAAAAAAAAAAAAAGATAAAGACAAAGAGAAAATCTTGAACAGAGCAAGAGAAAAACCACATCACAAACAAGGGAATTCCAAGAGGAGTGATAGTAAACTTCTCATCAGAAAGAGTGGAGCCTGGAAGCCAGAGGGAGGACATATTAGAAGTCCTGAAAGGAAAGGTGAAACAAAATTCTTATACCCAGCAAAACTATCTTTCAAAACTGAAGGTGAAATTAATACATTTCTTTTTTTTTTTTTTTTTGTGGTACGTGGGCCTCTCACTATTGTGGCCTCTCCTGTTGCAGAGCACAGGCTCCGGACGCACAGGCTCAGCGGCCATGGGTCACGGGCCCAGCCGCTCCACGGCATGTGGGATCTTCCCGGACCAGGGCACGAACCCGTGTCCCCTGCATCATCAGGCGGACTCCTAACCACTGTGCCACCAGGGAAGTCCATTAATACATTTCTTGATAAACAAACCTGAGAAATGTTGCTGGCACACCTGCCTTATAAAAACTACTATATAGAAGGAAGTTCTTCAGGCTGGAAGCAATAATTCAAATCCACACACACACACACACACAAAAACGAAGATTGCCAGGAAAGGTCATTATTTAGGTAATTGTAGGAAATAATGTAAATATGTATTCCTTCTCCTTTCTTCTAACTTAGTTAAAAAGCAATACCACCTTTCATCAAATGGTGCTGGAACAACTGGACATTCACAAGCAAAAAAATGAATCTAGACACAGACGTTACACCCTTCACAAGAATTAACTCAAAAAGGATTCCATACCTAAATGTAAAATGCAAAAGTAAATATAGGGCTTCCCTGGTGGCACAGTGGTTGAGAGTCCGCCTGCCGATGCAGGGGACACGGGTTCGTGCCCCGGTCCGGGAAGATCCCACATGCCGCAGAGCGGCTGGGCCCGTGAGCCATGGCCGCTTAACCTGCATGTCCAGAGCCTGTGCTCTGCAATGGGAGAGGCCACAAAGGTGAGAGGCCCGCGTATCGCAAAAAAAAAAAAAAAAAAAAGTAAATATAAAAGTCCCAAAAGATAACAAGAGAAATAACCTAGATCTTGGGGTTTGGTGATGACTTTTTACGTACAACACCAAAAAGACATGATCTATAAAAGAAAGAATTGGTAAACTAGACTTTATTAAAATTTAAAATGTCCGTTCTGCAAAAGACACTGTCAAGAGAATAAGAAGACAAACCACAGACTGTGAGAAAATGTGTGCAAAAGACACATCCGATAAAGGGCTGTTATCCAAAATATACATAGGATTCTTAAAACTCAACAATAAGAAAACAACCCAATATTAAAAATGGGCCAAAGAACCTTAACAGACACCTCACCAAAGAAGATATACAGATGGCCAGTAAGCATATGAAACGATGCTCAACATCACTTGTCAGCAGGGAAATGAAAATTAAAGCAACAATGAGATACCATGGCACACCTATTAGCATGGCCAAAATCTAGAACACTGACAACACCAAACGCTGGTGAGGATGCAGAACAGGAACTCTCAGGCGTTGTCAGTGGGAACGCAGAATGGTACAGCCACTTTGGAAGACAGTTCGGAGTTTTAACAAAACTAAACATATTGCTTTCCAGCAGTCATGCTCCTTGGTATTTACCCAAAGGGGTTGAAAACTTATGTCCACACAAAAACCTGCACTTGGATATTTATAGCAGCTTTATTCATAATTGCCAAACTTGGAAGCACCCAAGATGCTTGGCTCAGCAGGTGACATGATAAATAAACTGGGGAACATTCACACAATGGAATACTATTGAGCACTAAAAAGAAATAAGCTCTCAAGCCATGAAAAGACATGGGGAAACTTAAATGCATATTACTAAATGGAAGAAGCCAATCTGAGAAAGGTTACATACTGTATGATCCCAACTATATGACATTCTGGAAAAGGCAGAACTATGGAGACAGTAAAAAGATCAGTGGTTGCCAGAAGTGAGGAGGGAGGGAGGGATGAATAGGTGAAGCCCAGAGGACTTTGAGGGCAGTGAGAATACCCTGTATGATACTGTAATGGATGTATATCAGTATAATTTGTCCAAACCCATACAATGTACAACACTAAGAGTGAACCTAATGTAAACCATGGACCTCAGGTGATGATGATGTGTTCATGCAGATTCCTTGATTGTAACAAATGTACCATCTGGTGGGGGATGCTGATAGCAGGGTTGGGGGGAGCTATGCATATGGGCCGGGGGTGGGTGGTATGTGGGAAATCTCTGTACCTTCCTCTCAATTTTGCTGTGGACATAAAACTGCTATTTTTAAAATTGTCTTAAAAAAAAAAAAAAAGCAATCACATAAAACCATATAATTATAACTGTATTGTTGGAACTTTAATATATAAAAATGTAATATATTTGCCCATAAGAGCACAAAGGAGGTGGGTGGGAGCGAAACTGTAATAAAGCAAGGATCTGGCATCAGATGGTAACTTGAATCCTCAAAAATGAAGTGAACCAGAAATGGTAAATAAGTTTAGTATGACAAACTTTATAAATATATACTTTCTCTCCCATAGAAGGAGAGTAGACCTCAGCTTCTTTAAGACATAAAATTATATAAAAGTAATCATTGTAAGACTGTATTATTGGGTTCTGTAACATATATAGATCTAATATGTGCAATAATAATAGTACTAAAAAGGGAAGAGGGCAACAGAAATATATAGAAACATAGTTTCTATATCTCACTGAAACTAAATTGGTATGAATGATAAGCTAAGATGTATATTATTAGCCCTAGAGCAACCACTAAGAAAATGTTTGAAAAACAGTTTAAAAATCATTAATGGAATTAAATGTTACATTAGAAAAAAAAAATCTCTTAATACAAAAAAAATGAAGATTTTTTTTAAAAGAACTTCAGATTTCAAATATATAGTCATGGAAAAAAATTAATAGATGGGGACTTCCCTGGTGGTGCAGTGGTTAAGAATCTGCCTACCAATGCAGGGGACACGGGTTCGAGCCCTGGTCCAGAAAGATCCCACATGCCATGGAGCAACTAAGCCCATGTGCCACAACTACTGAGCCTGCGCTCTAGAGCCCACAAGCCACAACTATTGAGCCTGCGTGCTGCAACTACTGAAGCCCACGCATCCAGAGCCCGTGCTCTGCAACAAGAGAAGCCACCCCAATGAGAAGCCCACGCACCGCAACAAAGTGTAGCCCCTGCTCGACACAACCAGAAGAAAACCCACGCGCAGCAACAAAGGCCCAACGCAGCCATAAATACATAAATAACTAAATAATAGATGGATTAAGCAGCAGATTAGAGGCAACTAAAGAGACTTAGTAAATGTCATAACATATCTGATGACATTCTCTAGAATGCAGTCGAGAGAGCTAGAGGTTGTGACACATAAAAAGAAATCAAAAGACAAGGTGGGTGGATTGGGAAGATTCCAAATATGCCTAATAGAAGTTCCAGAAGGAGAAACGAGAAAGAGCAGGGGAAAGATAACAAAGAGATTTTGGCTGAGAAGTTTCCAAAGCTGGTGGAAAAACTTCTCCAACCCATAGATTTCAGAATCTCAACGAATCCTAAACAGGATCGATAAAAATAAATATGCTCCCAGATACTCAGATGTGAAACTGGAGAGCATCTAAGGGACAAGATCTTAAGAGAAACCACACAGTAAATCACAACACGACAGTTAGACTGACAGCAGGCTTCCCATCAGAAATAACAGAAGCCAGAATGCAATGGATGGTAAAAAATAAAGCAAAACATATCAGTAATCACAATAAATGTCCTATTAAATAACAGAGATTATTGGATTAGATTTTTTGAAATTCCCAGCTATATGCTTTTATATAAGAGATATCTCTAAAACAAAAAGACAGATTGAAAGTGAATGTTGAAGAAAATATGTAGACATATATATTTTTTTAATGCATTTATATAAATAAACCAGGCAAATGTTAACTAAAAAAACTGGCATGGCTGTATTAACATTAGGAAAAAAATAAACTTTGGGACTTCCCTGGTGGTCCAGTGGTTAAGACTCCGTGCTCCCAATGAAGGAGGCACGGTTTCAATTTCTATTCAGGGAACTAAGATCCTGCATGCCGCACAGTGTGGCCAAAAAAGAAAAGAAAAGAAAAGAAAAAAAGAAACTTTATACCCAAGAAAATTAATAGAAATAAAGAATTTCACCATATAGTGATAAAGGAGACAGTATATAGCATAGTAGTTAAGGGCACACACGCTAGAGACAGACTATCTGAGCTCAAATCCTGACTCCACCATTCAGAAGCTGGGTGACCTTGGTCAAGTTACTTAATTTCTCTGTCCTCAATTTTCTCATCTGTAAAATGGGGACAATAATAGCACCTGCTTCATAGAGTTTTTATGAAGGATAAGTAAATTAATATATTGAGAGCACTTAGAAAATGCTGGTATATTGTACTATATAAGTATTTGCTGCTATAAAAGAACCAAGTTCCAGAAAGACAGCAAAATTCTGAACTTGTGTGTACATAATAACATAGCTTAAAATATATATAAAGCAAAACAGATAATATTATAATGAGAAATTGGCAAATACCTAATTATAGTGGGGGATGTAAACACATCTCTCAGTAATTAACAGATCAAACAGATAAAACATTGGTAAATACATATACAAGTTTAAACACAAGGTTGATCTAATGGCTGAATGTAGAACTCTACAAAAAATTAGATACCACACACAGTTTACAAATGTATGTGCAACGTTTATAAAACCTGGTCATCTACAGACTATATTCCTTGACCTCAAAGCAATTAGATTAGAACACAGCAACAGAAATATCACCAATCACTCCCCAAACAGTTGGAAAATTTTAAACATTCTTCCAAATAACTCACACAAAAATTAGAAAATACTTAGAATTAAATGATCATGAAAATATTACTTGAAAAAAATGAATGAGATACAGCCAAAGCAAAACTTAGAGGAAACTGTATAGCCTTAAATGTTTGTTACAAATGCAGAAAGACTACAAATTAATAAGCTAAGCATTCAAATTAATAAATTGAAGAAAGAACAAGTAAATTCAATGAAAACATAAAGGAGGAAATATTAAAGATAAAAACAGAAATAATAAAAACTGATGTTTAGGGCTTCCCTGGTGGCGCAGTGGTTGAGAGTCCGCCTGCCGATGCAGGGGACACAGGTTCGTGCCCCGGTCTGGGAAGATCCCACATGCTGCGGAGCGGCTGGGCCCATGAGCCATGGCCGCTGGGCCTGCGCGTCCGGAGCCTGTGCTCCGCGACGGGAGAGCCCACAGCAGTGAGAGGTCCGTGTACCACACACAAAAAAAAAAAAAAACAACTGATGTTTAAATACACAGAGATCTGACATGATTTATTAAGAAAAACAGGGAGAAAACATAAAGAAAAGCAATAATAGGAATGAAAAAGATGTCTAACTACAGAAACAGATTTTTAATGATGAGAATATTATGAACAATGTTACACCACTGTATTTGAAAACTTAGAGAAAAATGGGAAATTCCCTAGAAAAACATGACTTCCCTAAACTAAGTAGAAAAGTCTGAATATACATTTAATTATTAGAGAAATTGAATCAGGAATTAAGTCTCCCCTCCAAAATTCACCAGGTTCAGATGGTTTTATGTGTTCTACCAATATTCCAGGCACTGATAATCCCATTTTAAACAAACTGTTCCAAAAATAGGAAAAGATGAAATGTGTCACCATTTTTTTTTAATTTTTATTTATTTATTATTTTTGGCTGTGTTGGGTCTTCGTTTCTGTGCGAGGGCTTTCTCTAGTTGCAGCAAGCGAGGGCCACTCTTCATGGCGGTGCGCGGGCCTCTCACTGTCGCGGCCTCTCTTGTCGCGGAGCACAGGCTCCAGACGCGCAGGCTCAGTAGCTGTGGCTCACGGGCCTAGTTGCTCCGCGGCATGTGGGATCTTCCCGGACCAGGGCTCGAACCCGTGTCCCCTGCATTGGCAGGCGGACTCTCAACCAGTGTGCCACCAGGGAAGCCCCGTCACCATTTATTTTATGAGGCTAATACAATTGATATCAAAACCAGACAAAGGCAGTAGAAAAAAGTTAAACTGTACAGGCCAGTCTCATTTATGAACATAAACGAAACTCTAGCTAATGGTAGACAGCAACATATAACATAGCCAATTAGGTTTTATCACAGGCATGAAAGGCAGAGTTAAAGATGAAAAGAAAATCTATGAATGTCATTTACCAAATGAACAGATTAAAGGAGAAAAACATTTATGATCAACTCAATAAATATACAGAAACAAATTGCAACATATATTCATGAATTTAAACAAAATTAAGCAAATCCAATTTTCTTTATCCTAGTAAACAGTAATATAGGGCAACAGAGACAGGCTAGATGCCGACTGATCCCATTTCCTTTTCCTCACACTCCCTGTCCTCTTGGGAGTGGCACTGGAACCATGTGCGTTGTCAGTGGGCATGGACAGAAGTGCTGACCACCAAGACCACGTCTCACCCAAGTCCCTCCACGTTCAGCCACCCTCCCCCCCTCTTTGAAGGTGACAGCCGTCACACATGGAAGGAGCCTGAATGCCCGAGTCTCCACCTGGAGGGAAACGCCCAGAACAGCACATAGCCCACATCAGCCCATGAAATGAGCAAGAAATACACATTGATTTTGTTAAGCCGTATTTTCATATATGTGTTTCCGAGTGCTGTTTTGTCCCATTGGTTTGTATCCCTCCCTCTGCCAAGAGAACACTGTCTTAATTACTGTAACTTTAGAAAAAAGTTGGAAATCTGATAGGACCAAGTCCAAGATGAAGACAGGGATGAACTACTCCATGACAAGGCAGTTTTTCATTTATTTCAGGGGCTTAGTAGGTGCTCTACAGGCATTTGTTGAGTGAATAAATGAAGCCAAAAGAGGAAGTTAGAAACACCAAAGGAAAAAGCAGACAAGAGGGGACACCCCTCCCCCTGCAGAGAGTGGTCCCAGGATGCTACGGCTGTTCTGGTAGGGGTATGGGCCGGCGTGGGAGGAGGGAGGGGAGTTTTTTTTTGGGGGGGGGTGGGAGTTTCAAGCTAGACCCCTCTTCTCTGCCTCCCCAAAAAGAGAAAATGACAGAAGGTTTTTGGATCCAAGAGCTGGAGAATGCTGGAAGCAAAAGCGAAGCCCTGACAGCTTCGCAGCAGTTCACACCCGGAGACACTCCTCCCACATCCAGCCCCGCAAGAAGCTGCCAGGAGCCCCCGGCAGAGAGCAGGCAGGCGTCCCCGGGCGACCCAGCCTCGCCACACCACGCGGCACGGGGGAAGTGACAGAGAGATTGGGGGGAAAAAACTATTATAGCCAAGATATTTTAAAAATCCGCCCTCAAGGCAGCAACCGGTTGCTACAGCAACCCTAGCTCTGCTGGGAGCCCTGACTACCTGCTGGCTCCCCACCTGCCTCAGCCCAGAGGTGTCCTCAGGAGGCCAGAAGCTGCCACCACCATGGGGACACTGAGAAAGTGCCAGGGTTCAGGACTGGGGGCCCAAGTGGGCAGCTGACGGTCCAGTCCTGCTCCAGGCTGATCACTTTACTATAAACATGCACTTACTTCCCGTTCAGAGTGACTCACAGCGTCTCATTTGTAATCACTTGGCTCCTTCAAAACACAGAAAGATAACATTTTCACTCAGTCAGACTGAGCAATGAAGCGGCTGCTTGTGGGTTTTGGTTCCAGGGTCCAGACAAAGGCCCTGAGCAATGAGACCCATCGGGAGCCAAGTGCCCAGGCCTGCCCTTGGCCCTGCACCTGCGTGATGCTGCTGCAGTCGCCTACCCTCCTGCACCCCATCTGGAGGGGCTCCTGCCACCTTCAGGAAACCAGGAGTAAGAAAGGGAGAGAAAGGGCCCCAGAGAGCAGCTGCCAGCCACGGGGCAGAGCCAGGGGCAGGCACACAGACGCTGTCACCCCGTCCCTTCCACCTGGGCTCTGGCGAGACTCCTCGGCCCGCAGCCACACCCGGCTGACTTCCCAACTCCTCCCCCGCTCCCCAGCCACCCCTGTGAGCCTCCTGGGCCCAGGGCAAGCTCGCGGGGCTGTACCCGCAACAGCAGCTGCTCCAGGACTCACGGGAAGGACAGTGGGCTGGCTGAAGGCGGGCAGCGTCCCGGGAGGACATGGCCAAGTAGGAGGCCCAGCTGTCAGCCCAGCCCCTCCATTTCCTAACTGACCTCGGACACATGGTCACTACCAGGCGAACCCCACGAGGGCAGGTGTGGTTGCCAATGGCTGGTCGCTGCTGTGGTGCCCGGCATGGGGCCTGGCAGCAAGTGGGTCTTCAGTCAGTGTTTCTGAAAGGAAAGGATCACTGGCCTGCCTCGTGCCCTCATTTATAAGCCGGGGTACTGAGAACCGTGTCTCCACGAGGGGCTCTGAGAGGCTCTGACAAACCTTGGACCAGTGATGCCTGTGTAAGGTGCTCTGGAGGAGGCCAGCATGTGCATCGCAGGCCTCCAGACCCAGGGGCTCAGTGGCCCAACAGACACGTCCTCTGGACACTCAGACGGAGAGCCAGTGCAGAGCTCGGTCCCAGGGGCTGAACTCCTGCCCACCTGCCCGCCGTCCCCTCTACTCGCCTTCCTCACGAACAAGCCCTGATTTTGTCAGCACAATGGTGTGCCTGGGCCCCGCCTCTGGGCCCCGCCTCTGGTCAGCCGGACAGGACTGGAGTCCCCAGCGAGGTGGGCCTTCCGGGAAAGCTCTTTAAAGGGAGTCCAGCCCCACCTGCTCTGTCTTCGCCCTTTCCTCCTCTCTCCGTGGATGCTGGGGCCATGCTGCAGGTGGGCGGGCCCGCACGCCAGCACGGTGGGCGAGCGGAGTGCTCCAGACGCCTGCTCCGAACGGTCCTGACGCTTAGAAAAAGCATTCAAGCTACTGTGGTCAGGCTTGTGAAACAGGCAGCTCAACAAAATCCTACATGACACAGTGAGGTACCTAAAATAGCTCCTTTGTGAAGTCCACATCGCAAACGCGCCAGTCCGCAGACAGGGAGGAGCTGGAGAGGGGAGGGGCTCGCCCACGGCTACATGGCTGGGAGCGGGGAGCTAGGGCCCCAGCCCACCCCCAAGGGACAGAAAGGCGAGAAGCCACATCTGCCTGTGACGTGGGACGCCCCACAGGGTCTGCAAGCGCCCGGCACGGGGGGTGTGGGGACTCGAGAAGGAACCAGCGTGGACAGTCCTCAGCGCTCGTATTTTAGCAGAAGACGGGCAATAAGGAGTAAACACAGGTCATGGGGTGATAAGGACGGTGGGGAACGTGACGCAGGAGAGCAGAGAGCGCTGTTTGTTTTTGTCTTGTTCTTCGTTTTTTGTTCCGTGCTGCACCACATTGCACGTGGGATCTTAGTTCCCCACCCAGGGATGGAACCGTGCCCCCTGAAGCGGAAGTGCAGAGTCCTAACCGCTGGACCGCCAGGGGAGTCCTAGAGTGCTGCTTTTTATAGGAAGCTGAGGGAGTCTCTCCGAGGGGACAATTCCCAGACCCTTAAAAGGGGACAGAGCTTCGCGGATGTCGGAAGGAAGGGAACCGCGAGTGCAAGAGGCCCTGAGGCAGGAGGGCATGTGGGGGACCCACGAAACGTGGAGGGGAAAGTGGTGGAACAGGATGGAGGGGGGCACCCGTGCTGTGGTGAGAAGTCACAGGGGATCTGACCCTCTGAGAAACCAGACCTCCCATCTGACTGGGCCTGTGGGGTAGACCAGTGGGGAGGCTGCCGGGGGCGTCGGGGGCTGGAGGGGCCCTGGCCCGGGTGTTCTGCAGGTGAGGCCGGGCTGCACGCGGGGAGGAGCTGCTGTTGTCTGGGGGCGCTGGGGGCGCAGATGGGCTGGCCCAGCCCTGGCGCTCAAGGGCAGGGCATCGCTCGCCTCTCCCTGGAGTCCAAGTGCTGCCCAGGGACAAGGGTTTGGAGAGGGGAGGGAGCAGCTGGCCGGTGCTGCTGGGGTCAGACGGGGGCCGTGCCGAAGGGTCTCACCGGGCCACCGCGACAGGGAGGAGTACGAGACACACGGGTTCAGAGCCACCAGAGGAAAACCTCCCCTTACTTTCCACGTCAGGGAAGCGGCTAAGTCGACGGCAGGCCTCGGGGCTCGCGGCCCAGACTGCAGTGCGCTGGGGTCAGCGCTCACAGGACTGAAACGCCACCAGCGCCTGGGCCTCAAGGTCACCCACCCCGCCAGCCCACGAGCCTTCCCCCACAGGACTTTTTAGTACATTCCAGACAGAGCTTCACGACAGACAGCAAAATGAATATTTATTACAATTATTTTAACTTAAAAAAATAAGTCCAGTCTCTGGGCAATAAGCTAAACTACCATAAAAAGTAGTGTCTGAGAGTGAGTTTCAGCCCGTGCTGGCAGCGGGCAGAGGCGGGCACCGCCTCCTCTTCTGCAGAAGACCCCCCAGAGTGAGGACGAGCCTGGGGTCAGGCTGCCAGCACAGGCAGACAGGAACCAGCCTAGAAAAATCTGAGGCTGATACCCAAATGCTACCCCAGGAACAATCGTGCGGCCCCGCCCAGGAGGAGCGAGAGTGTCACCGCGCTGGCGGGGAGGCGCGGAGGCGGTGGGCAGGGGGCGGCCAGTGGGCCCACCTCCCTCCCTGCTACAGAGCCCAGCCCTCCTTGCTGAGGACCAGCCGCACGGCCTCGTGCACGTCGCTCACCACGTAGGCCGCCTGCAGAAGCCCTGGGTTGAAGCCAAGGTCCCGGTGCCCATGGAACGGAGGCCCCTCGCCACCCAGGGCGGGAGCGGTGGGCCCCCGGGCCCGGGGACTGTACACACCAGTGCACACCAGGATGGCGGCGCAGCTCCGGGCCGCCCCCTCCCGCCTCGTCTGCAGGTGCTGGTGGAACAGGTTGGCCCCATAGATGTCGGACATGGGGTTGTCACTGGGGAGAGAAGACAAAGTTCAGTGCGCTGGTGGAGATGCGGGGACGGCGGGGGGGTGGGGAGGGGGGTGGCCCACAGGTGACCACTGGGGGAGGGGGGCGCGTCTCGGGGATGGAGGGGCGGGGACACAGGGGCCTGCGGGTGACCACTGCGGGGGGGCATGTCTCGAGGATGGAAGGGCGGGGACACGGGGGCTAGGGGTGACCACTGGGGGAGGGGGGCGCGTCGCAGGGGGCGGAGGAGGGGTGCGGGGCTCACCCCACGGCGTAGAGACTCCGGATCGGGGCCGCCCAGCCCCGCCGCGCCGCCTGCCTGGTGAGCAGGCCCTCCGCGTACTGGTAGGTGAGGAGGCTGGGCTTGCCCATCAGGCCCGCGTAGCACAGCTCTCTGCCCGTCACCTTCCGGTAAACGGCCTCCAGGCACAGCAGGAAGGTGCCGTGGCCGAACCTGCCAGAGGAAAAGCAGCGCTCGGTCCCCTCCCTGGGCCCCAAGGCTCAGAAATGCCCTGTGTGCCACCCTCTCGCGATGGCACGGAGCACGGTGACAGGGCAAAGTGAATCACTTCTGGTGAGAGACCGTCACACTTAGGATGTGCCTTGATGGCCTGTGACTATCTGACAATGTCTATTGAGTGCTGTCCCAGCGCTGGAGATGGCACATCACGTTCAACCCTTAGAAAAACCCGATGAGATGGCGTTCATTCTCCTCATTGCACAGGTGAGAAAACTGAAGCCCAGAGATGGAGTAACCTGCCCAAGGTGTGGAGCTGGAACCAGAGACCCAGCTTCAATTCTGCCTTGGACTTGGGCAGAATACTGGCTGGCATCCCACCTCACTCCTCGGTGCCAGTTTCACTGAGCACACTGCCACCGAGGGTCAGAAAGCACCCTCCCTGCCCCCACTGCAGCTAAGTGTCTGGCCAGTGACTAAGCTACGGCCTAAGAGTCAATGAAATCACAAGTGCTGGACTAACCTCCTGGAAAGTAGCCTGGAAACTGGGGAGGGGGTGCTCTTCTCTACCCTCCCCGCACTCCCTCCTGCTGACTGGAATGCTGACATGATGGCTGGAGATCAGGCAGCCCCTATGGAGTACATAGTAAAGGGCTAAGGTGCCTGTGTCCCTGATGGGTGGACTTTTTCACAATAACAAACTTCCATCTCGTTTAAGATTCTTTTCTTTTGGGTTTTCATCCCTTCCTGCTAAATCAAATCCTATCGGATACTGTTCAGTATCCTGAAGTTACATTTCAGTGTCACTTATGTATATACTGAATTCTACTTTCAATTTTGAAATTATTGAATGAAAAATTGATCTCAAATCTGCTTTATAAATAGTAATTTGCCTCCTGCCATTCAGTCCACAGCCTACATAACCAACCCCCTTCACCTAGTGTCAGCAAACCCGAACTCTAGGAAGAATGATCCAGAAAAACTACCTGACCTCGAGCTGCAGAAATGCATTTGAGAGAGAACACGGTGATCCCCATCTCCTTGGGCTCAGTGTTGGGCCCTCTGGCCCTCGGTGACAGATCCACCACACAGCTCACTGGGAGGCAGGGCAGGGGGAGAAACTCCAGACTTCGGCCTCACAGACAAGAGCAGCCAAATAGCACCAGCAGCTGCCCTTCCAGTAAGGCAGCCTGAGGGCCAGCAAAACGGCAGCCTGTGCCGTGCTCAGTGCCGGGGCGGACGGGGTGGGGGCCTGCCTGGAGCCTGAGGACCTCTGAGGAAGTGACTGGTCCAGGGGCCTCGGAATCACGCCTACTCTCCCCTCCCCAACATCTTCTGGGCAGAAGGAAACAAAGAAGTGAAAGAGCCAGCGCCACAGGGTGAAGGCAGCCAGGGAAGGGCAGCTGGATAACAGGAGCTGAGCACCACTTGGGTTCCTCTGGCCAGAAAAGGCACGTCCTGTTAGACTCTATCGGGGCTGGGGGTTAAAGGCCATCTCAATCCACCTTCCGTGCTCAGTAAGTGGTAGTTTTCGTTTACCAGTCAGTATGTGAAGTGACCCTGGAGAGCGCTCCCAGAGGCCAGGTTACCATGGCAACTCCAGGGCCTAGAGGAGGGGTCTGAGCCCAGAGCACTGGGGCGGCTCGAGGCACCGTCAGCAGGACTGCCCAGGAGACAGCTGGAGGTGGCCCCCACGGCCAAGGCTGGGACCCCGAGTCCTCACCTGGGCATCTTGGCTTCGGCCATCCAGAGGAGGTCCGTGTTGCTGGCCAGCACAGGGAGGTGGGGATAGGGGGCCGTCGCCAGACCGGTGCCGGGGTTCCCATCGCTGAGGAGGATGTCCATGATCAACTGCAGGCTCGTCTCCCAGCGCACGGGCTCCCCAAGGAGGAGCACCCCTGCAGAGTGGGGGTGGGGTGAGCCGGGGTGCCGGGCGTGGAAGGGCCTCGGGAGGCCTGGGGTGCACGGCCCCGCTGGGGGCATGGGTCCCAGGAGGTGGACGAAGCCGAGCCCGGCAGGAGCTCCCGAGGTCTCCTCGGTGTGTCCACCAGGACGCCCTGAGGGTTAGAAGCAGAGGAGCAGCAGCCCCTGCTGACCGATGCCCTGCCCAGCACCCCACCCGCCCGGCCACGTCCCCCAGGCCCCAGGGGTCACTCGGCCACATGGCGGGGAGACGGGGGTCACAGGCCTGACGCTGTCCACGTCCCTCTGGGACTGTGGGCCAGTTCTCACCATGTCTAAGCTTCCTCAGCTACACGAGGACAACACCCACACTGGGAGGAGGATAAAATGAGACCTGACGGAGCACGGAAGCCACGCTGCACACGCGTCGCCAAGGCCAGCTGCAAGACCGGGGAGCTGGGCCAGACCGTGGCCCCAGTGCGCAGGCCACCCCCGGGACATGTTTCAACTGTCCTCCCTCCTGGGGAGGCCCGGGAGACGACTGGGATGCAAGAGGCTCAGGACAGTCTGCAGAGGCCAAACCTTCCCCACGTCTGTTAACAGCTGACACTCACACAGGAGAACAAGCTGCTTGTAATTAACTGAGCCGAAACCCTAATTCCATTCCACACAAAGTATTTTTTGGTAGACTTTTCATAAACACTGATTTTTCCAAAAATGCAACTATCAAGTTAGTCAAGAGAAGACGTAACTTTATTTTTTCACAACTTTGCCAAGAGTTATTCCCCATTTTGGAAAACCGCATCACCAGTGACAACGCTGCTCCTAATTTCTGAGTCACCAATGAAACGCACCTGTAAACACGCTGCGTTGGTAGCTGTGACGTTCATGCGGATATTCTACTTTTGGTGTAATCATTTCGCTGCTTAATCATGCCTTCTTGGATGATTACTACATACTGAAATGCGGATGACCTTGCTAAAAAATGTTTCCTTTTATTTCGCCCTATTACAAGTAGGGCTTTACCATGGATTAATTAATTTTTAATATTTGCGTGTAGGAAAGAATTCATTTAGGGTAGTAAAGGGGACATGACAATATTTTTGTTACCCAGGGAGAACTGGGCTTAACAGGGCTGAGAAGCACTGCACCAGGTTTCCTTAGGTAGTAGCTTTCCACACCTAGATTGTCCTGGAACAATAGGGCAAGTGACACGGGGAAGGAAAGATGAGCAGCTAATGTCTCAGAGGCAGTGACTGGCAGATCCGAGACCAGAGCCCAGGAGACCCAGCACCCAACGTCCCAGCCACACTGCCAGGCTGCAGGGCCTGCAGGGACAGCCCGCCCACATCACACAGGGACCTCATTACCTTCGATCGCAGGGAAGTCGTTCCTTGGGAGGGGCTGCGAGAGACAAAGAACAAGCCCCGTCAATGCCACGGTCACCTTCCACGCCCGGTTTCCAAGGGCTGGGAGGAGAGACACATGCCTGACAGACGGAAGACCCTTCGGTCTAGCCCAGGCCAAGGAGAAACGGACAGGACGGAGGGCAGAGGCCCTCAGGGACAGGCCGCGCTCAGGCTGGCCACACCCCAGGCCCCGCGGGCACCAAGCGTGTAGGTCAGCCAGAGGACGGCTGTTCAGCTGTCCTCCAGCAAGGACAGGAGGTGACAGTCTGGAATCAGGCGGCAGAGGATGAGGTGAGCCCAGGAAGGGATGGGAGCTTGACGTCACTCAGGAGGCAGGGCCATCACTGGACCACGGCCTGGGGGCCCATTCCTTCTAGGAACAGCTCCCCTGCCCTCGGCTCTGCCACTAACCAGCTGAGACCTGAGGCGAGCCGCGTCCCTGGGCAGGGGGCGGGGCTGTCTCTGTGTTGCTCAGAGAGCCACACGCCAACTCTGGCACCTGGTTCTGCCCATAATGTGCGCAGCTCAAAGGTGGGGGAGCCCTCGGGAAGCTCGGGGTGGGGGGACTAGAGCTACACAGACAAACAAAAGCAGGCCTGTCTGTTTATAACTGCAGTTCATCAAACTTTGACATGCACTGACTTCGAACAGGTGGTGATAGACACTCTGTGATAGACACAGAGTTCACACAGGGAAGGAGAGGGCGAAGGGGCGTCAGGAGACGGGCGGTCACTCTAGAGGGTCAACGAGAGGCCCCATGACCGCTGGTCAGAAAAGATAAGGTTCAAATATGAGCCAAACCCAAAGAAACCCGAGCAGACGCTCAGAGCCGCCAGTGCTTTCACAGGAAGCCACTTGCCACCAGGCCAGCCCTCTGTAAGGAGCTCCAGGACAGTAGAGCAGCGATTAACTTAACACTAGCGGTTCTCCAAGCGACTCTAGGAAAGCTGGTTAATCACAAAACTACCCCCTGGAGGGGACACGAGGGCTCTGGGGAGAGAGGGGACAGCCCTGCTCACCACCCGTGACAACGTGTGTCCGGGAACAAAGGCCTCGGCCAGACGTGCCCTCCCCTCCGAGAAGGCAGCTCGGAGAGGGAAGGGCTGCAGGGTCAGCGGGGAGGCCCGAGCGTGTCCCAGTACCGTGGTCTTGGGCCGCCGCTGCAGATCCACCATGTCCAGCACAGGGAAGGCCGCCCGCAGCTCGTCCACTGTGACCACGTACTTGAAGCCCAGCCTGGAAGGAGGTCAGGAAGCAAAGCTGCCCAGTGCCGGGGAGACGCCTTCAAAGCGACGGACCGGCCACAGCCCAACCAACCCCACCCGCCCCGACCCCAGGCAGAGCCCCGCGAGGCCAGCGCCGACCAGGAGCGCTGCAGGCAGGCGTGGGTGCAGGCGGTGGGGACACCTGGGGGCCTGGCCTACTCTGGGCACCGCCCGCGCAAAGGCACACAGGAAGCCCCGTCCTCGAGCTCACGCTGGCCCAGGGCCACGAGAACCAGGGCTCTGAGGACAGTTCAGAGGAGACTCCTCGGCGGAGAGGAAGCCAAGCAGGGTCTGGAGAAGCCAGACCGGAGCTACATCTGGACGATGGACCGGATTCAGCCAGAAGGGAGGCCGTGGGGAGCACGCCCGCTGCAGCCTTACCCTCCAACACCTGCCGCCGTGTTCCTGTCCTCAGACCCCACTGGCAGTCTTAACTGGACGCTGGTTCAGATCACTTCAAAACACATCTCCCCAGAATGATGCTTCCATCCGCAATACAACCGCACAGACCCGTACTCCTCAGCGTTCACGGCTGAGGCTCCTGAGCCCAGCGCTGTCCTTCCTGGCCCACTTGCCCACCCGACCCCATCCCGGCCTCCTGCTCCGGGCATCCTCCCAGCCTCCTCTCGGCAGGCTCCCCTGCTACAGACCCTCCTGTGGCACAGCAGCCCCCATGAAGCCACAGGTGACCCCCGCCCCAGGGTGGTCCCCCCGCAGCATCTGTGACACTCGGACCCATTCTGCTCTTCCCAGCCTCTGGCCACACGCCGTCCTAACCGCTCCTGCACTGTTCCGGGTGTGTCACTCCGCCACCTCAAGCAGGAGCCCTGATGAAGCACCAGCCGTGTGCTGCTCTGGCCCCTGAGCACGCGGCCACGCACAGGCGGTGCTCGGCTCCCTTGGGTTTGCGGAAGCAGCAGAGGAACGAGCTGCCTCAGAGCAGGGACACGTCCCTGGGGCTGAGCTCCCTGCAGACACGCTCAGGGAGCCGTGGGTCCCACCCTCACTGAGCTCCCGCCGGGGGCTGAGCTCCCTGCAGACACGCTCAGGGAGCCGTGGGTCCCAAACCAAACCACAGAACCGCCTGGGTTCTCGGACCCAGCGAGTCAGACCCTGCAGGGAGCGGGCCGGAATCTGCTCTGTGAGCTGCCCAGCAGGCCCCGAGGCGATGGGCGGGCTTTCGGGAACCCCTGGGCACCAGGGCTGGCCACCCTGGGAGGTGCCCTCCCTCCCTCCCTCCCACGGGCGCCCAGAGCTCCTGACCCCGGTCCTTTCAGCCGGGCAAGGACAGCAGAGCAGGAAGCAGCAAAAGGATACGCTCGGGCATTTTCCACCAGGGGCCCCTGCCCAGACACCAGCATCCGCTTGTTGTGATGCTGCGAGAAGAGCTTCATGGGGCTGTGGGACAGTATCACCTGGTCGGGCTCCACCTGCAGGGCAGCCGAGAGATGGAGAGCAGAGGACACGCATGTGAGGGCAGGTGAGGGCAGCAGCAGGGAGCTGACTCCCTGGCCCAGGAAGCAGAAACCTGCCCAGAAGGGGGGCCCAACCCTTCCAGAACTACCCCAACAGGTGTGAGGGGACCCGGACACCAGAGCCCGCAGGAGATGGGGCCACCATGGGCCCCACCGGCCCAGCTCCCAACGCCCCGATTTCTCAGCCCGACTTGGGAACCACAGGGTTCGTGCATGAGCTCAGACCCGCCTCCACCTCTGACTATTTTCAGTTCTACGTAAAGACCTGGCTTTTCAGCATTTATGCTAATGGCAAGTGCGCAGCCCCACTGTCCAGACACCAGGGTAGGAACCGGTCTCCTCCCCGAGCAGTGTCTCCCAGCTGATGGGCATGGGATTTACTCTCTCGGTTCCAAAGGACTCCTTCCAAGAACCAAATCCACTGCCAACAAAGAACGTGTCAATGTGGGGACGGTGGGAGCTGCAGGTGGGTGATGAGGGACAGAGCTCGTTGAGCTGTGTCGTCTTACTTATGAGAAACGAGGGCTGTCACTTCAGAGTCCCACCTGGTGCACGGAGATTTAGAAACACATGTCCCTGAGGCCAGGAGGAAAGATGGAAACAGCCAATTCCACAGGTGGGATTTCTGTGCTCAACATGTACATTTTCATAAAAAATGACCCTGCTGATGAGGCTCTACCCTCTGAGTTTGGCCTTGAACTTCAAGTTATTTTTCCAGCAGGAAGATGTGTACTGGGCTCATCCATATTGTCCCCCTACAGGGCAGGGGACACAGGGCTGGAGAGGGGGCTCCACGGGAACCAGGTCCTCAGCCTCCTGTCTCCGGCTGCTCCTTACCTGGAAGCCCAGCAGGGCTGACAGCTCCTGGGCTTTGCTGCACTGTAAGATGTTCCCCGCGTTCGTGACAAAGACCACGGGCACCCGCAGCTGCCCCTGGGGGTCCACAAGCCTGCGGAAGGCCTCCCTCGCAGCAGGGATGACCTGGTGGCCCCGAACCAGCACCCCATCGATGTCCAACAGGAACCCGAAGGTGGGAGGGCTCTGCACGGAGGGGAGATGAGAACGGCCCCTGAGTCGAGGCAGAGGGGACTGGGGAGGCTCATCCCCACCCTCGGGCCGGCCCGGGCCTCGAACGCAAGGCGAGGACTTGGGATTGCCGATAGGGCAAATCCATCTGCAACAAAGAATTAAGCCTTTTCAGGTATTTTTAAGCGTATAACTATTTTGTTAAAGTGATTTTTGCATAATTAATATAAAGGAATTTTTTAAATTGGAAAATAGAGAAATTCAGAAACAAGCCCAGCACTTTAAAACAACCAATCAGTATTTCCTTTCATCTCCTTTCTCTATTCTTAGTTTGTCACGTGGCTATGACTGCCCCTTATATGTACAATTTTGCATCTTGTTTTTTTTTTTGCTTGACATGAAGCATTTTTATCTGTTACAACAGCCTTCATAACCATCTTTTAGAATTTTGTTTTACTGTAACAACACACAGAGTTTTTAAAAAAAAACACTCAATTGCTACAGACGATACAGAAAAAGAACTTTTAAGTTTCTTGCTTCCACCTCTGCCCAGTACCATCCCCTCTTTTGTATTTTCCAGAAACTTTTCATGGTTGGTTCTACTTTCTTACCTTTTAGCTAACACACAAATGGTATCACGTTGTGCTTTCTTTTCCGTCTTGCTTTTTTTTCTCGTTGGTATCCCTTGGTTATCTTTCCATATCAATGGAAACACAGACCTACCACCTACGCATGTTTCTGGCTACATAATATCCTGAGTGAATCCTCCGCTAACATTAGGTTTCCCCTATTTCAGACATTTAGGTTTTTCCACATTTCTGCTACTACAAATTATGCTATAAGGAACTCTTCGTGCTTACTGATTTTTCCATATTATGGACTTTTCCTTAAGCTAGATTCTTTTTTTTTTTAATTTATTTATTTTTGGCTGCGTTGGGTCTTTGTTGCTGCGCGCGGGCTCTCTCTAGTTGTGGCAAGCGGGGGCTACTCTTCGCTGTGGTGCGCGGACTTCTCATTGCAGTGGCTTCTCTTGGTGTGGAGCACGGGCTCTGGGCACGTGGGCTCAGTAGTTGTGGCTTGCGGGCTCTAGAGCGCAGGCTCAGTAGTTGCGGCACACGGGCTTAGCTGCTCCGCAGCAGGTGGGACCTTCCAGGACCAGAGCTCGAACCTGTGTCCCCTGCACTGGCAGGTGGATTCTTAACCACTGCGCCACCAGGGAAGCCCTTTTAAGCTAGATTCTTAAAAGCAAGAGTAATAAGCCAAAAGAGTGCAAACATTACAATGACATAACACCTACTGACAAGTTGTTTTCCAAAACAGTATCAGCTCACATGGACCCCCGTACCCTTGCCAAGGATGATTTTCACAGTATCAAAGAGTTTAAGTATCAAACATCTTGTTAATTTCAAAGTTTAAAAAAGTGATTATCTCCTCTCAATCTGCATTTCTTGGATTTACAAAGTTGAACACTATCCTTTTTAAAAATTCATCCCACTTCTTATTTTATGAACTGTTAACATACACGCTGTTTTTCAGTTGTCAGAAAAATCCAACCTAACCAGTTTGTCATTTTCCTCTTGTTGGCGCCAGCTAAGTCAAGCCACTTTCATCACACACACATTGTGCTTATGTTCAAAATACCCTTATTTTCCTAAAGGTACACACAGAAGAATTTAGGGTTCAAACGACAAGAAATCAGGGATTTGTTTTAAAATCTTAGAGCCACACACAAAAAACAGTGTGGGGGGGAGATAAGCAAAGCAAGTGTGGCAAAATGTTAATAACTGCTGAATCTGGAAGATGGGTTTTAGAGTTCATAATATTGTTCTTAGATTTTTGACAATTACATAGTTAAAAAAATAAAACAGCTTGTTTGTGCTGATGGCTGCCAAAGTTAACCATACAGTTTTACTGGTCTTAGTGGCCATATCCTAAATAGTCACAAGATTTGCTCTCTTAGACATAAGAACCCACAGACCCTGCTACTTAGAACAAGGAAGTCTCAGGACAATTTAGCAATATTCCTGACGCTCCCTCATCTGTTGGACAATTTAGCAATATCCCCGACGCTCCCTCATCTGTTCTGTGCAGTGTGTAACCACAACCCCCAACCCCTCAGGTGAGTGCACACAGAGAACCAGGCACCCAGCCACCTAGAAATGAAAGGCCCCCAGTAATTGTTAACAAACATGCCACATTCCTGTGAGATGTTAGCAAAGAGGGGAAACATGGGGAGCGGTGGTATGTGGGGCTTCTCTACACTTTCTGCTGAGCTTTCCTGAAAACCTAAAACTGCTCTAAAAGAATAACATCTATTCAATTTTTTTTTGAGTGAAGGCACCTCGAGAAAAGGACATAGGGTTAGATTTTTTTCTTTTCATTCTTTTTTTTTTTTCTTTTCATTCTCTTCTGTATCTGTATTTTGTTTTTTCTTCTTTCTCACTTCATGTTTTTTTAAACCAGTCCTGGGTATTATGCAGATCTTCTAATTAAAGTTCGTATTTGTGGCAGTGATAAAATGTGTGGTTTTTTACTAAATATAAAATAAACAGAAAGGACCTACTGTATAACACAGGGAACTATACTCAATGTCTTATAATAACCTATAATAGAAAAGAATCTGAAAAAGAATATATATGTATAACTGAATCACTGTGCTGTATACCTGAAACTAACACAACACTGTAAATCAACTATACATGAATTTTTAAAAGTGCAGTCTTAGGAATTCCCTGGTGGTCCAGTGAATTAGAACTCCGTGCTTTCACTGCCGAGGGCCTGGGTTCAATCGCTGATTGGGGAACTAAGATCTCACAAGACGCATGGTGTGGCCAAAAAAATATTAAAATTAAAAAGTTAAAAAAAAGAAGTGTGGGGGCTTCCCTGCTGGCGCAGTGGTTGAGAGTTCGCCTGCCGATGCAAGAGACACGGGTTCGTGCCCCGGTCTGGGAAGATCCCACATGCCGCGGAGCAGCTGGGCCTGTGAGTCATGGCCGCTGGGCCTGCGCGTCCGGAGCCTGTGCTCCGCAACGGGAGAGGCCACAACAGTGAGAGGCTCGCGTACCGCAAAAAAAAAAAAAAAGAAGTGTGGTCTTAAGATTAGTTTTAAATGAAGGGACCACTAAGATGTTCCTTTGTGTTTTTGCTTCTTATCTGGAACTGGCTGGTGTGCTTCCAACAACAGCATCACAATTACTGTCCAGGACACTGTCCACTCCAACCAGCTCCACGTTTGCAAGAATTTACTACATGCGGTGACTGTGCAAAGCGCTGCAGCTACATCACACAAAGTACCCCAGGTACCCTCTAACAAAAACACTGCAAGGCAAGGACTAACCCTGGCACACACATGTGGAAAGCCAGGCTTAGAAAGCTAAGTACTGTTGACTCTAGAACAACACAGGTTTAAACTGTGCCGATCCACTCACAGGCGGGTATTTTTCGATAAAGATACAGTCGGCCCTCGGTAACCCCGGGTTCCTCACGTGTGGATTCAACCAACTGCTGATCGCAAACCTCACACACCATGGGGGTTGGTGGATCCGCGGGTGCCGGGTCCGCGGATGCCGAGTCCGCGGATGCAGGGTCGGCTGTGGGACTCGAGCACCCGTGGGTTTAGGGGTTCCCTGCGGACACCGAGGGGCAGCAGCAATTTGTCTTGAGTCAAACAGGCAGTAAGCGGCCCGGGCAGGACTGATCCCTTAGCTGGTGCCGCATCCTTTCTTCCCTCCTCCTACTCTCTCCACCGGGAAAGTCCGGAAAGTCAGGACCCGCGGGGCGGGGGCCGCAAAGTCCTCCTGGATCACATCCCGGCGAGCGAGTCACGGGGGCCCGAATCCCCGCCCCCCGGTCGCCCCCGCGAGCGACGGGGTCACGCCTCGCCCCCGGGCTCTGTGGACGCAGCCCCGGGAAGCCAGGGACCCGCGCGGCGGGGCCCCAGGGGACGTGATGTCACCACACGCGGGCAGAGCGGGGGCAGTGACGTCCGGAGGCCGGACACCCTGCTCCCAGCCCGGCCCTCGAGGCCTCACAGCCTCCCGCCGCCGCCCCGCACCCTCCGCCCTCACCTGCGAGCCGCTCGCGAAACGGCGGCCCCCGAAACCCGCGGCCGCGCGCGCCGCCCGCCGCCACAGTCCAGATGCCCACCGCGCCGCCGCCTCGCCGAAGGCAGCCATGGGCCGCCTCCTGCGCGCACCGCGCACGCCTGACCGCCGCTCAGCCAATCAGGGGCCGGTGGCGCCCGGGGCACCTCGGGAGCTGTAGTCCCGCCTCCGTGTCTGGGGCGGGGCGGGGGCGTGGGGCATCTCGGGAGCTGTAGTTCCGCCTCCGTCTCTGGGTTTTATCCGATAACTGAAAGTTTGTACTTTTTTTTTTTATTTATTTATTTTTGGCTGCATTGGTTCTTCGTTGCTGCACGTGGGCTTTCTATAGTTGCTGTGAGCGGGGGCTACTCTTCGTTGCGGTGCGCGGGCTTCTCATTGCCGTGACTACTCTTGGTGCGGAGCACGGGCTCTAGGCACGTGGGCTTCAGTGGTTGTGGCACGCAGTCTCAGTAGTTGTGGCCTACGGGCTCTAGAGCGCAGGTTCAGTAGTTGTGGCGCACGGGCTTAATTGCTCCGTGGCATGTGGGATCTTCCTGGACCAGGATCGAACCCGCGTCCCCTGCATTGGCAGGTGGATTCTCAACCACTGCGCCACCAGGGAAGCCCAGTTTGTACTTCTTGACCCCTTCACGCACTTCACCAACCTCAGCCCCCACCTCTGGCAACCACCAATTTTGTTCTCTGGATCTATGAGCTTGGCTTGTTTGTTTCTTAGATTCCAAATGCAAGTGAACTTATACAGTATTTGTTTTTCTCTGGCTTATTTCTCTAAGTGTAATACGCTCAAGGTCCATCCTCATTGCTGCAAAGGGCAGTATTTCCTTCTTTTTGTGGCTGAATAATATTGTTTTTTATATATAAAATATATTTATAGTGATATATAATATTTTATAATTTTAAATTATAATTATAATTTTTATAATATTATCTTGTGACTGAATACTATATATTATATATTATATGTATATATATCACATCTTCTTTGTCCATTCAACCACTGAGGGGCACTTAGGTGGCTTCCATATCTTGGCTATTGTGAATAATGCAGCAATGAACATAGAGGTGCATATATCTTTTCAAGTTAGCGTTTTCGTTTTCTTTGGGTAAATACCCAAAAGTAGAATTGCTGAATCATATGGTAGTTCTATTTATAATTTTTTGAGGAATGCCATACTGGTTTCCACAGTGGCTGCACCAGTTTACATCCCAACCAACAGTGCATGAAGGTTCCCTTTTCTCCACATCCTCACCAACGCTTGTTACCTCTTGTCACCTCTTGTCTTTGGTGATGGCCATTATAACAGGGGTGAGGTGTTATCTCGTGGTTTAGATGTGCATTTCCCTGATGATTACTGATGTTGAGCATTTTTTCATTTCTGTTTGGCCATCTGTGTGTCTTCTTTGGAAAAACGTCTGTTCAGATCTCCTGCCCATTTTTAAACTGGATTGTTTGCTTTTTTGCTATTGAGTCGAATGACTTCTTTATATATTTTGGATACTAGCCCCTTATAAGGCATATGAATTACAGATATCTTCTCCCATTCCATAGGTTGCCTTCTCACTTCGTTAATGGTTTCCTTTGCTGTGCAGAAGCTTTTTAGTTTGATGTAGTCCCACTTGTTTGTTTTTGCTTTTGTTGCCTTTACTTTTGGTATCGATTCCAAAAAATCATCACCAAGACCTATGTCAAGGACATTACGGCCTATGTTTTCTAGTTTTACGGTTTCAAGTCTTACATTCACGTCTTTACGTTGAGTTAATTTTTGTGTATGGTGTAAGACTAGTCCAGTTTCCATCTCTTGCATGTGACTGTCCAATTTTCCCAACACCATTTATTGAAGACCCTGTCCTTTCCTGATTGCCTGTTCTTCGATCCTTTGTCAAAAATAAAATGACCATATATATGTGGGTTTATTTCTGGGCTGTCTATTCTGTTTCATGTATCTATGTGTTTTTATATCAATACTATACTGTTTTGATTACTACAGCTCTGTAATACAGTTTGAAATCAGGGAGCATGATGCTTCCAGCTTCTTCTTTCTCAAGGTTGCTTTGGCTACTCCAGGTCTTTTCAGGTTCCATACAAATTTTAGGATCGTTTGTTCTATTTCTGTGAAAAATGCTATTGGAATTTTGATTGGGATTGCATTGAATCTGTAGATTGCTTTATTATTTTTTTAATTAATTTATTTATTTTTGGCTGCATTGGGTCTTCGTTGCTGCGCGTGGGCTTTCCTTAGTTGCAGTGAGCGGGGGTTACTCTTCATTGCAGTGCACGGGCTTCTCATTGCAGTGGCTTCTCTTGTTGTGGAGCACAGGTTCTAGGCGCGTGAGCTTCAGTAGTTGCAGCACGTGGGATCAGTAGTTTTGGCTCATGGGCTCTAGAGCACAGGCTCAGTAGCTGTGGTGCATGGACTTAGTTGCTCCACGGCATGTGGGATCTTCCTGGACCAGGGCTCGAACCCATGCCCCATGCATTGGCAGGCAGATTCTTAACCACTGTGCCACCATGGAAGCCCCTGTAGATTGCTTTAGGTAGTATGGACATTTTAACAATATTAATTCTTCCAATCCATGAGCATGGAATATCTTTCCATTTATTTGTGTATTCAATTTCTTTTATCAATGTCTTATAGTTTTTTAGTGTACAGGTTTTCCACTTCCTTGGTATAATTTATTCCTAGGTATTTTATTCTTTTTTTAAAAATTTTTATTTATTTTTGGCTGCGTTGGGTCTTTGTTGCTCTGTGTGGGCTTTCTCTAGTTGCAGCGAGCAGGGGCTACTCTTCGTTGCGGTGCGCGGGCTTCTCATTGCAGTGGCTTCTCTTGTTGCAGAGCACAGGCTCTAGGCGCGCGGGCTTCAGTAGTTGCAGCATGCAGGCTCAGTGGTTGTGGCACATGGGCCCTAGAGTGCACGGGCTTCAGTAGTTGCAGTGCGTGGGCTCTAGGGCACACAGACTTCAGTAGTTGTGGCGCACATGCTCAGTAGTTGTGACGCACGGGCTTAGTTGCTCTGAGGCAAGTGAGATCTTTCTGGACCAGGGCTCGAACCCATGTCCCCTGCATTGGCAGGAGGACTCTTAGCCACTGCACCAACAGGGAAGTCCCTATTTTATTCCTTTCGATGCAGTGGTAAATGGGATTGTTTTCTTAATTTCTCTTTCTGATATTCTGTTATTAGTATATAGAAATGCAATAGATTTCTGTATATTGATTTTGTATCTTGCAACTTTACTGAATTAATTTAGTAGTTCTAACAGGGTTTGTGTGTGTGTGTGTGTGTGTGTGTGTGTGTGTGTGTGTGTGTGAAGTCTTTAGAGTTCTATGTATAGTATCATGTCATCTACAGATAATGAAACTTTTACTTCTTCCTTTCTGATTTGAATGCCTTTTATTTCTTTTTCTTGTCTGATTGCTCTGACTAGGACCTCCAATACTATGTTGAATAAAAGTGGCAAGGGTGGGCATCCATGTCTTTTTCCTGATCTTGGAGGAAATGCTTTCAGCTTTTCACCATTGAGTATGATGTTAGCTGTCGGTTTGTCATATATGGTCTTTATTATGCCCACTTTGTTGAGAGGTTTTTTTTTTTTGAGAGTTTTTATCATAAATGAATGTTGAATTTTTTCAAAAGCTTTTTCTGCATCTATTCAGATGACCATATGATTTTTATTCTTCATTTTGTTAATGTGGTGTATCACATTGATTGATTTGTGGATGACAAGCTGTCCTTGCATCCCTGGAATAAATCCCACTTGATCATGGTGTATGATCCTTTTAATGTACTATTGAATTTGGTTTGCTAATATGCTGTTGTTCAGTATTTTTGCCTCTACATTCTTTAGGGATATTGGCCTGTAATTTTCTTTTCTTGTGGTGTCCATGTCTGGTTTGGGTATCAGGGTAATGCTGGTCTTGAAAAATGAGTTTGGAAGTGTTCCCTCCTCTTCTATTTTTTTGGAAGTTTGAGAAGGATTGGTATTAATTATTTGAATATTTGGTAGAATTCACCATCTGGTCCTGGACCTTTGTTTGTTGGAGGGTTTGTTTGTTTGTTTTGGCCACATCATGTGGCATGTGTGATCTTAGTTCCCTGACCAGGAATTGAACCTGTGCCCCCTGCAATGGAAGCATGGAGTCTTACCCACTGGACCACCAGGGAAGTCCCTGTTGGAAGGTTTTTTGTTTTTTTTAATTACTCACTCAGTCTCCTTACTAGTTATCAGTCTGTTCATATTTTCTATTTTGTCATGATTCAGCCTTTAAAGGTTGTATGTTTCAAAGTATTTATCCATTTCTTCTAGGTTGCCCAATTTCATGGCATATAACTGTTCATAGTAGTCTGTTATAATCCTTTGTATTTGTGTAGTATCCACTGCAACATCTCCTCTTTCATTTCTGACATTTATTTGAGTCCTCTCTCTTTTTTTCCTTGGTGAGTCTAGCTAAAGGTTTGTCAGTTCTGTTTATCTTTTCAAAGAATCAGCTTTTGGCTTTATTGATATTTTCTATTGTCTTTTTAGTCTCTATTTCATTTATTTCTGCTCTGACCTTTGTTATATCCTTCCTTCCGCTAACTTTGGTCTTTGTTTGTTCTTCTTTTTCTAGCTCCTTGAGGTATAAAGTTTGGTTGTTTATTTGAAATTTTTCTTGTTTTTAAGCTAGACATTTATTGCTATGAACTTCCCTCTTAGAACTGCTTTTGCTGCATCCTATAAGTTTTGGTATGTTGTATTTTCATTTGTCTCCAGGCATTTAAATTTTTTTCTTTTAATATTAATAGGTTAATTAATAACCCATTGGTTATTCAGTAACATGTTTTTTATTCTCCACATATCTGTGAATTTCCCAGTTTTCTTCGTGTAATTGATTTCTAGTTTCATACCATTGTGGTCATAAAATATGCTTGATATGATTTCAGTCTTCTTAAATTTGTTAACACTTGTTACGAAAGATATTTGTTAAGAAATAGAGATCAATACAATTATAGAAAGGGACTTGAATACCCCTGTTACATCAATTGATAGCCTACCAAGACAGAAAATCAGTAAGGAAACATTGGACTTAAGTGACACGATAGACCAGATGGTCTGATATTTGCAGAACATTCCATCCAACAGAAGCAGAATACACATTCTTCTCATGTGCAAATGGAACATTCTCCAGGATAGATCATATGTGAGGCCATAAAACAAATCTTAACAAATTTCAGAAGATTGAAATCATACCAAGATCTTAATAATGTCAGCTTTACCCACAGTTGAGCAGGATCTGGAAGACTGACTCACATTACTCAAACCTACAATAGCCCAACACATAAACCCTGCCAGGGGACACAGCTTTCCAGGATTAGAATGTTCTTAATTTCTTCCTGCTATCAAACTACCTAGAAACTACTTCAGTAATTAGAGCATTTCTTGGTGTAGTGGTTTTTAAATATGTCCACGGTTTATTTGACAATACTTTTCTCAAGAGGGAGAATCTAATTCCCCTCCCGTTGAGCATAGGCTGCACTTAATGACTCACTTTGAATAAGTCAAATGGGGCAGATGTGACAGTATGTGATCTCCAAGGCTATAGGTCATAAAAGATATCGTGGCTTCCACATTACTTTTGTTTGGATCACTCATTCTAAGGAAGGCCAATGCCACGTCATAAAGACAGTCTAACAACTCTGAAGAGGCCCACAGATGAGGACCCGAAGTCTCCTGCCCACAGTTGAGTGAGAGAACCATCTTGGAGGCAGACCCTTCAGCCGTGGCAGACATGTTGACCAAAACCTCATGAACGACCCCAAGATGGAGCTATTCAGCTATGTCACTCCTGAAGCCCTAACCCTCAGAAACTAGGTGATAATAAATGTGTGTTGCTTTAAGTCATCAAGTTTGGGGGAAATTTGTTATGCAACTTGGTGATCAAAATTGTATTGTAATCACTGTGCTTTCATCTCCAGGGTCCTCAGTTTGGGTCAGGCTTGTCCCTGTCTGGGTCTGCCCTGCTTTCAAGTCTTCCTTGGCTGTGAACTCAGCTCCATCTCTGGCAGGGATCAGAAATGGGCTGGTGTTTTTCAGGAATGATGACAGAACAGAAGGTGCATTCTGGGAGGTTCCAACCTGATCAATGTAATCCATGCTCTGTGTGCATGTGTGTTCAAATATCGATAAGCTTTCCTTAGATCCTCTAGGGTTCTTAAGGAAGAGGAGGTTAAGAACCATCCTCTAACAACAACAACAACAACAAAAATCCTTGGGGGCAGGGTCCCTCTCTGTTCATCTTTGTCTCTCTCATAAGGCCTGTCAGGGTGAGGTGCACATGACAGATGTACAATTAATATTAACGGGCGGGCTTCCCTGGTGGCGCAGTGGTTGAGAATCTGCCTGCCAATGCAGGGGACACAGGTTCGAGCCCTGGTCTGGGAGGATCCCATATGCCATGGAGCAACTAGGCCCGTGAGCCACAACTACTGAGCCTGCACGTCTGGAGCCTGTGCTCCGCAACGAGAGGCCGTGATAGTGAGAGGCCCGCGCACCACAATGAAGAGTGGCCCCCGCTCGCCACAACTAGAGAAAGCCCTCGCACAGAAACAAAGACCCAACACAGCAAAAATAAATAAACTCCTACCCCCCCAAAAAAAAATTAACAGGCAAGTGGATGACTATCCACACTGCTACTTTCCCCATAAACTTGCTTATACGTGTTTGCATGTACACACGTGAGTATAAGCCTGTTCACACTCATGCACATACTTTGTATTAGTTAGGATTAGGTTTGGCTGCCGTTAACAGAAACCTCCAAAGACCAGTGGCTTAAATAAGAAACAGATTTGTTTCTCTCACGTGAACAAGGTTGGGAGAGAAGAGTACAAGCTCGGTATTGTGGCTCCACAAACTTCTGAGGCACCCAGGCTCCTATTTTTCTCCTTTGCCATCTTTGCTGCACAGCTTCCGCTTCGTGGTCCAAGATAGCTGCTCAAGATCCAGCCATCATGTTCACATTCCAGCCATCAGGAAAGAAGAGACAAAAAAGGGAATGCCACCTCCCTACAGGTACAATTCCAAGAAGTCTTATATACCCGTTCTGCTTACACCTCATTGGCCAAAACTTAAGCACATGGCCACGTCTAGCAGCAAAGAAGCTAGGAAATGTAGCTTTATGGCTGGCTGAAAATCAGGGGTTCCTTTTCCACATAAGAAGGGAATAAAGGATATGGGGAGGGGGGATTGGCATTTTATGCCTCACACCAGGAGGAAGCAGACAAAAGAAACAAGTCAGAGAGCTTGTGGGTTCCCAGTAGAGGAACAGCAGGGATGCTGTGGCTTGAAGGAGAGTGGAGGGTGGGCAGCAGGGAGGCGGGCGGGCATGGTGGGTGGTCAGTGAGGGGACAGAGGGGGGCTTATCTCACAGCTACTTCCCCAGGCCCCCTGGGTGGTGCTGCGGGAGAATCCCAAGGGGAGGGTGCGTTCGCCTCTGTTGGGAGGAATACTGATCCCCTCCCCATGTTTCCCTGAAGAGGAATGTCAGTCCGTAGCACTTGGGCCTGTCTTCACCCAGGCTGAGGACACGGAACTCTCCTGATGGGTGAGCTTGGAAGGAAGAATGGGCGGCCGCGGCCCAGCCTCTCTTCCCTCTGGGAGCTGCCCCATCAGGGGCCCCGGTGTTCGGTCCAGTAATGAGGGGCTGGGGTTTCAACTGTGCCAGGGATGGCTGGATAAGTGTAATTCAAGGGTAGAGTGTCAGCAAGTCCATTCGTCTCCCAAATAAGCCATGCTCTCCAACAAGCTTTCAGCAGGAATACGTCTGACCTTTATTTCCATCTGTCCCACATCTGTTTTCCAGCCGAGTTAGACGTAAGCAGGAAAGCAAGGTAGTCGTTTATGATTTATCCCCCAAACCCCGGCAGCCTCCTCCCACTGCCTTCACATGCCCTGCCGATTAGTGGAATAAGTGACCTCCAGTGTGGCTGGGAGGTCCCCAGTGCCCAGGCCAGCTCCCGGACCCCTCCCCCCAAACCCCCAAGGAATCACCTTCCACACCTTGCACAGAACATTGACTTAAGACAGGGCAAACAGGGACACAGAAAGTTGAGATAATTCGCTCCATGGTATAAATGGCTGATGCTCCCATCCTGAATGTGGGCTTTGTAGGTGGGCAGGAGGGGGGACGTAGAGGCACCACAGGGTGGCAGTGGGCAGAGCAAAGGCCCACAGGGGCCCGAGGGCTCGGAGCTCAGCTCCCACCAGATCCCCCAGCACAAGGTCCCTGCGTTGCTCCGTGTTTCCAGGCCCACCTGTACCCCCTCCTCGGGAAAGGCAGGCAGGGGACATGGCTGTGTTACTCCTGGGTGACAAGCTTTGGTTCCTGGATGGCCTCGTGCTGCAGTGGGTCCCGGTGGGAGCCCTGGTCCACCAGGTGGGACAGTGTCAGATGGATTACCTGGCCCTGATTTGCAGCCAGGTAACATTTACAGAAAATCTTTGAAACCTGCTGAGGTAAAGCACTGTGTCATCGAGCCCCGCCCCCTGCCTCTGCCCTCCCGCCCCGACTGCAGAGAGGGCAGAAGGGTGACTTCTGACAGCTTGGCCCCTCCGTAGAAGTCCTATAGAACGTCTTCCATGAACAGATGAACGCAGGGTTTCGGGCCTGGGCCTCACAAGGAGGGGAGGGCATTCGGGGGACGGTGGGGGAGAGGAGGCTCCTGGGGAGTCTGACTGTCCTCCCACAGGTGGCTGCGGGGGAGCAAATGGAGGGGCTGCCCCACGTCTCCAGCCCTGGGCGGGGCATAGCCTGAGCCTGAACCTGGCTGCTGCGCTGGCGTGCGTTGTTATGACTCATGACCTAGTCCTGCCTGCGAGTGGATCAATGACATCTCACCAAGACTTTAGGTCCAACCACCGACTGACAGGAAATAAAGGGCAGAGGGACAGGTCAGGAGCATCGAGGGGATGCGCTCAGTTCCGGACGGGGGCGCTCTACAGGACAAACGGCTTGTTCCGTCACCAAACAAACTGGAAGAAACAGAAGAAAAGAAAAAACGAGCAGTGACGGAGCCTGCAGAGGTGCTGCTGAAATGGTGCACGGTAACCCCTGCTCTCCTCCTGGGGAAACTGGCCGGCCTCTCATCTCAGGCCCCAGCCGCACCCCGGTCCTCACCAGAGGCTTTCCTGCCAAGATGAACTCAGGGTTGGTTTTCACTCCCCTCTAGCCACTGGTGCTACTGCCTCCCCATGGACCGAGTTTTCTCCCTGCAGTGTTAGCACCTCCTTCAGAGCACAGAACTGACTGTCAGAGCCAGAAAGGGCTCTAAGAGCACACCGGGCCCAGCACTTCCTGTGATAAAATGAGACCATCAGCCCAGAAGCCCTGTGAGCCGTGGACGAGGGTCGGAGCGCTGGACATGGTGGCAGAGACGTCTGGCTGGCGCTCAGACCTCAGGGACCAGCATTCTTCTCTCTTTCCCGTGCTGACCTCCCCAGATGCACCCCCATCCGACCCCTCACCTCCCACGGGCCTCCCAGTCTGTGGGGCAGGAATCCATGTGGAACCAGAGCTCACGGCCCTGCCACGCTCCTCCCAGGCTCTGACCCATTCACCTCTCCTCCTGGCGGCTTTGTTGCATTTGGTCTTGGGTGAGTTACTGGGGTTGAAGTGTGGGCTTTTCTGGAAGAGGTCTGGGGCCCCAGATATGGCTCCCAGCAACAGAGAATGTTTGGGGCAAGGAGGACTGAGGGGGTCAGAGAGAGGGCATTCCCGGAGCTTGCAGACCAAGGCGCTGACCCCTCGGCCTCCAACCCCCTTCTGAGCAGACAGAATTGCAGGTGTCCCTCATCGACAGAAAATTATGTCTGGTTTCTTATTTTTTCCTTCAAAATGTTGTTCATATATTTTCCTTTTTTCATTTCTACTTCTAATCTGCCTGGACCGGGTGTTTGACCTATAAATCAAGACCCTGCTTCCCCCTGCTGCACAGATGACTGTTTCAAACGTCCTAGAGCCTTCCCTGGAGCTGGTGCCTTGGAGGAAGGGGCGTGTCTATAAACCCAGAGAAGTGCCCTCAGGGCTTCTGTCACCTGGCCATTTATTCATTCGTTGCATATATTAGGTACTTATTACTTTGCAAGAGTTTTTGTGAGGCTTTTTTTGTGTATGGTTTCTTTGTTTGGTTTTTGGCTTTAGGAGGTTTTCTGGCCACACCATGAGGCATGCAGGATCTTAGTTCCCCAACCAGGGATCGAATCCGTGCCCCCTGCAGTGGAAGTGTGGAGTCCTAACCCTTCGGACCACCAGGGAATTCCCAAGAGTTTATAATAACAGATATTTGAAAACAATCCAGGTGTCAGCTATCTCGGCCTTGTTTGTTAAGCTCTGGTGTGTCCCCAACTGAGAAACAGTGAGACAGAGGGTGGGGAAAGACCCTCAACTAAAAGCAAAGCTCAGGACAGTGGGCAACGTGTGCCTTTCATCACAGAAAGAGGAAACAGAGAGTTTACATGTGCATTTGTTTATTTTGCACAAAGAAACACAGGAAACTAATAAACATGGTGGGAAACACAGGTGGGGTGGGAAAGAGGCATGGGGAGTAGAGGTGGGTATAAATCTTTCAACATATCCCTTTTCATATTTTTTTGATTTTTGAAATGTGATTCCATACCTATTCGAACTTCTTATTTTACTATAACAAAATTTAAACTCTTCGATGGCCCTGCCCTCGCGTCCGCTACGAGCTCTAAATGGGGCCAGAGGGCAGGACGCCCATGGCAGGAGCGGGCCTCTCTCCCGGAGGAGATGGGGAGCAAAAGCAAAGCAGGGGAGGCAGGCAGTGCAAGTGAGACGGCCGCAGCGGAGGAACGGACCCCAGGTCTGGTCACCGTGGGAAGGAGGAAGTGAAATTCCGGCCGATGTGTTTTCAAAGCGAGCGCACCTGCCCCTGTGGGTCTGAGCCGGAAAGGGCGCCGGGAGCGAGAGGCGGCACCTGCGCTACCGTGTGTGGCCACCAGGGGTCAGCAGCGCGCCGCCCGCCGCAGGTGCCGCCGCCACAGGTGCCGCAGGTGCCGAAGGTGCGGGCCACAAGCATCGCCTTTGCTTTCCGACTCCTTCCTCCCGGCACTTCCCACCAAACGACGGTCCCCGGGGGCGGGGGCGGAGGACCCTGGACAAAGGCTCTGGGAAAGAATCCGTTCCTCCGGGGCCACAGGAAGCCGAGGCCAAGGGAAGCCAGGGGTCATGGGAGGGGTCAGCCTGTCCCCCGAGGGCTGATGCGTCCCGGCCTCATGGAGCCAGAACAGGGGTGAAACGGCTGTCGTGGGTGGGTTAGGGGTTGAGCAGTGCGAACCCCACCCTCAGAGAACTGACCCAGGCCCACCAGGGTGATGGGCCCCTGACAGGAGAGAAAACAGCCCCGTATTGTAGGGTGAGCACTGAGGCAAGACTCAGGAACCTGCTATCACCTGCTGTGTGACCTGGGAGAGTTACTGACCCTCTCTGGGCCCCAGTTGAGCCCTCTGTCCCTCAGAGAGGGTGGATAAAATGATCTTTAGGCCTCTCCCCACTCTGATATTCTGTGAATCTAAAACTTCCAGTCCTCCCACCTCTTCCCCTCTGGGAGGTCTGGCTGGACTGGGCAGACCTCATCTCCTAACATACGGTCTCCCGACAGTCCCCAAGGAAAGGCCCTTTGGGAGGTTGGATCCTGGCCACCCTGAAGGAGGAAGAGGAAGAGGCTATTGGCTGAAAAGCCTGGACCCCGTGGAACCCAGCATCTCTGCCCCAGCCGCACCATCGGCGGGGAGAATCGGGAGCTACAGATGCTTCTCAGGGCAAAGCCCGTCTGAAGTCGCTGCCTGTCCCCACCGCGATCCCAGATCCCACACCTCTGAAGTCCGTGCTCCGGGATGCAGAAAAAAGAACAAAGAAGGCTACATTATTTTAGGATGACTGCTAATTAAAGTAGCATATATTATGTATGTGAAAGTAATATTTATAATCTAGCAAGCTGACTTAATTTCGGCCGATAGATGCATCTACATGTAGCCAGACCTCAAGGAGTCCAGTCTTGCAGGAGGCGTGGCTCACATCAGTGCTTCAAACTCCTGACCTGGGGAAAGGGACATTTGGGGATCTGGACAAGGTGGCTGAGATGGGTCACAGAATCCTGTTCTGGTGAGCTTTAAAAATTAAACAGGCAGGTCTTCCTGAGGAAGTTCCGGGCAGCACCTGATAACCAATCGATCGATCAGAGAAAGTTCTTCTTACAGCAGAATGGCAGCTGATACATATGGAAGAAATGGGAGAACCAGAAAAACCACCATTTGGTGGTTGTCTCTTCCAGGTATTTTCTATGGCATCTTACATGTCCTTCCTACTATGTGACCTTGACCATCTTCCATCAGAAGGCAAGGTCTCTCCCCCTCCTCTTGAAACCGTGAGGGTTTAGCCTAGAGAGATATGACCCAAGAGTATGGCAGATGTGATGCCAGGGGACTTCCAAGTTTATATCAGAAAAGGCAATAGAACTTCTGCTTTGTTCCCTGAACACGTACTCTTGAAGCCTTCGGCCGCCATGCTGTGCGGAAGCCCACCCGGGCCTGTGCAGAGACCCCTGGCTGAGGTGGGAGGCTGTGTGGAGACAAGGAGGTCCCGGCCAGCCCCCAGCCGCTCCCACCCCTCCAACTCATGGAGAGACGGAACTGCCGCAAACAGAACTGCCCAGCTGGGCCCACCCCAAATCCTGGAGCCACAGAAACCGTGAGAGACAATACGTCTTATTGCTTCCTTGAGCCACTAAATTTTGGGATAATTTGCTATGCAGCACTAGGTAACTAAAACAGCCACGAGGGGAGTAATAGTCTCGATTCAGACACTAAACCTCAGTGGATGCACATTCTCTCTTGCCTAAAGCTAATTTCTCATCAGAGTTCAGCATCATTTCTCCTTCCTTTTATTCTAGGATCTTCTGATTATCACCTTTTTCATTTATGTTTTCAATTGCTCAGGACAGTGGGCAACCTTCATCACAGAAAGAGGAAACAGAGTTTACATGTGCATTTGTTTATTTTGTACAAAGAAACACAAGAAACTAATAAATGGTTTATTTATTTATGTTTAGAGTTCTTTGTACTATTCTTGCTACTTTTCTGAAGTTTCACATTATTTCAAGATGATAAGATTAAATGTTCCATGGTTTTCCCTGAGGTTGGATCCCAACTTCTGAACTGCTGGGAAAGAGGAGGATTCACACCTCCAACGGCATTCCCTCAGTTGGATCTTCCAGAACCGCCCCCCACCCCAAGCTGTCCTGGACGGAAGCAAAACTCCAGGACCCGGAGGACAGGCCAGGGCACCCATCGCTCCAGGACCCGGAGGCCAGGCCAGGGCACCCATCGCTCCAGGACCCGGAGGCCAGGCCAGGGCACCCATCGCGGGCCAGACGATGGGGACTCCGGTTTTCCAGCCCAGACCATTCTTCTAACAAAGGAGGACAAAGGATTTGACCTCACTCTAAAAACAAATAGATACAGACTCCAGGAGTTCAAATCACGAAAGGTGTTTCGTGAGCAGGAGGTTTTGCTACGGATTCCCTTTAAAGAAACAGCGAGCCCCCCGGTGCAGCAAGGCTTTGCTTACAAGAGTTCAACTAACACAAGTTTTCCCCGAAGACCTGTATGTCAGGGCGCCTCTGGGAAGTCACAGGAAGAGTGAGTGAAACAAGCTTTACCTTCTCTGCCCAACGCAGCGCCTGGGGGGCCACGGCTCCTCCCTCCTGCCGAGTCCCGGTCTGGCTCTACTGGTGTTTATGTTTCTCTGCTCGGACTCTGCCTGTTGAACCGGCACGAAGGCACCACAGCTGGTTAGTTTTCCCAAATCAGAGACCCTACACTCCTGGGAGACCCCCATGACTGTAGCAGCTTGCTACCAAAGCCCGTTCTGCTAAGTTCCGTTGTCACCGTTCATTGAATCCAAGTCAGCTCAGTTGGGACCCGTGTGCCCCCTGCTGGGATTGGTTAAGGCCATGAATCAAAAGGGCTTCAAGGGCATCTGGTTCCCTCCGGATACCAGCCTGTGGTTGAGCACCCTGGTCAGCAAGGCTGTCCCAGCACCGGGAGCCAGGACCCAGGGGGAGGGTGGGCCTCACCACATCCACACAGGACCCAGGGGGAGGGTGGGCCTCACTGCATCCACACAGGACCCAGGGGGAGGGTGGGCCTCACCGCATCCACACAGGACCCAGGGGGGCCCTGGGGCGGGCAGAGCTCGGGACACTGAGGCTGGAGTCCCCGTGCGGGGCGGGATGGAGTGGGAGGGACCCTGGCTCACAGGGTGCTACGTGCCCGGTGGGGACAGGAGTTTCCTAAGTGCACAAACTTGTCACAGTGGAGGACCCTGGTTTAATTTAACTTTAAAAAAAAATAAATTTATTTATTTATTTTTGGCTGCATTGGGTCTTCGTTGCTGCGTGTGGGCTTTCTCTAGTTGTGGTGAGCAGGGACTACTCTTCATTGCGGTGCATGGGCTTCTCATTGCGGTGGCTTCTCTTGCTGTGGAGCATGGGCCCTAGGCATGCGGGCTTCAGTAGTTGTGGCTCATGGGCTCAGCAGTTGTGACTCACAGGGCCTAAAGCGCAGGCTCAGTAGTTGTGGAACACAGGCTTAGTTGCTCCGTGGCATGTGGAATCTCCCCGGAACCAGGGCTCGAACCAGTGTCCCCTACGTCGGCAGGCGGATTCCTAACCACTGCGCCACCAGGGAAGCCCCTAATTTAACTTTAAACAGTCATTGCTCCGGGAGAACGAGCTGGAAAGGGCAAAGAGAAGAGAGAGAGCAGCTAGGGACTGTTGTGAGTCAGGCCAGAGTGCATACAGCAGCTGCAGGGCAGGCAGCGGCGGTGGGGGGAGGGTGGGTGAACAGGGGCAGCCAGGACTCCTCTGACGACCTCTGCGCCGCGTGGACGGACATGCCAGTCACTGAGACGCCAGGGAGGGAAGCGTTGCTCGGAGCCGGTCTCCGAGGCTCCTGTGGGCCATCGAGTGTATCGATTGGGAATCATCCACGGGTTTGGGAATCATCAAGTACGCGGTTTCTAAAAGGAAGGAGTGGACGGGACCACCCAGGAGAAGAGTGTGGAGTGAAGAGAGAAAAGGGGAGGGGAGCAGCGGAGACAAATGCGCAGGGCTGAGCTGAGGGGCGCCCACCCGAGATCAGGCCAAGAGGAGCTCGGGGACGGGGGCCCCCCCGGGAGCTGCGGCCGGAGGGAAGCAGGAACCCGGAGGGGTTGTGTCACCGAGGCCGAGGGAGGACATTCCACGAGGTGTGTGGGGTCCACTGGTGAGGGCTCTGAGAGGTTGGGCGAGGTGGAGGCTGAGGGTGGCCTTCGCAGGTCGGTTCTGGTAAAGAGACGGAGGTGTCTTCCCTGGGTTCCAGACCTGCAGAGAGGTGGTGAGGCCGGGGCGGAGGGGAGCAGAGGCAGCGGGTGACAGACGGCCGTCTCCTCACTTGGGGCCCCTTGCCAGCTGGGCCACAAACTTCTGCCACCTCTCCTCCCAGGTTGCCATGGCAAACTGCTTCTCGGGCTCCGAAAGGGCGCTGTACCTGCAGGGGAGGGGCACCCGGGTCAGCCTGGGGAGGGGCGGGAGGGGACCTCGGATGCCGGCAGGACACCACGTCCCCAGGCCGAGGGCAGTCACAGGATGAGAGACGATGCAGAGAAACGCACGGAAACCTTCGGGCCTCAGCCCAAACCTCGGAGCGGTCAACACAGGCGGTGACCGAACAGGAGGACACGTACACTCACCTGACACGTACACTCACCTGATGGAGTTCATGGCCAGCTGTTTGAGTGTCCTCAGGTCGGCCGTCATCCCCCCGATGCCCATGAAGGCCTCGTAGAAATCATAGGACAAGCCTTTGGCTCCAAAAGTAGCAGGGTCATCAGAGCTGATGACCATGGGGTACCCAGTGGCCATCAGCACAGCCGCAGGGTGGTTTCTTAGGTCAGACACCAGCCTCAGAACCTGCCCAGAGACAACCGTGCATCCGTGAAGAGCCGTCACGAGGAAGGCGAGGCCGTGAGTATAATCGGGCCTTGCCATCCCCGTCACTGTTCCGAGCATCGGGACTCTGGGCGGTCCTGACGCAGGTCCTCCCGCGATTCCTCGTTTTCTCCACAAACATCTGGTCTCTCTTGGTCCTGCTCGCAGCAGCCGTCCTAAGCACAAAGCCCCAAGCAGCTGCGCGGCAGTGGGACCCCACGCTACCCGCTGCGTGTCCGTCCCGGGCCCCTTTAGCTTTGTCCATAGCTTCACCCGCCATCCCGCCCCACTGGGGACCCTCATTACTATGAATGGTTTAGGCAAAGTCCATTCCTACATAACTTCACGAACGGGAGTGAGAGTGGAGGGACAGAGAAACCAAGGGAGTTAATGGAGAGATTATGCAGGAGAAAGGTTGGTCGTGGCTGGGGGAGGAGAGTGCCCTCCACTGACCCCAGGGAGCCTGCATACCTGGTTGGAGATGGGACAGACTTCGATGGCGATGTCCTTCTTCCAAGCCTCAGCCCAGACGGCCGGGTGTTTGCTCAAAGCAAACCCATGGCCAATCCTGCTGGAGTTCAGTAACAGGGCATCTAGAACGTTCCTGTCTGCAGAAGTACCCTGCCAGTCTAGGGATAAAGGGGGTGGGTCTTCAGTAGGATGGAGGGACCCACAGACCCTCTGCAGGGGAAGGGCCCAGACTCCCCAAGCAGGAAAAGGAAGAGAAATGACCATTAACACAAAAGCGCACACGCGCACACGTTTTCCTTATGACAATGCTGAAGAGAGGTACGGCCTGCCTATAGGTACGTATGTATGTATGTACGTATGTAACAGTTGAGGAAGTTGAAACCCACACAGGCTTTATGAACTCAAGCAAGGTCCTCAGGTAGGAAGCAGCAAAACTGGGTTTCAAGCCTTGGTCTACCTGACCCACCGTCCATATTCTTTCTTTCCATTGTACGTTTGTTCCCAGAGATGTTTTCTGGGAATTTTAGGTGCGGGATCCTCTACAACGTGCTGCAGCCTCCGTCACTCTAATGATTTGTACGAACTTTAACTTCTATCTGTAACAGAGCTCTTGGGACAACCCGTGGCAGGACGGCAGCAGCCGGCAGGAACCAGCCACCCCGAGGCAGCTTCCCGCTGGCAGGGCCTCGCTGGAGGTGAGAATGGCTGTTCGGACTCTGCCAGCTGGGGAGGGAGGGTGAGGACTCCTGCAGCTCCCCCCCAGTACAAGGAGGTGCCCTGGAGGAAACAGCTCCTCTCTGGTCACGCCTGGTTGTGACTTCAATATCTGTGGCCAAGTGGGGTGAAATCCCGGACCCAGAAAGAAAGCGGAGGTTGCTTATTGCGGGAGATCACAGAAGACCTAATTGTGAGACCCAGGTGTGAGGGCCCCGGGCCTGGAAAAGCATCCTGACTGATTTATGTGGGAAATGTGAAAACTCCACTTTTCTGCTGGGAATGAAACCCAAGTATTCCCATTGCTGGTGAGGGCATGTGCTTCAGGTGGATTTTCACTAGTTTCCTAACTACTACTTCTTTTCAAAGATTTTTTTCTTTTTAAATAAAGGTATTAAATACCCAAGCCCTGGCAAAATCCTCTCCTAGGACCATGCGTCTTAGAATTGAGATGATTTCACAGAGGTGAGTACGATTTTCCCAACCAAAGCACGTGGTCTTCAAGGCTAACGCCTGCCCCCACACGTACCATCTCCACTTCCCCACCCCCACAAACAATTCTTTAAATCTCCTAGAACAGCTTGGATCTAAATGGACTTCAAAATAATGTCAGGAAAAAGAGATTAATGCGTGATTTCCCTGGTGGGACTTCCCTAGTGGTCCAGTGGTTAAGACTCCAGGATCCCTGGTCGGGGAGCTAGATCCCGCATGCCACACAGCAAAACTAAGAGTCCGCGTGCCGCAACTAAGAGCTCGCGTGCCACAACTAAGACCCAGGGCAGCCTAAATAAATAAATAAATAAGAGATTAGTGCACAGGAGCCTTCCTCTGAGAGATGATGTGAGACACCAAGGTTTAAGCCTGGCTATGAAATCCCAGCTCCCACGGCTCTGCCCTTGTCTCCTAGGTCTTCTCGGGTGGCCTGAGGGGTGCCAGTCGGGGTGCAGCAGGTCTAAGCCCCCCAGACCTTCCCTGGGATCTGATGTCGCAGCTGTGACCTGGTGCTGCTTCTGCTGAAGGTCGACGTGTTTTATATAAGGTCTGGAATGTCTAGAGGCTGAGCGAAGACCAGTGAGCCCGTGGACTGAGCTTTGAGGAGCAGAGACATGGCTGGGCGGATGGCATTTCAGAAACAAGGGCAGCCAGGCTGCCTGAGTGGGGTGGGGTCCCCCCTTCAGCCTGGTGGGGGTGGACAGTGCCTCCCAGACGTGGCGCTGGTCTGGTGGTCCCTCTCCCACCACCTCCCGGTGTGCCACTTGGCAGGTGAGTCAACCTCGAAAGCACAGTTCATGCCTTATAAAAAGGAGATCATCAGAAAGGTTCCCAGCTCCTTACCGTGGACCAATTACCGTGTTTGGCTGGAGCCTTGGGCTCCTCACCTGTAAATGGGGGTAAAAGCGCCCTCCTGGCAGGACCAGCTGAGAGCTATGAATAATGTATGTGAAGGGCAGCTGCCCCAGTATCACTGTCCCTCCTTCTCCGGGCGTTGCTGTCAGGACAGATGTGATAATGTACGTGAAAGGGACAGGTGCCGTGAGACACCTTGGGGCTGTCAGTCCACTTCCCGATGTCCCGTCCGTGCCCTCGGAGATGGCCAGGGCCCCTGCCCATCACCCCCTCTGTCCCTGACGGGGTCATAGGCTCACCTGTCTCTCCGGCATGGAAGAAGTAAGGCAGCTTAATGCCCCGTGAGGCTGGAATCATCAAAACCTCCTTGTAGTCATACAGGGAGTGGCCCGTGTCCTCTCGCCCCACCTGCAGGACAGATTGGGGGACCTTGCTGGTGTGCCCTGCAGCCCTGTACCTGCCCGCACTGCTGAGGCCTCAGGCACACAGCCTTTTGAGAGGGACCAGTAGCAGGACTGGGAAAGAAAAAGAGAGCGCGTTGCCCCGAAACAACTCCCCCCTTATTCAGAGGCTGTACCTCGACCCTCCCAGCCTTTACGTGGTGTCCTGCACACGGCCTTCCCAGCCCTGCGTTCCAGCCCGAGCTCCTTGTTGGGGGAGAGAGAGACTCAGAGAGACACTGAGACAGAGACAGAGAGGGCAGGAGAGCCTGAGCCCTAGACCAGGGTTGGGAGGATTCTGGCCTTGGCCCCCTGGGCTCCCCAGGCCTCCCTCAGCCATAATTAACTGGACAGCAATTGCACCAAAGTCGGCTCTTCAAAGGAAGCCCCACCCCCAGGGGCGGGAGTGAGAGAGCCTTGGGAGAGAAAGCGGGGAGGGGCGCTGACACTCTCGTGATAACACAAGCTGGGTGCTCAGCGCAGCAGGACGGGGCGCAGACCCCAGGAAACGTGGGGCTCGGGAGCCAGCCGACCCTTTGAAGAACACCAGCCCGGCTTCCCTCGAGGATTGGTGCACCCGAGTCTGTAGGGACCGGTCGGGAGGCGCCGCGGACAGAGGGGAAAAGGGGATGGAGAGGCCGGATGCCTTGAGCAGCCCCCAAGGACCCCAGGAGGACACCATGGTCCAGAGAAAACGATTCCTTGAGATCCGCTCCCGGGACCCTGGTGGGTCTGAAAGTAAAAGGGCTTCAGCACAGTCTCGGCTAAGAGGTGCATATTCTGGAAGAGGGGGTCGGGGTGCCTTTAGCCAGTTGTAGATGAATTTAGCTTCTTAATGAGATTAAGGAGTTGTGTCACCTGGAAGTGTGGTCTGGCTGTTATTTAGGGCAGGGGGGTGAGGGGGCTTTGGAAACAGCTGGGGTGAAGGGGGCGGGGCCGCTTTGGGGTCCTGGATGGCGCACTCCGGCCCAGCCCCATGTCTCCTTCCAGACACCCCAGCCCTGGGCTGCAGCTTGAAGAGCGATGTGTCGTGGGCACTGAGGCCAGAGCAGGGCAGAGGCCGGGGCGTGGGGGGCAGCCCCTCATCCTGGCCCTTCCTTGTTCTAGAGCTGCCCTTTCTAGCCTTTTTCTGAACTTTTCTGCTCTCCCTTCCCCACCCCCCCAGGCCCCGAGGGAGGGTCTCAGCGGTGCCGGCGCCCAGCTCTTCCCGGAGGGCTTTGGGCTGGGCCCATTACCAGGTCAAACCCTGCCACCATCCCGGGGAACTTGGCTCGAAGTTCCATGGCTGTCTGGATGGATTTCGTGATGGTGGACACATCTTTGGACCTGTGGGAGAGATGGAGAGAAGCACATGGGCGCAGGCTCCTTGGGGCCAGTTGGTGTAGTGAGCGCCCCTCACAGCCAGTCTGGCCTCATCCAGGGCACCCAGCCGCCCTTCCCACACGACCCCGCCCCATCCAGGCTTTTGTGCCCCCTAAGTGCCACATCACGGAGAAATTCTGCCCAAATCCATCCTTTCAAGGACTCCGGCGGGGTCCACAGAGAGCGTAGGCTCTGGAAAGCCAGTGGGGACGGGGACCCACAGGGTCAAAACAAATAATGCAGTTTTATTTGTCTGCATTTGGCTGAAGCAAAGCGGCCATGCCCGAAACTTGCCCCACATCCCTGAGAGGATGGTCCTGGATGGGCAGGACCTGCCAGGGCAGCTGGGCCTGGGCCCTGGTTCCGTCAGCAAGGCCCGGGCACTGCAGAAACCACACGACCAAAGTGTCTCTTCTCCCCCACACGTCTCTCCCTTCCAGCCCACGGCAGGGAAAAGGCGGGAGCGACACCACGGAAGCACAAAGAGAAAAGGTGCAAGTCCACGATGGGGCCGAGGCATCGGCCCACTTGTTCCATCCCTGGCTCTGTGAGCCCCACACCTGCCCGTCCCTCCTCTGCAGTGGGAGCAGCTGCCTCTGCCCCAAGCGCCAAGGGGACACCGTGCAGCTGCGCTCCTGACACCGGCCCCCGGGAGCCTCCACCATCCACCACTGCCAGCTCCACCCTGGCCCACCAGCTCCGGCGGCCCCAAGTCTCACCAGGACGGGAGGGGGCTCCAGGGAGGTCTGACTGCCCTTCCACCTCCCCCAGCGCGGGGCTGAGCAGGCGGGGTCTGCCCTCCCCAAACCCTCCAGCTGGACACGGCACCGACTGTCCAGACTGGCTGCTTTTTGACAAAAGGGAGACCCTTCCTTGGTAAAATCCGAATTCCGCTGTAGGCTTCCTTCTCTTGCCTGGGGCAAGGGCGAGTCTTTCTTTTCTGCTCCCAGAGGTCTCCACATAGACGTGGCTGCCTCGAGGCAGAACCCAGCAGCAGATTGAAGCAAAAAACCTTCAGGCAAAAGCACTAAACCCGTAACTGATGACCCAGGCCAGTGTGGGTCACAGCCTGGAATGATCTGGAAAGTTGCCACAGTTCTTCATTCCAGCCTGGTTCGGATTTCAGAGTGGATTCTGCACTCCCTCCCGCTACGGCACATGGAGTCCCCCGGGGTCTCTGGCCCCAGCCTCCCAGCCCCTCCCCCCCGCCCCCCACCCCATCTCCTCCTAGCTCCTTCAGCTTCAGCCGTGCTCGCTCTCACCTGTGATCCGAATAAATGAGTTTGATTCCAATAAACCCAGGATGCTCTTTTGCAAAATTACGAGCCACTTCTTCGTACAACCTCACCGACCACTCTGGGCTGTAGACCGTCCCGTTCAGTTCATACACCTGCGAGGGAAGCATGGTCCCGACCAGATGTCAGAGGTGAGCAGAGCAGATCCCCAGTCCCAACTGCCAACAGTCTCCAGAACTAGGCTGCACTCTGATTTCCTTGTTCAGTGCCTGTGACGGCCTCTGAGATTGATGAGAAGTCCCGAATGGGATAATGCTCTTTGGTGCCACGAGGCTGGGATGTCTGCCTCTTGTTCAGGGCTGGGTCCTGGCATCTAGAACAGTGCCTGGCACATGGTCGGTGCTCAGTAAGCGTTTGTGCAGCGAATGAGGAACAGGCCAGCTGAGAACAGGACACAAGCCAGAAAGGGTGTTCCAAGGACCCACTTCATCTCCCCACTCTCCCACCCCGAGGCGGGGGACCCCTGAGGTGGCCAAGCCACTAGGGACACCAAGAGTGAAATGGTCAGGGGCAGAGTGTGAAGAGCCAGGGGTGCACAATAGGTGAGACAAAAGAAAACATGCAGTGGGGAAAAGCAGGCTTTTTGCTTGTCCATCTCTGGGGGTCCTGAAGGGTATCAGATGTGCTACCCCCAAAGATTCCACTTTTACATAAGGATTATTTTGAGCTAAAGGCAATTAAGAAGCACAAAAGCAGACAGAGCTCTGTGCCCTCCTTTCTGCCTCAGAGCAGGACATATATTTCTGTCTGTGAAGGCGCCCCCTTCCAGCTCCCATTCCGGGAGAACAGCCCTTATCACTGCAGACAGAAACTGGGCTCCTTCAGACCAGTTCAACTGGGCTCCAAGCTGGATCTGAACGGACGAACCTGACTAAGATAACCCGTCTTCTCTCAGTTCCCCCATACACTTACCTCCCCACAATTTACTGCACCTGGAAGCCCAAACCTCTTTTCCTGTGTCTTATTGCTTTTCCACAATTTCTCACCATTTGTTAAAATATTGTAGTATATAAGAACCTGGTCTACCCACTTCTTTGGGTCTTCACTTCTGTTCTATGAAGGTCTCCATGCACGTAAAAATTAAACGTTGACATCAAATAAAATTTCTATGCCTTTTCTCCTGTTAATGTGGCTTTTGTCAGTTTATTTTATTTTTTATTTTTAAAATAAATTTGTTTATTTATTTTTGGCCGTGTTGGGTCTTCGTTGCTGCGCACCGGCTTTCTTTAGTTGCAGCGAGCAGGGGCTACTCTTCGTTGTGGTGCACGGGCTTCTCATTGTGGTGGCTTCCCTTGTTGTGGAGCACGGGCTCTAGGCACGCAGGCTTCAGTAGTTGTGGCACATGGGCCCAGTAGTTGTGGCTCACAGGCTCTAGAGCGCAGGCTTGGTAGTTGTGGTGCACGGGCTTAGTTGCTCCGCGGTATGTGTGATCTTCCCGGACCAGGACTCGAACCCGTGTCCCCTGCATTGGCAGGCGGATTCTTAACCACTGTGCCACTAGGGAAGCCCTGCTTTTGTCAGTTTAATTTGCACATCCCAAGAACAGGACGTAAGAAGGTAAAGGAAATTTACTTTCTTCCTTTCCTACTTACAAAGTTGTGTGGGTTTTTTTTTTTGGCTGCGTTGGGTCTTCGTTGCTGCGCGCGAGCTTTCTGTAGTTGTGGCGAGCAGGGGCTACTCTTCGTTGCGGTGCGTGGGCTTCTCATTGCGGTGGCTTCTCTTGCTGCAGAGCACGAGCTCTAGCTGCATGGGCTTCAGTAGTTGTGGCACGCAGGCTCAGTAGCTGTGGTTCGCAGGCTCTAGAGGGCAGGCTCAGTAGTTGTGGTGCAGGGGCTTAGTTGCTCTGCGGCATGTGGGATCCTCCCAGACCAGGGCTCGAACCCACATTCCCTGCATTGGCAGGTGGATTCTTAACCACTGCACCACCAGGGAAGCCCCCAAAGGATTTTTTAAAAGAATGCTTTTCCTGTTACTGATCGAGGCATTCTGTTAGAATCTTCAAATCTTTGATGCTATACTCCAGCAGTTCTCGAAGGATAGTCAGGGAGCCGTTGAGGGTCCCCTAGACTTTTGCAAAGTCTACAAATTCAAAGCTGTCTTCATAAACATGTTGAGGTGTTTTCTTTTTCACTCTAATTCCCTCTGAGTGTACAGAATTTTCAAGAAGCGTCATCATATACGGCAATACTGCTGACACAAAATAGATGGTGTAACTGTGTAGGCTTGTGCTTTGAAAATTTCTCAGTTTTAGTTTCTAACACTGGTTATATTATACAGGATATAATAGACAGAATCCACATAAACAAATCCATATATCCACATATAATCCACATAAACAAAAGCCCTTTAGGATCCTCAGAGATTTTGTGAGTCAAAGTTTGAGAACCATTCTGGGGGTAGCACCTGGTTTTTTAAACTCGCCCAGGTGATTCTCAGGTAATAATGTACCTCTAGGCTGAAGATCTACCGTTTTTGTCGATTTCACAGCCTTGTTAAGAGCACGATCACAGAGAAACGTAGTAGGAAAGTGCGGCCATCAGGATTCCGCAGAGCAACACCAATGACGTGAAACACGGGTCACTAGAGCAAAGGGCCAGGTGGAGTTTCTAATGAAGGATTCTGCTAAGAATCCAGGACAAAACCCTGGGAGTGGGTAGGGGGAGCAGTGGGACCGCTGGTTACACAAGTGACACAATCCAGGAAGCCGTCCGTGAACGACCACCCTGAGCTCCCTCGGCCCCCGACGTGTCCCCACCCCACCCCCCACCCCCGAGACCGCCCACGGGTAAATGCCAGCTGGGCTAGCTCCTGTGCATAATCCCCTGGGCGCTCCTCTCGGAAGGCTGGCCCGACCCAGTCTGAGTCTCCGATTCCGGCCGAGGGGGCGGGGATGGGGCCCAGGAGCTCAGACCCGCCTAGCAACTGTTGCTACGGGTGAGTGGCCTTTGTGATGGAGCATTAGTGACACAATAGGAGGCTGGGCAGAGGCATAGTCCATCAACAGCATCCCAGGCCCTGAATTAGCCCCACAGGCAAGGAGGGGGAGGCAGGGGGCTCAGAAGAGAATTCCAGGGCAGACGTTTTTAGTTGTTAATGCGTTGATGGCTCCCCTACTCTGGCTGAGGGGGCGTTAGGCAAAGACTCCGGACTGCAAGGGCCCTTTGTTCCAGGGTCAGAGCAGAGCAAACAGCAAGTCCCATCCCCCTCAGTCTTCACCCCAGCCCACATCCCAGCCGCCCTCCACCTTCAGGGAGCCCTGGCTGGGTGCCGGAGGAGGTGGGGTGAGAGGCTAGCTGGGCAGGTCCCCAGGGCAGACCCCAGAGCCAAGCGTCCCCAAGGGGCGTGGGGATGGGGGCGGGGGGGAGAAAACAAGCCCCAATTCCTTGCAGCTTCCCCAAAGACCTCCCCAGGGGCTCAGACCCTCGCTCGGCACCTCTCTCCCTCCTCTCCCCTTCCCCCTCAGGAGCCCAAGCCCCCTCCCCAAGGGGAGGCCTCCCTCCCACTCCCCACTCTGCGAAAGCTGCCAGGATGTGCCCACAGGAAGCGACACCCCCGGGCCGGAAGCCCATCGGGGAGCTCCTTTTGAGATGCGTGTAGCCCCACAGGGTTTCTCAAAGCCCAGCACCCCGGGCCCTGTCCCGTCCCTACTTACTGCCCACAAGGCCTGGGTCAGGCCCTTTGACCTTTCCGAGCCTGTTTCCACATCTGCAAAGTGCAGGTTGTGAGGCTCAAAGGAGACCATGCAGATAAAGTGCTTTCAAAAGGTCTTGAAGCGTGGCCTGGGTCAGATCGTCTGCATTGGAACCAAGGGGCGCGGGGGACAGGGGTGTTTGGCTAGTTAACTCGGCCGCTTCCTAGCCCAACCCAAGACCCAAGGTTTGGGACCCTGGGAGGTCAGGGTCCAAAGAGCACCTCCAACTTAGTCCCATGTACACCTACCACCCCTAAGCGTGATTATCACCCCTGGAGCCTCTGGAGGACTCTGCCGGGTCTGAAATGACTCACAGTCATTTCCCTAGCTGGGAAACCAGGGCTGACATACACACGGGGATTCAAGGAGAGGAAGCCAGTCCCAGGAAGGTGGGGGGGTGTGGTGGAGGCAGGGCTTAAACCAGACTCCGGAGGCGTTTGGGCTTAGGGGGCGGGGCCCAGGCTGGGCGAAGAAAAGGATTTCAGGCCAAACAGGGAACTAATGGCTCTGGGAGATGTGCTGTCCTCCGCCCTACACGGGCTAGTCCAGGGCCAGCTCATCTCTTTCCGAAATTCTTCTCCTAGTAGAAGGGGGACTGGACCCTCTCTTTTCTTTTGAAAGGATCGTTTGTACCCAGGACTTATTGACTCTGATCACAAGGCTGACGAAGACTCTCCTGGGGGCCGAGGTCAGGCCCACTCCCACTTCCCGAGAAGCAGAAATAGGCGCGCAGGTCTGTGCTCAGCGTGAAACCGGCAAACAACCACCAGACCCTGGTGGAGATGCACACCCTCACCTGGGCCGACCTCAAGGAGGTGTGAACGTATCCCAGGAAAAGGGGGTCATCCAGGATACACAGGAGAGTAGAGACCTGGAAGTGGGGGAAGGGGGGCCGCGACTCAGGACGGGAAGAATGGGTTCTCAGGGCTGGAGCAGCCTCCACGACAGGAGCAGCCTCCACGACAGGGTCCCCCAACACTTCAAGTCAAGCTAGGGCAATAGAGTCAGTTTAGGGATCCCACCCAGGATTTAAAAATTAGACTCCTGGGCTTCCCTGGTGGCGCAGTGATTGAAAGTCCGCCTACCAATGCAGGGGACGTGGGTTCGTGCCCCGGTCCGGGAAGATCCCACATGCCGCGGAGCGGCTGGGCCCGTGAGCCATGGCCGCTAAGCCTGCGCATCCGGAGCCTGTGCTCCGCAATGGGAGAGGCCACGACAGTGAGAGGCCCACGTACCGCACACACACACAAAAATTAGACTCCGAATGAAAAAATATCAGACAGTTTGGCTTCAGGAGAAGTTAAGATTTGTCTTCAACCCAAGGCAATAGAAATAAAAACAAAAATAAACAAATGGGACCTAATCAAACTTAATAAGCTTTTGCACAGCAAAGGAAACCATAAAAAACCCAAAAAGACAACCTACGGAATGGGAGAAAATATTTGCAAATGATGCAACTGACAAAGGCTTAATCTCCGAAGTATACAAACAGCTCATACAGTTCAACAACAAAAAAACAAACAACCCGATCAAAAAATGGGCAGATTTTAATAGACATTTCTCCAAAGAAGACATACAGATGGCCAGTAAGCACAGGAAGACATGCTCAACATCACTAATTATTAGAGAAATGCAAATCAAAACTACAGTGAGGTACCACCTCACACCAGTTAGAATGGTCATATTAAAAAGTCTACAGGGCTTCCCTCGTGGCACAGTGGTTGAGAGTCCGCCTGCCGATGCAGGGGACACGGGTTCGTGCCCCGGTCCGGGAAGATCCCACATGCCGCGGAGCGGCTGGGCCCGTGAGCCATGGCCGCTGAGCCTGCGCGTGCGGAGCCTGTGCTCCGCAACAGGAGAGGTCACAACAGTGAGAGGCCCGTGTATCGCAAAAGAAAAAAAAAAAAAAAGTCTACAAATAACAAATGCTGGAGAGGATGTGGAGAAAAGGGGACCCTCCTCCACTGTTGGTGGGAATGTATGTTGGTGCAGCCACTATGGAGAACAGTATGGAGGTTCCTCAGAAAACTAAAGATAGAGCTACCATATGAGCCAGCAATCCCACTCCTGGGCATATACCCAGACAAAACTATAATTCAAAAAATACATGCACCCCTACGGTCATAGCAGCACTATTCACAATAGCCAAAACATGGAAATAACCTAAATGTCCATCAACAGATGAATGGATAAAGATGTGGTACATATATACAGTGGAATATGAGTCATAAAAAGAATGAAATAATGCCATTTGCAGCAACATGGATGCAACTAGAGATTATCATACTAAGTGAAGAAGTTAGAAAGAGAAAGACAAATACCATATGATGTCACTTATATGTGGAATCTAAAATATGGCACAAATGAACTTATCTACAAAACAGAAACAGACTCACAGACGTAGAGAGCAGACTTGTGGTTGCCATGGTGGGGTGACGCAGAGGGATGGACGGGGAGTTTGGGGTTGGGCTGGGAGATGCAAACTATTACATTTAGAATGGATAGACAACAAGGTCCTACTGTATAACACAGGGAACTATGGTCAGTATCCTGTGATAAACCATAATGGAAAAGAGTATTAAAAAAAAGAATGTACATAAATACACTACCATGTGTAAAACAGATAGATAAAGGGAACTTGCTTAGCACAGGGAGCTCAGCTTGGTGTTCTGTGATGGTCTAGTTGGGTGGGATGGTAGGGGGGAGGTCCAAGAGGGAGGGGATGCGTGTATGTGTATGGCTGATGTACTTCACTGTGCGGCAGAAACTAACCCAACATTGCAAAGCAGTTATACTCAAAAAAAGAAAAAGAAAAAGAATGTATATATGTGTAAAACAGAGTCACTTTGCTGAACAGCAGAGACTGGCACAAGATCATAAATCAATTATATTTCAATTAAAAAAAATTTGTCTTCAAGAGAGAATTTACTGATGGGGAAGCATACGTGACTGCTCTGATTGATAATTTTCTCTGAAAACTGCATTCTGATTTTTTTTGTGTATACATCTGTCTCTTATGACTTTGGTCAATGTGTGTCAGTCCTCTGGAGGCCTTTTACTTCTGGGTGTACAAACAGTAAAATTTCTGAGCCAATAAAGACTATGGAATATGGTAACAAAACCAAAATAGTGCCACCCTTGAAGTCAGTCCAAATTACTGAGTGTGGCAAGGCCTTGGCACACTCGATAATTTGGATGAATGGACAGACCAGTTTGGATACTGTCAGGGAAGCGCTCTCAGCTGGACATCACATCTCTTCCCATCAAACACTCCTCAAACATTCCAAGCTTTATAAACCTTGTCTACCCTCACACCCCAACTTGGCTCCACGAGCGTTTTTGGTGCCACAGCTCCTGGGACTCCCGCATCGAGGGGTCAGGGGAAGTTCCCTCCACCCTCCTTTGTCAAAGGCCTTGGGTCCCCAGTGCGGAGTCCATCCCAGGGACCCAGGCCCTCCTGTCAATCTTGAACTTGGTTAATCAGCCTGACTGTTGCCCTTGGGATTGCAGGTCGGCTTAGGCTTATTAGGTGTCAGCTTTGCGTCCTGGCCTTTAAATTTCTCCAAACTGGGGGAAAGAGAGAGGACTTGTTTGGGGCCCCTTCATGTTGGGGGGTGATGGTGGGGGGTCCCTTTGGCCCACCCGGCCTTAGGTAGTGCTGTTATCAAAACCTTTGTTTTAATCCCATCAATGTCCATTGTATTCAGCCCATTTCGGGGTTTTCTTTTTTTTTTTTTTGTGGTAAAGGGGACTCTCACTGTTGTGGCCTCTCCCGCTGCTGCGCTCCAGACACGCAGGCTCAGCGGCCATGGCACACGGGCCCAGCCGCTCCGTGGCATGTGGGATCTTCCCGGACCGGGGCACGAACCCGTGTCCCCTGCATCGGCAGGCGGACTCTCAACCACTGCGCCACCAGGTAAGCCCTTCATCCCATTTCTTAATAACCATCTACAGATTCCCACACTGCTGGGACCAGTCCTGTGACTCTCCCCTTAATAACCCTTTACAAATGTCTACCTTGTTGGAAAGAGTCCTGACTTCACCCTTCTTCTCACTCCCTTGTTAATTAATGGACCATTTTTATTAGCATCTGTAAGACCCATGAGGCGAAGCTAGGAGACCACGGCTTCCCAAACCATTTTGTTCGTTTGAGTTAAGGTAACCTTTTGGTCTTAACATTGGTACCAATAAAACAGGTGTTTACAAGGAGAGGTCTCTAAAAACTTTACCAATTTAGAAGTTTTTCCAGTTCAAAGTATCTATCCTCTGGCCATTGGTAGTAAGATCGTAATACCAACTCACACCATAAGGTTTTCCGTGGCTTAACCATGAACGAGAGGTGTCGCAGGAGAGTGCAAAGGACACAGCCTCACAAGCTCCAGAAAGTTCGCCCCCAAGGATGGTCTAAGGAAGCAAAGGCGGCTATGAAGGTTGAGATGACAGAGGCCCCTTGTGGACGGAGACCCCTTGTGACAAACCCCCGGGAGCCGGCACAGTTGGACAAGGACGCTGGTTGCAAGCCCAGGTGTGGCCTGTGCTTCCGACCAGAGGTGATAGCTAGGAATCCCAGTCTATCCGACTGGCCACCAAATGCCCTGGTGCCTGTGCCTTCCAGACAGCAGGACCAGCCAAGTTTTCTCCCTGGTGCTGAGGCCAAACTCTCAAGACATAGAACAAGAAAAAAGTAAAACCCATCAGCCCAATGGTTTTCCTCCTTATGACACAAAAGACAGAAACACAGAAAAACAGCGACTGTCTCTGGGAGGAAAAGGACTCACAAGCCCAGAGCTCTCTTCCGAATTCACTGACCCAGAGGCCCTAAGGCCCAAGAACTAGCTCCAGGGATATTTTCTCCTGCTAATCTGATTTTAGAAAAGAGAAAAAGGACTCTAACCCCTCCAGTTTCCAAAAGCCCCTGCAGGCAGAGATCCAGCAAACTGACAGGATAAGGATTCTCACCTTCTCCCAGGATCTCTGAGATGCGGGAGCCTGGGGCCAGGGGTGTCCAGCCAGTGAAGTTGAATCCGGCTGCCTAGGCCAACTGGCCAACTGTCAGGGTGTAGGGGGGAGACATTTCCATCTACCCCTCGAGGTTCTGGCTGGTCTGAGAATTAAACTGACATGAGACAGCTTAACAGGAGAAAATCTAGCAAAAGTTTAATAACAGCTCTACGTGGGAGAGACCCAGGAAGACTGAGCCACTCACCCAAATGGCTGAAGCCCTCACCTTAAATACCATCTTCAGCTCAAGACAAAAGAGGAGGTTGGGGGTAAGGGGTTTGGGACTTCAAAGGGGAGGAAGGCAATTCACAGGGTGATAAAAAGCAAGTGTTTGGTAAACACATGTTTGCTGGGCCAGCAGGGACAGTGGGACAGAGTGGACTCTGGTGTCCAGGCCCTGAGGGGTCCCCCGACCACACCCGGCCGTATTCTCTGCAGAGACTCTGGTGCGGCTCTATGCTGAGAACAGGCCCTTTAGGTACTTTTAGTCACTTAGGGGGAAGGTCAAAGGCTCTTCCTGAGTCTTTTAGGCCTTGATTGTTTCAGCCCGAAATAATCCACATGCCAAAGTGACACTTTTGGGGGCGAGTATGCTCCCCTACAGCGCAATGCACACACTCTTGTGAGCCCCCTAAAGGTACTGGAAGAGCCTTCCAGTACCTCTGCTACTCCCTCGACCCCCAATCCCCACCTCCCCCCAAAAGTCCTCAGGAAAGTCCTCTTCCACACCCACCAGAAGGGTCCTCTCTCCGCAGCACTTGACCCGCCCGGGCTCCTTGTGGGACGCCTCCCCAGCCTGGAGCCCCAGCCACCCCGCTGCCTCCCCCAACTCAGGTCTGCAAAGCTGAGGACGGTCCGTCTCAGGTACCTGAGACCCCATCACCCTTTGCTTCTGGCCAACAGGCAAGGTCCTATGAGCGATTTGTTCATATTTTGACACTTTGGGATACTTTTGGACTCTTCCCAATCTTTTCCTTTTTTTTCTCTTTGACCTTTCTTCCTCAAAGTCAAATCAAATGTCTCTGTTGCCCATAGAAGACCCTGTGTTCCACAGAGAGGGCCCCCAGGAGCTCACCAGACCTCACTCTACCTGCAACTAGACCCACTTGCCAGATGAAAGGCTCAGCGGGCATCGTCTTGTGGGACTCACAATAGCGCATTTGGATAGGAAGGGAGACGGTCAAGGATGGTCTGGGCACGAGACACTGCCCAGAGTCCAGGGCAGGTGCCCAGGCATCAGCAGGCCCCGTGCGTCTGGGGGGAGCTGGGCCGTGGGGATCACGAGGGAAGGGAGGTGACGGGCAGTGAGGGGCACGTGCCCAGTTTTGCAAGGCCCGCCCAGGGCTTCTTGCTCACATGGCCCCCGGAAAGGCACCAGGCCCCTTGGGGGTGAAGCCGGCCCTCGGTCCTGTGCAGCACCAGGGTGGGGAGCCCGTGAAGCCCTACAGGGTGAGAGCAGAGAGTCCAGCCTGAGCAGAGACGGACTCACCGGGTACAGCATGGCTCTGAGCTCCAGGTACAGCACATTGTCCTGGTAGAACTCCTCCAGGCCCTGGGAGATGTAGTCTCGGAATACCGGGGCGTAGCTCACGAGGCCCGCGATCGCGAAGAAGATGGTCTCGAACTTGGCCCAGACCACGTCTTGGTTTGCATAAGTCGCCTGGGGGTCCTCGGTCATCAGAGTCAAATTCCTCAGCAGGCTGTCAGGATACAAAGGGTGGGCAGAGGCTTGCTGCAGGCTGTCAACTCCAGCCTGTAGGACTCCTGCCCAGGCTCCCTGATGGAGGCCCCCCACCCTGGGACCTCCAAGTGCTCCCCAGGAGACACCTGGCAGGATGCTCCCACCAGCCAGGCTCTGCTGTCCCCCTTGGCCTCTTAGCCAGGCTGACCCCACTGAACGGACATCTCAGACCAAGCTCTCCTTGGAGGGTGCTATGCACTGAATGAATCGTGTCCCCAAAATTCATATGCTGAAACCCTAATTCCCAATGTGAGATGAGGACTTTCAGAAGGTAATTAAGGTTGAATGAGGTCGTAAGGGCGGAGCCCTGACCCAGTAGGGCTGCTGTCCGAGACCCCAGGCGTGCATGCACAGTGAGAAGGCGGCCGTCTGCCAGCCCAGGAGAGAGGCCTTGGAGAAACCTGCCCACACCTTGATCTTGGACTTCCAGCTTCCGGAACCATGAGATAATACATTGGTATTCTTTAAGCCACCCCGTCTGTGGTATTCCATTGTGGCAGCCCCAGCAAACTCAAGCCCGAGGTCCGATGGAAATGGTTGTGGACTTGGCAGTGCAGGACACAGGTTACTTCCGGGATTAGCAGTTTACCAGCCGTGTGGCCTTGGGGAGCCTCCTTACAATGCAGGCTGAGCTGCATTTTCTTACTCATCCAGGAAATACCTCAAGAAAGCCCTCTGCGGATGGTTCTATGATCAGAATAGTTATTATAATATTTGTATACGAGTCTGTTAGGAAGCTGGCCATCATGTTTTCAGGCTGTTCCATCCATCCTGGGCCCTCTTGGCTCCAGGAGTTGGGAATCCCCTTGTCTCCGACCGCACCGAGGTCCAGACGAATCCCGTTCGGTGCAGCAGCAGTGTCACTGGTCAAATCGGGTTTTAAACGTACCAGGAACTTGCTGCGGATGGGGAAGGTGTTGAATGCCTTGGTGAAGCAAAGGATCCCATAAAGTTAAGAGAAAAAGCCTCCTGACTTTTTTAACGCCAGGTGTTTCTAGAAGGGTCTGTCCCACGGGGACAGCGCACACGCCAACCCCACCTGCGCAGGTGCGAGACGGGTTCTTCCCGAACCACCACCCACCTGCGGTCAAACTCGGTGATGTTCGGCAGCCCCTTTCGAAACTTCTCCAGCAAAACCCACTCGGGACATTCTGTCGTGTTCAGGGTGGGGGGAGTCGAGCGAGCAAATCTGAACTGCGGGGTCCCCCTCGGGGTGAGGCAGAAATAGCAGTGGGGCCTGTAGGTGACGTTTCTCACCAGCCAGTCCACGCTGACGATGCTGATGTCGTGGACGTGTAAAGCAGCCCCTGCACGGAGAGGGGCGGGTGGGGTGAGGTGAGGGCAGTGGGAGCCGCACCCCAGGGCTCGGGGCCGAGAGCCCAGCAGAGGCGGACGAGAGGGGTGCGGCTTTCTATGGGGCCACGTTCCTGGGGACACGGGGCCCTTTCCCTCTGTGGCGGCCTCGTCCCGGGGTGGCCCGGCCTCCTGGCTCCTTGACCCCGTCTCTCACCAGCAGGTGCCCTGGGTGGTCTCATCCAAGAGGCCGCAGGCAGGTTTGCAATCAGAAGGCTGGGCTCCATCTATTGGCTTCCAGCTCTCATGGGGAGCCTGACCCCCAGATGAGTCCTCCGGGCCCAGCACAGCGTGAGGGGTGTGAGAAGACCGCCCCCGCCCGCCCACGCCAGCCTGTTTGCCCAGGGTCCCTGAGCCCCCCATCCTGTTCCGCGTCACCCCACACACGGCCTGCCCACCTCCTGCTTCCTGCCAAGCCCGGCAGCTTCTGGCCTCCTTCAGACCTTACACCGACTCGAGGCTCAGGGTTCACCCCCTCCGCCCTCCGGCTGCGTCTGAGCACCTGGCCTGGTCACTGGCCCCTTGGCAGGTGTCCCGCTGTGCGAGCTCTGGCGTGTCCCCTCTCTAAACAGGGAGGCTGCTTTACCAACCTCACAGTTTTTACATTCTTTAACCTCTGTAATACTAGAAAAAAAAGTATAGAAAGCTTGCAGCTGCAAGTTACGTGTTCAGGATCATGATTGTTCTACTGTTCACAGCGATGCGTTTATACAGTAGCGTCACCTGCAAATTGGCACTTGCCATCTACCTCTACAAGGATTAAATCATGAGCCACTGCAGCTGCTGACCTTCGACACCCCCTGAAACGAGTTCAGGGTGGAGATCAGAAATGAGGCCCTCTGTGCTCTGGGAAAAACTAACTCTTCACATTTACAAAAACACTAAGAACCTTCTTGGTGACGTCTGCTCCTGGTGACTAGCAGAAACCGCCTGCAAAAAACATGTGTTTCGGGCTTCCCTGGTGGTACAGTGGTTGAGAGTCCGCTTGCCAATGCAGGGGACATGGGTTCGTGCCCCGGTCCGGGAGGATCCCACGTGCCGCGGAGCGGCTGGGCCCGTGAGTCATGGCCGCTGAGCCTCCGTGTCCGGAGCCTGTGCTCCGCAACGGGAGAGGCCACAACAGTGAGAGGCCCGCGCACTGCAAAAAAAAAACCCCAAAACCCCCAAAACAACATGTGCTTCATTGCATGTACTCCCCCTTCACCAAAATCACGTAGGTACTGACCTTCCCCGTACCGCTCTGGAGCAGTTTCTCAGAGCTATCTGAAATGCTGTCTCCCGAACTATAGTCCTCATTTTGCCTCAAATAAAACTGAACTACCAGCTCTCATGCTGTGCATTTTTTTCCAGCAGACAGTAGCAACGAAGTACTAGAAATGTGTTGTTTATCCAGGACGCATCCTCTTCAGTAACTTAGCCCCCGGAAAGGCTAGAAGAATGTATGCAGGGAGGGATAGGGTTCTTACAGGGGATGACCTCCAGCCCCACCAGGGATGCCCCGTGATGTCCAAGCCCCCTCCCTGCCATCTGTCTGAGGCCGAGTCCCCTTGGAGCCAGGGTTTTGGTTTCAGGGTGGACAGCAGCCACGTGGAGCCCCCGCCCCCCGTCCACCAGCAAGGAATAGGGCTCAGGGCCCCAGTGGAGTCTGGGCTCCACTCAAAACAAGAACCACCGGCTCCAATTTAGTACCTCCTATGTCCCCAGGACCCCAGAACCGTCCCCACTAGACCCCTACCTTTTGGCATCTTCTTCAGGATGTTGAACACTGCACTTTTCTCAATGAGGCTCTTGGCTTGGAAGAAGTGCATGCTGGGTGGGATGCTCCCCGCCCGCAGGGCCTCCTGCATCTCAGCCTCCTTGAGGGAGCTGAGCCTCTGGTTGGCCAGCTCCTCCTCCCACTTCAGCAGCAGCTGCCCCCCGACACGCATCATCTTCTCTCTCATCAACAGCCGGTTTCGTGCTTCGTCTCCGGATGTGGCCGAGCAGAAAGAAGACACGGCCACGGCCAGCAGCAGCGTGGGCAGGGCTGGCCGCCCTGACACGGACATTGGGATGCCTGGAAGAGGAAATCGCTCTGCTGGAGACTTGGGAAGGGGGGAGGCTGAAGAGTTTAGCGTTGAAGCAGGACTGCTCTCCTCCCATCCCCAGCAGCCCAGGAGGCAGCACGTACACAACACTTCTCCTTCTCTGAGATCCCAGAGAAGAGACCTCTGGGTACAGACAAGGGGCGGTTCCCCGCATAAAAGTTCGTCACGACGCCTCCCAGACCAGGGCTTGTCCCCCGCGAGCCCTGCTCACGTGCACAGGAAGACACCGAAATGGGATTTTTAGGGTTTCACTTTTAAATACAACCGGAGAGCAGAGGATCACGAGGCTTATGAAGAAAGGCTCCAACATGACAAAGGAACTTAAAAAATAACACAGAGAAGGAACTAGCACAGGAAACGAAAGAAAGTCCAGGAGAACCATAGTTAATATCTTTACAGAGATGAGAAAAGCTATGTGTCCCTAAAACAGGAACAGGGCCGTGTAAAAAATAAACAAAACGAGCTTTCAGAAATTAAAAACATGAATGCTGAAATTTAAAACATTGACAAGCAATATTAAAAGATGGAACTGAACAGAAGCTTTTAGAAAGTAGGACAAAAATAGGAGAGGGGCTGCCCTGGTGGCGCAGTGGTAGAGGGTCCGCCCTGGTCCGGGAGGATCCCACGTGCCGCGGAGCGGCTGGGCCCGTGAGCCATGGCCACTGAGCCTGCATGTCCGGAGCCTGTGCTCCGCAGCGGGAGAGGCCGCAACGGTTTGAGGCCCGTGTACCGCAAAAAAAAAAAAAAAAAAAAAAAAATAGGAGAGAAGAATATTGGTTCAGGAAATCCAACACCCAAATAACAGACATTTCAGAAGGAAAAAGAAAAAATATATGGGAGAAAAAAAGGAAATAAATAGTATAAGAAATTGTCCCAGAACTGAAGACCTGCCCCCACCCCAGCCGCGTTGGCAAGACGTGCCAGGCACCCAGCACAGTCACTCAACAGCGACATGTGTTCCTGCCATTTCAGAATATTAGCATCAAAGATTCCAGGAGCTTCCAGAGAGCAGCTGACCCAGGTCTCCAGTGAGCAGGGATTTGAGGGAAGAAGGAAGGAACTGCCCCGGTTGGGTCTGCAGGCGGACCCTGACCTGGGTTGACCACTGGAACCACATTTAGGAATTGTTTCTGCACACATGAGAGTATGATGCTTTCTACCAGAAAGAATCAAAACTGTAAATGGGAAGACCACAGGCCCAGCCCCAAATTAGCACGTCTTGGTGAGACTTTGGGCAAATCACTTCATGACTGTGGGTCTGTTTCCTCACCTGCAAAAAAGGGTGAATTGGATGACATCAGTGGTTCTCAAAGTATGATACATGTGTCATCCCTGTTCAGGTGGAATAAAAAACTCAAAGCAGTTAATTTAAAGAAAAATGTTAAGTAAATAGAGGTACAGCAATACAACAAAAATGGAAAGTCTGGTCATCATCAGGACACATGGTCCAAGGTCCTTTCCAGGGATGGCTCCCAATTATTCTAGGTATTTATTCAGTGATTATACCGAACCGCAGGGGGAGATTTTCAGAAGGAACCAGATGGTCATCCACTGGGACGGCAGTGTGGCAGGGCTGGACCCCGAATCCGAGAGCTGGGCTTTCGGAGAATCCCTGCCACTTCATCAGGTCCTAAAATCTCTCCTCGGTTGACAGCGTTTGCCAAAGCTGAAATCTCCAGGCAGAACGACAGTGACGTGCGTGCCATCCCCATCACGGAGCCATCTAGCCCCCCTAGCACCCTCCACCAAGGGCCCCGCCCCTTGTCCCCTCTCCCCATGACATTTAACAAGGGCCACCACCCCCAAACCTCCCACTCGTTCCTCTCCAAGGACCCCAGAGCATCTGTGTGCCCAGCACCCGGGGGCTCCTCCCCACCGGCCAGACCAAAGTGTGTCCAGCGCAGGTCAGGAGCAGCCGGCCGCGCGGGAGAAGGGGTCATCCCGTCCACACTCCCACGTCATGTCCTCCCTCCCATTTATAACTTTTTTTTTTTTTTTTTTTTTTTTTTTTGCGGTACACGGGCCTCTCACTGTTGTGGCCTCTCCCGTTGCGGAGCACAGGCTCCGGACGCGCAGGCTCAGCGGCCATGGCTCACGGGCCCAGCCGCTCTGCGGCATGTGGGATCCTCCCGGACCGGGGCACGAACCCGCGTCCCCTGCGTCAGCAGGCGGACTCTCAACCACTGCGCCACCAGGGAAGCCCCTCCCTCCCTTTTAGAAGAAGGCGTGTAGGGGCTTCCCTGGTGGCACAGGAGTTAAGGGTCCGCCTGCCAATGCAGGGGACATGGGTTCTAGCCCTGGTCCCAGAAGATCCCACATGCCGCGGAGCAACTAAGCCCATGCACCACAACTAATAAGCCTGCGCTCTAGAGCCCGTGAGCCACAACTACTGAGCCCGTGCGCCACAACTACTGAAGCCCGCACGCCTACAGTCCGTGCTCCGCAACAAGAGAAGCCACCGCAATGAGAAGCCCGCGCACCACAACAAAGAGTAGCTCCCGCTCGCCACAACTAGAGAAAAGCCCGTGTGCAGCAACGAAGACCCAGCACAGCCAAAAATAAATAAAATAAAAAATAAATAAATTTCTAAAAAAAAAGAAGGCGCATAAAAGCTCTACAAAAATAGCTTGTTTGCAGGCTAAGAAGAAAGGATAGGTGCATCTGTGAGCTTGAGTCATGTCCCTGGGCTGCAGCAGGTGGTGCAGCCAGGCTGCCCTGCCCCCACCCCACCCCCTGGGAGTCACCCCGCAGGCAGGGCCCACGCCCAGGTGAGTCAGCAGTGCCACCAGCCACCTACAACGCCTTGGCCCTGGACCCCACCCAGGAGACCCCAGTTACCTCGGGGCAGCTCCAGCGACCGTGATCGTGGACTCTGTCCCCGCAGTGGCCCGTTGGAAGCCCAGGCTCCTGGCCGTTTCACTTCCCCAAGGGGTTTCACTTCCCTGCAGCCCAGGGAGGGGGGCCGTCCGCATGCGCATGTTTCTACGTGTGTGTGAGCATCCACGTGTGTGCTTACGCGTTTCTGGGGGTTATATGCACACGTGAGTCTGTGTGCAGGTGGGTTATGGTCATTTGTCTGGGGTGTGAGTCGCGGTGCACCGTGCCTGTATGACCCGGAACATAGTTCTGGGCCACACGGACCACTGTGAGGCACTCAGACCCGCTCATGAACTTTGGGATGTGTTCCCCACCTCAAAGCGCAGGGTGAAGTGTGGGCCAGCCCACTGGACAGCAGGTAAACAAGTAGATACAATCAAAGGTGGATGTTTGGGACTTCCGTGGAGGGCCAGTGGTTAGGACTCAGTCCTTGCACTGCTGAGGGCCCGGGTTCAATCCCTGGTCAGGGAGCAAAGATCCTGCAAGCCGCATGGCGTGGCTAAAAAGAAACAAAAAGGTAGATGTTTTATGGAGAATCAGGAATGTCGGGAAAGGACAGTGGAGGATGGGGGGGTGGGAGGCCGAGGGATGTGGGAAGGGTAGCCCCTCCGGCAGGGAAGGCAGAGTGGACACAGCACTGATGCCCAGAGGCTTTGATCAGGCCGAGCTTCATACCAGCCTGGCCACGCACAGCGGTGTGACCTCAGCCGTGTCATTTAAACGCTCTGTACTTCAGTTTCCTGGGCTGAAAGTGGAGCTCGTAGAAGCAGGGCTGCACACGGTGCTGCACGGGTCAGTGGGGAAGGCCTGCAAAGGGCCCAGTGCCCGGCAAGTTCCCAGCAATACAAACATCACTGTCATTGGAGTAACTCTTGTGACTCAGCCCCAGGCCAACCTAATGGCGACACCATGGTAGGCTGCCCCAGTGACCTGTGGCACACACACTGTCCACATGCTTGTCCTGCACCCCTCCCATCCCAGCCATGCCCCACTCCTGCAATGCCTTCTGCCCCAAATCACCCACAAAGCCACTTAGCAGCGCCTAATCAGCTGGAACCTCCGGGGCCCTTGTCATCACTCCAAGAAGTAAAAAGGCCATCACTTACTAATCAGGAAGAAATTCTAAAGATAAAATAAATAGGAATTAAGAACTCACTCTTCAAGAGTTCAAGATTAATATATATTTTTTTAAATTTTTATTTATTTATTTTTGGCTGCGTTGGGCCTTCGTTGCTGCGTGCGGGCTTTCTCTAGTTGTGGCGAGCGGGGGCTACTCTTCGTTGTGGTGCGCGGGCTTCTCATTGCGGTGGCTTCTCTTGTTGCGGAGCACGGGCTCTAGGTGTGCGGTCTTCAGTAGTTGTGGCTCATGGGCTCTAGAGCGCAGGCTCAGTAGCTATGGCGCATGGGCTGAGTTGCTCCGCAGCATGTGGGATCTTCCCGGACTAGGGCTCAAACCCGTGTCCCCTGCATTGGCAGGCAGATTCTTAACCACTGTGCCACCAGAGAAGCCCTCAAGATTAATTTTTTAAAGTCAGAGGAATCAGGGACTTCCCTGGCGGTCCAGTGGTTAGGACTCCATGCTGCCACTGCAGGGGCCACAGGTTTGATCCCGGGTCAGGGAACTAAGATCCTGCATGCAGCATGGCATGGCCAAAAAAAAAAAAAAAAAAGTAAGAGGAATCAAAAGGAAAAAGCAAGTAGTAAAGAAAAACAACATTGGACTTCCTTGGTGGCGCCGTGGTTAAGAATCCACCCGCCAATTCAGGGGACACGGGTTTGAGCCCTGGCCTGGGAAGATCCCACATGCCATGGAGCAATTAAGCCCATGCGCCACAACTACTGAGCCTGCGCTCTAGCACCTGCAAGCCACAACTACTGAAGCCCCCACGCCTGGAGCCCGTGCTCCGCCACAAGAGAAGCCACCAGTGAGAAGCCCGCGCGCAGTGACGAAGACAAATGCAGCCAAAAATACATAAATAAATAATAACAACGTTGATTAAAGCAGAAGGTAAGAGGGCAGACCGCCAACCTTGACAGAAATCATCTGAAGATTTTAAAAACAGCAGATCTGAGTCAAAGATAAACCTTGTCTTTTCCAAAGCTTTGGTTAAAAGTAGGAGCTAATTTTCACATCTCAAAAGCTTGGCTCTGGGGCCTGCACTGGCCGGGGTGGGGTCCAGATGCTGCGCTGCGGAATCTACCTGGGCGGGGGGAGCAGGGGACCCAGGTGGGCTAGGCGGACCCAGGGCCGGCCAGGCACACATACCTGACACAGAGTCAGGAACAAGGAGGCCCAGCAGGGTCAGAGCCCAGAGACTGAGCAGAGGCGTGCCGAGCAGCAGGTCCAGGACGGCTGTCCAGGCCAACCTCCTGGGCTTTTGTAGCTACGGGAGGTCACTCAGCCTCCAGGGTGCGGCACGGTCCAGCAGAGAAGCTGTGGCCTGTGAAGACAGCTCCAGCAGGGCAGCGCGGTGAGGCCACGCCAGCCACAGCTGTGCCAGTGCAGGGCCCGTAAAATGTAGAGTAGGATGCTGGTCCCACACATTCCTGAAGACCACCGTCAGAAGCTGAATTAGGCTTCTGTTCAAATCAAAATCTCCAAAAAGGGAACCGAAGCACCCTTCTGGCACTTACAAAATGACACCTGCAAGGAATGAAGCCTGAAGGGACAGGTGCGTCATGACCCCTGCCAACTGAAAAAAAAAAAAAAAGCACAACGTGAGAGTTGTGAATTAAGTTTTATTCCGGGCAAAATGAGGACTATAGCCCAGGAGACAGCATCTCGGATAGCTCTGAGAAACTGCTCCTAAGAGGCAGCGGGAAGGTCAGTATAGATGTGATTTTGGTGAAGGGGGAGTACGTACAATCCAGCACATATTTTTGCAGAAGGTTTCTGCTAGTCTCGAGGAGCAGACGTCACCATGAAGGATTTTAGTGCTCTTCTAGATATGAGGAGATGCAAGAATTGGGCTCATAAAATCTTCTCCTGAAAATATCTAACTATCTGAAGACCTGCTCTGCCAGTTTTTCCCGGAGCACAGAGGGCCTCATTTCAGCTCTCCACGCTGAACTCCTTTCAGGGGGTGTTGAAGGTCAGAAGCTACGGCGGCTCATGACTGAATCCTTGTAGAGGCAGATGGCAAGTGCCAATGGCAAGTACCCGTTTGTAGTTGACAGGGCCCCCTCATGGTCAGAAATTCGACCATGGTTTGGCAGGCATTGCATGACCATTTCGTCCCATGGTGCTAGGAGGGCTCATTCCCAGGTCTGGTGACGCTTTCGGTGATAAGCCACTCAGTGTGCTATTACTGGAGTAAGGCCTTATTAACAGTAACCAAAGGTCCCTGGACCACCTGTCTTACTAGTCTGTTATGGCCCAGGAAAAAAAATGCCCTCTTATTGCATCTTCCCATATCTAGAGTTACATTATTACAATCATTGATCGCATACAGAACTATATATTTGATCAACTGATTCAAATCGCCTAGTCATCATTATGTTTGTTGGAGGCTCAGTCACACACTTGGTAAGACAAGAAACAATAATCTTGTAAAACAGGTAAAATACAAATAATATAGCTAATAACATTAATAGAGTTATAAGTAAATGGTTAAGCCAAGAGCTTCCATGCCAAACCAGTTCTTGAAGAGGCCGTTGAGACTAGGGAGTGGGTCACTTAAGGCAAAATCTGATCTTTCATATGGTTCATTAAACGTGTTAGATTAGAGGATTCATCAGGTATGAGAACACAGCACTCGGTTTGAATTATGGCACAGGTGCCTCCCTGAGATGCTGGAAGGATGTCAAGGGCCAGGCGGTTTTGTAGCACCGCTTTTCTCATCACGGAGACCTCAGAATTCAGCGGGCTAATAGCCTCGTTACCATCATTTAAAGTCTGTTGAGCGAAGTTTGCTAAGGCTTCAACATGGCCGATTACGTTCTCCAGTCCTATTGACGGTGCAAAAATAGCTGCGAAATGGTCATACCAGTGGAATACAGATCTCTTGACCCACAGGGCTCGTACCGACGGTAGATTAGCTGGGGTCATCTCTAAATTGTTACGTATATGACCTTGAGTCCAAGGGAATCCCAGGGTGCATCTTCCTATCCATCCTGGTGGAAGCCAAGGCCATAACTTAGTACCACAAATCCACTGAGCTCCATTGGGTGCAACCCAGTGAATCTCTGGTCGTCTGACCCAGTCGGTTCCATACCAATCACAGTCTCTAAGGGTAATAATATGTAGGCATTGTTCACAAGGCACCCAGCCTAATTTCCTAATGTTCCTAGGCTGATCGTGCTTAGTATGATTTAATTGTTCCCAACATAAAGGAGCTTTTAAACTTAAATGACTATAACCTGTTGTTAACCACATAAATCCATCCCATAATTGTGGAAGGTTTCCTTCTAGTAAACGGGAGGTTAAGGTTTTGATTGAGACTTAGCTTATGTTCCGATTGAGCTTGAGTGACCCTAAAAGAAAATTCACATCTGTGGCCAGGGTCGGAGCAGGTATTATTAATTGTCTAGGTGAGGGGACCCCACCTAGTGTACCAATAGTGGCCTGAACAGGACTGTAATTTCTTTCTTCTAGAATAAATTTCCTAAGGGCCATCTAATCAGAGCCTTGGAGTGGAGAAATCCACCAAGGTAATCCAGAGGCGCTAGACACAGGTAATTGGCCACAAACCCAACAGTTGGATTGATTGTTTTTGTTTGTTTGTTTTGTTTTGTTTTTTGTTTTTTGCGGTACGCGGGCCTCTCACTGTTGTGTCCTCTCCCGTTGCGGAGCACAGGCTCCGGACGCGCAGGCTCAGCGGCCATGGCTCACGTGTCCAGCCGCTCCGCGGCATGTGGGATCTTCCCGGACCGGGGCACGAACCCGTGTCCCCTGCATCGGCAGGCGTACTCTCAACCACTGCGCCACCAGGGAAGCCCTAGAGAGTCTTTTTAATAATTCAGTTAAACTTTACATTAATATAATGTAACAGCAAGGAACTAACTATCCGGAAGTGAGTCTTAGTAAATACAGACCTCCACTAACAAAACTAGGATTTAATATTCATTGAAACATAATATTTTTTTCTCTTAAAATTACCCTCACTTCTACCAAATATAACCAAATTAAGACTAATCTGTTGCAAAATAAGTCTGGTCTCAATAAACTTGGCCTGATGATTTATATAACTATAACTGATCATATAGACATTTTTTGCTTTGCTGAAACTTTTGTAAGGAGCCTCAGACTGAACGTTTAAGAGACCTCTCAGGGCTAGGAAAATCACACCATGGGCTTATCACAGACTTTGCCTAACAGATCTGGGTGTATTCCTCCCTTTTCAAGGTCACCAAAATACCTTGAGATTTATGTACCAGTTAGTGAGGTAGCGTCCCTAATTTATCTGACAAAGCTGCTGGGAACCTACAAATTTCCAATCTCTGGAGGGATAAGATAGAGAGAAAAGATAAATGTGTCAATCCTGCTTACAGAGGTGTAATTTACCAAGTTACTGTAAAAGTCATGATGAGTTTGAGGGGAAGGTTTTCCTTATACCTGGAAAACACAGATTTAAACCAGTAATGTTTCAGTTGGAAAAACCATAAAAATGATGTGACCATATTCACCACTTCACTCAGTCCTGTATAACTAATCCTTTTTGTGAACAGTTTGTGAAGCCATCATGTTTCTCATTAGAATTCTTTAATTTCTTACCCAGTTCAGCATTATGGACTGAAAGTCAGACACTTGTATTTATCCAAAAGTCCTTTCTATAAATCTCCTTGAAGAGGAAGCATTTTTGCAAAGGCATCAGAATAAACCCATAACTGTGTATAATGACAAAAGACTTAAGAAGGCACACTTAAGGGACTCCCCTGGTGGCACAGTGGTTAAGAATCCGCCCGCCAATGCAGGGGCCGCGGGTTCGAGCCCTGGTCCGGGAAGATCCCACCTGCCGCAGAGCAACTGAGCCCGTGAGCCACAACTACAAGAACAACAAAATTAAAAAAGAAAGCATGCTTAAAATCTGATTACAATGCAATGCAATTGACAAAGTAACTTGGTTACTGCTGTGACATACAACACTTTAAGATAATAACAGGAATTATGACTGATAATGTTTTACCAGGACATATCAGAATTTGAGGAATTCCATATAATTTCTAGAATATCCATATTCATAACATTTACCATACAGTATAACCTAAGAAGATTTATTACTCATTTGACAATACTTCCCATGCAATTTAACATACCAAGTGAACTTAATTAGTTTAATATCTCTCTTTGGGATGCTTCAGGGGCCCTCTGAAGCATCCCAAAGTTAGCTAGAGGTCAAAAGGACTTCATTAGAATTTGATTTAGGAAGTTTTGTCAAAAAAAATATCGAAAGGGTTTAGAGCGCTCAGTCAGATGGGGATCATAGGTCGCTGTGAAACAATAGGTGTTCACTTCACCAAAGTGACAATAAAAGATTTCAAAGACAAATAAAGAACAGACCACTTAAAAGGTAAAGAACTTAAAACCTGTTATCAAAGGCAGTTCAACATTTTAAGAAAACCTGTCTTTTTAACAGAGAGAAAAGCCAAATTCAGGTTTTGCACCAGCTTACTTTTAAAATTCATTTACTGAATTAAATTTACTCTAAACTTAGTCAGTCCTGACCTTGCACAAAATTCTTTTCTCGGGGTCTACTTTCCACAAAAGTTTCATCATTTTCTGTATCCATCACTGTATTTTCTTCCATCCAGAAGCAACCAGCTCTTTAAGCAGACTTCCTTCCTTTTCCTAATAAAGTGCAATTCCATTCCTTATACCTTCTTTACTGACAACACACATCCTACTTTCCTGCTGTGGACTGAAATGTTTCCTTTATTATTTCCAGTAGCTTTAATTACATGTTTAAGTTAGAACCCTCAGCTCTTAAAACCTTAATTTCTTGTGAAAACTAAGAAGTAATTAATTATGAACTGTCCTTCACATTAGCATTCTGTAGACTGGTGAGCATAAATACCAGTGATAATTTCAAAAAACATTTGCTTTCTTATAGAGAACATCTCAGGATGGCACCGAACATATTCATTACCAGTCCTAAATATCTTTGGTTTCTCTGAAAGAGGAAGCCAATGTTCAGTAATTAATGTTTCAGTATCCTATTTTATTTGGGAATGACCTAGCTGTTCAATAAACTTCCATCACTTAATTTAGCAGCAACTCTAGAATTTCAAGTTACCAGGATCTGGAGAGACTATTTTAGATAAACATTCCTAAAGCATAATTATTCTTAATAGAGTTTATCTAAAAGCTCTTATCTCATTTACATTTTCTTTCCTTAAAAGTTTCATCACATCAAGTTACTTTCCTTGCTGACAAATGTGCAACAAATATAACAAAATTTTACTTAACTTATATTAAACCTAGGCACAATAAAAGTATTATGCTTGATGAGTCTAAAGATATGTCTATGTTAATTAGATCAACAAACAAACATTCATACCAGGTATTAATTTAGTACTGAATATTTCCCAGTTCATGTGAACCTGAAATTAACTCTGGCCAGTTACCTTCTGTATTTTTTGAGAACTTATATAAGTGCCTAATTTCCTTTAATCCAGTTAAGTAGAGCTCGCTTACCCAAAGGTAAAAACGAAGACAATGCACACATAAACGTATAGACAGACACAGCAAGAGATCTCATAGCTTCATTTTCTAAATTTAGTCATGAATCAGATATCACAATAGAAAACTCACTAGTTGTAAATAACTGTTGGAATAAGTGAAATTTAAAAAGAATTTTTCCCCCGCCGTCCTTTTTTTTCCCCTCAGTCTCAGGAATTAGAGATGATCTAGATAAGTGATCCGGAGAGCTCTGGGAGGCACAGTGAAAGAAAATCAGACTCACCTCGTAGGACTTACTCCCTTAGGGTCAGAATTCTGAAGAGAGGTTTGTTTTCTTCTTCAAGCTAGCTTTCTCTACTGATAGAGAATTAAATGGGGGTTGGTTACACTTCGACAAGCACTGTGTACTTAATTGGCGCAATTGAAGGTTCATAATTTTTGTAGATATCCCCTTCTCTTCCTTTTTTATGGTCTTGAAAAGTTGGTCAGTCAGCATAACAAGGGTGTTTGTATATAACGTGGACCAACCCAGACTGCATCTTTTGACTAGGGTAGCCAAATCCTCATTTAAGCCTTCTAAAAAGGCAGAGTTAAGCAAAGCACCATTTTGGTGGTTAGGGAATGATTCAGGTGTCAAGCTGGAATAGGGCTTAGAAGTTTTTTTAACCCTTTCATGATAGTCCAGAAGGATTCATCCGATCTTTGCTTGCACTGTCGAATCTCTGTCACATCTACGGTTTTTGGGAAAAAGCTATGGGATCATTTCGAGTAATTTCTGAGCTAATTCCTTGCATTCAGTGAGAGCCTGTGGTTCAAAATCCATTAAGGAGTGTTTCCATTCTGCTTTCTTTATCCATTCCCTTGCTTTGCTTTCAGAAACTAACAGCTGTATTTATTGACATAGATCTGAAAACCCGAGCTCATAGGTCCGGATGGTTAAATCAGATTCCCTAGCAAATCCCAATGAATCCTGGCTCGCATCAGGAAATTCCTTAACCAAGGCTCTGAGTTCTGCTCGGGTCCAGGGTGTGCATGTAAGCACCAAGGATGGTTCATTTCTCCCTGTAATAGGTTTCTCCTTAAAGGGAGCTATAGTCACTTTGGATTTTTTTTCCTTTACTGGGGAAGAGGGGGCAGCAAGAGGTGGAAGAGGGCAAGAGGTGGTGTCTGGGGGCTTACCTGGTGGCGCAGTAGTTGAAAGTCAGCCTGCCAATGCAGGGGGCGCGGGTTCGAGCCCTGGTCCGGGAGGATCCCACAAGCCGTGGAGCAACTGGGCCCGTGCGCCACAACTACTGAGCCTGCGCGTCTGGAGCCTGTGCTCTGCAACGAGAGGTCGCGACAGTGAGAGGCCTGCGCACCGTGATGGAGAGTGGCCCCTGCTCGCTGCAACTAGAAAAAGCCCTCGCACAGAAACGAAGACCCAACACAGCCAAAAATAAATTAAAAAAAGAAAGAAAAAAAAAGCCTCAAAAAAAAAAAAAACTGTTTTCCCCAGTACAATGAGTTATATGCTGTTGCTATATTCAACCCACAGCAGTATATAGGTTGAGGTTTTAATGTGATGGATATACCATTTTTATAGATGATAATAAGGTCTCTGACCACCAGAGCTAAGAAAATGGATATAATAGGTAAAACTTATTGAGAATTACATATATTCACTCATTGAATCCTTGCAGCCCCCTTGACAGGTGGGTGTGCAAACGGAACACCTGGAGACTGGGTAACCTGCCCAGTCACACGGACATGCCCCAGGCAGGGTCACCTGTCGCATCCCTGGCAGCAAGGCCTCAGGTCTGCAGGCGTCAGGGCAGCTTCCCCCAGCACAGGTGGGACATCGGACAGAAAAGATCAGGCATAAGACGAATTTCCCAGATACAGGAGCTTGTGTTTTTAACAACTAAAGTATTCTTAGGAAGCAGAAAAGTCAGTGCTTCCACAGAACTGCTGTGTGGTATTGAAGAAACTCTGAACATTCCTCAGCCTTAACGACTTTATCTGCAGAGGGGGGAGTAACAGGTGCCTCCCACTAAGCTTTTTACCAAATCAGTTTGTGTGTTTGTGAAACGACACAGGTGGAAATATTTTTAAAACTGTAAAGTAACTATGCAGTTTTACAGGGGAAGTAATGTTCCTTGCACAAGTCTTTCTAAAGTATGTTTTTTTCCGGCTTTGTAGAATGTACCGAACGTAATTTGACCTTTTACGCCGTGTCAGGGTCACGCTCGGGAGCCTCTATTTTATCCTCGTGTAGCTGCTGGGCCATCACACCGAGGTGTGTCCACGCTCAGCCCTGTTCTCAGTGGCTCTGCCCCTACACATGCTTTATATCAATATGGCTCTCTGTCCCTCCCCATGCAGTCAACCTGCTCCTTTTTTCTTTTTCTTTTTGGCCGTGTCACACGGCTTGCAGAATCTCAGCTCCTTGACCAAGGGCTGAACCCAGGCCAGGGCAGTGAAAGCGCTGAATCCTACCACCACCCGGTAACTCTCCCACCTGTTCCTTCTGGAGGGTCTTTTCTCTAAACTCTCCCCTCTGAAGTGTCCCTTCTTGTTGGCTGTGGACTGAGGGACCAGATGACCAAAACTACAAGGCATGTGGGTCCCCAGCGAGAGCTTGGAGAGTCCTCCAAGCTGGGCACCTTCCTGACGGCACAGACTGATTTCCAGTAACGGAGGCAGACTGAGCCCAGGAATTAACCTCAGCTCCCCTCCAAAACCCACTAAATGACAGCGGAAGAGGTGTTTTGTTTTTGAAAGCACAGGTCCACAAGGATGAAGAAAACAGGAGTGGAGAAAAGAGCAAAATATTTTTGGAACAAGTGCTGATAACTTGGAAGTCTCAAAAAAGCGGAATCTTCAACCAGCAGCGAGGAAGGCTAACGACCTTGCTGCTGAGAGCGGGAGCGGAGGTGGGTCCCAGACAGGAGGAACGCGGGAAGGATCCCAAGCTTTTCAGAGAAAAACAGCCAGGCAAGCTGGACTTTTAAAAACAAAAACAAACCAAAAAATCGAGAGCCATAGGCATCCTTCCCACTCGCTCTGTGTTCCGCAGAGCACTACAGGTTTGTTTTTGGAGAAGGCAGCGGTTTCTGGCCTCGTTAAGGATGGACGTACCCCGCTACAAACGAGGGCATTGTTGAAACTGTGCACGTTGAGCTCGGAGTCTTCCGAGCTTTGCCCCTGTTTGTCTCCCAGACATCAGTAACCAGCTGATGCCCTCAGCCTAGAAAATCAAAGCCCCAAGATCCCGACAGCGGTTTGCCAGACGGCTGCACAGCAGCGGGTGTGAAGAGCAACCTGCCCCTGTGGGCACCAGCCTGAGGAGCGGGGCTGGATCCCGCTCCCGTCCACCTTCCGTGAACACTGAGTGTCCCTCGGCCTGTCCTCCTACTTGCAGGTGCCGGCTCACGCTTGGCAAGGCCCGCATTTGACCTTTACACTCTCTGTAATGTTTTTGTTCCAGTCTTATTTTTCTTTTCCTATTTCTTTTTGCTGGGGGGAGCTTTTCCCTTATTACACCTGTCCTACCTGCAAGGCTGCTCTGTGGTCCCTCGCTCTGGCTGGTACAGGGGTTCATCACCAATCATGCCACCTTCAGTGTGGGTTCCGAGTCCAAAGACAAGAAGCGGCCTCTGGTGAGACTGTGCACGTTTTGGGTGGCGTGGTCTCGGCAGATGTGGGGACCTGAGCCTCCCGGGGGTGGAGGACCCATCACCGTCTGCCGACAGGGCGTCGGGGGTCCGCCGCTCCCCTGGGCTGTCCCCCAGCAGCGGGAGAGGGAAAGGGCTGCTCCCTGGACGCCGAGGCCTCCCTGGCTGAGCACCTCTCACAGAGGATTCCACTTTGGCCCGTGAAGCTCTTCCAGCATTTTCTCCTCTCTGGGGGAGAGACTTTCATGAAACAAAGCAGGTCCCGTCACTTTTCTTCTAAAAACCCTCTGACGTCCCCGTGGGGCCTCACCAGCCTTACCAGTCACCCACGGTCTCCAGAGAGACTTCCTGAATTCCAGGCTCGCCCCGACCTCAGACCTTGGCGCCCATTCCCTGGGCCTGAGAGGTTTCCCCTCCCCTTCGGGCCAACTCCCACTTTCTTATCTCAGCGAGGGCTCCTTTTACTCTCAGAGGTCACGACTCCTGCCCCAGGACAGAGACCAGGTCAGGGGCCCCTCCGGTGCTCAGCCCCCTGTTTTAGGGCTCGCTCACTACACTGAAACGTCCCGGGGGCTTTGTCTGCAAGAAGGATGCATCTCCTTTGTGGGCAGAGACCGTCCACAGAGCGCTGTGCCCCTCGCACCGAACCCCCATCGACACCTGTCCAGCGGTGAGTGGGTGAAGGAAGCGTGGGGTTTCCTCACCTCTTCCGGGAGACTCAGACTCTGCGCTGATGGGGCTTTGCTGTTTCGCTGACTTCACCAGGTCTTCTATCCCTGAAGTGCATCTCCTCGCCCCGTCCTCTGTCTCTACCTCCTCTTTGATCCCCAAGCTCCATCCACAGCCCCCCGGTCTCCGACTCTTCAGGAGGGTCAGGGGAGAGTCTGAGCCTGGAGAGAGAGACCTAGAGCGGGAGGAGGGGGCAGGGGAGCCCTCTGCACGCTGCCCTTTACCCACAAAGGCTGCCAACAGGCGCCAGACCTGTTGTTGCCCCTATCATCTAAGATGCTGCAACAGAGGCCTCAGGGTTCCATACCCAGCCCAGGTGGTCCGTTCTGCAGCCTCCAAGAGGCGGGACCAGGTGGAAACAGCCACGGTGCCCTTTACCGTGAGCTCGGCTTGCGAGGCGAACTGTGTCCTGTAGCCCTCGCTCCGTAGTCCGCATGGTGGCCTTAGGAGGTGGGCGAGCCTTTCACCCTGTTTGACAGATGAGAAACCTGGAATTCAGAGACTTTCATAAACCCTGTCCAGGTCACGCAGCAAGCGGCTGAGCCTGGAGGTACCGTCCTCCTGCCCTTCGCTGAAGCCCCCGGGGGAGCCCGCAGGTGTGTGGACACAGCAAAGCACCGGAAGGATGGCCAGCGGGGCGGAGGCTCTGGGCAAAGGTTACCTGCTCACCAGGAGGCCACGAGCGCGTCACGCATCGCACGCCTCTTAGGCTCCCTCATTATTCCACGGAGCGGCGGGACCTCACCTCCTCCTTCCTGGACGTGTCCAGCCCTCCTGTCCGCACAGACCTCAGACGGCCCTGTGGAGGCCAGCCCCACCGTCCGGTGCAGAGCCTTGACAGCACGTGGGGTCCTCTAAGCCCCACCCCAGACCACTTGAATCCGCTCCCCTGGCCTCGGGTGCAGGTATTTTCTGTAAGCTTCGCTGGGGGCTCTCCAGCACAGGCAAGGCTGGGAACCACTGCATTTCGGAAGATGGGTCCACGTGGAAAAGTTAAATAGTAGCTCATGGCATTATGGGCACAGATTAAAAAGGCTCGAATTCTTGGGGACTCAGGGAGGGGAGCTGGTGGCTGCCTCATAAAGGAGGTGAGATTGGGCGTCAGAGGAGGGGCCTGCGCAGCCCTGGGGCCCTGGGCCCCAGACTTCATGTCCAGGCAGTGGTCCCGGGCTGGAGGTCAGCGGGGAGTCAGGCCGTCCAGCAGAAACGCTGACTTCAGGGCTTATTTAAAAGGTGCCTGGTGGTTGTTGAAGCAGAAAGAAGTGACAGCAGTGGGGAGAGGCTGGGAGCCCCCATCGCTCCATCCTCCCCCCACCATCTCCAGACCCGGCGCTTTCACCCCCAGCCTTGGGGACACCGTGTTGCCGCGGGGACCTGCACTCAGAGGGCAGTGCCGGCTCCTTTGCTCCCAGAGGAGCTCCTCTGCAGCTCCCCCTAAGCGGAGGCATCGGCCAGGCCTGGCAGGCCCACGCTGTGTGGGGGGCCTCTGTCCTGACACCCACACCTGCTCCTGACTCCGCCCCAAACTTTCAAAGACAGAACCTGAGGTCGGCAGCAGGAAAACCAACTGTTGGGCAGTGGCACAGGGGAAGTTCCCAGCTGAGACGCAATGGCTCGAGGCCGGTTCAAGTGCAGGAGGGCAGAGAAGGGGAACATGGCTGTCTCTGCCTCAAAACAAAACGCAGACAGGGCTTAGGACAAATCCACAAGGATGCCTTACTTCCCAGACCTACCAAAGAGCCCGGAATGTCGGCCAGCCTCTCGGTCAGCCTGGGGACTAGGTGGGCTCCGGATCAGGGCGTGGGGCTTGTGCGGCCTGCGTGCCCCGCCCGACCGAGCACCTGCATTAGCATCTGGAATTGTTCCATAGGCATGCCAGAGCCAGCGCCCGGGCAACATTTCTTCACCCCCAACGCAAATGGAGAGATTTGGGGTGACTCTACCCCCCTAACACGGAACCTGGCGAGGTCTGTGTTAAAATGCAAATGCAGGGGTCTTAAATATTTTTAAGGTTGGCATACCAGAAACAGATTGTCCCGGGGCCACAAGGATTACCTTTTAAATGCAAATGAAAATAATGAATCTTTAAGTGCAGTTATTGTCACGGTGATGAGCTGAGGGCTGGAGGGAAGGGACTGACTGGGTGGGCCAGCGTTTTATTAAAACAACAACAACAAGAAAAAGACCGAAAGGGGACGCAAGAGCCCAGGAGAGGTGACAAAAATTTCCCGGGGGAAGCCAGGGTGTTGACCGAGGTCCGGATTCCTGGGGTCAGTGACTCAGCGTGACAAGGAGGACATTTATTCCACCAGAAAACCCTGGGTCTTCTGGGGCAGAAACGGGCCCAGAATTGCTAGCTCGACCGAGTACAGGAACTGAAATCAAGCGGGGGCACCGCGGGAGCCGTCCCCGCCAGAGACTCCTGCCCACATCCCCCTCCTCGGTACCGGACGTGCGCAATGCGTGGGATTTGTTCTGATGTTCCCGGTGTCCGGCCGCCTGAGCGCTCGCTGACAAAGCGACGACTGATCCTTTGCCTCTCGTTTCCTTCTGCTCATCCGTTCACTCACCAAACTCTTAGCAAGATCTGCTCGGTGCCCAGCTCTGTGCTGGGGGCGGTCCTGCCCTCAGGAAGTTTGCCGTCTGTAGGGAGACAGAGGCGGACGCGGGAGACAGAGGCGGACGCATTTAGGGTCTGGAGGGATGCAACAGTGTCGGCGGGCGGGGGAGCAAGGCAGTGTCTACCGGAAGTGACTTTTTTGTTGTTGTTTTTTTGCGGTGCGCGGGCCTCTCACCGCTGTGGCCTCTCCCGTTGCGGAGCACAGGCTCCGGACGCGCAGGCTCAGCGGCCATGGCTCACGGGCCCAGCCGCTCCGTGGCACGTGGGATCTTCCCGGACCGGGGCACGAACCCGCGTCCCCTGCATCGGCAGGCGGACCCTCAACCCGCTGCGCCATCAGGGAAGCCCCCGGAAGTGACATTTTAAATGAGACCTGAGGGGGTGGGCAGACGTGGCAGAGGGAGGAGAAGCATCCACCAAGGGGGTGATGCGCGCGGAGGGCCTGGGCGGAGAGTGAGAAAGGGAGGGAAGGATGGAGGTGGAATAGAGGCAGCCTGGCCCGAGGCTGGACGTGGCCCTGCCCAGGCGCTTGGGCCGCGGGCGCTCGGTCCGTGGAGCTGAGATGGGATTGCACGTCCCGGGGGCCTGGCCCTGGCGTCGTCCGTGCGCCGCACCGGCTGGGAGCAGCCCTCAGCCTCCCCGAGGACACCTTCTGCATGAAGCGCGGTGCCTCCCGACTCTGGGCGTCCCCAGTGGTGACAGTAGAGTTATGTCACCAGAGGGTCTGGAGGAAGGGGCAGAGCCTGGAGCCTGCAAGGGACTTGGGTCTTTTCTGTGTAATGAGGGTGATGCCCAAGGGCCGGGTGGGGTGACCAGGAAGGGCCTTAGACCAGAGGCCAACGTGGGCTCCCTGCTGGGGGCTGAGTGGGCCACTTGAGGTGCCGAGGAATCGCGTGTGCGCCCTCTCCGGACACCTGAAGAAAACCCGGAGGGAGCACGAGAAGAGGGGGGACTGGGCAGAAGCAGTGTGAGGAGGCGACCCTCAGGGTGAGAGCAGGGACATCCCCGGGTCAGGGCACAGCCGGGACGGTGGCTGAGCTGGGGTTTCCTTCTGCGGCTGGGGACCAGGCGGCAGCTCACACCACCACGTGGTGCACGGCCTGGCGGGCCAGGGGCTGGGCAGCAGGTCGAGGTCCTGTAGAAAAGCCAAGAACGCTTTCGGGGGCGTTGAGACCACGTCCCGGTCCAGCCATGACTCAGCTTCACAAATTCCAGCTGAAGCCTCCATTCCTGGAAGAGACTGTCACTGAGCCCGCTGCTCAACAGCCTTAGGGACGTTACACCTGGAAAGGACGCAGTGGCCACAGGCAGGAGGTGACACCATGTGAAGCTGGTCACTGATGGCCATTGTCACGTGGCCGAATATTGGAAAAGTCCAGCAGGCCATCCACAGAGACAGGCGAATGGTAGGCTGTGCTTTACTGAGACAGGAAGACCTTTCTCTGTGCAAACTTCATTCAAGTTCAAAGAAAAAACAGGGTGCAGAGGTATGTACTGGGCCACCCCAATATAAGAAAGGAAGAAGGAAGAACAGTATGTACTCGTGACTGTTTACAAAAAGCACCCCTGGGAGCATGCCAGCGAAGCTGGTGGCTGTGATTAGCGACAGGATGGCGTGGGATTGGGTGCGAAGGACGGGACACGGGGGCAGACTTTTTTCTGGAGACATTCTCATGTTATAGCAGAGGGGAATCTGCAGATGCCACTAAGGTCACTGCAGGCCACGTGTCCTCGGAAGCACGGTCCTGCAGTTACAGGCCTGCCTAGAAAACGCTATTCCAGATTTCGAACAAGTCTGCCTCGTGAGCCGAGGATGCCTGTGACGATTACTGGAGAATGTTGTTAAAAACCTGAAAGGAGTTTGTGTGCTCAGTCCAGATCCTATGGGGGTGGGCATAGTTGGGCAAGCGTGACTCACAGCTGACCCTGGGAAGTAGGAACTCGCGTGCGCAAACGGCCTTCCCAGGTGCCTGGAGGAGGAAAACAGTCACACAGGACAGCGTCCTGGGGTTAAATCGGGGAGGCTGCGCACCCAGGGCCCGCGGCCCAGGCCTCTGCGGGTCTCGTAAACAGACGCCTGCCCAAATGGCCTGACCAGTCTCTGCTGTTAGTTGCCTTTTGGTCTCTCCTGGTTGTGTCTCCCCGTCTTTCCCCAGGAATTGTTCAGACTCACGTCTCCGTGGCCCGCCCCCCAGCTCCGTGGCACAGCTTCCTGGCTGGTGTCCAGGAGCTGGCCCTGCTGAGGGTGGTGACAGCTTAGCTAGACAGCGTGGGTGGTGGCCTGGTGCCGTCCACCTGTCCGGAGACCTGGGCCCTGGGAGGGCGTTCCTAGGAGCCCCCTCAGCCACAGTGCAGAGTGGGACTTGCACCTCCGCACGATGTGGAGTGACACTCGGTGGCACTTTGGTGTGATCTGGGGGCAGAGCGTGATGGAGTGGGAGGGGTGTGGGAGGCCCGGACGGGGTTGCGGGGGGATTCCTGATTGAGACACACACCCTTTTTTTGTCTGCAGGGAGCATGAGAAGGAGTAAACCCAAGACACAGCTGGACGACAGCACCCTCAGGGAACTGCACCGGTGGGCACACGACACCCACAGGGCATTTTCAGAAGGTGGGCCGCCGGATCTGTGGCAGGAGACACCCCTTCTGGGATCTCAGCTCCTCTCTGTATGAGCTTGCTGCCACTGCCATAAGGGATGCCACAGACAGGGGCTTAAACACCAGAAATGTGCTCTCTCCCAGCTCTGGAGACTCAAAGTCCAAGATCAAGGTGTCCACAGTTTGGCTCCTCTGAGGCCTCCCTCCTTGGCTCGGAGATGGCCTTCTTGCTGCATCCTCACATGGCCTCTGGCCTCTCTGTGTGTCCAAATTTCCTCTTCTTGTAAGGGCGCCAGTCAGAATGGATCAGGACCCACCCTGACAGCCTCCTTTACCCTTGACCCCTCTGTAAAGTCTCCGAGCACAGTCTCATTCTCAGGTCCTGGGGTTAGGGCTTCACCGTACGAATCTGGGGACACGATTCAGCCTATGACACTACCTGGAATTCTACCACCAAACCGTTTCACTAGCTGAAGGGGGAGACTGGGACGAGAAGGCAGAGGTGTGTCGATCAAGTGTGGAGTGAAGCACCCCCGAGACTTTGGGGAAGGGCTGTCTTGTCCTCTGTTAACAGAAAAGGGTCCCCCTCCATGTGGTGAAGCCAGGGCCCCGCAGCAGGGCAGAGGCGGCTGGTCTGAGCAGGAAAAGTTTCCTGGCGGTGGAGGGTCAGACACCCTGGACCCCAGGCCTGAGGGAACTCGTAATCTTGCTGGGGGGCTGGACAAAGCCCTACGAGACAACAGGAACCTCCAGGCCCTGTGCAGCTGGATTTCAGAAGGAGGAGGGGCCGTGAGGCTGGGGCTGAAGTACCAAGGGGTCTTGAGCCACTGCTCCTGCTACAGATCTTTCTGTCCAAAACAGTGAAAGCCAGTCAGAAAGCCTCAGTCACGTGGACGCTCAAGATCTCAGAGTTTCGTTTCAACTTTCTAAAACCTCCAGACAGCCGTGAGGTTTGCTGTGCTCCCTAAGGCCCCCCTACCCAACACACCAGGTGTGAACTGACACTTTCTACCCCCGAGGGTGGGTAAGAAAACCTCCCCCCGCAGTCTGCAGGCACCACTGAGCTCACCCCTGCTGCCTACCGCAGCCTAACCCCCGGGAGCCCGACTGCCGGTGGTAAAGCCAGCTCGCTTAGGGGTTCCTTCCTGGCCGCTCTGGCCTCGGGCAACAGGATGTGGGCAGAGGGGAAGGAGGAGCCTGTAGAATTAGGGAAGGACAGATGGAATCAGAGAGACAGGATGAGAACATGCAGAGCTGAGGACCAGGCGGAAGGTCTGACACCCACTTCTCTCGGCGCTGCGTTTTCAGGTCCAGGGATCCGGCCTGGCCTGGCGCCCCCGGCTCCCCTCAGCCCCGTGTGCCCCACTCCACGCTGCCCTCCGGAAGGCCCCCGTGTTCACCGCAGGCACGCGACCCCTCCTGGGCTCCCAGGTTTGCGGTGGGCCCCTCGCCCCGGGGTGGTGCCTCCCTCTCTGCGCCCGTGAGTCCAGGGCAGCGGCCTGGCCCTGGAGGTGGCCAAGGTGCCTCCATTTCAGGTGATGCCTCGGGAGTATCTTTAAGACCCGTCTGAAGCAAGCAAATTAGAATTCACCCTTGCTGAGCATGTTAAGTGGGGCTCCCAGGGCCCTCAGAGGGGCCGGGCTGCTGGGTGGAGCGGAGATCAGCAGGGCCATGTCAGACCGGGGACGGGGGCGCAGGCGTCCCGGGCCTGGCAATCCCGAGGGCCATGCCCTCTGCCGGCAGCCAGGGGTGAGGCGGTGAGGTCACAGCCTCCGCACGTAAGGTCCCCTGGGTCTCTGACTGGGGCTCCAGGGGCACCCGCAGCTCCGCAGAAGCCCTGTTTCAGCAGGAACAGAGGATGTGCATCAACCCTCCTTGAGTTTCTAAGGAAAAGGAGCCCAAATCAGCTTCCCAGGAACTGCGACTTCAGCCCATGCCCTCCCTCGGCGCCCTGTGGACCCCTGGGGTGCGGGGGACACCCCTTCCTCCGGCGCCCCGGAGCTTAGTGATGGAGATCCCACCCAACGGCGGGCGGAGGAAGGGGCCCCCACTGCTCAGGCGCCCTTGGTGGCCAGACCTCCCAGTGATAACTGTATAATCCCCCGCGGGTTTCATTGTGCCAGATGCTGTATGTGTATTATCTCATTTAATCCTCCAGGAGCTAATACCGCCATTCCCATCGCAGAGATGAGGAAACTAAGATTACTGGCCCAGAGGGTGAACGTGCCCAAGGTCACAGCGCGGGTCGAAGAAAGGGGAAGTGAACCCAGGTGAGGTAACCACTAGGCTGTCCTGCCGCCCCCCATCGATGGGCGTCAGCTCTGAGGAGCTGGTGGTCTCCAGCAACATCGAACTGAGCAACCAGGGAAGGCCGTCCTGACCCACTGTCAAGAGCGTCCAAGGCAGGTGGGTGCAAGCCCAAGACCAGGACAGGAGAGGCCTTGGGAAGAATATTCCAGTCCACAGGCAGCAGACCTACAGCCTGCAGGCCAAATTTTTTTCATACTTTATGGAGGCATATTGACGTATCATATATTTCATCCATTTCAATGTACAATTCAATGATTTTTTAGTAAATTTAAAAGTCAGGTTGTGCAATAATTACCATAAATACATTTGAGAACACCTCCATCACCCTAGTAACATTTCCCAAGCCCGTTTACCTGCAGGTCAAAATCTGACCCACAGGTGTTGTACTTGGTCCACCGTATTTTAAATATATATTTTCTAAATTTGCTAGTTTTTTAAAATGAGACCATTTCATATAACATTTTAAAATTTTGACTTCTCTTAAAAGATCAGAAGATTGGGCAAACCTGGACCCTCCTTCATACACGGCAAAACCAGCTGCCTCTCTCAGACAAGCCTGTCCCCCCAGTTCCTCATGAAATCAGTGAGGGGCCCAGGAGGGTCCCAGACCACAGCCCAACACCTGGCTTCATCCGCATGGCAGACGGCACAGCCGTCGTGGCCTGTGTGTTGTCACAGAAGGCAGTCCCTGCTTTTCACCGAAGAGGAGCTGACCTTTTCACTGGGGCGACCTTCTCCGAAAGCAAAGGCACTTCACAGTTAGGGTTTGCCCCGTCTCTTGCTCTCTTTGGGGTTCGCTGTCTGCACACAGGGGGCCTTTGTTGAAGCTTACTTCTCTCCCCAGGGACCTTGTGACAGTGGCTCAGACGATGACTCTCCTTAGTTACCACCGTAGACCTTGCTGGCTGTCCACGAACTCCTGCTTTGCTCCTTTTGTTTTGTTCAGAATGTAATACTTTCAGGGGAGGTGGGCTGAGCTCTGAAGGGTGAAATGCGATTGGTCGGTGCCACGCCAGGGCCACGCATCTTCTTGGATAGTGATTGGCTTGGAGCAGGTGTGTGGCCTGCTCTGGTCGGGGGGACACTGACTTTGACTGGGGTTCTTGGAGCAGACCCTTCCCCCCTTTGCCATCTTTGCTTATTGTCACAATGGTGTGTGAACACTGGGCGATGCAGCAGCCACCTTGGGGTCATGAGAACCACAGGGAAGCTGGGACAGAGCCTTGAGGGTGTTGAGCTGCCCGCCCATCCAGATGCCTCCTTCTGCACTTCTTGTCGTGAGATTAGACGCCCCATTGTTTAGGCCACTCCTAGTTACGTATTCTGTTATGTGAGACCAAAATCATCCCGACTGGAGTGTAGCATTCTCATCCCAAGTGTGTGACCGACACCAGGACACCTCCAGTTCCCTCTAGCACCTCCAGTCCTCTATTCATTGCCCATATTTTGGGGTGGGTTTCTCATGTATAAAGCTGCACTCAACCATTTTATGTTTGAATGTTTGTTTGTTTTTAAATCTCAAGAGATGAATTTGCCGTCATCTTAACTCCAGAGTTTGTGTGTAAGTGATAGGCCCGAAAACCTGGATTACAGAGGGCCGAGGGGTTCACCAAGGACTCAAACAGCACACACACGGAACAGCAGGTGTCGCCCCGCCAGCAACTCACAGGCGTACAGGGCCGTAGGCCCTGAGGACGTGTGACATGGCTTTGTGCGCTGCCAGCCTCCACCCACCGGCTTCTCCTAATTAGAGAATTAAGAGTCGCTTATGCCGGGGAGGCTCCAGCTGCTCCAAGCCTCACCTCCCCCGACACCTGGGGGAAAAGGGGGCAGCCCCTCGCACTGGCCCTGGCCCACTGCTGTGCACACAGCTCTCCCCACACACGAGCTCCCATCTGCTGGGCACCCCCGTGTGCCAATGTCTCTGTCCATTGGTGCTAATCCCTGAAACTCCTCTGTTCAGTAGGATGATTATGGCACCCATTTCACGGACAGGGAAACCAAGGCTCAAGGAGTTTGAGTGAGTTGCCCAAGACCAAAGAGCTGAGAACCTGCAGTGCTGGGTCTGCCTGTCTCTGCTGAGCCCTTCTTCCTTGCGCCACTGCACTCAGATCCCGACGAGCTCCCTGGAGGGGCCTTGGGCCGGAGCACAGGGCTCTCTGGACCGCTACCTTCTGGCAACGGGACCTTTGCACCAGAGCCCTAAGCTTGAGCTCCTCTTAGGCCCCCAGTTGGTAAAGGAAGAGCCTTCTGCCCAGGTGCACGTGCTGAGACCTATCATAGGGACTCTGCCGAGGGGAGGCCAGCCTGTTCCCGGCCCACGTCTGCCTCCTTCTTGCCTGTCCACCCCCCTCCCTGGAGACACCCCCCCCCATGACACCCCCGTTAGTAACAGAACCAGAGGCAGCACCTAGGACGCGCTCTTGCCAAGAAGCTTTCATCAGAATCTAATCAGGCCTCGAGGCCTAACTTTCAGTTTAAAAATATACAGATAAAGGAACAAGTAAAATAGCACAATGGGGACATAATTAGATTCACAGTATGGATTTTTAACATTAATTTTTATTGCAGTACAGTTGCTTTACAATGTTGTGTTAGTTTCTGCTGTACAGCAAAGTGAATCAGCTCTACATACACGTATATCCCCTCTTCTTTGGATATCCTTCCCATTTAGGTCACCACAGAGCACAGAGTAGAGTTCCCTGTGTTATCTCCCAATTCATCCCCCCCCCCCCCCCCCACACACACAATATGGGATATTATACAAGGTAACTTCTCTGTCTCTTCAAGAGTCAAAGACACAGGAGACACGATTGTTCTGGATTAAAACAGACTTGAGGGAAATGATAACAAAACGCAATGCCTGATTCTTGATGTCAAGAAACCAGCTTCAAAAAAATATTTGGGGCAAGTGGGGAAACTTGAATATAGCCTTGTTATTACACTGAATTCATTATTTTGTTAGGTGTGAGGATGGTATTGTGATTATACAGGTGACTATCCTTACTTTCTTGGGATGTATTTGAAGGAGAAAATTCACTATGTTTGTAATTTACTTTAAAGGGATTCAGAGATATACAGATAATAGGCAGGTAGGTAAATAGGTAGCTAACAGGTGGGTAGATATAGCAAGCAAATACGACAACATGTCAACCGTTGTTGAATCTAGGTGGTGGATCTATGAATACTCCTTGTACTGTTATTTCTACTTTTCTGTATGGGTTTCAAATATAATAAAAATGGGGGGAAAAAGCCTTTTCAGGATGAAAAGTTTACAAACTGAGTGAAGATGACCGTTGGACGATGACCTAAAGCCAGGGCCCCTGTTGGTCCCGTTTTGCCCACCTGGTGCCCTCTCTTGCCGTTTCAGCCTGGACTCTCTGAGGCTTGAATGAGCTTGCAGACTGGGACCCCTACCCCCCAGACCAGGGAGCACTCGCTCTGGGGCTGGACGACCAAGGTGTCTTGGGAATGAACAGAAAGGCAGCCCCTGTGGCAGTGATAGGGTTTTGGGGAAACAGACAATCCAGGAGTGATTCTCCTCCTCATGGAGCTTACAATCTCCAAATGCACTCTTCCGGTCTGTGTTTTTGGCCCACACCTCTTTTTCCATAACGAGTCATGCTTTGATTTTGTCAAGTTCCATAAAGTTGTTCACTGGTGTTTACGGAACTTGTGCTAAATCTGTTAATTAGCCTGGGGAATGTCAACCTCACCTTTCATCTGTACAGCCAGGAATGACTTTCTACTCTGGTAAACGGTTTTAACTTGGGCCCAGCCTTGTTGCTGATCATCTTGCTGTGCTATTCATTTTGTCCAGCTTTACTGAGATACAACTGACGCAAACCAGTGTGTAAGTTTAAGGTGTACCAAGTGTTGACTGATGCGTTTCCATATGACTGTGCTGTTACCTCTGTTCCCCTTCATGCTTGGGGAAGATGACCCAGCTCCACCAAAAACCGGATATTTGAGCATACACTTCCTCATCTCCTCAATAAAATGGAGATTCCAATAGCACCTCTCTCATAAAAGAAACCAATAAGGTAATACAGGTAAAATATCCGCCAAAATGCATGGGATATATAGCAGGTACTTAGTAGACAATAGTTGGTATGATTATTGTTATGATTGCAAATGTACTTCCACCTGAATAAGTTTCTCGTTGCCAGTTTTCTTTTTCTTTTAATTGATTTTATTGGGAATTCCCTGGAGGTCCAGTGGTTAGGACTCCGAGCTCTCACTGCTGAGGGCCCAGGGTGAACCCCAGGTCAGGGAACTAAGATCCCATAAGCCATGTGGTGTGGTAAAATAAAATAAAATCAAGTAAGATAAGATAAAATAAAATATTTTATTGAAGTATAGTTGATCCAGTTTTCTTAAATATGAGGAAGAAATTCCACCACCACCTTTGAAATACGTTCATCAGTCAATGTACTGATTTCTTTTGCCATGTTCTCTGAGGTTGCGGGGAGATGGGAGACACAGGACAGAAGTGTCCTCCAAGGGTTTCCAGCTCACCCAGGACTAGGTTGTGTCTGTATTCCTTTGGGTCCAGCAACGTCGGTCTCAGAGTAAGTGCTCAGGAAACATTTGGTAAATAGAAGGGAACTCCATCTGATGCCCAAGGCCCCTGGCCTTACTTCTATCAAGTGGAGCTCAGGGAAGATGCCTGGAGGGAGGAAGGGTCTGGCGGAGGGGCCCTTGTTCCATAGAAATCACAGGAAAAGCTCGAGAAGATTCTGGCACTTCTGCCCTTTAGAGCCGTTGACCCATAACAGGGAAACTTCCAGAGCTCCCTCGCGATCAGTTTTAACCGGAGCTTCAGCGGGAGCACCTGGGTTCAGGAAAACAGGCAGTCATCCAAGCTGGCTGTGTTGCCAGCACCATTAAGCAGTGATTTTATGGGGCCACCTGGTCTCTGGAGGGGGAATGGGCTATAGACAAAGAAGTTAGCACTCTAACAGGAGAGAATCTGTAAAGCAGAAAAGCACCCGATCGGAGCCCCAGTCCTGCCTTTTAAGCAGGATGCCTGGAGCGGGGAAAGGTCTGCGCCATCACCTAACTCGTTAGCCGCAAAGCAAGCACTAACCAGCATCCAGGCCTTCTCACCCACATTCCCAGATCTCGCGCGCCGGCAGCCTCTCCCAAGACGCACGCCGGCAGCCTCTCCCAGGACGCACGCCGGCAGCCTCTCCCAGGACAGGCCCTCTGCCCTCAACCCGCAGGCGGACAGTCACGGGTTGCTCTTTCCTCAGATTGCTCAGCCTTTTCTCTCCTTCCCGCCCGTGGGCACCATGCAGCTTCGCGGGGCCTTACGTCCAGAGCAGCGAGCTGGGACCTGTGGGTGTCCTGGCCACAGGATGCATCGGGGACGATACAAAAGGCCGCTGCAGTTCTCACACTGTCCCCAGCTGCCGGGCCCAGTGCCAGAGAAGCAGAACCTCTGTCAACAGATGTGCCCTGACTTTGTGCTTGAGCGGGGGACATCCCTCTCCTCCGGGGGAGGAGGGAGTTCCAGCAATGTCCTCATTTAAACAAACAGCAGCAAGGAGGAAGTAATAAGGAGAAAGGGCCAAGGGGAAAACACAAGCAAACTCTGGAAATCGCACTGTGATTACAGCCTGGCTGCATTGCAGACTCTGCTGACAGGACGGTGTGTTTACTACCCTGGTCAAAAGGCATCAGGGAGGACTTCCCTGGTGGCGCAGTGGTTAAGAATCCGCCTGCCAATGCAGAGGACGCGGGTTCGAGCCCTGGTCCGGGAAGATCCCACGTGCCGCGGAACAACCAAGCCCGTGTGCCACAACTACTGAGCCTGCGCTCTAGAGCCCGCACGCCACAACTACTGAAGCCTGCGCACCTAGGGCCCGTGCTCTGCAACAAGAGAAGCCACAGCAATGAGAAGTCTGTGCAACGCAACGAAGAGTATCCCCCGCTCGACGCAACCAGAGAAAACCCACACGCAGCAATGAAGATCCAACGCAGCCAAAAATAAATAAATATATTAAAAAAAAAAAAAAGGCATCAGGGGGAATTAGGCTGCAGACTCTAAACAATCTAGCGGCAAATGAGACCTAAGCCCCACAGGAAAGGGCATCAGTGGGTGAGGCTGCCCAGGTCTGGGGCAGTTGAAGAGGCAAGCAGCAGGGCCCTGGGGAGAGGGGAGCGAGGTTGGGGCAGTTATCCTCTTCCCACAGGGGACAAATGTCTTGGGCTTGGTCGAGCTGATGGCAAGCCCAGGACCTAGCGTCTTTGGCCCCCAAGGACTTACGGCTCACACAGGGGACACGGCAGACAGAGGCCCAGGAACACTGATGTGCGTTTGCGCCAGTGCTAACCCAGAGCAGGGGCACTGCCCACCACGGCGCTGTACCTGCATGGACACTGCACCTGGCGTGGATGGCATCGCAGGTGTTTGCACAGAGAGACGAGCCTATGGGCCCCAAAGAAGCCTTTCTGAGTAGGGAGAGGGAGGGCGACCCCCTCCCAATCTCTCTCTGGTGGTTTTGCTCCGGTGTCAGAACCTGTGGCCGAGGCAGAAGGACCGCCGGCCCTGCCGTGTGGCTTTTTCCGCCCCCAGCTTCTGCGTCTCTCGGGCTCCCAGACACAAACAGCTGAGCAGATAAACAAGTCAGCAGCTGCTCCTCCTTGCTGCCCCGGTCCCCAAGCCCCGCCCCCTCTGGCCTCCCTCCCCCCCCCTCACATCCCCCGCGGCAGCAGCTGCAGCCCACCCCGCAGCGGCCAGGGAGGAGCCCTGCACCCCTCCCACCAGCCACTCCCCGCACAACAGTTGTGCAGCCCAGGTTCCCTGAGGAGCACAAGGCTACCAGGCCCAGGAAAGCTGAGAGGAAGGGGTCCATCTGTGCAGAGCCTGGAGGGGCCCCCCATCCCGACTGCAGGGGAGGGCGCCCGGGGGTGGAGGGAGGCCCAGAGGCCAAGGCCCAGCAGAAACCCTGAGCAAAGGCCGCTGTTCTGGTAGCGTGTGCGTGCACACACACACACACACACTCACACTCACAGACACACGCGCACATACACGGCCTCATTAACAAAATAAACGTCACAACAGACTCTGGGCTGGTGTGTGTAACAAGCCCCCAGCGCCCACGGCTGCACCCCCGAAGGCTGGGCCTGGGAGATCTGGAGTCGGGGGCCCATGCTGATGGTGAGGACCCCCCAGAGGTTTCCTGTGCAATTTAAAGTCTAAGTTTGGGTTACTCCTGGCTCACCTTCACTCTGAGAAGCTGAACACGCTGCACCTCGGAAGATGCACCAGCCCGTCTCACCCCAAAGCTTCCACATCCCCTCAGAGCACAAGGCGGGGAATGGACTTGCTTGAGGAAAGCAAGGTACCGTCCACGTGCCGACTGTGTTAGGTTTGTCTGCACAGCCTGATGCCGCCTTGTGGGGGGCAGCGGGAGTGCCAGACCGCAAGGCTCGGAGCTGGGCTGGAAACCGGACAGCTGTGTGACCCTGGACATGTTACATAGCCTCTCTGAGTCTCGGTGTTCCCATTGGTAAAATAGATACTATCTACGTCACAGCTTTAGCTCCCCTTCATTTTCCAGGTGCGGTTAGGTAAGGCGAAAAAGGTAATGTCCACAGTAAAACACCAGCCCTCTGCTGCGGCCCCGCCGGTGCCCAACAATAATAATATCCTGAGGGAGGCAAGGTGGAAACACAGATGGAAAAGGGACAGTGGAAGTGGCGGGAGCAAAGGGCGCCGAAGCCAGTGCCTGAGGAGGTCCACGCGGGCCCGGCGGCCTCCCTCCTTGCAGCTGTGGGGCAGGGTCCTCAGCCAGCGCTACTGACATTTGGGGCTGAGCGGTCCCTCCTTGTGGCCTCAGTTACGACCATCAGGATGTCTGCAGACCCGGCCAGTGGGGTGGGGGGGGAAGCACGCAGTGCCCCGGCTGAGAGTTGCCGCTTCGGGCGCTCGGCTGCCCGGGGTATAAGGAGCAGCAAGTTCGGAAGGAGGTTCCCCGACCTTCCCGTGAGGCGAGCGGCTCAGACGAGCCCTGGGATGAAGACGTGGTCGAGGAGGAGACGGCGGGCTGGGACGCGGGCCTGCCACCCACGGGACCTCCGGTGCTGCCCCGGTGGGAGGTGCCCATGTTGGGACCTTGGTCTCACCTTGTCTGCAGAGCAGAGGCGAAGGTTTTTTTTTTTTTTTTTTTTTGTGGGACGCGGGCCTCTCACTATTGTGGCCTCTCCTGTTGCGGATCACAGGCTCCGGACGCGCAGGCTCAGCGGCCATGGCTCACGGGCCCAGCCGCTCCGCGGCATGTGGGATCCTCCGAGACCAGGGCACGAGCCCGTGTCGCCTGCATCGGCAGGCGGACTCTCAACCACTGCGCCACCAGGGAAGCCCAAAGTGAAGGTTTTTAATAAGCGGAAAACGAGGCAGGGGTAGGAGGCAGCTCTGCTCCGCCCTCTGCTCTGTGGCGAAGGGGCCGTGGCCTGAGGGGAGCCCCATGCCTGAGCGGCCGCAGTCCTGGGCTGTGGACGCCTCCCCTGCAGTCAAGCCCACCGCTGACGAGGGCATTGTGAAGCCCCCTCTGCCACTGATCAAAGCTGCTCCACAGGGTCCCCCGACACGGGGGGCGCCGCGGACACGGCGTTTCCCTGCTCCTTCCAGGGCTCACCATCTGGTTACAGAGAAAAAGAATCCCAGAAGAAGGCCATAAACAGAAAATGCCTCACAGCCTCCAGGGCCCGAGTTACGAGGTGTCCTCAGGCTAGACCCCCAATCTCAGTCTTCTCATCTGAGAAGTGGGAGTAATGACAGCCCCCACATCACCACCTAACTGTCAGAGTTAAACGAGAGGATACGTGTAGGAGACTTAGCGAGGCGGTGGCACAAAATCAAGCGCAAAAAACTTGTTAGCAGCAAATACGTACTGGGTTCTCAGCACCGGGCTCTGCGCTGGCCCAGGGCACCTGGAGGTGAGGGCAGGGGTCCCTCTCAGCTGGCCTCCCCAGAAGCCCTGGGGGGCTGGACGGACTCTGGGAAGGCATCTGGCCCTGACGCTGGATGCTGGCAGGGGCATCCATGCTGGATCTGGAAGCAGGGCCAGTGGTCTTCTGCGTGGTGAGGGAGGTGGCACGCTGCCCACGCAGGCGAAGCTGAGCGCCCCCGAGCAAGGCCCAGCGTAGGGACAGTGGCGGGAAGGGCGCCCTTTCCACCAGACACGCTGTTTCCCTTTCTGACACCACTGCCAGGCAGCGGCTGGGCTGATTGTGAGGCTCAGATGTGACAGCATTTCCCCAAACCTGGGCTTTTAAAAAAATTTTTAATTTATTTATTTATTATTTTTGGCTGCGTTAGGTCTTCGTTGCCGCGCGCGGGCTTTCTCTAGTTGCGGCGAGCGGGGGCTACTCTTCGTTGCGCTGCGCGGGCTCTAGGCGATGGGCTTCAGTAGTTGTGGCTCATGGGCTCTGGAGCACAGGCTCAGTAGCTGTGGCCCGCACTCTTAGCTGCTCCACGGCATGTGGGATCTTCCCAGATCAGGGCTCGAACCCGTGTTCCCTGCATTCGCAGACGGATTCTTAACCACTGCGCCACCAGGGAAGTCCCCCTAACCTGGGTTTTGATGATGAATCTGCCGTCATCCTCTGGCCCAGCTTGCATCACAGCCTGGACCTCAATCTTTCACCTGGCTCCGGTTTCATGGAGCTGTGCCTGGAATCGTTTTTGAACACAGATGGCCTGTAAATACAGAAATAAGTGAGCTGTGAAATACAAGAGTGTGTGGATGAGAAGGAAGCCCGAGCCTGCAGGGCCGCAAGCTTGTCTCCTTCAGAGCAGCACGTCCACAAGGCCCCAGGTCCCCGTGGACACTCCCTGGGCCGCACTGGGCCTCCTGGGACGGGTCTCGTTTGCTGCTCCCGACACACCCACTTCCGGGCAGGGGCTCTGCCTTGGGCCCTGCACCCCCAGAACCCGCCTGCCCAGAGCAGCCTCCCCAGACTCCGGCCTTCAGCCTAAATGCAGCTTTCTGTCTCCAGACAAGGCTGACCCGCCCCGAGGCTCCAGGTCAGGAAGGAAAGAACCGCTCCTCATGCATCACGCTGAGACCTCTGCTCGCGGTTTCTCAGCAGCATCATGTGGCCCCTTCCCTTGGGATGCGGGGAGGCTGGGAGCAGCCCCTGAGCAGGGCCACGGGCTCCTGCAGGCAGCTCAGGCACCGGCTGCTGTAGCTCCAAGCTCCACGGACCATGCTCCATGGACACCCACAGTGGGAAGGGAAACGGGAAGCGGGCTATTGTGACCTGACTGTCCTTGTTTATTTGTTGTTAAATTTTTTTCACTTTTGGCCCCACCTTGTGGCATGTGGGATCTTAGCTCCCTGACCAGGGATCGAAGCCGCACCCCCTGCATTGAAAGGTGAAGTGCTAACCACTGGACCACCAGGGAAGTGTCTCTGAAAGGCAGGCCTGCGGTCAGCCTCCCCTCCCCCCGGGGCTCCTGCCGGGGGGCTCCTCCAGCCCACCGCCCCGGTGCTCAGATGTCCTCACTCTGAGCCAACAGTGTTAGGAAGCCGCCCCATGGTCCCTCCTAGCGTCAGATGAAACAGGGTCACACGTGGTGACCAAGGACACCCAGGCTGGGTGAAGCCAGGGCCTGAGCCGGAGCTCGGACGGGCCGCTCCCCCAGACCCACGCCCCCGCAGGACCCCCGCCGGGCCCCTGAGACGCAGCGTCCCCTGTGCTCACTGTGAGCGCCGCGGGCCACCTCCCAGGGTTGCCAGAACTGACTCCCCGAGTGTCACCAGCTGCAGACGCCCCGTCGTTGTAAACGGTCAGGCTCCAAGCTGCCCAGGGCTTTCATCCCCCTTCCCCCAGATGCTCATTACCCTGCTTAATTAGGCCAGGAAGTGCTCTCACAAAGGACAGTCTCGGCAGGAGGTGAGGACAAGAAGAGATCCCAGCAACTCCACTTCCTGAGGCTCCAGCGGGGCTGCTCCACGTGGCTACGTGGCGGGGCGTCTTCCTCCGGCAGCTGCGGGAAGAGGCTGAGATGCTCCTTTGCCCCCAGGCCCTCGGGAGCTGGGCTGAGCTGGTCTAGGGGAACAGCACCGGATCTGGGAGCTCGGGAGGGCCTGCCCCCCACCCTCTGCTGAGCAGCCTCACACCTCCCCCCACCCCCAGGCCCCCCTCGGGAAGAGCTGGCACCTCAGGAGCCAGGGCTTCAGCCCCATCCCGGACAGAATAGCAGCCTAAGACACGGCCCGAGACCACCTCTCGTTCCCAGCCGGCCCGACCTTCACCCTGAGCCTCTTCAGTCGGTGTAGGGGGCCGGCTGGGCGCCCCCAGCTGCACAGCACAAGTTCTTCCGAGTCTGAGTGCAGGAACGGCTGTTGGTGCAGGGCATGGGGTCCAGGGGTTAATCGCACGGACTGATGGACTAGTTCTGTGACCGTGGACGAGCTGTCCACTCCTCTGAGCCTCAGTTTGCTTTGCTGAAACAACGGAGACAGTTGTCTAGGCTCTTGGGAGGTGTGGGGACCCTTCTCCCCACAATAGAAACAGGCAGACCCTCAGGGGGAAGCAGCCAGCATCCAGCGTCAGACAGCGGTCCACCCACACTCCCACTTTGCCTTGGGGGGAGCTTGAGGAAGGGGAGACAAGTGCCTCCACGGGGGCATCCATACTAACCTTACCTCACTTAACCGTGAGTTATCTGCTGAGGCCTCAGATAAGAAGGAGTAAACTTACTGAACTTGCGCTCTAGAGCCCGCGCCACAGCTGCTGAGCCCGCGCACCCAGAGCCCGTGCTCTGCAACAAGAGAAGCCACCGCAGTGAGAAGCCCGCGCAGTGCAATGAAGAGTAGCCCCCGCTCGCCGCAACTAGAGAAAGCCCGTGCAGCAACGAAGACCCAACGCAGCCAAAGATAAACATTTTTTTTTTAAAAAGGAGTAAACTGAGGCCCAGAGAGGGTGGGGAGTAGCCTGCGAGTGCACAGCAGACCCTGCCCTGGGGCGATGCGCGGATGCCCCGGTCTTATCAGTCTGGGGCTGCTTCACGGCCTGGAAACGTGAGAATGACACCAGGAGGGTGACCTGAATCTCAGCGCCGAGCAGGGCCATCTCCTGCAGAGGAAGTCGGCCCGGATGGCTGTCTGGAGCGGCTGCTTTTTCCAGCCCTGGAACCCGTGATCACTGGCCAGGAGCTGTGGAGCTGTTGGCCCGATGGTCCTGGTCCTTGCTTTATCCGTGCTTGATGTCGGCTGCTTCCGTTGTATCAACGTTTTCTGAGAGAATGTGCATTTCTTGAGAACTGGCCTCGTTTTCCTCGCCCAAAAGGATGGAAAACAAAAGTGATTTTTGGTCCCCATGTCTGGCAGTGTGTGATGCGGGAGTTTCCTGAGTAACTTTGAAAAGAGCTCTGCCATCCCTGCCGCCCTCCCATGAACAGCAGGCGGATGGCGGAGGGGAACTGGGTCCCTCCAACCCCACACGAGGAAGACAGTGGTCCCTTCACCCCCAAGGAACATCTGGGACCTGGGACCCAGCTTCCCTAGGACCCCAAGGGAGTCTTCGTTTCCTCGGATGCCCCCCGAAACGTGCCTGGCCCCCCAGATCCCCTCCCTGCTGGTTTCCGACCCTGCTGGCCGCGCTGCTCTGGGACTTATTTGGCCTGTAAGGTGGTCCTCGCTTGAAATCCATACGTTCCGAGGGAGTTCCTAGCTGAGCAGCCAGAGGCGTGCCCCCTGAGGACCCTAAAGCTGGAGGCCTCTGGCGTTGTCACTCTGTGCCGTGAGCCAAGGGAAGTGAAGCCAGCAGAGCTCCCTGTGGCTCTGGGGACGCAGCCGCGGTCAGGGCACAGGGAGGTGGCCTGGGCCCAGCACTTCGGAGTCCCGCCCGGCCTCGGCGTGGTCAGCAGGAGGAAGGGGGGCCCAGGCACCACCTGTGCTGTGGAGGCAGCCATACAGGGAAGGTGAGACCCGCCGGCCTGGGATGCGGCATGGGGATGCTGTGAGGGCTAGCTGAGGGGGAGGCCGCCGGCTCCCACGCAGGCCTTCCTCCCCAGCCCCCGCTGGGGGCCCTTGGAGCCTCGCCCTTCTCTCCGCCCCCTGTGCTGATTCCCACGCGGAGCAGCTGGGGTGAACACCTGCAGCTGCCGTCCTTCCCCCCAGGCCTCGGGGAGCCTGGCCGCGTCACACGCCCACAGCAGCTGGGGTGCCTCCTCCCACGTGCCCGGGAGAGGCTGAGAGGGATTTTCGGGGGTCCTTCCCATGGGTGGGCTGCAGGACGAGGGGAGACAGCTCCCCTCCTTGGGCGTCCTCTGGCTCCCTTGAGCCTGGCGAGGCCGAGCGGCTCCCGTGTCCCTCCCTGCCCTCGGGTCTGCCCAGGGCCATGTTGAAACGCCAGGCGGCAGCCGAGTCCAGAGTCTGGGCGTGTGCAGCCGTCCATCTCGCCAAACAGCTGGGTGCACAGGGGCTGCGGCTGGGGTTGGCACCTTCACCTGCTGACCTGCTTGGGACACGTGGGGCTCGTTCCAGAGCCCGCCTGGCCTCCCACCTCCCGAGCACCGATCTTCCAATGCCGGGTTTGGGAGGGGGGCGCATGGAAGCCTGGGCTCTCAGTCCTGGAAATGAGGGTGTAGGGGTGTGGAAGTCGTCGAGGAGGTGGGGCAAGGGTGGACGCTGCAGGTAGCAAGCCCAGCGCAGACGTGATGGCAAAGGTGGGTTCTCGGGAACGGGCAATGGCAGGGGCGAAGCAACCCAGGTTGGGGGGCGGCTCTGAGGAAAGGGCATCCCAGCTGAGACAGCAGGGATGAGGCAGGGCCGGGTTTGCGAGCTAAGGTTCTCAGTCAGCACAGTCCACAGAGGTGCAGCGCTAGCGCCCGGGCCGGCTCCACGCCCAGGCCTCTTCCTGGTCTTTCTGCGTACTCGCTGCGTGGCCTGACTGGCCCTCGACTTCCCTGTGACGATGCTGTCGGCCTGGCTCCCGAGGGTGAGAGGAGCGTTTTGAGATCCCCAGACAAGCCCAACACGCTGTTACATCAGTCACGCCCGTCATTTCTCCTTTCTGCCTGCTCCGTGGGGCTGCTGCTAGGTCCTTCGCTAGACCCGCCAGCCAGAGGTGTCCCCCCCTCCTCCCGCGGACCCTTCTGGATCCTCCCTCCCCCGTGCTGACCTTGCAGACTTAGAGACACTCCCGGGTCTGCCATCTCTGCTTCACTGACATCTTCGTCGTGGCTTTGGGTGACCTGCTCTTTTTTCACAAGTAAACAATACACACATTTGGCACAAACCAAGTGCCCTCCTCCTCGGCATGGTGGCCCTGTTCCCCTGCCCCCAGCCTGTGGCCCAAAGCTGGGGTGCACCGCCCAGGCGTCACCTCGCTGGGACGCGCCCGCCCGTCCGCTGGAGCCACGCTTTCACCCTGTGCTTCTCTTCCAGGGTGTGTGTTCCGCTCTTGTTTTTAGCTGCTTCACCGCATGACGTAGTCTGGGTGTCACGACTTGTTTAATGTTTCCCTTATGGTTGGATATTGACGTCCCCCTCCCTTTTTTTGGCTATCACACATTGGGCGACTTCTTCACAAGGCAGGTGTGGTTATTCTTTAGAGAACCTTCTTCAACAGGGCACGACAAAGACTCCACCGTGGCTAGTGCTGGCCCACTTGCTCAGGCTGGACAAACTCCCGCCACGCTGAGCTCCGCCCCCTGCCCAGCGCCCACCTCCCAGCCCCATCTTGATCCTGGGGGACGCGTTATTTCCCTGTTTCCATCTGGGATGGGCCGGGCTCATGTTTCTGCCCCCCCCCCATTCTCTCAGGCACCCTTTGGACAAAGAGCCACCACGTCTCATCCTCACCCAGCCCAGCCGCCAAGCCACCTGGGACATCTGCTTCTCTGTCGTGACCCTGTTCCTTCGCGTCCACGTCGCTGTCTCTTCTGAACCTCGGTTTCCGAGGGAGTTTCCGCGGCCCCTCCAGGGAGCCTCTGCGCCCTCCACTATGCTGACGGCCTCCCGTCAGGGGTCCTTTAGTTTGCAGCCCCCTGTCCCCCACCCCGCCCAGGGGGACCTCGCCTCTCCACTTTGTGGTCTTGCCCAGGAGCCTCTCCTCCACACCTGCCCGTCCTCTGCACCAGTTCCCTGGAACACAGAACAGAGGAGGTGGCAATTACCTGATGAGCCCACACAATGCCCACAACCAATTAAAATACCGTGACGCAAGAATCCTTCACTTGTTTCAGGCTGAGCTCCCGGAGGTCTGCCCTTCACAAGATCTGTCACGCCATCTAGATGATTGGGTGACAATAACTGATCTTTATCTCACTGACAAGTGAGAATTTCAGCAACCTCTCTGTCTGACTGCAGGCTCCCCAAATAAAGGATATTTAAATACACCCGCACACAACAAACAAAAACAAAAACACATAGAAAACTACTGTCTTAGGTTTGTGAACTGGAATCCATTCCCCAAATAGGGATTTCTGTGGAAGGGGCTGTTGGCACGGTAACCTAAATCTCAGCATTTTATTCATAGATGGATCCTTTGCAAAACACGGCAGAATTGAGTGCAGAAGGCTTTGTGACTCCAGAGACCTGACATTCCTCCCTCTGGTCTTGTTAAAAAAGTGCAAACCAAAGGAAGCCTATAGGATGAAACACAGTTAACAGGCAATGGTTAGAGGCTCGGGGCTGGTGGAAGAGACTTCAACACATTCATATTCTATTTGACAATACCAGCTAGAGAATATTCAGTATTCGACCGCGACAGTTTTAGAAAACGCTTAAATGATTTCTGTTCTTTTCCTGAACCGACAACTGGTTGTATTATTTTGTTTTAGGAAATAAAGCAATTACCAGGTACTTTTGTTAATTTTACAAGATTCGGACTTCCTTGGGGGCGTAGTGGTTGAGAATCCGCCGGCCAGTGCAGGGGTCACAGGTTCAATCCCTGGTCCGGGAGGATCCCACATGCTGCAGAGCAACTAAGCCCATGTGCCACAACTACTGAGCCTGCATGTCATAGCTATGGAAACCCACGTGCCTAGCCCATGCTCCAAAGCAAGAGAAGCCACCGCTGCAGTGGTTAGGAATCCACCTGCCAATGCAGGGGACACGGGTTCGAGCCCTGGTCTGGGAAGATCCCACATGCCGTGGAGCAGCTAAGCCCGTGCGCCACAACTCCTGAGCCTGCATGCTGCAACTACTGAAGCTTGCGTGCCTAGAGCCCCTGCCCTGCAACAAGAGAAGCCACTGTAATAAGAAGCCTGTGCACCGCAATGAAGAGTAGCCCCCGCTCGCTGCAACTAGAGAAAGCCCACGGGCAGCAACTAAGACCCAACGCAGCCAGAAATAAAATAAATAAATTTTAAAAAAAGAGAAAAAAAGATTCAACCATTAATATTGAACTGGATTTAAAATATCTTTGGGGGAAAATATACATTTAAAGCATGGAGCGTATCTTTCTTGAATAAATAAAACGAGTAAAAATGTATTTGAGGTTTTCCTGATGTACATTCTCTGACCAGCATCCTCTTTCTTTCCATCCCTGTCCCTGACGCAGGTTATCAGCCCTGAGAATGGGATACTGTGGAAATATCCTCAAAGCAAAACAAACACTCCTTCTCCCCCCTCCCTCCTTAACCTGTCCATTGAGGGGCTTTTCCGATTTCATGGACTTGGAGATCTAAGCTGTGTGTTTTAGGGCAGGTGATTTCCCTCTATGAGCCTTGGTTTTCTCTCTTATATAATGGAGAAACAATAACCACCACCCAGGGCTGTGGTACAAAATAACAGACAGTGTATTTGTAAAATTATTTTGAAATCAAACACAGTAAGTCCCTGACGGGCTCTTTTTCTTTTTCTTTTCTTTTTTTGGGCTGTTCCATGCAGCTTATGGGATCTTAGTTCCCCAACCAGGGGTCAAACCAAGGCCCCAGCAGTGAGAGCACCCAAGTGCTAACCACTGGACCACCAGGGAAGTCCCCCCGGTGGGTTCTAATGTGGATAAAATTACAAGCACACTTTCATTGCTGAATTGTGCGAGAAATACTTTCAGATTTAAGCCCACATGACTTACGAAATCAACTAAGAAAAATATCACAGAAACACGAAGTTTCCCACGTTAAAGAAAGGTTTCAGTGAACTTTCAAAATGCCTTCTTCATATTTTTCACTTGTAAAGACGAAGTGTCGACTCTGCTCTCCCAGATCTTCAGGTCCAGCATGGAAACCCAGTCGAGGCCAGCCCGGCCCACGCCCCAGAGCCGGCTCTGTGAGCGTCACCCGAGGTGCACAGACCCCCTTCAGGAGTCCGGGACAGGCTGCCTCACCTCAGTGTCTGTCCAGGCCCCCTCCTTGGTGGCTATTTTTACTCCAAGGCGAGAACGAGCCCCGCCCAGTCTGTGGCTGCAGAGGCTGTGCCCACACGGGCAGGACAGACGCCGGTGGGTCGTGAGCTTGGACACAGCTGAGTCTCGGAGCCTCCACTTCCTGAACCACAGAACGAGACAACAAGGTCAATCTTGTAGGAAACGTGGCAAGATCACTTAGGAATACGTGGCTGAACACACCTCATCCATCACAGAACAGTGGACGATACAGGCTGTCGCCGCCAGCCCAGAGAAATGCACTGTTAGCGTGACTTGGTGTAGCATTACTGGCGTCCCTGTCTGCCTCTGCTCGGGGCAGTCACAGACGCGAGCCCTTCATGGGGACTCGGGGCGTGCCGTATGCCAGTTAGGTTTCGGGATTAACCGTCTCTAGGGGCCCGGGAGACCCTACCAGACGCGTCACTTCCTCAGCAAGCCCCCTCCCTCGCTCTTGTCACTGGTCCTGAAGAAATTTCCTGGGACAGTTGTTCCTTACTCTCCTCGATCTCCTTCATGGCTTCATAAGCTAAATCATCCCTCCTTCAGAACCGGCTTCTGTGGAAGACGTCCCTCCCTTTTCTGCTTTTCCTCCCTGCACCTCCTGTATCCTCCCCACCCTCTCCTCCCCCGACACGGTGTCACCATCCACCTCCCATGCCCACTGCTGGTCCTGGGCTCCCAGGAGGTAGAACATTCAGGCACACGGCGGGGGCGGGAACACGGGTGCTAGTCGTTGGTCCAGAGCCCGGGCTCCATCCTGCATCCACCTCACCAGCCTCTGACAGCGAAGTGTCCTCAGGGGCAACGCCCACCTCTGCTCTGTAAGATTTCTGGATAGTGGGGTTCCTGGGACAGCAGTGCACTGCTTGTTTCTTTCACTGTAAAGCAATGTTTGTGGGACACCTCGGGGATGTGTAGGGCACTGGTTAGCGTCACAATTTTTGTATTAACAGGATTCAGGAAAGCCGACACAAATCCAGGATATGTCAGTTCCAATGAGGACACAGAGAGGCACCCTTTCCTCGCCAGAAGGGGTCCAATGAGGGGAAGCTGTCGCCAGGCAGCTGGTGGACTCCCAGGGGCCATGGGGCCAGGGCAGCCGTGGTCAGAGGAAGGTCATCTGCTGGGAGCATCCATGATGCCCACCCCTGCACCAGGCCTTCTGCTCCTGAGCCCAGCGTGCACGTGCAAGGTGATACAGGGGCGGGTCCTCAAGGTCTCACCCACCTGAGTAAAAGCCTCTTGTGAACGGGAGGCCTTTGATAAGAAGTCCTGTGGACACAGCATCCCACAGACATGCCTTCCTCTCCAGGTTACTGAGAGGAACCAGTGGGCCAGTAAAAGAGACCTGCACGGCCCATGGCTTGTGCTGAGGAAACGGCAGTCAGTATCGCTAAGGAACAGGCCCCTTACCCTGACATGTCATGATGCCGTCCTGAAAACATACCAGAGAGAACATATAAACCCTCCCACGTGTACCGTGCCTAAAACAGCACTAAAAACAGGCTGTGGACACCCAGAAACATGCTTCTTTTCTAGGAAAACTGTTACTAACTTTGATCAAATCCAACACTAGTTACTTTAATCAGAAAAACAAAAAAGCCATTTTCATTTTGGAAACAAAATCACCATGTCAGGTTTAGCTGCCCTGGTGTTGTTTTCACAGGGATGCATAAATTACAGTAAACTTTACTCAGGTGATACAGAAAACTACAAAGGGAAAGTATTTACAGGGTTTTTTTTTTTAAGGGAATTATGTTGTAAGTTAATAATTTACTTTCTTTTTTAAAATTAATTAATTATTTATTTTTGGCTGCATGGGCTTTCCCTAGTTGTGGCAAGCGGGGGCTACTCTTCGTTGCAGTGCGCGGGCTTCTCATTGCAGTGGCTTCTCTTGTTGTGGAGCACGGGCTCTAGGCGCACGGGCTTCAGTAACTGTGGCACATGGGCTTAGTTGCTCCACGGCATGTGGGATCTTCCCTGACCAGGGCTCGAACCTGTGTCCCCTGTGTCAGCAGGTGGGTTCTTAATCACTGCACCACCAGGGAAGCCCCCCTCAGTCTCTTTGAAAAACAGACTTGGGACTTCCCTGATGATGCAATGGATAAAACTCAGCGCTCCCAGTGAAGGGGGCCTGGGTTCAATCCCTGGTCAGGGAACTAGATCGCTCATGCATGCCGCAACTAATAAGAGTTCACATGCCACAACTAAGGAGCCCATGTGCTACAACTAAGGAGCTGGTGAGCCACAACTAAGGAGGCCGCCTGCTGCAACTAAGACCTGGCTCTACCAAATAAAATAAAATTAAAAAGTAAATATTAAAAAAGAAAAGAAAGTGTGTATATGTATAACTGACTCACTTTGTTATAAAGTAGAAACTGACACACCATTGTAAAGCAATTATACCCCAATAAAGATGTTAAAAAAAAAAAAAAAGAAAAACAGGCTCATTCCCAGAGAGGGGGGAGAGCTCTGAGTGCACAAGCAGGAGGGGGACCCAGACGAAGGTCGGTGGGGTGGGGGGCAGGAGAAAGCCTGCCGGTCACCTGCACATCTAGGCCAGAGCTGGTCAAGGACCCTGCCAGTCAGCACCCGGGCTCCTGGCTCTGCAGGGAGGCCCCATGTCCTCAACAGCTCATAGATCACGGGATTTCTCAGTAAATAAATGCATTCAATTACCTACCCAGAGTTTCCTAGTTCCTCCGTGGACAGTGGAGGTGGGAGTTGAACGGCCCCCATTGCATACAGTCAATCTGAAGGCCGAGGCCCAGCGACCCCCATCCCTCCAGCGTTCAGGTCCTCCCGGAAGCTCCCACCATCACACCTGGACCCGGACCCTGGCCTCCACGCACCTCAGCTTCCTTCCCACTCTGTGGCATGTACCCGCGTGTGCACACGCGTGTGCTGAGCGCTAAGGCTGGCGTGCTTCACTCCCCAGTCACGGTCACGGCAGCCGCCGCATCATCGGCTCCCAGTAAACACTTGCTCGGCGCTTGGGAGAAATCTGTGGAGCCATTGTTCCCACAACTTCCTGCTCAGCCTGAAGCGGCCCTGCACGGTCTCCCACACAAGCCGGCCATGCAGGCAAGTTTTACTTCCAGGGTTGTGGCTGCCTTTGCAGTGGGGCTCGAGGGGCTGGGCTTTTCCCCACCCTCCCCCGCTGATGCCTAAAGTGAACCAGGAGAGGATCACTCACCTGAACTCAGGTGTCATTTCCCGATGCCCTTTATTAAAGGTGTCTCCTGAGCAGCAGCTGTGTCAGGAGGCCTGACCACCTGTCCAGGAGCCCGAGGCCCCCAGTACTCCTCTGCTCAGACTTGGTGCACACACCACACAGCCCTCGAGGCAGCCGTGATGACACGGGACCAGCTGGCATGTCGCTCGGGAGCCGGGCCCTCACCCCCTCCTCTCTCTTCTAGGACCCGACCTCCCGGGCACAGATAAGCCGCGGTCTGCCTCGTGCCCGACCCCCCAGGGCAGCTTACATTAGCATCGAGGCTTTCAAACATCTTTAATCTCAACTCACAGTAAAGAGTGTATTTTACATGGGGAGGCCAGCAACACGCATGAGACGGAAATAAAAGTTTTATAAAATAACACTCTTTTTTTTTTAGGCCGCACTGCACAGCTTGTGGGATCTTAGTTCCCTGACCAGGGATCAAACCTGCGCCCCCTGCAGTGGAAGCTCGGAGTCTTAACCACTGGACCGCCAGGGGAGTCCCTAAAATAACACTCTTACTAGTGCACGCACTTCAATATTTTCTATTCTATTTTATTTCATTTTCTAAAAAAATGCTGGTTGACAACCCAAACAAGCCAAGTGGAGACTGAGTCCAGGTATGGACTCAGGAAGAGTGTACACCGTCATGCTTTGAGAGTCACAGATCACTATCTACAACCTGGCCCCGAACTCGTGGCAAACATTCCTGGCAGCAAATGCAAAAACAATATATGTTGTGTACAACCGTTTCTGTTTTCTTATAAGAGAAAATATCTGCTCACTTTCAGAGATAAATTGTACCTGAGATTTGACTCAGTGCCCTGGGGGGAAGGATAATGGGGACCAAGTGGAGATTGAGTCCACGTATGGACTTCGAGGGGTTGCAAATGGATGACCCACGAGCTGTATCGGATTTGCTAAAGTGTTTTGTTGTTAGCACAGTATTTTTAAAAATATAATTTCCTTTTGTAAAAAAAAAAAAAAATGCTGGTTGAGACCCACTAAGCAGCTCTCATGACCAGCTACTGAGCCATGAATCGTGGTTTGACGTGTGTGCCTCTACCTCTGATAGCCAAACGGACCCTCCTGAGTTATCTGCCTGTAAACTTGTAAACGGTCTCTAACTCCTGGAACCTCAGAGATACAGGCCCTGCCCTCGGAAAGCTGACTATGATGGAGAAAAGCAATGTAAGCAGTTAGCGTGTGGTACCTCTCGTCTAACAGCGAGAGTTTTCGCGAAGGAGAGGGTGTGAACACTGCGGCAGAGGAAGGCCTCTCGGATGAGGCTGAGTGGTGAGGAGGAGTTAGGTTAAACACGGTGATGGGGAGCTTTGGGGGCCACAGCGTGGTCTGTGGTGCACGTGAAGTCCCGAGATAAGGCAGAAGTTTGCGGGGAGCCTGTTTTGAAGGGTCTGTGCCACATGGGGCTTAGGTTTACCTCCTGGGAGGTGGGCAGTCGTGCCAGATTTTAAGCAAGGGGTGATGGTGTCAGGATTGCATTTATGAATGAATGCAAATATGCAAGAAAAAAAAAGGGGGCAGAAGCTGCTATTAAGCAAAACCACATCTATGGGTGAACAAACCGGCTTCAGAAACCTCAGAGCTTCCTCGGGAAAGGAAACAGCCTGTGGGACGACGCAGGGGTCGCCGATGATGGGATGATAGGGAAACGGATGGATCAATTCCCTTATTGCTCACCCAGTGCCCACCGAAAGCAGACGGGGGGTGGGGTTTGCAGACTCATGGGCTGCGGGGTGGGGAAGACTCAGGCATCTACCCTGGCGGAGCAGGTGGAGAAGAATTTGAACTGTTTTTTTTAATTTAATTTATTTTTGTCTGTGTTGGGTCTTCGTTGCTGCGCGCGGGCTTTCTCTAGTTGCCGCGAGTGGGCGCTACTCTTTGTTGCGGTGCGCGGGCTTCTCACTGCGGTAGCTTCCCTTTTTGCGGAGCACGGGCTCTAGGCACGCGGGCTTCAGTAGTTGTGGCACGTGGGCTCAGTAGTTGTGGCTCGCGGGCTCTAGAGCACAGGCTCAGTAGTTGTGGTTGCACGGGCTTAGTGGCTCTGCGGCATGTGGGATCATCCCGGACCAGGGCTCGAACCCGTGTCTCCTGCATTGGCAGGCAGATTCTTAACCACTGCGCCACCAGGGAAGCCCTGAACTTGGTTTGGAGTAACACGGGAAGCCGGGCAGGCAAAAGAGAGAAAATCTTCATATTAAACACACAGTCACACAACCTCTGGGACCAAAGCTCTGGAACAAATTCGTGCTTGTCAGAGGGGCTGGTTGTGGACTCGGGACTGGCCTCATGGCGTGGTCCCAGGTGTGGCCTTTCCAGCAGGCAGTGACCTGGGCTCCTGGCCTCACGAAGCCCAGGGTCTCAGGAATCAGGGAGTAACGCCCGGTTGCACCCACTGCTCACTTTTGCATCGTGAACTCCAAGAGAGGCCAGAACTCCCGCTCCAGGGGTGGGAGGCCAAGCCCGTTCCTGGAAGGAGGGCGGGGAGCCACGTCCTGCAGGACCGCGAGGCCCAGCTCTCCCTCCTGTTTGCCCCCCCACACCCCAGTAGCACCCAGCCCAGTGCAATGCACCCCGTATTTACTCTGCGGATAATGGTGTGTCTCCCTTACCAGACGCTGAGCTTCCTCGGTGCAGGAACAGCCTTCATCCGCTCCAGGGCCTGAGCCTGCCATCGTCAAGATGAGAAAGGAATGAACTGCTCACCCTGGTTGCAGACCCACCGCTGCTTCCTGGGCTACGGCCACACCTGCCTAGCGGTTGCCCACCTCCAGCCTGGCCTCTGCAAGGACTGACCTTCCCATCACACTACTCCTGGCCCTCGGGACGCTCACTGTGTTCTGGGAGTGACTTACAAACTCTTTAGCATAACAGGCCCACAAGACCTGCCAGCTTAGCTCCCACACACACCCCCGCTGCCCCCCGATGGTTCCCAGGTGAGTCCTTGGGTCCGGCTGTCTCCTATGGCCTTGCTGGCCGCCCCCCATCCCCCGCCCACTGTGCTCTGCGCCTGCCCATCACCGCGTTGTCCCTCCGTGTCGGTGTCACGGGTGCCGTTGGTTCAGCCCGCAGCCCACAGGGCCGGACGCAGGTCTGTCTCTGCACCATGATGCCCTGGGAGCCCCGCCCGGGGCCCAGGTCTCAGTATCCTGAGGGCGGGATAAATATAGGGTCTGGCAGAGGCAGGAGGAAGGAGCAGCTACCAGCAGAAGGGGTGGGGGGGTAAATGCGAGAATAAAGAGAAGTAAAAGGATTCTTTTGTTGTTGTTCTTGTTGTTTGTTTTTTGGTTTTTCTTGGGCTGTGCTGCGCGGCCTGTGGGATCTTAGCTCCCCTGACCGGGGATTGAACCCGTGCCCTCAGAAGTGAAAGCGCGGAGTCCTAACCTCTGGACCGCCAGGGAATTCCCTTTATTTTCTTTTTTTAAAGGGTCTAATGTAAAGCCCAGGAGTGAACAGCACGGGACACAGATGAGGGGTCGTAGATCTGGGGGACCAGCCTATGGGTTTTGTTCAGACACATTGCACCCAGGGCCCCTGTGACGCATTTGAGTGGAAGCGACTAACAGGAAGTTGGAAATCAGTCAGGAGGTGCAGCTGGACAGGCTCATGAGGGGGCTGGCTGGGCGGACTTGAGGGAGACGGGCCGGGGTCCCAGGGCCAAGGCAAGGGCGCTGGGTTTGGGACAGGAGGTCTGGGGGTATTGATGCGAAGGCCGAGGGCGGAGAAGGAGCGTCAGGGACAGGAGGGGGGAGTCCAGCGAGGCCCCGGGGTGGGGGGCAAGGTCAGCTGCGGGGGAGCAGGGACAGCCTCCTTCCTCCGGGCGAGTGGACGCAGACACAGGCGTCACAGAAGCCCAGGAGGACGCCTCACGCATGACACCCTCTCTTCTCCGTAACTTGGAAGATTGTCTGGGGATCCAGCTCTGGCCCTGCCAGCGACCGGCCGCCCTGTCTTAGCTGCTCGTGGAACCAATGTCCCAGGCCTCAGAATGCTTGGAAAACACCCCGTTGGTACCCCCGATAACCTAGCAACCTCATTACGGAGACTCTTGGTTCCCATAAAAACTCATCTTTGCCACACAGCACATGTTCCTGCCTAGCTGTTCAAACCTCGAAGGGACTGCCTGTCGGGGCAGAGCGAGTCCAGGGGACAATAAGAAAGGGCCGTGGTGAGCCAGGCCAGCGGTTTACACTCGCCGGCCTTGGGATCCAGACGATGAGGTCCTAACCCTGGGCCTGGGATGGAACTGGATGACCAGAAGATAAGGGCAGACCCTCTGGAGTGCTAATTCTTCTCTTTCCGGCGGAGAGCTCCTTAGGCAGCCCCAGCTCTGCTTCGGGTAGGTGCCATCATTTGTGTATTTTCATCAAGCACCTGCCCTGTGTAAGGCACTGGCGAGGGCTCAGGAGCATGTGGAAAGGAATGAAACACCAGCCTTGGACGTGAGGGTGCAGCGCTGGTCAGCAGAACAGGGCTGTGAGCTGCACGTGCAATCTAGAACTTTCCAAGTAGCCACGTTAAACAAAGAATCAGGCGACTTCCTTGGCGGTCCAGCAGTTAAGACTGAGCTTTCCCTGCAGGGGGCGTGGCTCCATCCCTAGTAGGAGAACTAAGTTCCCACATGCCGTGTGGTGCAGGGCCCCCAAATAAATAAATTAATAAGCCAAAAAAATAGAATCAGGCGAAATTAATTTTAATGTTTTCTTAAACTCAATATATCCAGATGTTATTGTTTCAACATGTTATAAATATTTTAAAATTATCACTAGACATTTTCTGCTCTCCTTTTTTCATAGTAGGCCCTCCAATCCCGTGTATTCTGCACACACAGCACATCTCGATTCCGACCAACAAAGCTGCAGGTGGCTCCTGGCTGCACTTGGGCAGCCCCGTCTCAGTATTAAGGTGAAGGTGAAAAGGGGCTCCGGGTCCCCCGCCCTTGCGCCCCTTGGTGCCTGTCAGTGGCTGGGTGATGTGGGTGTGGGGTCCCTTCTGAGCTGCTCCTCCCCCCGCACCGTCACCCCATCCCTGCTGCAGAGCCAAGCCTCGTCCCCAGGGGACAAGAGCAAAGCTGGTTACTGTCCTTCCTCTCAGGACCCTGGGAGTGAGCACATGGAGAGGCCACGTGTCCAGGCCCTGGACGCTGAGTTCCTGACGACTTGGGCTGAGAGGTTGTTTCCAGGCTTCCTCTGGCCTCACCAGTGGCCACCCCCAGACTCACTTCCAGGGGACATCTGGGCTTTTCCTTTATTTGACCAGCATCCTTCCTTTGGGGGAACTGCCCTACTCTACTAGCCCCGTTTCATTGAATTTAGGTGGGGTGTCAATCCCAGGGCTCCGCACCCCGCCACGAGGGCATTTGACCCCCCCACAAGCCCATCGGTAGCTCCCTCTTCGAATGTAAACACTGAGCAGAAACAGGGGGGCTCGAGGCAAGCTGGAACCAGCGCCCAAGAGCCACCTAAGTGCCGAGACTCCTTTCAAAGAGGGTGGTTTGATCCTCCATTTGGTTCCGTGAGCCGTCCTCCAACACCCCTCCCTCGTCCCTTCCTTCCCCGCCTCCAGTTAGCAAGAATCCGCTGCTGTTACTTATAAACAAAATACTGGATGCAAAATTTTAACCTCAGCTTTGCAAAAAGGGAAAAAGTAAAGACTCAGACTATATATAGATATATATAGATATATATACACACATATACATATATATTTGACTTCTGTCATATGTATGCATACACGCATATGTATGTATAATTTCCCTTTTTAAACTATGCTGCTATAGGCTTTTTAAGGTTAGCACTAGGTTTGTTTGGTTTTCTTTTGTGAAACAAGGATAGTTGGGAGTTTCCTGTGCTTCAGCACACTCCAAAGTCGGTTCGTGCCCCAGTGATCAAACCACCTGCCCCCTCTGGGCTTAGCAGCCGAGTGGCCAGTGGGGCCTGGAATCAAGTGGCCTGTGGGGTCTCAGGCCCCGTGGAGAGGCCGCTTCCCACAGCAGCCTGCTGTTGGTGTCAGCTCTCTCTCTCCCGTTGAGGGACTGAATTTTTTTTTAATTAATTAATTTTATTTTTGGCTGCGTTGGGTCTTCGTTGCTGCACGCAGGCTTTCTCTAGTTGCAGCGAGCGGGGGCTACTCTTCGTTGTGGTGCGCGGGCTTCTCATTGCGGTGGCTTCTCTTATTGTGGAACATGGGCTCTAGGCGCGCAGGCTTCAGTAGTTGTGGCATGCAGGCTCAGTAGTTGTGGCTCGCGGGCTCTAGAGCGCAGGCTCAGTATTTGTGGTGCATGGGCTTAGTTGCTCCATGGTATGTGGGATCTTCCCGGACCAGGGTTGAACCCGTGTTCCCTGCATTGGCAGGCGGATTCTTAACTACTGCACCACGAGGGAAGTCCTGAAGGGCTGAATTTTTAACATTTTATTCCCCCACAAAACCAGCAAAAACAAATGGCTGATGAGGTGAATAACATTCTCTTAGGATAAAGACACCACACACGAGTATTCTTGGTGCTTCAAAACGTTGTGTGACATGATCACTGGGCAATCATGGATTTGTTTTGCTTCGGCGCATTTCCTTAGGGGGGAAAAGGTAAATACTCCCTTTATATTTAATTGAGAACAAATTAACATTCATTCAAAACACTCCCCAAATATACATAAGATACTTGGAAAGAGCAGAGGGAAGTTGGAGAATATTACACCAATACTCAGGTGCCGCTTATTACTCTGTAGAAATGTGTGCCTATAGCAAAGTTGGTCTTGATACTTTGGTCAATAACAGAAAAACAACTACAAAAATGAGAGACTGTGACTCTTCTGAAGTGTGGAAATATGCGCCATTACAGCTGCTGCCCATGGGGGAGACGCAGTAACTTTCACGCAGAAAACCAGAAGGTCAGAGTTCATGCAAAGGAAGATCCTCTGCGTCCTAAAGTTTGATGGCAAATGGGGAGTCAGAAGGCCTGATTTGGGGAGTTCCTGGTGGTCCAGTGGGTAAGGGTAAGATTCAGCGCTCCCAATGCAGGGGGCCCAGGTTTGATCCCTGGTGGGGGAACTAGATTCCACATGCCGCAACTAAGACCCGGCGCGGCCAAAATAAATAAATAAATATTAAAAAAAAAAAAAAAAAAAGGCGGCCTGATTTTTTTTACAGTCCATGTGCTGCCGCTTACCGGCTGTGTGACCTTGGTAATGGGGCTGAACCAGAAAATGGAAGCAAAGCGTGGGTCGGGGCAGGGACCCTGCTGCAGCCAATGCAGAGGTGAGTGCGGCCGGGGTCTGACTGGCTGCCGGCGCGTCCTGGCTCCGGGTCCCAGTGCCTCTCAGCTTCCTGGGACTGTGTGTCCACTGCCAGGCGGTGAGGCCAATCTCCCAGCACCGTTGGGATTATTAAACAGAGGCGACATGATGAAGGCACCTCACATGGTGCACGGGCTTAAGACAAGCTATTTCCTTTTCCGTTTTATATTTTGGGTTAGAACTTGAAGCGCACATGTTTAACTTTACCCAGCCTGATTTAAAAGTATAAAAAATGTATAAAAGACAAGTGAAAGCGGAATACAAGGATGGGGAGAGGTGGGGTTATAACTCACACCTGGCGCCCAGAGGCTCCTGGCCCCGGCGATCCCCCTCCAGGAAGGGAGTCATTGTCACCGCGTCCAGCAGAGCCCAGATGATGGGTGACCGGGCTCCAACACTCAGGATGCACACACGTGGTTAAACAGAAGAGACATTTTGTCGCAAAAAGACAGCATTTGCCCTTGGCTGCTGCAACTAGGGGGACTTTCGGATGATAGACCATGGGGGGAGCTCCCGAAAGCTGGTGGGCCTGTACAAGCCATGCATTTCACAGCTTCACCTCAAACACATTTTTTAAGCTGTTTTTTGTTTGTTTTTGGTTTTGGCCGCACCGTGTGGCTTGCGGGAGCTTAGTTTCCCCACAAGGGATGGAACTCACACCCCCGGCTGTGGAAGCGCAGAGTCCCAACCACTGGAGAGCCAGGGAAGCCCCACCCCAAACACATTTGGCATGGAGAATTCTGTAGCTTTTCTACAGTAGAATGGGGACAGCAAGAAATAGAAAAATAACTGATGGAGGCAGAAAACACATAAACAATTGTGTCTCTGCAATTAATACTAATACTGAGAAGCAACCAGACCCGTGGGGTGTGGTTGGCACAAAACAGCAGAGGAGAAGGGGCAGAGGCTCATAAGGGCCAGAAACCTAGCCGTGGTCGGCTCTGGTTCAGGGTGGAGACGGTGGCTTTTTGTATTATTTGACTTTGTATTATTTTCTTCTTTTTTTTAGATATTTTATTTATTTATTTATTTATTTATTTGGTTGCACCGGGTCTTAGTTGCGGCAGTTGGGCTCCTTAGTTGTGGCGTGTGAAGTCTTAGTTGTGGCATGCATGTGGGATCTAGTTCCCTGACCAGGGATTGAACCTGGGCCCCCTGCATTGGGAGCGCAGAGTCTTAACCACTGTGCCACCAAGGAAGTCCCTGTATTATTTTCTATTTGGCTTAATTTCCCCCTGAAGTGGATATGGTCAATTTCATAGTGGTAACAAACCCTCTGCTGACTTTCTCAAATTGTGACTCAAATGAGCTACTGGAATAGCTGAGGGGACTCAAAGTTCCATACGAGACTGTGAGTGTCGCAGGAGGGGAACAGCCAGGGGTGTGGCCACGACCTGTGCCCAGACCGAGTGGCCCGTGAATGGCCCCATGGAACAGTACCCAGTGCAGTGCCTCCCTGTTTAGGGCTCTACTTCTCACACCAGGACTTAACGAGGGAACAAAGGAGAAAAAAAATGGGAGCAGAAAAAGGAGAAGAGATTTCACTGCCTCACGACTATAATACCTAAGAGCCTGAGAAGATCCCCGCCCGGCATCTGTGGCCTGAGCAACTCTAGCCCACGCTCCGCTCCACCCCAACCCCCAAGCAGCCTCTTCCCAGGAGGACCCTCTCGGTGCCTTCCGTGTGGTCGGTGTGGGTAGTTGTTTGTCAACACTAAGGAGAACCCTGGGTGGGAGGGGCAGGTAGTTCTTAGACTCCTGGGAGGTTCAGTAGTGGCCTCTGGGGAGACACTGTCTCTGCCCCCTGGGATTGTTAAAAGCCCGGAAATGTTGGAATAAGCATCTTCATAATAGGGATGAATTTTCTGCAGTTCTGCCCGAAGATTACAGGGCCAGTGGTAGGGACTGAATTGTCCAAAATTCACATGTTGAAGCCCCGCAGTGGGACTGTACTTGGAGATGGGGCCTTTAGGGAGGTAATTACGGTTACATGCAGTCGTAAGAGCAGGGCTCTGACCCAACAGGACTGCTGTCCTTATAAGGAGAGGAAGACACACCAGGAGTGTATGCACAGAGGGAGGCCAGGTGAGGACACAGCGAGAAGGTGGCCGTCTGCAAGCCAGGACGAGAGGCCTCACCAGAAACTGACCCTGCCGGACCTTGATCTGGGGCGACCTGTCTCCAGAACGGTGAGAGGGCCCCCCATCCACAGTGCTCTGCTCTGCAGCCCGAGTGGACTCATACAGATGGTCAAAGGCCACTTGGGGGATCCCTGTCCATCCACGAAGGAGCAGGAAAGAGGCAGGCGCTAAATTCACGCTGAGATTTGTGGGAAACGTTATTTTCATATTAAAACACACAGATATATTCTGAGACACAGATGGCCTTATAAGCAAAGGCACTGCCCGTAGCAGCAGTGGGCTGGCTCTGGGGTTCAGTCTGTCCATCCAGGGAGGCAGACATCCCAGGACTGGAAGCTGGATGCACGAGGGGCCAAAGCAGTGCTTGGGAGTCCCCTGGGGATTAGCAGTAGCTGGAACCACTGCCGCCTGAGGGTTAGAAGGACGCAGGGGCCACGCGACATCACCACTCCTGAAGTGCTAGTGTCTGGGGGGACGCCAGGCCGTGGGGGGAGCCTTGTCCAGCTGGAGGTGGGCTCAGGTGGGAGGCGCAGCCTCTGCAGGACACACAGCCTTTGTAGGAGAAGCTCTGGCCCGTTCCTGCCTCCCATCGGCCTGGGAGACGCAGTCCCGCCCACGAAGGGCAGAGAAGGGGGCTCACCCGAGCACAGCTGCAGGGGTGTTATGGGCACAATCTAAGGCACGCTGGTTGATGGACTTCCCTCCATCTTCCTAGCTCTGAAGCCCGTGGGAAGGGGGGCCACGTCCTCAGCCGCCTTCTCTCCGACACGGAGGAGCCTCTCTAGAAGCTGGGTGTGTGCCTGACGTCCTGGCCCACCCGTGGCCCCCTGGTGGCTTCTCTGGCCCTGCCAGGTCCCAGCTCCCGTGAGTCAGAGCGGCACGGGGGACACTCTGTGACCTGGGACTGGCCCTGACAGTCGACTGTCTATCACCCTGCGTCACAGGGCGCTCAGGGGGCAGTTGCTGACTCTGAACTCGCGGGGCTCCCCCAGCTCTGCCCCTCGGTTTCTATCCGAATCCTAAGTATTCTTTGAGGCAGTGCCTCTCCCAGGGCCGAGGGGGAGCCTTTCTTCCTCGCATGTTGCTTTCCTCTCTGCCCGCGCTTACTCTCTCCTCTTTCTATTGGAAGGACCTGCTGACGAGGCCGGCCCCGTCACTGGGGCCACGGAGGTTTCCATCCATGTTGCCGCTGCCGCGCCCGAGCAATGCTTTGCGCTAGTACCTAACCAGCATCCGTTGAAATAAAACGACTTTAAGGGACTGGGTCTGTGATGGTCTGAAAGCGTGTGTCCCTCCAAATTTCACGTGCTGAATCCTAACCCCCAGTGTGAAGGGACAGCCTTGGAGAGGTGATGGGGACACAGGGGTGATGAGGTCACACGCGGCATGAGTGCCCTTATGAAGAGGCCCAGAGAGCTCTCCCTCCTTCCCGCCAGCGAGGACGCAGCGGGAGGAAGGGGGTCTCAGAACCACGAAGGGACCCTCACCAGACTCAGAATCTGTGGCACCCACACCTTGGCCATCCAGCGCCCAGACTGTGAGAGACAGGCTTTGCTGTTGATGAGCCACCCAGTCTATGGTGGTTTTGTCAAAGCAGCCCAAACGGACTAAGACGGGGTCCCTTCCCCAAACTTTGAGCCGCCAGAGTGTAAAATGTACTGTTCTGGGCTCGCGGCTGCAGGCCCACCATAACCAGTTCTCTCACCTCTCCCTGCTTCCACGCCAGCAAATTCAAACCCGCCCATCTGCCAGGCAGAGGAAATCCCACTGTATTCCAGCTCTGGAAAAGAAGACTCCTGTGCCTTAGGGGCCGAGGGTCAGGAAAGGAAGGCTGCTGAAGTCTGCTGAAGAGCTCAGGCCATCGCAGCCAGAAGACAGAGGAATTTAGCCCATGGGACTCACCTGTGATGGAGCACCTGGTGTCATTTTCCCCCCTGCTGGGCGGTCGTCAGCAGTCACTTCACCCCCATTTTCCTGTTTCTGTAAAACGAAGGGACTGAACTAGATGCCTTTGAAATCTGTTTCATATCTAAAAATCTTCTGATTGTATAATTAGCCAAGTCCCCCAGCTTTACTGGGGGACGGGAGGTATAATTGAAGTTGAAGTATAATTGACAAACTGGTATGTACTAAAGGGGAACGCTGCCATGATTGATGCACCTGTGGGATCCACCCACTGCCTCACCGTTTCCTTCGTGTGTGGATGCCCCAGGTCGACTCTTAGCAAAGTTCAAGTGTACAATGCATGTTCTTAACCAGAGTCACCATGCTGCGTGTGATGTCCTCAAGTGAAACTCTTTTTAAGTTCACTTAAGCCAACTTAATAACGGTTCTCATTAAATTGTTTTCAGGTTTGTTAAGTTCAGTTCACAGGAAAGCTCTTGCTAGGACGGCAGCACATCTCGGTCACACAGAGGCCTCGTCAACGCCTGACCCGAACGCAGGCTTTGGAGGTCACGGCTCACCTGCTCTCCCCAAACCACCTTACAGGTGCCATGTGTCACCTGCAGAGACCAGAAATGGAAGGAGAATTGGGGGAAGGGAGGCTTCTCCTTACTCTGATCTAAGTTTCCTACCCACACCCCCCCTACCTGGCAGGCTGATCTCTTGCCTGTTCCTAGCATTTGATCTCCTCTTTGGAACCAAGTTAATTGCTTTTTTTTTTGCTTGTTCAGGTAACAGTCTGGTATCATCTTCAAAGGCCAAATGTCTGGAAGAGAAATAGAATGACACCTCATAATTTACTGGCCTCTGCCTCTGATTAATAATTTTGGACACTTTAACCTATGCAGCCTGTTCTTAGGAAGCTCAAAGTTTTAACTGGAAAAGACAGAGGGATTTGTGTATTAAGAAGGGGTTAGGAGTCCCTCAATTTTCTTTGTGAACATGCTTATGTGTAAGGAAAGGAAAAATAAATAAAAGGGCAGAGAAGTATCTGACCAAGTGGGTATTTTGTTTGTATTTTAAGCTGTTTTTTTTAAAAAAAAAAAATTAATTAATTAATTATTTTTGGCTGTGTTGGGTCTTCATTGCTGCACACGGGCTTTCTCTAGTTGCAGTGAGCGGGGGCTACTCTTCATTGCGGCACGTGGGCTTCTCATTGCGGTGGCTTCTCTTGTTGCGGAGCACAGGCTCTAGGCGCGAGGGCTCCAGTAGTTGTGGCACGTGGGCTCAGTGCTCACGGGCTTCAGTAGTTGTGGCACACGGGCTCAGTATTTGTGGCTCACGGGCTCTAGAGCGCAGGCTCAGTAGTTGTGGCGCATGGGCTTAGTTGCTCCGCAGCATGTGGGATCTTCCCCGACCAGGGCCCGAACCTGTGTCCCGTGCATTGGCAGACAGACTCTTAACCACTGCACCACCAGGGAAGTCCAGCTGTTTTATTTTTAATCAAAGGCAATTCCTGGGTGACAGGCCCACTGCCCCCTTTAAGAGTTCCCTTAAACAGCAAAGGAAGTGCCACACTCACCCAGCACAAGGGAGCAGGTTTGAGATAAATTGTCTATTTTCATTGAGCTGGAAAATATATCAGAGCACCTAGCTGGGAGGAAAGTGGTTGCTTTTCTGGGGCTTTCTGTGTGGTGCTCCAGAAGCCAGCTCTGGGAATGATTTCGGCAGCCAGTGAAGCCGCAGAAAAGTCAGGCGCCCTCCTGTTTGCTGGTGAATAAACCCGGCCTGTTTCCCCGAGGATGTTTTCCTGGCTTCTTTCCTGTACCATCAGCCCAAACTGTGTGACCTCAGCTACCTGCTTACAAGTAGGGGTGCGCTGTTACCAGTTACCAAGGAGATGCACAGCACAGGCCTGCAGTTCCTTCCAATCTGGCCTCACCTGCCCACACCCGAGTCCCCGCACGGTCGGTCACCTGCCGACCCCTGGGCCCCAAGCCTGCGTGCTGCTCTCTCCTCTTCCCACAGCTCTGCGTGTGCACGATTCCACCTACATTTCTGGAGCAGCTGTACTCTGCGAGAAACTGTGATACGGGAGGTCATGAAGCTGGACAGAATATATGGCTTTTGCCTTTCTAAGGGAAAAAAATACGTCAAAGACGTGGCACTTGAGCTGGGATTGGAAGGAGGGTGGGGATTTTTCTAGGGCGAGGTGGGCAAGGTGTTGATGGACTGCAGTGGGTCAGTTTGGTTGGATTCATTTTTAGTTGAGTTTTTCAAGATCCCTCCCCCACAAGTGCCCCCCACAGAGGGAAGGGCTGTGATGGCCACGTGTGTGCGATGGACCCTGTCCTCCCTGGACCCTCCGCACAAGCGGCTGGCCAGCTCCCTCACTTGTGGATCTGCAGTCAGGGTTCGCAGGTGCTGGTGAGTTTCTCCCTCTATGGGACAGCAACCCTCTACCTGTGCCAGCGTGCAAGAGAAAGAGGAACCGAACCAACACCTAGACAAGAGGGTGTGTGCGTGTGTGTGTGTGTGTGTGTGTGTGTGTGTGTGTGTGGCTTGGGCTGCAGGGGGCCAGCACCTCCCAGGTCCAGGCCCCAATCCCCTGAGAAGCTGGACCACATGTTACACCTGTAGGTTTTATAAGATTTCTTCAAATCCTGATAATAAGCTTTCTCTTTTTTTGCTTGCTTGCGTCTTTCAGTTACTTAGCTTCAAGAGCATTTAAATAAGACACAGCAGCCGAAACACTGGAATTGATCAAAAGAGGCAGGGCCTGAGATGTTCTCCTTTGCGTGGAGTCCAAGGTGGGAAGTGCTCGGCCACCAGGCTGGAAGGGCAGGTTGTTGGAGACACATCGTGGAGACCCCGACTGCCACATACAGAAGTCGGGGTCACGTTGCTTAAGGAGCGACTGATGTTTCAAGCAAAAGAGCAACGCACTTTCAGAGGCGGCTTCAGAAAGCTGGGCCCAGATGGAGGCAGAACGTGTCCTTGAAACCCCACTGGTAAATGACAGTATTTTCTGGTTACATTTCTAGACCTTGGGTAAATCAGCTAAACTTTAAACTTGCTTTCTGCATTTCTAAAATGAGAACATTAACGCTTAGCTCATAAGATCTGGGGGGAAATCATATGTAATAATGATAATAAATTGTCAAATACTAAGCACTCAAATGGTATTTTTTTAATAAATATAAATTTATTTATTTATTTATTTATGGCTGCGTTGGGTCTTCGTTGCTGCGCGTGGGCTTTCTCTAGTTGCGGCGAGCGGGGGCTACTCTTCGTAGCAGTGCACAGGCTTCTCATTGCGGTGGCTTCTCCTGTTGCAGAGCACGGGCTCTAGGCACACAGGCTTCAGTAGTTGTGGCACGTGGGCTCAGTAGTTGTGGCTTGTGGGCTGTAGAGCGCAGGCTCAGTAGTTGTGGGGAGAGGGCTTAGTTGCTCCGCAGCATGTGGGATCTTAGTTCCCTGACCAGGGCTCAAACCCGTGTCCCCTGCATTGGCAGGCAGATTCTTAACCACTGTGCCATCACGGAAGTCCTCAAATGCTATTTTTTTAAAAAAATATTTATTTTATTTATTTGGTTACACCGGGTCTTGGTTGCGGCAGGCATGCTCCTTAGTTGCGGCAGGCGGTCTCCTTAGTGGCAGCTCGCCAGCTCCTTAGTTGTGGCATGGGAACTCTTAGTTGCAGCATGCATGCGGGATCTAGTTCCCTGACCAGGTATTGAACCTGGGCCCCCTGCATTGGGAGCACAGAGTCTTAACCACTGCACTACCAGGGAAGTCCCTCCAATGGTGTTATTTTTATCTTTCTTGTCTCTAAATTCCCGTGACACTTATTACCAATACCATATACATTTATTTATTTTTATTTAGGCCACACGGCTTGTGGGATCTCAGTTCCCCGACCAGGGATGGAACCTGGGCCACAGCAGTTAAAGTGCTGAATCCTAACCACTAGGCCACCAGGGAACTCCCTAGCCTTATTGATTTTTAAATCATTTGGGGATACTGACTTTGTATCATACTCAGATGAAAAGCCCCCAGGCAGTGAGGACACCTTAACTGGCTTTTGTGTTTCTCATCCTTACTGCTGAGTGTCTGGGCCCGCTGCCATCCCGCCGCCGTTTGAAGAACTGTGTTCTCTGATTGACTGGCTGCCGGCTGCAGCAGGACCTTCTACTCTGGCACTTAGAGGCTGATAAACATTTCCACATGTTGACTCTTCATGAGCTGATGGTCTGGGTTTGGGGCTGAGCAGGAAAATGACCACATCACTGAAGCCACTTCCCAAATTACGAGATTTAATGAGCCAAGGAAATTAAATTATCCTCTAAAGTGTACTTTCTGGTTTAGATTATGACTGGGTGGCAGCCACCAAACCTTGTGGAAAAATTACACACAGAACTGGGCTCAAAACACTATGATTTTACTCTTTCATTCACGTTTATTAAGAATCTACTATGGGTACAGTATTGAACCGAGCGAGTCTGATGCCCAGACATACACAGCATAGGCTCCCTGCCCACAAAATCTGTGATCTGTCAGGAGGACCAAGCCATGGAAATGAACAATTACAACACAAAGCACTATGTGATAAGTAGAATAAAAATGTTAGAAAGGCTAAAAGAGCCTACGAGGACCAAGAAGCCTGTAAAGGTCTCTTGGAGTAGGTGTCACGCACACTGGGCTTTGGAGGGTGAGTAGGATCTAGGATTTCAGTAGCTGAGGCTGGTAAAGAGCCATCTGAGCTGAGTGATGTGAGGAGGACACAGAGCTTGAAGAGGTTAAGATGGCAGAGGAATCGGGGAGAAAGGGGTCTCACTGGGAGCTGGGGGCTGGAAAGCCTCACGTGCGGGTTTGAAGTTTAGTAGATTGGACGAGAGGAGACCCCAAAGGCTGTTGAGCAGAGATTATTGTACAATTTATGGTTAATTGGCAGTGAGACGCAGGTGGGAGGAAGTGGGGTGACTGGCTTAATCCAGGGGTGTGGTGAGAGCTCTGAGTCGGGGGGCCACTGGGGCCGGAAGGGTGCACACAAGCAACGGACTCACCAGCTACTTGGACATCAGAGTCCGGGGAGACATCAAAGTCTTTGAGAGATGAGCTGAGATCCAGGAGTGTTGATGTTGCGGCTGCCAGGACCACTGAGTCAGGGTCTGGGGCGCTGGGACCTTGGCTGGAGCTCGGAGGAAAAACAGGACCAGTGCAGAGCCCGCTGCCAATGCTGGATGGAGCTCGGAAGGATCACGTGATCAAGAAAGAACACACACACACACAGAGAAAAGAAGATCAGTGGACAAAGTTGAGTCATCTTCAGGGAACCGGAAAAGGAGCCAGAGAAGGAGATGGAGAATCCAAAGATGAAACGACCACAACTAAGGTCGATTAAGTGCTTGTTACTTTCCAAGCACTAGTCTGAGGATCTTTCAAGTATTAATTCATTTAATTCTCACAATGACCTAAAGAGGGAAGCACCACTTGAAAAAACTGTGGGTCAGAGACCTGGAACAGCTTGCGGAACCCCCAACAAGGCCCAGAGCCGAGGGCCGCATCCTGTACCCCCAGCTGTTTTGCCTCGAAAGCAGGGGTACAGGCCAGGGTCACTGACATGGAGGATAAAGGCGTCTCAGGGATGGGTGGTCACAGTGCTGAGCTGATGACAGGCCCAGAGGATGAGAATTGTCACCATGAAGGGATGCTCGGGGGTGAGGCTCTAAACAACTCTGTACAGAATGGATAGACAACAAGGTCCTGCTGTAGAGCACAGGGAACTACACCCAATATCCTGGGATAAACCACCATGGAAAAGAATAGAAAAGAATGTATATAAGTGTGTAACTGAATCACTTTGCTGTACAGCAGAAATTAACACAACATTGTAAATCAACTCTACTTCAAGAAAATAAATTTTAAAAAGATAAAATAGAGGCTCTGATTTCAGTGTCATGTGTGTATAAGCACACGCTCTCACTGCCTGTAACAACACGTGTCTGTACAAGCACACCCCTGCTACACCTGCCCAGCTCTCCAACAAGTCTGATGAAGCATGACAAGAGGGTTTGCACTCCTGTGACTGTTCTGGAAACAAGGTGGCTAATGCATCCTCACCAGCCTTCTCTGCCATCCTTGTGGAGCCATCAGCCCTTTAATCTTCCATTCAGGTGCCTGGAGGGGAACGCCCTCCCAACCCCGACTGTCTGCAGACGGAACCTTTAACGGAAGGTCTAGGTAAGTAATGACGGCTTCAGCTCGCTGCTTTAGCTGAGGCCAGAAAGAAGGGAAAAAGGTATCATAATCAAAGGGATTTAAACAGGGTATAGGGCTTTCCCTGGTGGTCCGATGGTAAAGAGTCCGCCTTTCAATGCAGGGGACGCAGGTTCGATCCCCGGTCGGGAAACTAAGATCCCACATGCTGTGGGGCAACTAAGCCCAAGCACCACAACTAATGAGATGGCGTGCCTCAACTAGAGAGAGAAAACCTGCATGCCACAACTAGAGAGAAGCCCGCACACTGCAATGAAGAACCCGTGCTGCCACGAAAGATCCTGCATGCTGCAACTAAGACCCAAAGCAGCCAAAAAAAAAAAAGAAAAGAAATAAGAATTTTAAAAATAGAAAATAAAAAATAAAGAAGGTGTAAGTAGCACGGAGGGTGCTATCTCCCAGCTACTAGGATGTAGAACACGATCCTACGAAGACTCGTGAGGACTGTTGAGTCTTTAGATAAATTTATATTCGGCCCCTGGCTTAGGTTTTGTTTTGTTTTGTTTTGTTTTGTTGCGGTACGCAGGCCTCTCACTGTCGTGGCCTCTCCCGTTGCGGAGCACAGGCTCCGGACGCGCAGGCTCAGTGGCCATGGCTCACGGGCCCAGCCACTCCGCGGCATGTGGGATCTTCCCAGACCAGGACACGAACCCGTGTCCCCTGCATCGGCAGGCGGACTCTCAACCACGGCGCCACCAGGGAAGCCCTGGCTTGGGTTTTTGATTCCACTTGATGATCTTTTGCGCAGAATTTAGGTCTGCCTCCAGTTTGTGGGCCGTTAGCTTCTTAAGGATTATTTCTGACCAAGTGAGGAACACTAGAGACCTTGGATCCGCTGTCTTTATGATGACTCTCCAGCCATCCCCGCCCCAAACTCGTGTGTAAGATCCCTGATTCTTCTCGACTTTATTTGGCCCTGTGTACTGTCTACACCGCCTTTGTAACATGGAATGCTCAACCCCTCATTTCTTAACTCATTTATTTGTTCAACAGGTGATTATTGATAGTCTGTAATGGGGCAGGTACTGTTCTAGTTGGAGAAGATGAATGATGATCAAATGAACATGTAATTTGTGAGCTGCTGACGAGAGACACGAGGGAAAATCGGCAAGTGTGAGGGACTGGAGAGGGAAGAGGTGGTGGAGCTATTTCAGAAAGGGGCTCAGATAACCAGTAAGGACCTGCTGTAGAGCACAGGGAACTCTACTCAGTACGCTATAAAGACCTCTATGGGGAAAGAGTCTAAGAAAGAGTGGACCTATGTATACATATAACTGATTCACTTTGCTGCACAGGAAAAACTAACCCAAGATTGTAAATCAACTATACTCCGATAAAAAATTTTTTTAAAAAAGAGAAAGGGGCTCAGAGAGCGAGGTGACGAAGGCTGAAGCAAAGTGAGGGACCCAGACAGGATGCGCTCTGGTTAGGTTGTAAACAGCTCGGAACCGGGGGCCACGCCCTGTTCATCTCACGCCTCTCAAGAGCATCGACTTCTGTGTCAGGTACCAAGTAGCCTCTCAGTGAACACTGGGGCAGTGCAGTTGAAGCTACCATTGGGGGAAAAATACTACTGACCGTTACACTGGACTAGAGAAAACATTTGTTGCACAGAACCTTTCTTTAGAGGACACTCTATTAAAACTAGAAATGCCCAGTATTTTTAAATGGGACATGAATGGGCGTGGATTTGAAAATGGTTTTACTGTATTTTAATATAGAACTCTTCTTTGCAGCAATAACTACAATAAAATTTTATTGAATTAACCAATTATTAGTTAGAATGGTACACATTTTATTACACATAAATTCCATTATAATTTTCTTCCTTATAAAAATAATTATTTCAAGTAGGCAATACATTTATAAGATTTAAAAATCGGAAAGCACAAGTAGGAATGCAGTGAAAAATCTTCGTCCACCTTTTGCCCTCAATCCGCCCAGACCCACCTCATCTCCCCCCCACAACATGCACGCACACACATGCACACACACACGCATGCACACACACCCACATGCACGTGCACGCAACACACGCTCGCACACATGCACGCATCCACGCATGCACACACCTACGCACTCACGCACGTGCACACACGCACATGTGTACACACCCACACATGCACGCACACGCACACATGAGCATGCACACACACGCACGCACCCAGGCACACGCACATTCACACACATGCACACGCACACGCACACATAGGTACTATTACCAGCACCTGTGTCTCCTCCCAGAGCTCCTTTATCCATATACAATTAAGTACAAACAGCCCACTCTGCATTCTGCTGTTTAAAATTTCTTAAGTGTCTTGGAGGTCTTTCCACATCAGTATATGGAGGGTTTCTCATCCTAGTTACAGCTGCCTTGCATTCATTCCACAGCATAAAGGGCCATGGCTTATTTAATGTGTCCCACAGATGGACAAGGAGACGTCCTGTCTTCTGTCATTAAAACAAAGCTTCCATAAATAACCTGGAACGTTGATCATTTTACATGTGTATGAGTATAGCTGTAGAATAAACTCCTACAGAAAAATGACTGGGTCAGAGGGTGTATTAATTGTAATTTTTATAGATAATGCTGAGTTGTCTTCCCCAGAGGGTGTACCATTTGACTGTCCTGCTGGCAAATCAAAGAGAACATTGGTTCCTTTTTTCTTTCATTCGTTGAGTGTTCATTGAACATCTACTGCCTCTTAGGCACCAGGGGAAGCTCTAGGGATGACCATCAAATAAGACATGCTTTCTGCCCCACAGGAGCTGGCCATCAGGGGGCAGTGGTTCTCAACTGGGGCAATTTCACTTCGTTGTTCTGAGACACAGTGAGGAAGTACCTTGTCCGGACGGACGCTCCCAGGTGCTGTGGACCCTTGTGTTCCCGGAGCCCGGAGGAAAGGGGTGGAGGCTGGAGCTGGCTTCCACAGCTGGTCAAGGAGGGAGGATGGGCGAGAGGAAGGGGACAGGGAGGGCCGGGGCACAGGTGGGGGGCGTGAACTCTGTGCAGCCCAATAGGAAGTTGAGTGGTTGTGAGTGGCTAGACGTGAAGCTGCGTGGACGAGGCCCGTGGAGTGAGGCCAGAGGAAGAGCCGTGGGCGTGATCCCGGGGGCCTCGGTTACTTAGCGAAGGAAGTGAGCTGTAAGCACCGTGGGCAGGGGAGAGAGGGTCGTGGGTTGCATTTTAGAAGCTCACACTGGCTGCAAGACGGAGGGCAGGTTGACGGGCCATTGTGGTCCTCCAGATGGCAAGTGACAAGAGCCACCACTGGGGGGGAAGAAGGGGTTCAGGAGACACAAAGGACGGTGGAGTCAGAAGGGCAGTGAACTGGGAAGGAGACTGGTAGGATGCTTCCTAGGTTTCCGGTTGTAAGCAACAGAGAGATCATTCTGCAAAGCAGAAAAGGAGGAGAGCAGGTCTGGGGTGAAGAGAGAGTCAAGCAGCCGCAGAGCCCAGGGCTGGAATTCCCTCTCCAGACGCACCCGCACTGGTAGCATGAGATCATCCAGGGGGAGCGTAGGCCGATAAGTGGGTGGAGGAGGGGCCCTTCCAGGAAACCGCAGGACGAGCCAAATGCTCGCCTCCCAGGAATTGCTCCTGCTTCTCCTGGCTGCGGGGACACAGCTGCCCCTTTTCCATGCAAGAGTCCCATTTTCGATGACTCTCTGAAAGGCTGTGCAAACCCAGCTTGTTATTAACGCTGTCATGTTCATTACCCCAGTTGCTCACCTGGCACCTGAAAGCTTCCTGCAGCATACCCTCTGCCACCCCCAACCCTCAGGGCACACGACCTTAAAAACAACTCAGCTCAGCAATCCTTGGTTTCCCACCTGCTTCACAAGGAACCCTGTGCAAGCACCCACTGTGGAACTCACATCCCTCCCTGTAAGTTGTTTGTTATCTGCTTCCCCAGTGACACTGCAAGCCCCTTAGGGCAGGAATCATGGTTTATTGTCTTAGACTCTCCCTCAGCACATAGGCCTTTGAACAATGGCTGTTGAAGGAGTGGGTGTGGCTCAGCCCTGAGAGGTGTGTTGACAGGGCTGCTGTGTGCCCCAGAGCCGTCCTGGTTTACACCTGTGGTCCTGGCATCCTTGTGAATAATGACCCCTTTCAATCTCCACAGTGCCCTAGTTTGGAAGATAAAGTATATGGTTACCCTATTTACAGGACACCTCATTGTCATGGCTGGTCCTAAGGCAGGTGTCTCTGTCTACAAGACATTCCTATCAGAGAAACCTGAAGGGCTTGGTAGTAGTTCTGGTCAAATAATGGGGCCCACTCTTCTGAAATTATGAGGCAGAAAGAAGACCCCAGAGTTATGCAGAGAGAGGGAATTCAGGCAGATCCTCACATCAGTAAAACTTCTCTCAAAACTAGCAAGCTATAGAATCAACAGAGAAATGACGATCACAAGAGAGTGCAGCACTCAGCACCAAGAACCACAGGATCTTACAGACACAAGGGGCCTCACAAATCAGGTAGGTACAGTAATTCACTGTGGAGATGAGGAAACGGAGGCCCAGAGATATTATGCTGAATTGACCACTTACACAATTAGCGTGCAAAAAGTTGGGCCTAGACATAGGGATAATCAAATAGATCAGTGAAAGAAAACAGAAAACTCAAACATAGAGGCACCCTTTTCGACAAAGGTGCCAAAGCAAGCCAATTGGGAAAGTAAAGTGTTTTCAACAAATGTGCTGGAACATTTAGATATACAAGTGAGAAAAATAAACCTTGACCCCAACCTCACACCATTCACAAAGACTAAATGTAAAACGCCAAAGAAGAATATCTTTGTGACTTGAAGATAGATAAGTATTTCTTAGAGAAGTTACAGAAAACAATAGCCATAAAATTGACAAATTAGATTTCCTCAAAATTAAAAACTTCTACTTATCAAAAGATAGTGCTAAGAAAAGAATAAGCAAGCCACAGACTGAAAAAATATCTGCAAATGTATATCTAATAGATGGCTATTAGATACAGAGGGGAAAATAGTAACTTTGCACTGGAGAAATCGGGCAGATTCTATCTTACCTAAATGAGCAAAGTTAACATCATCAGTAATGAGACAACCAACGCCATTCACTCACCTCCTGGTGGGAGGCCATGGCAGGCAGTGCGGGGCACCCACAAGAATATATAACCTCAATCTGGTCATGAGGAAACATCAAACTCAAAAAGAGGGAAATTCCATAAAATATCTGTCTCATACTCTTCAAAACTTTCACAGTTATATAAGATGAATACTGAGAAACTGTTCCAGATTACAGGAGACTCTGTGACCCTAGAGAGAATCCTGGATCAAATCAAGGATAGTAATGGGATGATTGATGAAATCTGAATGAGGTCAAAGTTTAGATAATAGTATTATACCATTAATTCCTAAATTTGATAATAATACCGTTGGTATATAACAGAATGTACTTTTTCATTTTATTTATTTTAAAATTTTTATTTACCTATTTATTTTCAGCTGTGATGTGTCTTCGTTGCTGCACACGGGCTTTCTCTAGTTGTGGCAAGCGGGGTTACTCTTCGTTGCGGTGCACTGGCTTCTCATTGCAGTGGCTTCTCTTGTTGCAGAGCACAGGTTCTAGGCACACGAGCTCCAGTAGTTGTGGCTCGCAGGCTCGGTAGCTGTGGCTCACGGGCTCTAGAGCACAGGCTCAGTAGTTGTGGCGCACGGGCTTAGTTGCTCCGCGGTATGTGGGATCTTCCCGGACCAGGGCTCAAACCCGTGTCCCCTGCATTGGCAGGCGGATTCTTAACCACTGCGCCACCAGGGAAGTCCCAGAATGTACTTTTTTAAAAAGCAAATATAGGGGCTTCCCTGGTGGCGCAGTGGTTGAGAGTCCACCTGCCGATGCAGGGGACACGGGTTCGTGCCCTGGTCCCGGGAAGATCTCACATGCCGTGGAGCGGCTGGGCCGGCGAGCCATGGCCCCTGAGCCTGCGCGTCCGGAACCTGTGCTCCACAACGCGAGAGGCCAGAACAGTGAGAGGCCCGCATACTGCAAAAAAAAAAAAAAAAAAAGCAAATATACACTGAAGAATTTATTTATTTTTTAAAAATATTTGTTTATTTTGGCTGTGCCGGGTCTTAGTTGTGGCATGTGGGATTTTCACTGTAGCATGTTTAGTTGCAGCATGCGTGTGAGATCTAGTTCCCCCACCAGGGATCGAACCCGGGCCCCCTGCATTGGGAGAACATAGTTTTACCCACTGGACCACCAGAGAAGTCCCTACGATGAAGAATTTAAAGGTTAAAAGGACATCATACCTGCAATTTACTCACAAACATATGAGAAAAAAAAAAAAATCTGTCCGTCTGTTTATACATGAATATGCACATATATGTATGTGTACGTAGAGAGAATAACTGATAAAGCAAGTAGGGTAAACTTGGAACATGTGGGGACAACAGGTGAAGGGTATACAGGAATCCTCAGTGCCATTTTTGCAATATTTTGGAAGTGTGAAATTATTTCAAAATAAGATGTTTAAAAATATAATAAAGATATGTATATATTTTTACATTATATATATGACAAAGGATTTGTATCCAGAACATCTTTAAAATGCCTATAACTCGGGCTTCCCAGGTGGCGCAGTGGTTGAGAGTCCGCCTGCCGATGCAGGGGACACGGGTTCGTGCCCCGGTCTGGGAAGATCCCACATGCCACGGAGCGGCTGGGCCCGTGAGCCATGGCCGCTGAGGCTGCGCGTCCGGAGCCTGTGCTCTGCAACGGGAGAGGCCACAACAGTGAGAAGACCGCGTACTGAAAAGAAAAAAAAAAAAAAAAAAAAAGCCTATAACTCAATAAAAAACAAAAAACCCAATTAAAAACTGGTCAAAATATTTGAAGGGACAATTCACAGAGAAAGATATATAAAAAACACAGGAAAACGTGCTTGAAATCATTCGTCATTAGAGAAACGCAAGTTAAAACCACAGTGCAATACCACTGTATGCCCATCAAATTAGAAAGACTGACAACAGTAAATATTGGCAAGGACACAGGAGCAACTTGAACTTTCAAACGCTGTTAATGGGAATGTTACATGGTGCAATTACATGGGGAAAAGTTGTAACGGTTTCTTTTAAAACTAAACGAACACCTCTCCTATAATCCCAACAGAAATGAACACACGCGTCCCCAAAGACTTGTGCCACAAGGTTCACTGCAGCTTTCTTCACGATGACCCCAGACTGGGGACCACCTGCGTCTCCATAAGCAGGAGAATGGGCATACACATTGTAGGGTATTGAAACAGTGGGTTTCTAGTCAGTAATAAAAAAGAAAAAAGATGTAGCAACATAGATGAGTCTCAAAAACGCTTGCTGAATGAAAGAAGCCTTCCATCAAAAAATACGTACAGTCCGATTCCATTTAGATAAGGTACTAGAACAGGTGAAACATCCATGGTGAAAAAATCATACTAGCAGTTACTTCTGGGAGAGTGGGCATTCAGATCGACTGCAGTGGGTAGGAGGGAACTTTGTGGGATGAAGGCTGCATCCAGTGTCTTGACAGGAGGTTGGGTTACAGAGGTGTAAGCCTTTGTCAAAGCTCACTGGATAGAGCACTGTACGTAAATGTGTTTATTTCATTTACACCGTATGTAAATGTTACCTAAATAAAAGGAACCATAAACGACTACTGAACTCTAGTTATCATTATGCATGTCCAAGTGTTTAGAGGCGAGATGCACTGATGTCTGAAGTGTACCAGAAAATAAGATCATGTGCTATAGGTCCAAGGTGGCTGGCTGGATGGGTAGATAAGTGATGAAGCAAACAGAACAAAACATTAATCGTAGAGTAATATACAGGTGGCAGGTATATACATGTTCACTGTACAATTCGTTCGACTTTTCTATGTGTTTGAAATTTTTCATAATAAAATACTGGGGGAACATGGGGCCAACAACCCTGGCGTCTGAGTTCCCGTTTTGTTGTTCTTTCCTCAAACCACTCTTCGTTCTAGCCACCTCCTCGTCGAGCTTTCAGAGTCTGGGCATCAGACAGTGGCAATCCATTTTGAAAAGGCAGCCCGGACAAACAGTAACACATGGAGACATGATGAGATATGTCAGGAAAAGCCTCCACAGAGCCAAGGACATTAGTAAGCAAGCAACTCAGATGGGAAAAATAGTCGCCAAACTGAAGTCCCTGTAAGCAGGGAACACAGAGAGGCAGAGCACACCGCCTCTTGGGAGCCGGAGGTGCAGCCCTCAGGCGTCAGCTGCCCTGTAACCTCACAGCCTGTGAAAGGCCTGGGTTCACTGGGCTGCACGCCTGTCTGACTGCCATGCCTGGGCCTCAAGCCTATGTCCTCAATGGTCTCAGCAACTTGGTCCTTGAGACAGACTCACCTCACCAACAAGAAAGGTGCAAGAGCACACCTGCTTCGCCTGCACAGGAGAGAGACTTCGGCAGTTCCACCGCTGAGCAACCTCGGGGATCGTAGCTAAGGGGACACACGTGCAGCAGCTGTGCCGTGAGCGGGTGGCAGGTGGGGGGAGCCGTCCATGCAATTTCGGCGTCGGCCGGGGTCTGTACAGGAGCAGTGGGGGCAGCAGGGACACAGAGAAGGGAGGATGGGCTGCACACGGCCCCTGGTATGGATGCGGGCTGAACCCCAGACCCAAGGGGTAGCCAGTCTTGACTCGTTCCTGGCCTCGAAGTGACGGTCAGTCTTCCCTAGCCCCACTCACACATCTGGATGGCACCTATTGACAGCGTCAACTTTGAGTATTAAGGATATACAGACACAACCACATGATGTGCAGAGACATCTAATACACGTGTAACCCTTAATTCACCCTTACAAATTCAAATTTATAAAACACTTAAGTTTGGGGTGATTTTTAAAACATTTTACTCTAAAAATAATACATGCTTATATTAAAAAATTAGAAAAGTAGAACACTGAAAAAAAGAGGGAGCTATTTTTTTAAATTATTTGAGTTTACAAATAATATTTCCATAGTGTAAAAGTCACGTATGCTGACTGTGAATAATTTGGAAAGTAGAAAAGTGTAAAGGAAGAAAGTTTTAAGTGATTATCCTCATCCAAACAATAATTGCAACATTTCTTTACATTTTAAGCATCTGTTTTTCTCTCAAATGTTTAAAACACGACTGACTCTCATACAACTCTTTCAGGAACAAGTCTGTCATAGCGCTTTTTTAGACGCAAGGAATAAATGAAATCAATTACTGACTAAAGTGTATTTAAAGGACCGGTGTTGTTAGTTCTACTTCCCAAGTTCTACCTCGTTAATCAAATAACCGAGTGATGCTGGACTCGGCCTCACTGCCCTGCACTAGGGACTGGACCCACCGAGGCAGCCACGGGGGCCTCCATCCCCCCTCTCCAGAGGCTGCACCTCATCCATCACGGAGCGTGCAGTCCCCGTCTGGATGGTGACCCTCTCTAGGCTGGTGCCCCTGCGGGGCTGGCCCAGTGGTGCTGAGTCTGGTTGCCAGGGAGGGCCTGGCCTCCCTGTTATCTGTCACTTCCCTCTGGCCCAAGTGTGGAAAAACACCAACTCCTCTTCCTTTCCCCCCTGACACAGTTGGGGACTAGTGGGAATTTGCCAAAGGAACTTTCCTAAAAATTAAGGGAAGCCAACAGGAAAATAAACAAGGGAAACTCAGACATAAGGACTCAAGAGACAGCGCTGGGCTCAAGCTGACAATGGCTAACTCACTCACGAGCCATTTCCTGTTTGGTAAGGGCCCCTGGGGTCCTGCCTTCACACCTTGCGGGCTGAGCCCTTACAGAGGGGAGGGCCGCGGGAGGGGGGCCTGATCTCCTGGGTGATTCTAAGAAAACCCAGACCTGCCAGAAGGGCTGAGGGCTCCTCCCCCACTCACCTCCTGCGGCACCTAGGGTAACTCACTAGACTCATCCCTGGAGACCCCGCCATGCTCGCCGAGGACGTTCACAGTTCACTTGAATTTCCTATCTGTCTTCTCCTGACTTTCCAGGCTGTTGGAGGCCAGCGCCCATATCTGAGACGCACAGTTCCTAGCACGTAGTAGGTGCTTTTATGTCTTTTGAGGAGAATTAAATTGAGTTGAACCAAGCTGGACCGCATTGTTCCTGGTCTATCAGCCCCAGCCCTGTACTCACTGAAAGACAACTTCAGATCCTTCACGGTAACTTCAGCTCTGTTCTAATTCTTAAATCTTACCGTGGTGGTTCCCTGGGGACCAGAGGCTGGATTTCAGGCTGTGCTTCTGAGTCCCACGAGAACAGAAAATCAGTTGAACTGAAACTCTATCCTTCCCTTTTGGCTCTGGCTCCAGTAAGAGGTAAAGGGTGAGGTGGGAGGGAACAGGGGCGCCTCCTGCAAACCGTGAGCAAAAGGGGGCTGCCTATCTCCCTGTGCTGTCGACCCAGCATCAGGGCTGCTTAGCCCAAACGTGAGCTGGCTCATCAAGGGAGGGTCATCCTCGGTGACAGCCGAGCCTCGTGCTGACAGAGAGGTCCCACCTTCCTTTCCTCCCAAATCATGCCTGCTCCAGTTTCACGTTGACTCTCCGGCAGTTTCTGGCATCTTCCACCTTTATTTTATGTAACAGGCGGCACGGGGGGAGCCTCACCTCACTGCCTTTTGAGCATAAGGGACATGAGGCAGGCCCAGCTTTGCATGACACGAGTGTTACCCTTGGGCTGTAAGCACAGTGTGTGTGTGTGTGTGTGTGTGTGTGTGTCTATATTAGAAATCTACTGGTGTAGAGCAATCTGTTCTTTCTTTTAATTAATTAATTAATTTATTTTGGGCTGCGTTGGGTCTTCGTTGCTGTGTGCAGGCTTTCTCTAGTTGTGGTGAGCAGGGGCTACTCTTCATTGCAGTGTGCAGGCCTCTCATTGCGGTGGCTTCCCTTGTTGCGGAGCATAAGCTCTAGAGCGCAGGCTCCGTAGCTGTGGCGCACAGGCTTAGTTGCTCCGCGGCATGTGGGATCTTCCTGGATCAGGGCTCGAGCCCGTGTTCCCTGCATGGGCAGGCAGATTCTTAACCACTGCACCACCTGGGAAGTCCCCATAATCCATTCTTAAAATCATCTAAACCCACATAATTTTGCTTTGCTCCTTCAGAAAAGAGGACTGATGTCCTATGGCCTGTTTTTCCATTTTGATTACTTGTTTCACCCTTCACTGAGATACAAAAATAGTAATACGCAAAGTATGTGTGTCTGATAAACACCACTCAACCTAAATCAGCCAAGCTATTGCTGAATCTAGGCCAAAAGTCTCTAAAAAGTTGGGTTTCTGACCAGAATCGTGGGATCTGAGGGCTCCCACCACTTCCCTTCCCTCTCAAGACAGACAGACACTGGGGCGTCCTGTGCCCAGCTCCGCGCCCTGTTCTCGCCCTGTTCGAGCGGGGTCTGGGCCGCCCTGTCTCTCTCCACTGGGCCCTGAGCCTGCATCTCCTGCGCCCCAGTCCCCGATCCCACCGTGAGAGGATAGGACGTGGCTGAGCCCCTGCCAACACCTCTTCTTTGTCCTGTAAGTGACCCCAGAGGCTGACTCCACGCACCTTGTCACTCGGGCCCTCACCGGCTGGTTGGCTGCTTGGGCCAGGCCGCTTGGCTGCACCACCAGGAGACCAGAGGCAGGGGCACAGCCGGGAGACTCTCTCCGCTGCCACCACCCCTTGTCCTGGCACCGCAGCTCTGGCTGTTTTTCTAGGACTGTCCGTCTGACAGGGGCCTCCTCCCTGGCTCTGTCCCTCTGGGCCCCCGGACACTTTGCCACCCTGGCTGGGGGAAAGGCTCTGCTCCTGCCAGGTCCTCAGTGTCTCCGTGTCCCTGGTCGTCCCCTTAACCTTGTCTAACCCTCTGTGAAGAGTCCTTTGTTCTATTCTCCTGAATTCCTAACCCTGCTGGGACCAGCACCACACAGTCACAGAAGAACTGGTTTGCTTCTGTTTCCCTCTCTAGACCAGAAGCTTCCTGAAAGTAGGGAACTTCACTTTTCTTTTCATAACATGGTTTTTGACAGGAGTACATGTGTTAGTTGAGTGAATACATGTTGATTGATAACTATAAGAAACCAACAAAATATCTCCCTTCAGTGTGCTGTAATAGTTTAAGACTTTTTGTTTTAGGTAGTTTATTTGGAATGAATCACATGTCTTCCTTTTATCTCTGTCTGCGAGCCACCCAGATCCCCTTCCTGCAGGAAACAATGTTTGGAATGTCATTTTAATACAATCTGGCTTTATATATACATAAAACCAGTATTCATATTCCTCCCGATCTTTAAATTTGGACACCACTGATTTAATATACTTTTAATTTTTCAAGAGACGGGAGGAAAACGTATGAGTTTCTTAATTAAAGAAAGATAAAACTTGGGGAACTTCCCCGGTGGCCCAGCGGTTACGACTCTACACTCCCGACGCAGGGGGCCCAGGTTCGATCCCTGGTCAGGGAACTAGATCCTGCATGCATGCTGCAACTAAGAGCTCGTGTGCCACAACTGAAGATCCCGTGTGCTGCAACTAAGACCCAGCATAGCTAAATAAATATTTTTTTTAAAAAAGGACTTCAAAACGCACTAAACATTCTTACCAAAAAAGAAAAATTGAGTTTAGTCTGTTCTCAGTGAAAGCCCGCGGGAGTGTGGTGTGTAGGAGGGCCAGGACTGCCCTGGCCCTAATCTCCACAGGCTGCTGGGCGGCCCAGCCTCTCCGAGAGGCGTTGGAACCTGTCAGCAGCTGGTTTATTCACTCTCTCTGGCCTAAAACTTAAATGGTGTCTTTGACTCACCCTTTCCTGCAGACTGGAGAGCCCAGCCAGAGTCCTAATTCTATCTTTGAAGCTTCCCTTTGACCGTGGCTCTGCCTTCCCACTGCCGCAAAGCTCATCTTGGACCCTATCACCTCCGTCCTGCCTTTTGCAAGTATCCTAAAATAGCCTCACCGACTGCAGTGCTTCCCTCCTAAGTCCTTCCTGGCCTGAGGCTGCCTCCCCTGCTGTTTCCTTCTGCCACAGGGAGCCTGGTCCATCCTCCTCCCAAGCACGCTGCCAACCTGCCCGGCCTGTCCGGGTGTTTATCTGCAGTGTCTTCCTTCCTTCTCTCTGGCTATCCTGATCTCACCCATGGTTCAAGTTCAGCTAGGATTTCACCTTCACCCTGAGCTTTCCTCAACAGCCCTAAGCTACAGTCACTGCTGCCTTCCACGTATCCATGGCACTGAGACACAGAGTCAAAGTGCTGAAAGGAGCCTTAGCCATCAAAGAAATCAAAGCATTAATTGCACCAAATGAAGAAACAGATTCAGCCAGATAATGGCATGACCCACCCAAGGTTACACAGCTTGAAAGTAGTAGAGCGGCAAGAACCAAGACCCCAGCTCTTAGTCTGGGGCCATTTCTCTCCCACTTTCTACTTTAAGAGGAATTTGCTGGTATTATTTACATGTTTCATGGAACAAAGTTGCATCTCTCTATGAAGGTTGGGACTTTTTTTAACAGCAGTCTCCTGCTTACTTCCTGCTTCTTTTATATATATATTGGCCGCACCACGTGGCATGTGGGATCCTAGTTCCCCAACCAGGGATGGAACCCTTGCCCCCTGCAGTGGAAGCGTGGAGTCTTAACCCCTGGACCGCCAGTGAGGTCCAGTTGAATGTCTCTCAAGATTAGAAGCCATGCCTTTTACTTCTTTGGTATTCTCACAGCAAATAGCAGCACTCAAAAACAATTTTTGTTGTATTAAACAAAACAAATTGAAAGGCTTTTGACAACTCCACAGTGCCCTGCACGCAATGAGCGCGTCACGGGTGCTTCAGAAACACTGGCTGGTGGGTTAGCTGAGCAAAAGACAGATATGCATGCAGGCACCCCTTTGTTCGTGTGGCATCAGGCTCCATCAAAGCACCAGAGGGCCGCGGATTATGACAGTGCTTCGGGGCAGTGAATACGCACACCTAACAGAGGTGTCCACAGCAGGGTGAGGATCGATCGGGAGGAAGCACAAAGACGTCGGCTGTAAGACGGGTCTTGAAGGAGGATCACAGAGTGTAGATGCAGAAGAGGATTCCAGGACACGCAGCGGCAGGCGGGTGTCAGGGCTGTGTTGTTGAAGCAGGTGAGGGTCTAGACAGGTAGGTTGGCATCCACTTACAGAGAACCTTGTGAGCAGCGCTTAAGAATTTGGACTTTATCCTGTAGGCAGTGGGGAGGCAGGAAGCGTCCTGAAGCAGGGAGATGACAGGACCAGATCCTTGGAAACCCAGTGGGAAGGTGGCCTGGCAGGAAGGGCCCGGAGGCAAGGAAAGCCATAGGGGTGCGATTCCAGGTGGAGGAGAGGTGAGGAGACGGACAGGATCAGATCCTGCCTTGAAGACATGAGAGGGATGAACTCAGAAACACGGCGGGGGGGTGGGGGGGTGCGGGCGAGGCCAGCACGACAGAGCCAGGAGGAGGAACACAGGAATCTGCAAACCACATTCAAGGTCGGGGAAGAGCAGCCAGGGAGGTGACCTCTGGGCCTCTGCTCTCAGCAGTAGCTGAGGGGTCGGCCGATGGAGAGAGGGAGGGCCAGCCCGGGTCCGGACTGGAGTCTGGGGTGAGTGGGGGCAGGTAGCACAGCCACGTGAGAGGTAGGAAAGGACCCTAACCAGGGTCTCAGGAGAGGATTCTAAGCAGATGAGGCTGAAGAATCATAATTGTCTTGGGGGAGCCAATTAGCACATTTAACATGATTTTTTTCTCTAGCAGCAATGAGACAGCAATCTCATCAGCCTCTTCCTCTAGGCCCTGGTTTAAAACGCTTTTCTGCAACTTCCTCAGTGTCTGCACGATACATGTGGCAGCTTTGTCTGCCAGCAGCAGAGGCCTGTGTAGTGCAGGCTGAGAGGGTCATCTTCCAGTAGGTAAATGAGGAATTGGGTAATCAGGTTCCAAAAATCGACTCCAGAGAAATCGTTGGAGGATTTGGCCTCACAGTTTCCGTAAAAGTTTGGAGGTTTTGGCGTCCATTAGCTCAGCGTAACCAGCGGTGCGATGAGCTGCCCAGAAGCCACAGCTGTCCTGGTCGTCACAATATAAACGTGCTTATCAGATCCAGGGACACGGCACCACTGTTCTGTGCACTGGTGAGGCCACTTCTGTTTCTATGTGTTTTTTACGTACAATCCCAAGAAGAACCTCGGCAAAGAGCTTCAACGCGACTCTAAGAAGACTTACATCCGTGTCCCGTGAGCACGGAGGAAGGGAAGGACCACTGCTCCATCCTGAGCCCTCCCTTCTGCTCGTACGCACCCCGCCCGGGGAGTCATCCCAAAGTCTCAAGCCAATGGCGCCCCAAGAGCGCTCTGCCTGCCCGGTGACCCCTGAACGCCCACAGGGCCTCGAGGTCACCATGTGGACGCAGCCCGTGTCAAGCTTCCCTCAAAAGTGACCGTCCTCACTGGAGGCCGTCCCATCGGCTCGGACACCTGTCTCCGAGCGCACAGGTGCTAACCCCGCGGCGCTGCCCGCTGCCCGCTCCACACCCTGCGCTGCACCTGGCTGGATGCCTGGACTAGGTCTCGGTGACGTCAGGCTGGGTGCTCCGCCTGCGTCCTCAAAACCACCTCCACACGTCTGCCGGTTTCCTAAAACCAGTTTATGGCATGCTTTCGTTCAAAACCTCTCTGTGGCTTCTCCAGGTGCTTTAGCACAAAGCCTCCCCGCTGCCCGGGCTCTGGGCGGCCTCCAGCCTCCTTCTCCCACAGCCCGGGCGCTGCTCCAGCCTCCTCCCACCTTTCAGGCTCCGAGAGCACCTCCTCTTTGGGGGAGACCTCTCTGGGTCCACTCCAGTTTGGACATTCTTTGTCTGGGCTCCACACCACGCCGAACCAGCACTGAAAACCGAGCCCCTCAATGTGTCTGTTTGCCTTCTCTCTACACTGTCATCGCCAAGGTGCTCAGACCCTGGGTCATGGAACTTTGTAACTGTGAATCTAGAGCCCAGGGCTGTGCTGGGAGCAAAACAGGCCTTCAGCACAGGACTCTGCTTCTGCATGGTTTGGTTCAGCTCCCACACCGGGCAGCGCTCTAGATCCTAGGACTACGACGAAATGAAGATCTACGTCTGGGTCCTGCTCTAAATAAACGAATGAACAGGTACTTCCCTGGCGGTCCCGTGGTTGAGACTCTGCGCTTTCACTCCCAGGGGCCGGGTTTAATCTGTGGTCGGGGAACTGAGACCCCCCAAGGTGCTTGATGTGGCCAAAAAAATAAATAAAATAAATAAAAGTAAATATAATAAATAAGTGAATAAATACTGGCTAAATGAACTGGGCGTATTTACTTGGAGAAAAGAGAACTCAGCATGGCGATGACTAGAACCTTCAGGGGACCGTTAGAAGAGAAAGTGATACATTTTTATCTTGCTCTTAAATTAAGAATCATTGAGAGACAGTCACGGAGACATAGATAGCACTTCTTTGAATAATTTCTTTTTTTCCATAACTTTTTAAGTTCTGGAATTTTTTTTTTTTTTTAATTTTATTTATGTTTGGCTGTGTTGGGTCTTCATTGTTTCGCGCGGGCTTTCTTTGTTGCGGCGAGCGGGGGCTACTCTTTGTTGCGGTGCGCAGCCTTCTCATTGCGGTAGCTTCTGTTGTTGCAGAGCACGGGCTCTGGGCATGCGGGCTTCAGTAGTTGTGACGCATGGGGTCAGTAGTCGTGGCTCGCGGGCTCTAGAGTGCAGGCTCAGTTAGTTGTGGCACACGGGCTTAGTTGCTCCACGGCATGTGGGATCTTCCCGGACCAGGGCTCGAACCCGTGTCCCCTGCATTAGCAGGCAGGTTCTTAACCACTGTGCCACCAGGGAAGCCCCTGAATAACTTCAATCAATAAAACCTGGAGCAGTCTGGCTGACGATGTAGTGACGCCCCATCCTGTAAACAGAGAGTGACCAGGGAAGGCGTGGCACTCCTCAGGGAGGGAGGGGGACCCAGAGGCCTTCGGGGCGTCTCTGGACCACGAGTCCAGGATGCATTTCTCACTCTCGTTCCTTTCATGCCCCATCTTGCTGACCCCCTTGGCACAGCGACGGTCATTGTCTCACTAACATCTTGACTGTGATGATTTAACGACACTGTTCTCCGTCCACCTTATTTTCTGTCACAACATGTCCCATCATCTAGAGCGCTGCCCGGTGCGGGAGCTGAACCAAACCGTACAGAAGCAGAGTCCTGTGCTGAAGGCTTTTTCTGCTCCGGGCACAGCCCTGGGCTCTAGATTCACAGTTACAAAGTTCCATGACCCAGGGTCTGAGCACCTTGGCGATGGCAGTGTAGAGAGGAAGGCAAACAGCCCCAGCTCGTCCACCTCTGCTCCCCTCGGCCCCTCACCGACAATCCAGGTGGAGCCCTCATTTCGGGCGGTGGTGCAGTGGGGCCTGGAAGAGCAGCGGGAGGGTCCTTACCCCGCTTGGGTCGGCAACATTGCCAGCAGGTGGGAACCATCCTTCCATCTCAAACAGAATCACGGGGATCGAAAGCCGCCGAGGACGTGTTCCTTGGTGTCATTCACACGGTTCCCACGGGAAGCAGCCAGAGCAGCTGCCACTCAAAGTGACTGCAACCAGGCTGAGGCCCACCTGTGCCGACGCCCCAGACGGCAGGTGCACGAGGTTCCTTCCTACCTGCTCGAACAGAAGAGCTTGTGCACATGAAGAAAGAACAGGAGTCATGCAGATACCGAGACTAAGCCGCCACCGTTCCACACGAGAGGGCAGGACACACCTGTCACCTGCCCAGCCACCGGGCTCCAGTCCTAACCGAGTAACAACAGTGTTTCTCATTTGTGTCCAATTCTTTCGCTCCCCCCGACCGCTGCCCACCACTCCCCATCCCACCAGAGTCCCCCAGTAGCCTCAGATGGTCTGTCGCCCCCATTCTAGCCTCAGTCAGAACTGCCAATGAGAAATGCAGCACTGTGCCCCATGTGACGGGGTCTGGGGTGCAGACAGACACTCGTGGCCCTGCAAAGGGATTGCTGATGTCGATTTGATTTTCACAGTTGACCACTCAGCCTTTAGCTAGAAAGCCTGGTTGGAATTTGGGTTTCCAGTGGGCGTGTTACATGGACCCAGAACAGTTAGAGATGCCTTCCGAGTTCCTAACCTCAGCTGTAACAGCTGTGCCAGGAGATCTGTCTTTCCTGCATTAACTGGGAAGCTTGCTAACTCCTGTTGTTTACTAGCAGGGATGTGCCTTTAGATTAGAATGTTTTTTGAGGCCGTCGTATTAGCTAGTGTTTTGGTGGCATAGGATAGAAATAAAGCCAGTTTCTGCATGGTCTATGTTTTACCAGGTATGTCTCGTTCTTTGGCGTGACTAAACCTAGCAGTGCAATCACCTCTGAACCTACACCATATAGTGGTTATGACAGGGCCTCTCCCCCTGGAGTTCCCATTCCCTTCAGACCTTCAGCCAAACAAAGGCAACAAAGTCACAATCTCTGCTTCCTAGTGAGGCAGGTGACTGGGGAGGCTTGTGAATTTAAAAAGTAATGAAACCATAAACATAATAGATTTGAAGCTCTAGGCAGTTCTAGGTTCTCAACTCTTACAACCATGCTTAGAATATAGTAGCTGCTCAATAAACATTTCATTGAGGGCCTGGAGCAGTCAGATTAGGAAACCATGCTAATCTCAAAGTTTTATTCAAGAAAAGTAGAAATTTGGTTTTCTTTTCTTTTCTTTTTTTTTTGGTACAAGAATGAGGTTAGCTTTAAAAAGTAATAATCTGACCTTGTAATAAAATGAACAGCATTTATTGTAATTGTTGAAGGTTACTCTAGACTGTATACATGCTTACTCTTTATTCCTAAAAAATAAAGATAATAAACAAGGGAAGCTAATTTCCATATTCCTCTTTTAAACATACACCCAGGGATTTTCTTGGTTGTGCAGTGGTTGGAAGTCCGCCTGCCAATGCAGGGGACATGGGTTCAATCCTTGGTCTGGGAAGATCCCACATGCCACAAAGCAACTAAGCCCATGTGCCACAACTACTGAAGCCCACGCACCTAGAGCCTGTGCTCTGCAACAAGAGAAGCCACCACAACGAGAAGCCTGCACACCACAACGAAGAGTGGCCCGCACTAGCCGCAACTAGAGAGAGCCTGCGCGCAGCAGCAAAGACCCAACACAGCCAAAAAACAAAAACAACCAGTCAGATCAAGAAATCCAGTAAAATCAATAGCTAGTGGGAAGCAGCTGCATAGCACAGGGAGATCAGCTTGGTGCTTTGTGATGACCTAGAGGGGTAGGATAGGGAGGGGAGGGGGGAGGGAGACGCGAGAAGGAAAAGATATGGGGATATATGTATATGTATAGCTGATTCACTTTGTTATAAAGCAGAAACTAACACACCACTGTAAAGCAATTATACTCCAATAAAGATGTTAAAAAAAATAAAAATAAAGCTTAAAAAAAAGAAATCCAGGACTTCCCTGGTGGCGCAGTGGTTAAGAATCCGCCTGCCAATACAGGGAACATGGGTTCGAGCCCTGGTCTGGGAAGATCACACAAGCCGCGGAGCAACTAAGCCCGTGCGCCACAACTACTGAGCCTGCGCTCTAGAGCCTGCGAGCCACAACTACTAGGCCTGCGTGCCTAGAGCCCGTGCTCTGCAACGAGAAGCCACCGCAATGAGAAGCCCATGCACCACAACGAAGAGTAGCCCCAGCTCGCTGCAACTAGAGAAAGCCCGCGCACAGCAACAAAGACCCAGTGCAGCCATAAATAAATAAATGAAATTAAAAAAAAAAAGAAATCCAGAGCACACCAGTAAATGGTTTTTACAGTGATGGCAACTAAGACACTCTTCACCCTTTCACTTTGCATCTTGTTATTGAAGGTGATGATGGGTACTCAAAATATGCTGTATAAATTAAATGAATGGGTGGGTGGGATGAATTGGGAGATTGGGATCGACATATATACACTATTGACACTATGTATAAAATAGATAACTAATGAGAACCTACTGTATGGCTCAGGGAACTCTACTCCATGCTCTGTGGTGACCTAAATGGGAAGGAAATCCAAAAAAGAGGGGCTATATATATATGTATAGCTGATTCACCTTGCTGTACAGTAGAAACTAACACAACATTGTAAAGCAACTATACTCCAATAAAAATTAATAAAAATATGGCTTCCCTGGTGGCGTAGTGGTTGAGAGTCCGCCTGCCGATGCAGGGGACACAGGTTCGTGCCCCGGTCTGGGAAGATCCCACGTGCCGCAGAGCGGCTGGGCCCGTGAGCCATGGCCGCTGAGCCTGCGCGTCTGGAGCCTGTGCTCCGCAATGGGAGAGGCCACAACAGTGAGAGGCCCGCGTAAATTAATAAAAATAAATAATTAGGGACTTCCCTGGTGGCACTATGGTTAAGACTCCACACTCCCAATGTAGGGGGCCCAGGTTCGATCCCTGGTCAGGGAACTAGATCTCACATGCATGCCACAACTAAGAGTTCGCATGCCACAACTAAGGAGCCCACGTGCTACAACTAAGGACCCCACGTTCTGTAACTAAGGAGCCAGCGAGCCTCAACTAAGGAGTCCGCTGGCCACAAGTAAGACCCGGTGCAACCAAATAAATAAATGAATGGGCTCATGCATACCCTGTTAGAGGGAGATTTCACTGCTATTATAGGACACCCCTCAGCTTGTTTAATTTTCTGTGCCCAACTTTGCAGCCTGAAGTGATATTCAACAATCAAACCAATGAAGCACTAAGTAGATGCCTGGTGCCCAATGAGAGACCAGGGGAAGACAGAACTCCCCATGCTCAAGAAGATGATATTTGTTCTAATGTAATACACATATATCAGATATCTATCTATCTATCTATCTATCTATCTATCTATCTTACATTCCTCCCCACCTCCATCTCAAACATGTGGGCACAAAATATAAATCAAAAGAGAAAATAACTCACTTGGGACTTGTCCAGATAAATCGGAAACTTCATGTTTTTAAGGAAGTGCATCACTTTTGAGTTGAGCAGGTTTAAAAATAATTAAATGAGAGCTTCCCTGGTGGTGCAGTGGTTAAGAATCTGCCTGCCAATGCAGGGGACACGGGTTCGAGCCCTGGTCCAGGGAGATCCCACATGCCGCAGGGCAACTAAGCCCGTGAGCCACAACTACTGAGCCCACGTGCCGCAACTCTGAAGCCTGCGCATCTAGAGCTTGTGCGCCACAACAAGAGAAGCCACCGCAATGAGAAGCCCACGTACCACAATGAAGAGGAGCCCCCGCTTTCCACAGCTAGAGAAAGCCCGCACACAGCAACAAAGACCCAACACAACCAAAAATAAATTTATTTTAAAAAAGAAAGAAAGAAATAGATTTAAGTTGTGAATGAAGACAGCCAGCTGTGTTTCTCACCACTTCAAGATACACCTTCCTCATGCAGCTCCCCAAATTCTCCAGCTCACGCTAAATACATTCCACTCTGAACTCTTCTCCAAAAGGAGCAGATGAACTGGATGACTTCTTAGACCCCTTTATAACTTTCATATTATACAGCGCACTTAGGTGCCATACCACACAGATAATCTTATCAATTGCATTAGAAACTCCTTGAGGCCAGAGACTGAGTTTTCTACCTAAACACATGTTTCTGTGTCAAATGGATCAAATTGTAGGGACAACACCGGGGCCGGCTAAGCAGTTTGAGGCCAGATGTACACAACCCTGGGCACTTTGTCAACCAAAATAATGTGACCTTTAAACTGAGTAGGGAAGGTTTGAGGCCAAAGGAATGACACAAGGAGCTAAAATAATTAAAAAGGAAATTTAAAGAAATTAAGGATTGTAGTCCCTTTGAAAAGAGATTAAGGGAAGAACTCATTAAGATTCACCAGCTTCTGAATGGCTGGGAGAATTGAGATGCTACAAAGCTATTTGACCTGGTGTCAAGAACAAGGGGAGATGCCACCATAAGATAGGCCAGAGCTGGACACGCCAGGAATTCGGAAAGGAATTTCAGAACAGAACAGCGTAAACACGGACTGAGCAGCCCCGGAGGCAACAAGATTCTTAGACTCTGTTCCTAGAAGACAGCTGAGGAAGAGTTTCAGTGGGCAGTAAAATCGGGCGAGGTTCTGAGTCCTAATCCAAGAGGGGCCCACGGTAGAGAGGACTCCTCCCCACCCCTCTTTCAGTCTCCCCTGTTGAGAACCAGGTTAGCTAACATTTGCAATAATCTCCTTAACGGCTGCATGTGGTGTTAGAACGGCGTTTGCTAGGATGCAGCCGGAGCAGACAGAAGCCATCCTCTTGAGATGGCAGCCTCTCCTCTCCTCAGGGCTGGGCTGCACAGAGCCTCCCCGCCGGGCCGGAGGGTTTCCAGCCTGACGCTGCGGTTTCCTGGCGGTAACAGATTACCAGCCTTAAGGTCAAAAATAAAGAGAGTGGCTCACTCACGCGGCCCTGGTCTCAGGCAGCCTGGCAGCTGCTGTGCAGGCACCACAGTCCTGGGAACAGGGCCCATGCTAAGGAGCCTGGGGAAAGGCGTGCACAGGTAAAAAGGAGACCCACGTTGCTTTGAGCATGGTTCCCACTTCAGTCTGGCTTTTAGGAAGGGAAATTAACTGGAGGAGCCTCTGGAAATGGAGGGACATTTATACAGAGCACAGCATGGTCAGCCAAAGAATTTCTGACCTATTCTCTATGCGCTGTGAATCCCTGTAGAGATTCTTTTTTTTTAATTTAAACTTTTTTTTTTTAAAAAATTACACTCTCTGCCATGTCCTCTCCCAGTCAACTCTCTCCTGTTGCCTCTGTCACCTTCCTCCCCATCCAGTGGCCAGCCCCTCCTTCTGGGTCCTCACTTCTGAACCTTGCTCGCAGAATACTCAAAACTGACAAGCTTCCCCGGGAAGGTGTAGGGAACAGAACGTGGGAACCACAGGCTCCTGGGCAGCTGGGAAGGAGAGTTGGGGCAGAAGCTGGACGGCTGCTGGTAGACGAAGGAGACCTAAGATAAGCACCAGTGGCAGGGAAAGTGACATTTTATCTAATCTCTTTGTAACTCACCTTTTGTTCACTCACTGCCGAGCTGCCCTGTATAGCAGGGCAGCGTTGCTGGCCTTCAGCTGAAAATGATGAACATTTACCTGTGTGATTTCATTTGTACAGTACTTAGCTTGGTGTCATGTGAAATGAACTTGATAATATTATGATAGTTGCCAGAAACCAAAAGCCTAACACAATGAAAGGGAAAAATCAGGACTGGGGAAAACAATCTCAAAAAATGTATAGAAATCACTATAAAGCAGAGAAATGAAGTGGAGATAGAAAGTCAAGTTTATATGAAACGCTTGAAAGTAATCATAAAATTAGGTGGTTAACTAGATAACACAGTAATAGCAACCATGCTGACAATTTAAAAATTATAATCTTCCACTACTGACATTCTTTATGGTTAACAACATATATTATAAATAAGCTACAAGGATATATTGTACAGCATAGGGAATATAGCCAATACTTTATATTAACTATAAATAGAGTATAACCGTTAAAAATTGTGAACCAGGGGACTTCCCTGGTGGTCCAGTGGTTGAGACTACTTGCTCCCAATGCAGGGGGCCTGGGTTCGATCCCTGGTTGGGGAACTAGGTCCCTCATGCCGCAACTAAGATCCGGTGTGGCCAAATAAATATACAAATAATAAATAAATATTTAAAAAAGATCATTACAATTATAAAAAAATGGTGAATCATTATGTTGTACACCTGTGACTTATATAATATTGTACATCAACTATATCTCAATTAAAAAAATTCTACATCGTAAAAAAATATGTTCAGAGAGTAACTAATGTTTCCTGTGAACATATTAGTAACACACATATGTTTATTTCACAAACACTTATTTACGACCAATTATTTGTAGCCTGCTCTAAGGAGGACAGTCCATGGGCTGTTCCCTAGGGAAGACCTGGGATTTTTCTCGGTGAAATCAAGCATACATGAAGGATGTAGGTTGGGAAATGCTGCCGTAGGCCAGAGTGTTTAGGGAGACCTGCCTGGAGGTGCAGGCAGAGGGAGGGTGTGGACCCGCCGAGGCCAGTGATCCAGAGGTTCAGAGTCGTCAGGGTGAGCTCCGGGCACAGGGGTAACCGCAGACCTGTCTGCCTAACACAGCAACCACAAGCCACAAGTGCCCGATGCAGCACCGAGAGATGGCTGGCCCTAACTGAGATGCACATTTAAATGTAAAATACACACCAAAAAATCTGGTATGAAGACAAATGCATGTAGAGTATCTCACTGATTTTTTTTTTTTTTTTTTTTTTTTTTTGCGGTACGCGGGCTTCTCACTGTTGTGGCCTCTCCCATTGTGGAGCACAGGCTCCGGATGCGCAGGCTCAGTGGCCACGGCTCACGGGCCCAGCCGCTCCGCAGCACGTGGCATCTTCCCGGACCGGGGCACGAACCCGTGTCCCCTGCATCGGCAGGTGGACTCTCAACCACTGCACCACCAGGGAAGCCCATCACTGATATTTTTTTTAAAAGATTTATTTATTTATTTGGCTGCGCTGGGTCTTACTTGTGGCATGTGGGATCTAGTTCTCTGACCAGGAATTGAATCCAGGCCCCCTACATTGGGAGTGTGGAGCCAGGGAAGCTCCATTGGGAGGTCCATTGGGACTACCAGGGAAGTCCCAATTTTTCCTTCACTCTTTTTTTTTTTTTTTTTAAATCTTTTGGCCATGCTGAGAGGCATGCGGGGATCTTACCTCCCCAACCAGGGATCGAACCTGCACTCGCTGCATTGGCAGGGCAGAGTCTTAACCACTGGACCGCCAGGGAAGTCCCTCTCATGGATATTTTTTTTTTTTTTTTCTCATGGATATTTTTAATACTGATAATACATGTTGAAATTATAATATTGTGGGCATACTGGGATTAAGAAAACATTAAATTTACCTTCTTGGAACTGATGCACAGTTCTAAGAAGATAAATCCAGCTATGCTGGTGAGACAGAGGACGTTGGGGAGAAACCAGAGGAAAGAGAACTGTTAGGAGGCTTCTCAAATAGGGAGATGAAAGGACCCAGGTTGGGGTGGAGACTGGGGGTGTCAAAAAGAAGTGGGGGGACTTCCCTGGTGGTCCAGCGGTTAAGGTTCCGCTCTCCCAACGTAGGGGGCCCGGCGTTTGATCCCTGGGCAAGGAACTAGATTCCACATGACACAACTAAGACCCCACGCAGCCAGATAAATAAAGGGTGTGCGACTTGAGGAGAAAAATTCAGAGCTAGTTTTCCTCCTTCCTTTTAACATGTTGAGTTTAAGGTGATGGGAAACATCCAGTTGGCATATGGGGGAAATGACCCTGGAGCTCAGGAGAAAAGCTAAGCTGAGGATGGATTCTCCGTCTGCACTTGGTTGAATCCGCGAACGCGGAAGCACGATACGGGGCTGACCCCACTACACCATTTTATAAAAGGGACTTTGGTGACTTTTGTTATCCGAGGGGTTCTTGAAGTCAATCCCCTGACAATACGGCTGCACGGAGAAAGGCGTGACCTTTGAGACTGCCTGAGTGAGGTCCAGGAGGGAGAAAACTGAAAGGCAGAGGAAGGAATGAAGGAAGGTAAGCAGGTCGACACCAGGCATTTAAAGGAGTTCTGAATTTCTTATGGTTTTGTCATCATTAGATAATCAAATTCATCATTTAATTGCTGTGTATTAGGGAGGATTCCACTCGTGCACCCCCAAGTCTAATCTGGTTGAGAAGACATCCCCAACTACAGTAAAAGATTTAAGTGGCACTTCAATTAAGTAACAGAAAGATGACCCAAGGAGGTGGCTGGTAAGTGAATCATACAAACTGTAGTTTCTTGAGTCAGAGTACCTGGAGAGATACCCCCAAGCTAGGGTGTTTCAGGGAAGCCATATGAAGGGGGTGAGTTTTGAGTGGGTCATGATTGGAGACGTTCAGTTGTCTTTGCAGGCAATTGAAAGGGCGGGATCAAAAGGGAGGAGGAGGAAGATCCCAGCAGGTGAGTGAACCAGTTTGGCAGGAGGGAAGGAGTCACTGGTTGGATGAGGTGGGGGTGGGGATCGCAGGTGAAGCTGGGGAGGCAGGTGGGAGCCAAATTGTGGCTTTAGTAAGACTTGAATGGACTTTCACGCTGAAGGGAGGGTCCTACAGTTTTGAGCAGGTGAGTGACATGATTGAATTTAAATTTTAGAACAGTAATCTGGCTCTACTTTAAAGGTGAAAGCTATAGGGTTCAGGGACCATTAGTTCAGCCCCTCCTCGCAGGTGAAATACAAACGTGAGGGATTAAGCCTTTTCTAAGAGACAGCCAACTAATATAACTCACTCTCCACAATTTCTAAAATGTTAAAATTAGCCTGACTTACAGCCCTCTGTAGGAATAGGTACACTATGGAAGACAGCTCTCTACTGAGACGGGAGGCTGTGTGTGAGGGTGTGCTAAGATTTTGTGAGGTGCCTGGACTTCAGGTGTGCAGACAACTAAAGTGAGAGAATAATAGTTCTGTGTCACTCCAGCTCCAGCTGGGTTCCTGGGCTGAAACGAGGAGCAACCACGTCAGCGTGGTCAGGCAAAGGGGTAGGAAGGGCAACTTGAGTAGAAGAGAGAAGCAGTGCAATCCACCTGGATGAATTTGAATTTGAATTCTAGTCCTGGTTAGCGGGGCTTGTGGAAGTAACCACACTTTTGTCACACCCCTTCCAAGGTTCAAATAATTGTTTTCAGCTGATCTTATAGAATTTGTATTTCCCAAAGAAATGGTGTTAGGAAACGGTGGTTAGTTTCCTAGGTCATCCTCCAGGAACCTATAAAAATCCCATAATAGCTGAAATTACTGCATATTTTGCAAAGAGAAACACAAATATTTTTTTGTCACATTAATTAAAAAGCAAAACAAGTTAGCCAGACTAAGTATTGTGTGTGTTTTTAACGGGAAACATTTAATTGGAAGATGATATGGAACTGAAGGTGGCGGGGAATCTGGAAGAGAATTTCTTTTGGCACTTCCAAGGTCATCTGAGATTCTTCCAATGTCATCTGAGATCAACAGCGCTGGCTCACAAACGGAAGAGAGGCGAGAGAGAGAGAAAGGGAAAGAAAGTATGAGCTGTGTGTGTCTTCTGGGAACAGGATAGGATACAACTGGTGTTTGGAGGGTGAGGAGTGGGCGGGGCTGGAAAAGGCGTGGGAGGCAGCCCTCGGAGTCCGCGGGAGAAGGGAGGAGACCGGTGTCTGGGGAGGTACAGGGTTAGGGATCCATGTCCCAGGAGCCGCGCGGGGGAAAGGTGGGGCAAACGTTCAAGGGTTCAGGGTATCGGTTCCAACAGAACAGGAGGGAGTTGTGGGTGCAAACGCGAGGCTCTAGCTGGAGCCCCAGCGCGGGGAACCCCGAGGAGACACAGAAGGCCTCTGGGCTGGAGGGCCAGGATCGCCTCTGGCCCGGACCAGAGCTAGAGAAGGGCAGAAAGAAAGAGGCCCATGTGGACGCCGAGGCGACCCTCAGATGAAGAAGGCAGCCTGGAGGCGAGGGTGCTGATGAGGGGGCCTCGGCCACCACCAGGGCTCCCCGGCTCCAGGATAGTCTGGCTGGATTCCAGGACGGGGCCGTGGTGTGGGGAGAGTAACCCAGTCTTGTCACCTTTCTGCTTCCTGCTATGTGGTGGCCTAGGCGCTGCGACTACCAGGCTGGCGGCCGGACCACGGAGAGGCAGGGAAGGAGGACAAGGATGAAGGGCAGAGGGAGGAGCCGGAAGGAGATCCGGGCAAAGGGGGGAAGCAGAGGCAGGAGGTAATGGATTTAGAAACAAACGTGAAGGGAAGCAGGAAGCTTACACAAAAGAGAGGGAAAGGTGTGCAAGTCAGGCTGACGCGTGGGGAAATGAAGACGTACAAGGGAAGAAAGTCCCGAAAACGTCTAATTCAGGTGTGTCACCCTTCCCACACCTCAGCTGTCAACAGGGCATCTGCCGAGGAGCCGCGCGTTCAACACACAAAAATGCAGCCCCTGCTCCTGGGGGCGTTTAGATATGGACTCATTTTGGTCAAAGATTAAAACACACGGTAGAATCAGGGTGAATTTTAAACCAGCCAATAGTTCCAGGTAATAGAAGAGCAGAACTGCGTAAGCTTGGGACAGGGGGCGGGGGGCAGGCGGAGTGAGCCAGTGTTGGATGAAGTATTTTCTTTCATGAAAGATACAGATAAATACACATTTTAAGGTTTTTTTTTTTAATGCCGCCTTATAAAAACAGGTTACCAAAATGACGGGAATAAAGTGAGGGAGAGAATTATCCGGAGGCGCACTCCACAACGCGCCAGCTGAGTGCGGCCACCGGGCGAGTCCCGCGCCCGAAGGTCCCCGCGCGGATCCCCGAGCGGCCGAGCCGGGGCCGGGACTGGAGCGCTGGCGCCCGGTGCCCCCCGGGCTAGCAGGACGCGCCCGCAGCGCCCCGCGCGCCTCCGGGCTCCGCACGTGCGCCTTCAGGCGCGGTCTCAGCCGGCCGGGCGGGGGCGGGGGGCAGGCGGCCCGTGGGCTCTGCCCGCGTGCGGGGTCCGCCCCCCTCGCCCTCCCCCTTTCCCCTTTGCCTTTCCCCCTTCCCCCTCAACCGCAGCCCCAGCCCCACGTGCGCGCAGCCCCACGAGGCGCCTCTAGCCAGCCCGCCTCAGAGGGGCGCGACCCCCGGCCACGTGGGGGCGGGGCCCGGCGGGGGCGGGGGGCGGTGCTCGCCCGCGGCCCCTCCTCCCGGCCCTCGGGCGCCCCTCCCCCGCCCGTGCGCGGCCCGCGGGCGGCGGGCGGGGGCGGGGGCGGGGTTGTTGTTGTGCCGAAGCCCCGCCCCCGCCCGCCCCCGGCCCATCTGTTCCCCGCGGGCCGCGGCGACATTGTGCGGGCTGGGCGGCCGGGCCGCGGCGCGATGGGCCCGGGGCAGCCGCCTCGGTAGCTCGGCCGGAGCGGCGCCGGGAGCTGGCGGGCGGCAGGCGCGGAGGCGGCGGCGCTGCCGGAGATGCGCCCCGAGGAGGGCGGCGCGGCCGGGCTGGGCGAGCTGCGCTCGTGGTGGGAAGTGCCGGCCATCGCGCACTTCTGCTCGCTCTTCCGCACGGCGTTCAGCCTGCCGGACTTCGAGATTGAGGTGCGCGGGCCGGGCCGGGGCCGGGGGTCGGAACTCGGGTGGGGTTCTGGGGGGCGGGGGCGCGCGGGGACCTCTGAGGGGCTGAGTCTGAGGGGCTGAGTGGGGGCCTGAGGGCGGGGAGCGCCCCAGGGCGGCCCGGGAGGGCGGGGGTCGGGGTCCGGGCTGAGGGGACCGGGCGGCGGGGAAAGTTGGGCCGTTACTCCCGGCGGCGTCCCTGCGAGCGCAGCGCGGGGCCGGGTGGCCGGGGGAGCGGACGGCGGGCTTTGTGGGGCCGGGCGGCGGGCGGGCGCCCCTGGCCGGCGCCCCGACCCCTCCCCCGGCCGCCTGGGGTCGAGCGCGCGCGGCCGGCCGGTGCCGCGGCCCCGGACAAAGGTGCGGCACCGGCGCGGCCGGGCGGGCGAGCGGGGCGGTGGGTCCGCCGCCCGAGGGAGGCGCGCCCGGCGGCGGAGGGTGCGCGCGGGCGGGCGGCAACAATGCGGCGGCCTCCGGGTGCGGGGGGCCCGGCGCCGCACGCCGTTTTCAAAGTTGGGACGTGACTCGGACGAGCACGGCTTTTTCTAAAAACGTGAGCGGGACGATGGCTCCCGCCGACTGAGGAGGAGAAACGACAGATTAGGGAATGCCGAGCGTCAGGACTTGTGCCCCAACCGTCCCGAGGACCCCGTGTTTCCTTTTAGTTGGTGAAAATCCTCAGCACTTTAATTCTGCTGCTCAAAATGGTGGCTGCGGTGGGAGGTGTTGTGGTGACAATGCCGTGGTGGTGCCGCTAAACTTGCCCCTGCCCCATTTTCTCCCTGAAACGTAATAGGACTGAGGTGCTGCTGAATTACGGGTTTAGAGTTTAAGAACCCCGTCTAAAAATACTGTGGAAAAATTTCATCTTGCAAAAATCCATGTATTCCGATTTTACTGACGGAAAAATAGAAGGAAGTAATCTTGCCCGAAGTTGTTACAGAAGTCGAGTAATCTATAAATAACGTTTTATGTTCTAAGTAATGAACCTGTGGTTTCTAAGTATTAGCAGCTTGAATTCCTATAGGCAATGTAACCTGATCTGAGAGGTCCAATCTGTGTGTATAACAGAAATGAAAAATCGTTGTTACAGGTGAATAATCAGGGCCACTTGAAATGAGTGTTTTCTCTTCGGAGCCCAGTATTTCTTGGAAGTGACACTTTTTTGGTGGTGGTTGTAGTTAAAATGTGTGCTATTTGAAGTATATAAAACACGAATGAATATTTGGAATCCAACGTGCACGTATTTTGGTAATTATCCGTATCTGTTTATAATTTGGAGATGTTCCCTAGATGGATACCTAAGGATAGCGACTTTTACGTCTGCAGTTCTTGTTGTAATCCTTTTCACATGTGTTTTGATGAATGCAAAGTTTAATAACTTAAAGTTTTCAGTAATTGTCAGAAATTAAAAATTTTAAAGTAATTTTTAGGCTTCTAGCAAATTTGACTCCGTGAGTGCAGAACTCACTGAGAACATGGTCAGTTTTGATTCTCTAATTAAATAAGTAAATTATTTTTATTTTGCTTAAGTGATTTTTTTTTTAATCTAATAGTTTATTGTCCTGAAAGTTTGAAAAACAATCCCTTGGTTAGAGTTTATGATGCACTGGAAGAGCCTTCTTAAAAACAAACAAACAAGAAACAATACTACTGCTCAGTTGGACAGCTGCAAGGGCCCTATAAAATCTTAATTTACTGCAACTTTAAAAGATAGAAATGATGAATAATACCAAGTGGGAGAAGTTGGGTATCAGCTTTTTCAGGAAACCAGTTTTCAGCTGTGGGAAAGCTGAAAAAAACTCATTTTACCCTTGACCACCAAGCTAAACCCATGGATTTATAGAAAATTTAGGAAGCAGAATTTTCAAGGACTTGGCTTCTATTTATCTAAAGCGAGGCAATCTCTTAGATAGCTGAAGGTCTGGGAGCATTCATGCTACAATTCTGCAAGAGGTCAAGACCTCCCACTTAGAGAACTGGTCCCCAAAGCATGGATATTTTTATTTTTGCATGTAAGAAAACCTTTTTACTCTGTTAATTAGCCTCGAATGTACAGGATTTCTTTAGAAGAGTCAATATACCAGATTCTTGTTTTTTGGGATATGTTTAGGGACTTGTATGTTGCTGCCCCCCAAACATGGGTCCTGTAATCATCGGACCAAAAATCTGCGAATGTGTAGATACGCTTTAAGTTCAAAATTTCTGATTTTAAAAACAATGCTAATCATTATATAAGACTTGAAAATCATTATATAAAATATAGGTAAGAGAATTAAATCACCCATAATCCCACCACTCAGAGATAAAAGCTGTTAACTGTTAACATTGTATCCCACCACTCAGGGATAAAAGCTGTTAGCTGTTAACATATTTAGAAATTCCCGAACATGCTCACACGTGTTTTTGTGCCCTGAATTAAGTGGTGTTTGAAATTTTCAGATGAGGAGATTGAGGTGTAGCTGGACAACAGTAGATTAATGATACTGAATTCAGTAGTTGGTATTATGAAATACCTATAACCAGCTGCTTAACTGGATGGATTAACCAAAGAAGCTCATGGCACACCTTCTTTGCCTCAGAAGATTATCAAATTCAGAACCACTTCATTTATAGCAAGTGTTCTGTAATTGTTTAACATTCTAGTGGGTTAGGCTGGTTATGTTTTGTCCTGATTCGAGAGTGAAGAATGGTGAATTGATCTCCCGAAAAGTTTAGTACTGGGACTTCCCTGGTGGTGTAGTGGTTAAGAATCTGCCTGCCAGTGTAGGGGACACAGGCTTGGGCCCTGGGCTGGGAAGATCCCACATGCTGTGGAGCAACTAAGCCAGGACGCCACCACTGTTGAGCCTGCACTCTAGAGCCCATGAGCCACAACTACTGAGCCCGTGTGCTGCAACTACTGAAGCCCACATGCCTAGAGCCCGTGCTCCACAACTAGAGAAGCCACCGCAGTGAGAAGCCTGCGCACTGCAATGAAGAGTAGCCCCTGCTCACCACAACTAGAAAAAGCCTACGTGCAGCAATGAAGACCCAACACAGCCAAAAATAAATAAATAAGTAAATTTATTAGGAAAAAAAAGATTTAGTACTAATTTTTTTTCCGCTAGCCAAGTGATCTTTACAGTGAGTAGCGTGTCTTACTTAACCAGAGTAAGGTAAGGGACGATAGACCATCTTCAGTAATCTGGTCTGGAGCTAATCATGGTGGGTGTAGGGTGGCAGGGGGAAATCCCATCATAAACATTTTGGGCATATTTTCTTTAGAGAAGAAACCATGGGGCTTCCAGGTGGTTATTTGAAAATGGTCATGTAGAATTACCTGGTTCATATAGTAGCGGCATGATGAAAATAATCTGATGGTCCTGTCTACTTTTTTTTCTTGAGCTTCCTGCTTTGAGTACAGAATCCTTTGCCTTCCTGGTTGTGGTTGTATGTGGGTTAAGTCCCTCACCTCATCAGCATGATGATCTGAGGGCAGTGTCTTTAATTCGGATTCCTGTTGGTGTTTCCTTGGATCCAGCCTCTTGAATCAAGAGCTCTAGGCATGAATTATTAAACATGAAAATAAGTGATAAAACTTGCTGAGAGTAACTTATTAGTACATCAGGCCTATCAGTGGTCTCTGAGCCTAGGGTCTAAGGATGGGTTATGGGAGATTTTGTGTTGGTGTACATATGTGTACTTTGTCACTTGCATCAAATTTTGAAAGAGATCCCAACCATACAAAGGTTAAAAGGCCTTAAACTAGATGAAAGATTTAAGTTGGCCTTGAATAGGGGAACCAGAAAGCTAGATTCACAACACAAGATGCCCTGGACCAGGAGATAGGAAACTTGAATTCTTATTACAAGCTTTGCCCCTAACTATGTCTGTGACCTTCGGCAGGTCAAACAGCCTCATGAAAAAGGACACTTGTATAGTACTTCGTACATTTTCCAAATGTTATTTTATTCATAGCCATCCTTAACCATCACTGGGAGGTAGGAATTATCTTAATTTTGCAGATGAGGAAATTGGAAGGTTAGAGAGGCTAAGTTTCTTGCACAGACTCCCACCTGGATCTCAGGTTCATTGATTCCACATTCTTTGCTACTGCTGCTGCATCACACTGCTGCTGCTTTAATTTTCACCATCTGTAAAATGAAGGGCTAGACATAGAAGTAATGGCCAAGATTCCACAGTGCAAATGTACAGTTCTTTGGTTCTTAATAACGTGGGGTACAGAAGATCCTTTTTAAAACTTCTGCTGGGACTTCCCTGCTGGCGCAGTGGTTAAGAACCCGCCTGCCAGTGCAGGGGACGCGGGTTCGAGTCCTGGTCCAGGAAGATCCCACATGCTGCGGAGCAACAAAGCCCGTGTGTCACAGCTACTGAGCCTGTGCTCTAGAGCCCCCAAGCCACAACTACTGAAGCCCGTGTGCCTAGAGCCCATGCTCTGCAATAAGATAAGCCACCACAATGAGAAGCCCGCACACCGCAATGAAGAGTAGCCCCAGCTCTCTGCAACTAGAGAAAGCCCACGCACAGCAAGGAAGACCCAACGCAGCCAAAAGTAAATAAATAAATAAAATAATTAAAAGAAAAACAAAAACTTCTGCTGAATACAGAGGGACAAGTTCATGATTTCATTTGTTTCTTTCAGCAAATAATTATTGAGCATCCATTATGTGCTAGATGCAGTGTATTAGGTGCTGGAGGTACAGATGTGAACATAACAAAAAAATATCTGCCCTCTTTAGTGGAAGGAGACAGATAATAATAAATTGGCATAGAGAGAGCCAAGTTGAGGGGGTAGGTTGTTGGAATTTAAAATAGGGTGATTAGGTGTGGGTGGCCTCATTGAGAAGATGGCATTTGAGCAGGACTGAAGGAAATAGGGGATTTAAGATTATTTAAAAACTAGTAGTTTGTGGGACTTCCCTGGCGGTCCAGTGGTTAAGACTCTGCGCTTCCACTGCAGGGGGTGCAGGTTCGATCCCTGGTCAGGGAACTAAGATACCGCATGCCACGTGGCGCTGCCAAAAAAGAAGAAAAATGAGTAGTTTGTCAGAGTAACCTATTGAATGGAACATACCAGATGATAAATGTCTTCTAAGACTCAGGGTGTGCTCCTTCTCTGAGGAAGGAAGGCCAAGAACAGGATGGGAATTCCAGAGGGGCAGATCTTGAAACCCTAAAAAGGGGACTGCTCTGTCAGAGTGTCACTCAACCCAAAGTGAACACTGGCTCCTTTTCTGCTTAGACCAGTGTCTTGAAGAGGAAGTCCTCTTCTTCATCTTCACTTGGCTGCATGTGAAGCTTCAAAGCTTCAAACTGGGAGCTTCTCCAGTTGTAGAAAGGGTAATAATCTCTCATCTCTGAATTACAGCCCATGTTAGCACCTGGCTTGCTCTACCACGGAAGTTCAGTTTGGTCTTGCTTAATTTTCTGGAACACAGAGGGGAAGCCTAAAATACGACCTGGCAGCATGGCAGCATTTGGTACCACCGCCTATCTGCCCTTCGATCAGGAGAGGCCGAGTGCGGGATTCTCGTGGTGTGTTGGGCTGGGGGTAAGCATGAGGGGCTCTGGCAGAGTGCTGGGAAACCCGCCAGTGCGCAGGGCGGGTCAGGTGAAAAGTGGGTGTGGACAGAGCCCGGGGTGGGGGGCGGGGGACGGGGACGGGGACAGAGGGCACAGCTTCTGACTAGATGGGCTTAGATCTAGTTGATGGGATTGAAAATACTTTCAAAAGGGATCAATCAGAGAGAGCCAAAAACCTGGACTGTGGGCCCACCTCTGTCATTAACTGGAGCTGTGATCTTAGGCAGATCACTTGGTTTCAGATGCCCCAATCTATAAAAAGGCAATTGTGGAGTAGGTGATTCCTAGGTTTTTCCTGTGTCCAATGTGCTACGATTCCCTTCGGATGTTTCTCAGCATGCAGGGCACAGGTATCTGATCCAGAAAGTCACCGACCTCCCTGGTTAAGACCAAAATTATGAGCTGTGTTGGGGTCCGTGTCTTACAAATTAATTTTGTACCAAACTAAAGCTGCAAATCCATATTTGATGTGTTTGTGGATTATATGAATTTGTTTTTCTGTGGAGATCTCGTCTGCATATACATTACTTTGAGGGTAGCTTAATTGATGTTTTCACTGTCTTCGAGGTCCTCAAACTAAGATTTTGTATTTTCAGATTATGAGGAACTCATAAAGGAGGATGAAGGTCTTGAATTCTGTTCTTTTCAGTTCACTTTTGTTTGTTCACTTAAATTGAACAGCGTTCACACTTATAACTTTGAATGGAGACCGGTTGAATGTTCTGGCCTGGGGCTTGCCTCTCATTTGACGGTGAAACTTTGCAGATACCTGTTTTCCCCTTCCTCGTATTTTCCTGTTTCATTGGACTCTTTCTTGGATCCTTTCATCATGTCTTCTCTACAGGAGCCTCTAACAAATACTTGTTTATACCGGAAAACTCGGGACGGTTTTTTACCGTAGTTCTTAGATCGAGACAGGAGTAGTTGGATGGTGGTACCAAGCTCAGGATTCTCCCAACTTCGCACTATGACATTCGGGGCCGGACTACAGCCGCGTGAGTGGCGGGGCCGCGTGCAGCCAAGGACGTGGTGCCTCCCAGAGTCCGCCCTCCGCAGTTACACGAAGAACCCCGGGCCCTGAGGCGGGCGGGGACCCCTCCCCACAGGGAGTCCCTGTCCTGGGTGCGAACCTGTGATGTTTTCGTGTGTAGGGTTGAAGGGAGTTAGCTGTGCTTGGTGTGCCGGCATCAGCAACTGCACGTCAGAAATCTGGGAAACAGATGCTTTGTTAATTCTTTTCTTGGAGTCGTTTAGGGGAAGAGGATTGGTTGGGGGGGTTGTTGCGGAGAGGGCGCTGCGACTCTTGAGGGACGAAGCGGGGACCTCCCTCGGGCCTCCCGGGACCGGAGACCTGGAGATGGGGAGGGGGGCTAGCGTGTGTGCGTGTGCGCGCCCGCCTGCCGGGACGCAGCCCCTCAGGCTGTAAGAAGTGTGTAACTGTTCTGTGGGGCGCGCGCCTTCCCGTGGGGTCTCCGTTCATGCGGCACCGCGCGCGCGTTGTGGGTGCATACGCGGCTTCGCTTTGGTCGGGAGCGAAGGTTGCGTGGGGGCGGCCCGAGCCGTGTGCAGGACACGCTGCGGGCTCGCGGGCGCCCAGGAGTCCCGGCGGCCGGCGGTGTGGGGTCTAGCCCCTACGCCACCTCGCCCGACAGTGACTCGGTGACGCAGGTTTTCCACACTCCCGTGGGAAACGGGGTGCGGCTTATGTAGAAATATACGGAAGGTTTCGTGTCCTGATCTCGTGTGGACTGGAAGATGGGCATTTGGCTGGTCCAGGCACATGGTCGTGTTCTGGTACGTCTCACACTGTCATGGTCACTTCAGCTTTGGCTCCCGGCCAAGCCGCTACGGCTTTCCGCGGGTGGCTTGGCTGCATGAGTGTGGCCCCTGGACTGAACGTGTGAATGGTGTCACCACAGACTGTGCCTCCTTCTTTGCCCCCCATGACCCCCCAAGTTAAGTGAAAACAGAGGCAGTGATGGAGCCACGGTTACTCTGAACTCTTCATGTTTTTAATGTTGAACCTTCAAATCAACTCCCGTTAATAATTGCCGAGAATGGAGTAAGTTCTTACAGCTGAGAGTGGTGTGATTGGTCTGCTGGAGTGGAGAGTGTTTTCTCCAGGCCAGTTGCTTTTCATGAACACCCCTCCCTGAGTCGTCATTGTTTCAGCAGCAGTGCACTGAGGACGGTGATTTCCTTGACAGAAAATGTGTTAAATTAGCAGACCTCCTTCTTTAGCAGATCTTTTCCCACCCCCATTCCCATTGTGTTTCTTCTGTTTCCCTGAAGGTTGTGTCTGCAGAGTCTTTTAGGTGTGGGAGACAATTTTTATAATCGGTGTCCTGGAGTTCTTTGCTTAGGGGACACTGTTACATGGGGGAAGGTGACTTAGAGAAATTTCACTTGTGCCATAATTAAGGGATTTAATTTTTTTTTCACTCTTAGGCTGGCATGATTTGGGTTAGTATCCCACACGTTGTTAGAACGTTCCCCTCCCGGTCCCCAACATCGGTAAGGGAGGCTGGGTGCCTGCTTTAACAACATAATGGAAAATGTGTCTCTCAGAAACAATGTCGACGATGCCTGTGTCCTTATACCACTAGAGTTTCATCACTTTTGGTGATGGAGCCCTCTTCATTATCTATAACTCTACTTGGATTTCTGTACTATGCAAGCCTTCAAAGTGATAGTGGAATTACAAACAAAAGGAGAATCTGAAATCCCAGTGTCCCTTCCGTCTGTTATTGTCATCTTTATTAACATTAACGGCCCCAGAATAATTGCAGAGGTATGGGACCAGGTGGCTCTTCTGCTGCCCTGGGGAATTAGAGTATGTTGTGAGGGAGGAAAGGGTGAATGGCTGGGTGGCAGCGATGGCTGCAGGAGCTCAGAGGCCACAGGGCTCATGAGTGACGTGCTTCTTGCGGAAGGCAGGGCTGGGAGGGGGGGTCACAGTGAGTAAGCGCGTTGCGATCAGCGTTCTCTCATTTGGAGGGCTAGTGAAAAATGAGGTTGAGAGACAGGAGGTGGGACGCTGCAGCAAGCCTGGAATGCCAGGCCCACTCATGTTGATCTTTTTTTTTTTTTTTTTTTCGGTATGCGGGCGTCTCACTGTTGTGGCCTCTCCTGTTGCGGAGCACAGCCTCCGGACGTGCAGGCTCAGCGGCCATGGCTCACAGGCCCAGCCGCTCCATGGCATGGGGGATCTTCCCGGACCGGGGCACGAACCCGTGTCCCCTGCGTCGGCAGGAGGACTCTCAACCACTGCGCCACCAGGGAAGCCCCCGTGTTAATCTTTTTTATTCAGGCAGTGAAGTTTTGGACAAGAATGACAACAAAGTTTTAGACTAAGAATGTCCTGGGTACTAAATGTTTTAGATTAAGTCTGGTATTGATAACTGGGCTTAACTCTAGGAGTGGAGTGGTTGTGAAATGCTGCGGGTAGCGGTGACAGGAAAGGACCTTAGTCACTGGCTTTCAATAGTGCGACTAGGTGTCTGACAGTGTTGGGTGCATAGAGAGGGTGGTATCTGGTAAAGATGTTTTTGGCTGCAAGTGGAATGCTGTACTCACAGTGACTTAAGAAACTCTGTGGACTGTCCTATAACACGTGGTCTGGAGGATCCTGGCAGGTATGCTTTTCAGTGACAGTGTCCTTAAGCGCTCAGGCAGTGGTCTGCGAGTGGTTACAGGATGGTTTGCGTAGCTCCAAGGTCTGCTTTGCTGAGTGATGCAGGGAAGTACAGGAAAATTACAATTGAAAATCAATTGTATGTTGAGTTGGCGATTTGAAGAGGCTGGAGATGACTTCAGAGAAGGCTGTTGGGAAGAGGAAGAGGGAAAGGCTAAAACTACATTGTCCTGGAATGAGAGAGGAAAAGAGCTCTCTAGGAGGCTTAAGAGAATGGTGGAAAATAATGAACTTTTTTAAAAAAAATTTATTTTATTTATTTTGGCTGCATTGGGTCTTTGTTGCCACACGCGGGCTTTTCTCTGGTTGCGGTGAGCAGAGGCTACTCATCGTTGTGGTGTGCAGGCTTCTCATTGCGGTGGCTTCTGTTGTAGCGGAGCATGGGCTCTAGGCGTGCGGGCTTCAGTAGTTGTGGCTCACAGGCCCAGTAGTTGTGGCACACGGGCTCAGTAGTCGTGGCTCGCAGGCCCCAGAGCGCAGGCTCAGTAGTTGTGCCGCACGGGCTTAGTTGGTCTGCGGCATGTGTGATCTTCCTAGACCAGGGCTTGAACCTGTGTCTCCTGCATTGGCAGGCGGATTCTTAACCACTGAGCCACCAGGGAAGCCCAAGAATGAACTTTTTAGAAAAAGTTTTTCACGAGTAATATGTAATATTATAAAAAGAAACCCCAGTTCCTCCTAGGTTAATGTTTTAGTGCTGTACTGAAGAGGTCAATTGTAGTACAACCTATCCCCTGCCTTTTAAAGGAGAGTCAGCTTGTTTCCAGATTCTCCTCCCTGTCTTATACTAGCAGTCCTCTTCACTCTTCTATCCCCTTCTGATTGTTGGGAGTGGGGTGGTAGTGACCCCACCTCTAGGATTGCCAGTTGCTCCTTGTTTTAGCTTCCTATATAGGAAAATGAAACTGAAAATCTGGGCCCAGAAATGTACCCCTTTTATCATTAGAATTTTAGATTTACTTTTGCTTACCTATTGATTGTTTGGAATTCTTCAGTTTTTAGTTTTTCTCTGTTAAATATTTAATGATTTGTGTGACTACTACTTAATGGGACTCATTCTTCCATAATGGGAGTTTATGTACAAATAAGATAGTCAGGTATCAGTGTGATACTTCATTCTAATCACAGTTCCCCAGGCCTGGGGAAGTGACAGCTCAACAGAAGGGAGTAGTTCTTCTGTTTGTTTGTTTGTCTTATCTGCCACCTAGCTGTACAAAAATTTTTGGAGGTTATCTGGCTGCTCTACCTGCCCTTTGCCCCTTTTCCCTCCTCCCGGCTGAAGTAAGTCTATATCCTGGCTGGTAATCTGACACATCTTGCAAGAAAAGATGAACTGGATCAGTCAAATTCCCATTCTTGGGATTGTAACCTAGGAAATACGAGGGTTATCAAGTTAGTGTGGATAAGCAGTTAAAAGGTCACAGTGAGAAGCCGCGATGCAAACCAGATTCTTGCATGTGAAGGAGCAGAAACTGGAGAGAGACCCAGCATTAGGGGAATTAATAGGAAGGCGCCAGCCCCAGCACATCGCTGTCCGTCCTGCAGGAACCCCCAAGCACGGGAGGGACTCTGTACTCCTTGCCGCCTCACGTTTCTCCATGTGCGTGTATTAAATATTTTATAAACGTAGGCTCATACTTTTACTTAGACTTCTGAATCCTGTTTTATTCAGTTAACAATATTACATGACACAGGATGCCCTTTCGTAGCATACGTTATGACTTTAATAGCTGTGGGGCGTTCATGCTCTGATTTATTTAACCAATCCTCAGTGGAGCATTGAGGTTATTTTTAGTTGTTTACTATCATAACAGCCATGAACAGAAAGATTGTTTTCCTCCCAAGATAGGTTTAGTGTTTTTGTTCATTAGACTTCTCTTATTACCCTCTGTATTTGAAGTCTTAAGTTTTGAATTTTCTTCATAGTCAATTTTTATCTTGCATTTCATGACAAAAGCTAACATGAATTTGGTGCCCACTGTGGGCACTCCAGGCACTGCTTGGTGTTTCTCATGCATCCACCTGTCCTTTTTTAAAATTGAGATACAATTGACATACAACATTAATTTCAGGTGAACAGTATAATGATTCCATATTTGCATATGTTAAGAACTGATCACCACAGCAAGTCTAGTTAACATCCCACACTGCACATAGCTACAAATTTCTTGTGATGAGAACTTTTTAAGATCTACTCTCAGCAACTTTTGCTTGTACAGTACAGTGTTATTAACCATAGTCACCATGCTGTACATTACATCCCCAGGACTTCTTATTTTATAAATGGAGGTTTGTGCCTGTTTACCCCCTTTACCCATTACACCCACCCCTGCTTCTGGGAACCACCAGTCTGTTCCCTGACAGTAAGTTGCAGACGTGATACCCCTTACTCCTAAACACTTCTATGTTTTTATGCCTTAAAAACAGACATTTTCTTACATAACCATAGTACAATTATCAAAATCAGGGAATTAATACTGAATAAAATTTCTAGATAATAGTATATCATATTGTCAACTGACCCCAAAATATTCATGTATAATTTATATATTTTTATGATTTTAAATACGGTATTATTTTAGAAATTATTTTGCTGGCTAGGGTTTTCAGTCTAGGATCATGTGTTGCATTTAACTATTGGGTCTCTTTCAGCTGCGTTAGCCTAGAGTGGTTTTTCAGTTTTTGTCTTTCATAACCTTAACCTTTTGGAATTGAGACCGTCCCTCAATTTGGGTTTGTTGTATGTATGCACTCTCATGGTGAGGTTCAGGTTCTGTGTTTTGGCAGGTATACTGAAGAAGTGGTGTGTCCTTAGGGCAGCATATCAGGGGTCACGTGATGTCACTTGGTCCCATGGTGATGGTTATTATTAACTTTCATTGCTTGGTTTGAGGTGGTGTCTGCCAGCTCTCTCCTCTGTGAAGTTACTGTTTTTCTCTTACAATTAGTACATACCTGGTGGGGAGAGGCTATGTAAACATCCTGTTTCTCATCAAAATTTCACCCATTTTAATCCTTGCATGCTTTTTTGCTGGAGTCAATCAGTACATCATAGTTGCCAAATAGTTATTTTCAAATTACATCATTCTTTTTACATTTATAAGTTGGCATTCATAGTTTTCATTCACAGATTTTAAGTGTTTGATTCAAAACTCTTTCTGGTGTCTGATAAGAGTATAATTTTATAAATTTCTTTTCTTGGAAATTTCATCTAAGTGAATAAGCATTTGATATAGTAATTTTCACAAAGTGAAATAATTTTTTAAAGCTTCAGATCTTATTTTTTCTTTATACTTTGAGAAGTTTCAAACGTACAGTGAAGTTTGAAGACAAATAGAGGTGAGCCCTGCATACCTTTACTTTAGATTCACCGGTTGGTAACATTTTACCACATTAGCTTTGTTTTCTTTTCTTTTTAATTTTGATTTATTTACTTATTTTTAATTAATTTATTTTTGGCTGTGTTGGGGCTTCGTTGCTGTGTGCGGGCTTTCTCTAGTTGTGGCGAGCCAGGGCTACTCTTCGTGCGGTGCGTGGGCTTCTCATTGCGGTGGCTTCTCTTGTTGTGGAGCACGGGCTCTAGGTGCGCGGGCTTCAGTAGTTGTGGCCCACGGGCTCTAGAGCACAGGCTCAATAGTTGTGGCTCACGGGCTTAGTTGCTCCACAGCATGTGGGATCTTCCCGGACCAGGGCTCGAACCCGTGTCCCCTGCATTGGCAGGTGGACTCTCAACCACTGCACCACCAGGGAAGTCCCTTTTTTGTTGAACCATTAGACAGTAAGTTGGCAATGTGATGTTACTCCCCTCCCCCCCAAAATACTTTGCCATGTGCTTCATAAAAATAGGGACACTCTCCCACATGACCACATCAGCATGTTCACATTTAAGAAAATTAACAATAATTTTGTAAAAATATCCATATCCAGACATCCTCACTTGTCCCCACAGTGACTTTTAGAGATGTTGTCCCTCACCTCTATCCCAGATCACACATTTTTGTTTGGTTGTTAGGGGGTTAGTTGGTTTTTTTTAAAATTTTTCATTCATTCATTCATTTTTGGCTGCGTTAGGTCTTGGTTGCTGCGTGTGGGCTTCCTCTAGTTGGGGTGAGCGGGGACTACTCCTCGTTGCAGTGCGCGGGCTTCTTATTAGAGTGGCTTCTCTTGTTGCCGAGCACGGGCTCTAGGCGTGTGGGCTTCAGTAGTTGTGGTACGCAGCCTCAGTAGTTGTGGCTCACAGGCTCTAGAGCGCAGGCTCAGTAGTTGGGGTGCACAGGCTTAGTTGCTCCATGACATGTGGGATCTTCCCGGACCAGGGCTCGAACCCGTGTCCCCTGCATTGGCAGGCAGATTCTTAACCACTGCACAACCAGGGAAGTCCCAGGCGGATAGTTTTTAAGCAGGTTGAAGCCAACCCATTTATCCTAATAATAAGGAAAAATTGGTAAAATGATTTAAATTTCAAGCTGCAAGTATATTAGGTGAAATAATAAGAAAAAAGAGAGTTCATTGGAATAATACTGGCTCCAGTCCAGGCTGTGCTTAAGGTGTGGGCAAGCTACCTCTCTGAGCCTCAGCTTCTTGGTTATGCTGAGATTCAAATGCGCTGAAGCATAGGAGGGCCTGGCACACACAGATTTCTACACCTGGTAACTATTATCATTAAGTTTTTTTTCTCCTTTTAGTTTTTGTTTTTTTGCACAACTACCAGGGCTCAAACTGTGCCACCTGCAGTGCAAACGTGGAGTCTTAACCACTGGACCACTAAGAAGTTCTCACTTTAGATTTTGAATTATGATAATGTTTTAACAGAATCATTTGGAAGTAAGGAATTAAATAATAAAGATATGTTAGTGAGATTGCTCATTTACTTATTTTGAAGTCAAAAGGCAATAAAATTGTAAAAAGAAAGTCAGTCACATGCTTACATGGATTAAAGTGATTGCTGAGTACAGGTTTTTAATAGCTTTATAGAGACATAATTCATATTCCATACAATTCACCCACTTAAAGATTATAATTTTGGTTTTAGTGTATTCATAGATGGGTACAGCCATCACCACAGTCAATTTTAGAACATTTTCAGTACCTCAAAAAGAACCCATACCCTTTGCTATTACCACCTCTATTTCCCATCTCCCTCCCCAGCTACGAGCAACCACTAATCTACTTTCTGTTTCTATAGATACCCTCTTCTGAGTTTTCATAATGAATGGGATCACACAGTATGTGGTCTGTGACTGGCTTTTTTCACTCAGCATCATTTTTTCAAGGCTCATCCATGTTGTAGATCAGTGCTTCATTCCTATTCATAGCTGAATAATAACATCCCATTGTATGGATATGTTGTACTATATTTACCTGTTGATGGACATTTAGGTTGTTTCCACCTTTGCCTTTATGAACAGTGCTGCCATGAACATTGGTGTACTTTTTTGTGTGTGGACACGTTTTCAGTTCTCTTGGGTATATACCCAGGAGTGGAGTTGCTGGGTCATATGGTAACTGTGTTTGATCATTTGAGAAACTGCCTGTTAACCAAAGAGGCTGTACCATTTTCTGTTTCTACCAGCAGTGTATGAGGGTTCCAGTTTCCCCACATTCTTGTTATCTGACTCCTTGAGTCTAGCCATCTGGTCAGTGTGAAGTAGTATCTCGATGTGGTCTTGATGTGCATTTCCCTGGTGACTAATGGTGTTGAGAGTCTTTTCATTTGCTTATTGGCCATTTATGTATCTTTCTTGGAGAAATATGTATTCAGATTCTTTGCCCATCTTAAAATTGGGCTGTCTGCTTATTGTGGAGTTATCAGAGTTCTTTATATATCCTAGACATAAGTCCCTTATCAGATATATGAGCTGCAAATATTTTCTCCCATTCTGTGGGTTGTCTTTACTTTCTTGATGGTGTCAGTTGAAGAACAAAGTGTTTTGTTTTTTTTTTCCGAAAAATTTTTCAAATTTTCTTTTTGGCCGTGCCATGTGGCTTGCAGGATCTTAGTTCCCCAACCAGGGGTTGAACCCAGGCCCCGGGAGTGAAAGCGCCGGTCCTAACCACTGGGCCACCAGGGAATTCCCTGAAGAACAAAAGCTTTAAATTGATTTATTTTTTCTTTTGTTGCTCATGCTTTTGGTGTCATATCTAAGAATCCTTTGCTAAATCCAAGGTCATGAAGATTATACCCCATGTTTTCTTCTGAGAGTTTTATAACATGTAGTATAGTTTTACAGTATTTTGGTCTTTGATCCACTTTGCATTAATTTTTACTTATGACGTGAGGTAAGGGTTCAACTTCATTCTTTCTCAGGTGGCTGTCCAGCTGCCCCAGCACCATTTGTTGAAAAGACTGTTCTTTGCCCATCAAAGTGTCTTGGCACCCTTGTCAAACATCAGTTGACCATGGATATATATATAGGTTTATTCTAGACCCTGAATTCTGTTTCACTGATCTATACGTCTGTCCTTGTGCGAGTACTAACACTGTCTTGATTAATGATGCTTTGTAGTGAATGTTGAAATTCAGGAGTGTGGGTCCTCTGTTCTTTTTCAGGATTGTTTTGGCGACACCAGGTCCCTTTAGAATCGGTTTGTCAATTTCTGCAAAGATAGCAGCTGGGATTCTGATATGGATTTGGTTGAATCTGTTGATCAGTGTAGGGGATATTGCCATTTTAACAATAAGTCTTCTAATCCATTAACATGGGGTGTTTTCCCATTTTTAATTTCTTTGAACAATGTTTTATAATTTTCTGAGTGTAAGTTTTTGTGCTTTTGTTAAATATATTCTGAAATTTTTTTTGATGCTATTTGTGAGTGGAATTGTTTTCATTTTCAGATTGTTCATTAACATTGTGTTTTTAAATCAATTTTATTAATTCTAATTTAAATACAGTAAAGTTGCACCTTTTTTAAATGTGTAATTTGAGTTTTGACCAACACATGCACCCTTGTAACAACCACTACTCCAATCAAGATATAGAACATTTTGCGGGGGCGGGGGGGGCTTCCCTGGTGTTGCAGTGGTTAAGAATCCTCCTGCCAATGCAGGGGACACAGGTTCGAGCCCTGGTCCGGGAAGATCCCACATGCCGTGGAGCAACTAAGCCTGTATGCCACAACTACTGAGCCTGCGCTCTAGAGCCCTCGAGCTACAACTACTGAAGCCTGCGCACCTAGAGCCTGTGCTCCGTAGCAAGAGAAGTCAACACAATGAGAAGCCCGCGCACCGCAACAAAGAGTAGCCCCCGCTCGCAGCAACTAGAGAAAGCCCGCGCGCTGCAACGAAGACCCAACGCAGCCAAAAATAAATCTATTTAAAAAAAAAAACAAACATTTTGGGGGAGTTCCCTGGTTGTCCAGTGTTAGGACTCTGTGCTTTCACTGCCGAGGGCGTGTGTTTGGGTTCCATCCCTGGTCAGGGAATAAGATCTCGCAAACTGTGCAGTGTGGCCAAAAATTAAAAAAAAAAAAAAAAAGATATGGAACATTTCTGTCCCCGCCAAGTTTTGTGTCCCTCGGCAGTTGACCCCCACTTTGGTCTCAATCAGTGATCTGCTTCCTGTGACTATAGATTAGTTGGCCATTTCTAGAATTTCACATAAATAATCTTACAGTCTGTGTTCCTTTGTATCTGGCTTCTTTTAGTCAGCATGATTTTAAGATGCATCCATATAGTTGTGTGTCTCAGTGGTTAATCTTTTCACTGCTAAATAGTATTCCATTGTATGGCTGTACTGCAGGTTATCCAATTTCCTGTTCTCCTATTGATGGACATTTGGGTTGTTTCCAGGTTTGGCAACTGTGAATATAAGTGCTAAGTATATTCACATATACATATATCACAGGTGTTTGTGTGGATATTTGTTCTCAGTTCTCTTGAGTAAATACAGAGCTGTGAATTGCTGGGTTGTCTGTAAGTGTATATTTAATTTTATAAGAACCTGCCAAATTGTTTTCCAAACAAATTTCCTTTTAAATTATTTTAATTGATGTATAATTTATATATATGAACACCCTCATGTTTGGTGTACATTTCTGTCGCTTTTTACAGTTGTATAACCACTACCCCAATCAAGGTATAGAACAGCTTCATCCCGCAGGAAATTTTCCTTATGCCACTTGGTAATTGACCATTTCCTCTAGGAAATGCAGTCATTTACGCTGTCGTGTATAAGTGGAATCGTCCAGTATGTATGTAGCCCTTTGAGTTTGGTGTCTTTTACTTGGCAGAGTGCATTTGAGGCTGGTCCCTGTTGTGTCATGTGTCAGCACTTCGTTCCTTTTATTGCCAAATAATATTACAGTGTTGGGGCAAACCGGTTTGTTTATCCATTCACCAGTAGAAGAACGTTTGAGCTGTTTCTGGTTTAGGTGATCACACATAAAGTTGCCTAAGCATTCACACACAGCTGTTAGCCTGAATACCTGGGAGTAGGATTGTTGAGTCCTGGTAGATGTGAGGTTCACTTTGGAGAACAGTTTGGCAGTTTCTGGTGTTCCCCCCAGCAGTGTGTGAGCCTCTCAGTTCCTCTGCATCCAGTGTTTGTTACTGTCAGTGTTGTTTTGAAAGCTGTTCTAATAGGTGTGTACTGCTATCTCATTGTGCTTTGAATTTACATTTATCTCATGACTAATTGTACTGAGAGTTTTTCCATGTGCTTATTTGCCATCCCTAATACTTTGGAGAAGTATCTTTTAAAATCTTTCACCCATTTGAAAACTTGGGTTTTCTTAATATTGAGTTTTGAGAGTTCTTCATTTATTTGCAATAAAAGTTCTTTATAAGATACACACTGGGAAAATATTTTCTCCTATTCTAGGGCTTGTCTTTTTTAAGTGTGTCTCGCTCTTTTTTTTTTTTTTGGCCGCACCTTGTGGATTGCAGGATCTCAGTTCCCTGACCAGGGATTAAACCTGGGCCACAGCTGTGAAGGCCCGGAATCCTAACCACCAGGCCACCAGGGAATCCCCCAAAAGTGGGGGGATTGAATGGCAGAACATTTTAAATTTGAGAAGTCCAACTTATCCAGTTTTTCTTTTTTGGATCATGCTTTTGGCATCGTATTTAAGAAGTCATAGCCTAACCTAAGATCACCAAGAATTTCTTCTGTGTTTTCTTCTAGAGGTTTTATAGTTGCTTTTTACATGTTTTGTTGATAGTGTATGAGAAGTATTTTTATTGCTCTTCATTTAATTTCTAAGAAGTAAGTGGTATTTCTCTATTTGCATGGAACTGTTTTGTCTGGGACAGTCTAGAGGACTAATCCTTAGAAGTAAAGTTCTGATTTCTTTTTCCAGCTTAATTTTGGAGCATAGAGAATCATTCTGTGTTGGAAAAGACAAATCTTCCTTCTAGGTTGTTGAAAGGAGATTTTCCTCAAAAGTTGGCTGCAGTGGTGCTGCAGAAGCATTGGCATTGTGTGTGTTAGCTTTTCCTCTGAAGGAAGGAATTTGATGATGAAAATAAAGAGTAGATTATTGAAATAGTTGGTACGAGATAATTTACAAAGCAGAAACAATCAGTTTGCTTATTTTACAGTCACTTCCTCAAGTACTTGATGATTAATGGGATAAAAAGTTGTGAATGCTCACTCATATGCAGATCAGTACAAGTAAAACTGGAGAAATTGGAAAAAGATCAGTGGATGGTATTGAAATCACTGCCATACCCTGGTGGTAATGCTATAGTTGTGGAGAATGTTAGCGCTGGAGGAAAGTGAGCAAAGTGCACAAGTTTCTCTGTATTATTTCTTAGAACTGCAAATGAATCTGTGATTATGAAAACGTCAGTGAAGAAAGTAAGACTGGGTTCAAGACCTCAGAGCCAGAAGGTAATTTGGTGGTCATCCCTCAAGTGAGTGATGCACACCCGAAAATGTGGACTACGTAGCTCGCCCAAGGTTACTTGGCTAGTTAATGGCAGCGTTGGGTGAGACGACTAGTTCTTCTGACTGACTGTCCACGTGAGCAGTTACACAGAGCCAGGGCGTGAAAGAGAAGCAGGAGCTCGACGCAGAGGCCTTGCAGCCTCGCAGAGCTCGAGGTTTGCAGCCTGTACTTCATTGTGTGGCCGTGGTGTTTGTTTGTTTGTTTCATATTATTTATTTGGCTGTGCCGGGTCTTCATTGTGGCGTGAAGGATCTAGTTCCCTGGCCAGGGATCGAACCCAGGCCCCCTGCATTGGGAGCAAGGGGTCTTAGCCGCTGGACCACCAGGGAAGTCCCTGGCTGTGGTGTTTTCAGTGTACAGATTAAACACTTCATTTGAAGCTTAGATTAGAATGTTCTTGAATTACATCAAAAAGTCCATTATTTTGATGTTGTGTAGACAAATCACTTGATTATGTGAATTTATTTTTTAATTTAGTTTTTATTTTGAAAGATTTCAGACCTACAGAAAATTTGAAAGAATGGTACAATTAACACCCGAATAGTGTTCATTTAGATTCAACAGTTATCATTTTCCACATTTGTTTCTCTTTTTTCTTTCCCTCTCTATGTGTGTATACACACTACATATAAACACAAATATTCACTTTTTTGTCATGCATACATCATGACCTTTCACTCTTAATTACTTAAGTATACATTGCCTAAGAACAGTATAAAAATAAGAATAAGGTTCTCCTGTACAACCACAATACTATTAATACTTCTAAGGAAAATTAAAAGCTGTTTCATAATATTACTTAATAATATTTCATAACATTATCTAATCTAATATTCAGACCCTCACCCTGCCCCCATCACAAAAATATCCTTCATCGTTGGTTTGGTTTTGGTTAAGGTTTCATGCTTTGCACCTGGGTATGATTTAATTTCTTTTCATCTAGAGTAGCCCCTTGACTTGTTGCTTTTCATACACTGAAGGGTCTCGGTCAGTTGTCTTATAGAATATTCCGTGTTTTAGGTTTTCCTGTTAACTCAAGATTAGATTCAAGTTAAACATTTTTGTTAAGACTAGTTCATATGTGTTGTGGGGTACATACTGTTTCACATCAGAAGCTGCATAGTTTCAAGTTGTTTACTGTTAGTGATACTTATTTTGATCACTTGGGTAAGGAAATTTATCTTTTTTGATTGAGAAGAAGAGAAACCTACTAACATCACTCAATCAAGTTACCCTTGAGAGGATAGCTCTGTACACTGACAGGTACCAGAAAGTGAGGCAAAAGATGTAGTCACTGCCCACAAAATTGAAGAGCTAGTTGGAGATATTATAGAGATAGATGTTCAAACAGACTGTTGTAGTACAATAAGGTGTTTGTTAAAATGGAAGTGTGCACAATACAGCAGAAGCTAGTAGCTTAAAAAAAAAAAAAAAAAAAAAAGCTAATAGTTGAGCCTGTCGAGGGGAATTGGGAAGGTTTCACAGCTTCCCCAGAGCCTGGAAGGCTGGCTGCAGAGTCAGCAGGTGGGTAGGTATAGAGAGAGGGTCATTTGGCAGGGGTGACAGCCTGTGTGGAAGCACGGAAGAGAGACAGTGTGCCAGAGAGGGGAGGGAATATGGGTATTGTAGGACCATCTTTGCAAGGTGGATGGGGGTGCAGGAGGTGAGGCTTAGGTTAGTGCTGAGGCAGTGGTTAGATAGGAAGATTATTTGGTTTTATCCTGAAGGTTGGGGTTTTCAAACTTTTAAAGCTGTGAATCACTTTGTTAAAAGGAAATCCTATGCAGGAACTCAATATATAAAACAGATAAAAATGGAGCACTGTTTGAAAATTGCCGTAGGTGATGAACTATTATAGTTTGAGCAGGGGAGAGTGATGTGATTTAGTGTTTAGAGCAGGTCTGGCATATAATCTGTGTGCAGTAAATATTTTTTGATTGAATGGAGAGTAAAAAGTTCAGTTCTCAATACAGAATGAGCAGATCAGAACCAGAAAGACACATTACCAGGCTGTGGCAGTGGCCTAGGTGAGAGCTGACGGGGCCTGAACTCCAGATCGAATGAGGCTGCATATGAGGGTTGGAGACGGTTGGACAGTGGCTGAATATCTAGCACAGTGGTCCCAGTCCCACTCATGGTGCCACGTCATCCCCAGGGAGTGTTCCGGGAATTTGTGGAGGCATTTTTGTTCCCAGAGATCTGAAGGCAGTACTGGTGTTTCGTGGATGGGGGCGGCGTGCTAGATGTCATACAGGGCTCAGGACATCCCCACAATGAGGACTTAACCCCCAGCTTAGGAGCTGTCACGTAGGTGAAGAAAAAAATTGGAATCTAAATCCAAACTTCTGTTTTATATGTAAACACAAGATAATTTTTGCAGTGTTTTAACATATATCAAAATTTTTAGGAATGTGACCGTTCTTTTTTTTTTTTTTTTTAAGTATTTATTTATTTTGGCTGCACTGGATCTTCGTTGCGGCATGCGGTATCCTTTTTTTTTAGTTGCGGCATATGGACTCTTAGCTGCGGCATTCAGGATCTAGTTCCCTGACCAGGGATGAACCCGGGCCCCCTGCATTGGGAGTGCAGAGTCTTACCCACTGGACCACCAGGGAAGTCCCGGAATGCTACTGTTCTGAACCAAGAGAAGCTTCTAGTGTTTTGTTTGGAACATTGCTGAGAGTTTTTCACCATCTCGGGACATCCTACCTATGTCATATCTTACTCATCATCGGTCATAGTTGAATTGCTTACACTACAGCCGTGTGTCGGTCTGTGTTCTTACCTTTGGCTTCTGTTTTAACAAGTGACTTGTGAAATGTATTTTATGACATATTTCATTTTGTGTCTCCTCTTGATTACAGTTGAGGTAATATATCAATTATGTTATATATGACCAGTGATGAGTAAGATACGATATAGGATGTTCTGAAATGGTGAAAAACTCTCAGCAATGTTCCAAACAGAACAGTATAACCTTCTTTTGGTTCAGAACAGTCACATTCCTAAAATGATGGATGTAGGAAGGCTTTATTATCTATGAATTTTACATCAGGATAATGCGGGGCATGTCAGAACTGTGCTATGAGGAGGGAGTGCAGGGTCTGACGGGAAGAATCTTTTGTCTTCTGTGAGTTCTAGAATTCTGGCTTGAGGACTGCCTACATGTCGTTACTCTTAATTGAGACGAGGTTTGGGTCTGGGGTGAAGGTAGTAAGTGTGGGGCATGCTGAGGTTGGGCTTACATGCAACCTGAAAGTAGAGATGTGTGGTAGAAATGGTGAATGGGGATTTGGAGATCAGGAGGAAAATAACAGTTAACGTTTATGGAGAGTAAGGTGGTTAAGAAACAGGTTGTGGAACCAGCCTGGGTTTGTTTCCTGTTGCCCTCCTCCGTACCTGTGTGACATTGTACATTGACATGGACTGCTCTCACACCCGGTTTTCTCATCTTTAAAAATGGGAATAATAGTACCTACTCATTGAATTCATGTGGGAATTAAGTGCCTTAAAACAAGTCAAATACCTGAATAGTGCCAACTTAAAAGTTGTACTCAGATTAGCTATTATTATTCACCAAAAATTCAGTAAGTGCCAAGAATTATAAATTAATATATGAATTATATCATCTGGTCCTTACAAGACAGTATTTTTATGAGAAGACTGAGGCTTAGGGAGATTTACTGTAGATTTGGGAGTCATAAATTGTACAGTAAGTAATAAGCCTAAATCGGATAGGATCGAATCAGATGCTGTGAGATCTTTCTCTTCCATCTGTGATGCTCAGACTGGCAGCATCAGCATTGCTCGGAAGCTTGTTAGACTTGCAGAATCTGAGGCCTCACCCTCTGTTTACTGTGTCAGACTCTGAATTTAGATAAAGGTGCCAGGTGGTTCCTGTGCCCCTTAAAGCATGAGGAGGTCTGGGCTCAGAGACGTGAGCTGGTCTAACTCAGCAGGGGTAGAAAACGAGGAAGCCTTGTGAGGTGGTATAGTGGAAGGCTCAGGCGGTGGACCACCAGGTTGGGCCCTGTCCCTCGTTCCAAGTTGTAGCTTTGGGACCTTGGCAGGTCTCTTTCATTCTCTGGACCTCAGTGTTTTCATCTTCAGGTGATGAGGCAAGTTGTCTTTCAGCTCCAACACTTTATGGTTCTGTGTTCAGGTCTTCTACTTCTGCAGAATGCTTAGGGTTTGGATGGTGCGAGAGGTAAGTGGTGATCTGAGTAGGAGGGTCAGCAGAAGTCCACTGAGGAATGAGTATACCATGAATGGAAATGGTGGATTTTACTAATGTAAATATATTTTAGTATAATTTCATCCTTTCTGAATTTTGTCCAGAAATCTTAAGATTCAAGAGATACGTTCTTGAAGCATGTCTTTAATGCTGGCATGCTGATGCTCATGTGGTAATTACTTTTTCGTTATTTGGCTTATTGTAATTCTCAAGTTAACATTATATTTGGATATATTTTATATTAAGTTCTAAAACAGTATTATTTTTTAAAAAAAATCTGTAAGTCAGATTTGGGTTCCACATTTGTCTGAGCTTCCTCATTTTCCTTTAAAGTTCCTGAGGGCACTGACAGTGTGTACTACTTCTTTGTACCTACGGGGATGATGTCTAGAATAAACACATTTTAGTGTGCTTAGGTATTAGATCACATTTTATTTATTTCTAAATGTAGGCGAGCCACTTTGTTTTTTGAATCTTATTTTTTTTTTTGGCTGAGTTGGGTCTTTGTTGCTGCGTGCGGACTTTCTCTAGTTGTGGTGTGCGGGGGCTACTCTGTTGTGGAGCACGGGCTCTAGGCATGTGGGCATCAGTAGTTGCAGCACCTGGGCTCAGTAGTTGCAGCACGTGGGCCCTAGAGCGTGCGGGCTTCAGTAGTTGCGGAGTGTGGGCTCAGTAGTTGCGGTCTGCAGGCTCTAGAGCGCAGGCTCAGTAGTTGTGCCACACGGGCTTAGCTGCTCTGCGGCATGTGGGGTGTTCCAGGACCAGGGCTCAAACCCGTGTCCCCTGCATTGGCGGGTGGATTCTTCACCACTGTGCCACCAGGGAAGTGCCAGATGATGTTTTATTTGTGTTTGATTTACACATTTTTCCTAAAAATATATTAACTTCTTTGAAGTTGAAAAATCCAGATCTTTTTCCCTTGAATGTAGTTGCAGTGTAATCTTTACGATTACCCTCAATTTTTATGCCAAACTCAGGTTGAGTGACTGAGGAAAAGCGGTTTGTATTATAAAAAGCAGAGAAAGGTATGTGGGAAGTGGAGAGCTCAGTAACAGGCGGCCACAGAGATGTGCTGGAGCAGGTGGAAGCGGGTGTTCTCGGTGGATGGTGAGGTGGAATGTAACTGAATGGTGCTGAATGAGGTTAAGGTAGCCAGAGACCACCACCTCCCAACGCTGCTTCTTTCCCATCCCCTAGGAGGCCCTTTGGAATGTCCTGCTTATTGCAGGTCACTTCATTTTGAAATCCTTGTTTTAAAGAGGGGCTGCATTCTGACTCCTGTGCTGGCTGCCATCTGCTTTTCTCCCAGGTTTAGGAGTGTAAGGCGAGCCAGCAAGCTGGGGAAGGGTAGAGAGAGGGAGAGAGGTTGTTCTGAAGGGGGATGGAGGTTGGTGGTTCTCTAAGTAGCTGGCTGCATATCTGGGTAATTGTAATCTCATCTGTTTTTGTAGAGGTGGTTGGCAGGACCCCAGGAGAGCCTTGTCCTTGCTATGATTCAGAACCCTCCTCTCCTCCAAAGAAAAAATATTCCGGGGGAAGGGAAGGGGTAGATGGTGGAAATTGGCAGCTGAAGAGGTTTTGATGGTGGATTAGTCTGTTTCTCCATAGCACTGCTTGTTATTGGAAGACCAGGAGAATATTTTATCGATTTAATTAATTTTGAAAAACAGCTCTTTTGATGTATAATTGGCACACAATAAACTGCATATGTGTAGAGCTTGATAAGTTTGGATGTATGTATACACTTGTATGTCATCACCAGGTGTCCTCCGTGGCCCTCAGGAGTTTCCTGTGCCCCTTTGTGTGATCCTTACCTCCTCCTGTCCCTCCCCACCCCCCTTTCCCAGGTAGCACCAGATCTGCTTTCTGTCACCTCATTAGTTTGCATTTTCCCAGAATTTGGTAGAAATGCCATCACACAGTATGCACTCTTTGGGAGAGGGGGCAATGTGCTTAGTCAACTCAGCATAATTAGCTTGAGATTCATCTACGTTGTGGCATATGAAGTAGTTCATGTCTTTTTATTGCCGAATACTTTCCCCCTTTATGGGTTTACCGTGATTTGTTTATCCACTTCACCTGTTAACGAACATTTGTGTACCATTCCTTAGACATAAATTTTCATTTCTTTTGGGTGAATACCTAGAAGTAGAATGGCTGGATAATATGGTAGGTGAACGCTTAACTGAAAAAATTATTTATTTATTTTTAAAGAATTTATTTATTTTACTTTTGGCTGTGTTGGGTCTTTGTTGCTGCACGCGGGCTTTCTAGTTGCGGTGAGCAGGGTCTGCTCTTCATTGCGGTGCACAGGCTTCTCATTGTGGTGGCTTCTCTTGTTGCGGAGCATGGGCTCTAGGCATGCGGGCTTAGTTCCAAGGCATGTGGAATCTTCCCACGCCAGGGATCGAACCTGTGTCCCCTGCATTGGCAGGCGGATTCTTACCCACTGCACCACTCGGGAAGTCCCTAGAATAATTTTAGATTTACACAAAAGTTACTGTGACAGTACAGAGAGTTCATGTGTATCAGGGTCAGCAAACTTTTCCTGTAAAGGGCCAGATAGTAAATATTTTAGGCTTTGTGGACAGGTGGTCTTTCTTGGAACTGCTCAGTTCTGCCAGTGTAAGGCAGAAGTGGCCATAGACGGATTATGAGTAAATGAATGGGTGTGGTTGTGTTCTAATGAAACCTTTTTCTGGGGGGCATACCATGCAGCTTGCGGGATCTTAGGTCTACCACCAGGGATTGGACCAGGGATTGAACTCGGGCCCTGGCAGTGAAAGCGCTGAGTCCTAACCACTGGACCACCAGGGAACTCCCCCAGTAAAACTTTATAAAAGCAGATGGCAGGTTGGATTTGGCCCGTGGGCGTTAGTTTGCTGACTCCTGCTGAATACCCTTTACCCAGCTCTCCTAATATTTAATCTTACGCAACCATGGTACACTTGTCAAAACTAAGATATTAACTTTGATACAGTACTGCTAACTAAACTCAGACGTTATTCGGATTCTGCAGTTTCCCCGCGTGTGTCTGTGTTTCAGGTTTCAGTCCCGTCTCCTCAGTCTGTTACTGTCAGCTGGAGACTCTGGATACTCATCTTATTCTGTGAGTTTTGTTGCTCAAATTGTTCTAGCTTTGGCCTTTGGGAGTTCTTTCACGTTAGCCTGTGTCTTTTAGATATGTCCTCATTTTTTCTGTTTTGAATACTTTAATTTTTGGCTGCACGGCATGCGGGATCTTAGTTCCCTGACCAGGAATTGAACCTGAGCTCCCTGCAGTGGAAGCGCCGAATCTTAACCACTGGACCACCAGGGAAGTCCCTTGAATACTTTCTGACCGAATAGTATTCCATTGCATGGATGTGCTCCTCCTTTTTGTTGATCCTTTCACGAGATGGTAGACATTTGGATTGTTTCCACTGTTTGGCTGATATGAATAATAGCTTTGTGTATTTGCTCATGGGTGTTTGTGTGGACATGTATTTTCTTTTGGGTGGATATCCAGGAGTGGGATTGGAGTTGTGTTTAACTTTTTAATAAACTGCCAAATTTACTTACCAAAGTGGCTGCACCAGTTCCAGTTTCTCCCATCATTGTTAGTACTCATTATTGTCTGTACATTATGACATTCTAGTGGGTGTGGAGTGGTGCCTCTTTGTGGTTTTGATTTGTATCTCCTTAATGCTAATGACGATCAGTACCTTTTCATGTGTTTATTATTGATTCACATCTTTTTTTTTTTTTTTTTTTTGGCGGTACGCGGGCCTCTCACTGTTGTGGTCTCTCCCGTTGCGGAGCACAGGCTCCGGACGTGCAGGCTCAGCGGCCATGGCTCACGGGCCCAGCTGCTCCACAGCATGTGGGATCTTCCCGGATCGGGGCACGAACCCATGTCCCCTGCATCGGCAGGCGGACTCTCAACCACTGCACTATCAGGGAAGCCCAGTGATTCACATCTTTGATGAAATTTCCATTAGGATCTTTAGCTCATTTTAAAAATTAGTTTGTCTGTTAAGTGTATGTATTCTGGATACAAGTCCTTTATCAGAAAATATTATTTTACATATATTTTCTCTCAGTCTGTGGGTTGTCTTTTCTGAAGTTTAGAATTTTGATGAATTCTGATTTATCAATTTATTCTTTTGTGGTTGTGCTTTTATCATCACATCTAAGACATTTTTTCCTTGCCCAGGGTCACAAAGGTTTTCTCTTATGTTTTCTTTTTTTGGCCGTACGGCGTTCAGAACCTCCCTGACCAGGGAGTGAACCCGCACCCCCTGCAGTGGAAGCATGGAGTCTTAACCACTGGACCACCAGGGAAGCCTCTCTTACGATTTCTTTAAGAAGTTTTATTGTTTTAGATTTTATATTTAGGCCTGTGATCCATTTTGAATTGGTTTTTGCGTGTGGTGTGAGGCATTAATCAAATTTGTTGTTTTGTTTTGAGTATGTTATAGCACCGTTTATTGAAAAGCCTGTCCTAATTTATTCACTGAATTGCCTTTGTCCTTCTGTCGAGAATCAGTTGCCTGTATATGTGTGGGCTCACTTCTGGACCGTTTATTCTATTTCATTATTGAATTTGTTTTTAGGCTGATACCACATTATCTTGATTGCTGTAGTTTTGTAATAAGTCTTTAAATAATGTTAGTAATGTTCACTCTTGTTCATTTTTTGTTGTTTTGGCTATTTTATGTCCTTTGCATTTCCATATGAATTAAAAATTTTTTTTCATTTATTTATTTATTTGGCTGTGTCGTGTCTTTTGTTGTGGCACTCGGGCTTCTCTCTAGTTGTGGCTCTCAGGCTCCAGAGTGCGTGGTCTCAGTAGCTGCGGCACGTGGGCTTAGTTGTCTCGTGGCATGTGGGATCAACCAGGGATCAAATCCGTGTTCCCTGTATTGGAAGGTGGGTTCTTAACCACTGGACCGCCAGGGAAGTCCCTCTATATGAATTTTAGAATTACTGAGATTTAGATTGGGATTGTGTTGACTATATAGATCATTTTGTGGAAAATTGACCTTTTAATAGTATTTAGTATTCTTTCTCTGTTCAGATTTTCTTTAGTTTCTCAGAGGAAAATTTTATATTTTTCAGTTGAGGTCCTACCTTTTGTTAGATTTCTCCTGAAGCATTTTATACTTTTTTAATTCTGTTGTACATTTTTAAAAATTCCAGTTGTTCTTTGCTAGTTTACAGAAATGCCCTTGAGTTTTTTATATTGAGCTTATATCTAATTGTCCTGAACTCACTTGTTTTAGCTTTTTTTTTGTAGGTTCCATTGGATTTTCAACATAGATGATAATGTTATCAGCAAATAAGACAGTTTTGCTTCTTTCCCATCTGGCTACCTTTTATTTTTCTTGCCATATTGCTCTGTCTAGAACTTCCCATAAAACATCAAGGTAGGCGCTTCCCTGGTGGCGCAGCGGTTGAGAGTCCGTCTGCCGATGCAGGGGACGCGGGTTCGTGCCCCGGTCCTGGAAGATCCCACATGCCGCAGAGCGGCTGGGCCCGTGAGCCATGGCCGCTGAGCCTGCGCATCCGGAGCCTGTGCTCCGCAACGGGAGAGGCCACAACAGTGAGAGGCCCGCGTACAGCAAAAAAGAAAAAAAAAAAAAACATCAGGTAGAAGCAGCCAGAGCAGACATCCCTGTCTTATTCTTCATCTGAGGAAAAGCATTCAGGCTTTCACCCTTTTCCTTTTGATTTCTTCCTGAACCTATGGGTTATTTAGAAGTATGTTAGTTTAGTTTCAGATACTTGGGAATTTTTCAGAGAGCTTTCTATTATTGATTTTTTTAAAACATCTTTATTGGAGTATAATTGCTTTACAACATTGGTTAGTTTCTGCTGTATAACAGAGTGAATCAGCTATATGCATACATATATCCCCATATCCCCTCCTCTTTGCATCTCCCTCCCACCCTCCCTATCCCACCCCTCTAGGTGGTCACAGAGCACCGAGCTGATCTCCCTATGCTATGCGGCCGCTTCCCACTAGCTATCTCTTTTACATTTGGTAGTGTATATGTGTCAGTGCCACTCTCTCACTTTGTCCCAGCTTACCTTTCCCCCTTCCCCCTTCCCGTGTCCTCAAGTCCATTCTCTACATCTGCGTCTTTATTCCTGTCCTGCCCCTAGGTTCATGAGAACCATTTTTTTTTTAAGATTCCATATATTTGTGTTAGCATATGGTATTTGTTTTTCTCTTTCTGACCTACTTCGCTCTGTATGACTGACTCTAGGTCCGTCCACCTCATTACAAATAACTCAGTTTCGTTTCTTTTTATGGCTGAGTAATATTCCATTGTATATATGTGCCACATCTTCTTTACCCATTTATCTGTCGATGGACACTTAGGTTGCTTCCATGTCCTGGCTGTTGTAAATAGCGCTGCAGTGAACACTGTGGTACATGACTCTTTGAATTATGGTTTTCTCAGAGTATATGCCCAGTAGTGGGATTGCTGGGTCATATGGTAGTTCTATTTTTAGTTTTTTAAGGAACCTCCATACTGTTCTCCATAGTGGCTGTATCAGTTTACATTCCCACCAACAGTGCAAGAGGGTTCCCTTTTCTCCACACCTTCTCCAGCATTTATTGTTTGTAGTTTTTTTTTTTTTTTTTTTTTTTTTTTGCGGTACACGGGTCTCTCACTGTTGCGGAGCACAGGCTCAGCGACCATGGCTCACGGGCCCAGGCGCTCCGTGGCATGTGGGATCCTCCCGGACTGGGGCACAAACCCGCGTCCCCTGCATCGGCAGGCGGACTGTCAACCACTGCGCCACCAGGGAAGCCCTGTTTGTAGATTTTTTGATGATGGCCATTCTGACTGGTGTGAGGTAATGCCTCATTGTCGTTTTGATTTGCATTTCTTGAATGATCAGTGATGTTGAGCATCCTTTTATGTGTTTGTTGGCAATCTGTATATCTTTGGAGAAATGTCTCTTTAGGTCTTCTGCCCACTTTTGGATTGGATTGTTTGGTTTTTTGATATCGAGCTGCATGAGCTGCTTGTATATTTTGGAGATTAATTCTTTGTTGCTTCGTTTGCAAATATTTTTTCCTATTCAGAGGGTTGTCTTTTCGTCTTGCTTATGGTTTCCTTTGCTGTGCAAAAGCTTTCACGTTTCATTAGGTCCCATTTATTTATTTTTGTTTTTATTTCCATTTCTCTAGGAGATGGGTCAAAAAGGATCTTGCTCTGATTTATGTCAGAGTGTTCTGCCCATATTTTCCTCTAAAAGTTTTATAGTGTCTGGCCTTATATTTAGGTCTTTAATCCATTTTGAGTTTATTTTTGTTTATGGTGTTAGGAAATGTTCTAATTTCATTCTTTTACATGTAGCTGTCCAGTTTTCCCAGCACCACTTACTGAAGAGGCTACCTTTTCTCCATTGTATACTCTTGTCTCCTTTATCAAAGATAAGGTGACCATATGTGGGTGGGTTTATCTCTGGGCTTTCTGTCCTTTTCCATTGACCTGTATTTCTGTTTTTGTGCCGGTACCATACTGTCTTGATTACTGTAGCTTTGTACTATACTCTGAAATCCGGGAGCCTGATTCCTCCAGCTCTGTTTTTCTTTCTCAAGATTGCTTTGGCTATTCAGGGTCTTTTGTGTTTCCATACAAATTGTGTAATTTTTTTTTCTCATTCTGTGAAAAATGCCATTGGTGGTTTGATAGGGATTGCATTGAATATGTAGACTGCTTTATGTAGCATAGTCATTTTCATAATGTTGATTCTTCCAATCCATGGACATGGTATATCTCTCCATTTGTTTGTATCTTTAATTTCTTTCATCAGTGTTTTACAGTTTTCTGCATACAGGCCTTTTGGATCCTTAGGTAGGTTTATTCCTAGGTATTTTATTCTTTAGTTCCAGTGGTAAGTGGGAGTGTTTCCTTAATTTCTCTTTCAGATTTTTCATCATTAGTGTATAGGAATGCAAGAGATTTCTGTGCATTACTTTTGTGTCCTGCTACTGTACCAGATTTGTTGATTAGCTCTAGTAGTTTTCTGCTAGCATCTTTAGGGTTCTCTGTGTATAGTGTCATGTCATCTGCAAACAGTGTCAGTTTTACTTCTTCTTTTCTGACTTGGATTCCTGTTATTTTTCTTTTCTGATTGCTGTGGCTAAAACTTCCAAATCTGTTATTGATTTTTAACTTAATTCCATTTTGGTCAGACGAGTTACTTTATATGACTTGCATCCTTTAAAATTTATTGAGACTTGTTTTGTGGCCCAGAATGTGGTCTCTCTTGCTAACTATTCTGTGTGTACTTGAAAAGAATACATAGTCTGTTATTGTTGTCTGGAGTGTTCTGTGAATGGCAATTCAGGAATTTTGTATCTTTTAACACAAAAAGGGTGAAATAAGAAATGGATTCATTTCTCTTTCCCCAGATTCATAGTGAGAATCCTTGGAAAGCCTGCCATCTCTTTCTACTAGCTGAGGAGCAGTCTCCTGACTGGAATGACAGCTCTGAACTGGAGGACATTATTTCATCAGTGCACTAAGCAGCCACAGAGATTACCTGATTGGCTACTGAATAATTAAATGAAATTGCTTGTAATTCTTTGAGCATACACAGAACTAATTAAATTAACCCTTTATTGCCCAGTATGCTTGGGGTATTCTTTAATGAATATAGAAGAGCCTAAAATCGTTGAAAACTCTGAGGTAAAGATGTTTCAGTCAATTTCAAGAGAAGATCTTATTTAAGAGGCATATTAAATAAAAATAAAGATAAAACAAAAAATAATACAGATTCAGAAACTAGTCCTCTGACAACTTGAATAATTTTCCTTTATTAACTGATTTTTAGAATCTTAATGGAAAAGCTTCTGTACCAACATTTCTTTTACACAGCCAGTTTTACTCTTCGAGCAGATTTCACTGTAAAAGCATTTCCTTGGTTATTTAATCATATCCTTGCATCAGCCTGTGAGACACAGAGTCAGGTTAGTGAAAGAGAAGGCTGCACTGGATTATAAATCACAGGGGGTGAACAAAATATGGACTAGAATCTCAGAATTGGAAGAGTTCTTGGATAAGGTGATGGACGTCTGGTGGTTGAGGACATTAAGATGCAGAAACGTCAGTGGTTGTCTAATAGCCATTCTCGACAGGGGGTAACGTGCCCCTCTGAGGCCTTTGGTAGTGTCTTGAGACATTTTTGGTTGCCACAAGTTGGGACATGGGGGCCACTAGTATCCAGTGGGTAGAAGCCAGTAAAATTGCCAAGTATCCTACAATCCCCAGAACAGAACAGTCCTTTGGCTCAAAATGTCAATACTGCTGAGCTTACGAAAGGTCTGCATTCAGTTGATCTTGAGTTTTGATTAGAACCTGGATCTCCAAAACTGCTTCCAGTGACTTACATAGTCTCATCATTAGCTGCTATTATGTTTCATTCTTTTCAACTTCATTTTTAAAAATCGAGGTAAAATTCACATTAACATAAAGTTAACCATTAACCATTTTAAAGTGTACAGTTCAGTGACATTTAGTAAATTCAATGTGTTGTGCAACTGCCATCTCTGTGTAGTTCCAGGACATTTCCATCACCCCAGGAGGAGACCTCACACCGTTTAGAGGACACTCCATCCCCTGCCTCAACTCTGGCAACCACTAGTCGTCTTCTGTCTCTGTAGATTTTATTTTATTTTTTTTAATTTAATTTTTACGCCTCTGTGGATTCTAAATTCTCTTTATGTGGTGCTTTGGAAAGAACACTGGACGAGAAGTCAGGAGAGTGGACGTGACATCTGGGGTCCCCATTCTTTTCTTACTGTCAGTGATGGAGGCAGAGCGTTCACCCGATCTAAGCCCCCGTTTCCCCTTTATTTATGTTGCTGCCGGCCCAGTACCCAGAATATTTTTCTGCATTACAGGAGATCTTTAAAATCTGAAATTCTAGCCCACAGTCTTTTTGCTCAGAATTTTTGTTGGATGTCTGTAACAGAATTTAAATTCTACACTGATTTCTTTCTTACGCAGGATGCTTCTGAGCCACCTTCCCAGGTGCTGAACTGAATATCCTTGTATCGATGTGCTCAGAATTAGAGACTGAAGTGCTTAGGGAAGTAAATTCATCCCATTACTAAACATAAATGTATTTGGGGTCACCTAATTTAGCACCTAACCTGTATTGCTTTGTAACTAAAAAAAAAAACGACAAACCCAAACGAAGTATATTCCTATATTCTCATTCCTGCTTAAAACCCTCCAATGGCTACTTCTTGCATTTAGAATAATTCCTGAATTCCTTACCATTGTATAGTAGGGTCCCTACAGTCTTCTGCTCTCATGGCCTGGCCTGTGCCATCCTCTGCCTAGCTCTTGTTGTGGCCACAAGAGCCTTGTTTTCTCATAAAGGCTCCCAGCTCCTTAAGGCCTCTGCACCAGCTGTTGCCTCTATCTAGAAGGCATAGGGGAACATACCTTGTAGTAGTTTTCAAATCTCAGCTCAAATGTCATCTTGGTGAAACCTTCGCTGATTATTCTGTTTATCTATGGCTTGTTTTAAAAATTTAAAGTGAGTATTGTAGAGAGAATAATACAATGAATTCCTATTACGTGTACCATTGCTCATGGTCACCAGTTTAAAGTAGCCCAGCCTCTCTTCCTGTGAGTCTCTGTCATACTACTCTTTTCAGTTTTCTTTTTCTGCAGTTACCTTTTCTGTTTACTCCGCAGAAGTTTCTTTGAGCAGGCATCTTCGTCTATCCTATTGACTCTTGAGCCCCTGGTGCCTGGAACATGTCCGTGTGTCTGTGTACATAGTAGGTGCTCAGTAAATGTTTATTGAATGAATGAATGAATGAAATGAAATAAACTTCACATCAAGGACTGTGTTTAATGCATATTTGTCTCCTTTTTAAAAAAATTTTTATTTATTTATTTTTGGCTGTGTTGTGTCTTCGTTTCTGCGCGTGGGCTTCCTCTAGTTGTGGCGAGTGGGGGCCACTCTTCATCGCGGTGCGCGGGCCTCTCCCTGTCGCGGCCTCTTGTTGCGGAGCACAAGCTCCAGACGCGCAGGCTCAGTAGTTGTGGCTCATGGGCCTAGTTGCTCCGCAGCATGTGGGATCCTCCCAGACCAGGGCTCGAACCCGTGTCCCCTGCATTGGTAGGCAGGTTCTCAACCACTGCGCCACCAGGGAAGCCCCCATATTTGTCTTCTTAACTGTGCCTGATATAGAGCTGCTGCACACGCAGTCACCACTCTAGTAACCCTCTTGCAGGACTTCTTTAATGGGAAGAAGGAGAGTATACTTTGCTTCCATTTGCTTTCAGATCACTCTGCTTGTATAATAAGATAGGAGATTTTTTCCTCTTGCCAGGTTCACCTGGTTTTTAACCTCAGTTGTTGTCTGCTCATAGGTAATTTGTAACACATTCTAGAAGCCCACATTTATCTTGCCTTTTCCTGATTGGTTGTTTCTAGAACTGTGGAAGTTAAGATCATCAAGGTTTAACTCCCAGTTTTACAGATGAGGACTTTGCCCAGAGTCATATGGTAAGGTAGTGGGTTCGTTTGGGATTGGAAACGAGACCCAAGGCTAGCAGTTAACAATACTGAATCATTTTCTCATTATTTCGTATTTATGAGTTCTGTTTTATTAGTTGGACTCTTAATTTCCTTGTAATCAGGGGCCCTGTATTGTACTCTGAGTACCTTCCATAGCTTTAATTTATTTATTTTTATTGGAGTATATTTGCTTTACAACGTTGTGTTAGTTTCTGCTGTACAACAAAGTGAATCAGCTCTACTTATACATATATCCCCTCCCTCTTGAGCCTCACTACCCCCCACCCACCCCACCCAACATAGCTTTTAACACCAAGCACAGAGTCATGCTTTTGGACTAGGAGAATAATGTAAGGGCATTGCTTTATTTGAGAATTAATTTAATTTTGTATTACATTTCTCCCTGCCTTATGGGAAGAGACACCAGAGGGCACATCTTGCTTACTTGTGCAGTGGGTACATACAAGAATTGGGAATGGGGCAGATGAGACCGGGAGGGTTAACAGAAGGCTGCAGATGGAGGCTTTGCTGTTGGCGTGAGTCCATCACTTCCTGCTTCCAGTCCAGTGTGAAAGACCATCTGGGCCTCCCGTGAGTACAAGAATGTGATGTAATGGACGTGGGATGTAAAAGCTGGGTTTTGCTGAATGTAATTGTCAGGTTAGGTAGATTTGGAAATGTTTAATACAGAGACGGGATACATAGAACTGAAGACTTGGACTAGGTAGTTCCTAATCCATGACATCTCTTTCCATTTATCTAGTAAAATCCAGAACATTGGTTACCTTGGTTCCAATTTTAATTTTTTATCAAAAGAAAACTTAAGTAAATGTCAAAATTAACAGTACCTTTTCTCACAAAGTTGATTGTAAAAACTTTAGAAGATTGAGATAGGCAAAAAAAAGAAAATAAAATGATTATTTATAATTAGTTACGTTGAGCCTATGTAGGTCTGTTTATATACATGCAGACATATACTTTAAAATTTTTTTTAAATACATTTTATTTATTTATTTATGGCTCCGTTGGGTCTTCATTGCTGTGCACAGGCTTTCTCTAGTTGTGGTGAGCGGGGGCTACTCTTCCTCTTCATTGCAGTACACGGGCTTCTCATTGTGGTGGCTTCTCTCGTTGCTGAGCACGGGCTCTAGGCGCGTGGGCTTCAGTAGTTGTGGTGCATGGGCTTCAGTAGTTGTGCATGGGCTCAGTAGTTGTGGCTCACGGTCCTAGAGCGCAGGCTCAGTCATTATGGCGCACGGGGCTTAGTTGCTCCACGGCATGTGGGATCCTCCCGGACCAGGAATTGAACCCGTGACCCCTACACTGGCAGGCGGATTCTTAAGCACTGTGCCGCCAGGGAAGTCCCCCCCAACGCCTGACACCACCACATATTTTTAAAGTATATGTCTGGGACTTCCCCGGTGGCACAGTGGTTAAGAATCCGCCTGCCAGTGTAGGGGTCACAGGTTCAATTCCTGGTCCGGGAGGATCCCACATGCCACGGAGCAACAAAGCCCCGTGCGCCACAACGACTGAACCTGCACTCTAGAGCCCGCGTGCCACAACTACTGAAGCCCATGTGCCTAGAGCTCGTGCTCTGCAACAAGAGAAGCCACCGCAATGAGAAGCCCGTGCACCACAACGAAGAGTAGCCCCCGCTTGCCGCAACTAGAGAAAGCCTGCGCGCAGCAACAGGGACCCCAATGCAGCCAAAAATAAATAACTAATAAATAAACTTATTTAAAAATTCAAAGTAAAAAAATAAAATATGCGGTGTCATTATAAGATTATATGATATAGTTTTATTTCTTTTTAAAGTAATATATAATGAACATTTTCCATGTTAACATGCAGATCTGTACTGTTGTTACAATCAGACGTGACTATGCTATCATTTATTTACTCACTTCCTCTGTTGTTGGACATCTGGGTTTTCCCCAATCTTACATACACTGTCAGTGCTAACATGGTATCTTTGTATATGGGTGTACATGACTCTTTCCTTAGGATAGTGGAACTTCTCTACTCACAGTTATGTACCAATTTTTTTTTAAGTGATGTTTTTGATTGTCATGGCCGATATTCTAGAAGCTTGCCTCATTTCTCCTGCATGTTGAATGAGTGATGATCCATAGCTGTGGCTGCAGTTTTGGTGTTCTTATTTATTATAACTAGAAACGATTGGGGAAGGCTAATTTCTGTGTATTCAGTCTGGTTCCCCAAAGTAAGGCAATAGGAATTGTCGCCATTGAGTCTTAATGGTGCGACCAAAGCCAGTTAATAAAGTCATGCTGTTATTTTCTTAGAGCTACACTTCATTTTCTGTTTCTGGCTTTTCTTTGCATTTTAATTCCCTGTCCTGCCCCTGTACCCTGCAGCTACTTCTCTGTGTGTGCCTAAAGCAGGCCTGGGTTTTGGCTTAGCTCCCATTCTTAGGGCTGAAGAGGCCTTTGGCTCCCAGCCCGAAGTTGTGTATCACTTGCTAATTTTCGCATTGGGGGAGGGATATGAGGACACTTTCAAATCCCTGCTGTCTTCAGAGGTAACTGATGGAAGATGCTGCCGTGGGCTCAGCTAAAAGTTGGAGAACCTTTTTTTCCAGAGGCTCTGCTGAAGGCAAATGAGGACTTCTGAGGTTTGGAAGATTGTGTCTGGAAGTCCCTCTGTATCCCTCAAAGCTCTTTGAAGTAATTGGAGAAGCTTACAAGTGACTTAAGTCTCCATTAGTGGGGTATTGTGTCTCTGTGGGGATGGGTGGGGCCGGAGCCATCCAGAGCCGCCTCCTTTCTCGTGGTCTGTTTGTTTGTGCATCTGCACTCTGTCCCTCGAGGGGGGTGTTCTCTTTTGGCTGATAGGCTGCAGTCAGACTTTTGATTGCCCGTTGCCACAGTTTTCTTTGGGAAACGCCCGACACCCCACTGTAAAGCTGCTCCGAGGTGGCGAGCGTCTGACCTCAGCCCCACTGCCTTGCGTGGGGTGCACAGACCTTCCCTTGACCTTGTTGGGGGCACCTTCTGAAGAGCCTGTAGGTAGCTGTGAGGCTAGTTTTAGATGAGGGGGTCTGTGATGATTGTGGACCCTCGTATAAAGGGGTCAGAATCAGAAAATTATTCTTGTGGGGAGAACAATGAAAGGAAGCTTATAATTCTGACCTTGGAAGCTGGAGTGTGGAGAAACACAGGAATGAGTTGTGCACCTGCAGGGTCTGACTTCTTCCTTTGCAAGGTTTCTCTTTTCCAGGCACTTACCCTTCAAGACCTAGAGTCACACTTGGAGGCCATAGTGTCTGTTTGTGCTTAGACTTCGCTTTTAACTGTTTGTAAGCGGATCCTTAATGCACTGGTCTGTCTTGGCGGTGGTTGCCCCATGTGGTCACACTCATTAGTCCGACCATGGTTTGGCTCGCTCCTCCCCCAGCACTGTCCGGATCTGCGTGTCTGAGCAGCAGGAAAGTGGAATGGTTGGTCTCAGAGGACCATCTCCGTTGCAGTACCTTAGGTCCGGTTTTCCATCTGGCATTTTGGACCTGCCCTCCTCTCCAGATGTTCTGTAAGCTAGATGTGCAGTTTTCATTGATTGATTGCTGGGTCTTCGTTTCTGTGCAAGGGCTTTCTCCAGTTGCGGCGAACGGGGGCCACTCTTCATCGCGGTGCGCTGGCCTCTCACTGTCGCGGCCTCTCCGTTGCGGAGTGCAGCCTCAGTAGTTGTGGCTCACGGGCTTAGTTGCTCCGCGGCATGTGGGATCTTCCCAGATTAGGGCTCGAACCCATGTCCCCTGCATTGGCAGGCAGATTCTTAACCACTGTGCCACCAAGGAAGCCCTACATGTGCAGTTTAGAACTAGTCCAAGTTTCACATGCATTTGGAGGACGGAGTCTAAAATCACTCTAGGTCTCTAGAAGACATAGGTTCTCATGATGACCAAGTTTTGAATTGTATTGCAAGTACTTTGTTGTTGATTATGAATTACCTTAATTGGCAAAGGATACACATAAATGATTACTTTGAGCAGATGTAGTCTTTTCGCTCACTCTCTAGGATGGGGGAAAACTTGTTGGGGTGAGGAGTTGAGTGAATCACAGCTAGTAGGGGCCAGAGTCTGTCCATCATTCACCTTAGCCCTTCTTGGTGATCTTTCCTGTTGGAAGCATGCTTACGTGTTTAAGGAGTCTGTTTGTAACCCGTGATTAGTTCCAGAAGTGTGGTTTTAAAAGTGAGAGTTGCCTATACATGATGTTAAAATACTTTTTATTAAATTGTCTCTTATTTAGATGGTGGAAAAGTGTAAGCTGGTGACTCAGTTCACTTAGAAGCTGTTTGTTTTGGTACCTTTCAGGCCTAGCAGTGGGCACCTAAGTGTTTGAATAAATGAATCAGTAGATGAAATGATTTTCATCTTGCTATTGCACTGTACCTATTGACAGGCACTTGGCTTTTAGTCCAAGTCACTGACTTCAGTATCACTTTTCTTGCCTTCTTGGAAGGTTCAGCATTCTTCCCTGCTTTTTTGGTCCAGTGTTTTCATTCATTATGCTGCTGCTTATTAGGTGAACTGATTTCCTGCTATAGATTTCAAATAAAGAATTTTATAACTAATAGAGTAATTCAGATGTAAATTGGGACATGACTGGCGCTTTGGGTATAATTCATTGGAGCACAGGCAGTATGACATGGCCCATAGTTTCCTTCATATTTTATATTGTTCCTCTAGAGAGATACCCATAGATGGACAACATTTTCTGGGTGATTCCAGGTTAGTACTTTACAGTGTCCAATTCCACTAAATCCTAAGTTCTCCAGTTATTTCATGGTGTTGTAAAACTCAAGGCACTCAAGATAAAATTTTAATTCATCAATGGAAGTAATTCCACATAAAAGGATACAAGGTAAAAAACAGTGCTGTGTTTCTCCTGTACAGTAAAGTGATTCAGTTATACATATGTATACATTCCTTTTTAAATATTCTTTTCCATTGTGATTTATCATAGGATATTTAATATAGTTCTCTGTGCTATACATAGGACCTTGTTGTGTATGGTATTAATTTTTATACATAAGGGTAACGTTTATTTACTTTAAATAGGAAAAGAAACCTGCACTTTATTCTGATTTGTTAGATTGTTCTGCCTTCAGGGTCCACAGCCCTTTAATACGCAGCGCAGCTTCCACACTGATCCACGCAACAAATCCCCGTTTACAAGCCGTTTCGTCAGTACTGAAGACTTCTACTGGTATTTGTGGGTATTTCTTAATGTAAGATTATTTAGTCAACTATGTTTTCAATAAAATTGTACCTACGTATGCTGTATTATAGTTCATTTAAGTTACCATACCTTCTACCATTGAAATGTCCACCACACAGAGCAGAAGACGAGAAGGTGTCGACTAGCCTCCTGCAGTCAGCAGATCAGTCCAGGCCACAGTGGATCAGCAGTCATTCTGCCTTTTGCTCTTGGCTTGCCTTATTGGTGGAGAGGAAAGATGCCTGGTAGCACATCTTCCCAAGATGATGGTTGTGTGTACAAGTGAGTCAGAATTTGGCGTTTAAAAATGTGGACTTTAGCAGTATCATTTTATCTGTATACTGCAAATAATTTGAAGCTTTTAACCCATCCATCTGTCATCCATCCATCCATCCATCTATCTGTAGCATCCAACTGAGCACAAACTTTCTTCTTCCATTTAAATTTCATTCACTGGAGATTTGAGGCCTCATCACTGCTTCCTGAGGCCCAGTATACTGAAGATTTCTGGGAAGAAACTTTTTAGGATTCTTTTTAATATTTCCAGGTCTTTCTCATTCTGCGTTCGGGAGGTTGAGATGGTGAAATTATGAAGCCAGCAGTTAGTGCTGAGGGAGTCTAGTGCCCTGTTTACTGAAATACCTTTGAGCTCAGTCCCCTTAATAGTGATGAATTTCATGTGAAATGTTTGGACTTAGGCAAGTAAGGTATGTGTAGAGTCCAAAGGACGTTAGAGACACAAAGAAAGGAGTAGTGATTTTTATCTTTATTAAAGTGCTTCAAAATGATTACTAATACTGAATTTAGAATTCCTTAATTTTGTGAGTGAAGAAGATGGAATATATACCCTTTTAACTGTTTTCTTTTTCTGGAGCTTTATTGTTCCTTACTGATTTTTATGTTGGTTTCGTTGGCTGTCAAATATTGATCAGTTCCTTCCCCTCATTAATGCTCTGAACGGTAGGTTGGGTGCGGCAAAAGAGGATGTTAGTTAAGGGCTTGGGGCTCTAAACTGCCTGGATTCAGATCTCAGTCATGCTGTGAATGGACCTAGTTCCTTTTCCAGTTTGGACCATTAGATTGTTGCAGTGCTTTGCCTTTTTTAAAAAAAGTAATAAAGTACCAATGGATATCAAATGTGCACATTTATGATTATTTCCATATGATAAATTCCTGAGAGGGCTAGTCTTTTTTAAAGTCTCTCCATATAATGTCACGTTGAAGTGTTCAGATGTGTTCTTTCACAACAGAGGAACTTCTTTTAAGAATTTAAAATTGCTTCATCACACAGCTAGCAGTTCGGTGAGTATTTTGCCCATGCTGATTCTTGAGGAAGAGACTTAATTTCTTTTTTTAAAATTAATTAATTTATTTATTGATGGCTGGCTGGCTGTGTTGGGTCTTAGTTGCTGCGCGCAGGCTTTCTCTAGTTGCGGTGAGTGAAGGCTACTCTTCGTTGGGGTGCATGGGCTTCTCATTGTAGTGGCTTCTCTTGTTGCGGAGCACGGGCTCTAGGTGTGCGGGCTTCAGTAGTTGTGGCACGTGGGTTCAGTAGTTGTGACACACGGGCTTAGTTGCTCCGTGGCATGTGGGATCTTCCCGGCCCAGGGCTCGAACCCGTGTCCCTTGCATTGGCAGGCGGATTCTTAACCGCTGCGCCACCAGGGTAGCCCTGAGACTTAATTTCTGGTGGACTTTCTTACATAAATTCAACAAATTTCTGTTGTGTGAATTTTGGTAGAGGATAAATTTAAATATTGGCCAACAGCAGCCTTTGGCTACCATTATGTTTTCTTTGAGGGTCACCTCTTGGTAATTCAGTTTCACTTTATAAAATGGGAAATTTTCTGTACTGTACTTGCTTTTTCGAGAAGCAATAATTTGAGTTCTAGGGAAGGAAAATTTTTTATAGCAGCTTAATAAGTTGTAGTTAGTGAAAGTATCATTGATGAATTCGCTGGTCAAATTTTGCAAAAAGTGAGGAAAAAAATGTTAAGATGTTTGTAGCAAAGTGTTTTGCTACAATCTGTGCTTAGGGTGAAAGGTAAAATTGTAGCTTCCTGGAATTTCCTTGGAAGCAGAGCTTCTGGGTAGCCAAGATTACTATATATTGCAGAGTTTACCACTATTTACGAATTTATGGCCTAAATTTATTTGAGAAGAAATCTAGATAGAATGTATTTAACTTCCCAGTCTTTAAAGAAAATTCATCAACTTTAAGTGTACAGTTGAGTTTCAGCAACTATATACACCCGTGTAACCACCACCCCAAACAAAATACCGATGATTTCATTCCCCTAAAAGTTCCTCATCCCCCTTCAAGTGATGTCTCCCCGCCAGAAACGCACACGCACCCGGTCCCATGCAGTCGCTGGGGTGAGCTCTATCACTAGAGATGAGATTTGCCTGTCTTGGAAAGTAAATAGAATCGTGTGTATTCCTTCATATCCTCCCCAGCCTAATACAGTGTATGGGACATACTTTTATCTGGTCTCAGTAACTGTGCATCCTTACACCTGCTCTACACTGCAGCACGGTGATTAATTTCATCTCTCCTGAGCAGTGTATGCCTCTGCCCTAACTTTAGTAGTTCCACACTTAGGTTCGGGGGTGGGGCTCTTGTACTAGCTTTTTTTTTTTTTTTTGCGGTATGAGGGCCTCTCACTGTTGTGGCCTCTCCCGTTGCGGAGCACAGGCTCCAGACATGCAGGCTCAGTAGTTGTGGCTCACGGGCCCAGCCGCTCCGCGGCATGTGGGATCCTCCCAGACCGGGGCACGAACCCGTGTCCCCTGCATCGGCAGGCAGACTGTCAACCACTGTGCCACCAGGGAAGCCCGTACTAGCTTTTTAAAGGATTGTTTCTGGCCCTTCACTTCGTGTCAGACCACTAGCTACTGGGCCACTGCTACATTTTTTCCCATTTTATCTGCAGTATATCTTTCATAGGTCAGGCCTGTTAAACTGGTCAGACTTCCCAGTAGGGTGCTGTATGATAAATGCACATGATCTGTGTTAACATTGGTTTAGGAAAATGGTGAACGTGAACATGGATTTCTGAACACGGATTCTGCTGGTGCGGTCCTACCTTTCTGCACCCTGTCCATGACCCTCTCCCCATGGGTCCTTTGGCCATCATTCCATCTGTCACTCTTGTTTTGCCCCCAGTTCTCTCAGAGGTTCTGTGAGCCCATCTATCCTGCATCAGTTCATCATGCTCAGTTATTTCTAACCCTCTCCCCGCCCGGCCCCCAGCACACACCCAGTGCTCCTGTCTCTCAGGCTGTGATTGATTTCCTTTCCTCTCCTGCCAGCTCCCTCTCTAGGCTGGGCCGCCCAGCAGATTTTAATGCTGGGGAAATAGGAGTTACGCCTTAAGCTCCAGTTGCGCTGTGTGCAGCGAGGAGGACGAGAGCAAGCTTTATTGTCCCTGTGGGTTGTGGCTGCAGCGTCTCTGCTGGTTTTTAAAAGACGACCCTGAAGACAATTACTCTGCCTCTGCAAGTCATAATAGTTACAGACGATCACTGCCACCGTTTATATTTAATTATTATTTAGCAGAATTATGGTAACATGCATCATTAAATGTATGCCAGATTAACTGTTAGTTTGTTCAGCCAGCACAGTAACCTCTGTGAATGCTGTGTTTCCTAGTTTGTTACTTAGAGAACCCTGGTGAACATGACAGTATTGATGATCTTTGAATATTGATCATAACCCTCATCATTTATGTACGTTTTACTAGCTTTCTGAAGGTTGTTATCTGTTTTTGCTGAAGCTGGGGTAAAAGAAACAGAAATGTGAGTGACTGTTTAATGTGTCAATTATACATATACATACATACATATATATTATATATAATTTTTCCTATTCTTTTCCATTATGGATTATTACAGGACATTGAATATGGTTCCCTGTGCTCTGCAGTAGGACCTTGTTGTTTATCCATTCTTTGTATAATAGTTTGTATCTGCTCATCCCAAACTCCTAATCCATCCCTCCTCCACCCCTCCCCTCCCATTTGGCAACCACAAGTCTGTTCTCTACGTCTGTGAGTCTGTTTCATAGATAAGTTCATTTGTGCCATATTTTAGATTCCACATATAAGTGATATCATATGGTATTTGTCTTTCTCTTTCTGACTTCTTCACTTAATGTGATAATCTCTAGGTCCATCCATGTTGCTGCAAATAATGCCAGGCTCTTAATACACTTTATTTCATAGAGCTCTTACAATCACTCTGATGTAGGGAGCACTGTGCTTCTTTCATGGATCGGGAAACGGAAGCTTTGACTATACTGAGTTGAACTGTTGTCTTCTGGTCTTGAGGATATTTGGTTTTGGCTATTTCATATGAAGACAGTGATACCCACCTTGTAGGGTTGTTGAAAGGATTACACTTAGTATATATGTTAAGCATCAAGCATAGTGCCTGACTGTGCGATTATTATACAGACAATGTTTCCTGTTCTCAGTGAATTAATGGTCTAGAGCATCTTCCAAAACCTCCTAGCCTTTGCTCGAATTTGTTCATTTCTAAGGTAGTCCATTCCATCTTGAGCCACAGCATAAAGTGATTTGTATATAGATTCTGAATAACTGCCATCAGTACTTTGCTTTTATACACTACTGTTCAACCTGAATTCAGTAAATTAAAATATGAGCACTACAAAAAACATATTTCCATTTTGAATGGTATCATTGGAGCATTACTTTAAAATGAAGAACAACCACAACCACAACCACAACCAAAAAACCCAACTACACTTCCTGGTATTTTGTCAAAGACTTTTTTTCTTTCCGGTAACAGTTCATTGAGATATTCACAAACCACACAGTTCACCCATTTAAAGTATGCCATTCAACGGTTTTAGTATGTCCACAGAGCTGTGCAACCATTACCACAATCAAGTTTAGAACATTTTTCATTACCACTAAAAGAAATTTCAAACTTTTTGGCAGTTACCCTCTACTCCTCTTTCCCACTCCATCATCTGGAAACTTCTGATCTACTTTCTGTCTCTGGATTTGCCAGTTCTGGACATTTCTGATAAATGGAATAATGCAAAATATGGCCTTTTGTGACTGTCTTCTTTTACTTATCATAATGTTTTTAAGGTTCATCCATTTTGTACAGGTATTAGTACTTCATCCCTTTATTGCTAAGGAGTGTTCTGTTTTATGGATACACCACATTTTGTTCATTCATCAGCTGATGGACATTTGAGTTGTTTTCACTTTGGGCTGTTATGAATAATGCTGCTATGAACATACATAATATAAGTTTTTGTGTGGATATAGGTGTTCATTTCTCTTGAAGAAGTACCAGACTTTTCCAAAATGGCTGCACCATATTACATTCCCACCAGCAGTGTATGAGGATTCCATTCTCTCCATACCCTCACCAGCACTTGCTTTTATCTGTCTTTTTGATTATAGCTTTCATAGACTTTTTACATACCGGCTTGGATGACCGTGATATGCTTTAGCGCGGTCTGTAAATGTGGTGCATTCTGCATGGTGTTTTCCCTGGGACTTCTGTGCTACTCTGACTTTGGGGTGGAAAGCGTAATATATCATTCGAAAACTGCAGGCTTAATTTTTTTTAAAAATAAATTTATTCAAAAAAAATAAATTTATTTATTTGTTTTTTATTTTTGGCTGCGTTGGGTCTTCGTTGCTGTGCGCGGGCTTTCTCTAGTTGCGGCGAGCAGGGGCTACTCTTGGTTGCCGTGCGCAGGCTTCTCATTGCGGTGGCTTCTCTTGTTGTGGAGCACAGGTTCTAGGCGTGCAGGCTTCAGTAGTTGTGGCTCGTGGGCTCTAGAGCACAGGCTCAATAGTTGTGGTGCACGGGCGTAGTTGCTCCATGGCATGTGGGATCTTCCTGAGCCAGGGCTTGAACCAGTGTCCCCTGCATTGGCAGGTGGTTTCTTAACCACTGTGCCACCAGGGAAGTCCCTGGAAGGTTAATTCTTTGAACTGATAGAGTGTTATCGCTGGTTAAAGTCAATACGTATGTGAAGACCTAGTATTGCTATTGCTAAAGTCTTTAGAAATACTTTTATGTGTTTGTTTCAATAACAGTTGATGGATTTTATAGGAATGCTGTTAGTATAATGCCCAGGGCTTGGGGAAAGTTGATGTGGAGAACTGATGAAGGTATTTAAAACTTAGTAACACATATCAATACAAATCATGTCTTGATTTGGTCAGAGAAGTTAAAATTAAGTGTTAAGCATTAGACTGAGATGCTCCCCATCATTTCATTGTTGTTGTTAACATTCACACGCTGTTGAGTGCATTCTAAAGGAGGTGATGTTTTCCCAAAGAGGGTGAAAATTGGTTCTCTTCCGTGTGGGGCGACCTGAAGAGCAGAGAGACTAGCATCATGCCGGCCTGGTGTTAACCCTGGACTGGGTGGGCCTTGTCCGCGTGCAGGCTGGTGCGCTCACTGAGGTTGCAGCTACCGGGAGCAGGGCCCTCTAGCGTAACCCACCGAAATGGTTACGTTCTCATGGTTGTCCTGGCCCCTTAGACTATGCAGTGTCTCTGTGCCTTAGTATATCAGATGTTCTGAAATACATGGTAATAAATTAGATTTGGGGCCATCGAATATGAATTATCAGTAATCCCCTAAGGAGGCTGGGCGTTAGCAAAGAGAAATCCCCTAATTTCACTTTCTTGGAATACAGTTTGCTGTTACTTTTAATTATGCTTAATTACAGTCAAAGCTGAATTCGATAAACTTTAGATAAAGTTTATATTCAGTAACAATATGCAGAATTTCACATTGCGTGTTTCTAGTTCATCACAGCATATTGGAGCGACTTGAAAAGACTCGAGTCAATTAAGAATTCTTTACTTGCTGCCTGTTTGTTCCTACCTTTGAGTTGTATTTTAGTCAACTTGCTTGATGGCCTTTCATCAGATGCTTAGGCTCTGTCCCTTTTGAATAATTAATGTCCCTTTTGAATTAGTTAATTACTCTTTGGGTAGCTGATTTTGAAAAACCTATATTTGTTCCACTACTAATTCCGACAGCTCTTTTCTCAGATGGAGACCCTTGTATGCCTGCTTCTCAGTGGTGACTGAGTTTTCCCCACACAGGGCAGTCCTGTGGGACCGACACCAGTCCTCGGGGAGGAGGAGATTGTATAAATGGTTGTGCCACGCTCCAGAGGAGGGGAAGGAGGAGGATTTTAGTGTTGGACCCCAGATGTGAGCTCCTCCTGGTTTTGTTTTAGGGTAATTAATGTTTCCCTGGATTGAGCTGTGCTTTGGACTCTGTGTTCTGGTTTTCCATTCAGATCGGCAGCCTTTAGGCACGGGCTGGGTGGGGGTGGAGTCTGTATTTCAGGTCGTCCCCAAATGAATGAAGTAACCTGAGAGCAGTGCTGTTTTTAAGCTTGGCCTTGAGGCTGGAAAATGGGCCACGGAAGATGAAAACTTTGCGCCTTGAGCGGTCTCTTGCTGTACTCCGAGGACTTCAGTTCCTGGCCATCCCAAACTGCTTTGGGTTCTCTGGTGTGATAAGGTGGTCTTGCTTCTCTCTGCCACTCTGCCTCTCTTCCGGCTCCCCTTCCCCCTTCCCCCCTTGGTCTTCTAAATGAGGTACGTCCCCCTCTGCTCCCAGACGTCTCCATCTCCCGGTCCCCTGACAGAGCCATCATTTATCAAGTTGTTTCACGCGTTGTCGGGAGGGGGGCCCTGGGGACTCGAGTTTGTTTCGTCCCTTTGTTGGAGCTCCACAGGATCGGCCAGCTTAGTCTCCAGCCAACTGCTGAGCGTTGCTGGCCTCCAGGAGCAAATGTTAAAGGGGCCGCCTTTCATCTGTGTGCTGCTGCTTCAACCTTTTATTTTAAATTCCAGCTTCTTGGAACTGTAATCACCCTGTACACACACACATACATTTTCTGGATACACATGTCGTCGTGAGAGGTTTCTTTCATTATGTTCCCCCCCCCCCCCACCGCAGTCATTGAGAACCTGGAAATAGATTTTTCTTCTTTCTTTCTCTTTGTTATTTCTTGTCCATTTTCTGTTCTTCCTTTTTTTTACGATCGCACCTTTTTCTGAGTGGTATGTTATTATGGATAGATTTAGTAAGGGAGTTCCTGCTTTTACCAGATACAGTGTTTTTAGATATGTTTCAAGTATTCCAGGTGTCCTTTTTCCTGCTGTCACACTGTTCATTATCAGCTTTTTATCTAGATAGTATAAGGATAAAAAAGATTTTAAAGTTTGTCAAACTTTAAAGTACAAGGAGAGTAGTATTGCGTGTTACTAAGGGTTTTGCATGTTTTCCCGAGTGTCTAAAGAAGTAGAAGGAAAACTGTGCTTAGACTCAAGGATGTAGTGTGCATGTTAGCCTGCCTTCATTGACTGTGACACTGAAAGATAGATGTTGTTTGCTGTAATTTCATAGTTTAAAAGGACAGTCCTAGTTTTGTGGGGTAAAGGGAAATGAGACTGTAATGTTACGAGGGTTATGGGAATTTTTTTCTCTGATCCTGGAACATTTCCCCCCGAATATTTTACTAAGAAAACTTTCACACAAACACAAAGGTTGAGAGGATTGTACATTATATTTGGAGCTTAAAAACAGTTTGTTGTTGTTGTTGTTTGTTTGTTTTTTTACCGAGTTGAATGAAACACATAGTAGTCTCACAATGCATTGTAAAATTATGCTTGGAAACAAGATAACGCGGGAAAAAAAGTACCCCAGGTGACACGTGTCACATAGGGTTTGAATTCTGACATGAGCCTGCTGTCTCGCATTTATTGTAGGCAAGCCGATCCCAGAGCCTAAAGCTGCATGTGTTGCTGATCATCAAGTTTAGTGGGGAAAGTGTTCCCCCTTCTCAGCAGGTCCTTTAGGTTGAAAATGCTTAGACACCTTGATCACACTTGTTAACTGAAAAATAATTTATAAGCAGTAAATTGTCTTGAGTGCTGTGAGTTGGTGCCTGTATATAAAGGGTCTCTAAAACAATTTATTGATTTTTTTAACATCAGAGTGACCCCCAAATGTTTTCCCATATGGGATGTCCTTATTATTGGGCTACTTTTCAGCTGTAAAACTGTAGTGGGTTGGCTCTCATTGATTTTCACAGTAAAACTTAATAAAATCATACATTGCTAATAAAAAGGATTTTTCTTTTATAACAGTCCTATTCAAATATCACTAATACTTGGCTACATTTCTAATTAAGAATGTGAGAGCGAGGGGACCTTGCATTAATTCTGAAAGTTTAATATGTACTGTTTGCCAGATATTGTTTTACACAGTATGTCAGTGAATAAAACAAATTAAAATTCTCTTGGAGCTTAAATTCTTCTGGAGGCGGACAGGGAAGGAGACGTACCAGGCACCCCATTTTCTTGACATTCCACAGCAAGCATTGGTGACTTTTTTTCTGTAAAGGTCCAGACACTGTCTGTTGGAATTACGTGACCTAGCTATGTAATATTTGGGTGAGGCTATGTTTGAATAAAACTTTATTCATAGTAACAAGTGGCAGACCATAGTTCAGCAGACCCCTGTTCTAAGGTGTAAAAGACAAACATTAGACCATAAAAGTTTAAAAAAATTTGTATAGCAAAAGATACCGTTAAGTTAATGGACAAACAAGAAATTTAAAAGTAAAATATTGGCAAAAGAGATGACAAAGAGTCAGTATCCCATTGGAACAATGGGCAAAGAATAATAAGAAGTGAGTCACAGAACAACAGATTTAAATGGCCAACAAGTATCTGAAAAGATGTCCTTCTGACTGGCAGAAATTAGAAGGTCAGCGATATCTGTTATTGGAAGAGAAAAGGGTACTCTTAAATATTGCTGTTGGAAAATGGGATTCTGCCTTTTTGAGAAATAATCTGACATCTTAACTAAAATTAAAGCCACACACTCACTCACTCACTCACTCTTTGTCCCAGAGATGTTACTCCTTGGATTTGGGGGTTGGGGAAGTAGTGATAATTCATTGTGGTTTTATTTTTTTTTTAATTTTTTTCCAATTTTTAAAATTGTGGTAAAACACAGATAACATAAAAATGTACCATTCTAACCATTTTTAAAGTGTACAGCTCATTGGTATTAAATACATTCATAATGTGCAAGCATCACCACCATCCATCTCTAGAACTCTTTTCATCTTATAAAATTGAAACTCTATACCTGTTAAACAGTAAGTCCCCATTCCCCCTCCCCAGGCCCCTGGCAACCACCATTCTACTTTCTGTCTCTCCGATTTTTACTGCTCTAAGTACCTCACATAAGTGGAATCCTTTTGTGACTGGCTTATTTCACTGAGCATAATGTCCTCAAGGTTCATCCATGTTGTAGACTGTGTCATAATTTCCTCCTCCTTTAAGGCTGAATAATATTCCACTGTATGTATAGACCCCCCCCGTTTTTTTTTTTGTTTTTTTTTTTGCTTATGCTTTACGGCAATGAGGGATCTTAGTTCCCCCACCAGAGGTGGAACCCGTGCCCTCTGAAGTGGAAGCGCAGAATCTTAACCGCTGGACCGCCAGGGAAGTCCCTAAACCGCATTTTTTTTTTTTTTTTGGTGGAGGTGCTGCATTGGGTCTTCGTTGCTGCACATGGGCTTTCTCTAGTTGTGGTGAGCGGGGGCTACTCTTTGTTGCGGTGCGCGGGCTTCTAATCGCGGTGGCTTCTGTTGTTGCGGAACACGAGCTCTAGGTGCGTGGGCTTCAGTAGTTGTGGCACGCGGGTTCAGTAGTTGCCGCATGAGGGCCCTAGAGCGCGCAGACTTCAGTAGTTGTGGCATGTGGGCTCAGTAGTTGTGGCGTGTGGACTTAGTTGCTCCGCGGCATGTGGGATTTTCCTGGACCAGGGCTCGAACCCATGTCCCCTGCATTGGCAGGCAGATTCTTAACCACTGTGCCACCAGCGAAGTCCCCACATTTTTTATATCAGTCCATTCATCAATGGAGATGTGATTTGCTTCCACATTTTGGCTATTGTGAACAAGGCTGTTGTTAACAGGGGTGTTCAAATATCTCTTTGAGACCATGCGTTCAATTCTTTGGGGTATAGACCCAGATGTGGAAGTGCTGGATCGTATGGTAATTCTATTTTTAATTTTTTGAGGACCCACCACACTGTTTTCTATGGTGGCCATTCCATTTTATATTCTCACTAGTAGTGTACGAAGGGTTCCAATTTCTCTACATCCTTGCCAACACTTAGTTTCTTTTCTTTTCTTCCAACAGTAGCCATCCTAATGAAAGTGAGGTGATATCCCATTGTAATTTTGATTTGCACTTCCCTGATTAGTGTCATGTGCTTATTGGCCATTTGTGTATCTTCTTCGGAGAAATGTCTGTTCAAGTTCTTTGCCCATCTTTTAGTTGTTGGTTTTTAGTTGTTGAGTTTTAGGAATTCTCCATATAGTCTGGATATTAATCCTTTAGCAGATATATGATTTACAAATATTTTCTCCCATTTTATGAGTTGTGTTTTTACTCTTTTGATATCTTTTGATGTGCAAAATTTTCAAGAAGTCTTTTGCTGCCTGTGATATCCAAGAAATCACTGTCAAATCCAGTGTCATGAAGATTTTGCTCTATGTTCTCTTCCAAGAGTTTTGTAGATTTAGGTCTTACATTTAGGTTTTTGATCTGTTTTGAGTTAATTTTTGTATATGGTGTTAGGTGAAGGTCTAACTTCATTTTTTTTCAACGTGGATATCCAGTTTTCCCACCACCAGTTGTTGAAAAGACTGTCCTTTCCCCATTGAATGGCCTTGGCATCCTTGTCAGAGATCATTTGACCGTATATGCAAACATTTATTTCTGGGCTCTCTATTCCGTTGGCCTATATGTCTTTCTTTTTGCCAGTAGCACACTGTTTTGATTACTGTAGCTGTGTAGTAAGTTTTGTAATGTGGAAGCCTGGGTCCTCCAGTTTTGTTCCTCTTCATAATCGTTTTGGCTGTTTGTGGCCCCTTGAGAGTCCGTATGAATTTTATGATGGATTTTTCTATTTCTACAAAAGACGTCTTTGGGGTTTTGATAGGGATTACATTGAATCTATGGTAGTATTGACGTCTTAACAATATTGAGTCTTAATTAGTGAACATGGGATGTGTTTCCATTTATTTATGTCGTCTTTAATTTCTTTCACAATGTTTTATAGTTTCTATTGTAAACATCTCTCACCTTCTTGGTTAACTCTTAAGCATTTTACTTTTTGATGCTCATGTAAATGGAATTATTTTTGTAATTAAAAAATTTATTCACGTATATAGAAATGCAGCTAAGTTTTGTGTGTTTGTATCGTGTTACTCTTCTGAATTCACTTATTAGTTCTAACCGTTTCTTAATGTTTAGGGTTTTCTACATATGAGATCATATCTGTAAACAGATAATTTTGCTACTTTCCAATTTGGATGCTGTTTGTTTCTTTTTCTTGTCTAATTGCTCTATAGAATGTCCAGTATGTGTTAAATAGAAATGGTTAAAGTGGGCATCCTTGCCTTGTTCCTGATCTTACAGCAAACACTTTCAGTCTTTTAGCACTGCTGGGATTTTAGCCCGTAATGGAAAACAACTGCAAGGCCATATGAACAAGAAAGTTCATCGTGACGTGGTTCTAAGCAGCAAAACATGGAAAACAAAATGAAAGTTCATCAGTAGTAGAGTGGATGAATACAGTATATTACCTTATATCATGAAATACTAGGTAGACTTTAAAAGGATGAATTGGAGCTATACCCCTGGACTTGGAGGGATTTGTACAAGATAATGAGAAAAGCAGTGTGCAGAGAAGTATGGGTAATGATAATCAATTAAGAAAAAGCCAACCCTCATATGTTTTTGCGTATATCTGCATTCATATTTGCATGAATCATGTATATGACTTTATGTGCATTGAGAGAAACAAGAAAGGGTATATATTGTGAACATGAAATGTTACTGTTGTAGAGGATAAAGAAGGGAGAAAAAAAGATTGCATTTATGAAACACCCAGAATGAATAATAGTATGATTGCTTTTTGAATTTACATAAACTGTGTGTTTGTACATGTATATATGTGTACATATAATCATTTACAACGCTTCTTAAAAAGGAAAAACAAACATCATCATTCCGGCTTTGAAACTCTAGTGATTTGTCAAAGGGCTTCCTAGCACCTGAACTTGATGTCCTCAGATATGCTTGCCTTTATTGTACATCTCTGATTACTTGTCCTATTTGTCCTGTTGACTGAGAAATTGAACTCTTTTTTTCTCCCCATTTTTATGACACAAAACTTCAAGGAAAAGACTGAAAATGCCTCAGAGAAATAAAGACTCTCTAGGTCACACGTCTAGTAACTGATGGAACCGACATTTGAGTTGAATCCAGGTCCATCCTGTGTTTCCCACTGTTCACCACTCCATCTGCTTATTGACTCCTCAGGCCTCTGTTGATTATTGATCTGGTACCTGATCCACTACAGAATGTGGCCTCCCTTGGGGACAAATCGAAGGGAATGGTACATAGCAAAGAGTTGTAAGGAAAAATTTTTATTGCAGTTGTTCCTCAAAAGATTTATTAGGAATGAATTTCTCCCACCCCCTCATCCCCCTGCACCGCCCCTGCCAAGTCTGGGACTGAGAAGCCAAGACTGGCTATAGCTCCTATTATTCCTTAAACCTTAATTCCCAGGGCTAGATTTAGCCAGGTACGTTTTTATGCACTTCTAGCTAGTCTTCCTTGGCCCCTGTCTGCTGTGTTTGCATCTTGGATAAGCTGTGGAAAAACAGAGGTGCTCAACATACGTGTGTACAGTCATCGGAGGCTCAGCCTGTGTTGTCTGGCACATTTATTTAGTAAACTAATGTCCAAGAAGTTAGTGCCGTGTATCTCTGGATGATTATGTTTCTAATTCTGTAGTCATTCAGAGGATTGTCAGCTCTAATAACACAGGGAGATGGTGTGTGTTGAGGCAGCAGTACCGGCTGTTGTTGGGGTCTGGGGTGCTGTTGGATGAGTTAAGACCTTCCTTGCTGGCAGAAGAACCCGGAACATGGTGGAAGGCAGGGGTGTGCTTAGATGATCATCTTATTACATGAGAAACCTAGTTTTATTCTAGTTTATGAAATAACTCTTGTGCTGCAGTATGGTTTTTTTTTTTTTTTTTCTTCCTGTGGTACGTGGGCCTCTCACTGTTGGGGTCTCTCCCGTTGCGGAGCACAGGCTCTGGACGCGCAGGCTCAGCGGCCATGGCTCATGGGCCCAGCCACTCCGCGGCATGTGGGATCCTCCCAGACCGGGGCACAACCCTGCGTCCCCTGCATCGGCAGGTGGACTGTCAACCACTGCGCCACCAAGGAAGCCCTGTAGTATGGTTTTTTAAAACCAGTTACCCCTATTCATTAGAATAATGCATCATTTAAAAAAGAATTGCCTGGGGTGCTTCACCAAGGGTTTAATAGTTTCCGTGTGTCTTACTCCATGACACCCCCGCCCCGCCCCTCTTTTGGAAAGAGTGTATGTTCTTTTTGAGGAACTTGCCAGAGGATGACTTAGATAGATGCCTCAGTCCTGGACCTATGAATGGATTGGTCTTAACAAATATTTGTTTCTAAGTTGAAGAAGTTTATATGGAAACAAGATTAGAATAGAGGGTAAATAATTGTTTGGTTAAAGAGCTTTATGAAAGAAACTTTACAGACGTGTGCTTGACATATTACGTATAACTCATCTTAAGGTAAGAATTTTATGGAATATATTCAAGTATAAAATAAAAGTTGTAACACACCCAGCCATCTGTTGTGACCAAGCATGTTAGTTTGTCTCTCAAAAGGAAAAGAAAAATTTAGGTCTAAACCTGTTTATTTGAAGAAGGGGCATGGCAGGCATATTGACGTTAATTTGAGTGAACACCTACATAGAATCAAACTGTTCTGTCTTTAGAATTATACAAATTAAGGAACCTAATTGAATCCAGAAGAAGTTATAAGGCGAGAAGGGCAAGAAGAAGAGAACTCCAAAATAGAACACATTATACTTGGAGAAGAGTTCTGTGTAAGAGTTCAGCGTTTGGTCCCCCTCTAACACTCTTTACTTTGATGTTCCTGTGAATGAAGATGAGGAGAGCTTGTTAAAGAGCAGATCCCTGGGCCCCGCCTGAGATACTCTGATCAAGTAGGAGCCGAGTCAATTTGCATTTGTTTTGTTTTGTTTTGCTTTTTTGTTTTTTTTGGCGGTATGCGGGCCTCTCACTGTTGTGGCCTCTCCCGTTGTGGAGCACAGGCTCCAGACGCGCAGGCTCATCGGCTGTGGCTCACGGGCCCAGCCGCCCCGCGGCATGCGGGATCTTCCTGGACCGGGGCACGAACCCGCGTCCCCTGCATTGGCAGGCGGACTCTCAACCACTGCGCTACCAGGGAAGCCCAATTTGCATTTTTAATTACCGCCCATGTGAGATGGTGCAGGTCCGTAGACCATACGTGGAGATATATTTCTCTAAGACATTGCTTAAATTAACGTCTTTATGTTTTCTTAAGAACAGTCTAAAAAGAGTGATGAGTTTGATGATGTGGTCTCAGACTGTAACCCAGAGAGGCAAAAGTGACTTGACAAAGTCGTAGAACTTGTTAATCACTGCAGTGCTGGTGCTAAAACCCAACTTTCTTTCTTTTTTTTCTTTTTTAAAATAACTTATTTATTTATTTTTGGCTGCATTGGGTCTTCGTTGCTGTGCACGGGCTTTCCCTAGCTGCAGTGAGCGGGCACTACTCCTCGTTGCAGTGCTTGGGCTTATCATTGTGGTGGCCTGTCTTATTGCGGAGCACGGGCTCTAGGCATGCAGACTCGGTAGTTGTGGCTCATGGGCTCTAGAGCGCAGGCTCAGTAGTTGTGGCGCATGGACTTAGTTGCTCCACGGCATGTAGGATCTTCCCGGACCAGGGATCAAACACGTGTCCCCTGTGCTGGCAGGCAGATTCTTAACCACTGTGCCACCAGCAAAGTCCTTTTTATTTAAAAAAAACTTGGCGGGAAAACCCTTTTTTCACTTTAAAGAACCTTTTTTCCCATTCTTTAATTGGTCTTAATTGTTGTCCAGCCTTGCTTAGTGGTACATATTCCTTTGTCTGCATCTCTCAGCCTTTCTTCTTGAGCTTGTTTTCTTAAACCAAATCTCTTACCCAAGCATTCTACAGATCCTTATGTTTGCAATACATAAGAACAACAAAGCGGGTAGAAAGTTGTATGGTTAAGTTAGACTGGCATGATTTTAGGTTAGTTTTACATGTTTAATTTTGCCACTTGGTAGTATTCCACGGGGTGATTTCCCTATTAAAATTCTGCTTGGCTGTAACTTGTTAGTAATTGTAATCTTATTTGAAATGGTTTTATTATCTTTGAAATTAATCTTGGAAGATTCAGAAAGGAAGAAAAGGCAGAGTCCCTTTAAGCAATAAGAATCCTATACAGACTCCCTGAGAGCCCAGGTGGATGGTGGAGAGGCCCCAGCAGGGAGGAAGAAGGTCATGTTCAATCCCAGGTGTTAACTCATTTCTAATTTTGACTCAGAAGAAGAGAGAAACTGTCATAGGGAAGAGACTCTTCAGCAGCTCCATTTCTCCTCTAAACAGGGTAAAGCCTCAGAAGGGAGCCGTGAAGGCCTGCTGGCAGCAGAGCCTCCCCGGCAGTTCTGTGCGCCTCTGTTCTCCTTAGAGACTCTGACGGCTCCCCTCTCCTCCCAGTCTCCTTTCTGGTTTAGCCTGCGTCCTGCCAACCCTGGAGGCATCGGGGTGTGTAATCCTTAAGTAAGAAGGCCCTGCCTGGGTCGATAGGCTGAGTTCAGGAGCTCAGGTATGAAAGTTGATAGAGGCACAAAGATTCAGGCTAGGAAAACATTTTGAAATGTGGGACAAAGGATAACAAAACTGATGCAGCCATACCTTAAAGAAGTAGAATGCACTGACTACAAGCAAGTTGGTTAGATCGTTCATCTGCTCTTCCTTAGATCTCCTCAGAGGTTGGTTAAACCCTCTAGGCTTCAGGGTGCTCTCCTAGGTACCTGCACATATAAGTACACACACCCACACTTTGCGGGGACTCGTACAGGACCCACGGGGCACCCCATGGATCCGAGGTCTCTCTTTTCTCGTCTCTCTCTCCTTCAGGCCCTGGCGGTGGTCTCTTTTCACAGTCTGCTTCCATAGCTGCTTGCAGACAGTGAAGTTGTCGCTGGCTGATACAGGTGGTATCCTCAGCTGGCATCTTAAGTGCCAGGTGATACATGAATAAGCAACTCTTTCGGGCTGTCAGGCTTGTGAGAAGCTCAAAATAGCTCTGAACTACCACTCTCACTATCATAAGGTTTCCCATAGCAGAAGTTATATAAAATGAGAAATAGTAAAAATGTCCTCTAAACCCTGCCTAGAACTGAAAAAGTTTAACCAGAAAGAAATGTTTTCCTTTTACATAAAATCAAAGGGTTGGTAAAAACTTCCAGTAAGAGAGCACTTGAATTTATTGTATTAATTATGTCAGATAGAAGCAGTAATTTCCTAGGAAGATGATGCAGACAGTATCAATAGCTCCTTAAAAAGAATATTCAACAAAAAACCGCCAAGCATTCTTACTTAAGATGAAAAAGAATGTATCATGATTTCTTGTTGAAAAAGTGATTTGATCTTTAATTTCTCAAATAGGTTAAATTTTATTTTTCTCTTCCTAGTTTAATGTTCTTAAATGCTTTTGAATTCTACATATTAACAGTTTGGATTTGCACAGGGAAGTGTAATCAATATCCTGTGATTAAAGCATAAAGCAAAGAATATTAAAAAATGAATGTATATATGTATAACTGAATCACTTTGCTGTACAGCAGAAATTAACTCAACATTGTAAATCAACTATGCTTCAAATAAAAACAACTTGGGTCTGTTAGACTATTTGTATACCTGGTAGTAAGTTATGTCTTAAATGTCATATATAAAATTTTTATAAAATTTTTACATTAGTGCCAGAGTCATAGTAGACACATTTCAAGTGTTTAGTAACTATATGTTATGTGGCTAGTGGCTGCTGTATTGGGCAGTGCAACTAGAGAACAGGAACAGATCCGTCATCAGAGAAAGCTCTGTCTGAATACTTTGAGAACTTTCTGGGTAACTTTAAATTTTTAGTGTTATAATTTTAGGGAATGAATTTATACTATCCTTATTTTCCCCAGGGAAAATACAAATATGCATTCAAAGACTAAGAGATGAGTAGGCTGTGCAAAACATGTGTATTTTGATTGAAACTTGTTTTTCCCATCAAATCAGCCATAATGATTTATGCATTTGCCTTATGTAATCAGGTCAAAAGACAAGAAAGTGAGATATGTAGTGTATTTCTGTGATTCTAAAAAGCGTGTTAGAATGACTACTGTTGGCAAATACAGTAATGCTCCCTTCTCCCCAGCCTGGGGGAACACGTTCCAAGACCCCCAGTGGATGCCTGAAATTGTAGGTAGTCCCGAACCCTACACACACACACACACACACACACACACACACACACAGAGTTTTTTCCTAGACATACATACCTGTGATAAAGTTTTTTATTTTATATTGGGGTATAGTTGATTAACAATGTCATGTTAGTTTCAGGTATACAGCAGAGTGATTCAGTTATACATATACATGTATCCGTTCTTTTTCAAATTCTCTTCCCATTTAGGTTATTACCAAGTATAGAGCAGAGTTCCCTGTGCTGTGCAGTAGGCCCTTGTTGGTTATCTGTTTTAAATATTGCAGTGTGTACGTGTTAATCCCAACCTGCCCATCCCCCCATCCTTCATCCCTGGTAACTAAGTTCATTCTCTCTCTAAGTCTGTTTCTGTTTCATAAATAAGTTCGTTTGTATCATTTGATAAAATTTAATTTAAATAAAATTTAAATTAGGCACAATAAGAGATTAACAACAACAATAATAAAACAGAAGTTATAACAATATACTGTAATAAAAGTTATGTGACTGAGTCTCCCTCAAAATGTCTTATTGTACAACTTCAATGCCTTTTCCATCGTAACTGCGCAGTTATCATTCACTGTGGCTGTAACTTGCAGTTTGAGGCATGACAGCAAAATCAGCATGAATTTCTTTTTCCTTCATCCCAGTTTCACTGATAGAAGATTTCTTCTTACTGTATATCTTTGCAACCTTGGCATACGATTTTTTTTCTTTCCTTAGTGAGAACTTTCACCTTTTCAATGAAGAGAAGCACTTTATGGCTTCGCTTTAGCAAATCCAAATTGCTGGCATCACTCCCTTTGCACTTTGAGGACAGTATTAAGTGAAATAAAGGTCGCCTGAACACAAGCATTGTGATAACCACAGTCCATCTGATACGTGAGGCTACTGAGTGACTAATGGGCAGGGATATACTGGACAAAGGGATGATTCACGTCCTGATCGGGACAGAGCGGGGCGGAGTGAGATTTCATCATGCTACTCAGAATGGTGCACAGTTTAAAACTTAAGAATTACTTATTTCTGGAATTTTCCATTTAATATTTTCAGATGTTAATTGACCGCAGGTCAGTAAAACCGTGGAAAACGGAACTGCAGTTAAGGGGAGACTGCTGTAATTAAACTTGTATGTGTGCTAGTATGAAAAATCAAGTTAGATTGTTTATATAGCAAGTCAGTGTAATGTCCAGCTTTGTCCCTTTACAATTCTTACATCGTTAAGTTAGATTTTTGTAAGTGTAGTAATGTAATTTCCTGTGTATGATGCATTGAAGGAAGTAGTATAAGGGAAGGTAACTTGGTTGTTATACGATAGATAGTTGCTTCCTCCCTTTACTAGATGTGTGACCTTTGGTTTTTCCCTGATGAATCTCCATTTTTGCATCTGTAACATATGGTTGGTTAGATTACTACCTACCTCATAGTATTGCTGAGGATTAAATGAAATAGAGTATATAAAGCTCTAAAACACTGCCTTGTACACAGTAGGTTTTTGGTAAGAGACAGCTCACATTGTTAACACTGTGTGTGTTTATACTCTGGGGACTAAATAGGTCTAGCCTGATTCTCTGCCCCATCCACTGCTGTCTTCCTTTCTCCTGCATGAGTCAGCTGTCCTTTCTAGGGCTGTTGACCCCTAATGCTCAATCAGTTGCTGTTCATTTTGAACTCTAGCACTTTCCTTCCTTCTGTCCTGGCTTCCCAGATGCCCCTCTCCTAACACCACTCTCAGTCCTCAGTTTCAGGTTCCTCTTCTTTCACCTACCATTTAAATGTTAGCATTCTCTTTTCTGCCCAGAGTGGTAAAATCTCTAAATAGTAGCAAAAGACCATGGCCTGAATACTGTATAAACTCTTTATCTCTTGGGCCCTATGCTCCTTGAAGATGCCCTCACCTGTTTGTTCCTCAGGCATGGCAGACTGAACATGTTTAACAGTGAACCCATTTTCCCGAACCCCTAACCTACTGTTCCACCTGTCTCCTCTGTTTTGGTAACTGGCACCACCATCTCTAGTTAGGAAAGAATTTTCGTAGTTTTCCCTAGTTCTCCCACTTGTCATAGTTCCATACATTTAACTAGTGATCAGTTATTCTTAACGTTTCTTCATCTGTTCCTTGTTCAGTGCGTAAGCGTCTCTTGCCTGGTCGATTACAGTGGTCTGATAAGTGCCCTGCCTGCAGTGGCTTTTACCCCAATCCAGACCCACACTGCTGTCAGTGGTACCACATTTCAGTTACTTACATACATAGCTGCATTCCAGTAGACAATGTTCTTTGAAAACAAGGATCGTGTCTCAGCCAACACTGCATCTTAAATATCAAACAAGGTAAATGAACATGAATAAACTGATGGTACCCTCACATGCCTGCATTCTGCATTTAAGGAATAAGACCAGTAGGAAACAGGATTCTTTGAACTCTCTCTCTTAGTGGTTTGAATTTCCTATTATTGTTTTCTTACATCAATTTGAGTAGTCTTAAGGGTTTTTTTTGGTTTTTTTTTAAAAAAATTTTTATTTATTTATTTTTGGGTGTGTTGGGTCTTCGTTTCTTTGCGAGGGCTTTTTCTAGTTGCGGCGAGCGGGGGCCACTCTTCATCGCGGTGTGCGGGCTCTCACTGTCGCAGCCTCTCTTATTGCGGAGCACAGGCTCCAGACACGGAGGCTCAGTAGTTGTGGTTCACGGGCCTAGTTGCTCTGTGGCATGTGGGATCCTCCCAGACCAGGGCTCGAACCCGTGTCCCCTGCATTGGCAGGCAGATTCTCAACCGCTGCACCACCAGGGAAGCCCAGTCTTAAGTTTTAAATGTATATGCAAGCAATTTAGATTCTTTGTAGGAAAAGAATTGTGTAAATTTTTTATTTAAAAATCAATTTTATAGTGAGGTGGATGGACCTAGAGTCTGTCGTACGGAGTGAAGTAAGTCAGAAAGAGAAAAACAAATACTGTGTACTAACACATATATATGGAATCTTAAAAAACAAAGGTTCTGAAGAACCTAGGGGCAGGACAGTAATAAAGACGCAGATGTAGAGAATGGACTTGAATACATGGGGAGGGGGAAGGGTAATGAAGTGAGAGAATGGCATATACACTACCAAATGTAGAATAGATAGCTAGTGGGAAGCAGCCGCATAGCACAGAGACATCAGCTTGGTGCTTTGTGACCACCTACGGGGATGGGATAGGGAGGGTGGGAGGGGAGACTCAAGAGGGAGGAGATATGGGGATATATGTTTACGTATAGCTGATTCACTTTGTTATAAAGCAGAAATTAACACACCATTTGTAAAGCAATTATATTCCAATAAAGATGTTAAAAAAGAATGAAACTATCCAACTTAATTCTAGTAATCAAGTTAATACATAGGAGATTAATTGAGTATTGTTTTTTCCTACGTTGTATTAATGGTTTTTGTAAAACTCAGCCACATAAAATGCAGAATTGCTTCAAAATTACAGGCTACATGCCTAATTGAATCAACAGAAAATAAATATCAATAAAAGACAAACTCTTGGAAACAATTTTAAAAATCAATTATTTTATTTTATTCAACAATACTGAAAGTCCTAGCCAGAGCACTTAGACAAGAAAGAGAAATAAAGGCATCCAAATTGGAAAAGAAGTAAAATTGACTCTATACGCAGATGACATGATCTTTTATATACAAAACCCTAAAGACTCCACCAAAAAACTGTTGGAGAACTAATGAACAAATTCAGTACAGTTCCAGGATACAAAATGAGTATACAAAAATCAGTTGTATTTTGGGCTTCCCTGGTGGCACAGAGGTTAAGAATCCGCCTACCAACGCAGGGGACTCAGATGTGAGCCCTGGTCTGGGAAGATCCCACATGCTGCGGAGCACCTAAGCCCGTGCACCACAACTACTGAGCCTGTGCACCACAACTACTGAAGCCTGCACACCTAGAGCCTGTGCTCTGCAACAAGAGAAGACTCTGCAGTGAGAAGCTTGCACGCCGCAATGAAGAGTAGCCCCCACTTGCCACAATGAGAGAAAGCCTGCACACAGCAATAGAGACCCAATGCAGCCAAAAATAAAATAAACGAAATAAATTTTTTTTAAATCTAAAAGAAAAAAAATCGGTTGTATTTCTACACACTGACAACAAACTGATTAGAAAGAAAAAGTTAAGAAAACAGTTTCATTTACAGTAGCATCAAAAAGAATACAGTACTTAGCCATAGATTTAACCAAGGAGGTGAAAGATCTGTGCACTGAAAACTATAAGACATTGTTGAAAGAAATTGAAGAAACAAGTAAATGAAAAGATACTCTGTGCTCATGAATTGAAGAATAAATATTAGTAAAATGTTCATACTATCCAAAGTACTATGTAGGTTCAGTGCAATCCCTATCAGAATTCCAATGGTATTTTTCACAGGAATAGAATAAACAATTCTAAAATTTTTATGGAACCACAAAAGATCTATGAAAGATTGCCAAAGCAGTCTTGAGAAAGAAGAAGAAAGCTGGAGGCATCACAGTTCCTGATTTCAAACTATCTTACAAAGCTACAGGAATTAAAACAGTATGGTATTGACCTAAAAACAGACACATAGAACAGTGGAACAGAATAGAGAGCCCAGAAATAAACCCACACATATATACTCACTTAATTTATGATAAAGGAGCCAAGAATATACAATGGTAAAAGAACAGCCTCTTCAGTAAATGGTCTTGGCATACCAGTACAGCCACATAAAAAAGAATGAAACCGGACCACTGTCTTACACCATACACAAAAAATCAAATTAAAATAAATTAAAGACTTGACTATAGACTGTAAAACTCTTAGAAGGAAACAAGGAATATGTTTCTTGAAATTGTAAAACTCCTAGAAGAAAACAAGGGGGTGTGCTCCTTGACATCAGTCTTGCAAATGCTCTTTTGGACTTGACACCAAGAGCAGAGGCAACAAAAGCAAAAATAAACAAGTGGGACTACATCAAACTAAAAATCCTCTGCTCAGCAAAGGAAACCCATCAACAAAATGAAAAGGCACCCTATGGAATGTGAGAAAATATTTGCACACCACACATCCAATATGGGGTTGATAACCAAAATACATAAGGAACTTGTACAACTCAGTAGCAAAACCCCAAACAACCCAGTTAAAAAATGGGCAAAGGATCTGAATAAATAGTATTCCAAAGACATACAAATGACCATTTTCATGGTACATGAAGGTATTCAACATCACTAATCATCAGGTAAATGCAAATCAAAACCACAATTAGGTGTCATCTCACACCTGTCAGAATGGCTGTTACTGAAAAGACAAATGATAAGCGTTGGTGAGGATGTGGAGAAGAGAGAACCTTGTGCACTGTTGGTGGGAATGTAAACTGATACAGACACTATGGAAAAGAGTTTGGAGTTTCCTCAAGAAATTAAAAATAGAGCTCTACCATATGATCCAGAGGAAACAAAATCATTATCTTGAAGAGACATGTGTCCTCCTGTGTTTATTGCAGCATTATTCATAATAGCTAAGGTATGGAAACAACCTAAGTGTCAGTCGTTGGATGAATGGATCAAGAAGATGTGGTCCGTATATACATTCAGTTGAATATTATTCAGCCTTTAAAAAGAAGGAAGTTTTGCCGTTTGCAGCAATGTGGATGAACACACAGGGCATTTTGCTGAGTGAAATAAGCCAGACACAGAAGGACAAATGTTGTATCATCTCACTTATATATGATATCTTAAAAAAATAATAATAATGATAAAGTAGAACTCCTAGAAACTGAGAGTGGAAAAGTGGTTGCTGAAGGTAGGGGAAATGGGGAGATGTTGGTAAAAGGTTTAAACTTTGAATTGTAAGATGAGTGAGATCTGGGGATGGTGACTATAGTTGATATCACTGTATTGTATAATTGAGATTTTCTAGAGAGTAGAACTTAAATGTTCTCCCCCCATAAGAGGGTACGTAAACATGTGGCATGACAGGTGTGTTAATGAGTCAATGGCAGGAATTCTTTCACAGTGTCTGTGTATCTAATGATCACATTGCATACTTTAAATATCTTACATTTTTGGTCAGTTATACCTGTAAAGCTGAAAATATTCGTTTTTAATGGAAAAAAGTGATACATTAGCTTAATTTCTTAACATTGAAACAGTACAGGACTTCCCTGGTTGCACAGTGGTTAAGAAGCCGCCTGCCAATGCAGGAGACACAGGTTCAAGCCCGGGTCCGGGAAGATCTCACATGCCACGGAGCAGCTAAGCCCGTGTGCCACAACTACTGAGCCCATGCTCTAGAGCCCGCGAGCAACGACTACTGAAGCCCGTGCGCCTGCAGCCTGTGCTCCACAACAAGAGAAGCCACCCCAATGAGAAGCCCACCCACCGCAATGAAGTGTAGCCCCCGGTCGCCTCAACCAGAGAAAGCCCACGCTCAGCAACAGAGACCCAACACAGCCGAAAATAAAGAAAGAAAGAAATTAAAAAAAAAAAAAAACAGTACAAAAGCCTGTGCAGTGAAAAGATCTCCTCATTAGTTTCTGGTCATATGTATCTTTCCAAAAACACTTCGTGCATATCTAACTATCCCGTGTGTATACATTTCCCTCTCCCTAGTGAGTTACTGCGTTAGTTTGATTTCCCCAACCTCTAACTGAATTTTATCCACTATGAAAAAGGTCATTTTTTTTTTTTAAACTTTATTTATTTATTTATTTTGCGGTACGCGGGCCTCTCACTGTTGTGGCCTCTCCCGTTGCGGAGCATAGGTTCCGGACGCGCAGGATTAGCCGCTCTGCGGCATGTGGGATCTTCCCGGACCGGGGCACGAACCCGTGTCCCCTGCATCAGCAGGCAGACTCTCAACCACTGCGCCACCAGGGAAGCCCGAAAAAGGTCATTTTTTACTGAAGTTTTGCCTGCACCCAAATCCTCAGAATCGTCTTAGCCTCCTGCTTCTCCTTTGCCCTCCACACTTTCTACCAGCAGTTCTGTTGGTTCGACTCTGAGCATGGATCTCGAAAGTCTCCCCTTCTGTTCGTCCCTTGTCCTGCTACTGCTCTAGTCCATCCACCATCAGCTCACGTCTGGAGTTCCTTTCTAACCCACCTCTAATCCACATACCACCAGCAGCTAGAGTAATAAACACATTCAGGCCCTGTCATTCTCCCGCTTAAGAGCTTCCTGTTCATTGTCAAAGAAGATGGACTTGTCTTGTCTCAGTTTACAAGGCACAAAGGCACACTTCATCCCGCGTTGCACTTCAGGTGCTGCTTCACTCCTGCCTTGCAGAAGCCCCTGCAGCTCCTCAGGGCTTTTCAGCTGTGGTTTTATTTGCCTGGAAACCTCTAGCTCTGTGCCTTCGGTATGGCTGGCTGTTCCACACCCTTTAGGTCTCAGGTTAAAAACGTTATCTCAGCTAGACTTCCTGTTCCAGTTATCCTCCTGCTACCCCGATTATTTCCAGTAAACACTGTATTAGGGGATACAGCAGTGAAGGAAGTGCCTGCCCTTCAAGAATGTAACAGCGTGGCGCTTGGAGCCTGTCTTTGAGTAGCTCCGGAATAAGGAGAGTTGGTGGTGCAAATGTCTGGAAATGATGGAGGATTTTGGTTTGAGGGCATGAGCACCAGGGCTCTGAGGCCGAGTGCAGCCTTGGCGTGTAGGGGACTAGTGTGAGCCCAGCGGGTGGGGGGAGTCACGGGGGAAGAGTAGCAGGGGAGGCCTGAGACTGTGGGAAGGCAGGGCATCTAGGCCTTCTAAGCCACGACCTGAGTTTGAATTTTATTGATTGTGATGGCAGTCTTGGCATAAGGGGTCTTTTTTTTTTAAGATCTCAGGCGTAAGAGCGAGAGGGGAAAGAAAACTGGGTGGTGAGCGTAGGTAGCAAGAATTGGTTAGGTGTTAATGGTAGACATGGCAGGTTTCGGGGTTGGATTGGATGTGGGGTGTGAGAGAGAGGGGTTGAGGGTGAGACTAAAGATTTTGTCCTCAGCATCGGAAGGAATGGAGGTAAAGTAACCTTTACTGAGGTGGGGAGGCCTTGGGGAGGAACACTGTGGGGTGGGTGTTGTCTGTATTCAGGGTTTGGAAATGCTAAGTTTGAGATGTTTATTATACATTGGTTACTGTATAGGAAGTTGAATAAAGAGTGTGGAGTTCTAGGCTGGAAAGATAATTCTAGGAGCCTTCAGAGTGTAGGGACTTCTTAAAGCCACGAGAAAGGATGAGAGATCACTTGGGGTTGAGGTTGGGGAGGAGTGAGATAGAAGAAAAGAGGTGACTCATCATGTCTTGTAAATGTTTTAAAAACTTAATTGTGATTATCTGTGTTCCCCACTAGCAGTAAGGCTTATGAAAGCAGAGAAGTCTTTCCATACGTCATGTCAATTCCCTGTTTATGAACTAGAGTAGACCCACAAACGTCTATTGACTGAATAAACGTAGAAATCTTCTTGCCTCCACCTCCATACAATGCATTGTAGTACATTGTATGGATATACCATAATTTTGCCCCTGCTGGTTCATATTTAGGTCTTTCCATGCCAGTTATAAAAAATATGTGGGAGCATATTTATAGAAGTGGTGTGCATTTGAAAATTTAATAAATTTTACCAACTTACCTTTAAAAGAGTTTGTACCGTTTATGAGACTGTTTGTTCCATAAAGTTTGGCCAATGCTATCTTACCAACATTGTCATTTAGAGTAGTTTATTATTGTGTGCACAATGGATGCATCAACCCTACATTCTCCTTTCTGTGTAAAGGATATGGAGATGACTGACATAAGAATGATAGTTTGATTTTAGAGACATCTTCTTGATATGAATCTAAATTTCGATAACATTTTTGGTCTGTGATGAAACTTTCTGCACCTCAGAATTGTACAAGCTGAGCTCCTCCTCCAAGAGTCCTACCCAGAGTTCTCTAACTCAGGCTAATTCCGGTGTGGTGTTTGTGCCGGACGTCAGCCCGTTAGGTTGCCTCAGGAGGACTCTTCCTTTTTCTTTCACCTTATTTGTCAAATGGGTCAGCTGAGATAATGGATGTAGAGAGTGCAGCGCGGTGCCTGCCACGTAGTGAGAGCTTAGTGTGAGTTACCTAATGTTGCCGTCAGTTGTGAAACACTATACTTTTAATATTTTGCACCATTACGTGAAGGGCTTCGTGCTTGTTTGTTGTTTATTTATTTGGCTGCGTCGGGTCTTAGTTGTGGCACACAGGATCTTCGTTGCAGCATGCGGGATCTTTTGTTGTGGTGTGCGGTGAAGTGCTTCTTAATTGAAAAAATAGAAAGTTTTATACTTAAATTTATACTGTAAGGAAAGGCCAGCTTTTGTTCTATCTTCTTACTGCTAGGTAAGTAAGAATTTCAGCAATATTCATAGTTTCTTTTTAGTTTGAGGAATAAGAATGCTGACCCATCTGGTCAACAAGCAATCCTGTGTAGTTTCTTTTAGTTATTTGCTGGGAGGAGGCTACCTCTATCAATTACTGGGAGAGGACTGTTGAAACTGTCAATTATAAGTGACATTTAAAAATCACCCTCCTCCCCCCACTCATTTTTTTTTTTTTTTTTTAAAGAAAGCCATCTGAATAGAGCGTAGCTGTTATTTGACCAGGGAGATAGAAATTTGGATGTTCTTGCTGGATTTCAGAGACAACGTTAGTATTGGTGGCCGTCAGTAACTTCAACTTAGAAGAGTATGAAATAGCCAGCCTCCCAGATGTCTCAGTGGTCCTTGTCCCCTCCCACTCCGAGTCAGGCTGACCCACGTGGCCTGTGGAACCCAGCAGGAGGGATGGTGTCTGCCTTCTGAGGCTGGGACAGAACAGCCTCAGCCTTGGTCTCTTGGGTCGCGTGTCACGCAGTGCAAGGACGCTGCGGCAGCCCAGTAGAGACCCCTGTAGGAGGGACCGACTAGCTGACACCAGCATCTGTGTGCTCACTGTGTACATGAGCCCCTGTCCTTAGATGATGGAACCCCTAGCCAGCATCTGGTGACAGCTCACGAAAGCCCCGAGGCCGGACAGCTCCCAAGTTCCTGATTCAGAGTCGTGAGAGAAAACACATTTGTTGTTATTTTAAGCCACTGAGTTTTCTGGTGATGTGGTTTGAGTAGCAAGATGACCGGTCCAGAATGATTTGTGATAAGCCGCTTAGCCACACGTCCACACTGCAGGCCAGGGCTTAGCGTGTGGGGTGTCATGACGAACAGTTGAACTGAGAAATTGATCCCGCACCTGAGCAGGGGAAGACAGGTCTGTTAGTTCCTGAGAAGGCTGTACAAGTTTGTGTTAGTATCTTCTAAGTGCGACGCAGTGAGAAAAAGCCTAGACCTGTCGTTTACCAACAGCCAAAACCTGCACGACTTTAACGTGAAGCCCAGCACTCTGAGCATTGCCAGCTTTTACTCCCGGCACCTGAGCTCCGGCAACCTTCCTTCCCCAGATGTGCACACACGGATTCTTCAGCTTTCTCTGTCCCTACATGCACATCTTCCTGACCCACTTTCATTTTCATGGTCGGTTATAGTTCCTCTCTTGCATAAGACTGATGTGTAACAGCGTGCAACGGGTGTGAGCTTTGCGTCTTAAAGCCGCACGTGCTCCTTAACTCAATTCCCCTGGGCAGGAGCTGTGCACCGCTGAGCCGCGGCCAGGCCTGGTGGGGACTGCGGTGGCCTCGGAAGGCTCAACTCCAGAAGGAGGGGGATCTGCTGCCACGATCGCCTGCCGTGTGGATGGGAAGCCACCCCTCAATTCCTTGCCACAGGAGCCCTCCACGCGGCCACTTGCTTCCTCCAAGCCAGCTCGGGATGCACCGACACTGAGCATCACCTCGGCGTCATCCTGTGACGCTTGCTGTCTTGTGGGGTCAGAAGCAAGCCACAGATGCTCGCCTTGGAGGAGGGGAGATGGCGTGGGGCTGGAGGACGAGGAGGCAGGGGTTCTCTGGGAGGAATGCCAGGGCTGGCCACCACCACTCCTGCCCTTCCTCTGACACTGCCAGCCCGTTCTGGTTAAATCCAGCTCTTCCTTCTCTTATCTTTAGGGCCTGCACAGAACCAGATGTGACGGCAGATACACAGTGGCGCTGCCTCTTGGTTGCAGCTCTTCAAATTCTTAAACTTCTTCATGACTGACACCATTGTGCGCCCTCCACCCTTCTTGTTTTTGTTTTGTTTTTTTGGTTTTGCGGTATGCGGGCCTCTCACCGCTGTGGCCTCTCCCGCTGCGTAGCACAGGCTCCGGACACACAGGCCCAGCGGCCATGGCTCACGGGCCCAGCCGCTCTGCGGCATGCGGGATCCTCCCGGACCGGGGCACGAACCCGTGTCCCCCCGCATCGGCAGGCGGACCCTCAACCACTGTGCCACCAGGGAAGCCCTCTCCACCCTTTTTGAAAGTTCAGTGCGGGAGACCTGGCTTTTCATATGGGTTTTCCAAATATGCAGCCTTAGGCACCTCCTTGGCAAGGAGCGTCCCAGCCTCTCAGCTCCTTGAGCAGAGCCCGTGCCTTCACAAGGTGTCTGTACGAAGGGCCACTAAGTGTGTGCCCTGCAGGTGTTTCTCCGGCACAAGTAGCCTAAACAAACAGGAGACAAATTTCCCCCAAACAAAAAAGCCTCCACCACTAGGACCGCTTTATGGCCTTCCATGTAGCACAGGCGCATCGAAGGCCTGTGGTCTGAGTGCTGCCCGACCCCGCACCTTGTGGTCCAGACCTCTCTGCACTGAAGAGCGATCTTCCGCTGAGCCACAGATGATGCCCTCACAGCACAGTTTTTTATTGGACTCATTTATTCTTTTTATTTATTTATATTTATAAATATTTATTGTTTTATTTTATGCATTTTTATGCTTTTATAATCCAATAGTTTATTTATTTTGTTACTCAAGTTGTTCCAGCTTTGGCCATTGGGAACTGTAACATTTGGCTATGGGGTGGGTTTTTAAAAAAAATTAATTATTTATTTTTGGCTGTGTTGGGTCTTCGTTTCTGTACACGGACTTTTTCTAGTTGCAGTGAGCGGGGCTACTCTTGGTTGCGGTGCGCGGGCTTCTCATTGCGGTGGCTTCTCTTGTTGCGGAGCACAGGCTCTAGGTGCATGGGCTCAGTAGTTGTGGCACACGGGCTTAGTTGCTCTGTGGCATGTGGGATCTTCCCGGACCAGGGCTTGAACCCGTGTCCCCTGCATTGGCACTTGGGTTCTTAACCACTGTGCCACCAGGGAAGCCCTATGGGGTGGCTTTGTTTTGTTTTGTTTTTGAGTGCTTCCTTACTTTCAGACACTAAAAGGTCCTCCATTTACTACATTTCCAACCCCTATCCTAGAATCTGCCATTTCTCCAAGGAGCTCAGGTTTCTTTTATTGGAGAACGGTATTGAAAACTGAGATTTGGGTGCTAGGTGTGCACTTTGCCCTTGGGTTATTTTTGCTTCTGGGCCCTCTCAGCTGATAGGGCAAGGAGACGTATGTGTGTGTACTAAGGTGTATAAAGATTTGTGTATTAACCGTCTCTATGTAAGGCTAATCATGAGTTCATACTGAGGCCTCCCAGGCCACTTGCTTCGTGGTCCATCGTCACTTCTCCGTGAGCTCCCCGTGCAGCTGCAGCAGAGAGAGAAGCCGGCTCCCACATCTGCCATCCACCAGGTGACTGTCCAGTTGCAGTGCTGGGTCCAGCAGTGTCAGGCTTGTTATGACACATATCCCCGTGGGAAACAGCTTTACCAGCTAGAGTACAGTGCTTCTGGGCAGCGCTTCCTGTAATCTCGCAGGTTTTACTCATTTCCAAAGTTACTTAGGTCAGCATTTGTTTACTACAGGGACTGACCCTCTTCCTCCAGCCAAGAAGGCGATATGGTGTCCTTGGTACCCCGTCACCTATGATGTCTGTTTACACTTGTAACTTGGAGTCTCATTTTGGACCTTGAGAGGGGTCCTGATTTAGGGGCTCAGTTTTCTTGCCCCTCTCATTGAAGTGTGAAGCTTGCAGTTGACATGTCTGGAGAGAGACAGTCTTGGATGTGACAGAGTGTCTCTGTCTCTGCCATTTGTTGGCTGCTCTGAGGGTCTCAGTCTGTGTCCTGATAGTTGAGCTACATCCTATATCTCATATCACATGTTTTTTTGGAGGGGGGAGAAAATTCTCTCACGTTTGCACCAAATACAGTCTTTTCCTGCCTAGGACATCACCCCTCTGGGTCTTTTCCGGTGTTAGCAGCCTTCCATCTCCACTCAGACCAGCAGGCAGTGGTTGACAGGTTTGGTTTCATTTTCCTTGGCCCTTTGTGGTGTCCTGGAGAGCTGTTTGGGGAAAGCTGCCCCCCTCCTGGTTGTGGGTGCTCCCCTCATTCCCAACATCAAGGAAACAAGGTCTTCCCGCTGGCATGTAACCGAGCTGCCGTGCTGGTGGCCCTTGATATTTGTCAGCAGAAGCAGAAGGTTGCGTTTATACAGAAGTCTTAGTTAATCCTGCAGGAGGAACATGTCTCTCCTCCTCCGGTGGTTCAGAGTTTATTCTTTTCCTTCAGTGCAATTTGTTGGACAATTTACTGGACAATTTACTGACATTAGTTATTGACTCCCACCAATGTCAGTAAGTTGTCCAGCAAAACAAATATTTCCTTGATCCTCTTTTAAATAATCTGTCAGTTGAGATGTTACTTTTCAAGCCCCTTTTCCTTTTCAAGCATTCATAGTTGATGGCGCCACAGGCAGAAAAAGAAACACAGCACAGCCCCTGTCGTCCACCCCCTCCACACTTGCACTGTGGGCTTAGGGCTCTCGTGACTGTCATCGTCCAGGTGAAAGCAATTAGCAGAAGTCCTTCAGGCTGAGCTCGAAGGCCACCTCTGAGCACCACAGGAAATCCTGAGGCCTTGGGCCCCTGCTGTGGGATGGGTGGGCGTGAAGGGAGGGACCTTTATTCTAACAGAAGAAACAAACAGGAGTAAAGATTGGGAAATACCTGTTATGTTTGAAAAATACAGCTGGTTAGTTCTCCACAAGATGTCTGTTTAATGGAGAGAATATTGAAAGGGTCATTTGAGGCCTTTGAATGGCATACTCAGGGGTTGGAGTGTGTCTCAGTTTGGTGAGTTGCGGGAGTTTTGGGAGGCTTCTGAACAAGCAATGTGACAATAATTGAGTTTGAGCACCTCTCACAGGGCAGCGGAGGAGATGGTCTGTGTTGGAAGTGGGAGATGGGCTCGGAAGTGCGGGGAGAAGTGCCGCAGCCATAGGGGCTGGGAGGGTGCCCCCCGCCCTGCCCAGGACCCCAGAACACCCAACACTGCGCTGACCCCAGAAGGGCTCCTGTAGAGCCTGTGAACTTAATTTAACCTCAGACCAACCCCTGTGCCTGCTGTATTAGTGAATCCTTCCAGATTAAATTTTTGGAGAGAAAAGTTTTCACAGATGTAGGTAATTGTTAAATGACTTCAGACCAAACTGCCGAGTGGTCATAAAATGTTTCAGATGCTTTATATTTATAATATGCTGTTCAATATTCATATTTTAAATTATTATCCCGTATCATAGCTAGAATTTAGGGCTTACTGTGTGTGATACAGTCTTACTGTGTTAAGTTTAGGATCTTGGCTTATGGATGCTGGCTAACTTTCAAAAAACATTTACTAAATACTCAATGGGCATTTCAGGGAAACAGTCACAAGCAAGACCCAGGAAGCTTCTCAAGGGATTTGCGTAATAGTGGAAGAAAGAAAATAAGCAAACATATAATAAATAGGTGATCAGTTAATTAGAAAAATAAAGTACAGTAGGTGGATTGGGGAATGATGGGGAAGCCATGCAGATGCAGGAAGGGGACCCCTGGCAGGAGCGCAGCGGGTCCCGGAGAAGAGGGCAGGAGGCTGGCTGTTGCGGGCTGGGGTCAGAGGGCTGAGTGTCAGCGGGACCTGAGCCTGTTGATGTGCACGGACAGGGGTCCAGTTGGGAGGCCCTGAGGAGGTCGATGCTGAGACAGTGGATGGAGGAGAAGGCATTGAGAACACGGGGTGGTTTCTGAATCCACTTAGAAGGGAGAGTCAGTGGGGCAGGTTGCTGGGTTAGTGATGAAATGAGCGAAGGGTCAAGGGTGACTGAAAGGCTTTCTGCTGGAGCAGTGGAACAAAGCTGCCATTTGGAGACGGGCAGCCAAAGGGGAAGCAGGTCCGAGGCCGTGGGACCGGGAGTTCAGGCTCCCTGTGCTGGGTTTGCTCTGTCTGCTGGGATTGTGAGGAAGGGAACAGAGTATGAACGGCTGGAGGGGCTCAGCAGGATGGTGGGTGTGGCCTGCAGAGGACAGGGGAGGGTGGAGGTGGAGGGGAAGCTGGCAGAGATGGGAAGGGAAGGGAATCAGCCTGGAGGAGGAAGGGTGACTGGGTGGAGGAAAGAATGGACTAACTTACATCCTCTTTTCAGCCCAGGCCTTAGATGTGACTCGGATGCAGTAGACTGGTCAGAATGAGAGTGCATTTGCATTACTGATATTGGCCAGATTGTTTTTAACCACGCCTGAGGTTCAGTCACTTTAGTGCAGTTTCACTGTACATGAGCTGCTGATTCATTTCAGTTCAAGGCAGGTAATCTTTTTTTTTTTTTTTTTTTTTTAGTATTGTTTTTTGTTTGGTTGTTTCATTTTTTATACTGCAGGCTCTTATTAGTCATCAATTTTATACACATCATTGTATACATGTCAATCCCAATGGCCCAATTCAGCACACCACCATCCCCACCCTACTGCGGTTTTCCCCCCTTGGTGTCCGTACGTTTCTTCTCTACATCTCTATCTCAACTTCTGCCCTTCAAACTGGTTCATCTGTACCATTTTTCTAGGTTCCACATACATGCATATATTAATATACGATATTTGTTTTTCTCTTTCTAACTTACTTCACTCTGTATGACAGTCTCTAGATCTGTCCACGTCTCAACAAATGACTCAATTTCGTTCCTCTTTATGGCTGAGTAATATTCCATTGTATATATGTACCACATCTTCTTTATCCATTCGTCTCTTTTTTTTTTTTTTTTTTTTTTTTTTTGGCGTTACGCGGGCCTTTCACTGTTGTGGCTTCTCCCGTTGCGGAGCACAGGCTCCGGAAGCGCAGGCTCCGCGGCCATGGCTCACAGGCCCAGCCGCTCCGCGGCACGTGGGATCTTCCCAGACCGGCGCACGAACCCGCGTCCCCTGCATCCGCAGGCGGACTCCCAACCACTGCGCCACCAAGGAAGCCCCATTCGTCTCTTGATGGGCATTTAGGTTGCTGCTGTGACCTGGCTATTGTAAATAGTGCTGCAATGAACATTGGGGTGCATGTGTCTTTTTGAATTATGGTTTTCTCAGGGTATATGCCCAGTAGTGGGATTGGTGGATCATATGGTAATTCTATTTTTATTTTTTTAAGGAACCTCCATACTGTTCTCAATAGTGGCTGTATCAATTTACATTCCCACCAACAGTGCAGGAGGGTTCCCTTTTCTCCACACCCTCTGCAGCATTTGTCTGTAGATTTTCTGATAATGCCCATTCTAACTGGTGTGAGGTGATACCTCATTGTAGTTTTGATTTGCATTTCTCTAATAATTAGTGATGTTGAGCAGCTTTTCATGTGCTCCTTGGCCATCTCTATGTCTTCTTTGGAGAAATGTCTGTTTAGGTCTTCTGCCCATTTTTGGATTGGGTTGTTTCTTTCTTTAATATTGAGCTGCATAGCTGTTAATATATTTTGGAGATAAATCCCTTGTCCGTTGATTCGTTTGCAAATATTTTCTCCCATTCTGAGGGTTGTCTTTTCGTCTTATGGTTTCCTTTGCTGTGCAAAAGCTTTGAAGTTTCATTAGGTCCCATTTGTTTATTTTTGTTTTTATTTCCATTACTCTAGGAGGTGGATTAAAAAAGATCTTGCTATGATTTATGTCAAAGAGTGTTCTTCCTGTGTTTTCCTCTAAGAGTTTTATAGCGTCTGGTCTTACATTTAGGTCTCGAATCCATTTTGAGTTAATTTTTGTGTATGTTGTTAGGAAGTGTTCTAATTTCATTCTTATACATGTAGCTGTCCAGTGTTCCCAGCACCACTCATTGAAGAGCCTGTCTTTTCTCCATTGTACATATTTGCCTCCTTTGTCATAGATTAGTTGACCATGGGTGTGTGGGTTTATCTCTGGGCTTTCTATCCTGTTCCATCGATCTTTATTTCTGTTTTTGTGCCAGTACCATATTGTCTTGATTACTGTAGCTTTGTAGTATAGTCTGAAGTCAAGGAGTCTCATTCCTCCAGCTCCGTTTTTTCCCCTCAAGACTGCTTTAGCTATTTGGGGTCTTTTGTGTCTCCATACAAATTTTAAGATGATTTGTTTTAGTTCCATAAAAAATGCCATTGGTAATTTGATAGGGATTGCATTGAATCTTTAGATTGCTTTGGGTAGAATAGTCATTTTCACAATATTGATTCTTCCAGTCCAAGAACATGCTATATCTCTCCATCTGTTGGTATCATCTTTAATTTCTTTTATCAGTGTCTTATAGTTTTCTGCACACAGGTCTTTTGTCTCCCTAGGTAGGTTTATTCCTAGGTATTTTATTCTTTTTGTTGCAATGGTAAATGGGAGTGTTTCCATAATTTCTGTTTCAGATTTTTCATCATTAGTTTATAGGAACGCAAGAGATTTCTGTGCATTAATTTTGTATCCTGCAACTTTACCAGATTCATTGATTAGCTCTAGTAGTTTTCTGGTGACATCTTTAGGATTCTCTATGTATAGTATCATGTCATCTGCAAACAGTGACAGTTTTACTTCTTCTTTTCCAATTTGTATTCCTTTTATTTCATTTTCTTCTCTGATTGCCATGGCTAGGACTTCCAAAACTATGTTGAGTAATAGTGGTGAGAGTGGACATCCTTTTCTCTTTCCTGATCTTAGAGGAAATGCTTTCAGTTTTTCACCATTGAGAATGATGTTTGTCGTGGGTTTGTCGTATATGGCCTTTATTATGTTGAGGTAGGTTCCCTCTATGCCCATTTTCTGGAGAGTTTTTAATCATAAATGGGTGTTGAATTTTGTCAAAAGATTTTTCTGCATCTATTGAGGTGATCATGTGGTTTTTCTTCTTCAATTTGTTAATATGGTGTATCACATTGGTTGATTTGCGTATATTGAAGAATCCTTGCATTCCTGGGATAAATCCCACTTGATCGTGGTGTATGATCCTTCTAATGTGTTGTTGGATTCTGTTTGCTAGTATTTTGTTGAGGATTTTTGCATCTATATTCATCAGTGATATTGGTCTGTAATTTTCTTTTTTTGTAGTATGTTTGTCTGGTTTTGGTATCAGGGTGATGGTGGCCTCAAAGAATGAGTTTGGGAGTGTTCCTTCCTCTGGAATTTTTTGGAAGAGTTTGAGAAGGATGGGTGTTAGCTCTTCTCTAAATGTTTGATAGAATTCACCTGTGAAGGCATCTGGTCCTGGACTTCTGTTTGTTGGAAGATTTTTTGTTGTTGTTGTTTTTTTGGTACACGGGCCTCTCACCACTGCGGCCCCTCCCGTTGCAGAGCAGAGGCTCAGCGGCCATGGCTCACGGGCCCAGCCGCTCTGCGGCATGTGGGATCTTCCCGGACCGGGGCACGAACCCGCGTCCCCTGCATCAGCGGCGGGCTCTCAACCACTGTGCCACCAGGGAAGCCCCTGTTGGAAGATTTTTAATCACAGTTTCAATTTCATTGCTTGTGATTGGTCTGTTCATATTTTCTGTTTCTTCCTGGTTCAGTCTTGGAAGGTTATAGCTTTCTAAGAATTTGTCCATTTCTTCCAGGTTGTCCATTTTATTGGCATAGAGTTGCTTGTAGTAGTCTGTTAGGATGCTTTGTATGTCTGCGCTGTCTGTTGTATCTTCTCCTTTTTCATTTCTAATTTTATTGATTTGAGTCCTCTCCCTCTTTTTCTTGATGAATCTGGCTAATGGTTTATCAATTTTGTTTATCTTCTCAAAGAACCAGCTTTTAGTTTTATTGATCTTTGCTATTTTCTTTGTTTCTATTTCATTTATTTCTGCTCTGATCTTTATGATTTCTTTCCTTCTGCTAAGTTTGGATTTTGTTTGTTCTTCTTTCCCTAGTTCCTTTAGGTGTAAAGTTAGATTGTTTACTTGAGATTTTTCTTGTTTCTTGCGGTAGGCTTGTATAGCTATAAACTTCCCTCTTAAAACTGCTTTTGCTGCATCCCATAGGTTTTGGATCGTCGTGTTTTCATTGTCATTTGTCTCTAGGTATTTTTTGATTTCCTCTTTGATTTCTTCAGATATCTCTTGGTTATTTAGTAACGTTTAGCCTCCATGTGTTTGTGTTTTTTATGTTTTTTTCCCTGTAATTAATTTCTGATCTGATAGCATTGTGGTCAGAAAAGATGCTTGATACGATTTCAGTTTTCTTAAATTTACTGGGGCTTGATTTGTGACCCAAGATGTGATCTATCCTGGAGAATGTGCTATGCGTACTTGAGAAAAAAGTGTGATCTGCTGTTTTTGGGTGAAATGTCCTATAAATATTAATTAAATATATCTGGTCTGTTGTGTCTTTTAAAGCTTGTGTTTCCTTATTTATTTTCATTTTGGATGACCTGTCCATTGGTGTGAGTTGTTAAAGTCCCCCACTATTATTGTGTTACTGTCGATTTCCTCTTTTATTGCTGTTAGCAGTGGCCCTGTGTATTGAGGTGCTCCTATGTTGGGTGCATATATATTTATAACTGTTACATCTTCTTCTTGATCCCTTGATCATTATATAGTGTCCTTCCTTGTCTCTTATAACATTCTTTATTTTAAAGTCTATTTTATCTGATATGAGTATAGCTACTCTAGCTTTCTTTTGATTTCCATTTGCATGGAATATCTTTTTCCATCCTCTCACTTTCAGTCTGTATGTGTCCCTAGGTCTGAAGTGGGTCTCTTGTAGACAGCATATATATCAGCCTTGTATCCATTCAGCAAGCCTGTGTCTTTTGGTTGGAGCATTTAATCCATTCACGTTTAAGGTAATTATCGATAATGTATGTTTCTGTGACTGTTTTCTTAATTGTTTTGGATTTGCTTTTGTAGGTCCTTTTCTTCTCTTGTTTTCCCACTTAGAGAAGTTCCTTTAGCATTTGTTGTAGAGCTGGTTTGGTGGTGCTGAATTCTCTTAGCTTTTGCTTGTCTGTTAAAGCTTTTGATTTCTCCCTCGAATCTGAATGAGATCCTTGCTGGGTAGAGTAATCTTGGTTGTAGGTTCTTCCCTTTCATCACCTTAAGTATATCATGCCACTCCCTTTTGGCTTTTAGAATTTCTGCTGAGAAATCAGCTGTTAACCTTATGGGAGTTCCCTTGTATGTTGTTTGTCATTTTTCCCTTGCTGCTTTCAGTAATTTTTCTTTGTCTTTAATTTTTGCCAATTTGATTACTGTGTGTCTCGGCATGTTTCTCCTTGGGACTCGCTGCACTTCCTGGACTTGGGTGGCTATTTCCTCTCCCATGTTAGGGAGGTTTTTGAGTATAATCTCTTCAAATATTTTCTCAGGTCCTTTCTCTCTCTTTTCCTTCTGGGACCCCTATAATGCAAATGTTGTTGCGTTTAATGTTGTCCCAGAGGTCTCTTAGGCTGTCTTCATTTCTTTTCATTCTTTTTTCTTTATTCTGCTCTGCAGTAGTTATTTCCACTATTTTATCTTCCAGGTCACTTATCCGTTCTTCTGCCTCAGTTATTCTGCTATTGATTCCTTCTAGTGTAGTTTTCATTTCAGTTATTTTATTGTTCATCTCTGTTTGTTTGTTCTTTAATTCTTCCAGGTCTTTGTTAAACAGTTCTTGGATCTTCTCAATCTTTGTCTCCATTCTTTTTCCGAGCTCCTGGGTCATCTTCCATCATTATTCTGAATTCTTTTTCTGGAAGGTTGCCTATCTCCAGTTAGTTGTTTTTCTGGGGTTTTCTCTCGTTCCTTCATCTGGTACATAGCCCTCTGCCTTTCATTTTGTCTATCTTTCTGTGAATGTGGTTTTTGTTCCACAGGCTGCAGGATTGTAGTTCTTGCTTCTGCTGTCTGCCCTCTGGTGGATGAGGCTGTCAAAGAGGCTTGATGGGAGGGACTGGTGGTGGGTAGAGCTGACTGTTGCTCTGGTGGGCAGAGCTCAGTAAAACTCTAATCCGCTTGTCTGCTGATGGGTGGGACTGGGTTCCCTCCCTGTTGGTTGTTTTGCCTGAGGCAACCCAGCACTGGAGCCTACCCTGGCTGTTTGGTGGGGCTAATGACAGACTCTTGGAGGGCTCATGCCAAGGATTACTTCCCAGAACTTCTGCTGCCAGTGTCCTTGTCCTCAAGGTGAGACACAGCCCCCATCCCCGCCTCTGCAGGAAACCCTCCAACACTAGCAGGTAGGTCTGGTTCAATCTTCCCTGGGGTCACTGCTCCTTCCCCTGGGTCCCAATGCGCACACTACTTTGTGTGTGCCCTCCAAGAAGTGGAGTCTGTGTTTCCCCCAGTCCTGTTGAAGTCCTGCAATCAATTCCCACTAGGCTTCAAAGTCTGATTCTCTAGGAATTCCTCCTTCCGTTGCCATGCCCCCAGGTTGGGAAGCCTGACGTGGGGCTCAGAACCTTCACTGCAGTGGGTGGACTTCTGTGGTATGTGTTCTCCAGTCTGTGAGTCACCCACCCAGCAGTTATGAGATTTGATTTTACTGTGATTGTGCCCCTCCTACCATCTCACTGTGGCTTCTCCTTTGTCTTTGGATGTGGGGTATCTTTTCTGGTGAGTTCCAGTGTCTTCGTGTCGATGATTGTCCAGCAGCTAGTTGTGATTCTGGTGCTCTCGCAAGAGGGAGCGAGCGCACATCCTTCTGCTCCGCCATCTTGGTTCCTTCTCTATCGGTAATTAATCTTGTCGCTTAAGGACAGCTGATGAAATTTCCTGACTAGTAAGAGAGTTTTAAAGGTGTCCATATCCTTTATTTTTACTCTGGATTGGTACACTGTGGGAGAAGCGACCTGGCTGGCAGATCTGCTCTGTGTTCCTGAAGAGGAGAGCCTGCTCTGGGTGCCTCTTCACCACAGCCCCATGTCAGTTAATTTTGTCAGCTGTCACCGTTTGTCTAATGCTAATTACGCTTTTGAGGAATAAAAGTCTCATTGGATGTGTGAACCAGTGCTCTCCAACAGTTGTTTGTTTGTTTTCTATTGTGTTTGGTATACTGGCCTGCCCTGGTGCTCCTAGGTGCTTGCGTGCGCGCGCGCACACACACACAACACACATACACACACACACACACATACACATCACCAGAGAGCAGTAGTAATCGCCAAGCACATGGATTAGCGTGCCTTGGTTTTGTCCTTTTCATGCCCATAGTCTTCTTTTTTACCTTGTATACCTCTGTTACTTCTCCATCCTCCAAGTTGTTTGCATTAAAATCTTTAATCGAACCCAAAGTCTCCTACCTAATTCTTTTTAAAAAATAAATAAATAAATTTATTTATTTTTGGCTGTGTTGGGTCTTCGTTGCTATGCGTGGGCTTTTCTGTAGTCGCGGCAAGTGGGGACTACTCTTCGTTGCAGTGTGCGGGCTTCTCACTGTGGTGGCTTCTCTTGTTACGGAGCCTGGGCTCTAGGCCCGCGGGCTTCAGTAGTTGTGGCACGTGGGCTCTGTAGTTGTGGCTCGGGGGCTCTAGAGCGCAGGCTCAGTAGTTGTGGTGCGTGGGCTTAGTTGCACCGTGGCATGTGGAATCTCCTTGGATCAAGGCTCAAACCCGTGTCCCCTGCATTGGCGGGTGGATTCTTAACCACTGCACCACCAGGGAAGTCCTAATTTTTTTTCTTCTTAAAACCTTTTAACTCCTTCCTGCTGTGAAGTTTACATTTCCTACTACAGACATTGGTAAAACCTGACTGGAAAATATTGGCTTATTTGTTTTACTAATCACCTTGATCAAAAAAAAAGTCCAGTTTTTATATGGAGGCTGAGGGGACACAGGAGGAAAGACAACGAGGAGAGACCTGGAGACGAAAAAGCTGCATCTCGAGTGAGGCCCAGTGAACTTGACGATGTTTGTTAGTAACTGGCTGTGATGGAATGGGAGTAGGGTGGGGGGTGGGCAGTGATTCTGATGTGTTTGAAAGTTGAATAAGGGATGTGAGAACCCAGTTAGGCTACGTTTTAGAAGAAATGAGGTCATTGTCCAATATTATTCTCCATACCTTTTCCCCTTTCCAAACTTTTTTTTTTTAAATTGTAGCTGTGACATTTTTTTTTTTTTAATTTTTAAAAATTTAGTTTTGGCTGCATTGGGTCTTTGTTGCTGTGCGCGGGCTTTCTCTAGTTGCAGAGAGCATGGGCTACTGTTCGTTGTGGTGCGTGGGCTTCTCACTGAGGTGGCTTCTCTTGTTGCGGAGCGTGGGCTCTAGGCACACGGGCTTCAGTTAGTAGAAGCATGCATACTCAGTGGTTGTGGTTCACGGGCCCTAGTGTGCGTGGGGCTGCAGTAGTTGTGGTACGTGGGCTCAGTAGTTGTGGCTCACGGGCTTAGCTGTTCTGCGGCATCTGGAATCTTCCCGGACCAAGGCTCGAACCCATGTCCCCTGCATTGACAGGTGGATTCTTAACCACTACGCCACCAGGCAAGTCCCTCTCCTTTCCAAACTTTAATGGTCTCTTCCTTTTTGGTAAAGTGGAAAGAGCGAGAGTTAATGAATTCTGACTCAGTTCCTTTTATAGTGGTAGTAACATGAAAACTTCCCACACATGCTTAAATTTAGGTGATACCCCATCTTCCCAGTGAGATGATTCAATAAAACTTTGGGACTATTGATTTATCGTAGTGATTTAAACTTTAATGATAGAGATGAAATAGTCAAATTTCTGTTTGGAGATTTGACTTTGAAGATTTTACATAAACATTTGAATTTTAAGTTTAGAAGTAATTGCTTTTTCTCCCCATCCTTATTTCCAGAAATAATTTCTTGATCATCACTAGAACCACTTTTGGAGATCTCAGGAACAGCTTTCTAGAGTACTTCAACCTCACTTCTGTCTTTTTGAATCTACTTTTAATGCTGATTTCTGAAAAATTTGTCCCAAGTCCCTATTCATTCAACATTAAGATAGTTTGGTTTTTAGTTGCTCTGTGGGTATATAGTCATGGTCATTAGAACATAAGCGATTTGTATGTTTCTATTTAAGGTGACTTTCAACACTTGTAATTGTTATCACACCTGCAGAACCATTATGGAATCATTGTCAAGTTTGTTTTTTTTTTTGCCTCCTTGTAAAATGATTCAGTCAGTGGCCTTTGGAGGCCTCCAGAACTGGCATTGACTGAGGTTGTCTCAAGCTATTGTCTCTTCCTTAATTTCTTACCCTGAAAGAAAACAGTTGAGTGAGTGTCCTGTAATAGAAGAAACTCGGTCAGTATTAACGTTCTATATAACTCTGTTGTGAGAGAATTTTGCTGAGGAGTCTTTGCCTCAGCCCAACAAGAGCTGTACCTGCTTGCTGCACAGCTTCTCAGGTGTTCCTTTCCTAAAGGCCCTGCTGGGGCTGTATGTAGCTGGCTTTGTTGTGAGTCCTTTCAGGTGATCGATTTGGTGCTCAGCTCTGTAGATTCAGAACCCTAACAATGTCAGTGGGCCCAGGGTCTTGCGATGGTGTTTTGTTTAAATCTATTTTTAATTGAAGTATAGTTGAACTACAGTGTTGTGTTAATTACTGCTGTACAGCAAAGTGACTCACTTATATGTATATATACACATTCTTTTTCATATTCTTTTCCATTATGGTTTATCATAGGATATTGAATTTAGTTCCCTGTGCTATACAGTAGGACCTTGTTGTTTGTTTATTTAAAATTGGATTGGTACCTGCCATGCAACACACACCACCTTCCTAACACCCAGGCCCACGTACTGGTCAGGGAGCTGAGAATCAGAAGAGGGGATGATTTCTCCCCAGCCTGATGAAAGGTCCTGCCCCACCAGGGTTGGGGCTGGGTCAACACAGCCCAGTTCTTTACCTGGGGACATCTTTAGATCTCATGCAGATTGGTTAGAACATTCTTTATCTTTTCCCAGTGAGAATTCAGAACTATTTTCTCAGTTATAACGACATCCAGATTTCTCCTCGTTGTTCGATGGGCAGGCATTTCTGTAAACCTTCAGTCACACATTCATCCTTTAGCCTGGTTGCTCCCAGGGGCTCCTGTCTTTGGTTTTCTCTCTGCTCTTTCCGGCCCTTCCTCTGTGGAGGCTCGAGGGCTTTCGGCACAGGTGCTCTTTCTTAGTGACTGCTGTCTGTAGCCGCAGCTGGGAATGGGGACTACTGCTCGTTTTGCCTGCCCCTCCCAGATGTGAGGCTCCCGGAGGGGGCGTCTCCAGACCTGTTGGCACCCTCAGCGCTAGACACAGAGCCTGGCGTGGAGCGTGTCTTCAGATGCAGGGACACCGTTCACTTGTGGACCCCCCCCCCCGTCATGTGACCATGGAGGGTGAGCTGATTGGACCGGTCAGGAGGGCCCCACATACCCAAGTTATGCATGCAGTTTTCTGTGCTGCTCTCAGGAGACCAGGCCGTGGTCACATACCCACAACCAGCATGTTTCCCAGTTTAAACTTTGTCGTCTCTGTCCCTCCCACCTGGCCTCCGTTCAGCTTTTTTGTTTATCACTTAGCGATCCCGTAATCTTTTGTTGCGGGGCAGGAGACGCAGGATTAAAACTTGTTACCTAAAATTTCCTGTCCTTTGCCCTCTACCTACAGTTAGCTGCAAAATCTCATTGACTGCTCCTGAAACGCTCCCGTTTCACCCCATCCTTTCCATTTCACTGACGTCCTCCTGGTTTTGGCCCCTTGGCGTCTTCCCTGGGCTGGGCTTGGGACCTTCTCACCCTGGGTCTCTCTGACGTTGTGTCCTGCAAACCGTGCCCAAATTAACCCTCCCGCCTTGACTGTTGCTTCTCTACCCACATTTCCCTGGCTCCACCTAAAATAATTTCCAGCCAGTCCAGTGGTGAGCAGGGAGTAGGGTTGCTTAACCTCAGGGGTCTAGAGCTCTACCGTCTGAAGTAGCTTTGGCATAAATTGTCTGATGAAGTCTCCTGTTTCAGTTTAAAAAATCTTTCGAAACAACAACAAGCAACAACGATGAAAACAAATCAATCAGAGTAAACCCGGCTTTCTAGGAAGCTGTGCCACGTCCATGCGCCGTGGGGCCCGAGGGGCACAGCCTCTGCGATGACGTCCATACGCCGACCTGGGTCTGAGGCTTGTAGGGGCCGCAGGGCCCTGCTCATCCAGCACCAGCTTTGTGGACGTGTTGCAAAGCTTCCATCTCTTCAGTGCTCAGGAGTATTTGTGTATCGTGGGGGCTTTCTTGTGGGTGAAGATCCATGAAAGTTCTGAGCCTTTTTAAAAGTTTCTGGAGCCAGTTTTGGTAATTTATACCTTTTTAGAAAATCAGTTTCTTGTAGGTTTACACATTTATTGCTTTGATTAGTATTTTCCAGTTAATCTGATATTCTAGGGTAGCAGTCCTCTCTGAGGGGAGCTATGTGGTTTCCTTTCTGTTGTTCCCCAGCATCACAGCCAGTGACAGCCATGTTGTGGGCTGCCGAGAGGAAGGTGTGTCTGCAGCGAAGCCGCGGTGCAGAGCTGCCAGCCACGGGGAGGGCGTTGGGCTAGCACTTCGGGGATCCTCAGCGGTAACCCGCTTGGGCTGATGTATACCTCACGGTTTGAATTGGCCCGGGCAGCCTTTGGGATCAAATTAATTTATATCAAGTTAGAAAGCATCAGCTGCCAGAGTCAGGGAGGCCTTCTGGAGGCTGAGCCTGCTTTCCAGGCGGTCTCTCGTGGAGAGCAGCTGGGATGGTCCTCAGAGGGCCTGCTGTGCATCTCCTTTGTGTGAGTGCAGTTCTGGGGCCCACACAGAAGCCCCCGTCTTTGACTGTGACCCCTACTGCCTTGCAGTTGGTTCCTGTGCAGGTGAGAAAGATTTGTAACCTTCTGAAATCAATAGCACATATGGCTGTTTTCCTTTAGCCCTTTTTCCCTCCTTAGGTACACTCAGCAGGATCTTTGTGGCCAGAGGGTGCAGCTCTGTGATCTTCATCCTTCCTTGGAAGTTGAAGGAAAGAAAGTCGTTCTCTCGTTACCACCTTCTTTCGCAAAAGATTAAAGAAGACTTGTACGGGGCTCAGGAGCAGATCAAACAGTAGAAGGTCCCTGCAGTGACATTTGAGAACAGGTGCTAAGTGGTGGCCATGCGTCGAGGAAGTTAGTTGTGTTCCCTGTGCTGCACTTGGCTGTCTCTTCTGGACGTTCTCCCTGTTTGTGGCGAAGAGTTTCCACAGCATAGGCTAAGGGCCCCCTTTCCCTCCCTGGCTCACCCTGGGGTTCTTTTCCCAGCAGCCACCGCCGGGTCCCGAGGGCAGGGCCGTGTGCCGGTGCTGAACAGGCCCATCCCTAATGAGCTGTGCCGCCAGCTGCACAGAGGGCGAGCCCTGTTCTCCCTCCGGCCCCTCTGAAGAGCGGGAGCCCAGGAGCCCTTCTCATGTCCCTTCTCGGCTGATTTGCTGATCACCACCACCCCCCGCCCCCGCCCCAGAGCATCTTGGCAAAGTTCAGATTTCTGTGCTCACAGCTCAGTGCCCATGGTGAAAAGGAAATACAAAAGGGGAGGAGGAAAGTGGGGGTGGGGCGCTTGAAGGGTGTTTATTTCTTGTTGCCTTAGCCTAAGCCTCAGGCTCCTGGCTGAAGGCGTAAGTGGTAAAGCTTTGAATAACTGGATTTGGAGATAGTTTTATTGGCTCATGCACATAGGCCATGTATTAAGAGTTTGAATTTCTGTTGTTCAGAAACCTGAATTTTGAAAAGACCGCTTTCTATCTCTTCAGTCTGCTTTTTTCTACACACCACCACTTAAGGAAGATGAGATAATTGCTGTGCTCACATGCTATAGAGCATTTGCTGTGTGCCAGGCTGGTCTGGCTTTTATAAGCATTGCCTCATTTAAATCATCATAACAACCCCTGCACAGGGAAATTTTAATGTGATAAAGTTTTTTCTTCCTATAATAAATTGTGGTAAAAGACACAAAATTTACCATCGTTTTAAGTGCACAATTCAGGAGTGTTAAGTATATTCACATTGTCCTGAATCGGCTCCAAAACGTTTTCACCTTCCAAATCTGAAACTCTGTCCATTGAAGTGAAAACATTTTAACCGATAAGCCGGCACTTTTTTTTGTTCAGAGGGATTGAAATTGCTCTCCTGTTTCTCCTCTGCTGTCTCTCTGTAACATTAGGCCGAGGGCCGTGAGTGCCGAGGCTGCGCCCGGTGCCCTGGCCACCGTGTGGCAGCTGCAGGGGAGGACAGCGGGCTGTCCAGAGGCAGTGCCTTCTTCCTCGGACTGTCCACCACTTGTGTGGGTGAAGCCCTGCCGAGCTAGAGGGAAAAGTGCACCTCACAAGTTACTAGGGGCCTGCATCTATTTTGGTTTGTTTTCTAGGTAGCTTCTGATTTATGAAGCATAATATCATAGAAACACATATGAAAAGCAATTGTATATTTTGTGAGTTACTGTTTGTGAGTTACCGTATCCCATGGGTGAAATGGGAGGCAGGGGGTGGGATTGCATTCATAATATCAGAGCTCCTCTCAGTACTCATTTGAGAGACATTTCAAGCCTGTCCAGTTCCCCTTGGAAGAGCTGATTCAGCATGTCCGGTGCACAGCCTCGTATGTAACCGCCTTCCCAGTGGCTACCTAGATTATGGTTGTGCCAGAAAGGCAAGCCCAGGTTCACTGGGGACAGGTTTTCACCAGTGCCATTTAGACTCTCTGCCAGAGTTGGACAGAACAGATCATTTAATAATTTTTTCAAATGTAGATAGGGGTGTTAGTCTTCACTTTCTGCTGATACTGTTAAGAAAACAATGGTTGGGGACTTCCCTGGTGGCGCAGTGGATGGGACTCTGCGCTCCCAATGCATGGGGCCTGGGTTCGATCCCTGGTTTGGGAACTAGATCCCACATGCATGCCGCAATTAAGACCCGGCACAACCAAATAAACAAATAAATATTTAAAAAGAAAACAATGGTTGAATCACCAATGAAGCCTGGGCTCTGAGGCCAGCGGAAAATACAGTGCAACAGTTTTTTCTTTCCTTTTTTAAACCTCAGATTCACAGGTTGTATTAATCATAATTCTTGGTTCATGACACATTCCCATCATTGGTTTGTGGATGTTTTCCTTCCGGTTCTAGTGTCAGTAATTCTGGCTAATCTATTGAACGAGGTGGCCTGGGACCTTGTGCTTCAAGGATCCAGCCTCTTCTCTCACTGCGGTTTCCTTTGGGGTCTTGCCCAGCGTGACTGGGCTTCAGTAGGAGCCTGAATCTTCCCTTGCTCTGTCCCTCCAGTGCTCCTGTTGGGCTCTGGATGTGCGTGTCTCCCCTCCTGCTGTCTGTCTCGTTCAGCTAAGTCCCTCAGAGTCTCCTCTGGGCTGTTGCTCGAGCCGCAGTGGCCTTATCTCCACCCTCTGCCGCAGCAGCCGGGCGGGTCCCACCCTCTCCACAGAGGGCCAGGCCCACCTGCCCCGTGTGCAGCCCCACCCCGGGTGTTGGGCCCCCCCTGGAGCAGCGCACGTCCCTCCCACAGCACCGGTTCTGTGCCCAGAGGTGCTATGTACCGTCTACTCCCCCCTCTGACTCCAGCTCCCCGGGGCTCAGGAAGTGCTGGGTGCCCTGGAAATGTTTGTTGAATAAATGAATTCTGACCAAATATCGTTCAAATCCTTGTTATGTTTGGTCGGTAGAACGTAGAAAAGAGCCCTGCCCAAAGGAATTAGTAAGCTAATAGAAGAATAGGAGCCATTGTAATAGACATGCTCATCGTTACCAAATTTGTATGTAGGGCAGGCACAAGGTTTTCACACTTGGGCCTTGTCTTTGAATCCTGAGTTTCGCTCACCTGGGCTTTCAAGGCGTCTCTGCCCCTTCCTTCTCAGGGTAGTTTGTATTTTGTTTGCTTCTGTCAGTTGGTGTGTTTAGCAGTTTTTTGTCATGTGAAGTTTTCGGAGTGGGTGTTTACAAACTTAGAATCGTTTAAACATAGAATTATAAACGGAACAATTAAAATAGCTTTAAAAAGACCTTTACCATTTTTACAGCAGAAGTGGATCCCCACCTCTTGTGTACACTGCCCGGTACTTGGTGTGGGCAGAACAGAAACTGCATCTTTGGCACACCTCATGCTTTCCAAACCACTCATAAGACCCTCGCAATTTTGGTTATGAACTGGCCACACCACAAGCTTAGTGAACCCTTGGGAAATGGCTTGCATGGTGGGTGGACGGCATCCTGGTGGACCAGACGTGGGCCCTCTCTGCATCCCGGGAGCTGGTGATTGGGGCATGTTGCATCATCTCAGGAAACACTGGTTCACTGTGGGAACTTGAGAAGAGAATAGAATCTCTCAAAATTCCACGCTGTCACCTTTTGTCCCTGTAGCTCCTCAACGAACCTTTGTTCAGGGTATGTGCGAAGTCAAGCTAGATCTTTGGCATCTCTGTCTAAACCCCAAGGACAGCACGTGCACCTCCCCTGGGATTACCCCTTAGCACGGCACCGCCTCACTTCCCTTCAGGTGATGTCAGCTCGGCCTTGGCGCTGGCAGCCTCCTCCCCAGGCCTGTGGGGACCACAGATTGCTCACTTCCTAGTGCCGCTTCTCAAGGTAGCATGGCTCTGGAAAGCTGTTGTAGTTGGCTTGCCTGTTGAAACTCTTCAATAAATGAATACTTTCTGAGTAATTACATATTTGCTCCTTTACACTCTTGCAAAGTAATAGAAAGCAAAACAGTATATTAATATAAGTTAAGCTCTTTTATGACTGTGCTGGCATTGACTTGTAAAAAGAGGTGTCTGTGTGTGCAGGTGAAAGGAATGGAGCTTGGTAAGGAGCAGTGGGTGAGTAAACTCTTGGAAAACCAAAAAGGAGGGCAGGTGGCCCGTGACGGTGACGGCAGTGGTGGTGTGGTGGCGACCTGGGAGGCACGAGCTGCTGGCCGTTAGGAAATCTGTGTCCGTGTCTGAGCTCTCAATCCCTCTCCCTTCTCCTCCTCAGGAGTTAGAAGCAGCTCTTCACAGAGATGACGTGGAGTTTATCAGCGACCTGATCGCCTGCCTACTTCAGGGCTGCTATCAGCGAAGGGATATCACGTGAGTAACCCCGATCTTACTGTTTCTGGCGGAGGGAAGGAATTAACCAGTCCTAGTGATGTTTCGTGTCTCCTGGAATAAACCAGAGCAGATCACCGGCCAAGATGTAACAGTATTTACACACGGTTCCCAGGTCCCGTGTTTGGCCTCTTCTGCAGCTGAGTTTTCATTTTATTGTAATTCTTGACTTTATTTCACTCTCAGAAATCTATATCCCTCACTGTTGGGTCCACCAGCTACCATATTCAAGTGTGGAATGTGTTCTCTCAATGTAGGGCTTTCTTTCTGATCTTTGTTTTCAGTATTGGTAAAATGATGCCTAATAAATTAAAACTAGATTTTTACCGTATTTCTGCCCCTGGGGTATGTATCTTCTGTTCACGTGAACAGTGGCATCATTTCTTTTTTTTTAAAGACACGTTTATTCAGCGTCATGATCAGACTATTACATTTAGCAATCAACAGCATGGGTGCAAAAAAAAAAAAAAAAATCTACGTTAAAACCCTTTGCTGGAATGCTTTACACTTTCTACAGAACAGAAACTAAAATAACCTGCTATACAATTAGTCACAAATAACAGTCCTCGAGTTTTTTTGCCCATACACGTGAGCATTGTCTAAAACATGTCTTCTTTGTAGCAGCTAGGCCCTGCCACCACTGTGCTTGGCTGAGTTCACGGATCTGTTGTAACCTGTAGCTTCCCTGTCACTTCTCTGGCTCTCCTCTCCTGCTAAGCTTTGTTTCCTGGCAGTAATCAAAACCTTCTGCCACTGCCATAGCTACTGCTGCTGCTGGAACCACCACAGCCACCTTGGTTTCGGGGTTTGGCAAACTATTGGCCTCCACCACCATAGGGGCCAGGACTTCTGCCTCCAAAGTTTCCTCCTTTCATGGGTCCAAAATTTGAAGATTGATTGTTGTAACTGCCAAAATCATTGTAGCTTCCACCACCTCCAAAATTGCTTCCATCATTACCAAACCCATTATAGCCATCCCCACTGCCACCATATCCACCACCACCGCGGCTGCCACCAAAGCCACCTCAGCCACTGAAGTCTCCTCTGCGACCAAAGCTGTCACCCCCACCAAAACCCCCTCCACGACCACCACCAAAGTTTCCAGAACCACTTCGGCCTCTTTGGCTGGATGAGGCACTAGCCATCTCTTGCTCAGATAGGGCTTTCCTTACTTCACAGTTGTGGCCATTCACAGTGTGGTATTTCTGAATGACAGTCTTGTCTACAGAGTCATGGTCATCAAAGGTTACGAAAGCAAAGCCTCTCTTTTTGCCAGTGCCTCGATCAGTCATGATTTCAATCACTTCAATTTTCTCATACTGTTCAAAATAATCTCTTAGATGATGTTCTTCAGTGTCTTCTTTAATGCCACCAACAAAAACCTTTTTCACACTTAAGTGAGCACCAGGTCTTTGAGAGTCTTCTCTTGAGACGGCCCTCTTGGGCTCCACAACTCTCCCATCCACCTCGTGTGGCCTTGCATTCGTGGCCGCATCCACCTCCTCCACAGTGGCGTATGTGACAACCCCGAAGCCTCTGGAGTGCCTGGTGCTTGGATCTCTCGTCGCCACACAGTCTGTGCGCACTCCCCACCGCTCAGAATGCCTCCTCAGGCTTACGTCGCTTGTTTCAAAGCTCAAACCTCTGACGGAGAGCTTCTGCAGCTGTGCAGCTCTTTGGGAGACCCTGACTTAGACATGACGGCAGTGCGGGGGCTTGGGGCGAGACGTCAACGATGCTTTACTCGGTGGCGTCCACGGGCAGAAAGGAGTAATCTACCGAACGTATCTCTGGCATCATTTCTAGCGTGGAGCTTCTGGGCCCCCTCACACCATAGCTGCCAAGTACACAGCTGTCTTGTACATTGAGATGTGTAGAAATTTGGAGCAAGATTTCATCTCTGTCAGCAAATAAAGGATCTTCCCGACAAGGCCTCATCCCTTGTTTTGATAGAGTTGATAGACGTTCTCTGGCTACTACGTTTCCACACAGCTGGACTGTGAGGCCAGCTCCCGGGAAGCTGAGACAGGGCGGGGCTCCCCGTGCAGGCAGGAGGCTGGGGTGCCACGGTTTAAAAAAAGGACGGTGTCTGAAATATTTCTCTTCTAGTAGGTCCACTCCTGGGCGCCTGTTAGGGCTGGGGGTAGACATGTGGTAACAAGGTGAATGAGGGGTTGACGAGCTGCTCCTGCATCCAGCGCAGAGCTCGGTGTTCATGTGTGTGTCTGTGTGTGTGTGTGTGCGTGCGTGCATGCGTGCGTGCGTGCGCGCGCATGTGTGTGACTGATCATCCCCCTTCCTTTCCGTGTTTGTACTTCTGCCTGTTTCATGCTGTAGTCGTCATCTCCTGCATTCTCCGCTAGTGTACTGACTGTCCCCAGGGCGTCCAGGCTGTCGTGCAAAACAAAGAGTAGAAAGAAGTCTACCATCTTACCACTTAAACACCATGACAAAGGGTTTAGTATATTTTCTCCCATTTTCTTATTGAGATGTAACTTGGGAGTCTGTGTGGTTTTTAAGCAGTTGTAGTCATACTGTGTATATAATTTCACTTTTTCATATCTTTCATTTTTTTCATCACAATGATAATTTTTCTTATAACCACTTTTTTCTTTAAATGGGATTGTCAAAAACTCCGATTTAATAGATGAACATTTGTGCCCAGCTTTTAACTGTTATAAACATGCTGTATTACATAGCCTTGGACATGAAAGTTTATACACCTTAGTGAATCATACTCTTAAATTTCTGCGAGTGTAGTCATGCCGTAAAAAGAAATGCCCACTTACGGTTCAAAAAATAAATTTCCAGGACGCTCACCCCAGGGGTTGCTCCATTTCACCCATGACCATCAGTGTCCGAGGGGGTCTGTTTGCCTCACCTCGCTCTGGCCAGGGTGCTGGAGGGCAGATGCCCTCGGGACCCTCGGTCCTGGGCCCCACTGCAGAGTATGTGCAGTTGCCATGGCAAGTGCTGTGACATCCACAGAGCACATGGCCTGTGTGAGAAGGGGCCGTGGACCAAGCTGTCATGGGGTGCTTCCTGAGTCAGTGCCCTTATATTCCAGAGCCCATTAAGAGGGTGAGTGAAGGGAGGACGGCCCCCCCTGAAGTTGCAGGTAGGAAGGTGGGTGTCTGGGGTTTGACACCCTGGAGCAGAGGCTAGGGGTTGCAGAGCAGAAGGTCCCATGTGGTTCAGAGATGTGATTCATTTGAGCCGCAAAGTCCAAAGTCTTATTAGCCCCTGAGTGTTAAATTTTGGTTCGTCGCCAACATCTAAAATGAGACTTCATGTTGAAACCCAGTTTGTAGCTTTTAGAAAGCATCTAAGACACTGATCAGATGGAGGGAAAACAGGGCCCCAGCCTGCCTGGTGGCTCTCGACACAGAGGCTGGTTGTCACTCTACATCTGTGGGGCTTGCTTGGCCCACCTGCTCACCTTCTTTCCCTGCTGTCTCCGGCAAGCACAGCCATTGGAGGAATCCTGTGGCCACAGCACAACAGGAGTAGGAGCCTAGTAGGCCTTGTAGGCTGATCAGCGAGTTCGGGGGTGTGATCCTGAGGGCAGGGAGGGCGGGGGACCAGGAAGGGGTGAGTGAGTAGATCAGGCCTGAGGGCAGGGGCGAGCCCATCAGGCCTGTTAGGGGGTGAAGGTGATGACCTGGAGTCTCCTGCCTGACAGGCTGTCTCTCCAGCCTTACTGCGCACATTCGTGGTTTGTGGACTTGAATTTCCTGTTACATACTTAGGCCGTGTCCTCCATGGGTGTGTTGGTTGATGATCAAGCACAAGAAACGCCCATTTAAAATTTGCGGGGCAGGTGTCACACGCCTGCCTTCTGTGTGACAGTGGGGATGGGGGCCAGGCTGCGGTTGAAGGTCTAAATAGCTAGAGTTGGCTCATACCATCTATGGAGTAGAGCTTCCCTTCCCTGTTGGCATGTGGTGTCTAGTTGACATTTTACCAGGTTTTTGACACGTGAGAATCCACTCGGCTGTTCCTGGCTGTACCTGCCAGTCTCTTTTGGCTCTGATACCATTGCTCTTAACTAATCGTGCTTGTTAGTTCTTCACCAGAAAGTGATATAATCTTGTCATATTCCATAAGGAATCTCCTTATTTTGATTAAAGTCCTTATGTTGTGGGACTCCCCTGGTGGCACAGTGGTTAAGAATCCACTTGCCAGGTTTCCCTGGTGGCACAGTGTCCGCCTGCCGATGCAGGGGACACGGGCTCATGCCCCGGTCTGGGAGGATCCCACATGCCGCGGAGCGGCTGGGCCCGTGAGCCATGGCCGCTGAGCCTGCGTGTCCGGAGCCTGTGCTCCACAACAGGAGAGGCCACAACAGTGAGAGGCCCGCGTACCAAAAAAAAAAAAAATTAAAAAAAGAATCCGCCTGCCAATGCAGGGGACACGGGTTTGAGCCCTGTTCCGGGAAGATCCCACATGCCGCGGAGCAACTAAGCCCTTGCACCACAACTACTGAAGCCCACAGGCCTAGAGCCCGTGCTCCACAACAAGAGAAGCCACTGCGATGAGAAGCCCGCGCGCTGCAACGAAGACCCAACAAATCCAAAAATAAATAAATAAATTTATTTTTAAAAAAAAAAAAAAAAGTCCTGATGGTGCTCAGTAAGAAGTTGTAGCTTTGTTCATGTAGGTCAGATCCGTTCCTGGGTTACTTGAACTTGTGTTGCTGCTAAGAGTTGAGTGATACTCACACACCGTACAAGTACTTCCAAGTGTAAAATATGATATATTCCTAACATATTCCTGTGTTTGTATCTTGAATCTGCCCAGTTTATTGACCTTGATTTTTTAAAGTTGATTCTCTTGTTGTTCTAGGTTATCATCCCCCTTCCTTTTCGTATTTGTGCTTCTGCCTGTTTCATGCTGTATTCGTCGTCTACTGCTATGTAACAAATTCCCCTAAAACTTAGCAGCTTTAAACGTCAGTTTCTGTGGGTCAGGAATCTGATGTCCCGGCCGTGCTGCTGGGACCGTGGCCACCCCCAGGCCCGCCCTCGGGAGGGCCGTATGTTTGTTTCCTGTGGCTGCTTAGCGCAGTTCACAGGCCGAAGAGCTGAAACTGCATTTGGTATCGGTCGGTTTTGTGGGTCTGCACGTGGCTTGTCGGGGGCCCCGCTCGGCGTGTCTGGAGGCCTAGCTGGGGAGGGACACAGGGTCCTTCAGGCTGCTGGCAGAGTCTCCCTGGCAGCTGTAGGACCCAGGTCTTTGTTTCTGTGCGGCCCTCTCGGCCCCACTGTGTCTCCTCTCTTGACCTGGCGTGCTCGTGGGAGTACCCTCACCTGCCCAGTTTTGTGACCAGGAGCGAGCCCCAGATGGGCTGCGCCCCGCCTGGGAGAGCCCAGCATGCAAGGCTGTGAACACCAGGGGGCCTGTTGCACATGCTTTTGTTTGTTAATAGTGACTGTATTCTCCAGAGGAAAACTGCATATTGGTGGTGAGGCTTATGCTTGCATCTAATCACGTGTACTTAGTTATTAACAACATATCGTAAGTTCTCTTTTTTCCTAGGCTGTTGGACAAGAGCCAGTTGATTTTTGGATCGTCACATGTGGTCCTGTATAAATGAATTATCAACAAGAGGTCCTGATATTCCCTTTTGTTTCAGTAAATGGCTGTAACTAACTTGTTCCTAGTTTAATTTTCTCCCATATTTACCATTAGCCTCCACTATAAATGTACTTACGTTGATAATATCTCCTATAAAAAAACAATTAGTTTGAAGATAACGGGTGTTCTACAGGATATTCTTAGCTTAGATGCAGGCTTCTCCCATCACTCATCTACTTTCACTCTGGCACATTTCATTTCCTCAGTCTTCTTGTGAGGCTATGAAGAAGAGGTAGAGGGAGATCCCCTCAAAGGCTAACCGGGTCCTGTTTTACAGGGGAGGAAACATCCAGAGACTTAGGTAGCCGGTTAGAAGATGAATAATCCCTACAAAGAACTGAGAGATCAGGAGCCCAGATCTTCATCCCTCATAGAATCTGAAGTTTGAGTCTCTAACTCTGTTTTCTGTCGTCTTTACATAAAATTAATGATTTTAGCAGTATAAAAAAATAAATTCTGGGCTTCCCTGGTGGCGCAGTGGTTAAGAATCCGCCTGCCAGTGCAGGGGACACGGGTTCAATCCCTGCTTGGGCAAGATCCCCCATGCCGCGGAGCACCTAAGCCCGCGTGCCACAATTATTGAGTCTGCTCTAGAGCCCGCGAGCCACAGCTACTGAGCCCACGTGCCACAACTACTGAAGCCCGCGCGCCTAGAGCCCGTGCTCCGCGACAAGAGAAGCCACTGCACTGAGGAGCCCGCACACCGCAACAAAGAGTAGACCCCGCTCACCGCAACGAGAGACAGCCCGCGCGCAGCACCGAAGACCCGACGCGACCAAAAAAAAAAAAAAAAAAAAAATTAAAAAAAAAAGTTTTAAAGCATCGCCTAAAGTAGTATAGAGCAGAAACCCAACACGTCCTTAAGATGGGGTGCCGGGTGGGCTGTTCTGGACAGTTTGCTTTTTCACACGTGTGTAGCTAGAGGTGCAAATAGCATTTAATATTTCAGAATGTGTCTGTCTCATCAAGCTGTGCTGGCTCGTCAGACACCCGCAGACACCGTGTCACCCTGTCTTCTATGTCTTCCCCCAGCCCTTCTGCTTCTGGGTATGGTGCAGAGCTGCCTGCCCTCCGCAGTGCTGATGGCAGGCCTCTTAACACTAGTTTCTTCCTTATGACAACACTGTGTCAGTTACTCCTAAATGATTTCTTTTGAAACGAGAGGTTATTTTAAAAAAACAAAAAAATGACCCTAGTTAAATAAATGTCATAAAATTTCAGATGCTGTCGTAACCAGGAGGAGAGAAGAGTTTTTTTCCCCTTCCTTTTACAGGCAGCTGCTTCTGTGACTTTTTTGCTTTCGAAGGAAACTGTGAGTCTCAGATGGACAGAAGCAGAATTAGTGGGGGGCCCGTTAACCCCCTTTGGTGGGGGAATCCTGGTGCCCTCCGAGCTCGTCCCCCTTTCCTGGGGACAGTGGGTGTCAGTGTTGGTCCTGCTGCTCTGTGCTGGGCCAGGGAGGCAAGTGATGGTTCCACCCTTTTTCATATCATACCTGTGAGGTGTCAGAGCATTGCCAAAAACATAATCTGTAAATTGTGTTAGAAACGGCTAAGTATACATGAAATAAATTTCTGAATGGGCAAGTAAGTTTGGGGTCTGATTGATCTACGTTGAACTAATTAGTCTGAAGTGAGGCTCAGGCTTCAGCCCTTTACAAACTTGTTTTTGTCGATAAATTATAATACACACAGAAAAGGGCACATTGCTTAACCATACAGCTCAGTGAATTTGTACAAACTGAATACACCTACGCAGTGATCACTCAGACAAGAAAACATCACAGTGAATTTTACTTTTCATTGAAAGGAATTGCCCAAAGTGATCGCTATTCTGTCCCTCCAGTGGTATCCATGTACATTTAGAGTGAATTTGTGCTCGGTATTCTCTGAAGTTTTATTTTCATCCCACCCTAAAGAAAGAGGATTTTGGACAGATGAATGCTTGCCTTTCTTGGTTCTGAGGCTTACCTGTTATGTGGAGCTAAGCAAGTTCCTTAATCTCTTTGTGCATTACTTGCCTCATCTGTAAAATGGGAATGATAACCATACCTATTACTAAATTTATTGTGAAATTAAATGAATTCACTCATGACAGCCTTAGAGCAGTCTTGAGCTTTTAGTAAATACCAGAAACATCTACGTGTGTGGAGTAGGAAGTGGATATTGACCCAGGCTACTGCCAATGTCTTAAATGTTGCGGTTTGCACGTCTCAGAACTGGGGTCAGCAGACTTCTACGAAGGGCCAGAGAATAGCCATTTTAGGCTTTGTGTGGGTGACATGGTCTAAACTACTCCCCTCTGCCATCCCAGTGCAAAAGTGGCCAGAGCAGTGCTTCGTGACTGATTGTGGCTGTGTTTTATTAGATTTTCATAATCTGGAATTTGAATTTTATATCATTTTCTCTTGTCATAAAATAGTATTGTTTTGATTTCTTTTCCTTCCAACCGTTAAAAAAGAATGATTTTCACATTCTTAGCTTACAGGCTAAAGATAGACATTCAGGCCAGCTTTGGCCCATGAGCCATAGTTTGCCCCTGTTTTTAGAAAATTAAATAGGTTCTTAATTCTAATTACACAAACTCGGTCACCATGCTGCTCAAGATAATACATTTCCATCTCCTCAGAAAGTGCCCTTTGCACTAAATCTAACCTCCCCACACCCCCAAAACCCCACTGCATCCCACGCAGTGACCTGATTTTTATTGATGCAGATTGTTTTGCCTTATTCTAGAATTTCGTGTGTGTGTGGCTGGGATCATGCAGTGTGGGCTCTGTGTGTCCAGCTTCTTTGAGGAAGCACAGGGTCTGTGTGATACTCACTGAAGCTGCTGTTTGTATCAGTTCTTCGTTCCTTTTGGTGGGGGGTCTGCATTGGATTCCAGTGCAAAAATATATGACAGTTTTTTTGTCTGCTAGTTGGTAGACTTGTATGTTGCCTCCAGTTTGGGGCTGTTGAGAATAGAGCAGCTGTAAACAGTTGCACGGTTGTTTGCATGGATGTCTTTTCGTTTCTCTCCGGAATCGCTGGGTCGTGCGTGAGAGCACGATTGACATTGACTTGTTCTCTAAGCAGCGGTGACCTTTATTCTCCTACCGGGAACACATGAACAGTCCAGTTGCTCCATATCTTTCCCGACATCTGTTAATTTTAATTTTACCCAGTTTTTCATTTTACTGATTCTGTTGTGTGTAATGTGGTAACTCATTGTGGTTTTAATGTGCATTTCCCTGATGACTAGATATATAATGGGCTGTGACTATTTTCTTCTGATGTGTAGCTTGCCTTTCCATTTGTTTGGCACTGTATTTTAAAGAATAGCAAATTTTAATTTTGTTGAAGTCTAATTTATCAGTTTTTTCTAGTATGTTTTTCCCTAAGAAATCGGGACATACCTTTTTTTTTTTTTTTTTTTTTTTTTTTTGCGGTATGCGGGCCCCTCACTGTTGTGGCCTCTCCCGTTGCGGAGCACAGGCTCCGGACGCGCAGGCTCAGCGGCCATGGCTCACGGACCCAGCCGCTCCGCGGCATGTGGGATCTTCCCAGACCGGGGCACGAACCCGTATCCCCTGCATCGGCAGGCGGACTCTCAACCACTGCGCCACCAGGGAAGCCCGGGACATACCTTAATGTCGAGATTTTCTTTGAGGTTTTCTCTTAGCTTTACAGTTTTAGCGCTTTTTGCAGTTGGCATTATGATGCATTTTGAGTTAGTATTCGTGTATGGTATGAAGTAGAAGGTCAATCAATGTCCATTTTTTCCTTATGAATTTCATCTATGTTCAGTCTGTTTCTGGACTCTGCCTTATTCCATTGATCTATATGTCTTATATTTATACAAGTACCAGATTGTCTTGAAATTGGTGAGTTCTCTACCTTTTTATATTTTAGTTTTGCTGTTTAAATGTTTTGACTACTCTGGGTTCTTTGCATACAAATTTAAAAATCAGCTTGTGAACTCCCCCACCTCCCAAAAAAGGCCTGCTACAGAAAATGGACATTTTGAGCAATGTTGAGTTTCCCAGTCCTTGACCATGATATGTATCTCTCCACTTGTTTATCTTCCTTTATTAAAAAAAATTTTTTTTAATTTATTGATTTGGCTGCACTGGGTCTTAGTTGCGGCGTGCGGGATCTAGTTCCCTGACCAGGGATTGAACCCTGGCCCCTGCATTGGAGTGTGGAGTCTTAACCACTGGACCACCAGGGAAGTCCCTGTTTATCTTCTTTAATTTCAGGAATATTGTATAGTTTCATTGTAAAGATACCGTACACCTTTCCATTTGTGCCTAAGTATTTTATATTTTCCGGCTATTTGTTGCCCTTATATGTAAAATAACAATTGAGGTTTTTATATTGACCGTGTTACTATAGTCTTCCTGAATTCACTTCTTAGTTTATTGGTCTTGTCGCTCTGACTGAGGAGTTTCTGTAGTCTGTTTCTGTTCCAGCCTCTATCCCGGCTCTCTGTCCCGAGAGCTTCCTTTTCTTGTCTTGTTACTGTGCCGGCCACAACTCCTGTGTTGTTCCTGATCTTGGGGGAAAGTATTCAGCCTTTCACCCTCAAGTGTGATGAAGTGCTGTCCCTTTTGTCTGTTGCTGAATTCAGTTTGCTGCTGTTTTGTTGAGGATTTCTCCATGTATGTTTATGAAGAATATTGGTCTGTAATTTTATTTTCTTATGAATCTTTGTCAGGTTTTGGCACAAGGGTTGAGAAGTGTTCCCTTCTCGTTTCTGAAAGAGTTTGTGTAATTTCTTTTCTTTTTAAAAAAAAATTATTTATTTTATTTATATTTATTTTTGGCTGCGTTGGGCCTTCGTTGCTGTGCACGGGCTTTCTCTAGTTGTGGCGAACGGGGGCTGCTCTTCGTTGCAGTACACAGGCTTCTCGTTGCGGTGGCTTCTCTTGTTGCGGAGCACGGGCTCTAGGTGCGCGGGCTTCAGTAGTTGTGGTGCGTGGGCTCAGTAGTTGTGGCTCACGGGCTCTAGAGCACAGGCTCAGTGGTTGTGGCACACGGGCTTAAGTTGCTTCGCGGCATGTGGGATCTTCCCTGACCAGGGATTGAACCCGTTGCCCTTGGCGTTGGCAGGCGGGTTCTTAACCACTGCACCACCAGGGAAGTCCGAGTTTGTGTAACTTCTTTCAAACAGTTCACCACTGAAAGCCTTTGGGTTTGCAGTTTTTTTTGTGTGCAGGTTTTTGATTATTGTTGATTTGATTTCTTTAATAAATTAAGGCTATTTGGGTGTTCTGTTTCTTTTTTTAAAAATTGTATTCAAGTATAGTGTGTTAATTTCTGCTGTATAGCAAAGTGATTCAGTTTTACATATATACATTCTTTTTCATATTCCTTTTCATGATAGTTTATCACAGGATATTGAATATAGTTCCCTGTGCTATACAGTAAGACCTTGTTGTTTATCCATTCTAAATGTAATAGTTTCCATCTGTCAACCCCAAGTTCCCAGTCCATCCCTCTCCCCCATGCCCATAGCAACCACTAGTCTGACCTCTATATCTGTGATTCTGTTTCTGCTCTGTAGATAGGTTCATTTGTATCATATTTTAGAATCCACATATAACTGATATCATACAGTATTTGTCTCTCTTCCTGACTGCTTGATATGATAATCTCTTGGTCCATCCATGTTGCTGCAAATGGCATTATTTCACCCTCTTTTTATGGTTGAGTAATACTCCATTGTATATATGTACCATGTCTTTTTTATCCATTCATCCATCTGTCAATGGGTGAAGGTTGCTTCTGTGTCTTGGCTGTTGTCAATAGTGCTGCTATAAACATAGGGGTGCATTTATCTTTTCAAATTACAGTTTTGTCTGGATATATACCCAGGAGTAGGATTGCTGGATCGTATGGTAGCTCTGTTTTTAGTTGTTTGTTTTTTTTTTTTTTAATTAATTAATTTATTTTTGTTGTGTTGGGTCTTCGTTTCTATGCGAGGGCTTTCTCTAGCTGTGGCAAGCGGGGGCCACTCTTCATCGCGGTGCGCGGGCCTCTTGCTATCGTGGCCTCTCTTTTTGCAGAGCACGGGCTCCAGACGCTCAGGCTCAGTACTTGTGGCTCACGGGCCTAGTTGCTCCGCGGCATGTGGGATCCTCCCAGACCAGGGCTCGAACCCGTGTCCCCTGCATTGGCAGGCAGATTCTCAACCACTGCGCCACCAGGGAAGCCCCTGTTTTTAGTTTTTTGAGGAACCTCCAAAGTGTTCTCCATAGTGGCTGCACCAATTTACATTCCCACCAACAGTGTAGGAGGTTCCCTTTTCTCCTGAGTGTTCTGTTTCTTAAGTCAATTTTGGTAAGTAATTTAGGCAGTTTTCAAGGAGTTTGTCTATTTAAGGTTTTAAATTTATTTCCGTAGTACTATTCATAATATTCTCTTACTATCTGTAGGATCTACAGTGGTTTCTCCACTTTCATTCCTGATGTTGGAATTTGTTCTCTCTCTCTCCCTGTATTCTTTCTACATGTTTATCAACTTTTCAAATGTTTACTAAGGAACCGGCTTTTTTTTTTTTTTTTTTTTTTTTTTTTTTTTTGCAGTATGCGGGCCTCTCACTGCTGTGGCCTCTCCCGTCGCGGAGCACAGGCTCCGGACGCGCAGGCCCAGCGGCCATGGCTCACGGGACCAGTCGCCCTGCGGCATGTGGGATCCGCCCGGACCGGGGCACGAACCCACGTCCCCCGCATCGGCAGGTGGACTCTTAACCACTGCACTGCCGGGGAAGCCCGAGGAACCAGCTTTTAACTTTACCTACTGTTTGCCTGTTTTCTTTAAAAAAATTTTTTTCCTGTTTTTGATTTCTTTATTATTTTCTTCTGTTTAGTTTGGCTTTAGCCTACTCTTCTTTTTCTTTCTTCTCAAGTTATAATACTTGTTATGAGCCTTTTTTCTTTTCAATACAGGCATTTTAAAGCTGTAAATTTCCTTCTAGGCAGTGCTCGACTGGGCTGTTCAGTCCATTTACATTTAGTGCAGTTACTGGTATGGTTGGTTTTCCACTGTTCTCCGGGGGTTTTTTAAGTGTCCAATTCATTGGTGTTTAGTATATTCACAAGGTTGTGTAGTCATCACCAGTGTTGAAATCCAGAACATTTTATCACCCCCAAAGACCCCTCACACCCATCAGCTGTCACTACTTGCTTCCTCCAGTCACCAGTCTAACTAATGTGCTTCCTGTCTATGTGTTTACTATTCGAGGTACCTCTTACAGGTGGAATGCATACATATAGGTATCCAGCTACTTTCACTTCGAACGTTTTCAGAATTCATCCACGTTGTAGCGTGAATCACATACTCACTCAGTTTATGGCCCCCAAATACTCCGTTGTATAGATATATGTTTTATTTATCTGTTAGTTCATGGACGTTGGTGCTGTTTCAGCTTTTTGGCTGTTATGAATTATGCTGCTGTGTATGAACATTTGTCTACTCGTTTTTGTTTGGATGTATGTTTTCATTTCTCTTGGGTATATACCTAAGAGTGGAATGGTTGGGTCATGTCGTAATTCTGTGTTTAAGTTTTGAGCAGCTTGCCAAACTTTTGCAAAGTTGCTGCACCATTTTACATTCCAACTAGCAGTATACGATGGTTCCCACTCTACGTCCTTGTTAACAAGTGGTCAGCACTTGTTCTTATCTGTCTTTTTAATTTTAGCCATCCTGGTGGGTGTGACCTGGTACCCTATTGGGGTTTGATTTGCATTTTCCCAAACGACTAATGAGCGTCTTTTCATGTGTTTCCTTCTTTTTTCCTCTCTTTGTCCTTCAGTGCTTTCTTTTGGGTTATTTAAAGATTAATGCATGTTGATTTCCAGGTGACTTTTTTTTTAAATAAATTTATTTATTTTTGGCTGTGTTGGGTCTTCGTTGCTGCACACAGGCTTTCTCTAGTTGCGGCGAGCAGGCTTCTCATTGCAGTGGCTTCTCTTGTTGCGGAGCACAGGCTCTAGGCACATGGGCTTCAGTAGTTGCAGCACGCGGGCTCAGCAGTTGTGGCATGCAGGCCCTAGAGCATGCGGGCTCAGTAGTTGTGGTGCCCGGGCTTAGTTGCTCTGCGGCATGTGGGATCTTCTTCCCGGACTAGGGATTGAACCCGTGTCCCCTGAATTGGCAGGCAGATTCTTAACCACTGCGCCACCAGGGAAATCCCCCAGATGACTTTTAATACTTTTCTTTGTTACTTAACATAAACATTCATATACACAAATAAAATCTATATTATATACAAATTTCTCAATTAAAAAGATATATTTTGTATCTTAATCATATTTTCCTTTAATTTGAAGTTGTCATGATTTTTTACTTATCCTGGCTATCACATTGATTTCGGGATATGGCAGGCACTATATAGTCCTATGGAAGAGACATTATTTTAGTTGTTTTGGGCTGAATCTTTTTATGATCTTTAAGAATAAGCACTTCATCAGATTTTCTTATGGGGCCTTTTATTTTTTTGCTTCACTTGGAACCAAAATCTTTATCTCAATCCAGTATTCGTGTGTTTGTGTGGGTTTTTTTTAAAGCTTTTTGCCCGCACTGTGCAGCATGCAGGATCTTAGTGCCCCGACCAGGGATTGAACCCTCCCACCCCTGCACTGGAAGTGCGGAGTCTTAACCACTGGACCTCCAGGGAAGTCCCCCAGTACTTGTGTTAAACGTGGCCTAACTGTGCACATGGGCGTTTCATTAGCTGCACCAGTAGCCATAGCAAACGGGAAGATAAAATTTTTCCATTTAGTCTCCTCATGGCACCCGCGGTGCCAGGTCTTCCTTGCTCCCTGCGTGTGGGCTGCACATACACTTTCACGTCTCAGAACTGACACAGAGCCTGCCTTCTCCTTGTGATCTTCTCAGGCAGCTTGTTTCCTCCGTGGTGCAGGGTCCTGCCAGCTCCGCTCGGGCCACGCTGTCCCTGGGAATGTGGGTCTCACAGCGCAAGCCTGTTCTGTCAGAAGGAAAATAAGCAGGTCTCTGCTGGGGCCCTAAGAGCTGCTCACTCTGCGACTGCGGAAAGATAGTTCTGTCTTTTTTTCTCTCTCTTGTGCAAACTATTTTAAGAAATACAGGGATAATTAGCATTTGGAACTTTTCTCAGACAAGGAGCACTACTGACCTGGTTGTGCTCAGAACCTCCAGTTGGTTCCACCTTTTTGTTCCCACATCCTGTTGAAAGGATTAGTGACAACTCAGGAAGAAGTGCCCTGAGCTGAGCTGAGAGATTTACAACGTAGGATCAGTTTGTAGCAGCTGTTGCCACGCACTCTTCCTCTGAGCAGCACACAGGATCACGGCG